>CP136054.1:184435962-185703462 GCA_032464435.1 Aegilops umbellulata | reverse complement strand
TCGTCGTTGTCGTCGTTGTCGTCGTTGTCGTCGTTTGTCGTCGTTTGTTGTTGTTGTTGTTGTTGCTGCTGCTGGTGCTGTTGCTGCTGCTGTTGTTGTTGCTGGTGCTGCTGCTGTTGCTGTTGCTGTTGCTGTTGCTGTTGCTGTTGTTGTTGTTGTTGTTGTTGTTGTTGTTGTTGTCGTTGTCGTCGTTGTCGTCGTTGTCGTCGTTGTTGCTGTTGCTGTTGCTGTTGCTGTTGCTGTTGCTGTTGCTGTTGCTGTTGCTGTTGTTGTTGTTGTTGTTGTTGTTGTTGTTGTTGTTGTTGTTGTTGTTGTTGTTGTTGTTGTTGTCGTTGTCGTCGTTGTCGTCGTTGTCGTCGTTGTCGTCGTTGTTGCTGTTGCTGTTGCTGTTGCTGTTTCATCAACCTCATCCTCGTAATCTCCTGCATAATCATCCTCCTCCACATCAGCAACAGGAGCCACAGAAGTATCAACAGCAGCACCAGCAGTTTGGCCAGACTGAATAGGGACACGGCTCGCTCGGTGGAGGGCTGTTTCCCGACGTGGAGGTAGTCGTTGTAGTCGTCGTTGTTGTAGTCGTCGTTGTAGTCGTTGTAGTTGTTGTTGTTGTTGTTGTTGTTGTTGTTGTTGTTGTTGTTGTTGTTGTTGTTGTTGTTGTTGTTGTTGTTGTTGTTGTTGTTGTTGTTGTTGTTGTTGTTGTTGTTGTTGTTGTTGTTGTTGTTGTTGTTGTTGTTGTTGTTGTTGTTGTTGTTGTTGTTGTTGTTGTTGTTGTTGTTGTTGTTGTTGTTGTTGTTGTTGTTGTTGTTGTTGTTGTTGTTGTTGTTGTTGTTGTTGTTGTTGTTGTTGTTGTTGTTGTTGTTGTTGTTGTTGTTGTTGTTGTTGTTGTTGTTGTTGTTGTTGTTGTTGTTGTTGTTGTTGTTGTTGTTGTTGTTGTTGTTGTTGTTGTTGTTGTTGTTGTTGTTGTTGTTGTTGTTGTTGTTGTTGTTGTTCTTGTTGTTCTTGTTGCAGAGGTGCGGCAGGTGCAGCTGGTGGTGGAAGACGCGCAAGCAGTTCATTAAATCTGTTATGGAGCTTTGTGTCGAACGTCTTATCAAGACCAATGATCTTCTCCATGGCCTCTTCAAAATTGTTCAGCACATCTTGCACCTGTTTAGTCATCATTTGCTAAAACTTATCATGAAGCTCCTTGTTCGTTAAGTTCTCCCAGTCAATCTCGTCGGCTTGTGATCCTGGCATGGTTAGCAGCAATAGAAACACACAAGAATATGATCCTACAGACTAATAACAAATGGTGGTGGTGGTGGGTGTCACAAATCCGTCCAACAAATCTCAAATTCTTACCAGTTCTTACCCAGCAGCAGGCGGTGATCGGCAACCGATGTAGTCAAAACTCTCAAAGCTTGGATAGAACGATTACCAGGGAGAGTCAAACACCCGATGTAGATGTATGTGGAGCTGGGAAGGCTCATAATATGATAGCAAAAAGGGTCAGCAATAATCAATTCAGAGATGCAAAGTTGAATAAACGCTCAACGACGGTACTGTGTTGGTCCTAGGCTAGACCGTGCTAGAGACGCGAGCCTAGAACACTAACAAAATCATGGCGCTGCACGTAAACAATGGAAGAGCACTCTATGGAATTTTTTTCGCTCTATTTTTTTGCGCTCTTTTTTTGCGGAAAATCACTATAATAGCGAGTTTCTCAAAACTCTTCCCAGGTGAAAATGACAGGATGGGCACGAAATTTTTTGACTATTTTTTTCGGAAATCAGGGCAGCGACGACGAAAAAGCGCGACAAAAAAGCACTATGATGGCACGTGGCTCAAAAGACTCAGAAAAGCCTAAAAATAGGATAGGAAAAAAAATTGGTCGCCGAAATTTTGGCCTAAAAACTGCCCGGGGGTCTCTAGACTCTTTTTTTATACCTACTCAGGCAAGGAAACACGAACCGGAAATTAGATGGGTCTCGAAAACAAACCTAATAGGAAAGGAACTCAGATTGGTGGTGGACAGGCGGTGGTATATGTGGTATATGTGGACTCGGATTGGTGATGGAGAGGCGGTGGTATATGTGGACTCAGATTGGTGATGGACACTATATGGACTCTGATTTGTGGCGGATATATGGTGGTATTTGGCGGCGGCGATGTGTCTAGTGTGGTGGTGGTATATGTCAGCGGAAGATGAATCTGGTGTGGTGGTGGTATATGGCAGCAGATGATGAAACTGGTGTGGTGGTGGTATATGGCAGCGGATGATGATGGTGCGGCGGCGGCGTGAATACCCGTGAACAGAACTCGAAACTCTAAAAGACTAGACGCTAAGACCAGCAACTAGACACGACGATGCAACCGCAAATTCAACAAAGCAAATACAGAAAAGATTATGCAAAGGCTCAGATTGGTTTGGATATGATGAACTAACCCTAAAATAATTTTGTGGCTTTTTCGTGGACTATAGGTATGAAGAACAGACTCGACCTAAACTACGAAAAACTGTAAAATCTCACCGAGCAACCTAAAAATCTGATACCACTTGATAGAGGCAAAGGTGTCCCGATGTTTCGATGAGATGGTGGCTATCGTTTTCTGTGGGATTCGACCTTGACGATCCGACTATGAACGTGTGAGACGTCACGCCTAAGCAATCGTTAAACCAACTTTCGAGGGTTATAGACCACGCCGGAGCTCGATCAACCTGACCACGAGGGCCTGTTTCCTGCGAGCAAACGAAGAACGAGCAAGAAACTAAGATTGCAATCTGAATATTGCGAATATACGAGGAAAGCTTTATTAATGAAGTAGGGTTCTGTGACGCCTTGGTCTGGTCGTTGAACACAAACGAAGTACGTTGAACACAAACTTTTGATCTAAACAAAACCCAAAGTCTAAAGGACGCCCTAAGGGCTGTCTATATGGAGGAAGAGGGGGGGAATTTCGTGGCCCTTGAGGGAGGGGTCTGGAACCAACCCCAAATCTTGTTTCCCCACACATACGGACTCTAAAAACAGCCTATAGTTAAGTATTTCGAAATTACATGGGCCTAGCCCAATAATAAGGTGACGCAACACCTAGAATAGCCTTTGGACGAAATTTATGAAGTGGCATCTTGTATATTTCGTCCAAGGCTTCATGCACTCCTTATGGTGGCTTCAAAGTCCTGAAATCATCACTTGTAACTCTGTTCTTGTTCCCCTTGCGCATGCCATCATCTCCAGGCTTGGTCTTGCTCCAGTGTTCATCCTCTTATCCATGCCAGGCCCTTCATTTGTAAGCAAAACACATGTATCCAATTTAGGCAGCATCATATTCTCATGAACATTAGAATCATTACCAAGAAACGAAATTACCTGATAATTTAATTGGCGTGCGCGAGCTCTAATAATTGGTCCAGTATATGTAGCAGTAGGGGTTGTGGGTGTAACAATGGTATTGATGTCCTCATCACGAAGACGTTGACTACGTTGCCATGCCGAAGGCTTCACGTCAGCGGGCTAGCGTATTACTGTATCTCGGGAAAGCTGGCTACGACATCAAGCTTGTCGACAGCGACGGCTTCACGTGGGCCATGTCATAGGTTAAGCGGTCCATCCCCAACCCCTCTGGTTCAACCGCCGTCGATCTCTTCGATGGTCCTGTCGCTGATCTCCTCCGCCACGCGCTCAAGGATTTGCGATTCTTGTATGCCATCGAGCCAATTTTGTCATTTCTGAAGAACACACTCTATGGCGGTGGCTTGGGATCCTCAATTGCCAAGTCAGATCTCATCGACCACGACTAGGGCACCCACAAGGTTCTTCCAAGGTGAAACAGCTCATCTGTGACATGAGAGAGCGCACCATGGGTCTGTGCTCTTCCAACTTGAAGGATCCCGCCCATGACAAGTGAGGTGACATCCTATCAGCAAATGTTACCTTTTTTAACTTGCCAACCCGTACCCTTTGTTGTAGTAGCTTTTCCCATGCGGTGTTTTAACTATGCCGTGTTTAATTATTTTAGTTATGCAAAAATGTAATGTTCAATAGGGTATGTGATGTTTAAGTATGAATTGTCCACTTCAGTTTCACGAATGGCTATATTTGGTTGTTTATAGTGAGTAGATGCCTTGTTTATCTGTATTTAGTTGTTAGGTTGGTTGCAGTGAGCATTTGTCCAGTTATCGAGCAGATGCCTTGTTTATCTGTATTTGGTTGTTAGGTTGCACTACTGCAGGATGGTCCAAACGCGACATCCAATCAGAGACCCTTCGATGAAACTGTGTTCGATGCATCAATCATAAACGATGATGTAATAAAATAGTCAAAAAAGATGCAAAACGTTCGCGATGGCGGTGACATCAAACACAGTTCATATTGGAGTTGCGTGTGCGATGCGTGGCAAACAGTTAATCCAGAAGAACTATTTGCGATGAAGCAGAACAACAGAAACAGGCAGCCAGATGAGGGTGTGTGCGTTATATGGCATACAGTTCACTAGGATGAACTATGTGTAATTAGGCAACACAATAGAAACGGTTCAACCGAACAAGATGTGTGTAATACGCGACAAACAGGTCCGTAATCAGAGATGTGTGCGAAGACCAACAATAACACAGACGATTGCTGCTAATAAGCCGTGTGATTTGCTCTATCTACAGAAGAATAACATATATATATATATATATATATATATATATATATATATATATATATGTATAACTGAAATAAACATCCAATTACATAAGTGACTATACAGATCATTCACACATACCTCAATAAACAATTGTATGCATTCTAAACTAGGAGAAACGATCGTCTAGTCATCTACTTCTTGTGACACTCCTGCCACTGCTCTGTGGCTCGATCCCTCGTCTGGGGCAGGAAGAAGACACTCCCTCATGTCAACGATCCGCATGTACATCTCGTAGCTTGTGTATGCGTCCTTGGCCACGTAATTGATGTATTGTTCATCCAGTCTCTCATGCCAGACACTATGCCAGGCGTTCATGTCCTTCTGGCTATCATCCTTCATCTTCATGTAGTAGTGGTCGATGATGGCCGAGGCGAGGTCCACCAGGGAGTTCTGTTTGTCGTTATCGCTGCCCCAAACCTTGTAGTGGTCCTGGATGTTGACAAGATTATGGCATTTCAAGCCTGAAACATTTAGCACTTTTAGATCATTGGTGGTGTCCACTGTAGCGAAACTGTAGTCGGAGCTGTTGATAAACCTGGAGAAACGCTCGCAAGACCTTGTGGCCAGGTGGTAGTGGTACACGAGGATGTCATGTCGCACGCACAACTAGGCGACAACAACCTTCTGATCGTGCCAGGCACGACCGATGGTGTACTCGAGGTCGAAGCCGACCACTTGGTACTTTTCCTCAGCAAGCAACTACTCCATAGTTTGGATGGAGCTCTCCACCGAGACCGGCTCGTTCGTGTACACCACCGAGAGGGCGTTCCCCCTCACGTGAGTGTCCACTACGTGATGCATGGTGAACTGCCCGCCGTTGTCGTCGTCGGCCGCTGGGAGCGCCATTGGAGCCACGGGGAGCGCCATTGGAACCGCGGATGTCCTCTCTGTGTGTGTCATCGTGGGTGTGCTTATTGTGTCGTGTGGCGCGAGAGAAGGTAAATGGCCGCAAGAATAAATGGGGGCCCAGCGACCTGGATTCTCGGTGCATCTGCATGGCAGTTTTTGCAGTGGGTAACTGCATCGTGGCACCACGCCCAACCGCTGGTAGCGCGCGTGGAGGGACGAGAACAGAGCGTGCCGCGGCCGCCTCAACCGCAAGCAACCACACGCAGAGAGCAGTTGAACACGCAGGAAATGGTCATCTACAAGCCGACCGACAGTTGCGTCGCTGCGTAGAGAGCGGCGGTGTGCTACTACCGCCGTCTTGGTTTATTAGCCCCCTTTATATTCTGTGCCATATTTTGACCTTAAATTTAACCAACAAAATGTTAATGCATGTTACAAAAATTATATAATTTGAAACTATGTTCAAATACGAATCCAATGATATAATCTCTGGCGACATGCATTCGTATTTTATTAGTTAAATCTATAGTCAAAATTTGGCACAAAAATACATAGACGACTTATAAAACAGGATGGGGGTAGTTGGTACTTTAATCACAAACATTTTTATTTTATTAACCGTATATGTACGTGTCCTTTCGTCCTCCTCTCACACGTCTTGTCACCCGCTGCCGCAGACGGCTTAGAGCGCAAGCTTGAGCAGCGTGTGGGGGCGTTCTTTTGGCCAAACGGCGGTGAGCCCATTCTCGTGCAACTGCACAGGTTCCCGCGCAAGCTTCTTGCCCGAGTCGGTGAAATCCCCCCAAATCCCAATGCTTACCGGCCTGCTATATAAACCCTCATGGCCAGCGAGTCATGCGTCGCATTTTCCCCTCCCTCCCTAAAGCTTATCTCATCTGCTTCTCCCACAATCGCCAATGGAACCGGTCCGTTGTTGTCGCTCAGCCACTCCGCCGTCATCAAAGGACAACTCCAGCTGGGAGGCTACACCGCGGCGGCAGCGCACTCCTGGTGTCGGTGTCAAAACCGGTGGATCTCGGGTAGGGGGTCCCGAACTGTGCGTCTGAGGCGGATGGTAACAGGAGGCGGGGGACACGATGTTTACCCAGGTTCGGGCCCTCTCGATGGAGGTAATACCCTACTTCCTGCTTAATTGATCTTGATGATATGAGTATTACAAGAGTTGATCTACCATGAGATTGTAGAGGCTAAACTCTAGAAGCTAGCCTATGGTATGATTGTTGTTTTCGTACGGGCTGAACCCTCAAGTTTATATAGACACTGGAGGGGGCTAGGGTTACACAGAGTCAGTTACAAGGAAGGAGATCTACATATCCTTATTGCCAAGCTTGCCTTCCACGCCAAGGAGAGTCCCATCCGGACACGGGACGAAGTCTTCAATCTTGTATCTTCATAGTCCAACAGTCCGGCCAAAGGATATAGTCCGGCTGTCCAGATACCCCCTAATCCAGGACTCCCTCAGTAGCCCCGAACCGGGCTTCAATGACGATGAGTCCGGCGCGCAGATTGTTTTCGGCATTGCAAGGCGGGTTCTTCTCCAAATCTTGAATACCTATTGAATAGTGTCCGGCTTCTCATAAATGTTGCGCTTCTTGGCTTCCACGTCCAATAATGGCTATTCTCCACGTGTCGAGCGAATGCGAGAAGCCAGGGCATGTTTACATTTGCCACCCTAGCTGTGTGAATAAACTATCTATTAAAGAGACGGGGATTCTCAGATCCAAATCATACCATCCTCCCCCAGCGAGCATTCATTGGAGCGTGCCCGAAAAAGTCCATCCCAACATGGCCGGCCACTGCAGCTCCTCTTCTCGCTCCCGTAGCCCTAAGACCGGAGATTGTAAGAAGTGTTCCGTCCCGCATAGTCAATTAGTGGAGCTACAGACCCAGGGATTCCTTCCTCCAGCGTATATGGTCCCCGTTCGAGCCGGGCTCGCCACCTATAATGGCGGGGAGCAAGCGGAGAGCTTTCCCAACCCCTCCAAGGGGGAGCGGGTATGCCTCGTCCCTTACTTATTAAGGGGACTCGGATTTTCAATCCATCCGTTCCTCCGAGGGCTCATGGAGTCTTATGGCCTCCAGCTGCATAACTTCACCCCTGCTTCCATATTACACATCGCTGGTTATGTAGCCCTTTGTGAGCTGTTTCTGGGCTGCAAAGCTCATTTCGCGCTGTGGAAGAAGCTATTCTGCCTTGTGCACCATACTCAGAGGGGGTCAATATATCAAGTGGGCGGAGCCGAAATATGGCGCATCGCCGGGACCGGATACCTATCCGGTACCCCAAAGAAGACGTCCGAAGACTGGCCTTCAGAGTGGTTTTGTATGGAGGACGTCCCCCTTCCGGATCCTATTTGGATTGGTCTTCCCGAGTTCGACAATGCCCCTTTGAAGAAACGCCGAAGCTGGCGCCCACGGATCCCTCAGGAGGAAGATGACATAGACGTCCTTTACCTGATGGGCCGGATAAAGGTGTTGGCTCAATCAGGACTGACAATAACCGAGGTTATGTCAATATGCATTATGCGGGGGGTGCAGCCGCTTTAATATCGAGGCCACCCAATGTGGCACTTCAATGGGGAAGATGATGCCACTCGCTGCGGTCGTAAGGGACCGGACTCAGTTGCTGCTCTAGCAAAAATTCTGTCCGATTTGTATAAGGGAGAGGAAGAGGAGTTCCTCCGCATCAAGCCACGGGATGGATTCTCCATGTACAACCCTCCAAGCTGGGTGAGCCGCCATTTCTTACTCCCATCCTTCCGCATTTTTGTAACAAGTATTTAGCTTGCCATTTCATAGCAGGAACTGCGAAAGGCTGTAAGGGAGGTCAACAGCCCACCTCCACAACTGGAGGATCCAGACCGGACACTCGACCCCAGCCTCGAAGAGGATCCAGACATATTTGTGGAGCTGATCGACAAGATATTCTATCAATTAAGCTGTGATGATGCCATGGTGGCCATTATAGCTGACTATCCTGGGCCGCTCCCCGCCTCGCATGCAAGTAAAACCAGAGTCCCAACTTTCGAGAAGGATCCCTTTTTATGCACTTCACCTACCGTATCTGTGCGGTGTTTTATAGGGAAGGTCCTCGGGACACCATGCCGAACCCGCGGCGAATCGCCAACAAGGGGCGCCGAAGCCGGGCAAGCTAAAAAGGAAGGCGGTCCGGACGGAGACGCCGGTGCAGAGGTATTCTACAAAACCTCCCTCCGTGGTTATCGTCTTTTAAAACGTAATAACACCCATGTTTCCTAGAAGGAAAAACGCTCGCCGGACTATATCCGGAGAGGTCGCCGATCACGCCTCTACCAGTCGGGCTCCAGGGCCAGACATAGAGGCGGAAGCTAACACGAGGCACACGCCGGATGCTCCTCCTACAGAGGATGCGGATAAAATATCCGCTACAAATTCCGAAGTGGAGAGCGCCATGAATCACAGGCGTCGCTGGGCCGTACTCCGTGACGCTTGTTTCTCCCAAGAGGCATTTGATGCCTTCAACTCAGGAGACGCGTACATCTGTGCTGCTCAAAATGGTCTTGCCAGAGCCACGGACCAGTATGTGAAGGATATACGGGTAAGAAATTTTTGATGATTATATATATCAGTAGCCCCTGAGACTTGAAACGGTTGTCACAACTGATTTAAGGATCATTATTTGTGCAGGTTCTTTCAAAGAAGAATACCCAATTGTCTCAAGAGCTAGAAGAGTGCAAGGCCCAGCTATGGGCCGCAGTTGCCGCATTGAAGGAGTCCGAGAAGGGCCCCTCTGGCAACACTTGTTTCAAAGAATGATAGGTACCATATAGTATGCGGCATGCCTGCAAATCTAACAATAGATATTGTAGATGACTCCGGAGTGAATCCGGATGAGCAACATGCCATACGGCAGCTAAAGGCTGGCGAGGCGTGCTTACGAAAGTTAGGCAGGAGAAAAACGATCTCCAAGACACCAATACCCAGCTGAGCGTGGAACTGAAAGATGTTCGGGCCCAGCTGGCTGACTCCGTGAAGGAGAATAAGCGGCTTCGATGCGGCATTTTCAGTAAGTGCTTGAACAAACTTTTGGAAGAGTTCGGCGAAGAAGCCGACTAACAGAGTTATGTCTGTAGGTATGCTGACGGGTCGTCCCGCGGAGGAGATGCCCGGGTCTGCGGGTGATCTTCTACCAGAGCTCTCACAACTGCACGAACAAGTTCGGCAGATGATGCAGGGTATTACCCAGGCCTTGTGGCCATCCGTCTCCCTGCTAGGAGGCATTGGAGAGCTTGCAGAGAAGCTCAAGGGAGCGCGGAGGTGCTTCCGATTATGCAAGATATCGGCCTGCCGTCAAGGTGCCAGGGAAGCCTGGGCCATGGTGAAGACGCGGTATACCAAGGCTGACCCAAACCACATGGCCGAGGTCGGACCTGTGGGGCCCGATGGGAAAGAGATCCCCGTCAGCTTGGTGTATGGCCAAGTAGAATTAGCCGCAAAGTATTCCCAACAGGATTGTAGGCTAGACAGCCTGTTGGATGGGATAGAAGAAGAATTTAGTCAGTCTAAGTGACTGTCTAATTTAAGTGACATGTACAATATCTCTAGCCGGATTGTAATTCATTTGTCATGGCGGACCATTTCGCTTCGACCTCGGGACCCGATAGTCCGGAGTGTATCCGAATACCCGCTCAGTTATGTAAAAACCGGGGTATGCGTGGAAACCAGGCGTAGGGGTCATAAGTGCTTGAACAGACAAGTACCCAACTAGTTATGTTATATTACATGGATAGTAAGAAACTTCTTCCAGGGAGAATAGTTCCGTTAATGGTTCCTTTCCCTGGGTACGCATGCCCTAATGTGCATGTCCGGACTGCGAGAAGAGACGCAGGCAAAAGACATCTGGGGGCATGTGTCAAAATAAATAAAAGTCATCTTTTGTTCACCGGCCGAATATTCCCTTAAGAACGCTAGCTTTCGGCTTCACCCAGTCTGAGGTACACATTCGGCTGACCCGACAGTAACAATCGCAGAGGTGCTCCCCTTATGCCCTAGCCGAATTAATGGGAACGTAGGGCATACATACAAGAACCAGGCAACCCAGCTTGGCCAAAACTTAAGTCATATCGATGCATATAATGGCGAAAAAAGGTACATGCGGAAGAATAACACATGTGCGGGGCATGAAGCCCAGAAAAATAGTTATATTAAGCTTCTGTATAAGAAGCCCCCAGGTATAATAAGCGCGGATAGCGCGTTTAATAGTGTGTAAGCAAGACACAAGTTGGCCTTTGAAGGCCTTGAGGAGAAGGAAAAAGAAGAAAGAAAGAGATAAAAGACAGATAATGTATATGTGAAAAATGGACAGGGGTGAGGAGACGAACATAGAGTCCGGCGCTAGGCGTAGAATCTTCGGAGTCTGGCTGCGTTCCATGGGTTTGGCTCAAGTCGATTGTTCGATGCATCCCGCAGACGGTATGCTCCGCCGATCAGAACTTGGACGATAATGAATGTACCTTCCCATTTGGGCTTAAGCTTGTTCTTTTTCTTCTCCGGCAGGCGTAGAACTAGTTCGCCAACGTTGTAAGTTTTGGCCTGTACTTCTTTGCTTTGGTATCTTCGAGCCTGTTGCTGATAGAATGCAGAACGGGCTTTTGCCACGTCGCGCTCCTCCTCCAGGGCATCCAAACTGTCCTGCCGATCAAGCTTGGCGTCTTTTTCTTCATACATACGCACTCGAGGTGAGTCATGAATTATGTCACAGGGCAAAACCGCCTCTGCGCCGTACACCATAAAGAACGGTGTGTATCCGGTAGTGCGATTCGGCGTGGTCCGCAGCCCCCATAGGACAGAGTCGAGCTCCTCTACCCAGTGCGTGTTAGACTCCTTTAAGGACCGCACTAATCTTGGTTTGATGTCGCTCATGATAAGACCATTTGCTCGCTCGACTTGACCGTTAGTTTGCGGGTGATAGACAAAAGCATAATCGAGCTTGATGCCCATGTTGCTGCACCAAAGTTTCACCTCGTCGGCTGTAAAGTTCGTTTCGTTGTCAGTGATGATGCTGTGGGGGACGCCATAACGGTGTACAACCCCAGATATGAAGTCTATCACCGGTCCGAATTCGGCCGTTTTAACGGGTTTGGCTTCTATCCATTTGGTGAATTTATCCACCATGACCAGTAAGTATGTTTTCTTATGGGTTCCCTCTTTAAGGGGTCCGACCATATCTAGCCCCCAGACCGCAAAGGGCCAGGTAATGGGGATTGTTTGGAGAGCGGTGGGCGGCATATGACTTTGGTTTGCGAAAAGCTGGCAACCGACGCAGCGTTGGACCAAGTCCTGTGCATTTGCCCGGGCCGTCGGCCAATAGAAACCTGTACAGAAGGCCTTGCTTACAAGGGCCCGGGCTGCGGCATGTTGGCCGCCGATTCCAGCATGGCTTTCTGCCAAAAGCTTTCGCCCTTCTTCTTCGGAGATGCACCTTTGAAGGACTCCGGTAGTGCTTTTTTTTATAAAGCTCTCCCTCATGGACCTTGTAGGCTTTAGATCACCGCACTATGCGGCATGCCTCATTTTGGTCCTCGGGAAGTTCTTGCCTGGTTAGGTAGGCCAGGAATGGTTCTGTCCACGGGGCGATGACGGCCATTATTACGTGGGCTGAAGGTGTTATTTCAGTGGCAGAGCCTCCGATTGTGTCAGAGTGTTCGGTATCTGGCGTTGTGGCCGGGTCCGCACTATTGTTACCAGTGTCCCCTTCCCATACCACTGATGGCTTAAACAGCCTTTCCAAGAAGATGTTAGGTGGGACAGGATCGTGCTTGGCACCGATACGAGCGAGGATATCTGCCGCCTGATCGTTTTCCCGAGCCACATGGTGGAATTCAAGCTCCTCGAACCGAGCTGACATCTTGAGGACGGCGTTGCGATAAGCCATCATTTTCTGATCCTTGGCATCGAAGTCTCCATTTATTTGGGATATTGCAAGGTTCGAGTCTCCATGCACCTCCAGGCGTCGAATGCCCATGGAAACTGCCATTCGAAGACCATGTAATAGGGCCTCATATTCGGCTGCGTTGTTGGAGTCTGTGTACAGTATTTGGAGTACGTATTGGACTATATCTCTGGTGGGGGATGTCAGGACGACGCCCGCCCCCAGACCAGCCAGCATTTTAGAGCCGTCGAAGTGCATGATCCAATTGGATTATGCACCGTACTCTTTAGGGAGTCCGGCTTCTGTCCATTCTGCGACAAAATCGGCCAATACTTGCGACTCAATGGCTCGCCGAGGTTTATATGTTATGTCGAACGGAAGGAGCTCAATGGCCCATTTGGCAATCCGGCCCGTGGCGTCGCGGTTGTTTATTATATCGTTGAGTGGCACTTCCGAGGCCACTGTGATTGAACACTCTTGAAAGTAGTGTCGTAGTTTCTGGGATGCCATGAATACCGCATATGCTATCTTTTGATAATGCGGGTACCGTGATTTGCATGGAGTGAGGACAGTGGATACAGAATATACCGGCTTTTGAAGGGGAAATTTATGTCCGTCCGTTTCTCGTTCGACGACTAGCACTGCGCTTACAACTTGATGAGTTGCCGCTATATATAGTAGCATTGGTTCGCCGATGTTTGGTGTGGCCAGGATTGGGTTGGTGGCCAGTATGGCTTTTATTTCTTCCAATCCAGCCGTTACAGCATCCGTCCACTCGAAGTGTTTGGTGCGCCAAAGAAGGCGATAGAGGGGTAGTGCCTTTTCTCCTAATCGGGAGATAAAGCGGCTTAAGGCCGCCACGCATCCAGTTAACTTCTGGATTTGTTTGAGGTCCGTTGGAATAGCCAACTATGACAGGGCTCAGATTTTAGCTGGATTTGCTTCAATTCCTCTACTGGAAACGATGAAGCCCAGAAGCTTTCCGGCGGGTACGCCGAAAACGCATTTTTACAGATTGAGCTTGATGTCGTATGTTCAGAGATTGTCGAATGTGAGACTCAAGTCGTCTATTAAAGAGTCGACGTGTCTGGTTTTAATGACCACATCATCGACGTATGCCTCCACTGTTTTGCCGATCTGCTTTTCTAGACATGTCTGAATCATGCGTTGATACGTTGCGCCGACGTTTTTGAGCCCGAAGGGCATTGTGTTGAAACAGAAGGGGCCGTATGGCGTGATAAATGCCGTTGCGGCTTGGTCGGACTTTGCCATCTTAATTTGGTGGTAGCCGGAGTATGCGTCGAGGAAGCACAATGAGTCGTGTCCTGCGGTAGCGTCAATAATTTGATCGATGCGAGGGAGGGGGAAGGGATCCTTTGGGCAAGCCTTGTTGAGGTCCTTGAAATCGACACATAGGCGCCAGGATTTGTCCTTCTTTGGTACCATCACCAGGTTTGCTAGCCAGTCCGGATGTTTTATTTCTCTGATAAATCCGACCTCCAATAACTTGGCTAGTTCCTCTCCCATGGCTTGTCTTTTAGGTTCAGAGAAAAGCCGAAGAGTCTGCTTGACCGGCTTGAATCCCTTTAGAATGTTAAGGCTATGCTTGGCCAGCCTACGTGGGATTCCTGGCATATCTGAGGGATGCCAGGCCAATATGTCCCAATTCTTGCGCAGGAACTCCCGTGATGCAGCGTCTACAGTGGGGTTTAACTGTGCCCTGATGGATGTTGTTTTTGTAGGGTCCGTTGGGTGGACTTGGAATTTGACTATTTCATCCGCTGGTTTAAAAGAGGTGGACTTGCATCTCTTGTCGAGTATCATGTCGTCCCTGTCCACTGTGGAGCGTAGCGCGGTTAATTCCTCTGCCGCAAGGGCTTTGGATAATGCCTTGAGGGCCAGTGCGGCTATTTTGTTTTCGGGGCCGAGCGCTATGTCCGGATCACTAGCTAGAGTGATGATTCCATTGGGCCCGGGCATTTTGAGCTTCATGTACCCGTAATGGGGTATGGCTTGGAAGATCGTGAATGCCTCCCGCCCTAAAAGGGTGTGGTATCCGCTACTGAACGGGGCCACTTGGAATGTAATTTCTTCAGACTTATAATTGTCCGGAGTGCCGAATAACACATCTAGTGTGATTTTTCCAGCGCAGCGTGCCTCCCGACTAGGGATGATTCCTCTGAAGGTCATGCTGCTTTGCTCAATGCGGTTCCTGTCTATTTCCATTTTTTGAAGAGTTTCCTCATAGATGAGGTTTAATCTGCTGCCGCCGTCCATGAGCACTTTAGTGAGCCGAAAGTCATCCACAATTGGAGTATGGACCAATGCGGCTGGTGCTCGGGCTGTTCGGGATTTAGGTTCGTCACTGGCATTGAAGGTAATAGCCGTGTCGCTCCATGGATTTATTGCTGCCACGTGGCAGACTTCGGTAGGCTACAGAGTGCTCGCTTTCGCCTATTATTTGAGGCGAATGTCTCGAAGACTGTCAGTATTGTATTGTTATCCACGGGATGGTGCTCTGCGGTGTTTTGAATGAGGAGATCCTCACCGCTTTTGGCCACCTGCCAGAGTACCCAACATGCTCTCAGGCTGTGTGTTGGTATGGTATCCGCTGTACTGTGGATTTTGCAGGGCATGTTAAGCCATCCCTCCAATACAGTTCCACGCCCTGAAGTGGGCTTTTGCTTCTTTATGATTGAATCGGGCGACTTATGAGAGTGCGCCCTTTTAATTCGGACTGGGTGTTTCGTCACAGCCGGATTATCCCAAAAATTTGCTTCGGTTTTCCAGGCACTTTCCATCGCACAGTACTTCCATACTATGACCACCAAGTCAGCGAAGCGTGCTATGTCATGGCGAATTATGGCGTTAAGGATTCCCTTGTCCGTGCAATTATTGCAGAAGAATGAGATTATGTCTTCCTCGCGACAGTCCTTGACCTTGTTCATTACAAGGAGGAATCTGGCCCAATAATGATGTACTGTTTCCTGGGGCTCTTGCCTAATATGGGAAAGATCATTTATATCTGGGTGGGTGGGTGGATTTGAGTCCGAACCCTGACCCGATCTGAGACCCACGGGCCGAGGAGATTCCGATCTTGGAAGTTTGGGCTCCGGGATGTTGCCCAATAGGTCTGGCCCGCTGCCTGATTCTAGGTTCAGGGTTTGGGCGATGTCCTTCCGTAAACAGGTATCCGGCTCGGAGAGCTCGGGAATCCGGACATAGTTTGTCCTCAAGATAGAGGAAGAATTGCCGCGTTGTTCCTCCACCACCGCTATCTGATGGGTGACCGACGGAGAGTTAATCTCCCTTTGGTCGGGTTTAAGCCCGATCTGATCATAGTCCATAGCGACTCCCAAAGCGGCGATGCGATCCAAGAGCTCGTTTAGGGAAGGGAGCTCCATTGGATGCATCTGCTCGGCAAGTTCTGAGCCGACGTGGAGGCTGTTTTCGATGACCCAAGAAGTCATCGTCGGTGCAGCAGCCGAATGGGCGGTCATGACGAAGCCGCCTAGCCGGAGAGTTCGACCGACAGCCAAGGCTCTCGCAGTAGTGATGTAATCCTTGACAACGAGACGAGGCATCCTTCCTTACGGTGAAGACACAGTGGAACTCTCAATGAAAGCACAAATGTCGGTGTCAAAACCGGCGGATCTTGGGTAGGGGGTCCCAAACTGTGCGTCTAAGGCGGATGGTAACAGGAGGCGAGGGACACGATGTTTACCCAGGTTCGGGCCCTCTCGATGGAGGTAATACCCTACTTCCTGCTTGATTGATCTTGATGATATGAGTATTACAAGAGTTGATCTACCACGAGACCGTAGAGGCTAAACCCTAGAAGCTAGCCTATGGTATGATTGTTGTTGTCCTACGGACTGAACCCTCCGGTTTATATAGACACGGAGGAGGCTAGGGTTACACAGAGTCGGTTACAAGGAAGGAGATCTACATATCCGTATTGCCAAGCTTGCCTTCCATGCCAAGGAGAGTCCCATCCGGACACGGGACGAAGTCTTCAATCTTGTATCTTCATAGTCCAACAGTCCGGCTAAAGGATATAGTCCGGCTGTCCGGATACCCCCTAATCCAGGACTCCCTCACCCGGCATAGTGTCGTGCGCGCGGCATCCCTGTTGGGTGCGCGCGGAACACCTACCACATGCTCCGCAGCTGCTGCCCATCGGCAGCTGTTGTCGGCTGCCATTGCCGCCACCCCACCGTCCACCGCTGTGGCCGCCACACCACTGTCAAAAGCCAGGGCCACCGCCCACTCCACCTCCACGACCCGAAGGCGGGAGGTGGCCGTCGTGGCCACCACCCCACTGCCGGCCACCGTGGCCATCACCCACTTCGCCGCCACGGCTCGAAGTCGGGAGGTGGTGGTTGTGGCCGCCACCCCATTGTCGGCCGCTGTGGCCACCAGACCACCATCGACTGCCGGGGTCATCACCCGCTCCGCCACCACCGCCTGAAGGCCGGAGGCGGAGGTGGAGACCCACACGTGTGTAAGCGACCTTGCGCGCTAGATCGAGTTCTTGCGGGAGGAGGAGGAGCGCCTCGTTGAGCACGCAAAGAGCCTTACCGCCGCCGTGGCCGCAACACATGCCGCAGTAGAGGCGAGGAATCAGGAGATCTACAAGGAGAACCACCGCTTTGAGAGGGGTCATCTGGAGCGGTGCTACCTCTTGAGCACTGCGTTGGATTTCCCCGAAGAGGAGAGGATGATGCAGCAAAGTAGCGTAAGTATTTCCCTCAGTTTTTGAGAACCAAGGTATCAATCCATTAGGAGGCTACGCGCAAGTCCCTCGTACCTGCACAAAACAATAGCTCCTCGCAACCAACGCGATTAGGGGTTGTCAATCCCTTCACGGTCACTTACGAGAGTGAGATCTGATAGAGATGATAGATAATATTTTTGGTATTTTTGGTATAGAGATGCAAAGTGAAAAGTAAAAGGCAAAGTAAAAAAGCAAAGCAAGATTAAAGTGATGGAGATTGATATGATGAGAATAGACCCGGGGGCCATAGGTTTCACTAGTGGCTTCTCTCAAGAGCATAAGTATTCTACGGTGGGTGAACAAATTACTGTTGAGCAATTGACATAACTGAGCATAGTTATGAGAATATCTAGGTATGATCGTGTAGATAGGCATCACGTCCGAGACAAGTAGACCGACTCCTGCCTGCATCCACTACTATTACTCCACTCATCGACCGGTATCCAACATGCATCTAGAGTATTAAATTAAAAACAGAGTAACGCCTTAAGCAAGATGACATGATGTAGAGGGATAGTTTCATGCAATAAGATAAAAACCCCATCTTGTTATCCTCGATGGCAACAATACAATACATGCCTTGCTGCCCCTTCTGTCACTGGGAAAGGACACTGCAAGATTGAACCCAAAGCTAAGCACTTCTCCCATGGCAAGAAAAACCAATCTAGCAGGCCAAACCAAACTGATAGTTCGAAGAGACTTGCAAAGATAACCAATCATACATAAAAGAATTCAGAGAAGATTCAAATATTATTCATAGATAGACTTGATCATAAACCCACAATTCATCGGTCTCAACAAACAAACCGCAAAAAGAAGATTACATCAAATAGATCTCCACAAGAGAGGGGCAGAACATTGTATTGAGATCCAAAAAGAGAGAAGAAGCCATCTAGCTAATAACTATGGACCCGTAGGTCTAAGGTGAACTACTCACACTTCATCGGAGAGGCTAGGATGATGTAGAAGCCCTCCGTGATGACGGCCCTCTCCGGCGGAGCTCGGGAATAGGCCCCAAGATGGGATCTCGTGGGTACAGAAGGTTGCAGTGGTGGAATTAGGTTTTTGGCTCCGTATCTGATTGTTTGGGGGTACGTAGGTATATATAGGAGGAAGGAGTACGTCGGTGGAGCACCGAGGGGCCCACGAGGCAGGGGGCGCCCTAGGGGGGGCGCCCCCACCCTCGTGACCGCCTCTATTGCTCCTTGGAGTAGGGTCCAAGTCTCGTGGATCACGTTCGGGTGAGAAAATCACGTTCCCAAAGGTTTCATTCCGTTTGGACTCCGTTTGATATTCTGTTTCTCCAAAACTCTGAAATAGGCTAAAAAATAGCAATTCTGGGCTGGGCCTCCGGTTAATAGGTTAGTCCGAAAAATAATATAAAAGTGGAAAATAAAGCCCAATATAGTCCAAAACAGTAGGTAATATAGCATGGAGCAATCAAAAATTATAGATACATTGGAGACGTATCAGGCATCCCCAAGCTTAATTCCTGTTCGTCCTCGAGTAGGTAAATGATAAAAAGAGAATTTTTGATGCGGAGTGCTACTTGGCATAATTTCAATGCAAATCTTCTTAATTGTGGTATGAATATTCAGATTCGGAAGAATCAAGACAAAAGTTCATATTGACATAATAATAATAATACTTCAAGCATACTAATAAAGCAATTATGTCTTCTCAAAATAACATGGCCAAAGAAAGTTATCCCTACAAAATCATATAGTCTGGCTATGCTCTATCTTCAACACACAAAGTATCTAAATCATGCACAACCCCGATGACAAGCCAAGCAATTGTTTCATACTTCAGCATTTTCAAAACTTTTTCAATCTTCACGCATTACATGAGCGTGAGCCATGGATATAGCACTCTATATGGAATAGAATGGTGGTTGTGGAGAAGACAAAAAGAGGGGAAGATAGTTGCACATCAACTAGGCGTATCAACGGGCTATGGAGATGCCCATTAATAGATATCAATGTGAGTGAGTAGGGATTGCCATGCAATGGATGCACTAGAGCTATAAGTATACGAAAGCTCAACAAAAGAAACTAAGCGGGTGTGCATCCAACTTGCTTGCTCATGAAGACCTAGGGCATTTTGAGGAAGCCCATCATTGGAATATACAAGCCAAGTTATATAATGAAAAATTCCCACTAGTATATGAAAGTGATATCATAGGAGACTCTCTATCATGAAGATCTTGGTGCTACTTTGAAGCACAAGTGTGGTAAAAGGATAGTAACATTGTCCCTTCTCTCTTTTTCTCTCATTCTTTATTTGGGCCTTTTCTCTTTTTTATGGCCTATTTTATTTTTTTATTTTTATTTTGGAGTCTCATCCCGACTTGTGGGGGAATCATAGTCTCCATCATCCTTTCCTCACTTGGGACAATGCTCTAAAAAATGATGCTCATCACACTTTTATTTTTCTTACAACTCAACAATTACAACTCGATTCTTAGAACAAAGTATGACTCTATATGAATGCCTCTGGCGGTGTACCGGGATATGCAATGAATCAAGAGTGACATGTATGAAAGAATTATGAACGGTGGCTTTGCCACAAATACGATGTCAACTACATGATCATGCTAGCAATATGACAATGATGGAGCATGTCATAATAAACGGAACGGTGGAAAGTTGCATGGCAATATATCTCGGAATGGCTATGGAAATGCCATGATAGGTAGGTATGCTGGCTGTTTTGAGGAAGATATATGATGGGTGTATGATACCAGCGAAAAGTGTGCGGTATTAGAGGCTAGAAATGGTGGAAGGAAGGGAAAAGTGTGTATAATCCATGGACTCAACATTAGTCATAAAGAACTCATATACTTATGGCAAAAATCTAGAAGTTATCAAAGCAAAGTATTACGCGCATGATCCTAGGGGGATAGATTGGTAGGAAAAGACCATCGCTCGTCCCCGACCGCCACTCATAAGGAAGACAATCAATAAATAAATCATGCTCCGACTTCATCACATAACGGTTCACCATACGTGCATGCTACGGGAATCACAAACTTTAACGCAAGTATTCTTTAAATTCACAACTACTCAACTAGCATGAATCTAATATCACCATCTTCATATCTCAAAAAAATTATCAAGCTCCAATCTTTTCTTAGTATTCAACACACTCAAAAGAAAGTTTCACATATCTTGAATACCAAGCATATTAGTATGAAGCAAATTACCATGCTATTAACGAATCTCAAAATGATCTAAGTGAAGCACGAGAGATCAACAGTTTCTTTAAAACAAATCCACCAACGTGCTCTAAAAGATCTAAGTGAAGCACTAGAGCAAAAATTATAAGGCTCAAAAGATATAAGTGAAGCACATAGAGCAAAACTATCAAGCTCAAAAGATATAAGTGAGGCACATAGAGTATTCTATCAAATTCCAATTCATGTATGGTTCTCTCAAAAGGTGTGTACAGCAAGGATGATTGTGGCACACTAACAAACAAAGACACAAATAATACAAGACGCTCCAAGCAAAACACATATCATGTGGTGAATAAAAATATAGCTCCAAGTAAAATTACCGATGGAAGTAGACGAAAGAGGGGATGCCTTCCAGGGCATCCCCAAGCTTTGACTTTTTGGTGTCCTTGGATTATCTTGGGGGTGCCATGGGCATCCCCAAGCTTAGGCTCTTGCCACTCCTTGTTCCATAATCCATCAAAAGAATTTACCCAAAACTAGAAAACTTCACAACACAAAACTCAACAGAAGTCTCGTGAGCTCCGTTAGAGAAAGAAAACAAAAGACTACTTCAAGGTACTGTAATGAACTCATTCTTTATTTATATTGGTGTTAAACCTACTGTATTTCAACTTCTCTATGGATTATAAACTATTTTACTAGCCATAGATTCATCAAAATAAGCAAACAACACACGAAAAACAGAATCTGTCAAAAACAGAACAGTCTGTGGTAATCTGTAACTAACGCAAACTTCTGGAACTCCAAAAAATCTACCAAAATAGGACAACCTAGAAAATTTGTTTAATGATCAGCATCAATTGGAATCAGTATTTTATCACGTTCTGGTGATTTTTAACAATTGTTTTCATGAACAGAAAGATTCTGGAAATTACAGCAAGATCAAATAACTATCATCCAAGAAGATCCTATAGGTCTAACTTGGCACAAACACTAATTAAAACACAAAATCAAATCTAAATAGAAGGTAGATGGATTATTTATTCCTAAACATAAGAAAAAACAAAAAACTAAAATAAAATTGGGTTGCCTCCCAACAAGCGCTATCGTTTAACGCCCCTAGCTAGGCATAAAAGCGAGGATAGATCTAGGTATTGCCATCTTTGGTAGGCAATCCATAAGTAGATCTCATGATAGATTCATATGGCAACTTTCTTTTCTTTCTAGGGAAGTGTTCCATGCCCTTTTTAATGGAAATTGAAATCTAATATTCCCTTCCTTCATATCAACAATTGCACCAACCGTTCTAAGGAAAGGTCTACCGAGAATAATAGGGCAAGAAGGATTGCAATCTATATCAAGAACGATAAAATCTATGGGCACACAATTCCTGTTTGCAACAATAAGAATATCATTAATTCTTCCCATAGGTTTTTTAATAGTGGAATCTGCAAGATGCAAGTTTAGAGAGCAATCATCAAAGTCACAGAAATCTAGCAAATCACACAAGGTTTTGGGGATAGTGGAGACACTAGCACCCAAATCACACAAAGCATGGAACTCATAATCTTTAATTTTAATTTTAATAGAAGGTTCCCACTCATCATAGAGCTTTCTAGGGATAGAGACCTTCAACTCAGGTTTTTCTTCATAAGATTGCATCAAGGCATGAACAATGTGTTCGGTAAAGGCCTTATTTTGACTATATGCATGAGGAGAATTTAGCACGGATTGCAACAAGGAAATACAATCAATTAAAGAGCAACTTTCATAATTAAATTCCTTGAGATCCAATATAGTGGGTTTAGCAACATCTAGGTTTTTATTTCTTTCCATCCCACTTTTATCAATTTCATCATCAAGATCTAAATACTCCGAATTTTTGGAACGCCTTCTAGGTAAAGAAAGATCATATTCAGTTTCATCAAGATTAATATTGCAAAACAAAGATTTAATAGGGGACACATCAATAACTTTTAGATCTTCATCTTGATTTTCATAGGAATCCGGTTTAGCGGCCATCTTATTGACTAAGGTAGCTTGCATATCCGAAATTTCAGCAGTTAAATTTTCAAGATGAGTAATTTGGGATCTTATACCATCAAATTCTTTAGACGTATCATCAAGCACTTTATTCATACAACTCATAAAACTTTTTTGTTCCTTAAGCTCATTTCTAAAGAGATTATTATGCTCAAATTGCAAGACCATAAACTTCCTGACGTTGTTTTCGATCTCCTCTAACCTTTTAAGGTGAAGATCACCAAATCTTGGTAGAGCCATAGCGACAAACAAGCAATCCAATACACGAGCAAACAAAAGGCAAGCGAGAAAAAGGCAAATGTGAAAAGAGGAGGAGATTGGGAAAGAGAGGGCAAATAAAATGGCAAGGGTGAAGTGGGGGAGAGGAAAACGAGAGGCAAATGGCAACTAATGTAATGCGGGAGTTAGAGATTGTGATGGGTACTTGGTATGTTGACTTTTTGCATAGACAACGACGCCAGAAGTGGCTCATTGTTAGGAGTACAAATCTTGACTTTCTCTTGCGTAAACCTCCCGGGCAACGGCGCCAGAAATTCTTCTTGCTACCTCTTGATCACTACTTTGGATTTCCCCGAAGAGGAAAGGATGATGCAGCAAAGTAGCGTAAGTATTTCCCTCAGTTTTTGAGAACCAAGGTATCAATCCAGTAGGAGGCTATGCGCAAGTCCCTCGTACCTGCACAAAACAATAGCTCCTCGCAACCAACGCGATTAGGGGTTGTCAATCCCTTCACGGTCACTTACGAGAGTGAGATCCGATAGAGATGATAGATAATATTTTTGGTATTTTTGGTATAGAGATGCAAAGTGAAAAGTAAAAGGCAAAGTAAAAAAGCAAAGCAATATTAAAGTGATGGAGATTGATACGATGAGAATAGACCCAGGGGCCATAGGTTTCACTAGTGGCTTCTCTCAAGAGCATAAGTATTCTACGGTGGGTGAACAAATTACTGTTGAGCAATTGACAGAATTGAGCATAGTTATGAGAATATCTAGGTATGATCATGTATATAGGCATCACGTCCGAGACAAGTAGACAGACTCCTGCCTTCATCTACTACTATTACTCCACTCATCGACCGGTATCCAGCATGCATCTAGAGTATTAAGTTAAAAACAGAGTAACGCCTTAAGCAAGATGACATGATGTAGAGGGATAGTTTCATGCAATATGATAAAAACCCCACCTTGTTATCCTCTATGGCAACAATACAATACGTGCTTGCTGCCCTTTCTGTCATTGAGAAAGGACACCGCAAGATTGATCCCAAAGCTAAGCACTTCTCCCATGGCAAGAAAAACCAATCTAGTAGGCCAAACCAAACTGATAGTTCAAAGAGACTTGCAAAGATAACCAATCATACATAAAAGAATTCAGAGAAGATTCAAATATTATTCATAGATAGACTTGATCATAAACCCACAATTCATCGGTCTCAACAAACACACCGCAAAGAGAAGATTACATCGAATAGATCTCCCCAAGAGAGGGGGAGAACATTGTATTGAGATCCAAAAAGAGAGAAGAAGACATCTAGCTAATAAGTATGGACCTGTAGGTCTGAGGTGAACTACTCACACTTCATCGGAGAGGCTAGGATGATGTAGAAGCCCTCCGTGATGACGGGCCTCGCCGGCGGAGCTCCGGAACAGGCCCCAAGATGGGATCTCGTGGGTATAGAAGGTGGCGGTAGTGGAATTAGGTTTTTGGATCCGTATCTGATCGTTTGGGGGTACGTAGGTATATATAGGAGGAAGGAGTACGTCGGTGGAGCACTAAGGGGCCCACGAGGCAGGGGGCGCGCCCTACGGGGGGGCACCCTCGTGAACGCCTCTGTTGTTCCTTGGAGTAGGGTCCAAGTCTCCTGGATCACGTTCGGTGAGAAAATCACGTTCCCGAAGGTTTCATTCCGTTTGGACTCCGTTTGATATTCTGTTTCTCCAGAACTCTGAAATAGGCAAAAAACAATTCTAGGCTGGGCATCCGGTTAATAGGTTAGTCCCAAAAATAATATAAAAGTGGAAAATAAAGCCCAATATAGTCCAAAATAGTAGATAATATAGCATGGAGCAATAAAAAATTATAGATACGTTGGAGACTTATCAAGCTGAAGAGGGCGTTCGAGGTGAGCGTTGCTGAAGGTGTCGCAACGGCAGACACAATATTGCAGTTGTCCATCTCGTCGGTAGGCTCCTCCTCCTCTGCCTCTTATTGAATGCGCTCGGCACAGGAGAGGCTGCTCAAAGTAGTACAAGGCCCCTCCATAGTAGTAGTATTTAGGGTCTATTTTTCTCAGTTCATATGACTATAGATGTGGTGAAACTATACAACGTACTTAAAATGAGCTAGTATTGAACCAGCTATTTCAGTACGTGGTTGTCAACAATTGGGGAAAAGTTTGGTCGGTTCAGCTGTCAAGTTGAACTGTTTGTATAAAGAACGACTGCTTAATCTATGAATGAAATCTATGCTTAATTACTGAATTTTAGTTGCAAAAATTAGATAGTGCTAGTGATTTTTAGCTGCATATTTTAAAAAATCGCAGTGCTACAAGGATGGTGGCACAAAATTTGATGCAGCTATTAATTAGACTCAATAATGTTGGAAAGGAATCGCAAATTTGCAAATGCAACAAGTAGACCAATAGCAAGATATGGTACACGGAAACACACACGCAAAAAGATAAGTGGGGTCGTGCAACCAAAGGATGAGCCAAAATGTGGAATCCACGAAAATGCTCTTGTTGCACAACACTAGAGAGACGCTAGCACGATTGCAAGTTAGGCGGATACGAAACTTGTGCACAACCTACTAAGAAAAAATGCAACGACTTCTATTTCAAGATGATCGAGTATGACAATCTTAATGTTGTATGATGCTATGGTTCTTGCTTATAAGGTCTTTGCTTATCTTTCCCTTTTGCTTAAAAGCTTGTTTGGCTCTTTGTCGTTTGAGCTCTTTTCTCTTGCAATGCTTCACGAAGCAAGATAGCAATTGTGTATATGTGATGACAACCTAGTGACACAAGAGATGATACCAAGATATGCAACACGATGATATGGTATGTATGCTATGGGAAGTATGATCACTATTGTGCACAAGTTATGCTGCCGACAATACTCAAAGGCTAGTATCGATGGGTAAGCTACGCAAAAGTAAGGCTATGGGGTTATAATGCAATAGCAAGAATGTAGAATGATATCACGATATCAAGATGAAGTTACCGTTGTAACTCACGGTATGGTGTCAAAATGGTGGAGTTGTCGTTATTGATAACGAGTCTGTGGTCAAGATGAGTGGCCGTGATGTTGATATCGAACCATACCTAAATAGCCGAAACACAATAGGACACGGGAACCGCAACTCAAATTCTCAAAGCAAAACGTGACAAAATTGTCGGAGTTGGTCGTGGGTAAGAGAATGGTGGTGTTTGTGGTAAACGGTGGTGCTATGCGGAAGTGGTGGTGGTATGCGGAAGTGGGAATGGGCAACAGATCAAAATTTGACGAAAGTTAGGCGAAAAAGAAGCGGTGGATGGAAGTGCTGCTGTTAGGGGTCGGATGTCCGGGCTTGCGGGCCGGATGTCCGGGGTGACCGGATGTCCGGGCTGTCGGGCCGGATGTCTGGGCTCTGGATCCGTGGACGAACTCGAGGAACTCCGCATGGAGAGGTCAAATCCGGGGCAAAATTAGGAAGAGTTTGTGGATGGAAATTGGGGAAAGGTGGAGGAAAGCTACATCTACCTACACCACACGAAATCCGCAGATCAAATCCAACAAAACTTCATCACACCAAAAAATCACAAAAAAAATTTGGGGCTATTTTGGGGAAATTTTCGAATTAGGAACAAAATCAACAAAACTAGGCTAGAAAACAAAGAGAGGGGCCTCCTAAATTGTTACCAACGTGGCTCATGATACCAAGATGATGTAGGGTGGAACCCTATACGGCCGATCTTTCACGAAAGGAGCGGATCCCAACTAAGAACACGAAGAACACAAGGGGAAACACGAGGGAAAACACGAGAGAATCACTCAAACCAACAAGATTAAGTCACTCATGTGCTAGATCCTCGAAACACGAGAGGAGAGACAAGATCCACGATCAACAAAGGATGATACAAAGGTAACCGGTTCTTCTCCTAGAGGAGGTCTTGATGGGGCCACCCAAGAGGGGGTCTTGAATCCAAGGGGGATCTTCTCCGTAGAGGGCCCCTGGTCTTTCTTGTGGAGTAGATCCGTTTGGATGAGCGAGGCTCTATCTCACAAATGAGCTATCACAACACTAACCCTAGAAAGACGGAGGAGGCGGAGTACATATAGTCTAGGTGGGCGAAGGGGTACATGGGCCTCGGCCCTTTACTGTGCGCACACAGACGGGGCAGGATGTCCGGGCGTCGGGCCGGATGTCCGGGCCTTCGTGAGGAGCCGGATGTCCGGGCTGACGGGAGCTTCTCTTCTGTTCTCTGGATGGAGCTTGTCTAGATTTTTGGGCGTTGGGGTCAGATTTCCGACAGCTCGGGACGGGCCGGATGTCCGGGCTGGGGGCCTGGATGTCCGGGCTGGCGTGGTCGGCCTCGGTGCTCTCTGGATAAAGGGTGCCGGATTTTCGGGCTTCTGGCCGGATGTTCGTGATGGGCCGGATGTCCGGGCTGGGGCAGGATGTCCGGGGCCTGTAGGTGCTTGGCGGTTGGGTTGCTGCTGTAGTGGATGTCTCTTGCGGCTGGATGTCCGGGTCTTGGGCCGGCTGTCCTAGTCCTGGAGCTTCCTTCTTATCCTTTCGGCGTTCCTCTTCATCCATGGACTTGGCGACTTGTCCGTCTTCACGTGCATCTTCGGGAGAGTCCTCTTGATACCTAATCATGCACAACATCTCGGACTTAGGTAGTAGCCATGTCTCGAGTGGATCATATGTGATATCACTAAGGAAGGAAGTCACCTCGGTCTCGAGAGCTCTAGCTCGTGCTCGTGTCATGGGTCCTCTTGGCTCTTGATGAGACGATGGTAGGTCCATGGGGATGACCATAGGATGCTCCACATACGAGCCATCGGTTTGACCGCCGCCCGCCTCTCTCCCACAACTCCCACTACTCCATATTAATGGTGCGCCCGAGCGGCCGCACCCCCCATCCTCGCTACACACACCCAATCCTCTCTCTCCGCTTGCATCCTCGACGCCGTTCTCACTCCTCAAAGCCGTCAGTGTATGAGGATGCGCCGAAGCGCCCCATCAGAGTGAGTGGTGACGCCGGGGCTACTAAAGCACCGGAGCATGACGTGGAGATGGAGAGAGAGGTTGCCGTCACCGCCGGCGAGTTATCGCTGCACCCTAACATCGTCGACGGCGTTGAGCTTCCACAGCCGGAGGCAGACTTCCACACCGACTCCGACGACCACACCGGCGACGACTCCGACGACCACTCCGGCGACGACTCCGACGACGACAGACAGCTGGTTAGTCATCTATACCCATTTATGTGTGAAATAGATCATAGGGTTTCTCTGGTTACTCCTGACTCCCCCTTTTTGGAATAGAAATCCTATGGTTATGTTCTCCCAATCCATGAAATCTGAATAAGTTTCGTTAGATCTGTGTAGTGTATTGATTGTTTGAACGATACATGTGATAAGTGATTAGTTTCATCTGTGCAAATGATTTCTGCTAGTAATCCAACTAGGGTTAGTGTTCATTCTAATAATTCCTAGCCAGGGCTTGACAATTGATTTTGAATGACCTACATATGTTTGTGCCATTATTTTATTCAAGATTGGTCTGTACATAGACGAGTGTGCTTAAAAATCGAACCATAATCTCTAGATTTGTATAAATAAATAGCCATAAATTTCTAATCCTACTTCACAACATGTAATCATTGATTTGATGCCAAATTTGTTCTACTATTTGTATAGGTGTTGTCTGACGATGTGGACAACGAGGATGAAGATGGCCAGAGGAGGTACAAGAGGCAAATCCCGAGGGAGCTTTATGTGGGAATGCATAACAGGCGTATTAGGACCTGGAACGGCGGCTATGGATGCCCATTTTGCAACTAGAAACTTCATGACGCGTACACCGAAGGGTGGCACACGGCGCGTACGCCGAGTACCTGGATGAGATGTGGGATGGATTGAACAATGTACGCTTGAGTATGCTTAATGACGGTTGAACTATGTACTTATGTTTGAACTTTGCTTATGTATGTGTACGCTTATTATCTATGTCTGAGCATGTTAAATATTTCGCCAAATTTTGGTAAAAATTACAAAGGGGGACCAATAAACTAGGACGGAGGTAGTACGTCAATCACACACGGCTCCCAAAATTGGAACCGAGTGCAATGACTTTCATTTTGCCTGCTGCGTCAATCACACACGGTTCGCTCTAGCAAACTGTCGCCCCCAAAATTCTTTGTGGGACAGAAAACCCTCACCACCCAATTCAAAAAAGAAAAAAGAAAACCCTCACCATCCCCACGTCACAAAAACCTTCACCCCACCCGCCACCCCCTCGGCCCCTTCGGTACATTCCCCATTCACACCTGCACAACCTCCTCCGCGTCTATGCCATGGCACCGCCTATCGCGGCGGTAAACACTTAGCTCGCCGCCTGCCGCCGCCGCCAGGCTGCCGGCAAAGCACACCGCATTTCGCCACTTCCGCTTGCCGTCGCCTATCACCATCGAATTTTTCGACACCGCATTTCACCACTTTCGCTCGAATCTGCCGTTCTTTCTCATGGACGACAAGGTAACTAATTTAACAAGATATTATCTCATCGCTTATCCCAGTTCATCTGCCTCCTTTAATCACCGAGCGGAAATCACCGTGAATTCATTTTTATTCGAGCTGATTTGAGAGTTTTCTTTCATTCATAGAATGTACAGTGCACCGACACTTCAGGACTTTGTGACCTCCGCCAGAGATTCCATCTCACCGTACCAGATAACTTGAGGACGCGCGCGGTATGTTTAATCTCACCCTAAATTTGTTTGCATGGCCTAATTTCCTGAACATATTCTAAATGTTGCTACATTTGGATAAAAGGTGCCACATGCACCATATACGTCAAAGGGGATTTTCCTCCTCTTCTTTCTATATTAGGCAAATTAATGATGTATTGTTCTTTTGATTACTCTCATATTTCCATGACATCATGTTTACCCTATCTGTTTAATTATAGATTTTTGTCCTTCGATTTCAACTGCGGTACAGTTCTTTCAATTTGGGCCCATATTTGCATGTTACCATATTTTCTTTAACAATCCTACCATTTTCTGCAGGACATCCCTTGCTATGCAACATATTATGTAGTGCACAATTTTTCCCTTTACATAGATCAAGACTCCACGGATGTCATACTGTACACAAACCATGGATTTACAATCGTTGCTATTGTAAGACTGGATGAACGTGGTGACTCCTATTTTGGCACTGGCTTTTGGAAAGAAATTGCAAAGTTTTATGTACTGAAAGCTGGCACTAAAATTGCACTTCACATAAAAGGGCCTGGTCATGAGATATATGCTAACTTCCCCAACAAAATCATCCGTCCAGACTTTGTTCGAAGTAAGTTTTCTTTTCAACTATCTGCATGTTGACTTACCTAGCAATGTGAAATGAATTGTGTAGTATTTAAGCAACCAATTGTTATTCCCTTTTCTTACTATATTCCTACCTAATAACTTCTAGTTACCAATACACTTTTTATTGCCCTGTTTTTACTAAATATTCCCTGTACTCCCATTTCTATCAGAAAGCACCGCTGACAAGGAGACTCCAGAGGTGGAGAACAGGGCTATCAACAAGCGGAGGCGGGGCGAGCTAGAACCGCAAGCGACTCCAGCAGGCCTAGACTTTATCAGCAGCCTCCATGATGATATGTTGAGAGTCATCATCTCCATCCTCCCAATCAAATATGGGGCGCGGACAACCGTCCTTTCCCGGCGGTGGCGCCCCCTATGGAACTCCAGCCCTCTCGATCTCATCGACACCCACGAGCACTGCCATGGCTATCGCAAAAGCTTGGATGCGTTCTCCAAGATCCTTAGTAGTCACCTTGGCCCAACCAAAGGCCTTAGAATGGGCAAGTTCCGTTCCAACGGCAAGGACCGAGCCAAGCTTGACGACTGGTTCCAATCCCCCGCCCCAGATCAGCTCGAGGAGCTCACTTTTGATGATGGACATATGCGGTCACTGCTAACGTTCGCACTCCGCCTCGCGCCCATGCTGCGCGTCACCAAGTTCAGGAACTGCCATCCCCCCTTAATGACGCGCCCGCTCTTATTCTACCACGACTGAAGCACCTCGAGCTCGTCACCGTCTGCCTCTCAAACGGTGACATGGAGCGCCTGCTCCGTGGCTGTACTGCACTCGAGTACCTTCATCTTCAGGCGATCAATGGGTTGAGTACCTTTCCACATCACCTCCATGACTCTCCGAACTATTTATGTGTGTTGCTGGTGCAGTAGGAAGACATCACAAGATGTGTACCACGGTATGGTCACTGAGGACACACCTGCACTTGAGGGATTACTTGTAGTTGATCAAGAAGGTCCAACAAGAATCAATGTCATTTCTGTGCCGAAATTGACAGTGGTGGGCTACTCGTCTCACAAATACTCCGAACTTATTATTGGATCCACACCCGTTCAGGTACAACAGCCGCCTTCTACCTCTCCTTCTACAAATTAATATTATTTCTAATTTTGAAGATGTTTGTTCGTCTGTCATCCAGAAAATGATTCCGACAAGCTTGACCCCAAAACTGCGTACAGTGAAGGTCTTGGCACTAGAATCTATCGGCCCCAACGTGGAGCAAGTTGTCAGTTTCCTAAGATTCTTTCCGTGCCTGGAGAAGCTATATATCGAGGTGATGTTCCTTTCCTGTTAAATGTTAATCATAAGGGAGTTCAATTTGTGACACTTTTTTCCAAGTTTACAATGACAATGTACTATGATTTCTGAAGGTTCTTTTGGAGGATTTCAGTACATACATGCCCCCCATATTGGTTGCTTGATCCATATGGTTACAATCAATAAGCCTTTCTCCTTTGGATTCATCTGTACTAGTTTTCTTAGGAACTTTTCATCCATCCCAACCTCTTGTGAAGAAGGCTACATTTTTCTGGAATGTTATCAAATGCCCATGTTAATCATGTCAGATCGAAGATGGCATGTAGTGCATTTTTTAAATCCTGCAAACCAAATAGGCATGTAGTAATGTTCAAAACTGCATGTAGGCACTAACACGTTTTCTTCTTTCGCTGATAAGATTAGGCCCTGTGGTGGATAATGTGATACAATATAACAATCACGTTGAATGCCTAGATCTGCATCTCTCAGAAATTACTTTGAACTCCTACCGAGGGACCTTACCGGAGATTATATTTGCCAGGTTCTTTGTTCTCAGAGCAAGGGTGCTGAAGGAAATTAGGTTTGCCCTACATTTATTTCACAAAAATGAATGGTTTGTTGGTCAGCGTCGGCGCCTCCGGTAGAATGGAGTAGGCTCCAAAAATGCTAAATTTCATTTTGGAACTTCAGATGACAGAGTAATCGGAAGTCATCATGTCAACCACATACATGACTTCTCAGTGGCTGACCCCTTTGCAAAAATTGTGAGGTTTCAAAACCAGACTTAGAAGCGATGATATTAGTTTGAACCTCTCTGATATCCATGTTCAGTGGATCAGCGCGAGCGTTTGCAACTGATGAGCTGAATTTCATTTCTAATATCAGTTTGAACCTTGTAATCTTTGAATTTGAGCCATATAACTCTGGAATTCGAACCTTGTAACATTTCGAGCTTTTGTGGTACAATCGTTGAAATGGCATCGTATGAGACTCGTATATTGCTAGCAATATTTTGACCTTAATATGCAATGGTCTTAGATTTTATTAACCATTCTCGAATCAGTTTACCTTGTCGATCTCGTAGCACACAATCTGTATAGCTAACTCGACTGCGATCTTCGACATTATTGCACACAGTTGGTTTCTTCCACCGTGTGCACTGTAGAGCGCATAATTAATTATCGCACTCAAGTGTCCATCACCACCCTTCTGTGTAACTTTGACCTCATCACCCACAGGTAAACTTATGATCGAAGTCATTCCACAAACTTTGTTTTTACAAAGCTTTTTGCCAATAAATGCCCATGATTTGTCCCTCTTCTAGCCGACGCATGGCCAAACTAGCCCGGCGGGAAGCTTGCACGGTAAACAACATGTTAGCGCGGGAATAGACTCACCGACAATACATTTGGCGCCTCTTTGAGCCCATGCGTGCGGTGCGGTGTTGTCAAGCGTGCACTCGAATCCTCCGCTATGAACGCCGTGACAAGACGTGACGATTACAGCCCAGCCGGCCCCCATTTATTATAGCGGCCATTTAACCCTTGTGTCTCTTCAACCTTTCGATCGCGGCCCACCATGGCAAGAAGCACACCCACCATGAGAAATTCTTAGAGGGTATCCTGCGCGGCTCCAATGGCGCTTTGAGCGGCTGCCGACGACGAGCAGCAGTTCACCATGCGTGGCAGGGTGTTTGAAATTCATTCCCATTTCTTGCGTGGGACCTAAGCATGCAACCAAGGACACATATTTCAATTTTCAACTAGTTTATATGCACTGGAGCATGTGCATGTAGTTCAAAATTGAATTATGCACCTGAAATGCCTACAAAACCAAGTTAATGTATAAAAATGTCCAAACAAACCCCGAAAAATTCCAAAATTAAACACAACACTCCTATTGTTCTATGTTGACATTGGAAATTTTTTGAAACCAATAAGAGGCAATGGATATTGTTTCGTCCCCAAAGGTGGCACGTTCCCTACCGAAAGCATCACGCTTGTTGTGAGAAGCTCTGGTCTTTTAGAAGCTTATACCCAAACCTGCCCCAAATGGGACAAAAATTTTACCACCGCATGTTGACGCCGCTCCATGATAGCATGCCAGGTTTCATGAATTTCAGACAAGTTTTGGATTTACTAGAATTTAAAAACCAAGTATCGCTATGTTTGCGGCCGAGTGACGGTGGCAGGGTGTTTGAAATTCATGCCCATTTCTTGCATGCGACCTAAGCATGCACCGAAGGACACAAATTTGATTTTTCAACCAATTTATATGCACTGGAGCATGTGCATGTAGTTCAAATTTGAATTATGCACATAAAATGCCTGGAAAACCCAGTTAATATATAAAATTTTCCAAACGAACCCCGAAAAATTCCAAAATTAAACACAACACTCCTGTTGTTCTATGTTGACACGGGAAAAAAATTGAAAGCAATAAGAGGCAACGGATATCGTTTCGTCCCCAAAGGTGGCACATTCCCTACCGAAACCATCATGCTTGTTGTGAGAAGCTCTGGTTTGTGAGAAGTTTATACCCAAACCTGCCCCAAATGGGACAAACATTTTACCATGGCATATTGATGTGGCTCCATGATAGCATGCCAAGTTTCATTAATTTCAGACGAATTTTGGATTTACTAGAATTTAAAATCAGGTATCTCAATGTTTGCGGTCGAATGACGGTGGCAGGGTGTTTGATACTCATTCCCATTTCTTGCATGGGATCTAAGCATGCAACCAAGGACACATATTTGATTTTCAACTACTTTATATGCACTGGAGCATGTGCATGTAGTTCAAATTTGAATTTTGCACATAAAATGCCTGGAAAACCCTGTTAATGTATAAAAATGTCCGAACAAACCCCAAAAAATTCCAAAATTAAACACAACACTCATGTTGTTTTATGTTGAGACTAGAAATTTTTTGAAAGCAATAAGAGGCAACGAATATCGTTTCGTCCCCAAAGGTGGCACGTTCCCTACTGAAACCATCACGCTTGTTGTGAGAAGCTCTGGTTTGTGAGAAGCTTATACCTAAACCTGCCCCAAATGGGACAAAAAATTTACCAGGGCATGTTGATGCCGCTCCATGATAGCATGCCAAGTTTCATGAATTTCAGACGAGTTTTAGATTTACTAGAATTTAAAAACCAAGTATCTCAATGTTTGCGACAGAGTGACGGTGGCAGGGTGTTTGAAATTCATTCCCATTTCTTTCATGGGACCTAAGCTTGCAACCAAGAACACATATTTGAATTTTCAACTAGTTTATATGCACTCGAGCATGTGCATGTAGTTCGAATTTGAATTATGCACATAAAATCCATGGAAAACCCAGTTAATGTATAAAAATGTCCAAACGAACCCCGAAAAATTCCAAAATTAAACACAACACTCCTGTTGTTGTATGTTGACATTAGAAAAAAAATTGAAAGCAATAAGTGGCAACGAATATCGTTTCGTCCCCAAAGGTGGCACGTTCCCTACCGAAACCATCACGCTTATTGTGAGAAGCTTATTCCCAAACCTGCCCCAAATGGGATAAAAATTTTACCACGACATGTTGATGCCGCTCCATGATAGCATGCCAAGTTTCATGAATTTCAGACGAGTTTTGGATTTACTAGAATTTAAAAACGAGGTATCTCAATGTTTGCGGCCGAGTGACGGTGGCAGGGTGTTTGACATTCATTCCCATTTCTTGCATGGGACCTAAGCATGCAACCAAGGACACATATTTGATTTTTCAACCCCTTTATATGCATTGGAGCATGTGCATGTAGTTCAAATTTTAATTATGCACTAGAAATGCCTACAAAACCAAGTTAATGTATAAAAACGTCCAAACGAACCCTGAATAATTCCAATTTTTTGACGACACACCTATAGTTGCATGTTCACTGCAGATAAAAGTTATAGCAATTCAAACACCATCCTTTGCAGTTGTGACCCCATTACGTAATTGAAAGCAAGACGATAAATCAAGTAGCTCACACACAGTTTATTATCACCAACCGTGTGAGATGCAACACAAAATATCTTGGAGCACTGTCGGTGTATAGTTCGCCTATGGCTTACGGGAAAATTGCGTGGGCTACAGTCCACAGTCGGCGTGTCAAGCACACTAGCTCACTCCCCAAATATCATTTCACTGTTCATTCGTCGCTGGTGAAAGATGGGGACGTGGACCCGCGTAGTGAGGGCAACTTCGGCGGCCCACTCCGGCGAGAGCACGGCCGCAGCCGCCAGGCGCGTGCTAACAAGCTTCGTGAGGTCGACCGCAATCTACGTCCGTGATATGGGGTGACCCGATCTTCTCAGTGAGCGGAGGATGTCGATGTTGAACTTGCTGGATAAATTGTGACATGCTCTCGAACTCTCCGGCTGTTCCCCTGTTGCCAATGCAACAGATCTTCAACCCTTTCGATATTCGCAACACCACACACTTGCGCACGTAGCCGCCGACCACGAAGCGGTTCTGCAATCTCCCAATTCCCAATGGAACGACAGATAGCACTTGACTTTCAGTAGAAAATACACCCTATCGAAACAAATTTGGTGTAGGTAAATATTCCTGATCAATGCAAAGACGAATATGAGTACAGAGGAATGCTTAAAGCAATTCAGTCTGATATGAGTTTAATCAAAACATGGTCTAACCCTAAAAGCCATGACTTACAAGGGTATATAAAGACCCCTGGACGTCCAACATAGTGTTGGGGTCGAAATCCAACTTATCTCTAACTTTCCTAACTTAAACGAATCTATCTGAAAAAACTGGCAGAAACAACCGTTGTATTGTTTTGGTGACTGCGATTTGGTCACCGCGAATCACGGGCTGCGAGTATACAATTTGGAAAGCACATGAGTCAAGCTTTCCAAATTGTATTTAAACGCCTTATTTGGAGCATGGACATGGATTCTCCATGTATATCAACTGCGGGCCTCCTGGCTGTCAATCCGAGTCCGGTTCTGATTTTCCTTCTATTTATGTTGTGCACCTGCCTCCCTCTCCTCCCTCGTGCACTTGCTGATATTAGACATTAGTAGAAGTTCTTCTTGCTGCAATTCTTCATCTCCACGTGCCAAGCTTGCCTTCTCTTCAAATCTGATCATACAAATATGCAAAGTGCAAAGACTTAGGCAGTAGATCTACGGTGTTCGTCCCTTCTTCACCGACCCCATCAGGTACCGCTCATCTCCTTTCTGAGATCCACATTAGGGCACCTATGTTCACGTAGTGCATCGGTGTTCATCCAAGTCCATCAAAGTTCATCCATCCTCTGTTTTAGAAGTGGTAATTTACGCCAAAAACAAAGCAGAAGTAGTGCGGTAGTAGTTTTAGCCCTTATCTCGCATCTTGGATAGATCCCTTCTTTTTGTGAATCAATACCTAGCTTACTTGTTCTTCCACTGTTACGTCCTAGGTTTAGCAATTATGCATCTTTTCTGAACTTCCATAGATCTATAAATACAACTGCAATCTGCAAAACTTGTTTTCCCAACACTTCGCAAAATTTCAACAACTTGGATCTGTAGGTAATTGACCCGCCCTTCACCTTACAGGCGGCTTAGCAATGAACTTGTAACCCGCCGGCATGCTACCAACTTAGACTGTCACCATTTAACCCGCTATACCGCAATCAATCTAAAACTCGCCTTACCCTCCTGAATAGGGCGACTTATAATATCTCCACGATTCATCATAATGACCTTATAACCATAACTAGTTTGTTGCTGCTGGAATGTCATTATAATATTTTAGGCGGCTTAGCATTGCAATATTAACCCGCCATACTGTTATTCCTTGGTCGCATCTTTTTAAACCAGTCAACCATGACTAAGACTCCCACATCTTGCGATTGGGTTGCCTCTAGAGTCTCCGAGCTCTCATTGAATGAGTATGTAGACATGGGGGTCCTACCGGCCAAAAATTTCATCCACTGGTGGGTTCCAGGTGTTGAAACTACTCCTCAATCCAAGGAGGGTGAAATTTTCATTTTTGCGGATCACCTTCTCCGTGGCTTTTCACCGCCCGGGTCAAAATTCTTTCGTGATGCTCTACAATCTTACAACCTTCACCCCAAGACATCGGACCCTACTACGTCTCAAATCTGTGTCACTTTCAAGTGTTCTGCGAGGTGTACCTTCAAGAGGAGCCCACTGTTGACTTCTTTCGAGATTATTTTTGTGGGGACCTTAACTCATAAGTCGTGATCACCGAATGCATGTGTACAGTGATCCCAGAAATCAATGCTCGCTGAGCACACAAAAGCTGAATAACAAAAGTCTTACATCCATACATACCGTCTTACACAAATTATGACAATTATGGTCAAGTCTTGCGTAGATAAAGCCTTAAGGGCTGAAAGATCAGATAAAACACAAGCATCGGAAATCTTCGTCGATGAGTAGAACCCATGCCATCTGCCTTAACCACACAGGCATTCTAACTGGGAAAGCATCCTAGTTCACATGTTCGTCACCAAAGAATTCTTCTTCGAACTCCTGCTCTTCCATGCCTAGCCAATTAAATAATCAGCGGCATGCCAATGAGTACTTTGAATGTACTCGCAAGCAACCCATGAATGGTAACAGAATGACATATGCATGATATTATCACTATCTTGGCATGTTGGTGGTAAGTTAGTTTTTCCATGCATGTATGATCAATACTTGTGGTGTTAATAATGCATCTATGATCATGAATCAAGGGCATACTGATATCAACATTAAGAAGGAGTTTCACACATCTCAATCTCCAACTTATCGTGATTCTCATCAACATTTCCAATTTGTGTTGTTTTCAGAAACATATGGACATAGTCTAAGTAGCAGCACCAAACTATCCTTAACCGTTGACACGGCTATTCGAATAGTTTGACACTCTGCAGAGGTTGCACACTTTACCCACAAGATCCGGGGAACTTTCGTGTCAACCACGACCCGCGGTACCTCAAGTACCTGGGGTATGCACCCGATCACTATCTTTCCCTAGGCGACACTAACATAGAGTCCACTCGTTGGTACATAGCCCTCATGTATAATCATAGAGACCTTGGGACACTGCCCTTTTCATTTTCACAACTACACGAAGGGACCAACGGTGTGTCCGGTGCCCTGTAAAAATAGTCATGGCCGCCTATCCAAGCATGACCCCGTCCCGAGTGAACTCACGTCACTAGTAATGTGGGCACCACGCTAGTATCGGACTAGGTAATCAATAACACCCTTTCCCATTTAAGGGTAGAGTGGTTGTGCATGTTTGGTTGGGACGGTCAAGAAATCTTAAATCTAATCCATCTCTGTAACAACACATATTCACATGCTTTGGTGCACCACTTCTTCATCAAGTGGTGACCTAGTTCAACATTACCCACAGGCATTAGGGGCACCCAATGGGGTTTTCCAAAGGATTGTAACAAAGGAATGTTCACGGCATAGATGCAACATCATGCGTCAATATCAAGTATTTTTCATCGCATTTCTAGCACAAGATAGAGCTATGAACATGCTAGTACCAATGGGCATGCATCAGCAACGATTATATCAAGCTCATAATCAACAACGGCATCGTGCATACGGAAAATTTATCGATGAACAAGAGAGGTGAATCATGGTCAAAGGGCTGCTTGCCTTGGTTGGCTTCTTCTTCAAAGTATTCGAATCACTCTCCTTCTTCTTCTTCAACTATGTCGTCAAATACGAGATCAACGAGAAAATAAGGCAAAAGCAAAAACAGAAAAATGGAAGTGCTCTTAAAAATGTTCAATCATTTCTGATAAATATTACGATAAAAACTAAGAATGGAAAAATTCTTAGTTTTTGTTGGGGATATAGCTATTGAGCTAACCCGCCCAGGAGGGGCCGGGTTATACCCATGGCGACTCACGAGACAAAGCCCATGAAGGAATCGAAGATAGCGGTTCATGAGGATGATTTATGAAGAGCCCAAGGCCCAAAGGCGGCTTAAGGCCCGTAGGTGTAAACCGTCATATGTGTATGACTTGTATTATAAGGCAGTTGTAATTAAGTCACTGGGCCGGACACGTTTATGAACCGGCCGGGACTCTGTAAGCCACCGGGCGTCAACCTAAGTATATAAAGGGACGACCCGGCGGCGAGTTAGGGTAAAAAACAACAGATCAAAAGCTAGGTCAAGCGTATTCGCTCCCTAGTAATCGAGACATAAACAATACAACCTCAAACTGGATTAGGCCTTTACCTTCACTGCAAGGGGCCGAACCAGTATAAACTCTCTGTGTCCTTTGTCCCGTTTATTGGGGATATAACTACTGAGTATAAACCGCCCAGGAGAGGCCGGGTTATACCTGTAATGAGTTATCCATATTGAAGCACATGAAGACAAGGAGTATGGCGCTTTACTGTAGAGATCTAAAAGCTCAGGGCCCAAAGGCGAATTAGGACCCGTAGACGTAAACCGCCATAAGGTGTGTAACTTGTGTTGTAAGATAGGAAAGGATAGAAACCGAGACGGACACGTTTGTGAGCCGGCGTAGGATTCTGTAAACCGTCAAGCATCAACCTGTGTATATAAAGGGACGACCCGACGGCGGTTCAAGGACAACAGACAACAACTCGAGAGCCAGGTCAATCGGATTCGCTCCCTGGTCATCGAAACCCTAGCAATTCCACATCAACTGGATTAGGCTTTTACCTTCACCGCAAGGGGCCGAACCAGTATAAACTCCTTGCGTCCTTTGTCCCGCTTTAACCCCTTTAAGCTAACCAGTTGTGATGGCTCCACGACTAAGTCCTCACACTAGGACATCTGTCGTGACAAACCCACGACACTTGGCGCCCACCGTGGGGAAGTCGCACGATGGTTTGAAGTTCTTAGAGGGCATCTTCGAAGGGCTCAAAGGATACGTGGTGGGCCAGATGACCAAGAATCATCGCGGCAAGCTCTACATTGACGATGCAGGCTGGGGCCCCGACACCGGCTCAATTGAGTACGGTTACCGGGTCCCCTTTGGTGGTATCCACGTCTTCATTGGCAAGATTGGCGAACCGGGCCCTGAGCCGGACATCTACACCGACATCGTCGAAACGGCTCAGCGTGCGAGACCCGCCCGGGTTCGGCCTGCCATGAAGGATGCCTTCGTGGGAGTCATCCATGAAGTGGAGTCTGAGGATAGATCAGGATCTGGTGGTGAAACCGTCGTCTACTCTGATGACGAGTCGTCTACTGGAGAGACCGAGTCATTGTACCAACTGCAAGATGACCGGTTTGGGGGCTGTTCTGATGGCGACAGTATTTCGTACCCCCTCGATCCGCCGAGCCGAGTTGTGATCTTCATGGCCGGTACGTAGTCAGCACAACACTCTTTGACCGCAGCGGCGATGATCTCCTGTTCAGCACCGGCGACAGCAGTTGGGGCAGGAGGCCCTGCGCAACTGCCGGTTCAGGTTTTGTCCGATTTATTCGACACTTTGGCAGCACTGCTGGCGGCTGAGGTTAATCCGACGGATCAGGATTAGCATAACGCAGAAGTTGCGAAGGTAAAGGATCAGATAGATCAAGCCAAGGCAGACCTGGCAGCTGAGAACATCAGGATGGCTGCAGAGCGGGCCGAGTTGGATGCACAGGCTTATCGGCTTATGCTGGATCAGAACGCGCCAAATAATGTAATGAGGAGAAGGTACCGGTCTCTCATGCCTCCGGTTTATGAGGCGAGGAATCTCTTTAACACGTCAGGAGTAGGAACCAGCAACCAACCAGTGGTAAACCGGGTAGAAGCACCTGGAACAGGGGCGCCGGTCCAACCGCGCGCAACGGATCCGCCTCGTCAGTATATCCCGTCACAACATGTATCGACGCCTCCGGGTCATTAATCCAACCCCTTGGATAACATAGTCGCTGCCGCTTCACGATTAGCGGCCCTCCCAGTCAAAGGCGAGTCCCCCATAGCGGTTGAGACGTGACGGGCTAGGGAGCTCCTTCAGACAGCCTTGACTCAGCAACATGCGTATTTGTTCAGCCGCGAAAGGATTCATTCTACCCCCCGCCCAAGCCGGAGTTACAGCAGACATATTGATGAGCCAGCTGTATCAAGCAGTGCGCAGAACTGTAACCCGCCTCGAGGACATAACCCGGCAGGTGGTGGTGCTAATGCTCAAGACATGGTGGATCACGGTAGGGCACGTCGAGAAGCCGAGTTAGCAGCTCAATATGCGGCTCGTCAGATTACTCCGGATCGTCCAACGACCTCGGTGGAACCAGGTGTTGCTTTCAGTTCTTTGGGAGTACCGTGTCTCACCCCCGGCTCTACATAATGTGCGGCTGCCTAAGGATTTCAAAGATCCTCGTAAAGTACCCAATTACACTGCCGACTTACCTCCCGAGTCATGGATTGAGAGCTATGAGATGGAAATGGAAATGCTGGATGTTAGCAATGCGGCATGTGCTAAGTACTTCACCATGATGTTGGAAGGAACAGCTCGCACTTGGCTGAAAAGTTTGCCAGCTAACTCCATGGGTCATGGGCCGAGTTAAAGGCCCGGTTTATCCATAATTTCAAGGACACGTGCAAGCAGCCCATGTCAATTGTGGACTTAGCCGCCTGTGTTCAAGAAGAAGGTGAATCCACAACCCATTGGGTGCGCCGGGTTTTGGAAATCTTGCATTCATCGGACCGCATCAATGCCGATACAACAGTCTTAACGTTGAAGGGCAATTGCCGGTTCGCGCCTCTGAAGCTGAAGTTGGGACGGCTCAAGCGTCACTGCAATGACAGGAATGCTTATGGCAGATCTGGTTAAGTGTGTCGATTCTGATAGTACCAAGGACCTCGAGTCTGAGGATGAAAAGCCGGGAAAGGGAAAGAAGAGCGGCAGCACCAAAGGGCAACATCATAACCCGACAGGCCATGGAAGCAATGGCAAGCGTAAAGCGGATAACGATTTAGATTTTTTGGCTAACACCAACACACGGAATAATGGTCAGCGTCGTAAGCGTAAACCGCCCCCGCGAAGTGGAGGATCAGGTGTCAATCTTGAGCGCCTGTTAAACCAACCTTGCCCAAGGCACGGAACACGAGAAAGGCTAGCTACGCACCTCTGGAAGGATTGCTTTATTATGAGGGAGTTCAAAACTTCGGATCTTTTCCAGTATGATCATGGACCGACCGGCGGTTCAGGCCCCGGTTCTCATGGGCCGGGTTATGGTGGAGGCAGTTTTGGCTCAGGATTCCAGGGTATCCAGGATGGACATGGCAATCAAGGCAGTCAGGGCAACCAGGGCGGTTATAATCATTAGGGGATTCAGCAGCAGCAACAGTCGGGTTATCAGAGCAAACTGAAGCAGTTGAATAGTGGGAAGTATCATGTCTTCACCACTAGTCTGTGCAAGCATGATCAGAAGCATAAAAAAGGGCAGTGAACTCTATTGAACCGGCGGTGCCCCGTTACTTGCGCTGGTCCGAACAACCCATTGTGTGGAGTCGAGAGGATCATCCGCCTCGGGTTGATAGTCCAGGTCATCTGGCATTGGTGGTGGCACCTCAGGTTGGAGGGTATAAGTTCACCAAAGTGCTCATGGATGGAGGGAGTAGTATCAATATCCTTTATTATGAAACCTTCCGTCGCATGGGGTTGACAGATAAAAATCTTAAACCATCGAACACTATTTTCCATGGTGTGGTGCCTGGTAAATCGGCGTATCCAGTTGGCAAGATACCTCTGTAGGTTGCTTTTGGAGATGATCATGATTCAAGATCAGAGACATTGACTCTTGAAGTGGTGAAAATCAAGAGCCCTTATCATGCTCTGTTTGGACGGCCGGCTTATGCTAAGTTCATGGCAAGGCCCTGTTATGTTTATCTGCAGATGAAGTTGCCGGGTCATAAGGGGACCATCACGATGCATGGGAGCCGTAAGATCGCTTTGGAATGTAAAGAAGGTGATGCGGTCTATGCTGAGTCGGTTTGTGCAACAGAGGAGTTGAAGTTCTACAAGGACAATGTTGATCCGGCGGATATGACTTCTTTGAAAAAGCCGACTACAGAGCATGATCTGGCCTTGAAGTTTAGATCGGCTGATGAGACTAAGCTGGTTGATTTTGTTCCTGGCGATTCATCCAAGCAGTTTAGCATCAGTGCTAACGTGGATCCGAAATAGGAAAGCGCGCTCATCGAGTTCATCCATGAGAACCGGGACATCTTTGCATGAAAACCTTCTGACATGCCTGGTGTACCGAGGAAACTCGCTGAGCACACTCTTAATGTCGATCGCAAGTTTAAACCGGTCAAGCAGTTTCTCTGCCGCTTCAATGAAGAAAGGCGCAAAGCCATTGGTGAGGAGGTAGCCCAGCTCTTGGCGGCAGGGTTTATTGGGGAGGTTTTTCACCCTGAGTGGTTAGCTAACCCGGTGCTCGTACTTAAGAAGAATGGCACTTGGCGTATGTGTGTGGATTACACAGATTTGAACAAAGCTTTTCCAGCTGATCCCTTTGCTCTCCCGCATATTGATTAAATTATTGATGCTACAGCGGGTTGTGAGCGTTTGAGCTTTCTGTATGCTTATTCTGGTTATCATCAGATCAAAATGGCAGTTAAGGACCAAGATAAGACGGCTTTTATAACTCCTTTTGGACCCTTTTGCTATGTATCTATGCCCTTTGGGCTAAAGAGTGCCCAGGCGACTTATCAGCGGTGTGTGCAGAATTGTCTTCATAATCAGATTGGGCGCAATGTTCACGCTTATGTGGATGATATTGTGGTGAAGTCCAGAAAGGAGGAGACATTAATAGATGATTTGCAGGAAACTTTTGATAATCTCCGGGTTTATAAGATGATGCTTAATCCGGCCAAGTGTGTTTTTGGTGTACCGACAGGCAAGCTTTCGGGTTTTCTGGTGTCTAACAGGGGCATTGAAGCTAATCCGGAAAAAAATCAAAGCTATTATGTCTCTGGCTAAACCGGTATGTATCAACGATGTTCTACGTCTGGCGGGTCGTATTGCAGCGTTGTGCCAGTTTATCAGCCGGTTGGGAGAGAAGGCTATCTGATGTAGGGTGGAACCCTAGATGGCCGATCTTTCACGAAAGGAGCGGATCCCAACTAAGAACATGAGGGGAAAACAAGGGGAAACACAAGAGAATCACTCAAACCAACAAGATTCGATTACACATGCGCTAGATCCAAGAACACAAAGAGATACACATGATCCAAGGTCAACAACGGACGATACAAAGGTAACCGGTTCTTCTCCTAGAAGGAGGTCTTGATGGGGCCACCCAAGAGGGGGTCTTGAATCCAAGTTGATCTTCTCCGAAGAGGGGCCGCAGTCTCTCTCGAGGAGGAGATCCGTATGGATGAGCAAAGCTCTATCTCACATATGAGCTAAAACAATGCTAACCCTAGAAAGAGGAAGGGGGTGAAGTATATATAGTCTAGGGGGGCGAAGAGGTACATGGGCTTCGGCCCTTTACTGTGCGCAGACAGGCGGAGCCGGATGTCCGGGCGTCGGGCCGGATGTCTGGGGCTTCAGGAGGGGCCGGATGTCCGGGCTGGCGGGGTAAGTTTCTGTGCTCTCTGGATAGACGGGGCCGGATTTCCGGGTTGATGGCCAGATTTCCGGGGCTTCGGGAGGAGCCGGATGTACGGGGCACGGGGCCGGATGTCCGGGCCCTGTAGTTTTTCTGCGGCTGGACTGCTGTTGTCTTGCGCATCTCCAGGGGCCGGATGTCTGGGGTCTTGGCCGGATTTCCGGGGCCTGGAAGGTGAACTTGTCCGTTTTCGTTGGTTCTCTTCATCCTTGGACTTGGCGGCTCGTCCGTCTTCACGTGCATCTTCGGGAGGTTCCTCTTGACACCTGATCATGCATAGCATATCGGATTTAGGTATTAGCCATGTCTCGAGTGGATCATATGTGATATCACTAAGGAAAGAAGTCACCTCGTTCTCGAGAGCTCTAGCTCGTGCTCGTGTCATTGGCCCTCTTGGCTCTTGATGAGACGATGGTAGGTCCATGGGGATGATTTTGGGATGCTCCGCATCATCTCCCCTCCCTTGGGAAAGATCCGACCTCGGATCGAAATCCTCATCACCATGGTACGGGGAGAGATCCTTGATGTTGAAGATGTCGCTCACAGAGTACTTGTCGCGTGGGATGTCGATCTTGTATGCGTTGTTGTTGTAGCGCGCAAGCACCTTGAAGGGTCCATCCGCTCGTGGTAGTAGCTTGGACTTGTGTTCATTGGGGAAGCGATCCTTGCGAAGGTGTAGCCACACAAGATCTCCAACATGGAACATCATGGGTTGCTTGTTGACGTTGAGCTTGGTCGCGAGTCGTTGTACTTGGCGCTCGATGGTATTCCTTGTATCTTCATGCATCTTCTTGAGGAAGTTGACTCGTGCACTCGCGTCCATGTTTGTGCGTTCTTATAGCGGTAGAGGTAGGATGTCCAATGGGGACAATGGGTTGAAGCCATAGACGACCTCGAAGGGGGACGTGCCTGTAGTCGAATGTCTTGCACGATTGTAGGCGTACTCGGCGATTGGTAGGCACTCTTCCCACTCCTTGATGTTCTTCTTTATCAACACGCATAGTAGGGTGGAGAGCGTTCGGTTGGTCACCTCCGTTTGGCCGTCGGTTTGTGGATGGTATGCCGAAGAGAACAAGATCTTGATTCCGAGCTTGGCGCACAAGGTCTTCCAAAAGTAACTCAAGAACTTGACGTCGCGGTCCGAGACAATCGTCTTTGGCACTCCATGGAGGCGCAAGATTTCCCTACAAAACAAATTTGCAACATGTGAAGCATCGTCTATCTTGTTGCAAGGAATGAAATGAGCCATTTTGGAGAAACGGTCCACAACAACAAAAACGGAATCCTTGCCATTTCGAGTTCTAGGCATACCAAGCACAAAGTCCATGCTAATATCTTCCCATGGTTGATATGGAATTGGAAGTGGCATATAGAGGCCATGAGATTGGGCTTTAGACTTGGCTTTGCGACATGTCGAACATCGGTTGGTGAAGCGATTGACGTCGCGATGCATCTTGGGCCAAAAGTAGTTCTTGGAGAGCGTAGCAAATGTCTTGTCGCGAGCAAAGTGTCCCATGAGTCCGCCTCCATGAGATTCCTGCAAAAGCAACAAACGAAAAGAGGACTCGGGGATGCAAAGTTTGTTAGCTCTCATAAGGTATCCATCTTTGATGTAGTATCGATCCCAAGAAGTATGCGTCAAACACTTGGCATAAGGAATAGCAAATGTAGGATCATGCTCATACAAGTCTTTTATATGCTCAAAACCAATGACATTCAACTCAAGTGTAGTGACAAGCATGCATATACGGGAAAGCGCGTCTGCCACAACATTTTCTTTACCCTTAATGTACTTGATGACATAAGGAAATGACTCAATAAATTCACTCCATTTAGCATGACGCTTGTTCTACTTAGTTTGACCCTTAAGGTATTTAAGCGTTTCGTGGTCGGTATGGATGATGAACTCATGAGGGCGAAGGTAATGTTCCCATTCACGCAAAACTCGCACTAAAGCATATAGCTCTTTGTCATAGATGGGGTAATTGAGTTGCGCTCCGGATAGTTTCTCACTAAAATATGCAATGGGGCGCTTCTCTTGCGTTAACACGCCTCCTATGCCATTACCACTAGCATTGCAATGAATTTCGAAAGGTTTGTCAAAGTTGGGTAATGCAAGCGCGGGAGCATGAGTAAGCAAATTATTAAGCTCATTGAAAGCAATATCTTGAGATGTTCCCCAAACAAACGGTGCATTTTTCTTACTCAAAGCATGCAAAGGTGAAGCAATGGTGCTAAAATCCTTCACAAATATACGGTAGAAACCGACTAAACCAAGAAAACTACGCACTTGTTGCAAATTGGTTGGTTGGGGCCAAGTTTTAATAGCATTGATCTTAGATTCATCAATATGAACACCCTTAGAAGATACTACGAAACCCAAGAAAACAAGCTTATCAACACCAAATAGGCATTTTTCCATATTAGCATAAAGTTGTTCTTTTCAAAGAGTTTGTAGCACGGTGCGAAGGTGGGTGACATGCTCTTTGAGAGATTTGCTAAACAAAAGGATATCATTAAAGTAGACAACAACAAATTCACCAATGTAAGGGCGAAACACGTAATGCATAAGACGCATGAAAGTACCGGGCGCTTCCGATAAACCCATAGGCATGACTAACCACTCATATAGACCAAACTTTGTTTTGAAAGCGGTTTTCCATTCATCACCCTCTTGTATGCGGATTTGAAGTAACCACTCTTAAGATCAATTTTGGAAAAGATAGTGGCACCACTAAGTTCATCAAGCATATCATCAAGGCATGGAATGGGGTACCTATATCGAACGGTGATAGCATTGATAGGTCTACAATCGGAGCACATGCGAAAGCTACCGTCTCGTTTTGGCACAAGAATGACTGGTACGGCACAAGGACTCAAACTTTCACGCACATGTCCATGGTCTATGAGATGCTTTACTTGCCTTTGTATTTCCTTGGTTTCTTCAGGATTGACGCGGTAGGGAGCTTTGTTTGGAAGCGGTGCTCTGGGGATGAGGTCGATTCGGTGCTCAATGCCTCGTAGTGGAGGTAGACCCGGAGGTAGCTCATCGAGAAAGACATCTTGGAATTCCTGCAATAAAGAAGATAACACCAAAGGTAGATCGTGAGAGTTGTTAGTTTTTGTCACCTCGTCCTTGCACAATAGGACATAGTGTAGGACACTGGATGGGTTCTCACACACTTTTCTCATCTCACGTTTGGTGGCAAAGAGAACTAAAATTTTCTTGTCGCTCATCGTGGAGGCACTCAATTTGGGCTTCTGGCGCTCACTCTCTTTTTGGTGGTTCGCTCTCTCACTATTCTCTCCACGATGGGTGGCTTGCTTGTCGGCGAGCACTTGACTTGGAGACATAGGGCGTAGCACAAACTCCTTCCCTTTCATCTTGAAGCTATAGTGATTTGTACGCCCATTGTGAATAACACCTCGGTCAAATTGCCATGGCCGTCCAAGAAGGAGGTGGCAAACGGTGATTGGTAGGACATCACATTCCAAAGTGTCTTCATAGGCGCCGATCTTGAAAGATACTTGTACCCTGTGATCGACTTGTATCGTGCCGGTGTCGCTTAGCCATTGAACCTTGTAGGGGTGAGGGTGCTTCATCTTGACCAATTGGATCTTGGAGCATAGTTCTTCACTTGCTAAGTTGTGGCAACTACATCCATCGATGATGACCTTGACAGAACGTCCATTGATGCCGGCATTTGTGTGGAAGATATGGCATCTTTGATCTTCGTCTTGGTGATGTTGAAGAGTCAAGACCTTGGAGACAACAAGAGCGGGACTTGAATCTTCGTCACAAAAGACTTGATCATCTTCACCTTCGTTGTTCACTTGTCAGTGCATGGCCACTTGCTCAAGAGCTTCCATTTCTCCTTCACTCATGGAGTCGTAGGTTCCGTCGTCGTTGAGGATCATGGTGCGCTTGTTTGTGCACTCGAAGGACTTATGGCCTCGACCTCCGCATGTGAAGCATTTGATGGAGCTTGTCTTGATGGTCTCATCGGTTGGGGTAAATGATGATGAATCTTTCTTGAAGTTGCTTGTAGTAGGAGGACGACTTGAACTTGTCGAAGCTTTCTTGTAACTTGACTTGTCACCGTTGCTTGTAGAAGGCTTGGTTGAGGTAGAAGGTGTTGGAGTCGTCGAAGCTTGATTGTTGGAGAGGCCATATGACTTGGATGTGAACTTAGCATACTTGAAGTCATCTTGTACTTGCCGTTCCGCTTTGGTAGCTTGGTGCACTAGCTCGATGAGGTTCGAGTATGGTTGGAAGTCGGCAATCTTCTTGATAGGATGATTGAGTCCATTCAAGAAACGTGCCATAGTTTGCTCATCATCTTCTTTGACATTGGCTCGTATCATGGCAATCTCCATTTCCTTGTAGTACTCTTCAACGCTCTTGGTTCCTTGCTTGAGTTGTTGAAGTTTCGTGAAGAGGTCGCGGTTGTAGTAGTTTGGCATGAATCGTGCTCTCATGACATCCTTCATTTGTGCCCAAGTGGTGATGGGTGGTTCACCTCTTGTTGCTCGGCGCTCAGTGACTTGTTCCCACCAAATGAGGACGTAGTCTTGGAATTCAAGGGATGCCATTGCAATCTTCTTCTCTTCTTCGTAGTTGTGCAAGCGGAAGATTTTGTCGACCTTCAATGCCCATGAGATGTACTCTTCAGGGTCATTGCTTCCATTGAACTTGGGCATGGTGAACTTTAGCTTGCCATATCGTTGCTCTTCATTGTGTTGTGGTCGAGGATGATGACGCCCATGTCGTTGAGGAATGACATTGTCATGTTGCTCTTGGTGAAGATGGTTGTAGTCCTCATGTTGCTCTTGGCGAGGAGGATTGTCGACCTCGTGTTGCTCTTGGCGAGGGCGGGGTCCGTTGTCTTCTTGTTCTCGATGGACTTGACGTTCTTGCCTCACTTGAGGGGGATCTTGTCAATCTTGACGAGGAGCTTGTCGATGCACACGTGCTTGGTAAAGCCTTTCTTGAACTTCGTCGCGAAGTGCTTCTTGATGTAGACGAGCTTGTCGGCCTCGATTGGCTACGGCACGACTAGAGTCATGAAGGGCACGTTGCACTTCAAGTGCTTGAGCTTCACGTAGTTGTTGTTCTTGTCGTTCCGCCTCGGCGTCTTGTGCATCTTGATGTTGTCGCGCTCGCTCCTCTTGTTCTTGTTGTCGTTGAGGTTGCCGTTCTTGGGCTTGTGCGAATGCGGCTTTGTTTTGACGATGTCGATGCTCTTGAGAGTCGGTGTCGTGTAGAGGATTGCGGTTTGCTTGACGGTCTTGGCGCACGGCACGATGAAGAGTATTCGATGTCGGTGTACTTGAACCGGAGATGGTGTCGTCGGAGTGTCGACTTGAGCGGCTCCGTCTTGACGATGACGAAGTAGAAGAGCGGAGCAACAAGGCACGAATCTCGTCCATTCTTGCATCATTCTCAAGCTTGTGTTCGTCGAGCTTGTTGTCTAAGTAATCCCTTGTACGTTGCTCGGATTGTCGTAGGTCAGTGGCGAGATTGTCGATGCGGTCGCCCAAAGCAAGTTGTTCTTGATGCAAAGCCCGTTGTGCTCCAAATAGTTGAGTCTTGGTGACGTAGGAAGACATGTCGTCGTCTTGCTCCAAGAAGAGTGGGTTGGTAGAAGTACTTGGCCTATCCATCATTCCAAACAAACATATGTGAGTGGGAGACAAAGAAGAACCAATACCAAATGTACCTTGACCGAAGTTGAAAATGGATCAAAGATCACTCCAATGTGTAGCAAGGAAATAGCACAATTGGTACCAATTCTTGTTGGTTCTCACACCTACAGAAGTAAAAGCTTATGGTGGAGCTCGGTTAGGATGGTGGCACAAAATTTGATGCAATTGTAAGTGAGACTCAATAATGTTGGAAAAGATTCACAAATTTGCAAATGCAACAAGTAGACCAATAGCAAGATATGGTACACGGAAACACACACACAAATAGATAAGATGGGGTTATGCAACCAAGGATGAGCCAAAATGTGGAATTCACCAAGATGATCTTGTTGCACAACACTAGAGAGACGCTAGCACGATTGCACAATAGGCAGATACGAACTTGTGCACAACCTACTTAGCAAAAATGCAACGACTTCTATCCCAAGTATGCTATATGTATGATGTTCCTATGCGTTGATCCAAGATGATCGAATATGATAATCTTAATGTTGTATGATGCTATGGTTCTTGCTTATAAGCTCTTTGCTTATCTGTCCTCTTTTGCTTAAAAGCTTGTTTGGCTCTTTGATGTTTGAGCTCTTTTCTCATGCAATGCTTCACGAACCAAGATAGCAATTATGTATGTGACAACAACTTTGTGACACAAGTGATGATACCAAGAGATGCAACACGATGATGGTATGTATGTTATGTGAAGTATGAACACTAATGTGCACAAGTCACATTGCCGGCAATACTCAAAGGCTAGTCTCGATGGGTAAGTGACGCAAAAGTAAGGCTATGGGGTTATCAATGCAAAAGCAAGAGAGTATCACGATATCACAATACCAAGGTGATATCCAAGGTGAAGGTGATACCAAAGTGAAGTAGCCGTTCGTAGTAGTCCTTGGCGAAGATGAGCGGTGGTCATGTTGATGTCGAACCGTACCTAGATAGCCGAAACACAAAAGGACACGGAAACCACAACTCAAATTATCAAAGCAAAATGGGTCAAAATTGTCGGAGTTGGTAGCGGGAAAGGCTATGGTGGAGCTATGCGGAAATGGTGGTGGTATGTGGAAGTTTATGTGGTATGCGGAAGTTTATGTGGGCACTGGGACAAATTTTGGCGAAAGTTAGGCGGTAAGCGGAGTGGTGGATGGAAGTGGCTGCTGCCAGGGGTCGGATATCCGGGCTGGAAGCCGAATGTCCGGGCTGGTCGGGCCGGATGTCCGGGCTCTGGATCCGTGGACGAACTCGAAGAACACCGCGTGGAGAGGTCAAATCCGGGGCCAAATCCGGAAGATTTTGTGGATGGAAATTGGGGAAAAGGTGGGGGAATGCTAGATCTACCTGCAACACACGAAATCCGCGGATCAAATCCAACAAAACGTCATCACACCAACAAAGCACAAAAAAAATTTGGGGCTATTTTTGTGGGGCAATTTTCGGATTAGGATGAAAAACAACAAAATCAAGCTAGAAAACAAAGAGAGGGGGCTCCGAAATTGTGATCAACGTGGCTCATGATACCAAGATGATGTAGGGTGGAACCCTAGATGGCCGATCTTTCACGAAAGGAGCGGATCCCAACTAAGAACACGAGGGGAAAACGAGGGGAAACACAAGAGAATCACTCAAACCAACAAGATTCGATTACACATGCGCTAGATCCAAGAACACAAAGAGATACACATGATCCAAGGTCAACAACGGACGATACAAAGGTAACCGGTTCTTCTCCTAGAAGGAGGTCTTGATGGGGCCACCCAAGAGGGGGTCTTGAATCCAAGTTGATCTTCTTCGAAGAGGGGCTGCAGTCTCTCTCGAGGAGGAGATCCGTATGGATGAGCAAAGCTCTATCTCACATATGAGCTAAAACAATGCTAACCCTAGAAAGAGGAAGGGGTGAAGTATATATAGTCTAGGGGGGCGAAGAGGTACATGGGCTTCGGCCCTTTACTGTGCGCAGACAGGCGGAGCCGGATGTCCGGGCTGGGGGCCGGATGTCTGGGGCTTCAGGAGGGGCCGGATGTCCGGGCTGGGAGCCGGATGTCCGGGCTGGCGGGGTAAGTTTCTGTGCTCTCTAGATAGACGGGGCCGGATTTCCGGGTTGATGGCCGGATTTCCGGGGCTTCGGGAGGACCCGGATGTACGGGGCACGGGGCCGGATGTCCGGGCCCTGTAGTTTTTCTGCGGCTGGACTGCTGCAGTCTTGCGCATCTCCAGGGGCAGGATGTCCGGGGTCTTGGCCGGATTTCCGGGGCCTGGAAGGTGAACTTGTCCGTTTCCGTTGGTTCTCTTCATCCTTGGAGATGGCGGCTCGTCCGTCTTCACGTGCATCTTCGGGAGGTTCCTCCTGACACCTGATCATGCATAGCATATCGGATTTAGGTAGTAGCCATGTCTCGAGTGGATCATATTGAAAGTGCGTTATATCGACTAGAGGGGGGGTGAATAGGCAATTTTTATGAAATTCTTCACTGAGGAATTTGCTAGTGAGGAAATTCCTTAGCGAAGAACTACTAGCAGTGGAATAAGTACTCAGATGAAAACAAAGCAGAACACAAGCATGGTCATCACGATGAAATGAAGACTAGCACAGAGTACAGAAAGCGTAAACACGGGATAACACAAGATGAAGACAAACAGACTGAAGAATTTGAACTGAGGAAATTGAGAAAGTCTTCAGTCAAAGTCTTCAAACACAGATATGATAAACGAACAGCTCAATACTAAGGAAATAAAAGAGTTGAGGAAATGGAACCAGTAAGCTTGGTGAAGACAATGACTTGGTAGACCAGTTCCAACTGCTGTCTGAGTTGTACATCTGGTTGGAGCGGCTGAGTATTTAAACTCGAGGACACACAGTCCCGGACACCCAGTCCTGAGCACGCAGCTCGGGACACCAAGTCCTCACCATATTCTCCTTGAACTAAGGACACACAGTCCTCATCCAATCACTCATGGTAAGTCTTCAGGTGACTTCCGAACCTTAACAAACTTGGTCACTCGGCGATCCACAATTCCTCTTGGATGCTCTAGACCATGACGCCTAACCGTCTGGAAGAAGCACGGTCTTCAAAGGTAACCAGCGTCGGATCCACACAGGATCAATCTCTTCAGTGATGCTCAATCACTTTGGGTTTGTAGGTGTTTGGTTGGGTTTTGGATTTTTCTCACTTGATGATTTTCGCTCAAAGTCCTCGAAGGATGGGTTGCTCTCAAATGACAAGTGTCAGTTTCTCTCGGAGCATCCAACCAGCTAGTGGTTGTAGGGGGTGGCTATTTATAGCCTAGGGAGCAGCCCGACATGATAAGACATAAATGCCCTTCAATGATATGACCGTTAGATGGATAAGATATTTTGGGACAGCTGGCGCGTAGCACAACAACGGTCGGAAATTTGAGGTACAAATTCCTCAGGGCTATCATGTTCCTCACTATGTAGGCAATCCGCACTGGCAAATTCCTAACTCCTCGGTCAGAACAAATTCCTCAGTGAACAGAAGAACTGCGTCTCTGTCACTGAAGAAATTGACCGAACTATATGAGATTTCCAATGGCTTCACTCGAAGGGATTGGTAGGTGTAGGATTTGAGTTGAGCATCACTTGGAAAATTTTCCTTAGTATTTCCTCGACCCCCTTTAACAGTACGGTGTTTCCTATGACTCAAGAAAGAGAAAATGAAACTACGAAAACAAAAGTCTTCACGCTTCATGTTCCTTGAATGAATACCAAGTCTTCAAGGTCACACCAATTTCTTCACTTTCAAAGTCTTCAGAAAGTCTTCAGAATATCAAAGTCTTCAGTCGAAGAACTTCATTTTTAGGGGTCGACTTTCATTGTACATATCAAACTCCTCATAGACTTATAGACCTGTGTACACTCATAAACACATTAGATCCTTAACCTATAAGTCTTCAATACACCAAAAACACTAAGGGGCACTAGAGGCACTTACAATCTCCCCCTTTTTGGTGATTGATGACAATATAGGTTAAGTTTTCAACGGGGATAAATGTATGAAGTGGAAATACTGATATTGAGGAATTTGATTGCAAGATATAGAAGAACTCCCCCTGAAGCTGTGCATAGTGAGGAATTTGCTTTTGAAGCAATGCACACTTGAAGAGATGAATCATGGAGATCTCCCCCTATATCTTGTAATTCATACATGCTTTCGATATATAGTTATGAAGAATTTGAAACGCATGATGAAAAATGGTGACAGGCGTATTTCAGCATGCATGCGATAATATTAACGAGGAATAAGCATGCAGAATAACATAGCAGGGGTATCAGACCATCATCGGGTTTAAGTTTACAACTCAATCCAATAAGAGTTTTGGAAGAACGAGAGTTGTAACTTAGCAAAAAACGCCCTTATAATAGACCCGCTTGAAAAGTAACTCAGATTTCTCCCCCTTTGTCATCGAATGACCAAAAGGACGAAACTGAGGACTAACGCCCCTGAAGATAATCAAGTTGATGAAGGAGCGCCAGCGTTGTCGGGGTCGGTTGTTGAAGTAGGGCCTGCTGCAGTGTCGTCCAAGTCTTCATGTTCATCAGTGTCACGCGATGAAGAATAGGAGCTGGCCACCAAAGAAGGAACCTTGACCTTCTTGAATTTCTTCGGAGGAGGTGCAGACCAGTCAAACTCTTCTTTGAGACCCATTTTCTTCAGATCTTCAGCACTGTAAACTTGAGACAGAACAGCCCAGGTGCGGTTGAGGGTTTCATGGAGGTAGTAGTGGTTTTTCTTCACTACATTGTGTGTTGAAGTCTTGTTGTGAAGAATTGAACCAAACTGACGCTTGACCATTTGTGATTGCGATCAACCTTCTGATGAAGACTGAGGAATAACTCACGACCAGTCATCACCCTGGGTGCTGTGGCTTGAGGATTTTGCTTGACATTATTAGCGGCAGAGTCATGTGTGGCAGAGTCATCATTGGTGGAATAGGATGCAGCCTTGCGAAATCGACCATCCAATGGATGAATGCCTTCATCTATCACAGCAGTTGCCTTGCCTTTGTCATCAGCTGAGGAAAATGTCCTTTTGAGGACTTCAATTGGAGGCAAGTAGCTGCAGTGGTTCAGAATGTCAGCTTTGTAGTTGAGTGAAGACCTTGTCCTGATGAATCTCATAATCCATGGCGCATAAGGCTTCAGCTCAAATGGTGACATGGCAATATTGGCCAGAGTCCTCATGAAGAAATCATGGAAGTTGACGGGAACGCCATGAATGATGTTGAAAAGCAGATTCTTCATGATGCCAACGACTTCTTCATCATTTGAGTCATGGCCTTTGATAGGACTCAATGTATTCGTCAGTATGCGATAGTCAGTCCGAGGTACATAGAGCAATTCCTTGACGAGGAAATTGGTTCTAGAGGCCTGCCCTGGCTTCAAAGGCTTCATCAGAACTTGCATGTAGTGATTTGAAAGCTCAGGTTCATTGTAAACACAACGTGCATCTTCAGTGGGAGGACTTAGTGGAAGGGCACGAAGCAATTCAGACGCTGGTGCCTTGTACTGAGTGTTCTCTGTCATCTAGTCCAGAACCCATGAATTCACATCTTCAGAACCGCCTGTGATGTGCAGCATTGCGTAGAACTGAAGAATGAGTTCTTCATTCCAATCATAGATGTCAGTGCAGAAGTTAAGCAGTCCAACGTCGTGAAGAACACTGAGGACTGGCTCGAAGCACGACAGAGACTCCATGTCCACGTGAGGAATATGTGCATGATCGAAGACTTTGTCTTTGTTAAACAACACTGAGGAATAGAAGTTGGCTTGACTAGCAGTCCAGAAACGCCTCTTCCTTATGCGAGCAGAGTCATATGGATTGTAATCTGTGAAGACTACATGCTCGCCAAAGAAGTCTTCAGCCTTGAACTTTTGCTTCCTTGAGAACGGATGCTTTGGCTTTGGCAAAGGGGTGTCAGTGAGTTGCATCACGACCTCAGGAATCGCGATCACAGGTTCTTCATGCTGAGGAATTTCTGATTCCTCTTCAGTTGCAGTCTTAGGATCAGCAGCAGCAGTTTCTTCAGCACAAGTGGCTTGAATTTCTTCATGCACAGATGCAGTGGGATGAGTTTCTTGAGAGCCCATTTGAACAGTTGGTGCAGGGGACTGAGGAATTTGCTGCAGTGGGGTGAAGAGTGGAGAGTTGGGATGCTGACTTTCCCAAAAGTCATCATTCATTACTGGCGTTGTACTTCCAATATCTACGTCTTCATCATCAATTTCTTCAACACCAGCCTCTTCAGTAGTAAACTGAGGCATTAGTGATGATACCGCTGGGGTTGAAGGGATCGTATCCACTTCAATTTCCTCATCAATCTGCTCTGAGGAAGCAGCAAATTGAGTTTCTTCATCTGACCGCTTGGGATCTCATAGTCCTCATGAAAAGGAACAAGGTCCTTTGATGGCATGGTTGAAATTGGAACAACATCAATGGGATTGTCAAAAGAGCTGGTCATAGGCTTCATCTTCTTTGGAGCTGAAGATTCTGAAGCACTTGATGCTTTCCTTTTCTTCATTGCAGCTCGCTCTGCAGCCTTGGTCTTCTTCACATCTGATGCAGATGGAAGGATAGGAGTTGGTGTAGGCGCAGGTGGAGCTGAGGAATCTGTTTGTATTTCTTCAGGCACAACTGATGCAGTTGCCCTGACTTCTTCAGTTTCTTCAGGCGCACCACTAGTGGATACCCTGGCAATTTCTTCAGCGGCTGGAATGGAGTCATCAGCCCTGGAACTAGCATTTTCTTCAGCAGCCTAAAAATCATCAGCGGTGCTGGCATGTTCTTCAGTTGGCTGAGCAGAAGCTTCAGCTTGAGGAACTTCTTGTTGCGATGGGGCTGCAACATTGGTGAACTTTTCAATCAGTTTCACAAACCTGACTTTGGCTCCTTTCCAATCAGCATAGTATGAGTCAAATTTGTCGCTGAGGGCTTTGATGTCAGCCTGCATCTTGACAAGTTCTTCGGTTGTCATCTTGACAACATTTTTCTTCAGCAGTTTCTCTTTTCTGTACTGCAATTTCTTGATCTCTCTAGCCCTATCATATCTCCATTTCTCCTCTTGGATGAAATGAGTCAGCATGTGACTTTGGCCCGGTGTCAGCTTGAAGTCTGGCATAGGAGTGTTTGGGTCCTTGTGCCAGAGATCAATGTAGTCTAGGATCGCTCTTGGATCCAACAGCAGCGACACAGGTGTGCCTTTGGCTCTAGCAGCCCTTTCTTGTTTGTCTCTGATGATTTCTGCAAGTTCTTCTTCACCAGCCTCATCTTCTTCAGACGACACATTGAAGACAACCTGCTTCTTCTTAGGACTTGGGCGAGGACCTCGTCCAACAGTAGCCTTTTTCTTCAGCAGAGAGGGTCCAGCTGAGGAACTTGGTGCAGCTGAGGAACTTGCTAAGACACCAGAGGCAATGGAGATGCCTGTAGTCCTTTGGCATGTGGCCAGATGCATAGGTGCTGAGGACTTTGTCGGAACAGTTGAGGACTTTGGAGGAGCAGGAGCAGCTTGAGGAACTGGTCTTGAAGATTTTGAAGTTCCTGGCCGTGAGGGCACTGTTGGTGAAGCACTTGGCTTTCGAGCGGGCTTATTTGCCATTGATTTCCTCGGCTTGACAGAGGCCTTAGTGGCAGCAGTAGCAGCAGAATCTTCGTTGAATTTCTTCACTACTTCTTTGGCTTGTCTTGCCAACTTGGCTTGACGCCTGGCCCATTCTTCAGGAAAGTTCTCACCGCGTTTGATGCTAGTGGGATCTGCCTCTTGGCCAGGTGCCAATGGGGCTCTTGGGCATGGAGGGTTGAGAGCGAATTTCCTCATGTACTTTGGAGTAACATATCTGTACTCCCTCCATTCTCTTTCTCATCTCTGTTCTATCCTTTGAATGTGCACCTTGCGCTGATTCTTGGTCTCTTTGGCAAACTTGGCTTCATCAGGCGTGCAGTACTCTTTGTGAATGTCCTCAGGGATTTCAAACGCAGTCATGACCTCAGGCTTCTTTCCTCCTTTCTATGGCTTTTTACCATCTGCCATATTCTTCAGCTGAGGAATTTGAACAATAGAATTCTCTGAAGAAGTATGCAGTTTTTCTTCGAGGAATGCTGCAAATGAGTTAAGTTGATGAGAACCTAGTGGTTCAGCAGCGGACATGTGTACCTGTGAACAGAGTATAGTTGCGAGGAATTTGGAGAGGTCATATGAGTTCTCAGAGGGTTTTTCAAAAAGAACAAGTTTGAGGAATTTGACCAGATGCGTCTTGAAGAATTTCACTAAGCGCGCTTTATCTTAGGTTCCAGAGTTGTATAGATCGAAGATCCACAAAATTGAGGAATCTTGAAGAAAATGATGCTTAGGGAAATGAATCAAGAACAGATGACATGTGAGGTGTTTAGTGTGTGAAGATTTGAAGAATAAAACACCTTTGAAGATTTTGTAGAAAACTTTTGAATCAAAGAGGGCAGTAAAAGTAGCTTTTAATTACCCTGGATGAAGAACACGACGAACAGTGAGGTGAAACAGTGGAGTTCGTCGGTGTAGATCTTCCACGCCCTAACTTGGCGGAGGAAGACGTCTACAACGGCGGCGGAGGTGAAGATTTCCGCGGTCGGCGCGAGTACGACGACGAAGAGGTTGAGGCAGTGAAGCTCTTCCTCACCGCGATGATGGAGTAGCGGCGGCGCTAGGGTTTGGGAAGCTCGAGTGGGAGAGAGAGATCGAGCGGAGTAAAAGAAGTGAGGAAGGGATGAGGGGGTATTTATAGTAGCAGTGAAAAACTGTTCGCCCGAAGATTTGGGACGAACGTGCCCCTAACCCTTCTCCTTCGCACGACATGTGTCACCCACGTACAGTGTAGTGGAGATCGTGTAAGATCGTGGGTGAGTATAATAATGCATCGTGGGATGCGGAACGGTTTGAGCGGCAAAACCGAAAATTTGGATAAGATTAGTTTTAAAGTGTTGTTCGCAATTTCTTCAAATGACAAGGATACAGTGAAGATTTTGAGCGAGTTTCAAATAGAACGCACATGAAGAATTTGTGAATAGATTGGATTGAGTATAGCATAGAGGGGAAGGGTCCGATCACATTCAAATATATATCCAATGAAGAAAAATGACGGAAATAGTGAAGATTTTGAAACGTTGGAGAATTTGAACAACTGAGGAATTTCAAAAGTTGAGGAAAAACTCAAATTAAAGATTTTCAAGTTTTGTGGTGGCGTGACCCACCGTATAAGAATGCTGATTTCAGGCACCGCGTACAATTATCGTAGGGTTCTGAGAATCAAATTCTTCGTTAATTTCTTTACACTTAGAGTGTTATTCTTCATTGATTGAAGAAAAATGTTTCTTCATGTGTTGCACATCTAAGTCATCAATTTTGCATAAGTGTTAGGATGAGTGCCTTTTCAAAGTACATTCGAAGACTCTAAGATATTTAGCTCACACCGCAACTTGCTAAATCTCTTCTCATCCAAGGGCTTAGTGAAGATATCGGCTAGCTGTTCTTCAGTCTTCACATGCTCAATAGAAATGTCGCCCTTCAACACATGATCGCGAAGAAAATGATGACGAATCTGAATGTGCTTTGTCTTCGAGTGCTAAACTGGGTTGTGAGCAACCTTGATGGCACTCTCATTGTCACAGAGGAGAGGCACATTCTTCATGTTGATGCGATAGTCCTTGAGTGTTTGCTTCATCCATAGCAGTTGAGCACAGCAAGAACCAGCAACAATGTACTCAGCTTCAGCAGTAGATAGTGATATGCAGTTCTGTTTCTTCGAGGACCAACAGACCAAGGATCGTCCGAGGAAATGACATGTACCAGATGTTGACTTGTGGTCCACACGATCGCCAACATAGTCAGAATCAGAATATCCAATGAGATCAAAATCCGAACCCTTGGGATACCATAATCCTAGTGTTGGTGTGTAAGCTAGATATCGAAGAATATGCTTCACAGCTTTATGGTGTGATTCCTTCGGTGTAGCTTGAAATCGAGCACACATGCAAACACTAAGCATTATATCTGGCCTAGATGCACATAAGTACAATAAAGAACCAACCATGGAGCGGTATACCTTATGATCGAAGTCAATACCATTTTCATCAGTGCATAGTTGACCATTTGTGGGCATAGGAATTTTGATGCCTTTGCAATCTTGCATGCCGAATTTCTTCAGGACATCCTTGAGGTATTTCTCCTGAGATATGAATATGCCATTTTGCTGTTGACGAATTTGAAGACCTAAGAAGAATTTCAACTCTCCCATCATAGACATTTGATATTCTTCACTCATCATATAGGCAAATTCATCACTATAACGTTGGTCAGTACTGCCAAAGATAATATCATCAACATATATTTGGCACACAAACAGTTCACCATCATAAGATTTAGTAAAGAGAGTAGGATCTAGTGAACCGGGTGTGAAGCCTTTCTTCATGAAGAATTCCTTCAAAGTATCATACCACGCCCGTGGGGCTTGCTTGAGGCCATAGAGGGCCTTATTAAGTCTGAAGACTTTGTCAGGATTCTTTGGATCTTCAAAACCTGGGGGTTGAGCAACATATACTTCTTCCTCAAGCTTACCATTGAGGAATGCACTTTTCACATCCATTTGATATAAGATGATATCATGATGGTTAGCATAAGCAAGTAATATGCGAATAGCCTCAAGTCTAGCAACAGGTGCAAAAGTTTCATCGAAATCAACTCCTTCAACCTGTGTGTAGCCTTGAGCTACTAAATGTGCCTTATTACTCATCACAAGGCCGTTTTCATCTTGCTTGTTGCGGTAGATCCATTTTGTGCCAATGATATTATGCTTGCGAGGATCTGGACGATTTACCAGTTCCTAGACGTTGTTGAGCTTGAACTGATGTAATTCTTCTTGCATGGCCTGAATCCATTCAGGCTCCAGAAATGCTTCATCTACCTTAGTGGGCTCTGTGATAGAGACAAAAGCAAAGTGCCCACAAAAGTTAGATAAGTGTGAAGCTTTTGAGCGTGTGAGAGGACCTGGTGCTCTAATGTCATCGATGATCTTCTCCACTTGCACTTCTTTTGCAATGCGAGGATGAGCTGGTTGTCGTTGAGGAATTTGATCAGCATTTTCTTCAGCATCAATTTCCTCAGCATTTTCTTCAGATGCATCAGCTCGACGTTCTTCACGTTCTGGAATGAATTCTTCAGCAGATTCTTCAGTAGTAATGATATCTTCAGTAGCCTTGTTCTTGATAGAATCCTCAGGTGCTGGTTCATCTAACACAGAAGGTAGGTGCTCTCTTTGCGAGCCATTAGTTTCATCGAACCGCACATCTACAGTTTCAACAATCTTGTGAAGAACATTGTTGAAGACTCTGTAGGTGTGCGAGTCCTTTCCGTAACCAAGCATAAAACCTTCATGTGCTTTCGGTGCAAATTTAGAGTTGTGATGAGGATCTCTAATCCAGCATTTAGCACCGAAGACTTTGAAATAACTCACATTGGGTTTCTTGTCAGTGAGGAGTTCATAGGCAGTCTTCTTGAAGAATTTGTGAAGATATACTCTGTTGATGATATGGCATGCAGTATCAATTGCATCAACCCAGAAATGACAAGGGGTTTTGTACTCGTCGAGCATAGTGCGAGCCATCTCAGCAAGAGTCCTATTCTTGCGCTCCACGACGCCATTCTGTTGAGGAGTATAAGGAGCAGATAACTCATGAGTAATACCAAGTTCATCAAGATAGTCATCGAGACCAGAATTCTTGAACTCAGTGCCATTGTCACTTCTGATGTGCTTGATCTTTACACCAAAGTTGGTTGAAGACCTCGAGGAAAATCGTTTGAAGACTTCCTGCACTTCATGTTTGTAAGAGACAAGGTGTACCCATGTGTAACGAGAGTAATCATCAACAATAACAAAGCCATATTGAGATGCTTCATTTGAAACAGAAGAATAATGATTAGGACCGAAGAGATCCATGTGAAGCAATTCAAATGGATGAGTGGTGGTCATGATAGTCTTCGCTGGATGCTTGGCCTTGGTCATCTTTCCAGCTTCACAGGCACCGCATAAGTGATCCTTGAGGAATTTGACATTCTCAATGCCAATGACATGCTTCTTCTTTGCAAGCGTGTGCAAATTCCTCATGCCTGCATGACCAAGTCGTCGATGCCATAACCATCCTTCTGAAGCTTTTGCAAGTAGGCACACGGCTGGTTGTGAATCTGCAGAGAAATCAACAATATACAAGTCTCCTCTCCTAAAGCCTTCGAAGACTTTGGAATTGTCAGCTTCCATAATCACAACACAACGATACTTGCCAAAGACAACAACCATATCAAGATCACAAAGCATTGAGACAGACATAAGGTTGTATCCTAAGGACTCAACAAGCATGACTTTGTCCATGTCTCGATCCTTTGTGATAGCAACCTGACCTAGACCCAATACCTGACTTTTGCTTTTGTCCACGAAGATGATATGCTTCAGATGTGATGATGATAAGGGAGCATCCATCAGTAGATTCTTGTCACCGGTCATGTGATTTGTACATCCACTATCGAGGACCCACTCAGTGGCTTTGGGTTGATCATCCTGTAGACGAATTAGTGCAACTTACGAACCTCATATACTTCAGCAGTGAAGAATATGATATCACAATTCATCAGATCAATCTCATCAAGTAGTAAGACAAATAAAGCAGTAGGAGGACGTGTGAAATGAAAGTTCATTTCTTCATGATTAGCCTGCGTCCTTTTAGGCAAGTTGTCAGGTCCCTAGCAAATTCTTCAGACGTTTGAGCACGTCTGGAGACCTGACCCTGCACAAGAGATTAGTTCTTTTTCTTCACCACCCACATCTGAAGGGGTGGCAAAGAGTTCATCACTCTGCGAGCTCCATATGAGAATGGTGGCATGGAGGCCAATCCATTTTGTTTCACATAAGAGTGGTTAGGGTAAGCGTATGAATAAGCAGAGAAATTCTTCGAGGACTTATGAACATAATAATTAGAAGAATAATGCTCATATTCATAGCCCTTGGCTCTTCCCTGCGAAACAGAGTTGTTAGCACGATGATGTTCATATGAGGACTTTGATCCATGTGAGGAATTTGATCCCCTTGAGGAATATGGTCCATATGAAGAATTGGATCCATATGAATAATTTGGTCCATATGAAGAATTTGATCTGGGGTTCCTATTCTTCACAGGTGGTGTCATGAGGACATTCACCTGAAGACTTTCAAGGCACCTTTTGGGAACCCAGATTTTCTTCATAGGGGAACCATTCCTGCAGTTAGTGCCAACATATCTAGCAAATACTTCACCATTCTGATTTTTGAACAGTTTATAGTTGGAGTCAAATGACTCATCCGAAGAATGAGAAGATTCACATGTATAGCCAGATAAATTAGATGGATCAACTGGAGGTCCCTTTGCAGCAACCCATGCGGTTTGGGGTACTGCTCAGGCTTCCAATATGTACCATCAGCATTGAGTTTCCTCTCAAAGGCAATACCCTCTTTCCTAGGGTTCCTGTTGAGGATCTGCTTTTTAAGCACATCACAAAGAGTCTGATGCCCTTTGAGGCTTTTGTACATGCCTGTCATGTACAATTCCTTCAGCCCTGCATCGTCAGGGATACTAGCAATGTCCTCAGATGAGGAATTAGTGATAGCAGAGGCAGGTGAAGAATTTGTAACATTAGAAGCATTTGAACATTCAGGTGAGGAATTAGCAGATTCTCGTTCAATGCATTTCAAACATGGAGGAATAAATTCTTCCTGAGCAGCGCTGATTTGTTGAGCAAGTAATGAATCGGGCTCCTTCTGAAGATCTTCATAACTCACTCTTAGCTTCTCATGATCAGACAAGAGAGAGTTATGCTGATCTTGAAGGGAGTCATATTTAGAATGAAGTCTCTGAAGACTTTCAGCCAAAGCTTTTGATTGATCCATTTCTTCACCCAACATATCATTGCTCTTACTAAGCATGTTGTGAGCCTTTTCCAAAGCTCTTTGTTGTTTAGCAGCAAGAGAAGCAAGTTTGACATAACTGGGTCCAAATTCATCACCAGATTCATCATCACTGGATTCAGACAGATAGCATTCAGTTACCTATTCACCATCTGCCATAAGACATGGTGAGGACGATGATGATTTTGGTTCAAATGTCATTGACTTGAGAGATTCCTTGAAGTCCTCAAACCAAGGATCGTGACAGGTTCGATGTCCTTCATAAACATTAGAGAGACGGTCCCAGATAAGCTTCGCATGGTCAAGATGCATGAAGTTCCTGAACTAATTTCAAGACAGACAGGAGCAGATGACGTCCTTCGCCGTGAGGTTGAGAAGGGTGTACTTGCGAATGTCATCAGCTTCCGCCATCTTGCACAGATCGGTCAGACCAATCTCAGTGACGGTCCACAGCTCGCTGTTCATCCTCATGAGGCACTTCTTCATCTTGGCCTTCCACTTGGGATACTCGTGACCGTCAAAGATAGGGCATGTCACTTTCTTCATACCTGCGGTCGACATAACTAAAACTCCAAGCGGTTAAACCAAAATCACATAGAACAAGGGAGTACCTTGCTCTGATACCAATTGAAAGTGCGTTATATCGACTAGAGGGGGGTGAATAGGCGATTTTTATGAAATTCTTCACTGAGGAATTTGCTAGTGAGGAAATTCCTTAGCGAAGAACTACTAGCAGCGGAATAAGTACTCAGATGAAAACAAAGCAGAACACAAGCATGGTCATCATGATGAAATGAAGACTAGCACAGAGTACAGAAAGCGTAAACACAGGATAACACAAGATGAAGACAAACAGACTGAAGAATTTGAACTGAGGAAATTGAGAAAGTCTTCAGTCAAAGTCATCAAACACAAATATGATAAACGAACAACACAATACTGAGGAAATAAAAGAGTTGAGGAAATGGAACCAGTAAGCTTGGTGAAGACTGAAAGTGCTAGTTATCGACTAGAGGGGGGGGTGAATAGGCGATTTTTATGGAAGTCTTCAAAACATGGAAGTTTCGAAGACAAACAGTAGAAATGAACCTATTGATATGCAGTGGAAGATAAACTACACAAAGCTAGCCATAGTCAAGTATGCAATAATGTGAGAGTATGAAGACTAATAGCAGCTAGGTAGTAAGGATCGGAATGGAAGATGGTATGAAGTCAAACAACAATAGTAGTCAAGCAATGAAGTCAATCAGGTATAACAAGCAGGCAATGACTTCATGAAGACAAACTATAAGTAAAGGGAGGAGAGGATAGAACCAGTCACTTGTCGAAGACACATGATTTGTTTGACCAGTTCCAGTTGCTGTGACAACTGTACATTTGGTTAGGGAGGCTGAGATTCAACTCAGAAGACCGCGTCTTCACCTTATTCCCCTTGAGCTAAGGACACGCAGTCCTCGCCCAATGACTCTGGTAAGTCTTAAAGGTAGACTTCCAAACCTTCACAGACTTCGTTCACCGGCGATCCACAATGACTCTTGGATGCTCAGAACGCGACGCCTAACCGGCTGGAGGATTCACAGTCCTCAAGTGTAATAAGTCTTCAGGTCACACAGACAGAAAGACTTCAGTGATGCCTAACACTCTTTGGCTCTGGGTGTTTGGGCTTTGTCCTCGCAAGGATTTCTCTCTCTCTCAAAGGCTTCGAGGTGGGTTGCTCTCAAACGACAAAAGCCGTGCACTAACTCTGAGCAGCCACCAATTTATGGTGTAGGGGGTGGGTTATTTATAGCCACTAGGCAACTCGACCTAATATGTCCGAAATGACCCTGGGTCACTAAGGAACTGACACGTGTACCAACGGTCAGATTTCAAACACACACGGCAACTTTACTTGGGCTACAAGCAAAGCTGACTTATCCAGTTCTGGATAAGATTTGCTCTCATTGTCTTCGCTCGAAGACATAGGATTTGGGTTGAGCATCACTTCAGTTACTCTGACTATGTTCACTTGGACCCCACTTAACAGTACGGTGGTTCCTATGACTCAACAAAGAAGAAAAGGAAACAACAAAACAACTAAGTCTTCGCGCTCCATAGTCTTCACTGAATGTCTTCTCATGTCATTGTCTTCAATATGAATATCTTCATATACCACCATTGTCGTCAATGTCTTCATACATTTTTAGGGGTCGTCTCCGGTAGGTAAAACGAATCAATGAGGGACACTACCTGTGTTATCCTGCAATTCTCACAAACACATTAGTCCCTCAACCAAATTTGTCGTCAATACTCCAAAACCAACTAGGGGTGGCACTAGATGCACTTACAATCTTCCCCTTTTTGGTGATTGATGACAAACTGGTTGAAGTTTTCAACGGGGATAAAGTATGTGAAATTGTAAATGATAGAGGATTGTCTTCATAAGTTTTAAGGGCTCCCCCTGAAGATGTGCATATAAGTAATTTGCTTTTGGAATGCAAATGCACATGGCAGGTTGTACTTGTGGAGATCCTCTTCAACTTATGACGACAATTCATCATGCATGATAGGATATAACGAAGATAATGACATGCATAATGAAAAATGGACGTCTGCTGAATGATCTAAGTGTGCAAGTTATCATCGCACATGCGGAATTTATCATCGCATCACAGAATAGCAAATAAGTAGCAGACGACCATCAAGTTTAAGTGTTACAACTCAAAGAACCAAATGTATCAAAACGCGAGTTGTAAACACTAGGCAAAATATAAAGCAACCACCCATATGAACTCGCTTGAAGACTATCAAACTCATATGCTTCTCTCCCTTTTGTCAGTAATGACCAAAAAGGTTTGAAGACATAGAGCATCTACTCGTCCCCATGAGGAGTAGTTGAAGCAGCAGGGTTGGTGTTGTCGTTTGGCGGTGCAGACGAGCTTGGTGCAGTGTCGATTCTTGTAGAAGGTGTCGGTGAAGTAGCATCGTCTTCTTCATCGACCACTTTGGCATTCACAGTTGCAGCAGAAGAGGAGTATTTAGAGTCTTCAAGAGATGGAGTTCGACGAAGGACAGCATTCCGTGGAGGAGTGGAGTCAAACTTGAATTTTTCAGTGAAGCCATCGTCTTGAAGATCCGCTTCAGCACTGAGCAGTGTCAAACTCTTCCATGATCGCCGACATGTTTCATGCGTGACAAAGGCATTCTTGGTGGCAAGATCGCGAATGCGATTGACGTCCACCAAGAGGCTTTGCATTTGGCGCTTCAGCTAGTCATGATGCTTATCTTGTTTTTGATGAAGGGCAACCAGAAGCTCTCGGTCATTGAGAATGCGGGAGCGCTTCTTAGGCCTTTGGGCAATTGTGCTCTCAGTGGCTTCTATTTGCGCACGATGAGGCATACGAGTAATCCCAGCCAATGGATAGACACGAGCAATAGCTTGAATTCCTTCATCGTTTTGGGTGAAGCTTTGATGGTCAACATTCTAAAGACTAAGAGGCTCCTTTGCAGTCTCTGGGTATATGGCTTCAACAGACAAATCAACATCTGGCATAAATATGATATGATTGCGTGCAGAGGGTTGATAGTTGAAGGCAGAGTGAATCTTGATCAGTCGCATGATCCAGGGAGCATAGAACTTCAGACCAAAGATGTCAGATCCTGATGCAGCAAGTTGGCGGATAAAGAAATCTTGTGCATTGAAGCATTTGCCATGAAGAATATGGAAAACCAGAGTCTTCATTGCGCCTTCCAGCTTGGCATTAGGAGAGTGTCCTTTGATAGGCCAAAGAGTTCGCCTGACTATGTGATAGATGGTGCGGGGCAGATACTCAAGGTCTTCAACAAGGAATGCCTTTGGATATTCAGCGTCTGGAGGCAATGGCTTCATCATGCTGAGCGTCTGACTCATATTTGGCTCAGGCTTGTGGAAGATGCTCTCCATTGCATCATTGTGAAGCTGACAGCCAGGTTCATAAAGATCATCTGCAGAGGGCAGGCCAGTAAGCTCGATTACATCAATGGCTTTGGCTTCATGATGAACATTTCCTGTCATCCACTCGAGAACCCATGTCTTTGTATCCTTGTAGTAGCCACGAATATGGAGAGTGGCATAGAATTGGAGCAGTAACTCTTCATTCCAGTGCTCCTTATCGGTGACAAATTGCAGCAGGCCAGACTCTCTGAAGCAGTCCAGAGCTTCTTCCAAGCAGGGCAAACCAGTTATGGCTTCAGTATCAAGACGCATAATTGTACAGAATGCATGAGTAATAGCTTCGCTGTTGATAGCTCCAGAATCGATGAGAGGATATTCTTGGCCTTGAGTAGGGGTTCTTTGCTCTGTCAAAGAAAGTGTTGTGTGCCTTGAAGCCATTGATATTGAAAGATCCTGGTGCTGATGCAGTATGTGGAAACCTGGGCAACCTTGGCTTTGGCTTCTGAACTCGTGGCCTGTGCTCAACATGATAATCAAACTGAGGACCAGCAGCGGCAGGCGGAGGAGTTAGAACAGGCCATTTGACAGTGATTAGTTGGCCATAGTTGAATGCTTGATCGATTGTGTGTGGCCTTTGTGGCGGAACAGGAGCAGTGGCGTCAACATTGGCTTCAGGCTGCACAACATAGGCGTCAGGTGCAGTTGCATCATTGGCTTCTGGCACATTAGTTGGTGCTGGCTCCACATTTTCTTCAGCCATGACCATGTCATTGGCTTCATTGGTGTTGGTGGTGGCAGCCGCAATATTTTCAACCTCCACTTGATGAGCTGAAGGGTCGGGCACTGGCAGGTTCACTTCAGGAACCACTTCTTCAGTAATGGGGGGAGTTAGGACACGATCTTCTTCTTGTCTTTCATCGGCTGATGCAGCCGGAATGTCTTCAGCACCTTTGACTTCAGACTCAGAGACATTCACAGTGGGAGTGGCATCTGGAAACACTTGACGTGCAACAGATTGTTGGGGCACTTCTCCTTCTGGAACGCTCGAGGTGGTGACTTGAGGCCTTGGTCCTTTGCGAAGCCTGCGTAACGCTGGCGACACCTTCGGAGATGGAGTTGGCTGAGCCTCAAAGTCATCATCTTCTGCTTGCACAGGTGGTGTGACTTGTTGGTGTTTGGGAGTACTTGGGGTTTCTTGTTGTTGTGGGTGATCAGCCCACGAAGCATCCCGAGCAATTGGCGTCAGAGGACGACCAATGTTGATGAGTTCGCTGTTCGTGAGAACAGGCAATGATACCAGGTTGTGTTCGATCTGAGGAAGCACTACATCATCTTCAACATTATCGTGGTGACCAATGTCTTCAGCAGCAGTGGGGTCAACTGCTGGAATGTCTTCAGCTTCATGAGCCTATGTGGAAGCAGGCTCATGAACTATCATCCGTCGTTCTTGGTGTTCAGAGGCAGGGCGAACCATTGATATGGGTTCAACAACCAAGGGCTCTGAGGGATCAGCCCTATCCTTCTTGGTTCTGCGCTTCTTCTTGGAGGGAGCAGCATCGGAGGCTTCAGGATTTTTCCTTTTCCTGGCTTCAGCCTCGGCAGTTCTCGTCTTCTTCAGCTCAGAAGCGGTTGATCTAACTTTTGGCTTCGAGCCGGTCATGCTGGTTGGGAAGACAATGCGCAGCTCTTCCTACCTTGTAGGAGCAGTTTGGTCAGTCAATGGCTTCTTCTTCTTTGCAGCCATTCTTGGATCAATGCCAGGACGACCAAGAGCCTTGCGCTTCTCAGCCTCATTGTAGGCTTGCACACATTTGTCAGCCAGGCTCTTCATGCTCTCTCGAGAACCTTTGGCTTCTTCCCTCTTGTTGAGAAAGGCTTCCTTAAGCTCGTGCAGCATGATCTTGAAGTTTTTGACATCTTGCACGCTGAGCTTATCCACATGCTTCTTGAATTGGGCTTTCTCATGGTCGATCTTGTGCTTCAACTCAACGATGCGCTGAGCGAGAGCTAGCTCTGAAGCAATGGCTCCATTGAAGGAAACGCTGAGCCCAATGGGAAGTTGCAGATCGTCAAAGCTGAGATTTGGTGAGTCAAACCACTCATCAATGAAGTTGTGAATGATTGCCACATCAAAGAGAGGCAAATCATTGAAGATTTCTGCCTCTTCCTTGCTCTTGATCAGTTGTTCAAGGGCATCATCTGCAAGATCTTCATCACTAGACAGATCAATGTGCTCTTCACGCAGAATGGCAGCAGGGGTCAGTGCCTGATCAGTATGCTTGACAAGTTTCTTCTTCTTCTCTGTCTTCTTGGAGACGCGTGACAAATCTTCAGACTGCACACTGTCTTCAGGAGGTGCAGTTGCCAGTGGCTTCGCACGTGAAGCTTTTGGAGGCGCAGCTGATCTTGAAGCCTTAGCCTTCTTTGGCATCTGCGGCTTTGGAGCGGGAGCAGGGGCTTCATCAGAGTCAGCATTGTCATCAGAATGGTCCACTTTGGCACCTTGAACTGTGATGTGAGTGATGAGGCCATCAAGGTTGTAGAAGGGACCGATGACATTGGGTTCTGCATCACGTGAGCCATCAGCACGGGGAGCAGGAGGACCAGGGTTGAAGTCTAATCCCAATGACTTCTTGTTTTCCTTGGCCGATGCCTTTGCGTGCTGGAAGTTGCGCTTGAAGAGATTATCTTCACGACACCAGAGCAATGATGATGGGTCGACATTTTCAGGCTGAGGTCCACGGACCATACAGGGATAGAAACCCTGTGCAATAGCTTCAGTTCTGTTCTTGGGTGGAAGGCCTCAAAAGAGAATATCACCCCAAGGACTTTTGGTAGCATTCTTATCAGCGTATTCTTGGGTGACGAAGTTGTACTTGAACCATTGTTCAGCCCAATATCTTCGAATCCATTGTATTCGTGTCTTGCGCTGATTGTAATCCTCCTCAAGATCTGTCTTGTAAAGCTCAGAGAGGTCATCAGGAAAATCTCTTGATGTTCCTCCTCGACGCTGTCTGCCACCCTTTCTGACTGATTTCTCTGCAGCCATGAACTTCAAACAGAAAGGTTTCAATATGTTCAATGGCTTCAAAGGCTTCCGCTTGCTGGACAAACAGGAACTGGCTTCGGGAGAATTAATGTGATGCTGTAAATTTTTTGCAAACAAATGCAGACTATGAGAACCAAGGGATTCTCCCACGGACATGTACCTGTGACAGCATTAGAGATGCGAGGGAAGGGGAAGAGGTCATATGCATTCTCAGAAGATTTTGAAGATAAATCAGTTTGAAGACATTGACCTCATGATGCGAAGACATTCACTTATATGTTGAGAGTTGGTTCCAGATTTGTACGAATCCGCGAATAAGTACAAGTGAGGAATCTAACTTGTTATGAAGCTTAAGTGAATATACTAGGCAATATGAGATGCAGACAGAAAAGATCTAACTTGTATAGGCAGAAACCTATTTTGGTAGACAGGATGAATCTTTGAAGATCAAAAAGATGGTAAAAAGAGATTTTTATTTACCACACGAAGAACTGCTAGATGGGAAGAGTAGGAGACCGAGCAATTCAATCCACCGTGCCCTAACTTGGCGACGGAGGACACCTACGGCGGCGACGGAGCGGACGATGTTCGCGGCCGGTGTGAGGATGGTGTCGGAGAAGTCGCGGCAGCTAAGCGCTTCGTCGCCGGCGTCGTCGAGAGCTAGCGGTGGCGCTAGGGTTTTGACGAGGTGGAGAGGTGGAAGAAGTTTCCTTTACCGCAGGGGACAGGTATTTATAAGGAAGTGGGCGGCACAGCGCAATTACGCAGGTGCCCCTGGCGGTTCACATCTGACGGGCATGTGGCAAGCATGCAACATACTTAGAGTTGTCCCACGTTCCCACGCCCGCCAGGTTTGTCGGATGGTCGTTCCGGCTTCTCCGGATTTCAGGCAATAAGGATAGAGCATTAAAATTGACTTAATGTTTGTCTCTGTGTCTTCTGCTGACAAGGACGCAGAGAAGACATTCGACAGTTTCAATAGAATGCATATGATTTGGACAGATAGAGTTTGAGATAGAAAGCATAGAGAGATTAGGGTCCGATCACATTCACTTAGTTCAAAAGATTCAACTAGGAAGACATAGCTATAAGTGAATGCTGTAGAGGACAGAACACTAGTATATATATATATATATATATATATATATCACTTATATATATATCAGAAAGCAATCAAATCAACATAGTGAAGATGAAGATAAATTGAATTTGAAGACAAACCAAATGCAAAGACATTCAAATGCAACGCCATGAGTGAAACACTTCAAACAGAAAAGTTTGGTGGTGGCGTTACCCACCGTATAGGAAGTATTAGGCCCAGACAGGGCGCACAATTATCGTGGCGCTCCAAAGTCAAATTCCACGTTAATGTATTCGCACTCATAATGTAAGTCTTCATTGATTGAAGATATACTTTACTTCGTGTGTTGCACATCTAAGTCATCAAAATGCATAAGTGTTAGGATGTGTGCCTGATCACAGGACATTTAAGGATTCCAAGATATTTAGCTCACACCGTAACTTGCAAAACCTTTTCTCGTCCAAGAGCTTTGTGAAGATATCTGCCAATTGCTCTTCAGTGTTGACGTGAATGATATCAATATCTTTCTTCATGACATGATCTCTGAGAAAGTGATGACGAATTTCAATGTGCTTTGTCTTCGAGTGCTGGACTGGGTTGTTGGCAATCTTGATGGCGCTTTTGTTGTCGCAGAAGAGAGGTACTTGTTTCAGATTGATGCCATAGTCCTTGAGAGTTTGCTTCATCCATAGAAGCTGAGCACAGCAAGATCCAGCAGCAATGTATTCAGATTCAGCAGTTGAGAGTGACACACAATTCTGCTTCTTTGAAGACCAACAGACAAGTGATCGTCCCAGAAAGTGACATGTGCCTGATGTAGACTTGCGATCCACCTTGTCACCAGCATAATCAACATCCGAAAATCCAACCAGATCAAACTCCGAGCCCTTTGGATACCATAATCCTAGCGTTGGGGTGTGAGCCAAATATCGAAGAATTCGCTTCACAGCTAAGTGATGTGATTCCTTTGGTGCCGCTTGGAATCGAGCACACGTGCAAACACTAAGCATAATATCTGGCCTAGATGCACATAGGTAAAGTAAAGAACCAATCATGGAGCGGTATACTTGTTGATCGAACTCTTTACCATTTTCGTCGGGACCCAGATGATGTTTGGCTGGCATTGGCGTCGTGTAACCTTTGCAATCTTGCATTCCAAACTTCTTAAGGCAATCTTTGAGGTATTTCTCTTGAGATATGAAGATGCCATTCCTTTGCTGACGAATTTGAAGACCAAGGAAGAACTTCAGCTCACCCATCATGGACATCTGATATTGCTCTTGCATCATGTATCCAAACTCATCACTATACTTCTGGTTGGTGCAGCCGAAGATAATGTCATCCACATATATTTGGCACACAAATAGTTCACCATCATATGTCTTTGTGAAGAGTGCGGGATCGAGGGATCCAGGTTTGAAGCCTTTGCTCTTCAGGAAGTCTTTGATCGTATCATACCAAGCGCGAGGAGCTTGTTTGAGGCCATACAGTGCTTTGTTTAGTTTGTACACCATATCAGGATGTTTTGGATCTTCAAAGCCAGGTGGTTGTGCGACGTATACTTCTTCTTCAATCTTGCCGTTGAGAAATGCACTCTTCACATCCATTTGATATAGCAAGATGTTGTTGTGGTTAGCATAGGCTAGTAATATGCGAATAGCTTCAAGCCTAGCCACAGGAGCAAATGTTTCATCGAAGTCAATCCCTTCAACTTGAGTATATCCTTGTCCAACAAGACGTGCTTTGTTTCTGACGACTTGGCCATGCTCATCTTGCTTGTTGCGATATATCCATTTTGTGCCAATAATGTTATGCTTGCGAGGGTCAGGACGCTTGACAAGTTCCCAAACATTGTTCAGCTTGAACTGTTGAAGCTCTTCTTGCATTGCTTGAATCCATTCAGGTTCCATAAAGGCTTCAGCAACTTTCTTGGGGTCCTGTATTCGTCGAGCATCGTCTGAGCCATCTCAATGAGGATTCTGTTCTTGCGCTCTACGATGCCATTTTGCTGAGGTGTGTAAGGAGCAGAGAACTCATGAGTGATTCCCATTGTATCCAGATAAAGATCAATTCCGGTGTTATTGAACTCAGCGCCGTTGTCACTTCTGATATGCTTGATCTTGACGCCATAATTGTTCATGGCTCGATTGGCAAAGCGTCTGAAAACATCTTGCACTTCGGTCTTGTAGAGAATTATGTGCACCCATGTGTATCTTGAGTAATCATCAACAATGACGAAGCCATAGAGACAGGCAGTCGTAGTAAGGGTAGAGTAGTGAGTGGGGCCAAATAAGTCCATGTGTAGCAGCTCGAAGGGTTGATAAGTAGTCATGATTGTCTTAGAAGGATGCTTGGCCCTTGTCATCTTTCCAGCTTCGCAGGCACCGCACAGATGATCCTTCTTGAACTTGACGTCCTCGATGCCTATGACATGCTTTTTCTTGGCGAGAGTGTGTAGGTTCCGCATGCCAGCATGTCCCAACCTTCGATGCCATAGCCAGTATTCTGAAGCTTTTGTGAGAAGGCATACGACAAGCTGTGGTCCTGCTGAGAAATCTACCATGTACAGATCATCTTTCCGATACCCTTCAAAGACTAGAGACTTGTCAGATTCCATTAGTACAAGGCAACGATATTTTCCGAATAGCACAATCATGTTCAAGTCACAAAGCATGGAGACAGACATTAAGTTGAAACCAAGGGATTCAACAAGCATCACTTTATCCATGTGCTGATCCATTGAGATTGCAACTCTACCTAGACCCAATACCTTGCTTTTACCAGTGTCAGCAAACGTGATGTGACTTTTATCAGATGGACGTAGAGTTGAGTCCATGAGAAGACTTCGATCACCAGTCATATGATTAGTGCATCCGCTGTCCATAATCCATTCTGAAGCATGAGGTGTCATACTCTGCATTACAGTTAGGGGGATAGGCTTCACCAAGAGTATTGTGAAGCATAAACATTTGACGGGCAAGAGGATTATGGAAGCTCAGATCAAGATTAGGACTAATGGGATGAATGGCAAGCAATTCAGGAACAAAATACATAGTGAGACCATTTGGGCATTTGATCTTGCGCCCTACAAGATGTTTTAGGTCCCCAGCAATAGCATCAGACGCCTTTGATTTTCGGCTGGAGACCTTTCCCTACAAAAGAAGGTTAATTCTTCTTAACCGCCCACATCTTCAGGGGTGGCTTAGAAGCAATGAGTCTAAGTGCAGCATCTGAGAACTTTGGCTTTGGAGCCCTAGCAAATAGCCTTGCAGGAGATGAATTATACTCGTATGAATAAGCAGAAAAGTTCTTAGTTTTATGAACATAGCGGTTTGCAGACACACGCTCATATTCATGAGTACGGTTTCCCTGCAAAACATTGGCGTTAGGGTGACTCAGGTGAGTCCTATGTCTGTATGAAGCCTTTGGACCATATGAAGCCTTAGGTCTGGGGTTTGTCTTCTTCCCAGGTGGTGTCATGATGACATTCACTATAAGCTTCTCAAGACAGCTTTTGGGAACCCAGATCTTCTTCATAGGTGGCCCATTCCTGCAGTTAGTACCAATATATCTGGCAAACACTTCACCATTCTGTTTCTTGAACAGTTTATAGTTTGCATCAAAGGATTCATCAATGACAACAGGGTTAGCACAGGTAAAGCCAGATAAGGTGGATGGATCCATTGAAGGTCCCTTTGCAGCAACCCATGTGGTTTTGGGATACTGCTCAGGCTTCCAGTAAGAGCCATCAACATTCATTTTCCTTTCAAACCCAACACCCTCTTTCCTAGGGTTTCGGTTCAGAATCTGCTTTTTGAGGACATCGCAAGTGTCTAATGCCCTTTCAGGCTTTTATACATCCCTGTTTCAAGTAATGTCTTCAACCTAGCATTTTCATCAGCAATAGTAGTGGTATCCTCCGCAGAGGGGTTAGTTACCACATCAGTAGTTGAAGATATTGCAATAGTAGCAGTTGTGGAACATCCAGCAACAGAGGTAGCGTTATCACGCTCAAGGCATTTTAGACATGGTGGTTCAAATCCATCCTGAGAGGGACTGATCTGTTGGGCGCGAAGTGACTCATTCTCCTTTTGAAGATCTTCATGAGCCGCTCTCAATTTCTCAAGCTCTTGCTTCCTTTGAAGATAATCGTAGGAGAGCTTTTCATGAGTGGTTGAGAGAGTTTCATGATGACTTTCAAGTTCTTGGTACTTAGTATGAAGATTTTTTATGTCTTCAACTAAGGACTGTGAACGAGTCATTTCCGCATCCAACAGGTCATCGCTTTTGTCTTACAGTTTTTGAGTATGTTCCATAGCCTTTTGTTGTTCAGTTGCACTTTTATCAAGTGTTTTGCAGCTGGGCTTGGATTCACAATCAGAGTCATCTTCACTGGATGTTTGGAAGTAAGCATCACGTGATTTTACCTTGGCACCACGTGCCATGAAGCAGTAGGTGGGAGTAGGGTCGTCCTTGTCATCAGCTTCAGTGTTGGTGTGGAAGTCATTGTCTTCAGTGTTGAAGATGGACTTGGCAACATAGGCAGTGGCTAGAGCCAGACTAGCAACACCATGATCGTACTCCTCCTCAGACTCCACCTCCGCCTCCTCAGAGGCAGACTCCTCCTCTGAATCCATTTCCTTCCCAACAAAAGCACGAGCCTTGCCAGATGAGCTCTTCTTATGAGATAAAGACTTTGATGAGGACTTGGAAGAAGACTTTGAAGATTTCTTCTTCTTCTTGTCATCAGAATCATATTCCTTGCTCTTCTTCTTCTTCTTCTCATTGTCCCATAGTGGACACTCAGAGATGTAGTGTCCAGGTTTCTTGCACTTGTGACATGTTCTCTTCTTTTAGTCATGAATGAAAGCTTCATCATTTCTTGAGCTGGATCATGATGACTTTCTGAAGCCCTTCTTCTTGGTGTACTTCTGGAACTTCTTCAAAGCTTAGCAAGTTCCTTTCCAATGTCTTTAGGATCATCAGAACTGCAGTCAGATTCTTCTTCATATGAGGAAACAACTTTTGCCTTCAAAGCGCGAGTTCGGCCATAGTTGGGACCATAGATATCTCGTTTCTCAGAAAGCTGGAACTCATGTGTGTTGAGCCTCTCAAGTATATCAGACGAATCGAGTGTCTTGAAGTCAGGACGTTCTTGTATCATGAGGGCAAGTGTGTCAAAGGAGCTGTCAAGTGATCTCAGTAATGTCTTGACGATTTCATGCTTGGTAATCTCAGTGGCGCCAAGAGCACGAAGCTCATTTGTGATGTCAGTGAGGCGATCAAACGTGAGCTGGACATTCTCATTATCGTTTCTCTTGAAGCGGTTGAAGAGGTTGCGAAGAACACTGATCCTTTGATCTCTCTGAGTTGAGACGCCTTCGTTGACCTTGGATAGCCAGTCCCAGACTAGCTTTGACGTCTCCAGAGCACTCACACGGCCATACTGTCCTTTGGTCTGATGACCACAAATGATGTTCTTGGCAGTAGAGTCCAGTTGAATGAACTTGTTGACATCAGCAGGGGTGACACCTTCACCGGTCTTGGGAACGCCGTTCTTGACGACATACCAGAGGTCGACATCAATGGCTTCAAGATGCATGCACATCTTATTCTTCCAGTAGGGATATTCAGTTCCATCGAACACGGGGCAAGCAGCGGAGACTTTGATTATCCCTGCAATCGACATAGCTAAAACTCCAGGTGGTTAAACCGAATCACACAGAACAACGGAGTACCTTGCTCTGATACCAATTGAAAGTGCTAGTTATCGACTAGAGGGGGGGTGAATAGGCGATTTTTATGTAAGTCTTCAAAACATGGAAGTTTCGAAGACAAACAGTAGAAATGAACCTATTGATATGCAGCGGAAGATAAACTACACAAAGCTAGCCATAGTCAAGTATGCAATAATGTGAGAGTATGAAGACTAATAGCAGCTAGGTAGTAAGGATCGGAATGGAAGATGGTATGAAGCCAAACAACAATAGTAGTCAAGCAATGAAGTCAATCAGGTATAACAAGCAGGCAATGACTTCATGAAGACAAACTATAAGTAAAGGGAGGAGAGGATAGAACCAGTCACTTGTCGAAGACACATAATTTGTTTGACCAGTTCCAGTTGCTGTGACAACTGTACATCTGGTTAGGGAGGCTGAGATTCAACTCAGAAGACCGCGTCTTCACCTTATTCCCCTTGAGCTAAGGACACACAGTCCTCGCCCAATCACTCTGGTAAGTCTTAAAGGTAGACTTCCAAACCTTCACAGACTTCGTTCACCGGTGATCCACAATGACTCTTGGATGCTCAGAACGCGACGCCTAACCGGCTGGAGGATTCACAGTCCTCAAGTGTAGTAAGTCTTCAGGTCACACAGATAGAAAGACTTCAGTGATGCCTAACACTCTTTGGCTCTAGGTGTTTGGGCTTTGTCCTCGCAAGGATTTCTCTCTCTCTCAAAGGCTTCGAGTGGGTTGCTCTCAAACGACAAAAGCCATGCACTAACTCTGAGCAGCCACCAATTTATGGTGTAGGGGGTGGGCTATTTATAGCCACTAGGCAACCCGACCTGATATGTCCGAAATGACCCTGGGTCACTAAGGAACTGACACGTGTACCAACGGTCAGATTTCAAACACACACGGCAACTTTACTTGGGCTACAAGCAAAGCTGACTTATCCTGTTCTGGATAAGATTTGCTCTCATTGTCTTCGCTCGAAGACATAGGATTTGGGTTGAGCATCACTTCAGTTACTCTGACTATGTTCACTTGGACCCCACTTAACAGTACGGTGGTTCCTATGACTCAACAAAGAAGAAAAGCAAACAACGAAACAACTAAGTCTTCGCGCTCCATAGTCTTCACTGAATGTCTTCTCATGTCATTGTCTTCAACATGAATATCTTCATATACCACCATTATCGTCAATGTCTTCATACATTTTTAGGGGTCGTCTCCGGTAGGTAAACCGAATCAGTGAGGGACACTACCTGTGTTATCCTGCAATTCTCACAGACACATTAGTCCCTCAACCAAATTTGTCATCAATACTCCAAAACCTACTAGGGGTGGCACTAGATGCACTTACAAAGACAATGATTTGGTAGACCAGTTCCAACTGCTGTCTGAATTGTACATCTGGTTGGAGCGGCTGAGCATTTAAACTCGAGGACACACAGTCCCGGACACCCAGTCCTGAGCACGCAGCTTGGGACACCAAGTCCTCACCGTATTCTCCTTGAACTAAGGACACACAGTCCTGGTTCAATCACTCGTGGTAAGTCTTCAGGTGACTTCCGATCCTTAACAAACTTGGTCACTCGGCGATCCAAAATTCCTCTTGGATGCTCTAGACCATGACGCCTAACCGTCTGGAAGAAGCACAATCTTCAAAGGTAACAAGCATCGGATCCACACAGGATCAATCTCTTCTATGATGCTCAATCACTTTGGGTTTGTAGGTATTTGGGTTTGGGTTTTGGATTTTCCTCACTTGATGATTTTCGCTCAAAGTCCTCGGAGGATGGGTTGATCTAAATGACAAGTGTCAGTTTCTCTCCGAGCAGCCAACCAGCTAGTGGTTGTAGGGGGTGGCTATTTATAGCCTAGGGAGCAGCCCGACATGATAAGACATAAATGCCCTTCAATGATATGACCCTTAGATGGATAAGATATTTTGGGACAGCTGGCGCGTAGCACAGCAACGGTCGGAAATTTGAGGTACAAATTCCTTAGGGCTATCATGTTCCTCACTGTGTAGGCAATCCGCACTGGAAAATTCCTAACTCCTCAGTCAGAACAAATTCCTCAGTGAACAGAAGAACTGTGTCTCTATCACTGAAGAAATTGACTGAACTGTATGAGATTTCCAATGGCTTCACTCGAAGGGATTGGTAGGTGTAGGATTTGAGTTGAGCATCAGTTGGAAATTTTTCCTTAGTATTTCCTCGACCCCCTTTAACAGTACGGTGTTTCCTATGACTCAAGAACGAGAAAATGAAACTACGAAAACAATAGTCTTCACGCTTCATGTTCCTCGAATGAATAACAAGTCTTCAAGGTCACACCAATTTCTTCAGTTTGAAAGTCTTCAGAAAGTCTTCAGAATATCAAAGTCTTCAGTCGAAGAACTTCATTTTTAGGGGTCGACTTTCATTGTACATATCAAACTCCTCATAGACTTATAGACCTGTGTACACTCATAAACACATTAGATCCTTAACCTATAAGTCTTCACTACACCAAAATCACTAAGGGGCACTAGATGCACTTACACATATGTGATATCACTAAGGAAAGAAGTCACCTCGTTCTCGAGAGCTCTTGCTCGTGCTCGTGTCATTGGCCCTCTTGGCTCTTGATGAGACGATGGTAGGTCCATGGGGATGATCGTGGGATGCTCCGCATCACTATTCCTCTATATCAGATGATGAAAAAGGCAGACAACTTTGTCTGGAGTGATGCTGCCAATGCGGCGTTTGAGGACTTGAAGAAGCAGTTAGCCGAGCCACCTGTCCTTGCTGCTCCGGTCGATAAAGAGCCACTGTTGTTATACGTAGTTGCCAATGCCCGGGCTGTTAGTGCAGCCATTGTGGTAGAGCGCAAGGAGGCTGGGAAGGAATATCCAGTTCAACAGCCGGTTTATTATATCAGTGAGGTGCTTATTGAATCCAAACAGAGGTACCCACATTGGCAGAAACTGGTGTATGGAGTTTTCATGGCGAGCCTGACTCTTAAGCAGTATTTTCAGGGTCATCCCATCTCTATGGTCAGTTCTGCCCCTTTGGGAGATACAATCCAAAACAAGGAAGCAACTGGCCGGGTTGCCAAGTGGGCCATTGAACTTGGACCTCATGGGTTAAAATATGTGCCTCGTACGGCAATCACGTCATAAGCTCTTGTGGATTTCATTAATGCCTGGACAGAGTTAAAAGCGCCGGAAGAAAAGTCGGATCATACTTATTGGACGATTCATTTCGATGGATCCAGGCAATTGGAGGGCTCGGGGGCTCGAGTCGTGTTAACTTCCCCACGAGGTGATCAGTTTTGTTATGTTCTCCGTTTAATGTTCCCTTGCACTAACAATGCAGCTGAATATGAGGCTTTACTCCATGGTCTTCGAATGACTAAAGAGATGAATTTAAGCCGGGTTAAGTGTTTTGGTGACTCAGACCTGGTGGCTTAGCAAGTGTCTGGTACTTGGAATTCCAAGGACCCGCTCATGGCAGCATATCGTCGAGAGGTGGATATTGTTGCTGGTCACTTCAAAGGTTATCAGGTTGACCATGTGGACCGGCGAAAGAACGAAGCGGCGGATGCTTTAAGCCGCTTGGGTTCCCAACGTAAACCGGTTCCACCCAATGTTTTTCTGGATGTTTTGCATAACTCGTCGGTCAAGCTACCTACAGAGGAGGATTTGGTTGTTCCTGATCCGGAGGCTCAGTTGGTGGCGGCTCTTCACGTTATCCCGGATTGGACAGTCCCATATTTGGCGTATATGACCCGGGGAGAGTTACTTGAGGATGCAACTTTGGCCAGGCAGATAATCCGGCGCTCCAAGTCAATGACCATGGAGAATTGCATAATTGCAGTGTGACATGAGCGTTTCAGTGTTGCGTATCTCAAGTAGAAGGTTGTGAGATTTTGCGGGAGATCCACGAAGGGGATTGTGGACACCACGCCGGTTCAAAGTCCCTGGTAGCTAAAGCTTTTCGTCACGGCTTCTATTGGCTGACGACTCATGCTGATGCTGAGGACTTGGTGAAAAAATGTGATGGTTGTCAGAAGTTTTCACGTCGAGCTCATGTTCCAGCTCAAGAATTGAGGATGATTCCAATCACTTGGCCGTTTGCAACTTGGGGGCTAGATATGGTTGGGCCCTTTAAGAGGTCCAAGGATAAGAAGACCCACCTTCTGGTGGCGGTTGATAAGTTCACTAAGTGGGTGGAGGCAGAGCCAGTCGGTAAGTGTGATGCAGCTACAACGGTTTAATTCATCAAGAAGGTGATCTTTCGATTTGGTTTTCCACACAGTATCATAACTGATAATGGCACCAATCTATCCAAGTGTGCTATGAAGGAATTTTGTCAACGTGAGCACATCCGGCTTGACGTGTCATCAGTGGCCCACCCCCAATCTAAGGATCAAGCGGGGAGAGCCAATCAAGAGATCCTGAGAGGCATCAAGCCCCGGCTTATGGTTCCTTTACAACGGACGCCGGGTTGTTGGGTGGAGGAGTTACCTTCTGTGTTATGGAGTATCAATACCACACCCTACAGATCTACGGGTTACACACCTTTTTTCATGGTTTACAGAGTAGAGGCGGTTCTTCCTAGTGACATCCGTCATGACTCGCCCCGTGCGGCGGCTTATGTTGAAGCGGACAATGAGAAAGCACGTTAGGAAGCTCTTGACCTGTTAGGTGAGGAGCGTGACATTGCAGCGGCTCGTTCGGCGACTTACCAGCAAGATCTGCGTTGTTATCACAGATGCCGGGTTAAAACCAGAACTTTTCAAGAAGGCGATCTGGTGCTCCGGCTCTTCCAGGATCAGACTGATATGCGCAAGTTATCCCCACCTTGGGAAGGACCCTTTCTGGTCAGCAAGAATCTGCATAACGGGTCATACTACCTTATCGATGTTCGAGAGCACAAAGACTCACGTAAATTGGAGGAGGAGACCCACCGGCCATGGAATATCGCACATCTTCGGCCTTACTACACCTGAGCCATAGGGTCCTTTTATGTACATATTCTTGACAATGTATATACTATGATGATCAATATAATAAACCGGCATCCCCGCTAAAGCGGGGCCTCTGCTGTTTTTTCCTTAAAAGTTTTTTGGTTACATGGGGGCTTCTGTTTATAAAGCGGAGTTCTGATTACCCATTGATCCGGCTTATAAAGCCACAAAATAAATTCGGGGTTTGTTACCCAAAGTTAAAAGGGGCCAAAGAGAGTGTTGCAAAAGCACAACTCAAACATAGGCACCCATTGAGCACAACTCAAAATATTGCTCGGGGGCTGTCGGGGTGGACTGGCGTCCCCCGCGAGCACCTATGGGGCCGGAGCCCCTTTCGTTGTCCGGTGAGGGGGGCGGAGGGAGCACGGAGAGCAGATCGAGGCGAGCACACGGGCGGTTTACCCAGGTTCGGGCCGCGATGGACGCGTAAAACCCTACTCCTGCTTGGTTGTATTGAACTGGGGAGCTCGGGAGCTTGGAGAGCTAGCTACACCGAGCGTATGGCTGTCTGGATTCCGAATCTCCCCCCCCCCCCGAACCCCCCCTACGTTGCACACGGGCCTCCTTTTATAGCGCAAAGGGGTCACCGACAGGTGTCAACGTAAGAGAAAGGGGTAAAAGTGTAAAAGGGGTGGAAGTTGTAACAGTGCGGGAACAGTGGCGCTGCAGTGCGGCACAGTGTTATCATACCTACTTCTGACGGTAGGGGACAAGGGCATTAAATGCCCGTCACGGTCGCCTGGACAGCACCGAGGCGGACCGTTAGGTGCGCCACCGCTCGCCACGGTGGTGGCTGCATGCCACCGCATACCCCAGGCTGCGCGGTGCCCCGCCACGTGCCCTTGGGGGAAACCCCGGAGCGACGCGTGGGCGGGTGAGCTGGAGCGCAGTCCTGAGGTGGCGATTTGCCGCGGCAAGTGGCTTGCCGCGGGGGTCGTCTTCCTGTGCCTGATAGCTTGCCGGCTATCAGGCCTTGCCGGGGCGCATGGCGCGTCGTGGCGGGCTTCTCTTGTGGTGCCTGGGTTCGGCCTTCCCGACAAGCTCCTCTTGTCGGGGTCTCGATCTTCTGTCTCGTATACTTTGTTCTTGGATGGTATTACATGGGCTTAGTCGTCCCGGCAAGCTCCTCTTGCCGGGGTCTTGTCTTCTTGGCCCGGCAAGCTCCTCTTGCCGGGGGCCTTGTCTTGAATGCTTGGTCTTCTCTTGGCGCTTCCTGGGCGGGCCTCGCCGCAGGGTGCTACAACTGCCCGTGCACAAGTCTGGGGTACTAAGGTACCCCTACTTTAGTACACCGACAGGAGCCCCCGGGCCTGGGCCACACACGGTGCCGAGCGTCGTTGGGCCAGACCCTAACAGTGCACGGGCACGCGTGGCCTCGGTCGCGCTGCTCCTTAACTCCGCATCCATCGCACCTTCCCCAGGCGGCGCGCGCTTATCGCGGCGTCGTGGGGGCGAAACGCCCGTTCCCTCTTTAAGTGGAGGGAGGTGCGGAGGCGCGGCTCGATAAATGAACGGGGGTGAGGCGCGGCTTTCGAGGCGTCCGTTCCCCATAATCACGGGATGGGGAGAGGTCGTCCCACCCGCCGCCGCGGTTCTGCGCGCCCACCACGTGGTCCTCATGCACTCGGAGTCGCGGCGGCGGAGGCAGGGAGTCGGGCCGGCGCGGGTCGATGCAGTGGGTCGGCCCCAGTCGCCTGCCCTTCCTCCGCTTCTATTGGAGGAGCGAGGCGGCCGCGTCCCCACTCCGCCCCTTTATAAGGAGCGAAAGGGGGCAACGGAAATCCGCACTCCATCTCCTTCCTCCTTCTGCTTCTGGTTTCCTTCCCCCACCTGCGATGGAGGGGGGGGGAACCCTGGTTCTTCTTCGGTTGCCGCGAGGGTGTCTGCTAGGCAACGCGCCCCTCCTCCCCTTGCGCCCGCGGCGGCGGAGCCGGTCGTCAGGGGAAGAGGGAGAGGGCGAGGTCGCGGACGAGGTCGTGGACGGGGCCGGGGCGCTCGGGGCGGACGGATCGGTGCGCCGTCCTCGCCTCCGCCAGCGGCTCCGTTCCTTCCCGCGGTCCATCTCGGGGACGACCCCTGTGAGTTCATTATCAGGCTGCGCCGGGCGCCTCGTCGCTGCCTCCGGCTTCCCGCTCCATTCGCGAGCGTGTTGGAGGTGGAGCAGCCTGAGACGCTAAACCTGCGCATGAGGGGCTGCGGGATCAGTGGGACACGAGTCCACGTCGAGTCCCGAGCCCCCGGCGTGGTGTGTCTGGGCCGCGGGTGGAAGACGTTCGCCCGGATCCACAGCTTGACGGAGGGGTTCACCCTCCACTTTAAGCTGGTGGGGGAGGACCTCCTCTCCGTCAAGGCCTTCTGGGGCTCCGGCATCCGGGCCCGGTGCTGCGAAGATAGCTCCTCCGACAGCGAAGGCTCCTCCTCGAGCGAGAGTGACGAGGAGGGGAGCGACAGCGACGACGAGGGGAGCAGCCGCCGGGATGACGGGTCCGACTAGGCATCGGTCGCAGCTCCGTGTGGCACCGGCGGCCCCATCGTCCGCGCCGGGCTCCGTGAACTCCCCGGGGTCGTCTCCTTGGGCGGCTGGCGTAGGGGGGCTGCTGAGGAGGACAGAGGGCGGGCGTCGAAGGCCGCGAAGTCGGAGTACGGGCCGACTTCGACAGCTGGCTGACGCTCCGGTGCCTCGTGTTCCAGATGCGCCCCAGACGCCGTCATCACCCTTGCTCTCGGTGACGACCACCGGGGTCTTCTCTTCGGCCCGGCAAGCTCCTCTTGCCGGGGGCTTGATCTCCTCGGGCGGCCGGAGTGGCGAGGCTGGGGAAGAGGAAGAGGCTGGCGGCAAGGCCGCTGCCTCATCTTCCAGCTCTGCCTCCGGCGCCTCCGTCTTCTTCAGCCTCCGGAGACCCCCGGGCGGAGCCCCCGGATCTTCTCTTGGTGCCTTCTGCCATCCGTAGCTCGCCTAGGTGCCCCTTTCGCCCTCTTCGCCTACTTGCCCTACCTCCTGAGGAGAGAGACAAGAAAGGGATTACGGGCACCTTATCTCTTTTCAGCTTGTAAGCCTTCGGGCCTTAGTTGCGTTTAAGCCTTGTAATCCCTTCTTTCATGTTTTTCATTCTCTCTGAACTGTACCTGAGTGGAATGTTTTTAATGAAAAGGGGATGTTTGCCGGATCATTTGTCTTCGCGGGTGGAAACCGCGGTAAGGAACGAATCCTTTACATCATTAAGATAGACAGTTTCTCGCCCGGCAACAGGCCCAGCCGCTCCCCCGCACTGCTCGACCTTTCTCACGCCCTTGGCGGAGGCGGGGAGCAGGCGGGTTCCGGCCCCTCGCTTCCCTCCCCCTTGCTGCTGCGGCTGCTATCGAAACGGGCCCCAGGAACGCGCTCTGGGGCTTGCCGCTAAGAGAGCACGGTAGCTTTTCAGGAGGAAAGGAGGCTTTCAAATTCCACAGTCCATAAGAGAATGCATGATGAGGGATGTAAAAACTTATCTGAGGTTGCAGCCCCCGGCGACTCTGGCTCGCCGGGGCGTAGGTGTTGGCTCGTCCTTCTCCTCTTCCTTGTCCTTGAGCGGCCCGGCAAGGACATTCAATTCCTGCGAGCCAAAGGGAAAGGGCGGGAAAAAAGACGCGGACTCGACCTCTAAGTTAGGGGTTAGCGACAGTTAGGAACTGACAACCCTAACCAAGGACGAGACTCTGACTCAGCATGCATGCTAAAATCTAGGGCGCCAGCGCTTCTTTATCTTCGGCCAGGGGCTTCGCCTGGCTTTGTACGAGGGGTTACATGCAACATCGGCAAGGCCTGCACAAACCGGTGGTTGCCGGAGCGGATCACGGCAACCGCGCCTTATGGGCGAAACTTGCGAAGATGCTCTATGTTCCCAGGAGTTGCTCACTGGTAGGCCCTCTTCGGTCTTGAGGCGGACAGCGCCGGGCCTCGCGACTCGTCTCACCCGATAAGGGCCTTCCTGCTTCGGCGTCGACTTGTTATAATTCTTGGCCGACTGAACGTGCCTAAGAACAAGGTCGCCTAACAGGGCAACTTTATCTGATGCCAGGGGCTTCGCCTGGCTTTGTACAAGGGGTTACATGCAGCAGCGGCAAGGCCTGTACAAACCAATGGTTGCCGGAGCGGATCACGGCAACCGCGCCTTATGGGCGAAACTTGCGAAGATGCTCTATGTTCCCAGGAGTTGCTCACTGGTAGGCCCTCTTCGGTCTTGAGGCGGACAGCGCCGGGCCTCGCGACTCGTCTCACCCGATAAGGGCCTTCCTGCTTCGGCGTCGACTTGTTATAATTCTTGGCCGACTGAACGTGCCTAAGAACAAGGTCGCCTAACAGGGCAACCTTATCTGGTGCCAGGGGCTTCGCCTGGCTTTGTACAAGGGGTTACATGCAACAGCGGCAAGGCCTGTACAAACCGATGGTTGCCGGAGCGGGTCACGGCAACCGCGCCTTATGGGTGAAACTTGCGAAGATGCTCTATGTTCCAGGAGTTGCTCACTGGTACGCCTTCTTCGGTCTCGAGGCGGACAGCGCCAGGCCTCGTGACTTGTCTCACCCGATAAGGTCCTTCCCACTTTGGCGTCAACTTGTTGGAATCCTTGGCCGACTGAGTGCGCCGAAGGACAAGGTCGCCCTCTTCGAGACTCCTGGCCTTGACCTTGCGGCTATGGTAGCGACGCAAGGCTTGCTGGTATCGAGCAGCTCGTACCGTAGCCTGGAGACGTCCTTCCTCAAGGAGCAGCGCGTCATCTTGGCGCAGCTGCTCTTGCTCGAGCTCGTCATAAGCGAGCACCCGAGGAGATCCGTATACGAGTTCCGTGGGGATAACTGCTTCCGCTCCATAGACTAGAGCAAAGGGTGTCTGTCCGGTGGCTCGACTCGGTGTCGTTCTGATTGACCAAAGAGCCGCCGGCAGCTCCTCAATCCAATTTCTTCCGCACTTGCGCAGCCTGTCGAAGGTCCTGGTCTTGAGTCCGCGCAGCACTTCAGCGTTGGCCCTTTCTGCTTGACCGTTGCTCCTGGGGTGAGCAACCGAAGCGAAACAGACCTTGGCGCCGAGATCCTGGGCGTATTGCATGAAGGCGCGACTTGTGAATTGTGTCCCGTTGTCGGTGATGATTCTGTTGGGGATTCCGAAACGGCAGACGATCGACCGGAAGAACTTGACTGCTGACTGCGCGGTCACCTTCCTCACTGGCTCCACTTCTGGCCACTTCGTGAACTTGTCGATTGCCACGTACAAGTACTCGAAGCCCCCGACGGCTCGGGGAAAAGGGCCGAGGATATCGAGCCCCCAGACCGAGAAGGGCCAGGATAAAGGGATTGTTTGGAGAGCTTGAGCTGGCTGATGAATCTGTTTTGCATGGAACTGGCACGCTTCACACTTGGTTACTAGTGCAGTTGCATCTTGGAGGGCTTCTTGCCAGAAGAACCCTTGCCGGAAGGCTTTCCCGACAAGTGCTCTTGCGCCAATGTGATGGCCGCATATGCCTCCGTGTATCTCTGCCAACAGCTTCTGTCCGTCTTCCCTGGAGATGCACTTCAATCTGACACCGTTGAGTCTCCTTCTGTACAGCTCGTTGTCCACGAACTGGTACATACTTGACTGCCTGGTGATCTTCTCCATCTCTTCTGGGTCGTCGGGAAGTTCTCCAGTTTGCAGAAAACGGACGATCTGCTGCGCCCATGCCGGAGCCCGGGGCTCGACGGCAAGGACTAAAGGCATGAAGGCCGCTGCGGGGACCCCGGCTTCTACGGCAAGAACCTCTGGTTCCGCCGGAGCCGGTGATCCCCCGGCAAGCTTGCCGGGGCAAAGCTTGTCGGGAACCCCCGCTTCAACTGGACAGATCCTCGGATCCGCAGGAGCGGACTGTTCCTCAGCGTTCAGACTGCTGATCTGCTTGCCGGAGCAAGGGTTATCGGGGACACCTGCTTCGACTGGACGGATCCTGGGATCCGCAGGAGCGGGCTGTCCCCCGGCGTTCTGGTTGTTGATCTTGGGGACCTTGGCGGCGGTCTCAGGAAGGTTCGCCTGCAAGTAGTCGCCGGAGACCAACTTCCTTTTCTTGGACTGCCCAACTGATGGTGTAACGGATGGTTGAGTCAGCTTGAGTAAGAAGGTCCCTGGTTCCACAGGTAACTTCAACGAAGCACACTTCGAAAGGCCGTCTGCTATCTCGTTCTGAGCTCTCGCGACGTGCTCCATTTGCAGCCCTTCAAAGTGTTCTTCCAGCTTCCTCACTTCATCTACATAAGCTTCCATCAGAGGGCTCTGGTAGCTCTTGTTGACTTGCCGGACCACCAGTTGAGAATCTCCCCGCACAATCAGCTTTCTGATCCCAAGTTCGGCCGCAATCCTGAGGCCGGCGAGCAAGCCTTCATACTCAGCAGTATTGTTGGTTGCTTGCTCTCTTGGGAAGTGCATCTGGATAACATACTTGAGGTGCTCTCCGGTGGGCGCGATGAGTACCACGCCAGCACCGGCGCCTTGCAGCGAGAAGGCACCATCGAAGTACATTACCCACTCGCTTGTTGCTTCTTGTACGGGCGCGCTTGTTTCTTGGGCTTCTCCATCTGGCGTCGGGGTCCACTCAGCTATGAATTCTGCCAAAGCTCGGCTCTGTATGGTTGAAGTACTTTCAAATTTGAGTCCAAAGCTCGACAGCTCCAGTGCCCACTCGACGATCCTGCCTGTTGCCTAGGGATTGTGCAATATCCTCTTCAGCGGAAAGCGAGTGACTACTGTTATCTCATGTGCTTGGAAGTAATGGCGCAGCTTTCTAGAGGCCATGAGGAGGCCGAAAAGCAACTTCTGCACCCCAGAGTATCTTGATCTAGCCCCCTGCAAGAGGGAACTCACAAAATACACCGGGCGCTGCACCATCTTCTTCCGCGCTCCATCCTGTTCCTGCGCAGGGTTGTCCTTGTCGGGGCCAGAGCTTGCCGGAGCAGCCCCCCGCTTGTCGCTGGATTCGCTTGCAGGTGGTATAGACTCCTCGTCGGCCTCCCTCTCCGCCACTAACGCAGCACTAACCACCTGGTTGGTTGCCGCTAGGTATAGCAACAACTTCTCCTGTGGTCTAGGTGCGACAAGTATTGGAGTGGAGGATAGGTACCTTTTCAAATCTCGCAGCGCCGCCTCCGCTTCTGGAGTCCACTGCATGGGGCCTGCCTTCTTCAAGATTTTAAAGAAGGGCAGGGCGCGTTCTGCAGACCTTGAAATGAACCGACTGAGGGCGGCCACACAACCTGCAAGCTTTCTGACGTCCTTGACGCGCTCTGGGGCTTCGATCTGCTCGATGGCTTTGATCTTGTCGGGATTAGCTTCAATCCCGCTCTGTGACACAAAGAACCCGAGAAGCTTGCCGGAGGGGACTCCGAAAACGCACTTCTCGGGGTTCAGCTTGAGCTGTATCTTGCGCAGGTTCTGAAATGTCTCTTCCAGATCTTGGACCAGGGTTTCCTTGCTCCTGCTCTTCACCACGATGTCATCCATGTAGGCCTCCACGTTCCTATGGATCTGTGGCTCGAAAGCAGTGTGCACTACCCTTGCAAACGTTGATCCCGCATTCTTCAGTCCAAACGGCATGCGTATGAAGCAATAGGTGCCGCACGGAGTGATAAATGCGGTCTTCTCTTCATCTTCTTTGGCCATAAAGACTTGGTGGTAGCCTGAATATGCATCAAGAAAAGAGAGTAGCTCACATCCGGCAGTGGAGTCAACAATCTGGTCGATGCGCGGCAAGGGAAATGGATCTTTGGGACATGCTTTATTCACATCGGTGAAGTCTATGCACAGTCTCCACTTCCCATTGGCTTTGCGCACGACGACCGGATTGGCCAGCCACGTTGGATGGATCACACCTCTCACTAGGCCTGCTGCCTCTAGCTTCTTGATCTCTTCGCTGATGAATTCTTGGCGCTCCACGGCTTGCTTTCTCACTTTCTGCTTGACGGGTCGCGCGTGAGGACAGACAGCGAGCTTGTGCTCAATCACCCTCCTGGGAACACCGGGGATGTCGGACGGTTGCCATGCAAACACGTCGACATTCGCCCGCAGGAAGGCAACGAGCGCGCTTTCCTATTTGCTGTCAAGCGTGGCACTGATGGTGAAGGTACCGCCAGTGCCGTCCTCCTTGGCGGACACCTTCTTGGTTGCCGGAGGAGCGGTCATTCCCTTCTTGTACTTGCCGGTGGAGCTCGATGGAACGTCCTCGACGGCGGCGCAGCACTCCGAAGAGGTGCGGTTGCCGGAGTGGGCCCCAGAGCACTTACCGGACTTGGTCCTTGTCTTCTTCCCCCCGGGGGCTTCAGCGGCAAGTGTGTCCTTCTCTGCCGCGGCTGCTACATCCCGGTAGATCTTGTCGGCGCAGATAAGCGCGTCCTTTTTGTCGCCATGGACAGTGATGACGCTTATCGGCCCCGGCATCTTGAGTACGTTGTAGGCGTGGTGGGAAGCTGCCATGAACTTGGCGAGAGCGGGACGGCCGAGGATCCCATTGTATGGTAACGGGATATCAGCGACGTCGAACGTGATGCGCTCAGTCCTGAAGTTGAGCTCGCCGCCGAAGGTCACAGGCAGAGTAATCTTCCCCTTGGGCTTGCTCCTCCCCGGGTTGATTCCTTGGAAAGAACCGGTCTCTTCGAGCTCGCCGTCTGGGATCTGGAGTTTCTTGATCACAGCGGAGGAGATCAAGTTCAGCCCGGCCCCGCCGTCTACCAACATTTTGGTGACCTTGAGGTTGCGGATGGTGGGTGAGACCAGCATCGGCAAGCACCCGACCGCGGTTGTGCGGTCGGGGTGATCCTCAAGATCGAAAATGATGGGCGTGCTGGACCATTTGAGGAGCCTGCGCGACTCCACGGGCCGCTCTGCTGCGTTCACCTCTCGCACCCACCGCTTAAGCTGGCGGTGGGAGGTGTGCAGAGAGGCGCCGCCGTCAACGCATAGGACCTCCGTGGCCTTCTGGAACTCCTGCTCGCTGTTATCTTCGTCTTCCATGTCTTCGTCGTCGTCTTCTTCATCCTCGCCGCGGCCCCGGGGAGGCCGATCGCCTTGCCGCTGCTTGGCCTTGCCGCGGCGTCCTCCCCGGCCGATGGGCGGCCGCTTCTTGCTTGGTTCGCCACCTCCACCCTGGGCCTTCCCCTTGTCGCGCCTCTCGTACTCAGCCTTCTGCTGCATGACGAGGTACTCGACGCTTTTGCAGTTGGAGAGATCGTGGCCCTTGGTGCGGTGGATCTTGCAGTATTGCTTGTCGGAGCCGTCCTGCTTGTCGGCTGCCGCCACGGGGGCAGGCTCCTTGCCGGAGCCGCCAGCCTGCGTTTGCTTGGCGGGAGCCTCCTTGCCGGACTCCTCGACGGCAAGTACCTCTTTCCTGTTCTTCCTCCTATTATTCCGCCGCTGGCTTCTCTTCGCCGGGGCGGTGTCGTCACTGTCGCTTTCTCCTCCGCCAGCATCCTCCCCGGGGAGTTTCCTCCCCTCCTCCGCGCGCGCGCACTTGTCAGCCAGGGCATATAGCTCGCTGACGTCCCGGATCTTGGTCATGGCCATCTCTTCACGCATGCGGCAGTTACGCACGTTCTGGTGGAACGCGCTGATAACCGCGGCAGGGTGAACGTCGGGGATGTTGCGATGCACGCGGCTGAAGCGCTGGATGTACTTGCGCAGGGATTCTCCTTCCTTCTGGGCTAGGATGTGGAGGTCGCTATCCTGGCCATGAGGTTTGTGGCCGCCTGTGAAGGCGCCAACAAACTGATGGCAAAGATCCGCCCAGGAAGAAATGGAGCCTTCCGGCAAGTGCATAAGCCACGAACGAACGTTCGGCTTAAGCACGAGCGGGAAGTAGTTCGCCAATATCCTCTCGTCGCGCCCCCCGGCAGCTTGCACAGCGATCGTGTAGATGCTGAGAAACTCCGAGGGGTGCGTCCTGCCGTCGTACTTCTCCGGTACGTCGGGCTTGAAGTTCTTCGTGCTGGGCCACCAGACGCGCCGCAGCTCACGGGTGAACGCAGGGCAACCTGCCGCGTACGGTAAGTCACCTGGTTCACCGGGCGCGTGCGTGTCGACAGCGTTCCCAGCCCGCTGGTCTGATTGCCGCCGAGTTTCTCGGCGGCGCTCAATCCTTGTTCGAGCGTCTTCTTGCTGCCGCTCGTCGAGGACTCGGCGCTGGTCCCGGCGAGTCCGCGGGTCTGACGACGCTGTAGAGCCGTCGTCGGTGTTGCTCCAGCGGGGCGGCGTCTTCTGCTTCTGCGCCGGGGAGTGCATGGTGGTTGCACCCCCGGCGGTCTTGTCGTCGTCGGCCTTCGTCTTCTCGACCTGCCGTGGCCGTGAGGTCGCCGGCTGCTGCGGCGTGTCGTTGTTGGCGAAGGCGATCAGGCTCTGGATGGTGGCCCTCCAGCCCTCGGCCTTGTCAGCCGCTGGAGGGTAGTCGAGGAGCAGTTGCGCTCTCGCGAGCGCTTCTGCCGGAGTGGAGGGGAACGGGGGCGAGTGGCGCGAGGAGCGGGATACGCTCGGACTCCTAACAATGTTAGAAAGAGCGGGGTCCCTCCCCGGCGCCTTCGCCTTGCCCGTGTCCGGACGGGGGCCCGGGGCGTCCCGTGAACCTCCAGTTTGCCCTTGGTCCAGCAAGCGGATGCCACCTCCTGTGGCATGGCGCTGCTGGGTCGTCGTTTGTCGGGACGGACGCGACGCGTCCTCGGAGGCCGAGGCTCGGTCGTCCGCCCTGTTCTTGGATTTGGTGGCGCCGCGAGTGTTCTCGCCGGTGGCCACCCCTCCGACGGCGTCTCCCCCGCCCACCGTTGGCTCCGGTAGCGGTGGAAGAGACGCGGACGGGCCCGCGACCTCCGAAGCCTTCTTCTTCAGGGCCATGGTGTTGATGAAGCTAGCGAATTCGGAGAAGCTGACGAAGAGCGCGCTCGCGCGAACGCCGGATCTGATCCGCACAAACTCGACACAGCCCCCTACCTGGCGCGCCAAAGATGTCGGGGTGGACTGGCGTCCCCCGCGAGCACCTATGGGGCCGGAGCCCCTTTCGTTGTCCGGTGAGGGGGGCGGAGGGAGCACGGAGAGCAGATCGAGGCGAGCACACGGGCGGTTTACCCAGGTTCGGGCCGCGATGGACGCGTAAAACCCTACTCCTGCTTGGTTGTATTGAACTGGGGAGCTCGGGAGCTTGGAGAGCTAGCTACACCGAGCGTATGGCTGTCTGGATTCCGAATCTCCCCCCCCCCGAACCCCCCCTACGTTGCACACGGGCCTCCTTTTATAGCGCAAAGGGGTCACCGACAGGTGTCAACGTAAGAGAAAGGGGTAAAAGTGTAAAAGGGGTGGAAGTTGTAACAGTGCGGGAACAGTGGCGCTGCAGTGCGGCACAGTGTTATCATACCTACTTCTGACGGTAGGGGACAAGGGCATTAAATGCCCGTCACGGTCGCCTGGACAGCACCGAGGCGGACCGTTAGGTGCGCCACCGCTCGCCACGGTGGTGGCTGCATGCCACCGCATACCCCAGGCTGCGCGGTGCCCCGCCACGTGCCCTTGGGGGAAACCCCGGAGCGACGCGTGGGCGGGTGAGCTGGAGCGCAGTCCTGAGGTGGCGATTTGCCGCGGCAAGTGGCTTGCCGCGGGGGTCGTCTTCCTGTGCCTGATAGCTTGCCGGCTATCAGGCCTTGCCGGGGCGCATGGCGCGCCGTGGCGGGCTTCTCTTGTGGTGCCTGGGTTCGGCCTTCCCGACAAGCTCCTCTTGTCGGGGTCTCGATCTTCTGTCTCGTATACTTTGTTCTTGGATGGTATTACATGGGCTTAGTCGTCCCGGCAAGCTCCTCTTGCCGGGGTCTTGTCTTCTTCGCCCGGCAAGCTCCTCTTGCCGGGGGCCTTGTCTTGAATGCTTGGTCTTCTCTTGGCGCTTCCTGGGCGGGCCTCGCCGCAGGGTGCTACAACTGCCCGTGCACAAGTCTGGGGTACTAAGGTACCCCTACTTTAGTACACCGACAGGGGCTCTTTGCTTCTACAAGAACAAAGAGTCTATAACCTTGTAATAGGCTATAAAAGCCAGGCTTGGAAGCCAGGTGTATTCACCTAAAACCCCGGGTTATCCTGCCTTTCTTAAGTAAGCCACTCCGCCCAGGTAATCCTGGTAAGACCAGTCGAACGTTTGACAAGTCAATCTTATAAAGACCCTGAACTTGTCGTAGTTAAAATGACGATTGGTTAATGTGAGGTTCATCTTAGAAAGGCTTTGTAAAATGGTTAACTTAGTGGCCTGGCAGCCCATGAAAAGCCTCGCCTTTTTACATATTTTCTTCTGATCTTTTCTTTTTTTAGATTTATTTGGAGGAGGTTTATACTAATCCGATGTTCATTGACCCGGTCTGGCTGTTGACTATAAGTCGGCCGAACAAACTAAAAATATTGCTGGTGTCTATTGGCCCGGCTTGGTATTTCGATTATAAATCGTCAGCAATAATCCGGTGTTTATTAACCCGGTTTGGCATCAACTACAAGTCACCAGTATGATATACGGATAATTCGGTGTTTATTACAACCCAGTATGGCTTTACTATAAACCGGCAAAACATGGGACGAGTTATCAGTACTCAAGATTTGCGTTATCACCCTTACTACAACGAGTTGGTAAATCAACAATGTGATTCAATGTCACAGGTATGATATATTTCATATTTGATTATTCTTAAGCAAAGCCTTGGTTATAAACCGGGTTATATGTTGGGCATTATGACCGTCCGGCGATAAACCGCCAGGACACTTTAAACTTGTTGTATGCAGAAACAGGTTGAATAAAGCTGCTAAGGATCATAAGAAGACATAGCATTATTTTGACGGATTAACAATATTATGCAAAAGTGAATATGCACGATGGCATAGCAGACCAAGTGTTTCAACTAGCCTATTACAAGGCGTTTTGATGCCCAAAAGGATAATTGTTTATCACAAGCGTTGCAGTATACAGAAGTTAAACCGGCCTCCGGATCATTAATTTTCGCCAGGCTGACTTGAAGGTTGCGGATCATCCTGCGCCGGTTCATCCTCCTCCTCTCCACCCAGCGGCTGGAAGTTAATGGTTGTCCAGTCAACCCAAGTTAAGGCTTGGAAGACAGCTTCATCACTTATAAGGGTGGACGGTTCAACATCAGGGGCGTAGGTATGCTTACGGATTGGCGGGATAAGGTTTTGCACATCATAAGTTGGTGTGTTCACCCATTTGTTGTTGGCGTCATAAATCGGCTGGTAATATGACAAATCAGTGTCTTCAGCCGATTTGCTTGCTAGTGGACACATTTCCCTTGTTAAAGCTCGGAGGTCATCATTATCAAAATCTGACCCGTCCTCCTTTATGCTCGGGTAGCCATTTCCTACGTTGGTCGGGTCAAGATCTGGCACCCATGCTTTAGCCCGAGTTAGCGCGGTCAGAGCACCTACCCTTGCAGCTGATCTTTTTAATTCCTCAAACCAGGCGGGCATCATTGACAGCCTTTCTAATGTCTCCTTGATCAAGGTTGGGGCGGTATGTTATGAGAGGCAGTGCAAATGATTTGCTGTGCGCCGGTATATAACTGCTCTATAAGAGTATAGGCAGCCTTCAATTTCTTTTGCATATTAGATCCAAGCTGGGTAGTGCGAGATCCTGTATCATTCCGCACGTTGATAAACCGGCAGTTTATGGGATAATATATGCTAAAAGCTTATGGTAAAGATACTTACCAAACACAACAGTTGTCATGGCATTTATTTGCCACTTTAAACCGGTCAGCTCTTCTACCACCGGATTAAGAGCCGCTTCGGCATCATCAGCCCTCTTTTGAAGTGTGGCTTTCTCTATGTCCCAGTTCGCCCGCTCCTTCTTGAAATCCTCTTTCAGTTTCTCCATGGCTGCTAAGGCACTGGTCAGCTCCTCTTTGGCTTTGGAGGTTTCTGCCTGTTGGGACTTGATATTTTCTTGAAGATCAGCAGTTTGGGATTCCTTTTTGCTCAGTTCAGCCTGTAAGAGATATGCATGTTATAAGTTGACAACATATATTTGAAGTACCCAGCACATAGCAAGTTATACACTTGGCACTTGGGGCTAATGTCTATTGCTTCTTATCAAAATTTTCTTGTAAAGTCCCAAGATCAATTCAAGTATTATTCTTGGCACTTGGGGGCTAATGTATATTTGCTCAATAATACAGTCCCGGTTCATCTTGAAGAGATAAACCGGCCCTTAGGGGCTACACAGGCAAAAATTAAAGTATTATAAAAGTCCCGGTTTACATTGGTATCATAAACCGGCCCTTGGGGGCTACTGGAGTTGATATTAGAAATTGGACATGAGGGAGAAACAATTATGCAGAGTTAATGGTATTTACCTCATACCGCTCCTTCATCATGTTCACTAAACTGGCTTCATAGTCGCGGCTTGTGTACAGGCGGTTTAAATAACCGGAATGAATGTCTTGGGCGTTGAGGTGAGCATAGCTGGACAAATCTATATTCCACTTACCCTTGTCCATAGAAGAAAATTCCTCTTTGGCACTATGCTTTGATAAAGCGACAGGATTGCCAGGGGGTGTGGCTGACGCTAGTAATCATGATAGCATCTGTTTTATCACCAGCTGCTTTGACTGGGCTTGGCGATTTATCCGCAGCTTTAGCCGGACTGGATGGATCAGCAACATGACCTGTGGGATCATCTTCCATCTGTTCAACAAAGGTTTCATGATCCCGCGGTGGCGGATCATCCGGAATAGCATTAGGATTTGGCACAAACTATTTTTGAATCTTCTCCGGTTCAGCAGTCGGGTTATCATCAACCGGTTTATTCAACTTGGCCTTTTTGCTGGGTCCGGGTTTGGCACTGAAAAGAACAAGCACAAATGTTGATACAGTGAGTAAAGCAGAAAATATTAAGGGTCATTTTAAACATGTTTACCCTGGAACCGTTTTAAGGGTTGGCAGTTGCGTCTCTGTTGGTTTGCCAGAAGAAGAATGGGAAGTTCCCTAATAATTTGAATCAGATGGTGTAAGAGGTTGCTGGAAATAACCCACCTTAGGATAACGTGGGTCAGAAGTATAAGAGACCTTTGGGCGGCGCTTATGAACCGGTGTGTTCGGTAAACCGGAAGAGGTTACCACATGGCCGCTGTGCCGAGTTGTGCAGCGAGCTTCGTGTTGCTGTTTCTTCAAAAGAAAGTTTGGATCCATGTGAGCTAGAGGGTGAGAAAATCTTACTTTCCGGTTTGCTTGACGAGTTTTTGGAGCTGGCAGAGGTTCTGAGCCGGAGGAAAGAATAATTACCTCTACGTCACCAGCTTGACTAGCCTCTGCGTCCTCCTGATAATAATCGTTATCAATAAGATGAATGAAGAAGGAACCAAGTGAATCAAGTTCTACCTATGACTCGTGATTCTCATCATCGTCGTCAAAGTTTAAATTGGTGGAGTCGGCGGTTTTCTTTTTGGCAGGCCTCTTGGTGACCTTAGTCCTGACACAAGGTGTCTTTGCCGGTTTATCCCGCGTGTCGTGGAATTGTCACGGCGGATGTCCTAGTGTGAGGACTTAGTCGTGAGGCCAACGCATCTATGTGGTAGCTTGAGAGGGGTTGAGCGGAATCGAGCAACGCAACACAAGACAAGGATTTAGACAGCTTCGGGCCCCGGGAAACATCATCCGGTAACTACCCTACATGCTGTTTGTGGCTAGGTCTCATTATCATCACCAGGGAGTCACCGTAAACCGGCTCTCCTAGTTATGTCTAGCCCTAAGATTATTTCTCTTGCCTCTCCTTATATATGTTGAAGGGGCGGGTTACATGACTAGTCCTAGTAGGATTAGGATTACTCTATTGCAAGTGGAGTCCTAGTCTTGCTTCCTTTATAAGGGAATATTCCTTATGCCTTTCCTTGTAAACCGGCCTACCATAGTATGAACCGGCCTTCTGGGCCTTGGGCCTTGTCATCCGTCTGTCCCGCCTGCTGGGTTACCAGTGAGTCGCCAAGTCCGGCCGGGTTATATTTCGTGCCGGGTTATCTCTTCCTCCACCGTCCTGGGATTCTTAAATTTGCTTAAACTGGCAATATTTGCGGAGTATGTCATCGTAGCCCCCGAGTCTTAAGACGACTCGAGGAGTTGTCTTGAGATTCTCCGTGTTTGATCATAGCAGAAGGTGTATATCATTGATGTTGATAACGCGATGTGAATCCACAGAAAGTACAGGTGACTGCGGCGGGTTATAAATGATCCCGTATGAGCCGTGTCAGCAACTCGGCCAATGGCTCCTTCCAACTGGCGATTTGAAGTTAACCAAACTGTAGTGGCGGCGACTTGTGCGCCTGCCCATTGAACCACCCCATGCAGACGACGGTTGATAGTATATGATAATTTGCCTCCATTTTGTTAAAAGAAAAACCAGGCTACCCAAGCTGTGACTTGCTCATACTCAATAAACAGCTCATGCAGACAGGTGCGACCCGGTATGTTGATGTAGACCAGGCCGCGAGAGACGGACAGCAAAGACGACCGCAACATCAGAGGCAGCTCGGATAGATGGGTCGGCCGCGGCATTGTAAACCGGTGCGGACAGGGAAAATCGACACCGGCGTTGTAAACCGACACGGACGGGCGAGAGGCGGCGGCTTTGTGCACGTCCATTGAACAGCGAGCAAACGCGATCCCGGCAAGTCGATGTAAACCGGGCCGCAAGGGCGGCGACTCGTGCGCGTCTATTCATCGGGTAATATGTCACGGAATATCGCCAGGCAGAACATTATCAGCCCGTGCTCCATACCCGTGGCATAAATCACATTTCTAGGGAATAATTATCCTGTATAAAAATACACAGATCAAAGTAATTGTTATTTTGACAAAAACAACATGTGCTAATAAAATATACTCAGATGGATATCACCTGATTTGTTCGGACGATGGATGATCCGTATACAGCGTCCGTAGGTAACCTGGTTATGGTACGGCCCATCCGCTGCCAACAGAAAACTTCCTTTTCGCAACCAGCCCTCTGCGCATTAGTGCAGCAGTTTGCAGAGGTGGAGGCAGAACCGACGTGGACAGGTCATGCGCAGGGCGAGGTGGCCTGCCGCAGAAGGCACAACAGAGTTGAGGAAGAATCTGGGGACACGGGCCATGGTTTTGCTCTGCCGTGGGCATGATCATCTCTTTTAACAGCGGCCTTTGATCCTTCTGAGTCTCTGTTAGTATCAAATTGTGGTTCAGTAGCCCCACTGCAAGATTCATCAGAGTAACAACCAAATGAGTTTTCTTCAGAGCGACCAGCTGTGTCAATCCACTGGATAACACTGATAAGTAATCTCTCCAATCACTATAGCGATGAAACAGACTTCAGATATATAGCGCTCCTGTCCTTTATTGCGAAAACCAAGTTCTTTCCTCCAGATGTTTGACAGCGGAAGTGATCTTTCAGTTTCTTCTTGTGTGTAGAGGCGGATGCAGTAGAGGTGCGAAAAGGTAGTGACAACCAGTGGAAACGCGGCGGCCGAGGCCAGCGGCGGCTCGCGACAGAGCGCAGCTCGGACGTGGTACCTCAGAAATGGAGGCGACAGGGGCGCGGGTCGCAGCCAACACGGACGGGGCGGTGCCAGCGCGAGGCGAACCGGCGGCGGCCTCGGGCGTAGAAGACACCGGTGAGGCGGGCCACGGCAAGGCGGTCGCAGGAGGCGGGTCAAGCGGCCGACCAGCCGACGCGAGTGAAACGGCTCGGGTCCGCGAGCCCAGGCTGCTCGGGAGCGGCTTGGCTGCTCGAAGCGAGGCAACGAAGCCCTCGTCTGCATCCTGCGAAGCGGCTCATGAAAGTCCCCGGCAAGATGGCGGTATCGGCTGACTTCACAGGGGAGATGAATGGGCGGAGCCGTACGGGTAGGCGCGGGAGGCCAGCGCAGACGGCGGCCGCGGCAAAGGAGCAGACGGCGAGGCCTAATGGCTCAGAGTGCGGGCCCACCGCCGGCGGCTTAAAATCGGCGACTTGGAGCTGGGCCGACGGAAGTCAGAGGCGCGGGGTGGCTCAGCGCAGCCCGACAAGACGGCGGCGGTCGCAGAGGTAACGACGCTGACCGACGGCAGCGGGGCCGTGGAGATGGTGCGTCAACCGCGGCCGACTTCCGAGAGAAACTGCCACCGTCAGGGCGGAGGAGACCGGATTGTTGTCATCCCCGTTTCTGGGTCCTGACCCTATCCGCTTCCGGGTTGACTCGTTTTTTCATATTGCTTCCTGTTTCTTGACGCGTGGAGCAACCGCAACTTTTCCTCATATGAACGCGTCACCACACATACGAATCTGTAGGTCTTGGCGGATTGTTGCCGCTGCTTCTAATTCATACAGACTGGATCTGCGGTGGAAAAAACACCTTCACCTCAGGAACACGACCCAAAAAATTGATCTGGCTTCGGATCACCAAATTGCCAATGCATGCCATAGGGTGTCATGCAACCCTAAGTCTTGATCTCAATCTCGTGCCTGGTGTTTCAGACTTAATCATAACTATGATCATAACTCAATGATTTTGTCAGCTCTTCTCCATCCGATGAATTGCGAGCTTCTCTATCCTTGAAATGATCCCTCCAAGAACTCAACACCACCGTGCGTGTGCCCCACGGTGGGCGCCAACCGTTGTGGAATTGTCACGGCAGATGTCCTAGTGTGAGGACTTAGTCGTGAGGCCAACGCATCTATGTGGTAGCTTGAGAGGGGTTGAGCGGAATCGAGAAACGCAACACAAGACAAGGATTTAGACAGCTTCGGGTCTCGGGAAACATCATCCGGTAACAACCCTACATGCTATTTGTGGCTAGGTCTCATTAACATCACCAGGGAGTCGCCGTAAACCGTCTCTCCTAGTTATGTCTAGCCCTAAGATTATTTCTCTTGCCTCTCCTTATATATGTTGAAGGGGCGGGTTACATGACTAGTCCTAGTAGGATTATGATTACTCTATTACAAGTGGAGTCCTAGTCTTGGTTGCTTTATAAGGGAATATTCCTTATGCCTTTCCTTGTAAATCGGCCTACCATAGTATGAACCGGCCTTCTGGGCCTTGGGCCTTGTCATCCATCTGTCCCGCCCGCCAGGTTACCAGTGAGTCACCAAGTCCAGCCGGGTTATACTTCGTGCCGGGTTACGCCGCGGGGTATATCCCCGACACTGCGGTTTTTTCTTCCAGAACGGATCATCGCCCTGTGATGAGGACATCAATACCATTGTTACACCCACAGCCCCTACTACTACATATACTGGACCAATTACTAGAGCTCGCGCACGCCAATTAAATTATCAGGTACTTTCGTTTCTTGGTAATGATTCTAATGTTCATGAGAATATGATGCTGCTTAAAATGGATACATTTGTTTTGCTTACAAATGAAGGGCCTGGCGTGGATAAGAGGGATGAACATTGGAGCAAGAACAAGCATGGAGTTGACGACAAGAAAGATGAACCTTGGAGCAAGTTCAAGCATGGAGATGTTGGCATGCGCAAGAGGAACAAGAATGGAGTTACAAGTGATGATTCCAGGACTTTGAAGCCACCATAATGAGTGCATGAAGCCTTGGACGAAATATACAAGATGCCACTTCATAAACTTCGTCCAGAGGCTATTCTAGGTGCTGCATCACCTTATTATTGGGCCAGGCCCATGTAATTTCGAAATACGTAAGTATAGGTTGTTTTTAGAGTCCGTATGTGTGGGCAAACAAGAGATAGGGTTGGTTTCGGACCCCTTCCCCAAGGGCCATGAAATCCCCCCTCTTCCTCCATATATACAGCCCTTAGGGCACCGTTTAGACTTCGGGTTTTGTTTAGATTAAAAGTTCGCCATAGCTGCAACTTCGCGTACTTCATTTGTGTTCAACGACCAGACCAAGGCGTCACAGAACCCCAACTTCATTAATAAAGCTTTCCTCTTATATTAGCAATATCCAGATTGAAATCTTAGTTTCTTGCTTGTTCTTCGTTTGCTCGCAGGAAACAGGCCCTCGTGGTCAGGTTGATCATGCTCCGACGTGGTCAATAACCCTCGGAAGTTGGTTTAGCGATTTGCTAAGCCGCGACGTCTCGCACGTTCGTAGTCGGATCGTGAAGGTCGACTCCCACAGAAAACGATAGCGACCATCTCATCGAAACATCGGGACACCTTTGCCTCTATCAAGTGGCATCAGATTTCCAGGTTGCTCAGTGAGAATTACAGTTTTTCGTAGTTTAGATCGAGTCTGTTCTTCATACCTATAGTCAACGAAAAAGACAAAAAAATAGGGTTAGTTCATCTTATCCGAACCAATCTGAGCCTTTGCATAATCTTTTCTGTATTTGCTTTGTTTAATTTGCGGTTGCATCGTCGTGTCAAGTTGCTGGTCTTAGCGTCTAGTCCTTTAGAGTTTCGAGTTCTGTTCATAGGTTGTCACGTTGCCGCTGCCATATATCACCACTGCATCATCATCATCGCTGCTGCCATATACCACCACCGCACCAACTTCATTACCACTACCATATACCACCGCCACATTTTCTCCGCCATACTCCGAGTCGTGACAGAGAATGACTCCCAAACTTCCGTGTTACCCGCAGTAGAAAAATAGTTCCAGTTTCAAAAAAAATTGAAGTCTGGAAAATTATGGCTAGGCAATTTTTAGGCCATTTGTAGACTTTTTCGAAAAAAAATTGTTGCGGAGAAAAAGAAAGAGGAAAAAAGTGCAAAAAAAGGAAAAAAAGAGAAAAAAAATTCAGAGTGTGCACCTCCCTTGTTTACGTGCAGCGCCGTGATTTTGTTAGTATTCTAGGCTCGCGTCTCTAGCACGGTCTAGCCTAGAACCAGCACAGTACCGTCGTTGAGCGTTTATTCAACTTTGCATCTCTGAATTGATTATTGTTGACCCTTTTTGCTACCATATTATAAGCCTTCCCAGCTCCACATACATCTACATCGTGCGTTTGACTCTCCCTGGTAATCGTTCTATCCAAGCTTTGAGAGTTTTGACTACATCGGTTGCCGATCACCGCCTGCTGCTGGGTAAGAACTGGTAAGAATTTGAGATTTGCTTGACGGATTTGTGACACCCACCACCACCACCACCACTTGTTAGTAGTCTATAGGATCATATTCTTGTGTGTTTCTATTGCTGCTAACCATGCCAGGATCACATGACGACGAGATTGACTAGGAGAACTTAACGAACAAGGACCTTCATGATAAGTTTCAGCAAATGATGACTGAACAGGTGCAAGATGTGCTGAACACTTTTGAAGAGGCCATGGAGAAGATCACTGGCCTTGAGAAGACGTTCGTAACAACGCTCGATAACACATTTAATGAACTGCTTGCGCGTCTTCCACCACCGGCTGCACCTGCCGCACTTCTGCAACAACAACAACAACAACAACAACAACAACAACAACAACAACAACAACAACAACAACAACAACAACAACAACAACAACAACAACAACGACGACGACGACGACGACGACAACAACAACAACAACGACAACGACAACAACGACAACGACAACGACAACAACAACAACAACAACAACAACAACAACAACAACAACAACAACAACAACAACAACAACAACAACAACAACAACAACAACAACAACAACAACAACAACAACGACAACGACGACAACGACAACGACGACAACAACAACAACAACAACAACAACAACAACAACAACAACAACAACAACAACAACAACAACAACAACAACAACCACAACCACAACAACAACAACAACAACAACAACAACAACAACAACAACAACAACAACAACAACAACAACAACAACAACAACAACAACAACAACAACAACAACAACAACAACAACAACAACAACAACAACAACAACAACAACAACAACAACAACAACAACAACAACAACAACAACAACAACAACAACAACAACAACAACAACAACAACAACAACAACAACAACAACAACAACAACAACAACGACTACAACGACAACAACGACAACCACAACAACAACAACAACCACAACAACCACAACAACAACAACAACAACAACAACAACAACAACAACAACAACAACAACAACAACAACAACAACAACAACAACAACAACAACAACAACAACAACAACAACAACAACAACAACAACAACAACAACAACAACAACCACAACAACAACAACAACAACAACCACAACAACAACAACAACAACAACAACAACAACAACAACAACAACAACAACAACAACAACAACAACAACAACAACAACAACAACAACAACAACAACAACAACAACAACAACAACAACAACAACAACAACAACAACAACAACAACAACAACAACAACAACAACAACAACAACAACAACAACAACAACAACAACAACAACAACAACAACAACAACAACAACAACAACAACAACAACAACAACAACAACAACAACAACAACAACAACAGCCCTCCGCCGAGCGAGCCGTGTTCCTCTTCAGCCTGGCAATGTTAGGGCTCCCCCTCTGGTACGTGATCATAACCATATCCCTAAATTGAAATTGAATATTGCACCATTTGACGGTAGATATGTTCCTGATATATATCTTACTTGGGAGTTAGAAACTGAACAATGATTTACATGTTTACAATATCCTGAGGAGAGACGTGTTCCTGCTGCTGTTTGTGCTTTCACTAGCTTCGCATGTGTTTGGTGGTCTGAACATTGTAGATTATATCCTGTTCCAGCTACTTGGGCTGCTTTGAAAACTGCTATGCGTACTCGTTGGGTTCCACCATATTATCAACGTGAATTACTTCAAAAATTGCAGCGCTTAAGACAAGGAAAAAATTTGGTAGAAGAATATTATCAGGAATTACAAACTGGCTTGATTAGATGTGGTATTGTTGAGGAGAATGAAGCTATGCTTGCACATTTTATGGGTGGATTAAATAGAGAGATTCAGACCATTCTAGACTATAAGGATTATAATAATATCGCTCGTTTATTCCATCTTGCTTCTAAAGTTGAACGTGAAGTGCAGGATCGGCAGGCATTGGCGCGAACTAACTTTTCTGCAGGTCGACCTTCATCATGGACACCACGTGCATCATCTACTTCCACTACACCATCACCTCCTTTGTAACATCCCAAAAAATTCTAAATTTTGGAATGTTATATTAAATAAATATTTATGCTTGTTTGTTTGATTGTGGTGTGGTTGCTTGTGTGAAATTTGAAACTTTTTGAAAGTTGAATGAGAGGGAATGAAATGACTTTCCCAAACTTTCACCTTGCATTTATGATCTCCATGAATTCAAATTCATTTCATCACAAAACCCTAGAGTGAAGATGATATGACTCTTCCATTTAAATAAATGAAAAGGGTTTTGAAAAGATTTGAATTCCATCTGAAAATATTTCAAATTTGAAACTTTATGCAACTCAATGATTTTCATGAGAGAAGATAAAATGACTTCTTCAATTATATGAAATATGTGTTGGAAGTTACAACGAATCAAGTTGAAAGTCATTTGGAAGTATTTTCAAACTCCCATTCAATTTGGAATTATTTGGATTTTATTTAAATTATTTTTTTCTCCTGAATATAAATAAATGCAAATAAGGGTAAAATGATTCCCTTCAACGGAAAATTAGGATAAAATAAATTTGAAATCATTTTGGTATTTTAAAAATGATTTTTGTTGGGTTTTAGTGCAATAGTAGCACTATTTGCTTTATTTGAATTTTTGTGGATTTTATTTGCCTCTGAAAATGTGTTCATGTTTTAGAAATTATTTTTCTGAAACTTTTGATATATTATATGCCTATATAATATTTTTATTTATTTATTTGTGTTTGTTTTATTTTCTCTGTTTTATTAAAAAAAGCAAACGGCTGAAGTCACCGAGGCCCATCTCTTTGTCTCTCCCCTAGCTACCGAATGGGCCAACCCAACTCCCCAGTACGTGGCCCCCTTGCAAAAACCCTTCGCACAGGTCGCCCACTCCCTCTCGCTCTTGCCCGCAGCCACTGAATCATGGGGCCCGCGGTCCTTTTCCTCCCCAGGCCAAGTCGCGCCGCCGCCGGAATCCCGATCTTCTCGGGATCACAAATCCCCTCGCCCCCTCCTCCAAGAACTCCTCCCGCTATAAATACCCCTATCCCTCGACCCGTTCCCCTCCTTTCCCCGCACCAAGAACCTCCGCTGCCCCCCCGATTTCTCGTCGAATCCGAGCGCCGCCGCCGCACCATTGTTGCCTTACCTCACCACCCTGACCACCTAGCCGCCACTTGGGTTCACCACCGTAACCCCATCGCTCGTCCGCACCTCCCCGTGCGCTCGCGCGAGCCCGAAACCCACCGGAGCGCCACCACCGCCGACGCCCGAACGCCACCGCCACCTCGACCTCACCGCCGACCTCCTCCGTCAACCTACGACGCCGTCTCGACCATCGCTGGACTCGCCGTCGAACGCCTCGTCCCCCCGTGCCCTCGCCGGAGCTCTCCGACGACGTCCGAGCCGCACCGCCGGCGACCACCACCGCTGTAAGCTCCGACGACTCTCCCCACCGTTAGATCTTCATTATACAGCTTAGATTAGATGCAAACGAATAGGTAGGTTTTATGTATTAGATCGGTTTTAATGTTGTTTTATTTACGGTTTATATTGGTTCAGATCAAACCGGGCCTCCTCTGGTTTTCTGCTTTAGCTGCACAGTCACGGTTTTGTTAAGTTACGGCCGAGCGTTGTTTAGTTCAGATTGCCCACTGCTTAGGCCCAATAGCAGCCCGACGCGTAGTACCTGCCAGTTTGTTTTTTTAGTTTATTTTCGTTTCTGTTTTAAAAACAGAAATAGTTTCAATTTTAGATTGCTTATATATTTTAGTGTGTTTATCCTAACTGAGTGATTCTTTTTTGCATCAGATTCAAAATTTCTTGAAGTTTCTGTCTGTGTCTTTAGATATCAAGTTTGAGTAGTTTAAATTTTGAGTTTGATGAAATTTGTTCAAATCACTAATTTGGCCGTATCTTGAGTTTTATAAAATATTTTTGATTGATTCTTTTTGCTACGGTTTTGTTATTGTTTTGTCTATCCAGAGTCATATAGTGATTTATTTTTAGTTTATTTTAAATTAAGTTTTTAGCAAAACAGTACTGTTTTGGTTATAGTTTTGTTTTAGTCTTTTCTTTATTGCTTTTATTAGTTTCAAATTATTTCTTTTTGTCACTCTTGAAAAATTTAGTTTTGTTTCTGTTAGTCAACGAAAGGAAATTTTGTTTTTATTTTAAAAATTTATTTTACTTAGTTTTGTATGAAAACTTGTTTAGGTCATAGTTAGTGTTTCATAAAAGCTTTTTATTTGTTTCTTTTTGCTATGAAAAGATTATGAAAAATACTTTCTGTTCAAATTAGTTGTTTTATATTTTCTTTTCTGTTTATTTATTATGTTAGTATTTTCTTTGTTGTTAAATTTTACTTAGGACAAAGCTATTTTGGGTTATGTCTTAGAATTTTCTTGCGTAGTTTTAATTGTTTTTTTATTTTGTGTTCTTTGTGATTTGAATTTTATTTGTTGATTTTTTTGTGAGTGTTAGAAATTGCTTGCTAGTATGTTTGCTTATGTGAATACTATGTTTTACTATATAGATTTTCATCGGAGAGTTGCGTATAGTCCTATCAAGTTATTTTTGAGAGCGTTGTTGTCTTCATCAAGTAATACCAGGCAAGTTCACTTTGACCATGCTTTTCATGCCTATGTTTTTACTGCATTTAGTGTCACCATTCATAATCCCTCCAGTATGTTACTGAATCTTGTAGTTGAATAGAATGCATGAGGTAGGAACCCATCTCCCTGTTACCAAGTCCGGGACGTTGTTTAGTTTCAATGCTACGCTATAGTAGACGGGGTTGGTATGAGTGTTCGAGAGTGGTGTGAGAATGGAGGACTCGGCGACAAATTCATGATGGCATCAGCAATGACTGCATCTTCAGGACTTTCACTTCAAGATTTCGAGACTTGAGACAGGAATTCAATACACACTACTGGGTGAAGGACGGTTGACGGGCACCCTGGAGCAACCAGTGGATGGCGGGGATGCATGGAGAAGCACCGTGATATCTTGCGGAAAGCTTCACCTAGACTCAAAGAGACGGAAGAATACTTCATGCCCGGAAGCTTACCTGTGCAACCGCAAGTCACTATGGGCTCTGGCTTGATTGACCTTAGCTGTGACTCTGGCTGGCACGATGCTAGCAGATGTAGAACTACGGTAGGATTGGATGAGCACCGGATAGTGGTCAGGAACTCTTTGGAATATCATGTTTCGGTCATCTTGTTCTCAAACATCCTGAAGTGCGAGAACGTAAAAAGAGGGATCGAATCTTGCGGGTAAAGTGTACAAACCTCTGCAGAGGGTTAAAACCTAATCGATTAGCCGTGTCCCCGGTTACGGACAATTTGAGCCGGCCTCTGGACTTGGATCTATCTCGGAACTCTCAACAGCGGACTGATAACATAATTGTGGGCAACTTACGATGATTTGGGTATGAGACATCGGTTGGCGGAACCATGTCATGATAGAAAACTCCGTAGTATAGACTCCTGATATTCCTTTGTCGTAGGGAAAATAAAACCAGCTTTTACGCAAAAACATCAGAACAGAGGGCCACAAAGCCATATTGCATATATAATAGTATTATCATCTGCTTTCTCATGTTGTGATCTTGCCGGTACATTCAATGTACCGACCTACATGGCTGCAACGTCTCATGTTGCAGATATTTTTATTTCCGATGAGTACGAGTACGGTACAGGGTTACGGTCTACACTCAACTTGCCGATGACGTTGATGGGACTCCACACCCGATTGTTTGTTTCCGCTGAGACTTACGAGGTATATATCAGTTTTATGTTATTTATACATGTGATTGCACTTTGATATATACATTGATGTACTGTGTGTGCCAGCATACTGATCCAGGGATGGCGCAGATACACAGAGACTTGACAGTCTGAGGTCGGGTCGCTACAGATATGGTATCAGAGCACATGTTGACTGTAGGATGTGACCCTAGAAATTGGAAAGCCCTAGAACAGGAAATCTCTAAAACTTTATTTTCAAAAGGAGCCATTACTTCTCATCTTTTCTAATTTTATTAAATATGCCCTCTTACCTCAAATAGTTAGAATATACCCCTTTCCCTTTTGACCACACAGAGTATCAACTGAAGCCGCTCCAAAAAGGACAAGATATCAGACAACTGATGACCTCTTCAGAGGATTTCACCATGCATTAGAAGAGTTGAAGCCGCAATAGTTGAAGACTCTGAAGACTTGCAGAATTTGAAGAATCTAAAGAATTATTCGACCTTTGATGAGGACATCAATACCATTGTTACACCCACAGCCCCTACTGTTACATATACTGGACCAATTACTAGAGCTCGCGCACGCCAATTAAATTACCAGGTACTTTTGTTTCTTGGTAATGATTCTAATGTTCATGAGAATATGATACTGCCTAAATTGGATACATTTGTTTTGCTTACAAATGAAGGGCCTAGCTTGGAGAAGGATGAACATCGGAGCAACAACATGCATGGAGTTTATGGCATGCGCAAGGGGATCAAGAACGGAGTTACAAGTGATGATTTCAGGACTTTGAAGCCACCATAAGGAGTGCATGAAGCCTTGGACGAAATATACAAGACGCCACTTCATAATATTCGTCCATAGGCTATTGTAGGTGCTGCATCACCTTATTATTGGGCCAGGCCCATGTAATTTCGAAATACTTAAGTATAGGCTATTTTTAGAGTCCGTATGTGTGGGGAAACAAGAGTTTGGGTTGGTTTCGGACCCCACCCTCAAGGGCCACGAAATTCCCTCCTCTTCCTCCATATATACAACCCTTAGGGCATCGTTTAGACTTTGGGTTTTGTTTAGATTAAAAGTTCGCCATAGCTGCAACTTCGCGTACTTCGTTTGTGTTCAACGACCAGACCAAGGCGTCACAGAACCCCACCTTCATTAATAAAGTTTTCCTCTTTTATTCGCAATATCCAGATTGCAATCTCAGTTTCTTGCTTGTTCTTCGTTTGCTCGCAGGAAATAGACCCTCGTGGTCAGGTTGATCATGCTCCGGCATGGTCAATAAGCCCTCGGAAGTTGGTTTAGCGATTGCTAAGGCGCAACATCTTCGCATGTTCGTAGTCGGATCGTCAAAGTCGACTCCCACAGAAAAAAATTGCTATCTCATCGAAACATCGGGACACCTCTGCCTCTATCAAGTGGTATCAGATTTCCAGGTTGCTTGGTGAGATTTTACAGTTTTTCATAGATTAGATCGAGTCTGTTCTTCATACCTAACGTCCATGAAAAAGCCACAAAAAATTAGGGTTAGTTCATCATATCCGAGCCAATCTGAGCCTTTGCATAATCTTTTTAGGGTTTTTGTTTTGTTGAGTTTGCGGTTGCATCGTCGTGTCAAGTTGCTGGTCTTAGAGTCTAGTCGTTTAGAGTTTCGAGTTCTGGTCATAAGTTGTCACGCCGCCACCGCACCATCATCATCGCCTTGCCATCTACCACCATTGCTTATCCGCCACCGCTCTGAATCCGTATCCATATACCACCACCAATCCGTATCCATATACCACCACCGCTACCATATACCACCACCATATATCCACCACCAATCCGAGTTCTTCTCACATTAGGTTTGTTTTCGAGATCCATCTAAATTCCGATTCGTGTTTCCTTGCCTGTGTAGGTCTCGGGAAAAAAAAGTCTGGAGACCCCCGGGCAGTTTTTAGGCCAAAATTTCGGCGACCGGAAATATTTTTTCCTATCCTATTTCTAGGTTGTTCTGAGTCTTTTGAGACACTCGCCATCATAGTGATTTTTGGTCGCACTTTTTCGTCGTCGCTGCCCTGATTTCCGAAAAAAAGTTGTCAAAAATATTTCGTACCCATCCTGTCAGTTTGACCTGGGAAGAGTTTTGAGACAGTCACCATTATAGTGATTTTTCGCAAAAAAAAGAGGAGCGCAAAAAAAGAGCGCAAAAAAAAAACAGAGCGATTTTTTTTCCAGAGTGTGCTTTTCCATTGTTTCCGTGCAGCGCCGTGATTTTGTTAGTGTTCTAGGCTCGCGTCTCTAGCGCGGTCTAGCCTAGGACCAGCACAGTACCGTTGTTGAGCGTTTATTCAACTTTGCATCTCTGAATTGATTATTGCTGACCTTTTTGCTACCATACTATAAGCCTTCCCAGCTCCACATACATCTACGTCGTGCGTTTGACTCTCCCTGGCAATCGCTCTATCCAAGCTTTTGAGAGTTTTGACTACAACGGTTGTCGTTCACCGCCTGCTGCTGGGTAAGAACTGGTACGAATTTGAGATTTGCTTGACGGATTTGTGACTGTCCACCACACCACCACCACCACTTCCTAGTAGTCTGTCGAATCATATTATTGTGTGTTTCTATTGCTGCTAACCATGGCAGGATCACAAGTCGACGAGACTGACTGGGAGAACATGACAAACAAAGTGTTACATGATAAGTTTCAACAAATGATGAACGGACAGGTGGAAGATGTGCTAAATAAATTTGAAGAGGCCATGGAGAAGATAGATGGCATTGAGAAGGCGTTCGAAACAAAGCTCGATAACAAGTTTAATGAATTGCTCGCGCGTCTACCACCACCACCACCGGCTGCACCTAACGCACCTCTACAACGGCAACAACGACTACCTCCACATCGCGAAACTGCCCTCCGCCGAGCGACCCGTGTCCCTCTTCAGCCTGGCCAAGCTGCTGGTGCTGCTGTTGATTCTTCTGTGGCTCCTGCTGCTGATGTGGGGGAGGATGATTATGTGGGAGATTACGAGGATGAGGTTGATCAACATCAGAACTACGTGCAACCACCAGCACCACAACCACCAGGTCGTCCACATGCAAATAATGGCAATGTTAGGGCTCCCCCTCAGGTAAGAGATCATGACCATCTCCCTAAACTGAAATTGAATATTCCACCATTTGAGGGTAGATATGTTCCTGATATATATCTTACTTGGGAGTTACAAACTGAACAATGATTTACATGTTTACAATATTCTGAGGAGCGACGTGTTCCTGCTGCTGTTTGTGGTTTCACTAGCTTTGCATGTGTTTGGTGGTCTGAACATTGTAGATTATATCCTGTTCCAGCTACTTGGGCTGCTTTGAAAACTGCTATGCGTACTCGTTGGGTTCCACCATATTATCAACGTGAATTACTTCAAAAATTGCAGCGCTTAAGACAAGGAAAAAATTCGGTAGAAGAATATTATCAGGAATTACAAACTGGCTTGATTAGATGTGGTATTGTTGAGGAGAATGAAGCTGTGCTTGCACGTTTTCTGGGTGGATTAAATAGAGAGATTCAGACCATTCTAGACTATAAGGATTATAATAATATCACTCGTTTATTCCATCTTGCTTGTAAAGTTTAATGTGAAGTGCAGGATCGACACGCATTGGCGTGAACTAACTTTTCTGCAGGTCGACCTTCATCATGGACACCACGTGCATCATCTACTTCCACACGTTCTGCTACACCGGCACCTCCGTCGGCTGCCACCTCCAACCGTGATACAATAAAGCAGGCACAATCACCACTATCTGCCAAGAGCACACCTTCTGGGCCTGCAAAGAGTTCTTCTTCATCCATGGCATCAACAGGGCAAACACATGATATTATTTGTCGACGTTGCAAGGGTGGAGGTCATTATGCGAGAGAATGCCCATCTAAGCGTGTGATGATTGTTATTGAGGATGGTGGGTATGAGTCCGCTAGTGACTATGATGAGGAGACTTTGGCTCTTATTACACATGAAGAACACGGTGGAGATGATTCTGATCATGAGACGCAATACATGGCTGCTGAAGATGCTGACAGGTATGAATGTTTAGTTGCTCAACGTGTTTTGAGTGTGCAGGTTACACAAGCTGAGCAAAATCAGAGGCATAATTTGTTCCATACAAAGGGAGTTGTGAAGGAACGTTCTATTCGCGTCATCATAGATGGAGGGAGCTGCAACAACTTGGCTAGCATGGAGATGGTGGAGAAGCTATCTTTCACCACAAGACCACATCCACATCCTTACTACATCCAATGGTTCAACAACAGCGGCAAGGTTAAGGTAACACGTACTGTTCGTGTGCATTTTAGTATCTCTACATATGCTGATTATGTTGATTGTGATGTGGTACCTATGCAAGCATCTTCCTTATTACTTGGTAGACCATGGCAATTTGATAAAAATTATGTACAACATGGTAGAAACAATCAGTATACTCTTGTTCATAAGGATAAAAATATTACTTTGCTTCCTATGACTCCTGATTCCATTTTGAAAGATGATATTAATAGAGCTAATAAAGCAAAACAGGAGAAAAATAAGAATGAAAATCAGATTGTGGCAAAAGAATTTGAGCAACAAATGAAGCCTAATAATAAACCATCTAGTGTTGCTTCTGAAATTAAATTGAAAAGTGCATGTTTGTTGCGACCAAATCTGATATTGATGAGCTAGATTCTAGCAAATCTGTTTGCTATGCTTTTGTGTGCAAAGAGGCATTATTTTCTTTCGAGGACGTGCCTTCCTCTTTGCCCCCTGCTGTCACTAACATTTTGCAGGAGTTCGCTGACGTCTTCCCACAAGACGTGCTACCGGGATTACCACCTATTCGAGGGATTGAGCATCAAATTGACTTAATTCCCTGTGCATCGCTACCCAACCGTGCACCATACCGTACCAATCCAGAGGAGACGAAGGAGATTATGCGTCAAGTACAAGAGCTGCTCGACAAAGGTTATATACGTGAATCTCTTAGTCCTTGTGCTGTTCCTATTATACTAGTGCCTAAAAAGGATGGTACATCGCGTATGTGTGTTGATTGTAGAGGCATTAATAATATTACTATTCGGTATCGTCATCCTATTCCTAGGCTAGATGATATGCTTGATGAATTGAGTGGCTCTACAATATTCTCCAAAGTTGATTTGCGTAGTGGATACCATCAAATTCGTATGAAATTGGGAGATGAATGGAAAACAACATTTAAAACTAAGTTTGGTTTATATGAGTGGTTAGTCATGCCTTTTGGGTTAACTAATGCACCTAGTACTTTCATGTGACTAATGAACGAAGTTTTACGTGCTTTCATTGGACGATTTGTGGTAGTCTATTTTGATGATATACTGATTTATAGCAAATCTTTGGAAGAACATTTGGAACATTTACGTGTTGTTTTTAATGCTCTACGTGATGCACATTTGTTTGGTAACCTTGGGAAGTGCACCTTTTGCACCGACCGAGTGTCTTTTCTTGGCTATGTTGTTACTCCACAGGGAATTGATGTTGATAAAGCCAAGATTGAAGCTATTGAGAGTTGGCCGCAGCCCAAAACGGTCACACAAGTGAGGAGTTTACTTGGACTCCCTGGTTTCTATAGGCGTTTTGTGAGAGACTTTAGCACCATTGCTGCACCTCTCAATGAGCTTACAAAGAAGGATGTGCCTTTTGTTTGGGGTACCGCACAGGAAGAAGCCTTCACGGTATTGAAAGATAAGTTGACACATGCTCCTTTACTTCAACTTCCTGACTTTAATAAGACTTTTGAGCTTGAATGTGATGCTAGTGGAATTGGATTAGGAGGTGTGTTATTACAGGATGGCAAACCTGTTGCATACTTTTCTGAAAAATTGAGTGGGCCTGGTCTGAACTATTCTACTTATGATAAAGAATTATATGCTCTTGTTCGGTTATGGCCCAAAGAATTTGTTATACATTCTGATCATGAATCTTTGAAACATATTAAAAGTCAAGCTAAACTGAATCATAGACATGCTAAATGGGTTGAATTCATTGAGACTTTCCCTTATGTCATTAAACACAAAAAGGGTAAACAAAATGTTATTGCTGATGCTTTGTCTCGTCACTATACTATGCTTTCACAACTTGTCTTCAAAATATTTGGTTTGGAGACCATCAAAGATCAATATGTGCATGATGCTGATTTTAAAGAAGTAATGCAACATTGTAAAGAAGGAAGAACATGGAATAAGTTCGTTGTTAATGATGGTTTTGTGTTCCGTGCTAACAAGCTATGCATTCCTGCTAGCTCTGTTCATCTTTTGTTGTTGCAGGAGGCGCATGGAGGAGGATTAATGGGACACTTTGGCGTGAAGAAGACGGAGGACGTACTTGCTACACATTTCTTTTGGCCAAAGATGAGACAGGATGTTGAGCGTTTTGTTGCTCACTGCACTACATGTCAAAAAGCTAAGTCACGACTCAATCCTCATGGTTTATATATGCCTTTGCCCGTGCCTAGTGTTCCTTGGGAGGATATATCTATGGAATTTGTTTTAGGTTTACCTCGAACAAAGAAGGGGAGGGATAGCATATTTGTTGTCGTGGATAGATTCTCGAAAATGCCACACTTTATACCATGTCATAAAAGCGATGATGCTGTTAATGTTGCTGATTTGTTCTTTCGTGAAATTATTCGCTTGCATGGTGTGCCAAATACTACTGTTTCAGACCGTGATACTAAATTTCTTAGCCACTTTTGGAGATGTTTATGGGCTAAGTTGGGGACTAAACTGCTTTTTAGGACTACTTGTCACCCCCAAACTGATGGAGAAACTGAAGTAGTCAATAGAACATTGTTTACTATGCTTAGGGCTGTTTTGAAGAATAATAAGAAAATGTGGGAAGAATGCTTGCCTCATATTGAATTTGCTTATAATCGTTCGTTGCATTCTACTACTAAGATGTGCCCTTTTGAAATTGTGTATGGTTTCCTACCTCGTGCACCTATTGATTTGTTGCCTCTTCCATCTTCGGAGAAGGTTAATTTTGATGCTAAACAACGTGCTAAATTGATCTTAAAAATGCATGAGTTAACTAAGGAAAACATTGAGCGTATGAATGTTAAATATAAACTTGCTGGAGATAAGGGTAGAAATCATGTTGTCTTTGCACCTGGAGATCTTGTTTGGTTACATTTGCGTCAGGATAGGTTTCCTAATTTGCGAAAATCAAAGCTAATGCCACGTGTTGATAGTCCATTTAAGGTGTTAGAGAAAATAAATGATAATGCATATAAACTTGAGCTGCCTGCAGATTTTGGGGTTAGTCCCACTTTTAACATTGCAGATTTGAAGCCTTATTTGGGTGAGGAAGATGAGCTTCCGTCGAGGACGACTTCATTTCAAGAAGGGGAGGATGATGAGGACATCAATACCATTGTTACACCCACAGCCCCTACTGTTACATATACTGGACCAATTACTAGAGCTCGCGCACGCCAATTAAATTACCAGGTAATTTCGTTTCTTGGTAATGATTCTAATGTTCATGAGAATATGATACTGCCTAAATTGGATACATTTGTTTTGCTTACAAATGAAGGGCCTAGCTTGGAGAAGGATGAACATTGGAACAAGAACACGCATGGAGTTGATGGCATCAAGAACGGAGTTACAAGTGATGATTTCTGGACCTTGAAGCCACCATAAGGAGTGCATGAAGCCTTGGACGAAATATACAAGATGCCACTTCATAATATTCGTCCATAGGCTATTGTAGGTGCTGCGTCACCTTATTATTGGGCCAGGCCCATGTAATTTCGAAATACTTAAGTATAGGCTATTTTTAGAGTCCGTATGTGTGGGGAAACAAGAGTTAGGGTTGGTTTTGGACCCCACCCTCAAGGGCCACGAAATTCCCTCCTCTTCCTCCATATATACAACCCCTAGGGCGTCGTTTAGACTTTGGGTTTTGTTTAGATTAAAAGTTCGCCATAGCTGCAACTTCGCGTACTTCGTTTGTGTTCAACGACCAGACCAAGGCGTCACAGAACCCCACCTTCATTAATAAATATTTCCTCTTTTAGTCGCAATATCCATATTGCAATCTCAGTTTCTTGCTTGTTCTTCATTTGCTCGCAGGAAATAGACCCTCGTGGTCAGGTTGATCATGCTCCAGCGTGGTCAATAACCCCTCGGAAGTTGGTTTAGCGATTGCTAAGGCGCGATGTCTTCGCACGTTCGTAGTCGGATCATCAAAGTCGACTCCCACAGAAAACGATTGCTATCTCATCGAAACATCGGGGCACCTCTGCCTCTATCAACCTTTAGAAGACAAACCCATGTCATATACTTAGGTTAGTTGCAACGATTTGTGAGTTGTCATTTGTTTGATGTCTTTTTTGACAGCCACAAAATAAAACCCGTTTCTTAAAAACTATTGTTTGTATTGTGTGTATATCCCTCCATCCTTCTCTCTATCTCTTATCTTATCCCAAAATCCTTGGACCTAATAGATGAGGAAGGAAGATGGACTGGTATTCTCTGAACCGATGACTCAGTTGGAGGCAGACCTGTGGAGGATCACTTTGAGAATAATTTGATTACAAGGAAGTATGTTGTTCAATATGCTCTCCGGCATTTTTACAGAGAGTGATGCAACCTGGTGGAAAATGCATCAAGCCATACATGGATGCAACAAAGCAAGAACTTGGGAGGAATTCAAGAAGACTCTATTGAGATCCCGTCTTATCCGGAAGCACTTTGGTGCCACCTCCAACTGTGATACAAGAAAGCAGGCACAACCACCACTATCTGCCAAGAGCACACCTGTCGGGCCTGCACAGAGCTCTGCTTCTTCCATGGCGTCAATAGGGCACACAATTGATATTATTTGTCGTCGTTGTAAGGGAAGAGGACCTTTTGCGAGAGAATGCAAATCTCAGTGTGTGATGATTGCTACTGAGGATGGTGGGTATGAGTCCGCTAGTGACTATGATGAGGAGACTTTGGCTCTTATTACACATGAAGAACACGGTGGAGATGATTCTGATAATGAGATGCAATACATGGCTGCTGAAGATGCTGACAGGTATGAATGTTTAGTTGCTCAACGTGTTTTGAGTGTGAAGGTTACACAAGCTGAGCAAAATCAGAGGCATAATTTGTTCCATACAAAGGGAGTTGTGAAGGAACGTTCTATTTGCGTCATCATAGATGGAGGGAGCTGCAACAACTTGGCTAGCATGGAGATGGTGGAGAAGCTATCTCTCACCACAAGACCACATCCACATCCTTACTACATCCAATGGTTCAACAACAGCGGCAAGGTTAAGGTAACACATACTGTTTGGGTGCATTTTAGTATCTCTACATATGCTGATTATGTTGATTGTGATGTGGTACCTATGCAAGCATGTTCCTTATTACTTGGTAGACCATGGCAATTTGATAAAAATTCTGTTCACCATGGTAGAAACAATCAGTATACTCTTGTTCATAAGGATACAAATATTACTTTGCTTCCTATGACTCCTGATTCCATTTTGAAATATGATATTAATAGAGCTAATAAAGCAAAACAGGAGAAAAATAAGAGTGAAAATCAGATTGTGGCAAAAGAATTTGAGCTACAAATGAAGCCTAATAATAAACCATCTAGTGTTGCTTCTGAAATTAAATTGAAAAAGTGCGTGTTTACTTGCCACCAAATCTGATATTGATGAGCTAGTTTTTTGCAAATCTGTTTGCTATGCTTTTGTGTGCAAAGAGGCATTATTTTCATTCGAGGATGTGCCTTCCTCTTTCCCCTCTGCTGTCACTAACATTTTGCACGAGTTCGCTGATGTATTCCCACAAGATGTGCCACCGGGATTACCACCTATTCGAGGGATTGAGCATCAAATTGACTTAATTCCAGGTGCATCGCTACCCAACCGTGCACCATATTGTACCAATTCAAAGGAAACGAAGGAGATTATGCGTCAAGTACGGGAGCTGCTCGACAAAGGTTATATACGCGAATCTCTTTGTCCTTGTGATGTTCCTATTATACTAGTGCCTAAAAAGGATGGTACGTCGCGTATGTGTGTTGATTGTAGAGGCATTAATAATATTACTATTCATTATCGTCATCCTATTCCTAGGCTAGATGATATGCTTGATGAATTGAGTGGCTCTACAATATTCTCCAAAGTTGATTTGCGTAGTGGATACCATCAAATTCGTATGAAATTGGGAGATGAATGGAAAACATCATTTAAAACTAAGTTTGGTTTATATGAGTGGTTAGTCATGCCTTTTGGGTTAACTAATGCACCTAGTACTTTCATGAGTCTAATGAACGAAGTTTTATGTGCTTTCGTTGGACGATTTGTGGTAGTCTATTTTGATGATATACTGATTTATAGCAAATCTTTGGAAGAACATTTGAAACATTTACGTGTTGTTTTTATTGCTCTACGTGATGCACATTTGTTTGGTAACCTTGGGAAGTGCACCTTTTGCACCGACCGAGTATCTTTTCTTGGCTATGTCGTTACTCCACAGGGAATTGAAGTTGATAAAGCCAAGATTGAAGCTATTGAGAGTTGGCCGCAGCCCAAAATGGTCACACAAGTGAGGAGTTTTCTTGGACTCGCTGGTTTCTATAGGCGTTTTGTGAGAGATTTTAGCACCATTGGTGCACCTCTCAATGAGCTTACAAAGAAGGAGGTGCCTTTTGTTTGTGGTACCGCACAGGAAGAAGGCTTCACGGTATTAAAAGATAAGTTGACACATGCTCCTTTACTCCAACTTCCTTATTTTAATAAGACTTTTGAGCTTGAATGTGATGCTAGTGGAATTGGATTAGGAGGTGTGTTGTTACAAGATGGCAAACCTGTTGCATACTTTTCTGAAAAATTGAGTGGGCCTAGTCTGAACTATTCTACTTATGATAAAGAATTATATGCTCTTGTTCGGACTTTAGAGACATGGCAACATTATTTATGGCCCAAAGAATTTGTTATACATTCTGATCATGAATCTTTGAAACATATTAAAAGTCAAGCTAAACTGAATCATAGACATGCTAAATGGGTTGAATTCATTGAGACTTTTCCTTATGTCATTAAACACAAGGAGGGTAAAGAAAATTTTATTGCTGATGCTTTGTCTCGTCGCTATACTATGCTTTCACAACTTGACTGGAAAAAAATTGGTTTGGAGACCATCAAAGATCAATATGTGCATGATGCTGATTTTAAAGATGTAATGCAGAATTGTAAAGAAGGACAAACATGGAACAATTTTGTTTTTAATGATGGCTTTGTATTCCGTGCTAACAAGCTATGCATTCTTGCTAGCTCTGTTCGTCTTTTGTTGTTGCGGGAGGCGCATGGAGGAGGATTAATGGGACACTTTGGCGTGAAGAAGACGGAGGACGTACTTGCTACACATTTCTTTTGGCCAAAGATGAGACGGGATGTTGAGCGTTTTGGTGCTCGCTGCACTACATGTCAAAAAGCTAAGTCACGACTCAATCCTCATGGTTTATATATGCCTTTGCCTGTACCTAGTGTTCCTTGGGAGGATATATCTATGGACTTTGTTTTAGGTTTACCTCGAACAAAGAAGGGGAGGGATAACATATTTGTTGTCGTGGATAGATTCTCGAAAATGGCACACTTTATACCATGTCATAAAAGCGATGATGCTGTTAATGTTGCTGATTTGTTCTTTTGTCAAATTATTCGCTTGCATGGTGTGCCAAACACTATCGTTTCATATCGTGATACTACATTTCTTAGCCACTTTTGGAGATGTTTATGGACTAAGTTGGGGACTAAACTGCTTTTTAGCACTACTTCTCACCCCCCAAACTGATTGTCAAACTGAAGTAGTCAATAGAACATTGTGTACTATGCTTTGGGCTATTTTGAAGAATAATAAGAAAATGTGGGAAGAATGCTTACCTCATATTGAATTTGCTTATAATCGTTCGTTGCATTCTACTACTAAGATGTGCCATTTTGATATTGTGTATGGTTTTCTACCTCGTGCACCCATTGATTTGTTGCCTCTTCCATCTTCGGAGAAGGTTAATTTTGATGCTAAACAATGTGCTGAATTGATCTTAAAAATGCATGAGTTAACTAAGGACAACATTGAGCGTATGAATGCAAAATATAAACTTGCTGGAGATACGGGTAGAAAACATGTTGTCTTTGCACCTGGAGATCTTGTTTGGTTACATTTGCGTAAGGATAGGTTTCCTAATTTGCGCAAATTAAAGCTAATGCCACGTGCTGATGGTCCTTTTAAGGTGGTAGAGAAAATAAATGATAATGCATATAAACTTGAGCTGCCTCCAGATTTTGGGGTTAGTCCCACTTTTAACATTGCAGATTTGAAGCCTTATTTGGGCGAGGAAGATGAGCTTCCGTCGAGGACGACTTCATTTCAAGAAGGGGAGGATGATGAGGACATCAATACCATTGTTACACCCACAGCCCCTACTATTACATATACTGGATCAATTACTAGAGCTCGCGCACGCCAATTAAATTATCTGGTACTTTCGTTTCTTGGTAATGGTTCTAATGTTCATGAGAATATGATGCTGCCTAAATTGGATACATTTGTTTTTCTTACAAATGAAGGGTCTGACATGGATAAGAGGGATGAACATTGGAGCAAGAACAAGCATGGAGTTGATGGCATGCGCAAGGGGAACAAGAACGGAGTTACACGTGATGATTTTAGGACTTTGAAGCCACCATAATGAGTGCATGAAGCCTTGGACGAAATATACAAGATGCCACTTAATAAACTTCATCCAGAGGCTATTCTAGGTGCTGCGTCACCTTATTATTGGGCCAGGCCCATGTAATCTCGAAATACATAAGTATAGCCTATTTTTAGAGTCCTTATGTGTGGGGAAACAAGAGATAGGGTTGGTTTCGGACCACTTCCCCGAGGGCCACGAAATCCCCCCCCTCTTCCTCCATATATACAACTCTTAGGGCACCGTTTACACTTTGGGTTTTGTTTAGATTAAAAGTTCGCCATAGCTGCAACTTCGCGTACTTCGTTTGTGTTCAAGGACCAGACCAAGGCGTCACAGAACCCCAACTTCATTAATAAAGCTTTCCTCTTATATTCGCAATATGAAGATTGCAATCTTAGTTAATTGCTTGTTCTTCGTTTGCTCGCAGGAAAGAGGCCCTCGTGGTCAGGCTGATCATGCTCCGGCGTGGTCAATAACCCTCGGAAGTTGGTTTAGCGATTGCTAAGGCGCGACGTCTCGCACCCTCGTAGTCGGATCGTGAAGGTCGACTCCCACAGAAAACGATAGCGACCATCTCATCGAAACATCGGGACACCTTTGCCTCTATGACCCTGTCAAAGATTGATGAAAATTATAAGGGAAGATTATAAGGGTCGGATTAAAGTAAGAGTTACGCAATTCTTACAACTGGCGGTTTATTGGAAACGCAGAAGGGACTAAGCCCTGTTTTGCTGCAGACAACCACCAGTTCATCCAATATCTTTTTAACAGCTTCTGCAATTTCAGCATCAGTTAGCTGAATGTTGATATGCCGTTGAGGATCTTTTAAGTCTCCTGTATATTCGCACATTAAACCGGGGCGACGGCTTAAAGGTAGAATGCGCGAGGATATCCAACAGCGAACAAAGTCAACGCCTGTTAAACCGTTTGCAACAAACGCTATGAGCTTTGAGAGTTGTGGTGCGTAGTTGGACCGTTCCTTTGTAGTCAGCCTTTGAGGGAATGGATGTGTATTGGTAAGCCGGTGAGCACGATAACCCGGCAGAGGATTCTCTTTAATGGAAGACGTATCTTGGCAATAGAACCAAGTCTGGTTCCAATCTTTGGGGTGAGTATAATGTTTGGCATGAGGGAAACTGACATCTTTCCTTTTTTGAATTGAAACCCCGCCAAGTTCAGTATTAGGCCCATCTGTAAATTCAGTACGGCCGTTCAAATTTTAGAAGTCTCTGAACAGTTCAACCATGGGTTCTTCCTGCAGATAAGCCTCGTAGAACACTTGAAAGTTACAAATATTGGACACAGAGTTGGGTCCAATATCTTGAGGGTGGAGCTGGAAACTAGCAAGCACATCGCGGAATTTTTTTGATCCGGGAGGACTGAACCCTCGACCCAAGTGATCAACGAATACAATCACTTCTCCATCCATGGGTTCAAGAGGATTTTCTGGACCGGGGGCCCTCCAGTGTATGACGTCCTTTTTTGCTAAGGCGCCGGTTGCAACACACCCTTTCATTTTTTCTTCAGTAACCTGGGAAGGAACCCAGTTGCAGGCATAGAAAGACTTAGCCATTTATCCACTACCTGAGGGAAGGTTTGAGCCGGTTTAAGGTTTATGAATGATAAGGCATAAACCGTCAAAAGCAAGAAAGTAGGTGTTGAAATGCATATAAGTGTTAAAACCAGAGGTTGGTGTCATCATAGTTATTAAGACAAGAAATTGGCGGTTTAAGAGGGGACTAATGGTACCTGGTGGATTATCATTCTATAAATTAAACCGCCTAATGTAGTATGGAAAGTACAGATCTGAAGCGATGGAAAATAGGTTTCATAGATTGGTATGATGATTTCAGATCTGCAACGTGTCAGTAAATCAAAATATATTCAGACCTAAAATACAGGTGCTTAAGCAGTTCATCAGGTCCAGATGCGATTTTTCTATACGAAGAGGATGCTCTAATGGTGAAAAAAGGGAACTATAACTACGACTGCACATGAAAAATATCAGATCTGAACTCGGCATTTACGCTACGGAGAAGAATAGGGAAGAACAACACTAAGCTTCGACGAACTCGCAGAAACCCTAAACAGGAGCTATAGGAAAGAGCAAAGAAAGACTTACCAGGGCTGTTGAATGCGGAGGCGTGCAGACGAAACTCTGGTCGAATCAGGTTGATGCAGCGGCTGTTGTTGGGGCAGAGGCGAAGGTCGGCGGCGGCGGCGGCGCTCGAGTACTGAGGTGACGCGAGGTGGAAGAAAGATGAAGAGGCAAGGGGAGAAAAGGAAAGGGACCCTCGGCCCTATTTATAAGACGAAAGGATAAGTGACAGGCGCGGGAATCGAGGAGCCCAAAAAATGGATATGTAACAGAGTTGTCGCCTCGATTTTCTGAGGCTCATTAATGAAAGTAAGGTATATACAACTTTTTAATGAACAGGTGACGTCATGAAGGTTTACTATAATCCTGGAAGATGACGTCATGGTGGATTACAAGGTTTACTCGAAGGTGCTGAAGAAGAAATTTTCCCAAGTGTTGAAGATTGACATGAACAGGTTCAAATCAATCTGGGGACTAATGTTGGGGACATAACTACTGAGTATAAACCGCCTAGGAGAGGCCGGGTTATACCTATAATGAGTTATCCATATTGAAGCCCATGAAGACAAGGAGTATGGCGCTTTACTGTAGAGATCTAAAAGCCCAGGGCCCAAAGGCGAATTAGGGCCCGTAGACATAAACCACCATAAGGTGTGTAACTTGTGTTGTGAGATAGGACAGGATAAAAACCGAGCCGAACACGTTTATGAGCTGGCGTAGGATTCTGTAAACCGCCGGGCGTTAACCTGTGTATATAAAGGGACGACCTGGCGGCGATTCATGGACAACAGACAACAACTCGAGAGCCAGGTCAAGCGGATTCGCTCCCTGGTCATCGAAACCCTAGCAATTCCACATCAACTGGATTAGGCTTTTACCTTCACCGCTAGGGGCCGAACCAGTATAAACTCCTTGTGTCCTTTGTCCCGCTTTAACCCCTTTAAGCTAACCTGTCGCGATGGCTCCACGACTAAGTCCTCACACTAGGACATCTGCCGTGACAAACCCACGACACTGTTTAACCCCTTTAAACCAATCTCGTTGTGATGGCTCCACGACTAAGTCCTTACACTAGGACATCTGCCGTGACAACCCCACGACAGTTGGGGCCCATCGTGGGGCTATCTCACGATGGTTTCAAGTTCTTGAAGGGCAACTTCGAAGGGATCAAGGGATACACTGTGGGCCGGATGACCAAGAGTCGTCGCGGCAAGCTCTACATCGACGATGCAGGCTGGGGCCCCGAGGCCGGCTCAATTGAGTACGGGTACCATGTCCCCTTCGGCGGAATTCATGTCTTCTTCGGCAAAATCGGCGAACCGGGCCCTGAGCCGGACATCTACACCGACATCATCGAGACGACTCAGCGTGCGAGACCCGCCCAAGTTCAGCCCGCCATGAGGCGTGCCTTTGTGGGATTCATCCATGGAGCGGAATTTCAGGAAGGATCCAGGTCTAGCGGTGAGACGGCCATCTATTCTGATGGTGAGTCGTCCACGGGCGAGACTACCTCATTGTATCAACTGCAGGACGACAGGCTTGGGGGCTGTTCCGATGGCGACAGTATTCCGGACCCCTACGAGCCGCCGAATCAGGTCACAATCTTCATGGCCGGTACACAACCAGTGTAGAATTCTTCAACTGCAGCGGCATTGATTTCTGGGTCAGCAGTGGCGACGGCGGCCGGGGAAGGAGGCCCTGTGCGCCCGCCGGCTCAGGTTTTTTCTGACTTACTAGACGCTTTGGCAACACTGCTGATGGCGAAGGTTAACCCGGAAAACCGAGATCAGCATAACGCGGAAGTCACAAAATTGCGAGATCAGATAGCCCAAGCCAAGGAAGACATGACAGCTGAGGACGCTACGATGGTCGCAGAGCGGGCTACATTGGATGCTCAGGCGCAGCGGATTTAGTCGTAGTCTTTCCGGCTCATGCTAGATCAGAATGCTTCAAACAAAGTCATGAGGAGGAGGCATCAGACTCGTCTGCCTTCGGTCTACGAGGCGAGAAATCTCTTTAACACGCCTAGAACGGGGACCAGTAACCCGCCAGTGGTAAACCGGGTTGAAGCACCCGGGACGGGAACGCCGGCTCAGCCGCGCACGATGGACCCACCTTGTCAGAACAATATCCCACCACAGCACGTGCCGACGCCATCGGGTCATTACTCTAACTCTTTGGATAACATGATCGCTGCGGCGTCATGATTGGTGGCTCTCCCAGTTGAAGGCGAGTCGTCGGCAGCGGTTGAAACGCGAAGGGCTAGAGAGCTACTTCAGACAGCATTGGTTCAGCAACAGGCTTATTCTTACAACCGTGAGAGAATCCATTCACCCCCCCCCCCCCGCGCCCAAGCCGGAGTTATAGCAGACACATGGATTCCTCAGCAGTGTCAAGCAGTGAGCGGCGTCGTAACCCGCCCCATGGACATGACCCACCCTGTAATACTCAGGCTCTGATGGATCAGGCAGAGCACACCGGGAGGCTGAGCTGGCGGCTCAGTACGCGGCTCATCAGCCATCGCCGATTTATTCGAAAACTTCAGTGGAAGCAGGCATGACTTCCAGAAGCACGGACATACCATGTTTAATGCCGGCTCTGCGTAATGAGCATCTGCCCAAGGACTTCAAAGGACCTCGTAAGGTGCCTAACTATACAGCCGACTTACCCCCTGGGGCGTGGATTGAAAGTTACGAGATGGCCATGGAACTATTGGAGGTCAGCAACGCTACATGTGCCAAGTACTTCACCATGATGCTGGATGGGACGGCCCGTACTTGGTTAAAGGGATTGCCTACCAATTCAATTGGGTCGTGGGCCGAGTTAAAGGCCTGGTTTATCTAGAAGTTTAAGGATACGTGCAAGGATCCCATGTCGATTATGGATTTGGATGCCTGTGCCCAAGAGGAGGGCGAGTCAACGACTCATTGGGTGTGCCGTGTCAAAGTCATCTTGCACTCATCTGATAGCATCAATGCTGGTTCGGCAGTTCTCATGTTAGAAAAGAATTATTGTTTTCTGCCTCTTAAACAGAAGCTCGGGCAGCTCAAGCGCCACCGCAATGATATGGGCGAACTGATGGTGGCTTTGATTAAATATGCCGACTCTGATAGTAGCAAGGACCCCGAATCTGTCGATGAGAAGACGGGAAAGGGAAAGAAGAGTGGCAACACCAAAGGCCAGCGTCATAACCCGACGAGTCAGGGAGGCAACGGTAAACGTAAGGATGATAATAATCCGGATTTTTTGGCCAATACCAACACGCAGAACAATGGTCAGCATCGTAAAGGTAAGCCACCCCCTCGGGCAGGAGGGTCAGGTATAAATTTAGAGCAATTGTTGAATCAGCCTTGCCCAAAGCATGGTTCGCGCGAAAGGCCATCTACGCATCTTTAGAAGGACGGCTACATTATGAAGGAGTTCAAAAATTCTGATTTATTCTAGAGTCATCATGGGCCGGGTGGCGGCTCAGGTTCTGGTGGCGGCTCAGGTTCTGGTGGCGGCTGATGGTCTGGCTCTTATGTCCAGGTCATAGTGGGGGTGGTTCTAATTCCGGCTTCCAAGGCAATCAAGGAAATCAAGGCAATCAGGGCGGTTATCATCAACAGTCTGGTTAGGGAAATCAACAGCAGCAACCTAGGTATCAGAGTAACCCAAAGCAGTTAAATAGTGGGCAGTACCATGTCTTCACCACAAGTTTATGCAAGCGGGATCAGAAGCTCCATAAAAGGGCAGTGAACGCCGTTGAGCCGACAATTCCCCGTTACTTATGCTGGTTTGACAGCCTATTGTGTGGAGTCGTGAGGATCACCTGCCCCGGGTTGATAATCCGGGTAACCTGGCTTTGGTGGTGGCGCCTCAGGTTGGAGGATATAAATTCACTAAGGTGCTCATGGACGGAGGTAGCAGCATCAATATTCTTTATTATGAAACCTTCCGTCGCATGGGGTTGATTGATAAAAATCTTTAGCCATCAAACACTGTCTTTCATGGCGTGGTGCCTGGCAAATCAGCATACCCGGTTGGGAAAATAGCTCTGGAAGTTACATTTGGGGATGATCATGATTCCAGGTTTGAGACGTTGACCTTTGAAGTGGTGAAAATCAAAAGCCCTTATCATGCTCTGTTTGGACAGCCAGCTTATGCCAAATTCATGGCGCGTCCTTGTTATGTCTATCTGCAGCTCAAAATGCCAGGTTACAAGGGAACAATCACGGTCCACGGAAGCCGGAAGATAGCTTTAGAGTGTGAAGAAGGTGACGCTGCTTACGCGGAATCTGTCTGTGCAATGGAGGAATTGAAGTTTTATAAAGACAATGTTGACCCGACAGATATGACATCTCTGAAAAAGCGAACTACGGAGCATGACCTGGCATTGAAGTTTAATCGGCGGATGACACCAAGCTAGTTGACATCGTTCCTGACGATTCATCTAAGCAGTTCAACATCAGTGCTAATCTGGATCCGAAATAGGAAAGCGCGCTCATCGAGTTCATTTGTGAGAACCGAGACATCTTTGCATAGAAGCCTTCTGACATGCCAGGTGTACCGAGGGAACTCGCCGAGCACAGTCTTAATATTGATCCAAAGTTTAAGCCGATGAAGCAGTTTCTCCATCGTTTTAATGAAGAGAGGCGAAAGGCCGTTGGTGAAGAAGTGGCCTGGCTCTTGGCGGCCGGGTTCATTGTTGAAGTTTTTCATCCTGACTGGTTGGCTAACCCGGTGCTGGTACTTAAGAAGAACGGCACTTGGCGTATGTGTGTGGATTACACGGATTTAAACAAGGCTTGTCCGGCTGATCCTTTTGCTCTCCCTCATATTGATCAAATTATTGATGCTACAGCGGGTTGTGAGCGTTTGAGTTTTTTGGATGCTTATTCTTGTTATCATCGGATCATGATTGCAGTTAAGGACCAGGAGAAGACAGCTTTTATCACTCCCTTTGGAGCCTTTTGTTATGTGTCTATGCCTTTTGGACTCAAGAGTGCCCAGGCGACTTACGAGCGATGTGTGCAGAATTGTCCTCATAATCAGATTGGGCGCAATGTTCATGCTTATGTGGATGATATTGTGGTGAAATCCAGAAAAAAGGAAACCTTGATAGATGATATTGGGCGACTTACGAACAACCTTTCCACTTCACGATCTTTCTGATACTTGAAGTACGCGACCGCATCAGCAGCGCTGGCTGCCAAATCCACGTATGCGTATGCCGAACTCCATAGTTGATCAAGAGGGGCATACTTCGGATCCCCGAACTTTGTCCGCAACAAAAAGGGCTTCCCAGCCAGGATATCTCCAGCTTGACGCAACTCCTCCTTCACCGCTCTGATTTTAGAGCGGGACTCCTTGGCTGCCACCATGGCCTTCTCCAGGTCCGTCGCCTTCGCTCGGCTTTCCTTTTCAAGACGCTGGTAACGGTCGGCGGCATCCTTCAACTCAACGGCCATCTTGGCTATTTTTTCCTTGCTTTGGCAATGGGTGGCCTGTTCGGCCTTCACCTCTTCGACCGCCTTTAGGGCGGCCGCATCACTATTCCTGGCTTATTCCTTGGCTCGGGAAAGTTCTGCCCAAAGGATCTCCACGGCGGCAGCTCCATCTGCAGTCACAACATATTAAAGATATTAGCATCATGCTCCTCTTACTATGTATTGTTCACCGGAAAAATCACATACCCTGAGCCTCGTTGAGCCGCTTGTTGACAAGCACAATGTCGGCCTCTGCCGCATCAAGTTGCCGCTTCAGATCAGCAAACTCACCAGTCCGGCTAGTCACCGGACCTTCAGCCACCTGTACATGAAGGCGGCCTGATTGTTCCCCGAGACTATGGTCCTCTGTTTGTTGTCGTTCTCGACAGCAACCAGAGTCTCAGGGGCTACTATCTACATAGGGCACACCTAACGTTTGAGGTACTATCAAAAAATGCACTATTTCACATACCTCAAAGCCTTTCAGCAGGCTCATAAAAGCTTCATGTAGCCCGCTCTCAGCAGATGAAATCCTCTCAACCACCATACCCATCAGTGTACGATGTGCTTCTGAGATAGCCGCTTGCTCCAGAAGATCGTTCAGTGTGTTCGATCGCACACCGGACGGTTCCGGACTCTTTCTATTGCTCTCTTCGGGAGCCGAATGCTGAGGACTTCGGGCGGCCAAAGGATTACCCTCTAGCATTGGCGGATCAGGAGAAGTCCTCCGAGATGACACCTCGGGGTCGCCCGCCTCATGAGGCGGGGAGGCATGGGGAGGTGTTTTGCTCTCCATCATCTCCGGAAGAAGATCCCCCGAAGACGAACTCTGTCGAGAAGGGCTACGATCCGAACTACAAGATATATGCTTTGGTTATTGTTCTCAGAAGTAAAGCAGGACATTTTTATTATTAAATGCTTACTTACAGCTCGGTGGAGGGCTGACCCCTGGTGGGAACTGTGCGGCAAGGGTGCCTTCCAAGGCAGGATCCTCTGGCGAATATTTCTTCCCCCGTTTGGGAACCTTTGTTTCCAGGTCTTCAGAGGTGGTCCTCTTCCTTCCTTGGGGAAGGAGAAATTCAGATTCGTCTCCCCGGTTATCCTCCTTCGCGGAGGCGCTAATTCCCCCGGATTGGATGAGTAATGAGTGAGGCCCGCTTTCAGCCTCTTTATCCCCCCCTTTATCTTCCCCCGAGGGCGCCCGATAAGGTGCCGACTCGAGCATTCTGACAAGTATTGGATCTGCTGAGCCTTCGGGAAGGGGAGGCGAACACCTGATCATCTTCGCCTTTGCTACCCAGTCCTGGTCAAAGAGCAACTTTTCATAATGATGTTGTGATAAATAAAAAGGCTGCGTATTCGGCCACGGGATTACTTACTTGGGTATCTGGACGATTGCAGATCAGACCCGCATCCTCGATAGTGTCCGGACACCTTATTTGTGGTCCGAAGAACAATTTGTACATCTCTTCAAGCGTCATGCCGAAGAAGTGCTGAATAGTTCGCGGTCCTTCTGGGTTGAATTCCCACATTCCGAGGGGGCGATGTTTGCAAGGCGGGACTCGACGAACTAGCATGACCTGCATTACCATGACCAGGCTGAAGTCTCTCTCGAGGAGATCTCGGATGCGACTTTGCAATATCGGCGCATCACTTACTGGCCCCCAGTCCAGCCCCTGTTGATCCATGACGTCAGTTGTGGTGGTGGGCCCGAGCGAAAGGCAGGGGCGGCCACCCACTTGGTACCTCGGGGAGCTGTGATATAAAACCACTCTCGTTGCCATAGGCTGGACACCTCCAGGAAGGAACCCTCCGGCCACGGAACATCAGCGCTCTTGCTTATTACGGCACCTCCGCATTCTGCGTGTCGCCCCTCGATCATGTTCGGCTTGACATTGAAAGTTTTGAGCCACAGGCCGAAGTGTGGGGTAACGTGGAGGAAGGCTAAGTGGTGAAAAACAGATTTCACAGATTGGTATTGTAATTTCAGATCTACCGCGTGTCAGTAAAAGAAAAATATTTAGACCTAAATATAGGTACTTGAGCAGTTTATGAAGTTCCAGGTTGGGTTTTCTACACAAAAGAGAAGATCAAATGATAGAAGAAGGACTATTGCTACTACCGCATATGAGTATATCAAGTTTTGAATCCATCATGTATGCTACGGTGAAGAACAGACAAAGAACAACACCGAACACCTATGAGTTCGGGCGAACCCTAACAAGATAAGAACTCACTGATGCTGGTAAATGGCGGAGGCGAGCGACGGAAATGTGGTACGAACAGGGTGATGCAGCGTCCAACGTTGAGGCAGAAGCTTGAGGGCGGCGGCAGAGCTCGAGCACTAGGGCGTCGTGAGGAAGATGATGAGACGAAGAGGCATGGGGGGAGTGAAAGGGACCCCGGTCCTATTTATAAGGAGAATGGGTAAGTGGCAAGCGCGGGAATCGAGGAGGTAAAAAACGGACCTATAGATCTGCAGACGCCTCGACTTTTGGACATTCATTAAAGAAAAGGAGATGCATTAAAAGATTTGGGCTCTATGTAAAGTTAATGGCAAGTGACGTCACGGCGGGTTATCATGGTTTGAGAAGATGACGTCATGGCGAGTTATAAGTTTTGTGAAGGTAATGAAGGAGGGATTTTTTCTAAGTGTTGAAGATTGATGTGAACAAGTTCAAATCTACCCGGGGCCTAATGCTGGGGATATAACTATTGAGTATAAACCGCCCAGGAGGGGCCGGGTTATACTCATAGTAATTTACCCATATTAAAACCCATGAAGACATGGAGGATGGCGCTTTATGGAGGAGACTTAATAAGAAGGCCCAAAGCCCAAGGGCGGATTAGGGCCCATAGATGTAAACCGCCATAAGATATTTAACTTGTATTGTAAGATAGGGAAGAGTAGATAACGAGCTAGGCACGTTTATGAGCCGGCCGGGATTCTGTAAATCGACCGGGCGTCAACCTGTGTATATAAAGGGACGACCCGGCGGCGGTTTAGGAACAAGAAACAACAGATCGAGAGCCAGGCTTAGCGTATTCGCTCCCTTGTCATCGAAACTCTAGCAATACCACCTCAAACTGGATTAGGCCTTTACCTTCGCCGCAAGGGGCCGAACCAGTATAAACTCCCTGTGTCCTTTGTCCTGTTTAACCCCTTTAAGCTAACTTTGTTGCGATGGCTCCACGACTAAGTCCTCACACTAGGACATCTACCGTGACAATTCCACGACAGTTTGGGATCATTGACCGGCTTATTAATTTTTGCCTTTTTACTGGGTTTAGCTTGGCCCCTGAAAAACAAGAAATAAAAAGAAGTTAAGGTGGTGATCAAGCACAACAATTGGAATAGTTGAAAATAGTTTTACCCAGGTACAACCTTGAAAGCTGGAATTTGTGTTCTTGTTGACTTGCCAGAAGAGGAATGAGAAGTCCCCTGATAGTTTGAATCAGACGGGTTAAGAGGTTGTCGAAAATAACCCGCCTTGGGGTAAAGTATGTCAGAAATATGTAAGACCTCTGGATGGAGTTTGCGAAGTGGAGTGTTTGGTAAACTGGAAGAAGTGATCATGTTGCCGCTATGCTGAGTCATTCGGCGAGCTTCAAGTTGTTGTTTCTTCAAAAGAAAGTTTGGATCCAAGTGAGCTAGAGGGTGAGAAAATCTTACTTTCCGGCTTGCTTGACAGGTTTTCTGTGTTGGCAGAGGTTCTGAGCCGGAGGAAAGAATAATTACCTCTGCGTCACGTGCACGGCTAGCCTCTGCGTCGTCCTGATAACAATTATGGTCAATGAGATGAATGAAAAAAGAACCAAGTGAATCAACTTCTACCTCTGACTCATGATATCATCGTCATCGTCAATGTTTAGCACGACACACTCGGCGGTTTTCATTTTGGTGGGCTTCTTGTTGGCCTTGTTTTTGACATGAGGTGTTTTGGCCGGCTTATCCTATGGTTTCCTCTTCCAAAATGGATCATCAACCTGTTAAGATTGAGAAGATCATAAGAGAATATTAAGAATGTGGATTAAGCAGGAGTTGGGCAATTCATACGACTGGTGGCTTGTTGACAGTGCAGAAAGGACTAGGTCCAGTTTTGCTGCACTCTTTTACAGGTTCATTCAACAATTTTTTGGTGGCTTCAGTAATCTCTGCCTCACATAACTGAATATCACAATGGCGCTGAGGATCTTTTACATCACCAGTATATTTGCACATGAAGCCGGGGCGACGGCTTAATGGCAAGATACTCCAAGACAGCCAACACCAGAAAAAATCGACGCCAGTTAAGCCGTTGGCCATAAAGGCTCTGAGCTTTGAGAAGGCAGGTGCATACTTGGCATGTTCCTTTGCAACAAGACGTTGGGGAAGTGGATGGTTGTTATTAAGCCGGTCCTCGCGGTAACCCGGCAAAGGATTTTCACCAGCTGGGGATGTGTCTTGAACATAGAACCAAGTCTGGTTCCAATCTTTGGGGGTGGATATGCAGCTTGGCATGAGGAAAATTGACATCTTTCCACTTCTGAATAATGACTCCGCCAAGCTCTTGGCATGGCCCATCAACAAATTCAGTTTGGCGGTTAAATGATAGAATTCCCTGAATAGATCAACCATGGGTTCTTCTTAAAGATAGGCTTCGCAGAATACTTGAAAATTGCAAATGTTAGACACGGAGTTGGGTCCGATGTCTTGAGGGTGCATTTGGAGGAAATGAAGCACATCACGAAAAAAAATTGAGTCGGGAGGGATGAAGCCCGACCAAAGTGATCAGTAAAAACAATTACTTCTCCATCTTTGGGTTGAGGAAGGACTTCATCACTAGGAGCTCTCTAGTGGATATCCTCCTTTTTGGCTAAGGCGCTAGTGGCGACACAATTGTTCAGTTCTTCCTCGGTAATCCGGGATTTAACCCAATTGCGAGAAGTATATGTCTTAGCCATTTCTGAAAAAAGATTATGCCGGTTTAAGGTCACATAGTTAAGTCGGCTTACGGCTAAAGGACAAACAATAATGAAGCACGAGTAGGTAAGACGGAGCTTGATATTACAAGATTACCAAAGAACTATTGGCGGCTTAAAAGGGGACTAATGACACCTGGCGAGCTACTATTTTTGAGTTAAGCCGCCTATACCAATGTTGAAAGAGCAGATCTACGGATGAAGCAAAATGGCTAAGTGTTCAGAAAAATAGTTTTCACAGATTGATGCTATAATTTCAGATCTAATGCACTTCAGTTAAATACAAAAATATTCAGACCTAAAAGTATCAGTGCTCGAGCAGTTCATGGGTACAGATCGATTTTCGTCTACGAAGGAGATATTCTAATAGTAAAAGGGATTGCTATGATTGCCGCGGTGTAGGAGGAGTACCAAGTGTGAATCAAAAATCCTATAGCCAAGAACAAGGACGATCTTCGATGAACTTCGTTGAAACCCTAACGGATCTATGAGAGAGGAAGAAGAAGAACTAACCAGGGCTGTTGAGAGGCTGAGGTGCACGCATGAGATCTGGTCCGAACAGGTTGATGCAGCGGCCGTTGTCGGAGCAGAGGCGAAGGTCGACAGCGGTGGCAAAGCTTGTGTGCTAGGGCGTCGCAAGGTGGAAGACAAGACGAAGAGGCACGGGGGGGGGGGGGGGGGGGAGTGAACGAGACCCCCGACCTTATTTATAAGGCAAATGGATAAGTGACAAGCGCGGGAATTGAGGAGGCCAAAAACGGATATGTGACAATGTAGACTCCTTGATTTTTGGAGATTCATTAAAAATGAGGAGATACATTAAAGGTTTTGGCTTTGTGTAAAATTAATGACAGGTGACGTCACGGCGGGTTACCATGATCCCAGAGGATGACGTCATGGCGAGTTACAAGTTTTCGCGAAGGTAATGAAGAAGGAATTTTTCTAAGTGTTGAAGATTGATGTGAACAAAGTTCAAATCAACCTGGGGCCTAATGTTGGGGATATAGCTATTGAGTTAACCCGCCCAGGAGGGGCTGGGCTATACCCATGGCGACTCACAAGACAAAGCCCATGAAGGAATCGAAGATGGCGGTTCATGAGGATGATTTATGAAGAGCCCAAGGCCCAAAGGCGGCTTAAGGCCTGTAGATGTAAACCGCCATATGTGTATGACTTGTATTATAAGGAAATTGTAATTAAGTCACCGGGTCGGACACGTTTATGAGCCGGTCGGGACTCTGTAAGCCACCGGGCGTCAACCTGAGTATATAAAGGGACAACCTGGCGGCGAGTTGGGGCAAAAAACAAGAGATCGAAAGCTAGGTCAAGCGCATTCGCTCCCTAGTAATCGAGACATAAGCAATACCACCTCAAACTGGATTAGGCCTTACCTTCACCGCAAGGGGCCGAACCAGTATAAACTCCCTGTGTCCTTTGTCCCGTTTAACCCCTTTAAGCTAATCTCGTTGTGATGGCTCCAAGACTAAGTCCTTGCACTAGGACATCTGCCGTGACAACCCCACCACAGTTTTGGAATTGGATCTATATAAACAGAGAAATAGATTTTCAAAGAGGGATTTAAATGCTCAAATTTGAATTTAGATTTGAACAGTACAGAAAGATGTGATGGATTTGAATGAAGCTCACATCATTAAATAGGTGGGATTTTTAGAAGATTATAGGAGTTGGAATTATTTCATTTGGACGAATATTTTGATCTGTGGAATATTTAGAAAACATACATAAAAAGAAAAAGGAAAAGGGTACTTTGCTACTAGGCCAGAACGGCCACAGTGCAGTGGCCCAGAGAGAGAAGAGGCCCAGGCGAGCCGGTGCACGCGTGCCAGGCTTTCAAACCTGATGGGTGGGGCCCGAGCGTCAAAGAGAGAGAGGCGAGGGAGAGGTGAGGATGACAAGTGGGGCCCGCCTATCATCTTCAACCTCGCGACTAGAGGGGTCAGTGAGCTCACCGGCGACGATGCAGGGCACGACAAGGCTAGCTGAGGGAACCGCTGAACTCAGCATTGAGTCGTCGTTCGGGGGGTGCCGGAGTTGGACAGAGGGGAGCCGCAGTTCGCCGGCGACGAGATCCCGCGGCGGAGGTGCTTCGGGAGGTGATCGCCGGGGTCGCCCCTTGCTGCAAACAGAGCGTAGGAGAGAGGGTAATGCATCAGTGGTTTACTGCGGTTCCAGACCGAGGCCAAATAGGGGAAGGGGAGGCCTGTGTGGTGTGTGCTCCGACGACTCGAGGCGGCGGCGCTCACCTCGATCCCTAGCACAAAGAGGGAGAGAGGAGCTGGGGCTCTGTTGGTGGTTGATTGAAGGCGAGGGAGTGAGGATAGAGGCCAAAGGAGGGCTCGGGGCGGCTTAAATAAGAGAGTCCATCATGGATAGAAAAGTTTCCTGGTACCTCACTGCTTGTCATATAGTAGGAGAAACTAATCGTATTTCATGTTACTACGTGTGCTCAGTGAAAAATACATATATAACATGTAGAGTAAAAAAGATATGCAACAAGTGTACAACCTCTTTGGCGAAGCCATGTCGATCTCAGCGTGATTGGGTTGGTCAGTGAGGATGCTCCGGCTGCTTTGGCTATCGAAGGAGGGGAAGAAGATCTTAGGCGAGAAGGAGCCCAGGGTATTGCTCCGCTGTGATGGAGGGTTTCGTCGTTGGAGCAGCTCTGGTGAGTTGTACGACAGCGAGGCTGAAGCAGGACAAAGAGAGACAACGTTAACCTGAGTGGAATTCTAATAGCGCCTACAATAGATGATGTAAAATACATAACCACAAAGTGCTAGATGTAAAATACATCAGCCACTCATCTCTGAACTTAACTGCCAAACTGAATTTAACTGTCGAAACTGAATTTTATTGTCAAAACAGAACGCACTAGTAGCAGAAAAGCGGTAGCAGCAGCAGTAGTGCCTGGAGCAGCAGCGCGTGCGAGGGCCGAGGCAGCTGGTCGTATAGCAGCATCTTGGGTAGCAGCTGCAGGGGCTCGAGGGAGAGCATGATCTGTTGCTCGTGCAGCAGCAGTGCGTGCAAGAGTAGAGCAGTAGCACAAGCAAGAGCAAGAGCGAGAGCATTAGATTGAGCAAGAGCGAGAGCATTAGATCGAGCAAGAGCAAGAGCAGGCCAGGCAGGGTACCGAGAGCAAGAGCAGAGCAGCAGCGCGAGCGAGAGACAAAGCAGCAACAACACCTACTGATGTGGACGTCCCCATCGAGGGAGCAACGCCGTGGAGGAAGTGGCCGGCGATGCCGCCGTGGATGGGGACGCGCCATGTCGGCTCGGGACAGAGCGTCGGCAGCACCATGAGATCGAATCAAGAAGAAAATGTGGCGATTAGTTAGAACCTATTTGGTGGCGCCAATTAGGTCGGCGTTCTGGGAACAGGGGTACCAAGACTTGCCTGCCTGAGGCCCACAGAGTGGCTCCATCGATGGCCTGGTACGGCCCACCTTCAACATCAACAACTAAAGCCCTCGCGAGAGGCCAAACCTCGCGAGGCGGACGACACCAAGGCCTCCAGAAGGAGCGGCCTCCTCATGCTAGCTCCTGAGGAGCGGAGATTTCTATGCAAGCCTCACGTCACGAGGTTTGGGTGACGTGAGCCATGACGACCAAGGCCAGACGGGTGCCAGTGGGCTCAGGGTAGCAGTTTCCTCTTTGGTGCTAAGGAGGCAAGCGCAGACGCGGAGTCCCGAGGAATCAGCCAAAGGTTTCCATTCCCATGCAACAAGACCAAGACCGCCAGGACGGTAGGACGGAAGTCGTCGCCAAGCCTACCACGGCTTCACGACCAGAGGCCTTTGCAGGCACAGACTAATTCTGCCAGGATAAGATGTACTAGTTGTCTCCTTTCGAGTTTGGCTATTGTGGGATCCCTTCCCGCCTTCATTTGGGAAGAGGACCAAGGCCACTATAAGTAGAGCAGCTCCACCACCATAGAGAGGGACGGGATCGGATCCATTCCATCCTTCCACTCACCAGCTCACTCGAGCACAAGAACACACCTCCTCCTGAGGTTGTTCTCCCACTTTACTAGTTCATCCTCAGCCCCTCGAGGCCAATCCACCACAAAGTAGGAGTAGGGTTTTACACCGCAAGGTGGCCCGAACCTGGGTAAACTGCCATGTCTCATTTCCTTCGCGTTCATCGAGCTAGGCCGTGAGATTGGCGAGTAGGCAGACTAGGGAGGTTGAGTTATTCGCACGCACCCTAGAGTTCAAATCTATCAACGGTCTGCGGAGCACGAAATCCGATGTTTGGCGCGCGAGGTAGGGGTGCATCGGAGCCTCTCTTCCGCCGGTCGATCCGCCACCGCCTCGCAGTTCTCATGGCTGACGCTCCGAGGGCTCATGTTGAGCACTGGCCTGCTCGGCCAGCTCGAGCAGTGCGTTCTGCCCAAGAGGATCTCCACTCTGCGCTCCTTGCGGTCCGCACCCCGCCCAGTGTCATTGGTCGAGGGTGGCGCGGGCCGCCGCCCGCCCGCCCTCGCGCCGCGCCGTAGGCATGCCACCACAGGATCTTCGAGCTATGCCGCGGCGACGGCACCACACACTCGCCGGAAACAGGCGAACATGCGAGCCGCACTCATCGTAGCGCGAGAGGTGCTGTGATGCAGGTTGGCGGAAGGCGGCCGTGATGCCCTGCTGGAGTGGGTCGCTGAGTTGCTTGATGTCGCCTGCAGCGGCGCGACACCCTTCCGCACACTGCCTACATCGCTAAACCAATCTCCTGAGGTTACTGACGATGCCAGAAGCACGGTCAGCCTGACCACGAAGGTCTATTCCTGCAAGCAATCGAAGAACAAGCAAGAATGTGATAAAGCAATCTGAATATTGCAAATATATATGAAGTATTGATAATGGTGGGGATCCGTAAGCGGCCTTGGTCTGGTCGTTGGACACAAACGAAGTACACGAAGTTGCAATGGCTAACTTTTAACTAAACAAATCCCAAGGAAAAAGCTACTAGATGGATCTACTTATATAGGAGCAAGGGGTGGCGGCTAAGGAGGTGGAAGGACGTCCCAATGCAGCCTAAAACTAACCCTAGGTCGTACAAGGCTCATGGGCCCAAGTGGAGGTGGTGTAACACCTTTGGACTTGTTGTTTGACTCGGATTCTGCTACAACGTCAGATTGTTTCATCGATATCTCAATGCTCCGGACGAATTTGAAGGTGAATCCTATTGGGTTGGAAAGAGCACGAAATCTACTTTCTAACAAAAAAAGAATTACCCAATCCGAAGTCCGTATGAAAAAGTTGTTGGCGTTTTGAGTCACATATGTTTGTGCAGTCCGAATCTGAATCTAGAACATGGGAGACTTGGACTCTATCTTCTCCTGGCCCAAAAGTGACGTGAGAGAACTTTTTGAACAGAACCTAAACTTCTCCTCTTCCCTTATCTTCATATGTAGATTGTACAAATGTCCCATACACCCGCAATTAGACAAAACACAAAAGTGTGTGAAGTATTTTTGTTCTGGATAACATAAATAAATTATTGAATAGTTTGCACTAGAAATCACCTGACAAATATGCATGTATGCAATATTTTTTGTCGTATCCAAGGTAGTCATCTCCTCATCATGCCAGGGGCACGTGCCGACCCCGCCACGCCCGCGCGCCTCTCCTCGGAGCACTTGGGGGACCCAACGACGCCAACCCAGCCTGCAGCGCCGCTCATCCTACCTCAACTATGGTACCTCCGGGCGAGGCAAGCTCGGGCGGTCCCTCCTAGGGCAGCACCGAGATGCCACCCTACGGCCGTCGGAACCTGGTGGCCAACAACGTCGGACGCCCAGGCGACGACTCTGGCGCGGCAATTTCTGATGCCTACGTACCTCCCATGATGGACCTGCTGTACACGTCAAGAGAAGGCCCCTGCCTGTTTGTCACGCCCAATATGCGACTCTGTCCTGAAGGAACTCGAAGGTCCCACCAAGGATAGACCCGCATATTTACACGCTTTTGCAAGGTGGATATCATTACATCGTACCATTACATAATAGTTGGGGATACATACAAAGGCATAGAAATGCCGCATGAATACATCAAACATCATACATGAGACCAACATCCGACTACGGATAAATCACAAACATAAACTCAAATGACATCCACCCTGCTAGCCCAGGCTGCCGACCAGGAACCTATCCCTTGAATGAAGGAGAAGCAAAACAAGAATTCCAAAACAAGTAAACATCGCTCTCGCGTCATGATCATCACATTACCTGCACTTGCAACTGTGGTTGTAGTAATCTGTGAGCCGTGAGGACTCAGCAATCCCATTACCATGGGTATCAAGACTAGCAAAGCTTAATGGGTATGGAAAGGATAAGTACCGAGGTTGCAGCAAGCAACTAAGCATTGTATGGTGGCTAACTTACGAGTACAAGTGTAATATTAGAATCTACGCAAATTGTCGCAGACTAGTAATGATCAAGAAGTGATCCTGAACTACTTACATTCAAACATAACCCCACTGTGTTCTCTTATGGACTCACTCGAAAAGAGACCGTCACGGTTATGCACGCGGTTGGTGTATTTTATTTCGAGTCTGGTGTCAAGTTCTCTACAACTGGATATTAAAAATTCCCATTTGCCACATAACCACGGGCACGGCTCTCGAAAGGTTAAACCCTGCAGGGGTGTCCCAACTTAGCCCATGACAAGCTCACGATCTGCGGAGACAATCCTCCATCGCGGGACCCTTCGATCAGACTCGGAATCCCGGTGCACAAGACATTTTGACAATGGTAAAACAAGTCCAACAAGACCTCCCGGCGTGCCGACACCCTGATAGTAGCCGCGCGTATCTCGTCTCAGGCCATGACCGGATGAACACTACGTACGGCAACCAAATACCCCAAGTTGCCTAGGGGCGGCACCGCAAGTGGCTCTGTTTTGGACCAACACTCATGAGGAGCATTGGCCCGGGGGGTTGATTAAGTCATCGGGGTCAAGAAAATCCCTATGCAAGTTTTAGTTGCTATTAAGCAAATGGTAAAACCAATGTTGGGCCTTGCTGGAAGAGTTTTATTCAAAGTGAACTGTCAAGAGGGGCCCATAAACCCTCACCGTGTTAGGGACGCAAAATCAAGGAACATAACACCGATATAATGGAAACTAGGGCGGCAAGAATGGAATAAAACACCAGGAAAAAGGTCGAGCCTTCCACCCTTTACCAAATATATAGATGCATTATTTAAATAAGAGATATTGTGCTATCCCGAAATATCCATGATGCCCATGTCCCAACAAGGAACAACCTGCACTGCACCTGCAACTAGCAACGCTATAAGAGGGGCCGAGCAAAGCGCTAACATAGCCAAACAACGGTTTGCTGGGAAGGGTGAAAAGGTTAGAGGTTGTTTCATGGTAATTAGGGAGGCTTGATAAACAAGTGGTAGGTAGCGTGACATAGTGATAGCATCGAGACAACTAGCATAGCGAAGATAGTAGCGAGATCCAAGGTGACGGTCATCTTGCCTGAAATCCCGCTAGGAAGAAGATCGAGTCCATTAAGAAGACAAACCCACATAGTCGAACGAATCCTCACAATCGCAACGAAACAGGAACTATCGAGAAGAAGCGCAACCGAAAGGAAGCAAACAACATGGTAAACACACAACACATAAACGTGACATGATCCTCAACCAAGTATGATGCATGACAAGGCTGCATGATGCTAGTCAAGGCAAGAGATGATATACAAGAACAACACATCAAAGCATGTTTAAATGAGGCCGGAATCAACATAAATAATTTCGATGAGTCCTCATATGCAAATTTTGAAATTGGTCCAGATCTGAATAACACATTATGTTGAAGTTGTTAAAGCAAGTTAAAGTGCACCAAGATGATCTACGCATCTTTCTAGTCAAGTTACATATAAAGTTCATAGAATTCGGAGCTACGTCCTAGAAGATATGATCAAAACAAGTTAAACATGGCATTGATGCAAATGCAAGCAAAACACAATCACAAACACTACAAAACATGGATGCAACATGGCATGATGAAACTACATGCAAAACCAAGCAATTTTCATATAGAGCATGCTCAAAACGGAGTAATGGTTCAACACATACACATAAAACAAGTTTCAAACACAAACTGCGCAAAATAGCAACTAGGCACTTTGCAATCAAGGAAACAACATGCTACAGAAACATATTGACACAAACTTGATATGCGCTCAATTAAAGATTACATGCTTCGAATAACATTAAGGTTCAAGTTCATATGCATCAAGATTAAACCAATATGATCAATGCAACAAGCAACTTTATAACACAGATTATGACGGTGAAAAACTGGGCATACATGTGAGCAGAAATAACATGTTGACATGTTGGCGGCATGAAACAATGATGCTAAAGTGCAAGGTCATAACAATAAAAAGCATGGAATTAAAACACAGGTTAAACATGGCAAAACTTTATTACTAATAACCCATATAACCTCTATATCAATGGCATTCATCAAGACAAGATTGCAAATCATAACAGATTCCAAAACTTAGTGAAAAACAGAGTAAGGCTGAAAACAGATTCATGATGCATAATTTGAGACAAAGAAAGTATATGCTCCAGGAAAATTCCATTTCATCAAAGGGCATGGAAATCATGCACAGGTAGAGCACTACAAAACATGAACACTGTGCTACTTCTAGAAAACACGAACATGCTCAAAACATCATGGCAAGATTGCAACTGATAACAGACTCATAGACTTGGTGGAATAAACTGAACATAGCAGGAACAGCGACAAGTAGACAAGTTTGCGAGCTTGTGCAACTCACCACAAAGCATTTCATGGAATGTGAATGTAACCAGCGGCAAGAAGGCATATTTGTGCAACTACTCATGGCAAGTACATGGTCATAGGATGGATATATCACTAGCTATTCACATGGAAAGAATGAACTTACTGATAACAGGCTAACAACAACATTATTTAGCAATTTTAGAGCATGGTAATAACAAGATACAGCAGGCTATAAATGCAAACAAGGGCATGGATGGACAGAGCATAACAAGATCCACAAAACATCCTCCCTGAGCATCTCCAGATTATGCATGGATTCACTTGTAGCATCACATTAATATGAAATCATCAAGTCACGGAAATCTGCAACAAGTACCCTACTCTGCATGCTTGTGCTAGTCACCACAAGGTACATAAAAATACATGGATTGTACCAATGTAAAGATGGCATGAATACGATCCTAAAACATGTTGAGATGATGCTCAAAAGATAGACACAAAATGCTATGAAAAAGACAAATCAGCAAATTATAACATTTAGGACATTTGCCACGAGGATAAACATGTCAAGATGTATCCTACATGAATGCAACAGCAACCAACACGTAGATCACAGAGAGGACAACAATTCCATATAAAGAACATCACCATAGGACAAATGTGCACAAAGTTACGACCTCACAAACATGCACACATAATGATGAAACACAGGGACTTGGACAAAAATTTAGACCTTGGGTTCTAGGGTTCGTCTGCTGAAGAAGTCAACGGCGGCTGAGGCGAGTCTCTCCAACGACGGGGTGGCGCGGAGATGCCGGAGAAGACGCCAGAGGAGCGGGGGAGGGCAGATCTGGCCGGAGGCGCGCTGCGGAGGACAGCGGAGTGGTGGTCGGGGCGAGGTCGGCGGCGGGCGGCGCGGGGCGACGGGGCCAGTGGCTCGCACTCCGGCGAGCTTGTGCCGGAGTGGCGGTGATGCCGGGCGGCGAGGTCGACGTGGGGGTGCGGGTGCGAGGCGGCGGGGTCGCGGCGCAGGCAAGCGGGAGGCAATGTCGGGCGTGGAGGCGGCGGCGGCTTCGGTCGGGAGGCCGGGCTCGCGCAGGCACGTGCGAGCTGTGATAGAGGCAAAGGTGTCCCGTGTTTCGATGAGATGGTGGATATCGTTTAGGACGAAGTCGACTTTGACGATCCGACTACGAACGTGCGAGGACGTCGCGCCTTAGCAATCGCTAAACCAACTCCGAGAGGTTATTGACCACGCCGGAGCACGATCAACCTAACCACGAAGGTCTGTTTCCTGCAGGCAAACAAAGAACAAGCAAGAAGCTAAGATTGCAATTTGGATATTGCGAATATAAGAGGAAAGCTTTATTGATCAAGGTGGGGTTCTTTGACGCCTTTGTCTGGTCGTTGAACATAAACGAAGTACGCGAAGTTGCAGCTATGGCGAACTTTAATCTAAACAAAACGCAAAGTCTAAATGACGACCTAAGGGTTGTATATATGGAGGAAGAGGAGGGAATTTCGTGGCCCTCGAGGGAGGGGTCCGAAACCAACCCTAACTCTTGTTTCCCCACACATACGGACTCTAAAAACAGCCTATACTTAAGTATTTCAAAATTACATGGGCCTGGCCCAATAATAAGGGGACGAATATTATGAAGTGGCATCTTGTATATTTCATCCAAGGCTTCATGCGCTCATTATGGTGGCTTTAAAGTCCTGGAATCATCACTTGTAACTCCGTTCTTGTTCCCCTTGCGCATGCCAACATCTCCATGCTTGAACTTGCTCCAAGGTTCATCTTTCTTGTCCATGGTAGGCCCTTCATTTGTAAGAAAAACAAATGTGTCCAATTTAGGTAGCATCATATTCTCATGAACATTGGAATCGTTACCACGAAACGAAAGGACCTGATAATTCAATTGGCGTGCACGAGCTCTAGTAATTGGTCCAGTATGTATAGCAGCAGGGGCTGTGGGTGTAACAATGGTATTGATGTCCTCATCATCCTCCCCTTCTTGAAATGAACTCGTCCTCGACGAAAGCTCATCTTCCTCACCCATATAAGGCTTCAAATCTGCAATGTTAAAAGTGGGACTAACCCCAAAATCTGCAGGCAGCTCAAGTTTATATGCATTATCATTTATTTTCTCTATCACCTTAAATGGACCATCAGCACGTGGCATTAGCTTTGATTTGCGCAAATTAGGAAACCTATCCTTACGCAAATGTAACCAAACAAGATCTCCAGGTGCAAAGACAACATGTTCTCTACCCTTATCTCCAGCAAGTTTATACTTAGCATTCATACGCTCAATGTTTCCCTTAGTTAACTCATGCATTTTTAAAATCAATTCAGCAGTTTATTTAGCATCAAAATTAACCTTCTCCGAAGAAGGAAGAGGCAACAAATCAATGGGTGCACGAGGTAGGAAACCATACACAATTTCAAAAGGACACATCTTAGTAGTAGAATGCAACGAACGATTATAAGAAAATTCAATATGAGGCAAGCATTCTTCCCACATTTTCTTATTATTCTTCAAAACAGCCCTAAGCATAGTAGAAAATGTTCTATTGACTACTTCAGTTTGTCCATCAGTTTGGGGGTGACAAGTAGTACTAAAAAGCAGTTTAGTCCCCAACTTAGCCCATAAACATCTCCAAAAGTGGCTAAGAAATTTAATATCACGATCTGAAACAACAGTATTTGGCACACCATGCAAGCGAATAATTTCACGAAAGAACAAATCAGCAACATTAACAGCATCATCGCTTTTATGACATGGTATAAAGTGTGGCATTTTCGAGAATCTATCCACGACAACAAATATGCTATCCCTCCCCTTCTTTGTTCGAGGTAAACCCAAAACAAAGTCCATAGATATATCCTCCCAAGGAACACTAGGTAGAGGCAAAGGCATATATAAACCATGAGGATTGAGTCGTGACTTAGCTTTTTGACATGTAGTGCAGCGAGCAACAAAACGCTCAACATCCCGTCTCATCTTTGGCCAAAAGAAATGTGTAGCAAGTACGTCCTCCGTCTTGTTCATGCCAAAGTGTCCCATTAATTCTCCTCCATGCGCCTCCTGCAACAACAAAAGACAAACAGAGCTAGCTGGAATGCATAGCTTGTTAGCACGGAACACAAAGCCATCATTAATAACGAACTTGTTCCATGTTCATCCTTATTTACAATTCTGCATTACATCTTTAAAATAAGCATCATGCACATATTGGTCTTTGATGGTCTCCAAACCAAATATTTTGAAGTCAAGTTGTGAAAGCATAGTATAGCGATGAGACAATGCATCAGCAATAACATTTTCTTTACCCATCTTGTGTTTTATGACATAAGGGAAAGTCTCAATGAATTCAACACATTTAGCATGTCTACGGTTCAGTTTAGCTTGACTTCTAATATGTTTCAAAGATTCATGATTTGAATGTATAACAAATTCTTTGGGCCATAAATAATGTTGCCATGTCTCTAAAGTCCGAACAAGCGCATATAATTCTTTATCATAAGTAGAATAATTCAGACTAGGCCCACTCAATTTTTCAGAAAAGTATGCAACAGGTTTGCCATCTTGTAATAACACACCTCCTAATCCAATTCCACTAGCATCACATTCAAGCTCAAAAGTCTTATTAAAATCAGGAATTTGGAGTAAAGGAGCATGTGTCAACTTATCTTTCAATACCGTGAAGGCTTCTTCCTGTGTAGTACCCCAAACAAAAGGCACATCCTTCTTTGTAAGCTCATTGAGAGGTGTAGCAATGGTGCTAAAATCTCTCACCAAACGCCTATAGAAACCAGCGAGTCTAAGAAAACTCCTCACTGGTGTGACCGTTTTGGGCTGCGGCCAACTTTCAATAGCTTCAATCTTGGCTTTATCAACATCAATTCCCTGTGGAGTAAGAACATAGCCAAGAAAAGATACTTGGTCGGTGCAAAAGGTGCACTTCCCAAGGTTATCCAACAAACATGCATCACGTAGAGCATTAAAAACATCACGTAAATGTTCCAAATGTTCTTCCAAAGATTTGCTATAAATTAGTATATCATCAAAATAGACTACCACAAAACGTCCAATGAAAGCACGTAAAACTTCGTTCATTAGTCTCATGAAAGTATTAGGTGCATTAGTTAACCCAAAAGGCATGACTAACCACTCATATAAACCAAACTTACTTTAAAATGTTGTTTTCCATTCATCTCCCAATTTCATACGAATTTGATTGTATCCACTACACAAATCAACTTTGGAGAATATTGTAGAGCCACTCAATCCATCAAGCATATCATCTAGCCTAGGAATAGGATGATGATAACGAATAGTAATATTATTAATGCCTCTACAATCAACACACATAAGCAACGTACCGTCCTTTTTTGGCACTAGTATAATAGGAACAACACAAGGACTAAGAGATTCGCGTATATAACCTTTGTCAAGCAGCTCCTGTACTTGACGCATAATCTCCTTCGTCTCCTCTAGATTGTTAGGGTATGGTGCACGGTTGGGTAGCGATGCACCGGGAATTAAGTCAATTTGATGCTCAATCCCTCGAATAGGTGGTAATCCCGGTGGCACGTGTTGTTCGAAGACGTAAGCGAACTCGTGCAAAATGTTAGTGACATCAGGGGCAAAGAGGAAGGCACGTCCTCGAATGAAAATAATGCCTCTTTGCACACAAAAGCATAGCAAACAGATTTGCTAGAATCTAGCTCATCAATATCAGATTTTGTGGCAAGTAAACATGCACTTTTCAATGAAATTTCAGAAGCAACAGTAGATGGTTTATTATTAGGCTTCGTTTGTTGCTCAAATTCTTTTGCCACAATCTGATTTTCACTCTTATTTTTCTCCTGTTTTGCTTCATTAGCTCTATTAATATCATCTTTCAAAATGGAATCAGGAGTCATAGGAAGCAAAGTAATATTTTTATCCTTATGAACAAGAGTATACTGATTGTTTCTACCATGGTGAACAGAATTTTTATCAAATTGCCATGGTCTACCAAGTAATAAGGAACATGCTTGCATAGGTACCACATCACAATCAACATAATCAATATATGTAGAGATACTAAAATGCACACGAACAGTACGTGTTACCTTAACCTTGCCGCTGTTGTTGAACCATTGGATGTAGTAAGGATGTGGATGTGGTCTTGTGGTGAGAGATAGCTTCTCCACCATCTCCATGCTAGCTAAGTTGTTGCAGCTCCCTCCATCTATGATGACGCAAATAGAACGTTCCTTCACAACTCCCTTTGTATGGAACAAATTATGCCTCTGATTTTGCTCAGCTTGTGTAACCTGCACACTCAAAACATGTTGAGCAACTAAACATTCATACCTGTCAGCATCTTCAGCAGCCATGTATTGCGTCTCATGATCAGAATCATCTCCACCGTGTTCTTCATGTGTAATAAGAGCCAAAGTCTCCTCATCATAGTCACTAGCGGACTCATACCCACCATCCTCAGTAGCAATCATCACACGCTGAGATTTGCATTCTCTCGCAAAATATCCTCTTCCCTTACAACGACAACAAATAATATCACTTGTGTGCCCTGTAGACGCCATGGAAGAAGAAGAGCTCTGTGCCGGCCCGACAGGTGTGCTCTTGGCAGATAGTGGTGGTTGTGCCTGCTTTCTTGTATCACGGTTAGAGGTGGCACCTGAAGGAGGTGATGGTGCAGTGGAAGTAGATGATGCACGTGGTGTCCATGATGAAGGTCGACCTGCAGAAAAGTTAGTTCGCGCCAATGCCTGTCGATCCCGCACTTCATGTTTAGCTTTACAAGCAAGATGGAATAAACGAGTGATATTATTATAATCCTTATAGTCTAGAATGGTCTGAATCTCTCCATTTAATCCACCCAGAAAACGTGCAAGCATAGCTTCATTCTCCTCCACAATACCACATCTAATCAAACCAGTTTGTAATTCCTGATAATATTCTTCTACTGAATTTTTTCCTTCTCTTAAGCGCTGCAATTTTTGGAGTAATTCATGTTGATAATATGGTGGAACCCAACGAGTACGCATAGCAGTTTTCAAAGCAGCCCAAGTAGCTGGAACAAGATATAATCGACAATGTTCAGACCACCAAACACATGCAAAGCTAGTGAAAGCACAAACAGCAGCAGGAACACGTCTCTCCTCAGGATATTGTAAACATGTAAATCGTTGTTCAGTTTCTAACTCCCAAGTAAGATATATATCAGGAACATATCTACCCTCAAATGGTGGAATATTCAATTTCAGTTTAGGGAGATGGTCATGATCTCGTACCTGAGGGGGAGCCATAACATTGCCATTATTTGCATGTGGACGACCTAGTGGTTGTGGTGCTGGTGGTTGCATGTAGTTCTGATTTTCATCAACCTCATCCTCGTAATCTCCTGCATAATCATCCTCCTCCACATCAGCAACAGGAGCCACAGAAGTATCAACAGCAGCACCAGCAGTTTGGCCAGACTGAAGAGGGACACGGCTCGCTCGGTGGAGGGTTGTTTCCCGACGTGGAGGTAGTCGTTGTAGTCGTCGTTGTTGTAGTCGTCGTTGTAGTCGTTGTTGTTGTTGTTGTTGTTGTTGTCGTTGTTGTTGTTGTTGTCGTTGTAGTCGTTGTTGTTGTTGTTGTTGTTGTTGTTGTTGTTGTTGTTGTTGTTGTTGTTGTTGTTGTTGTTGTTGTTGTTGTTGTTGTTGTTGTTGTTGTTGTTGTTGTTGTTGTTGTTGTTGTTGTTGTTGTTGTTGTTGTTGTTGTTGTTGTTGTTGTTGTTGTTGTTGTTGTTGTTGTTGTTGTTGTTGTTGTTGTTGTTGTTGTTGTTGTTGTTGTTGTTGTTGTTGTTGTTGTTGTTGTTGTTGTTGTTGTTGTTGTTGTTGTTGTTGTTGTTGTTGTTGTTGTTGTTGTTGTTGTTGTTGTTGTTGTTGTTGTTGTTGTTGTTGTTGTTGTTGTTGTTGTTGTTGTTGTTGTTGTTGTTGTTGTTGTTGTTGTTGTTGTTGTTGTTGTTGTTGTTGTTGTTGTTGTTGTTGTTGGTGCAGCCGGTGGTGGTGGTGGAAAACACGAAAGCATTTCAGCAAACTTGTTATCGAGCTTTGTTTCAAACGTCTTCTCCATGCCATCTATCTTCTCCATGGCCTCGCCAAATCTGTTTAGCACATCTTGCACCTGTCCACTCATCATTTGCTGAAACTTATCATGAAGCTCCTTGTTCGTCAAGTTCTCCCAGTCAGTCTCGTCGGCTTGTGATCCTGGCATGGTTAGCAGCAATAGAAACACACAAGAATATGGTCCTACAAACTACTAACAAGAAGTGGTGGTGGGTGTCACAAATCGGTCAAGCAAATCTCAAATTCTTACTAGTTCTTACCCAGCAGCAAGCGGTGATCGGCAACCGTTGTAGTCAAATCTCTCAAAAGCTTGGATAGAGCGATTGCCAGGGAGAGTCAAACGCACGAAGCAAATGTATGTGGAGTTGGGAAGTCTTATAGTATGGTAGCAAAAAGGGTTAGCAATAATCAATTCAGAGATGCAAAGTTGAATAAACGCTCAACGGCGGTACTGTGCTGGTCCTAGGCTAGACCGTACTAGAGACGCGAGCCTAGAACACTAACAAAATCACGGCGCTGCATGTAAACAAGGGAGGAGCACACTCTGAATTTTTTTTCTTTTTTTCCTTTTTCTTTGCACTTTTTCCTCTTTTTTTTTGCTCCGCAACAATTTTTTTCGAAAAAATCTACAATTGTCCTAAAAACTGCCTAGCCAGATTTTTTTTAAAATGGAACTATATTTCTTTTGTGGATGGCTCGGATGTTGGGGATTCCTACTCTGTCACGACTCGGAGTATCGCGTGATCTGGAAATCGAGAACAAAGCAACAATTACTGGACTCGGACTAGGACTGGTGGCGGAGATGAATCTGGTGGAAACTCGGACTGGTGGCGAATATTTGCAGGGCGATGGAACACGGACTGGTGGCGAATCTGTGATGGAGGTGGACTCGGATTAGCGTGATGGCGGTGGATATGTGGTATATGGTAGCGGCGATGACGATGGTGGTATATGGCAGCGGTGATGACGATTGTGGTATATGGCAGCGGTGATGACGATGGTGGTATATGGCAGTGGTGATGATGATGGTGGTATATGGCAGCGGTGATGACAATGGTGCGGCGGCGGCGTGACAACTTGTGAACAGAACTCGAAACTCTAAAGTACTAGATGCTAGGACCAACAACTTGACATGACGATGCAACCGCAAATTCAACAAAGCAAATACAGAAAAGATTATGCAAAGGCTCAGATTGGTTTGGATAAGATGAACTAACCCTAATTTTTTTTGGCTTTTTCGTGGACTATGGGTATGAAGAACAGACTCGATCTAAACTACGAAAAACTGTAAACTCTCACCGAGCAACCTGGAAATCTGATACCACTTGATAGAGGCAAAGGTGTCCGTCTTTCGATGAGATGGTGGATATCGTTTAGGACAAAGTCGACTTTGACGATCCGACTACGAACGTGCGAGGACGTCGCGCCTTAGCAATCTCTAAACCAACTCCGAGAGGTTATTGACCACGCCGGAGCACGATCAACCTGACCACGAAGGTCTGTTTCCTGCACGCAAACGAAGAACAAGCAAGAAGCTAAGATTGCAATCTGGATATTGTGAATATAAGAGGAAAGCTTTATTGATCAAGGTGGGGTTCTGTGACGCCTTTGTCTGGTCGTTGAACACAAACGAAGTACGCGAAGTTGTAGCTATGGCGAACTTTAATCTAAACAAAACCCAACGTCTAAACAACGCCCTAAGGGTTGTATATATGGAGGAAGAGGAGGGAATTTCGTGGCCCTTGAGGGAGGGGTCCGAAACCAACCCTAACTCTTGTTTCCCCACACATACGGACTCTAAAAACAGCCTATACTTAAGTATTTCGAAATTACATGGGCCTGGCCCAATAATAAGGTGACGCAGCACCTAGAATAACCTATGGACAAATATTATGGAGTGGCTTCAAAGTCCAAGGCTTCATGCACTCATTATGGTGGCTTCAAAGTCCTGGAATCATCACTTGTAACTCCGTTCTTGTTCCCCTTGCGCATGCCAACATCTCCATGCTTGAACTTGCTCCAAGGTTCATCTTTCTTGTCCATGGTAGGCCCTTCATTTGTAAGCAAAACAAATGTATCCAATTTAGGCAGCATCATATCCTCATGAACATTGGAATCGCTACCTAGAAACAAAAGTACCTCATAATTCTATTCGCGTGCGCGAGCTCTAGTAATTGGTCCAGTATGTATAGCAGCAGGGGTTGTGGGTGTAACAATGGTATTGATGTCCTCATCAGGCTGCGGTGGTGGCGATCTCGGGCCCGAGCGGGCCCCGGATGGGCCTCCAGGGCCGCGGCGGTGGGGAGGTGTAGGGGGCGTGTGGCGGCCTGTGGGTGGAGGAGAACCGCGACGCAGGTGGACTCAGGTGGTGGCGGGCCCTGTGGCTGATCACCAAGTGGCGGCGGCAGGCTGGCAGCGTTGGATCCGAGGGGAAGGTGGGGGTGGCTGGCTGATGATTGGGGGATCGAATTTTGAGGAGGAGGAAGGAGAAGGCCAAAAATGGCATGTGGGTGGACTTAAATAGGGTAGGGGGCTAGGGTTTGGTGGGTTTGAGGCCGTCTTCGGACCATACGATCTCAATCGTGCGGCTCCGAGCGGTGGACGGGGGTAGTTGGGCCACAAATGGGCTGTGAAGAGGGGTTGGGCTAAGATGAGAGGGAAGGAGTGCGGCCCGACAACGGTTTTCGGAGACCGAAAACGTCCGACGTTTGACCGCTATAATGTCGTTATATGTTTAATGGTTGGGCTATCAAACGGACTCTGAATGCGATGAAACTTGGCAGGAGGTCTACCTACATGATAACAAGACCGCACGCCATCTTTCACCTCATTCCAAGAACATTTTTATGCCACTTATAAAATAATACTTTGGAGGTGTCGCAGGCGCGTGCGAGTGGGAAAGGGCTCGGAACGGACAACCGAGAGAACTGGGAGACCCGAATGGATGCAAGTTTTGAAAAACATGCAGATGAAATGCACAAGATGACATGGCAAAGTGCAACACGCAAGCGGATGACATGGCAACAATGGCGAATGACTGGAAGACACCTGGTGCATCGGTCTCGGGGCGTTACACTGTTCCCCTCACCAGGCTAGGTATCAGGGGCACGTGAAGCCGAGGCTCCCAACGAGCCGCCCCGGAACTTCACCGACACCTTCAACGACAATAGCCACTGGGTACATCCAATATCTCAGGAGCACGATTACGCTAACCATGGACCGTAGGTGAACCAAGCCTCAGTAGCAACTGAGGATCTTAGGATGATGGAGCAAGGCGCTGCACGGAGGTAGGTCCTCTGCCGGGGAAGGCGCTGGCGAGCCCTTCCCCCCGGCAGAGGGCCTGTGGTCGCCGGGGGCACCGCCAGTGTCCCCCTTGCCCCTTGGTCTCGTCCTGGTTTCCGGACACCCCTACGATGGTCAGGGGAGGCGCAGGGTGGGGCCCTCGTCAGGCAGGGCGGGGCCCTCTGTGGCCTCGTGGGAGGAGCTGCGCAGCCTCTTCATCGCACACTTCGCGGCGTAGGCGCCCCCTGCCGTTGCAGCCCTCCTTGGAGGATCGCAGGCGCCACCTTCGGATCGCCACGTTAAGCAGTTCGTACGCCAGATGGGCGCTGCTCGCGTGCAACAGGGGACTCCCCAGGATGGGAGGCGCCCTAGGCTGACCTCACCTTCATCTCAGAGGACCACTCGGCAACCCCCGCGGGCTCAGGCGCGCTCCCGATGCTCTGCACACCCACCATCTGCAACGTAGCAGTCAACAAGACCCTCATCGACGGGGGGCCTCAATGTGCTCTCCGTGGAAGCTTTCAGCTTGCTCCACATACCGCTCGGCCAGCTCTGCCACACCAAGCCCTTCTCCGGGGTCGGCAGTGGTTCCACCAGCCCCATAGGGCAGATCCGCATCCCCGTCACCTTCGGCACCCGCGACAACTACCGCACCGAGCTCATCGACTTCGACATCGCTCCCATCGGCCTCCCGTACAACGCCATCCTCGGCTACCCTGCCTTGGCCCAGTTCATGGCGGCAACCCATCCCGCCTACAACCTCATGAAGATATCACGAAGCAACGGTGTTCTCACAGTGGCTGGGGACACCAAGGAGGCCCTGGCGGCCCTCAGCCTCTCCTTCAGGGACGCGGCGGCGGCTCGCCCCGTGACGAGGTAACGTCTGGAGCCCAGGGGGCTGCACCAGCAAAGAAGAAGCAGCTTTTTTCGCAAGATCGTGCCAAGACGAAGCAAGTACCGGTTGATCATGACGGGGCCTCAGGGGCCACCTTCACCATAGGCGCCAACCTTGACCCCGACTGTCGTGGAATTGTCACGGAAGATGTCCTCGTGAAAGGACTTAGTCGTGGAGCCATCGCAACTAGGAAGCTTAAAGGGTTTAATGGGACAAGGGACACGAGAGAGTTTTTATACTAGTTCGGCCCCTTACGATGAAGGTAAAAGCCTACGTCTAGTTGGGTTGGTATTGCTAGGGTTTCGATGACCAGGGAGCGAGATACGCTATGCCTGGTTCTCGATTGGATGTTACTTGCCCTAAGCCGCCAGTGGGTCGTCCCCTTATACACACGGGTTGACGCCCTGCGGCCTACAGAGTCCCGGCCGCCTCATAGACAATGTCCGGCTCGGTGACTAATTAATCCTGCCTTATAATACAAGTCATGCCATTAAGGCGGTTTATCACTACGGCCTTAAATCGCCTGTGTGCTTTTAGGCCCTTTACTGAACCGCCATCTTCATATTTGATCTTGGGCTTCATATGATGAATCACCTTTGCGTAACCTGACCCCTCCTGGGCGGCTTACACAAATAGTTATATCCCCAACATTATGCCCCAGATTGATTTGAACCGGTTCATGTCAATCTTAAATACCTTAAGAAAAAAGCCCTTTGTCTTCTGTCTGTGCAAAGGTTATAACCCGCCGTGATGTCATCTTCTGGATTCACGATAACCCGCCGTGACGTCATCTTCCATTAAATTCATATTTTACTCTGTCATATCCTAACGGATCCTTATCTTTATTGACCATTTCGAAAATCGAGGCATCGGAGTAGCTGGATAATCACGCCTGGCCTCCTCGTTTCTTGCGCTTTCTTAGTCAGTCTTCCCTTATAAATAGGTACGACCCCTAGGTCTTTTCTATTCTCCCCCTTCTGTCATCTTCTTCCTCTCGCGACTTCTCTGCTGCTCGAGCTCCGCCGCCGCCGTCGCCGCAGAGCACCTTATCTTTGTTGACCTTGGCCGCTGCATCGACCTGAATCGACCAAAGATCCGCGATGAACCCATGCAGCAAGTCTGCATCTGTAAGTTTCTTCCTCCCTGTACCTCAGATCCACATTAGGATTCTCGAGTTCCAAAGTGTTCTTCGCTGTTCATAATGAACCCTTCATAGATTTCACCACCACCGCCTTTTCTTGATCTTAAGGTGGTATAAAACTGACACGGTAGTTATTTCGCACCCATTTCGAATGCAAATAGACCCCTTTTATTTGTACAGAGGCTTCGTTTAGAACTCATGACCTCATTGGTGCTAGTTTTAGGTCTAGAATATTTTCTTTTCTGTAAACCCGTTTGATCCAAAATAATATCTACCCGCTGCGAAACTTGTTTGTGCGACACTTAGGAAAAAATAAGTTTCTATTAGATCCATTTAGCCACAGTGACTCGCACCGCCGGCTTACAAAGACAATACTGATTGACAGCCTTGCCAACTCCTGACGGTTTAAAATAACTTAATTGCTTCTGATATTCATAGCGTCTTAACTGACCAGATACAATTAGCCATATGTCATTAGGCCCCTCCGTAAGCCGCCATCGTGAATAGAATTTAAAATGTTCTCCTCTGGGTTAAACTGAACTGGAAAATTTTATTTTGTCATAGGCTTCCATTTGCATAATGGCACCCAAGGCTCCCAAAGCACCTGTGACCTGTAACTGGGTCAAGTCCATTGTTACTGAAAGCACATTGTCTGATTTCGTGAAGACTGGCTATCTGCCCAAGAAAGAAATCATGTCCTATCGTGCTCCTAATTCGTCAGAGGAAAAACCCCAACCCAAAGAAGGGGAAGCGGTCGTCTTTACGGATCATATGAGCCGGGGCTTTTCTCCACCTGGCTCAAAGTTCTTCAGGGATGTCTTGCAATTTTTCGACCTCAGACCTCAAGATATCGGGCCCAACTCCGTATCAAACATTTGCAACTTCCAAGTCTTTTGCGAGGTGTATCTTGGAGAAGAACCCAACCTCTTCCTTTCAGAGAATTGTTTTACTTAAACCACCAGAATGAAGGCGCCAATGGGCCCAGCCTGGAACTTGGTGGTATCAGCATTCAGCGACGGCGGGACTGCCTTTTTCCATATGCTGAGCCGCCAAGCCACCCTAAGGATTGGAACCAGACGTGGTTCTATTGCCAGGATGCTTCTCCGGCTAATGAGAACCCGCTGCCCGACTTTCGCTCTCTGCGCCTCGAATCCAACCATCCACTGCCGGATAAATTGTCTGCCATTGAACGTCTACAACTTGCTCCTACCATAAAGAAAATCAAGGCTCTTTTGGGGAACGGCTTAGATGGCATTGACTTGGTCCGAGTCTGGATCTCATGGCGAGTAATTCCGTTAAGCTGCCGCCCTGGCTTGATGTGTACTTACTCAGGCGAAAAGGATGACCCGCTGCGTCATTGTCCCGATGATTTACCTGATGATATGGTTGAAGCCATGACCCAATCTCTTTTGAAAGAGGGCTCAGTGGTTAGTAACACCTTCGGCTTACTTCCGTTCTGCAAGAATAATCCGGCTCCTCCAGTAAGTCATCAACCTAAAAAAATGTACTTTCATCGTAAAACATCTTGCTTTGACTCATAGTCCTTTCTCATTATTCACAGGCCAATGACAAATTCTGGAAGGTTAAGTATGACCATGAGGCTACAAAACAGGCCAGAGCGACCAAGAGAGCCGAGAGGAAAGCCGCCAAGGCCGGAACCCAGAAGAAAAAGAAGCCAAGCACTTCAGATTTGTTTAAACTGGACGACACTTCTGATGATGAAGAAGAGGTAATCCTTGACTCCCCTAACTCTTTTATCATTATCTTATTGACATTAATTCATTTTAGGATGACACGGAAAACAACCAAGCAGCTGAGGAAGAGGTAATATCTATTTCCTCCGACTCACAGCCCTTGCCAAGACCGAAATTTCGACAAGTAACCCGGAAAGTAAGGTTTTCACACCCTTTAGCTCATTTGGACCCTCACTTTCTTTTGAAGCAACAACAGCATGAGAGCCGCCGTCAAACCCAGACCAGTGGGGCGACGAGTTATCCTCCGGTTTACCCAATACTCCTTCTCGGAAGCGCCAGGTCGAGGTTTTGTCCCTTATCTACTCTTATTATCTTCTTAAACAGGTTACATACCCTCCTCTAACCTCTCTTTGAACAGGAAACTGCCCGTTCTTCCTCTAACGAATCAATGCAGTCCAACATGCCGGCTTTCAAAACTGCTCCAGGGTAATGATGACCTGTTTATCTTATGCTTACCTTACTCATGCTTTTGTACTAACCCTTCTGATTTGCACACAGCGTACAAGTGAAGCCCAACAAAAGGGCGAAGAAAAATAAGCCGGCAAAAGACCCTGTCATGACTGAACCGGACCTTGGCACGACAGCTCCTGACATCTCCACACATGAGCCGCCGCCTGAACCATCCCATGACATTCCAGCACCAACTTCTGATCAGCCTGCTGAACAAGCACTTGACGGCTCTGATAACCCGGAGATTCCTAGCCCGGCCAAAACAGATGACCTGGAAGTCGAGATCCTTAAGACTCAGTTTTTTGAACCGGGAAGGCCCACTGTACTTGCCAAGTGCTCTGCCAAGGAAGAACTTTTGGAACACCGTAAAGCCAGGCTGGACGTCACTGATTATACTCATTTGAGTATTGGAGAGATTGTCTCTGGCTATATAAGTCAAGTGCACAGCAGCCGTGACCTGGAAGTTGATATGGTGAAACAGATACACCAAAAATCTGAGGTATAACTCTTGTTGCTATTCCTTATTCCTCCTTACTATACCATCCCCCAAGTCTATTGCTTATGAAGAAAATATGATGTAGACTTAATATTAGCTTGGTAATGTTTGCTAGAAACCCGGCTTATCCTGTAGCACCTGAAGGCCGGCTTAAAACAAGATGTTTGAACCGGTCCTTACCATGTTGTAATAAAATATTTGAACTGCAATATGCATTAGCTCCCAAGTGCCAAGTATCTTTGCTTGCAAAATGATTGGGACTTAATTCCATGAACCGCCGCAGTAAATAGAGTTCTTCAGCATACATTAGCCCCCAAGTGTCAAGTATCTTTGCTTGCAAAGTGCTTGGGACTTAATGTTGCATTATAATAATTCTGACTATAACCCGACATTGATAGAGGCCGCCATGAGTCAATTTGAAACGGAGATATCTGACTTGAAGAGCCGCCTGGAAGCTCAGGAGGCTGAGACCCAAAAAGCCAATTCCAAATTTGAGTTCAGCGTATCTGAACAAGAAAAATTGAAGAAGAGCTTTGAAGCAGACAAGAAGGCATGGGCTGATGAAAAGGTCGCCTTGATCACCCGGGCAGAGAAAGCGGAGGCGTCTCTTGCAGAAGCAACTGCCGAGCTCTCCAGCTTAAAGCGCCATGTATCTTTGATGGTCTCAGCAATCTTTGGTAAACTATTCTGCAAATGTTAAATACTGCAAATCTTTTTTTGAGTAACATCTCAATTGTCACCTCCGGCTCACCTGATGTTTGTTAATGCAGGCCCCAGGAGCTCCAATCTTAACCAGAGCATGTTGATCAAGTTAAAAGCGGTTTATACCCTGGTGGAACAACTCTACATCGGGTCACAACATGCTCTAGCTGTTGTGGCTTTGTCAAATGAGGTTCCCAATCTTATGGCGGAAGTACTAAGGCGGCTTGCCGTTCTACCTCAATGGGTCCAAGAGCTAAGGCGGGTGTTTGCAAGAGCCGGAGCCATAGCCGCTTTAAGCCGGGCCAAGGCGTGGCTACCAGAGCTAGACCCGGTCGATATCGCCCTTGGGTATCCAAGCTTGAAGGAGGACGGCACCCCATTTGACCAAAGGGATTTCACCGCCTGTGTGAGGGAAATTCGCCCTGTGGCCACTCTGATTGGGAATGACACAGACCTTACCAAGTACCAACCGGGTTATGATAACCAGAATTAGAGAATCCTGACACCACATTATGAAGCAGTCAGCCTGATCCCTCCAATTCGTAAGCATACCTTTGCCCCTGAAGTCGATCCGGCCGGGTTAATTGATGATGAAGCTAAATTTGAAGCCTTAAGTGGCATTGACTGGTCATCATCAACCTTCCAGGGCAGGGCAACAGACGGAGGAGCGGAAAGGGATGACCCGAAAACGTCAGGCCAACAAAACGAGTGACCCGTCGGGCGTCTTATATTTATGTCTTGTGGAAAACAATGCTTCATTATCCGGACTCGGGGAGTCATGTAATAGGGTAGAAAAACACTTGATTTTGTTGTGCCATCACGCACATGTGCGGTGCTCAACACTGTTTAAGCCGCCATCGTTACACTCTTCCGTTTTATGCTGATCTTCTGCTTTCCTTATGTTTAAAGAGCTACTTTCATTGCCCTGCGTATAAAACAAACACAATTCCCTTGGCGGCTTACCGCATGGAGGGTTATATACTATATAGATAACCCGGAGTACAAAGCAAAAAATCATGAGAATCCGATTCCCAAATATACCCTTAAGATATAATTGTAATAGCGTACATGGGATCCTTTGATTCCCCGACCGGTTTATGTAACCCGGACAAATAAGGGTGAGAACTTAGTCCTGAAAAAACACGACTAATGTGTGTTATGTGCTAACAACTGTGTTGATCAAGGTTAAGCCGGTGGATTAAAAACCACCTCATAAACACTCAAAATAGTGAAATAATTGTGATTGCAAAATATTATGAAGAATAAACCAATTTCAAAGGCTTCTGATTCGAATACGATCAGTAAACCGCTCCAAAGGGGTTAAACTAAGATTCAGATACGATCATATAGCCCCAGTGGCTTTGGCGATGCCGATCAAAAGGGTATCGACAGCTATGTTCTCTTTGGTTCAAATACGACCTATGTTTGAATAGGAAGCCCCCAAGTGACCTTAAGAGTTGTTTAATGACGCTGATTCGAATACGATCCACGTCAAACCCAAAGGGGTTAAGGTATGATTCAGATATGATCAAGAAGCCCCCTAGTGGGTTTGGCAGCCGATCAAGAGGGTATCGACAGCTATGTTCACTTTGGTTCGAATACGACCTATGTTTGAACAGGAAGCCCCCAAGTGATCATGGCTAGATTCAGATATGATCATAAGCTGTACCAAAGGGAAAGTCGGATTCAAATATTATCTGCTCCCTGTTGGTTGTTTCAACAACATAATAAGGAAGACATGTAAACTTTTGAGGATGAAAAGGACAGAGGTCCTGCTTTATTGCTTTTCATAATATATACATCTCAAAATATGTACATCCTGAGAGCCGGTGGCTCAAGTGTAGTAAGGCCGAAGATGAGCGATATTCCACGGCCGGCGGGCCTCCTCCTCCGACTTACGTGAGTCTTTATGCTCTCGAACATCGATGAGGTAATATGACCCGTTGTTCAGGTTCTTGCTGACCACAAAGGGTCCTTCCCAAGGGGGGGATAGCTTGTGCATATCGGATTGATCCTGGATGAGCCGGAGCACTAGGTCACCTTCCTGAAAGGTTCTGGATCTAACCCGGCGGCTGTGGTAGTGGTGCAGGTCTTGCTGGTAAATCGCCGAGCGGGCTATTGCCAAGTCTCGCTTTTCATCCAACAAATCAAGTGCATCCTGACGAGCTTGTTCATTATCAGCTTCAACGTAAGACGCCACGTGGGGCGAGTCATGACGGATGTCACTTGGCAGGACCGCCTTTGCTCCGTACACCATGAAGAAAGGTGTATAACCCGTAGATCTGTTAGGTGTAGTGTTGATGCTCCAAATCACATAGGGTAATTCCTCCACGCTGGGGTTCTGATGAGGACATGACTACCTTGGATACGACCAAAAATATTGCATACATGCATATTTTTCAGGTGATTTCTAGTGTCAACTATTCAATAATCTATTTATATTATCCAGAACAAAAATACTTCACATACTTTTGTGTTTTGTCTAATTGCAGGTGTATGGGACATTTGTACAATCCACATATGAAGATAGGGGAAAAGGAGAAGTTTAAGTTTTGTTTAAAAAGTCCTCTCACGTCACTTTTGGTCCAAGAGAAGATAGAGTCCAAGTCTCTCACGTTCTGGATTCAGATTCGGACTACACAGACATACCTGACTCAAAACGCCAAGAACTTTTTAATACGGACTCCGAATTGGGTGATTCTTTTTTTGTTGGAAAGTAGATTTCATCCTCTTTCCAAACCAATTGGAATCACCTTTAAATTCGTCCTGAGCGTTGGGATATGGGCGAAACAATCTGACGCTACAGCAGAATCCGAGTCAAACAACAAGTCCAAAGGTGTTGCATCACCTCCACTTGGGCCCATGAGCCTTGTACAACCTAGGGTTTGTTTTAGGCTGCCTTGGGACGTCCTCCCACCTCCTTGGCCGCCACCCCTTACTCCTATATAAGTAGATCCATCTAGTAGTTTTTTCCTTGGGATTTGTGTAGTTAAAAGTTAGCCATTGCAACTTTGTGTACTTCGTTTGTGTCCAACGACCAGACCAAGACCGCTTACGGATTCCCACCATTATCAATACTTCATATATATTTGCAATATTCAGATTGCTTTACCATATTCTTGCTTGTTCTTTGATTGCTTGCAGGAATAGACCTTCGTGGTAGGTTGATCATGCTCCGGCGTGGTCAATAACCTATCGAAGTTGGTTTAGCGATTGCTAAGGCGCAACGTCGTGCACGTTTGTAGTCAGATCGTCAAAGTCGTCTCCACCAAATGGATAGTTATCATCTCATCGAAAGATCGGGACACCTCGCCTCTATCAGGTTTTATACCTTTCAAGATCTCCTGATTGGCTCTTTCAGCTTGACCATTGGACTGAGGATGAGCTACCACCGAAACATCAAGTCGGATATGTTCTTGTTGACAGAACTCTTCCACAGCTCCTTTGGAGAGGTTAGTGCCATTGTCAGTTATGATGTTGTGTGGAAAACTGTCGGTGGGAAAAGACACCTATGGGATCACAAGAATCCCTACTACGGTTGCGGGGCGCGGGGTTGTGAAAAGAGCGAATCAAACAGGTAGCACATGGTTCCTTTACCCAGGTTCGGGACGCAAGGATGCGTAAAACCCTACTCCTACTTTGGTGGATTGTATATCTGAGTTCCTGAGCTAGCTATGGGGCGTCGAGAGCTCCAAAAAGCCGAATCCCCCTCCTGGTTGCCTCGGGCCTCCTTTTATAGGAAAGGGGTTGCCACAGTGGCACACAGGAGGTGGAAAGGGTACAGTAATGCGAGGCTATCCTTCGCATTACATGACAAGGCACATTTAATGTGCCTTGCTTAGGTGTCCTTGTTTTATTGGGGGCGGGGAGAGCCCCGTCTCGCCCGTCGCTGCTCCCTCTTGCGTCGACACGCGCCCTGGCCAGCGGTGCCCGCGGTGCCATGTAGGCAGGGAGGCAGCTGAGGTGGCGCAGTGGTGGGTCTCCACGAAGATCTGCACGCCGCCACGCAGGTGCCTGCCCAACTAGTTGGGTCGGCAGCTGCATGCGAACAGGGTGCGACTAGCGCGGGCCTGACGGTGGCCCCACGGGCGTCCTTGGCAAGGGCTTTGCTGCTGCCCCGGCAAGGGTCTCGCTGCGGCCCCGGCAAGGGTCTTGCCGCGGCCCCGGCAAGGGTCTTGCCGCGGCGCCTGCGGTCATCCCCGGCAAGACTCTTGCCGGGGGCCTTGTGGTCCTCCTTGGCTGGGATCCCGCCAAGGGTCATCATCTTCTAAAGTGGGTATCTGATCTTGAATGTCTTCACAAAGATCTGCATGCCACCACGGGGATGTCTCTCGAATCCTTGCCCCATGGGGGCAGTGGACTCGAGGGGGACTTCGCTCCGTAGGTGTGGGCGAGCTGCCACGGCAAGGATCTTGCCGGGTTAGCTAAAGCTGCCCCCGGCAAGGATCTTGCCGGGGGGGTCTTCTGTGTTCCTTTTGCTCTTTGTGGTCTTGGCGTCGTTCTGCTTCCCTTTAGCTTCGGCCTTACCTTGGCTTACCTCCCTTGTCGTGCTCGGTGTGGCGGCGCCCGTGGCTCAGACTGCCCGTGCACATTTATAGGGGTACAAAAAGTGTACCCCTCTTTTTTTACACCGACAGGAGCCCCCGGGCCTGGGCCATACATAAGTGCAATCGCGTTGTTGGGCTAGGCCCAAAAATGGTGCGCGGGCAGGCGGGGCGGTTTTTACTGCGGTAAGTTCCTTCGCGCGCTGCGCTTCCCACGCGTCCCGCGCGTGGTGCGGCGTGGGGAGGCGCGCGTGACGTGGGCGGCATGTGTGGGGCTGAGCTCTGCACGCATGCGTCACGTCGAAGTAAAGGGGGCGGTTCGCGCCTTCCCCATAAACGTAGGGAGGCGTGGAGCGCGCGGCCCATTTACTAAACGGGGCCGAGGCGTGGTCTTCAAGGCATCCACTTCCTGTGATCAAAGGGTGGGGAGAGGTCACCTCACCCATCGCCTCGGTCCTGCAAGCTTGCCACGTGGATCCCATGCGCTTGGGGTGGCGATCGGTGGAGGCGAGAAACCGGGCCGTCGCGGGCTGGGGCAGCGGGTCGGTCCCAATTCCCTGCGCCTTCCGCATCTTGATTGGCGGAGCGGGGCGGCCGAGCCCCCACCCCGTTCCTTTATAAAGAGCGGGAGGGGGAATGGCGTCCCGCATTTCTTCATCTCCTTCTTTCTTCAGCTTCTGCTCCCCTCCCTTCCATTCGCCATGGAGAGAGGGAACCCTGGTCCTTCAACGGTGGCGGCGCGGGTCGCCACTCGACAACGCGTCCTTCCTTCTCCTGCACCCGCGGTGGCAGAGCCAGCCGCAAGGGGAAGGGGGAGGGGGCGAGGCCGTGGGCGAGGCCGAGGCGCTCGGGGAATAGGAGGACGGGGCGGCGCGCCGGCCTTGACTCTGCCAGCATCTCCTCCCCCCATGGAAGGCCACGTTGGGGACGACCCTTGTGAGTTCTTCGTCAGGCTGCGCCGGCCGCCTCGCCGTCGCCTTCGTCTCCCGACCCCATTCGCGCGGGAGATGGAGTTGGATCCGTCAGAATCATTGCGGCTGCACATGAGGGGCTGTGGGATCAGCTGTACGCGGGTTCGCGTTGACTTCCCAGCCCCTCACGTGATGTATCTTTGTCGGGGATGGAAGACGTTCGCTCATATCCACCGCTTGACGGAGGGGCTCACTCTCCATTTCAAGCTGATGGAGGGCGGCCTCCTCTCCGTCAAGGTCTTCGGGTGCCTTGGGACCCGGGCAAGGTGCTGCATGGAGAGCTCTTCTGATAGCGAAGACTCCTCCTCAGGTGGGAGTGACGAGGAGGACAGCGGCAGCGACGACGAGGGTAGCAGGCGGCAGGATGACGGGTCCGACTAGGTGTCGGGCGCCGCCTCGTGCGGCACCAGCGACCCCATCCTCCGTGTCGCCGGCTCCCTGAACTTCTCGGGGTCGTCTCCTTGGGCGGATGGCGTTGGGAGGCTGCGGAAGAGGAAGAGGGCGGGCGGCAAGGCCGTCAACTCAGAGTACGCGGGCACTGACGCCTTCGATGCGTGCTGACATCCTGCCGCCTCGTCTTCGAGCTCTTCTTCCGGCGCCGCCATCACCATCCAGCCTCCGGACGGCCACCGATATGTTCTCTTGGTGTCTTCTGCCACCCGCAGTTCGCCTAGGCGCCCCTTTTGCCCTTTTCTCCTCCTTGACCTGCCTCCTGAGGAGAGAGACAAGGAAGGGATTACGGGCGCCTTATCTTTTTTAGTTTGTGAGCCTTCGTGCCGTACCTGAATTTGAAACTTGTAACCCCATCATTCATGTTTTTCATTCCCTATGGACTGTACCTGAGTGGAATGTTTTTAATGAAAAAGGGATGCTTGCTGGGCCGTTTGTTTGCGGGTAGAACCCACGATAAGGAGTAAATCCTTGATATCTTTAAGATAAACATTTCCTTGCCCGGCAACAGACCTTGCCGTCTCCCCACTTCACTCAACCTTTCTGAAAGTGCGTTATATCGACTAGAGGGGGCGTGAATAGGCGATTTTTATGAAATTCTTCACTGAGGAATTTGCTGGTGAGGAAATTCCTTAGCGAAGAACTACTAGCAGCGGAATAAGTACTCAGAAGTAAACATAGCAGAATACATGCATGGTCATCATTATGAAATGAAGACAAACACAGAGTACAGAAAGCGTAAACACAGGATAGCACAAGATGAAGACAAACAGACTGAAGAAATTGAACTGAGGAAATTGAGAAAGTCTTCAGTCAAAGTCTTGAAACACAGATATGAACAAACATGCAACACAGTAATGAGGAAATGAAAATGTTGAGGAATTAGAACTAGTTGGCTTGGTGAAGACAATGATTTGGTAGACCAGTTCCAACTGCTGTCTCAGCTGTACGTCTGGTTGGAGCGGCTGAGTATTTAAACTCGAGGACACCCAGTCCCGGACACACAGTCCTCACCGTATTCTCCTTGAGCTAAGGACACACAGTCCTCGCCCAATCACTCGTGGTAAGTCTTCAGGTGACTTCCAAACCTTCACAAACTCGGTCACTCGGCGATCCACAATTCCTCTTGGATGCTCTAGACCATGACGCCTAACCGTCTGGAAGAAGCACAGTCTTCAAAGGTAACAAGCGTCGAATCCACGCAGGATCAATCTCTTCAGTGATGCTCAATCACTTTGGGTTTGTAGGTGTTTTGGGTTTGGGTTTTGGACTTTCCTCACTTGATGATTTTCGCTCAAAGTCCTCGGAGGATGGGTTACTCTCAAATGACAAGTGTCAAGTTCTCGCGGAGCAGCCAACCAGCTAGTGGTTGTAGGGGGCGGCTATTTATAGCCTAGGGAGCAGCCCAACATGATAAGACATAAATGCCCTTCAATGATATGACCGTTAGGTGGATAAGATATTTTGGAACAGCTGGCGCGTAGCACAACAACGGTCGGAAACTTGAGGTACAAATTCCTCAGGGCTATCATGTTCCTCACTGTGTAGGCAATTCGCACTGGCAAATTCCTAACTCCTCAGTCAGAGCAAGATCCTCAGTGACCAGAAGAACTGCGTCTCTGTCACTGAAGAAATTGACTGATCTGTATGAGATTTCCAATTGCTTCACTCGAAGGGATTGGTAGGTGTAGGATTTGAGTTGAGCATCAAGTGGAAATTTTCTCCTTAGTATTTCCTCGACCTCCTTTAACAGTACGGTGTTTCCTATGACTCAAGAAAGAGAAAATGAAACTACGAAAACAAAAGTCTTCACGCTTCATGTTCCTCGAATGGTAACCAAGTCTTCAAGGTCACACCAATTTCTTCACTTTCAAAGTCTTCAGAAAGTCTTCAGAATATCAAAGTCTTCAGTTGAAGAACTTCATTTTTAGGGGTCGACTTTCTCTGTAAATATCAAACTCCTTATAGACTTATAGACATGTGTACACTCATAAACACGTCAGATCCTTAACCTATAAGTCTTCAATACACCAAAATCACTAAGGGGCACTAGATGCACTTACAATCTCCCCCTTTTTGCTGATTGATGACAATATAGGTTAAGTTTTCAACGGGGATAAATATATGAAGTGTAAATACTGATACTGAGGAATTTGATTACAAGATATAGAAGAATTCCCCCTGAAGATGTGCATAGTGAGGAATTTGCTTTTGAAGCAATGCACACTTGAATAGTTGAATCATGGAGATCTCCCCCTATATCTTGTAATTCATACACGCATTTGATATATAATATGAAGAATTTGAAATGCATGATGAAATATGGTGCCTGATGTAATTCAGCATGCGTGCAATAATATTAATCGAGGAATAAGCATGCCGAATAGTGCATCAAAAGTATCAGAGCATAGTGCAACAAGAGTATCAGAGCACCATCGAGTTTAAGATTACAACTCGATCCAATAAAGTTTCAGAAGAACGAGAGTTGTAACTTAGCAAAAAATGATATAATAGACCCGCTTGAAGACTAACTCAAATTTCTCCCCCTTTGTCATCAAATGACCAAAAGGATCGAAACTGAGGACTAACGCTCTTGAGGATAATCATGATGATGAAGGAGCGCCAGCGTTGTTGGGGTCAGTTGTTGAAGTAGGTCCTGCCGCAGTGTCGTCCAAGTCTTCATTTTCATCAGTCGCACGCGATGAAGAATATGAGCTGGCCACCAAAGAAGGAACCTTGACCTTCTTATATTTCTTTGGAGGAGGTGCAGACCAGTCAAACTCTTCTTTGAGACTCATTTGCTTCAAATCATCAGCGCTGTAAACTTGACACAGAACAGCCCAGGTGCGATTGAGGGTTTCATGAAGGTAGTAGTGGTTTTTCTTCACTGCATTATGTGTTGCTGTCATGTTGTGAAGAATTGAACCAAACTGACGCTTGACCCATTTGTGATTGCGATCAACCTTCTGATGAAGACTGAGGAGTAACTCACGATCAGTCATCACCCTGGGTGCTGTGGCTTGAGGATTTGGATTGGCATTGTTGGCGGCAGAGTCATGTGTGGCAGAGTCATCATTGGTTGAGTAAGATGCAGCCTTGCGAAATTGACCATCCAATGGACGAATGCCTTCATCTATCACAGCAGTAGCCTTGCCCTTTTCTTCAGCTGAGGAAAATGTCCTTTTGAGGACTTCAATAGGGGGCAAGTAGCTGCAATGGTTCAGAGTTTCAGCTTTGTAATTGAGTGAAGACCTTGTCCTGATGAATCTCATAATCCATGGCGCATAAGGCTTCAGCTCAAACGGTGACATGGCAATATTGGCCAGAGTCCTCATGAAGAAATCATGGAAGTTGACGGGAACGCCATGACAGATGTTGAAAAGCATATTCTTCATGATGCCAACGACTTCTTCATCATTTGAGTCGTGGCCTTTGATAGGACTCATTGTCTTCGTCAGAATGCGATAGACAGTCCGAGGCACATACAACAATTCCTTGACGACGAATTTGGTTCGAGGGGCCTGCCCTGGCTTCAAAGGTTTCATCAGTACTTGCATATAGTGATTTGAAAGCTCAGGTTCGTTGTAAACACAACGTGCATCTTCAAGGGGAGGACTTAGAGGAAGGGCACGAAGCAATTCAGTTGCTGGTGCCTTGTAATGTGTGTTCTCAGTCATCCAGTCCAGAACCCATGAATTCACATCTTCAGAGTTGCCGGTGATGTGCAGCGTTGCATAGAACTGAAGAATGAGTTCTTCATTCCAATCACAGATGTCAGTGCAGAAATTGAGTAGCCCAGCGTCGTAAAGAACACTGAGGACTGGCGTGAAGCACGGCATGGACTCCATATCCACGTGAGGAATATGTGCATGGTCGAAGACTTTGTCTTTGTTGAATAGCACTGAGGAATAGAAGTTGGCTTGACTTGCAGTCCAGAAGCGCCTCTTCCTTATGCGAGCAGAGTCATAAGGGTTGTAATCTGTGAAGAATACATGCTTGCCAAAGAAGTCTTCAGCCTTGAACTTTTGTTTCCTTGAGAACGGATCCTTTGGCTTTGGCAGAGGAGTGTCAGCGAGTGGCATCACTACCTCAGGAATCGCGATCTCAGGTTCTTCAGGCTGAGGAATTTCTGGTTCCTCCTCAGGTGCAGTCACATTTTCAGCAGCAGCAGCAGTTTCTTCAGCACTAGTGGCTGGAATTTCTTCATGCACAGATGTAGTGGGATGAGTTTCTTCAGAGCCCAATTGAACTGTTGGTGCAGGAGAGTGAGGGATTTGCTGCAGTGGGGTGAAGAGTGGAGAATTGGGATGCTGACTTTCCCAAAAGTCGTCATTCATCACTGGAGTTGTGCTTCCAATGTCCACATCTTCATCATCAATTTCTTCAACGCCAGCCTCTTCAGCAGTAAACTGAGGCATTGGTGATGAAACCACTGGGGTTGAAGGGATTGCATCCACTTCAATTTCTTCATCAATCTGCTCTGACGAAGCAGCAGATTGAGTTTCTTCATCAGATCCGCTTGGGATCACATATTCTTCATCAAAAGGAACAGGGTCCTTTGATGGCATGGTTGAGATCGGAACAACATCAATTGGATTATCAAACGAGCTGGTCATAGGCTTCATCTTCTTTGGAGCTGAAGATTCTGAAGCACTTGATGCTTTCCTTTTCTTCACTGCAGCTCTCTCTACAACCTTGGTCTTCTTCACATCTGATGCAGATGGAAGGATAGGAGTTGGTGTAGGCGCAGGTGGAGCTGAGATATTTGGTTGAATTTCCTCTGGCGCAACTGATGCAGTTGCCCTGACTTCTTCAGTTTCTTCAGGCGCAACACTAGTGGATGCCCTGGCAATTTCTTCAGCGGCTGGGATGGAGCCATCAGCCCTGGAACTAGCATTTTCTTCAGCAGCCTGAAAATCATCAGCGGTGCTGGCATGTTCTTCAGTTGGCTGCCCAGAAGCTTCAGCTTGAGGAACTTCTAGTTGCGTTGGAGCTGCAACATTGGTGAAAGTTTCAGTCAGTCTCACAAACCTGACTTTGGTCCTTGCCAATCAGCATAGTAAGAGTTGAAGTTGTCGCTGAGGGCTTTGATTTCAGCCTGCATTTTGATAAGTTCTTCAGTTGTCATTTTGACAACATTTTTCTTCAGCAGTTTCTCTTTTCTGTACTGCGATTTCTTGATCTCTCTGGCCCTGTCATATTTCCATTTCTCCTCTTGGATGAAATGAGTCAGCATGTGACTTTGGCCAGGTGTCAGCTTGAAGTCAGGCATAGGTGTGCTGGGATCCTTATGCCAGAGATCAATGTAGTCTAGGATCGCCCTTGGATCCAACAGCAGCGGCACAGGTGTGCCTTTGGCTCTAGCGGCCCTTTCTTGTCTGTCCCTGATGATTTCACAAGTGAAGATTTTGCAAGTTGAAGAATTTGAACAACTGAGGAATTTCAAAACTGAGGAAAAACTCAAATTGAAGATTTTCAACTTTTGTGGTGGCGTGACCCACCGTATAAGTATGATGATTTCAGACACCGGGTACAATTGTCGTAGGGTTCTGAGAATCAAATTCTTCATTAATTTCTTCACACTTAGAGTGTTATTCTTCATTGATTTGAAGAAAAACGTTTCTTCATGTGTTGCACATCTAAGTCATCAATTTTGCATAAGGGTTAGGATGAGTGCCTTTTTCAAAGTACATTCGAAGACTCTAAGATATTTAGATCACACCGCAACTTGCTAAATCTCTTCTCATCCAAGGGCTTAGTGAAGATATCGGCTAGCTGTTCTTCAGTCTTCACATGCTCAATAGAAATATCGCCCTTCAACACATGATCACGAAGAAAATGATGACGAATCTGTATGTGCTTTGTCTTCGAGTGCTGAACTGGGTTGTGAGCAATCTTGATGGCACTCTCATTGTCATAGAGGAGAGGCACATTCTTCACGTTGACGCCATAGTCCTTGAGTGTTTGCTTCATCCATAGCAGTTGAGCACAGCAAGAACCAGCAGCAATGTCACTACTAGGAAAAGGGCTAAAGATAGGATTGACACTAATGGCGCACCAGAGAAGTGGTGCGCCACTACTATATTCTAATGGCGCACCAGGTGGAGATACGCCATTAGTGTGGAAGACACTAATGGCGCACCAGGAAAAAGGTGCGCCACTAGTAAAACAATTTTTTTTTCATTTTTTCAAACATACTAATTGCGCATCCTGGCAAAGTGCGCCATTAGTTGTTAGAACTACTAATGGCGCACCGGCGACAGAGTGCGCCAGTATTTTTTTTTACTTTTTGGCAAAAAAACATTCTAATGGCGCACCGCTGCTGGGTGCGCCATTAGTAAGCTTCCCCCCACTCCACCTATTCCCCTCCCTCCCTTCCTCCCCACTCGACCTAACCGTACGCCCCCTCCGCCCCAACCGTACGCCGCCGCCGTGCCTGCACGCCCCCTTCGTCCCCTGCTGCCGCCGCCCCGACCCCCGCCCCCACGCCCCTCCGCCCCCTCCATCCCCTTCGTCCCTAGCCGCCGCCGCCCCGACCCCCGCGCCCCCACGCCCCCCACTACTGCAGCTCCCCCGCGCCTGGTTGTGAACAGATAGCTAGCTATGATCGATTTTATTTAAATCATAGTCTTCATTTCTCGATTGTATTTCATGGGCACTTTTTGAATCATGAATATTTTTAAATTTCATGGGCACTTTTTGAATTCATGAGGGCACTTGATCTCGATCCCCCTCCATCTCGATCTCGATTCCCCCTCCATCTCGATCCCACCCTCCCCCGCTAGCTCCACCGCCGCCGACGACCCACCGCAACCCTCCCCCGCTCCACCGCCGCCGACGAGCACCCAGCCCCCCGCACCCTCCCCCGTTCCACCGCCGCCAACGGGCACCCCCCGCACCCTCCCCCGCTCCATCGCCACCGCCGATGATATTTTCAAGTAACAAATTTGAACATATTTTTAAAAAATTATTACTGTTTTTTTTAAATATTACTGTTATGATTTAAACAAGTTTGAACATATTTAAGCACAAATAAATATAAAAAATAGCATTTAAATCATAGTCTTCATTTCTCGATTGTATTTCATGGGCACTTTTTGAATCATGAATATTTTTAAATTTCATGGGCACTTTTTGAATTCATGAGGGCACTTGATCTCGATCCCCCTCCATCTCGATCTCGATTCCCCCTCCATCTCGATCTCGATCCCCCTCCATCTCGATCCCACCCTCCCCCGCTAGCTCCACCGCCGCCGACGACCCACCGCAACCCTCCCCCGCTCCACCGCCGCCGACGAGCACCCGGCCCCCCGCACCCTCCCCCGTTCCACCGCCACCAACGGGCACCCCCCGCACCCTCCCCCGCTCCATCGCCGCCGCCGATGATATTTTCAAGTAACAAATTTGAACATATTTTTTAAAAATTATTACTGTTTTTTTAAATATTACTGTTATGATTTAAACAAGTTTGAACATATTTAAGCACAAATAAATATAAAAATAGCATTTAAAATGCATAAAAAATATTGGGGAGCCTGGGAATCGAACCCAGGACCTCCTGGTGTGTGTGCTGCATGCTGACCAGTCGGGCTAGTGGGTGGGTTCTGTTGTAGATAGGGTTAGGTTGTAGATAGGGCTAGTGTGGGCTAGATTAAAACAAAATTCTAATGGCGCACCAAGGGGTGGTGCGCCATTAGAATAGTCGTACTTATGGCGCACGAGGGGGTGGTGCGCCATTAGAAAGCTTTCCCCCACACTAAATCCCCAATCTCTCTAATCTCTCCCCTGCCTCATCGATCTCACCCGCTGCCCCCCGTGTTCGCCGTCCCCCTCGCCGCCCCCTCGCCTCCTTCGTCGTCCCCGAGCCGAGCGCCGCCTACCTCGCCACCTCCCTCCGCCGCTCCGCCGTCGCCGTCGTTCTCGTCCCCGCCCCCCGCCCACCCGCCGCGCCCAGCGGCTGCTCCCACGAGATCGCCGCCCTCCTGACTCCGACCCCACCGCCGTCCACTGCGGCGAGCTCACCGTCGCCCTCCCCCTCTCTCCCGCGCTCATCCCCATGCCCCCACGGGGCAGCGCCCTAGGGTTAGGAGCAGGAGCTCGCCACCGCTGCCTCGTCGTGCCGCTGCTGCTGCTTCGTGCCGATGCCGTTCCCGCACGCTCGTGCGCTGATGCTATTAGAATGTTGGTCTTAGGTTCATAACAGTGTCAGAGCTTCAGGCTATGGCAACCTCTTTCTTTACTGTATTGCCTTGATCATGTGAATGTATCTCTGCTTAGCCTGGTTCCTCCGCGTATCCGTCTTCTTTAGGAAGATCAAAGCTCTTGTTTTTCTTTGCCCCAGTGTTTGTTTTGCTCGGCTTAGTGATCATCATAAGTGGTCTGCTCCTTGCCTGATTGTTTGAGATCACCTACTAAAAAGAAAATGAAATGCCCGGTGTTTGTTGGTTGATGGAATCGCCTCATTTGTTCTGTTTGAGATCGATGCACAACTGCTTAGCTACGTAGTGCAGGAATGTTGTACTATTTGTTATTGCAGTATGACTGGTATGATGAGCTCAAGTGCATGCATAATTTCCATGCCATTTACATTGGGGAATATATATATATATATATATATATGTTGCCATGTTGAAGAAATCAGCTACTTTGGTGGTTACTGCTGTCAACAACGTTTGCCCTTGACTTTTTTGGTGAATAATGTGCTTCTTTTGTTCATGCCAATGCAGATGCCCTGTTATGCCCTGTCAACGGTTTGCTTCCCTCGACGCTGCGAGTTATTAGTTCTAATGCCCCAATGAATTCTCTTCACTATGCTCTAGGCAGTCAACTATGGTAGATGCTAGAGTATTGTAATTGCATTTCACATGCCAAAGTAAATGTAGCCTATTAGGACAATATGATTATTTTAGAATAGTTAGAGGAGCATCGGTTTATTGCATCAGATGTGATATGTCAGGAGATTTATTCCATGTGTTAATATTTTCTTCCCAACAGTTCTGTCAAGATGAGATCTATCCATTGTCCATAATATATTGCTGAATAATAATATGTGTGGTGTCTTTGACATAAATAATAAATTGGAAGATGTTCAGAGATTTAGGCCAACTGGAACTTTAACAATATTGGTGATGATGACGAGTAGTTCTTATTATCTTCTGTGTTCACGTCTCTAGATTTTATCTCATGTGTTCACATATGTCTTCTGCTGCTTATCAGAGATGGCGGGAAGCAGCCACCGCCGCTCTGCGACACCGCAGTACGAGTTGGATGCTTCCGAGTTCTTCACTATCATACTTGGGACTTCAGTATCATCCATGACGCAGGTATATAAAACGAGAGATCTCCCCTTCACCCATCTCAATATGATATATGTTGTTTGCCTACATCACTCATTGTCCCAAACTGCAGAGGCTGCCTGACAGTTTTAGAACATGCTGATGGGTGAAGATCCGCCAAATAATGTGAAGGTGCGACAGGCCGGCAGCGGGTTTCGCAGGCTGTGGGATGTGGAGTTGGTGATCAAGGAGGGCCACATGTACTTGTCTCATGGGTGGGAGAAGTTCTACCGTGCCTACGACCTGCGGCTGGGGTACTTCCTTCTCTTCAGGTACGACGACGACGCCACCATGCTCATCGTGAAGGTGTTCAACGCGACTATGTGTCACATGAGCTACGCTGAAGATTATGATGCCGGTACGTTCTGCCTCTTGTTATTCCTCTACATTTGGCTTTGTCTCACATCGATTGTTAACGGTCATTGTTGCATTTGGACAGGTAATGGGAGCAGCAGCAGCGACAATGGCTACAGCCAAAGCAGCAGCGACCATGGCTGTAGCGAAAGCAGCAGCGATTCTTGCTGTAGCGAAAGCAGCGGCGATACTGGCAGCAGCATAGACAACAAGAAGGATGATCCGGACTGGAGTGCGGGAGAAGAGGAGCAGAGTGGGGATGAGGAGCTGCAGGATGACAATGGGCATCAGGCTGAGGATGACCTAGCGCTGGTGGTGGCTGACCAAGGGCAAGAGATGGTGGTGGTTGACCATGGTCAAGAGATGGAGGTGGCTGAGAATGACCTAGCGATGGTCGTGCCTGAAGGTGGCCTCGCGATGGTGGTGGTGCCTGACAATGACCACGCACTGGTGGTGGCGCCGGCGATCCCACAGCTGGGCGACATGACCATGCCAATTGAGGTAGAAGACTATATCCCACTGCCTCCACCGCCTCGCCGCTCTTGGCGCATCAGGCTGAGGAAGGAGAAGGAGAAGAACAATGCATGAGAACTGAACTTTGTCAGGTATGTCAGATCGCCAAAATTATATATATATATATATACTTAGTTACCTATGTTATCTCTAATATGCTTAGTTTCCTATAGGTTATCTTCATTTTACCTAAGTTAGCTCTAATATGCTAACTTAGAGCTTATATGCTTAGTTTCCTATAGGTTAGCTCCAAAATAACTTATGTTAGCACAAAATGATCAAGTTTACATAATAAGCTTATAGTCTTTTTCTTATTCTTCTTCTTTTCCAAAATAACATAGGTTAGCTTCATTTTACCTAAGTTGGCTCTAATATGCTAACTTAGAGCTTATATGCTTAGTTTCCTATAGGTTAGCTCCAAAATAACTTATGTTAGCACAAAATGATCAAGTTTACATAATAAGCTTATAGTCTTTTTCTTATTCTTCTTCTTTTCCAAAATGACATAGGTTAGCTTCATTTTACCTAAGTTGGCTCTAATATACTAACTTAGAGCTTATATGCTTAGTTTCCTATAGGTTAGCTCCAAAATAACTTATGTTAGCACAAAATGATCAAGTTTACATAATAAGCTTATAGTCTTTTTCTTATTCTTCTTCTTTTCCAAAATGACATAGGTTAGCTTCATTTTACCTAAGTTGGCTCTAATATACTAACTTAGAGCTTATATGCTTAGTTTCCTATAGGTCAGCTCCAAAATAACTTATGTTAGCACAAAATGATCAAGTTTACATAATAAGCTTATAGTCTTCTTCTTATTTCTTTTCCAAAATTCTTCTTATTCTTCTTCTAGTGTTCTTCTTCTAGTATTCTTCTAGTCTTCTTCTTTTTCTTCTTCTAACTTCTTGTTTATCATTTTGCAGATTTGATTTAATTCACGGAAGCTTGCATGGATGGAGTGCTTCTTTTCCATTTGTGTTTTTATTTTGTATCAATGTGAAACTTTTGTGAATTGATGGATAACGGTGTTGGATGAACAATGTGAAACTTTTGTAATATGTAACGATGGAACTATGTGTTGGCTATGTATGTATATATGATGGAACTTGTGTATTGGCTATGTATGTATATATGATGGAACTTGTGTGTTGGCTATGATTGTTATATGGATGCTTGTTGTATATATATGTGTTGGATATCTCATAGGTGAAATAGTGACATGAGATTAAGAAAAAAAATTAAAAAAATTGTTACTAATGGCGCACTAACGTGTGGTGCGCCATTAGTATAGCAGACACTAGTGGCGCACCGTGGGCAAAACTAATGGCGCACTGCCTGGTGCGCCATTAGTATACCAGATACTAATGGCGCACCACTGGTGCGCCATTAGTAAAAAATTCTAGTGGCGTGATACTAATGGCGCACCAGTGATGCGCCATTAGTAGGCAAAACTGGTGCGCCATTAGTAGCCCTTTTCCTAGTAGTGTGTACTCATCTTCAGCAGTAGACAGTGATACACAGTTCTGTTTCTTCGAGGACCAACATACTAAGGATCGTCCGAGGAAATGACATGTACCAGATGTTGACTTGCGGTCCACACGGTCACCAACATAGTTAGAGTCAGAATATCCAATGAGATCAAAATTCGAGCCCTTGGGATACCATAATCCAAGTGTTGGTGTGTGAGCTAGATATCGAAGAATATGCTTCACAGCCTTATGGTGTGATTCCTTCGGTGCAGCTTGAAATCGGGCACACATGCAAACACTAAGCATTATATCTGGCCTAGATGCACATAATTACAATAAAGAGCCAATCATGGAGCGGTATACCTTATGATCAAAGTCAATACCATTTTCATCAGTGCATAGATGACCATTTGTGGGCATAGGAATTTTGATGCCTTTGCAATCTTGCATGCCGAATTTCTTCAGGACATCCTTGAGGTATTTTTCCTGAGATATGAATATGCCATTGCGCTGTTGACAAATTTGAAGACCTAAGAAGAATTTCAACTCTCTCATCATAGACATTTGATATTCTTCACTCATCATATAGGCAAATTCATCACTTTAACGTTGGTCAGTACAGGCAAAGATGATATCATCAACATATATTTGGCACACAAACAGTTCACCATCATAAGATTTAGTAAAGAGAGTGGGATCGAGTGAACTGGGTGTGAAGCCTTTCTTCATGAAGAATTCCTTCAAAGTATCATACCACGCCCGTGGGGCTTCCTTGAGGCCATAGAGGGCCTTATTGAGTCTGAAGACTTTGTCAGGATTCTTTGGATCTTCAAAACCTGGGGGTTGAGCAACATATACTTCTTCCTCAAGCTTACCATTGAGGAATGCACTTTTCACATCCATTTGATATAAGATGATATCATGATGGTTAGCATAAGCAAGCAATATGCGAATAGCCTCAAGTCTAGCAACAGGTGCAAAAGTTTCATCAAAATCAACTCCTTCAACCTGTGTGTAGCCGTGAGCTACTAGTCGTGCCTTATTCCTCACCACAACACCATTTTCATCTTGCTTGTTGCGGTAGATCCACTTTGTGCCAATGATGTTATGCTTGCGAGGATCGGGACGATTGACTAGTTCCCAGACGTTGTTGAGCTTGAACTGATGTAATTCTTCTTGCATGGCCTGAATCCATTCAGGCTCCAAAAATGCTTCATCTACCTTAGTGGGCTCTGTGATAGAGACAAAAGCAAAGTGCCCACAAAAGTTAGATAAGTGTGAAGCTTTTGAGCGTGTGAGAGGACCTGGTGCTCTAATGCCATCGATGATCTTCTCCACTTGCACTTCTTATGCAACGCGAGGATGAGCTGGTCGTCATTGAGGAATTTGATCAGCATTTTCTTCAACATCAATTTCCTCAGCATTTTCTTCAGGTTCATCATCTCGACGTTCTTTACGTTCTGGAATGAATTCTTCAGCAGATTCTTCAGTAGTAATGATATCTTCAGTAGCCTTGTGTTTGAAATCCTCGGGTGCTGGTTCATCTAACACAGAAGGTAGGTGCTCTCTTTGCGAGCCATTAGTTTCATCGAACCGCACATCTATAGTTTCAACAATCTTGTGAAGAAAATTGTTGAAGACTCTGTAGGTGTGCGAGTCCTTTCCGTAACCAAGCATAAAACCTTCATGTGCTTTCAGTGCAAATTTAGAGTTGTGATGAGGATCTCTAATCCAGCATTTAGCACCGAAGACTTTGAAATAAATCACATTGGGTTTCTTGTCCGTGAGGAGTTCATAGGCAGTCTTCTTGAAGAATTTGTGAAGATATACTCTGTTGATGATGTGGCACGCAGTATCAATTGCATCAACCCAGAAACGACGAGGGGTTTTGTACTCATCGAGCATAGTGCGAGCCATCTCAGCAAGAGTACTGTTCTTGCGCTCCACGACGCCATTCTGTTGAGGAGTATAAGGGGCAGATAACTCATGAGTAATACCAAGTTCATCAAGATATTCACTGAGACCCGAATTCTTGAACTCAGTGCCATTGTCACTTCTGATGTGCTTGATCTTCACACCAAAGTTAGTTGAAGCCCTCGAGGAGAATCGTTTGAAGACTTCCTGCACTTCATGTTTGTAAGAGACAAGGTGTACCCATGTGTAACGAGAGTAATCATCAACAATAAAAAATCCATATTGAGATGCTTCATTTGAAACAGAAGAATAATGATTAGGACCGAAGAGATCCATGTGAAGCAATTCGAATGGTCGAGTAGTGGTCATGATGGTCTTTGCTGGATGCTTGGCCTTCGTCATCTTTCCAGCTTCGCAGGCACCGCATAAGTGATCCTTGAGGAATTTGACATTCTCAATGCCAATGACATGCTTCTTCTTCGCAAGCGTGTGCAAATTCCTCATGCCTGCATGACCAAGTCGTCGATGCCATAGCCATCCTTCTGAAGCTTTTGCAAGTAGGCACACGGCTGGTTGTGAATCTGCAGAGAAATCAACAATATACAAGTCTCCTCTCCTAAAGCCTTCGAAGACTTTGGAATTGTCAGCTTCCATAATCACAACACAACGATACTTGCCAAAGACAACAACCATATCAAGATCACAAAGCATTGAGACAGACATAAGGTTGTATCCTAAGGACTCAACAAGCATGACTTTGTCCATGTGTCGATCCTTTGTGATAGCAACTTTACCTAGACCCAATACCTGAGTTTTGCTTTTATCAGCGAAGATGATATGCTTCAGATGTGATGACGATAAAGGAGCATCCATCAACAGATTCTTGTCACCAGTCATGTGATTTGTACATCCACTATCAAGTACCCACTCAGTGGCTTTGGGTTGATCATCCTGCAGATGAATTAGTGCAACTTACGAACTCATATACTTCAGCAGTGAAGAATATGATATCACAATTCATCAGATCAATTTCATCAAGCAGTAGGATAGATAAAGCAGAGGGAGGACGTGTGAAATGAAAGTTCATTTCATCATGGTTAGCCTGCGTCCTTTCAGGCAATTTGTCAGGTCCCCAGCAAATTCTTCAGACGTTACAGTACGTCTGGAGACCTGATCCTGCATAAGAGATTAGTTCTTTTTCTTCACCACCCACATCTGAAGGGGTGGCAAAGAGTTCATCACTCTACAAGCTCCATATGAGAATGGTGGCATAGCGGCCAAACCATTACGTTTCACATAAGAGGGGTTAGGGTAAGCATATGAATAAGCAGAGAATTTCTTCAAGGACTTATGAACATAATAATTTGAAGAATAATGCTCATATTCATAGCCCTTGGCTCTTCCCTGCGAAAGAGAGTTGTTAGCACGATGATGTTCATATGAGGACTTTAATCCATGTGAGGAATTTGATCCCCTTGAGGAATTTGGTCCGTATGAGGACTTGGATCCATATGAAGAATTTGGTCCATCTGAAGAATTTGATCTGCGGTTCCTATTCTTCACTGGTGGTGTCATGAGGACATTCACCTGAAGACTTTCAAGGCACCTTTTGGGAACCCAGATTTTCTTCATAGGGGAACCATTCCTGCAGTTAGTGCCGACATATCTAGCAAATACTTCACCATTCTGATTTTCGAACAGTTTATAGTTGGAGTCAAATGACTCATCAGAAGAATGAGAAGATTCACATGTATAACCAGATAAATTAGATGGATCAACTGGAGGTCCCTTTGCAGCAACCCATGAGGTTTTGGGGTACTGCTCAGGCTTCCAATATGTACCATCAGCATTGAGTTTCCTCTCAAAGGAAATACCCTCTTTCCTAGGGTTCCTGTTGAGGATCTGCTTTTTAAGCACATCACAAAGAGTCTGATGCCCTTTGAGGCTTTTGTACATGCATGTCATGTACAATTCCTTCAGCCCTGCATCGTCAGTGATACTAGCAATGTCCTTAGATGAGGAATTAGTGATAGCAGAGACATGTGAAGAATTTGTAACATTAGAAGCATTTGAACATTCAGGTGAAGAATTAGCAGATTCTCGTTCAATGCATTTTAAACATGGAGGAATAAATTCTTCCTGAGCAGCGCTGATTTGTTGAGCAAGCAATGAATCGCGCTCCTTCTGAAGATCTTCATAACTCACTCTTAGCTCCTCAAGATCTTGCTTTCTTTGAAGAAATTCATAAGAAAGCTTATCATGATAAGATAAGAGAGTGTTATGATGACCTTGAAGGTTATCAAACCTGGTCTGAAGTCTCTGAAGATTTTCAGTTAAGGCTTTAGTGCGATCCATTTCTTCACCCAACATATCATCACTTTTGTCTAGCATGTTTTGAACCTTTTCAAAAGCCTTTTGTTGTTGCACAACAATCTTAGCAAGTTTAGAGTAGCTAGGCTTAAGATTTTCATCAGATTCATCTTCACTAGATTCAGAGGAGGTATATTTAGGTACCTTGGCACCCTTTGCCATGAAGCAATAGGTGGGAGCATAGTCATCGTTGCCTTCATCAGCCTTGTTGGTGAGGTCATTTTCTTCAGAGTTGAAGATAGACTTGCCGAGGAATGCAGTAGCGAGGGCTAGTCTTGCCACACTAGACTCAGAGTCCTCAGAAGCCTCCTCTTCTTCTTGTTCCTCAGATTCAGCTTCAGAGTCCATTTCCTTGCCAATGAATGCCCGAGCCTTCTTGGAGCTGCCCTTCTTATGAGATGAAGACCTTGAGGATTTTAATGACGAAGATTTTGAGGACTTCTTCTTTTTCTTCGCATCATCAGAACTGTAATCCTTGTATTTCTTCTTCTTTGATTCCTTTTCCCACTAAGGACAATCTTGAATGTAATGTCCTGGTTTCTTGCACTTGTGACAAAGCCTCTTCTTGTAGTCACTAGATGAGGAATCATTGCTCCTTGAGGGTTTTCCAAAGCGACCACGTCTTGAGAACTTCTGGAATTTCTTCACAAGCAGTGCTAGATCATGACTTAGTTCTTCAGGGTCACCAAGGCTGCTACCAGAGTCTTCATCTTCGGATTCTGATACTGCCTTGGCCTTCAGTGCACGTGATCTGCCATAGCTCGAACCATAGAGATCTCTCTTTTCAGCAAGCTGGAACTCATGAGTGTTTAGCCTCTCGAGGATATCAGCGGGGTCAAGTGACTTGTAATCATCACTTTCTTGTATCATCAGTGCCAGAGTATCAAATGAGGAATCAAGTAATCTCAGCAATTTCTTCACCACCTCATGGTCGGTGATGTCAGTGGCACCAAGTGCTTGAAGCTCATTTGAGATGTCAGTGAGGCGATCGAAGGTTTGCTGAACATTTTCATTGTCGAGTCTTTTGAAGCGGTTGAAGAGATTGCGAAGAACATCAACTCGAGAGTCACGCTGAGTTGAAACTCCTTCATTGACTTTGGACATCCTATCCCAGATAAGCTTAGCAGTCTCCAAAGCACTCACTCTACCATACTGTCCTTTACTCAGATGGCCACATATGATATTCTTCGCTTGGGAATCGAGTTGCTTGGATCTCTTCACATCGGTAGCGTTCAGTGAGGGTGAGACGGAGGGAACACCATTTTCCACAACGTACCAGAGATTGTTATCAATTGCCTCAAGATGCATGCGCATCTTGTTCTTCCAGTAGGGGTAGTCCGTCCCATCAAAGGTAGGACACCCTGCAGAGACCTTGATCATATCTGCGGTGGACATAACTAAAACTCCAGGCGGTTAAACCAAAATCACACAGAACAAGGGAGCACCTTGCTCTGGTACCAATTGAAAGTGCGCTATATCGACTAGAGGGGGGGGTGAATAGGCGATTTTTATGAAATTCTTCACTGAGGAATTTGCTGGTGAGGAAATTCCTTAGCGAAGAACTACTAGCAGCGGAATAAGTACTCAGAAGTAAACATAGAAGAATACATGCATGGTCATCATTATGAAATGAAGACAAACACAGAGTATAGAAAGCGTAAACACAGGATAGCACAAGATGAAGACAAACAGACTGAAGAAATTGAACTGAGGAAATTGAGAAAGTCTTCAGTCAAAGTCTTCAAACACAGAAATGAACAAACATGCAACACAGTAATGAGGAAATGAAAGTGTTGAGGAATTGGAACCAGTTGGCTTGGTGAAGACAATGATTTGGTAGACCAGTTCCAACTGCTGTCTCAGTTGTACGTCTGGTTGGAGCGGCTGAGTATTTGAACTCGAGGACACCCAGTCCCGGACACACAGTCCTCACTGTATTCTCCTTGAGCTAAGGACACACAGTCCTCGCCCAATCACTCGTGGTAAGTCTTCAGGTGACTTCCAAACCTTCACAAACTCGGTCACTCGGCGATCCACAATTCCTCTTGGATGCTCTAGACCATGACGCCTAACGGTCTGGAAGAAGCACAGTCTTCAAAGTTAACAAGCGTCGGATCCACGCAGGATCAATCTCTTCAGTGATGCTCAATCACTTTGGGTTTGTAGGTGTTTTGGGTTTGGGTTTTGGATTTTCCTCACTTGATGATTTTCGCTCAAAGTCCTCGGAGGATGGGTTGCTCTCAAATGACAAGTGTCAATTTCTCACGGAGCAGCCAACCAGCTAGTGGTTGTAGGGGGCGGCTATTTATAGCCTAGGGAGCCGCCCGACATGATAAGACATAAATGCCCTTCAATGATATGACCGTTAGGTGGATAAGATATTTTGGAACAGCTGGCGCGTAGCACAGCAACGGTCGGAAACTTGAGGTACAAATTCCTCAGGGCTATCATGTTCCTCACTGTGTAGGCAATTCGCACTGGCAAATTCCTAACTCCTCAGTCAGAGCAAGATCCTCAGTGACCAGAAGAACTGCGTCTCTGTCACTGAAGAAATTGACTGATCTGTATGAGATTTCCAATGGCTTCACTCAAAGGGATTGGTAGGTGTACGATTTGAGTTGAGCATCAAGTGGAAATTTTCTCCTTAGTATTTCCTCGACCCCCTTTAATAGTACGGTGTTTCCTATGACTCAAGAAAGAGAAAATGAAACTACGAAAACAAAAGTCTTCATGCTTCATGTTCCTCGAATGATAACCAAGTCTTCAAGGTCACACCAATTTCTTCACTTTCAAAGTCTTCAGAAAGTCTTCAGAATATCAAAGTCTTCAGTTGAAGAACTTCATTTTTAGGGGTCGACTTTCTCTGTAAATATCAAACTCCTTATAGACTTATAGACCTGTGTACACTCATAAACACGTTAGATCCTTAACCTATAAGTCTTCAATACACCAAAATCACTAAGGGGCACTAGATGCACTTACACTTTCTCACGCCTTTGGCGGAGGCAGGGATGAGGCGGGTTCAGGCTCCTCGTTTCATCCTTTCGCTGCCGCGACTACGACCAAACCTGGCCCCAGGAACGAGCCCTAGGGCCTAGATTTAGGGGAGCACGGTAGCTTTTAGGAAAAACGAGGTTTCACATACCTCAGTCCATAAGGGAATGCATGATAAGGGATGAAGAACTTATCTGAAGCTGTAGCCCCCGGCAACTCTGGTTTGCCGTGGGTGAATCTTTGCGCTTGCTGCCCCCGGCAATACTGGCTTGCCGGGGTTTAGATGTCGGTTCGTCCCCCTTCTCTTCTTCGTCCTCAAGTGATCCGGCAAGGATATCAGTGAGTCCTGCAAGCCAAAGAAGGCAAAAGGACGACAAAGGGACGCACACTCGACCTCTAAGCTAGGGGTTAGTCGCCGCCAAGCACTATCAACCCTAACCAAGGACGAGACTCGACCTAGCATGCATGCTATAACTTAGGGCGCCAGCGCATCATTTATTTATGCTCAGGGTCTGCGCCTGGCTTTGTACAAAGGGTTACATGCATCATCGGCAATGCTTGTACAAAAGGTGGCTTGCCGGGGGGCCCGGCAAGCCGCTCCTCACGGGTAAAACTTGCGAAGATGCTCAATGTTCCAGGAGTTACTCACCGGAACGGCATCTTCGGTCTCCAAGCAGACTGCGCCGGGCCTGGTGACTCGTATTACCCGGTAAGGGCCTTCCCACTTTGGCGTCAACTTGTCGGAATTCTTGGCCGATTGAACGCGCCGAAGGACAAGGTCGCCTTCCTCAAGGCTTCGGGCATGAACCTTGCGGCTATGGTAGCGGCGCAAGGCTTGCTGGTAGCATGCTGCTCTCACAGCCGCCCAAAGACGATCTTCCTCAAGGAGCAGTGCGTCATCTTGCCGCAGTTGCTCTTGCTCAAGCTCATCATAAGCGAGCACTCGAGGTGAACCGTATATGAGTTCAGTGGGGATAACTGCTTCAGCCCCGTATACCAGGGCAAAGGGTGTCTGGCCGGTGGCTCGATTTGGTGTCGTCCTGATCGACCAAAGAACCATAGGCAACTCATCAATCCAGTGCCTTCCGCTCTTGTGCAGCCTGTCAAAGGTCTTGGTCCTTAAGCCTCGCAGCACTTCAGCATTTGCCCTCTCAGCTTGACCATTGCTTCACGGGTGAGCAACGGAAGCGAAACAGACTTTGCTGCCGAGGTCTTGAGTATATTGCATGAAGGTGCGGCTTGTGAACTGTGTGCCGTTGTTGGTGATGACCCTGTTGGGTACACCGAAACGGCACACTAGCCCTTTGAAGAACTTGACGGCTGACTGAGCTGTGACCTTCCTCACTACTTCCACCTCTGGCCACTTTGTGAACTTGTCGATCGCAATGTACAAGTACTCAAAGCCCCCGACAGCGCGGGGGAAAGGGCCCAGTATGTCGAGACCCCAGACCGAGAAGGGCCAGGAGAGAGGAATGGTTTGAAGGGCTTGCGCTGGCTGATGAAGCTTCGTTGAATGGAACTGACACGCTTCACACCTGGTGACGAGTGTCGTCGCATCCTGGAGGGCGGTGGGCCAGAAGAAACCTTGCCGGAATGCCTTGCCGGCAAGGGCCCTTGACCCGATGTGGGATCCACATATGCCTCCGTGTATCGCCGCCAACAGCTCCAGTCCTTCCTCTCGATGGATACACTTCAATTTCACACCGTTCGGCCTCTTCCTGTGCAGGACGTCATCGACGAACTGGTACATGGTAGAGCGACGGGCTACTTTTTCCGCTTCTTCCTGCTCCTCAGGAAGTTCCCCTGTTTGGAGGAATCGGACGGTATGCTGTGCCCACGCTGGAGCCTGGGGCTCGACGGCGAGGACTAAAGGCATCTCCTCCGCTATAGGAGTGGCTGTCTCGACAGCAAGAGCTTGACGCTCTGCCGGAGCTAGCCATCCCGTGGCGGGCTCAGTGTCCCCGGCAACATCCTTGCCGGCGGCTCCGGGGAGCTCAGCGGGAAAGTACTTGCCGGGCCCTGATTTCCTCCTCTTGTTCTGCTTTGTTGATGGATCAATGCATGGCTGAGTTAGCTGAAGCACAAAGGTACCTGGTTCCACAGGTAGCTTGAGGGCAGCGCGTTTTGACAGGTAATCGGCGATATCGTTCTCCGCTCGGGGAACGTATTCAGCCTGTATACCGTCGAAACGCTCTTCCAGCTTTCTCACTTCATCAACGTAGGCCTTCATCAATGGGCTCTTGTAATCCTTGTTGACTTGCTTGACGACAAGCTGCGAGTCGCCCCTGACGATGAGCTTCTTGATTCCGAGGTCCGCCGCGATCCTAAGATCGGCAAGCAGCCCTTCGTACTCTGTCGTATTGTTTGTTGATGCCTCCCTGGGGAAGTGCATCTGGATCACGTACTTGAGGTGCTCTCCGGTGGGGGCGACAAGCAGTACGCCAGCCCCGGCACCTTGTAGGGAGAAAGCTCCATCAAAGTACATGATCCAATTGCAACTTGCCTCCTTGCCGGGGAGAGCAGTCCCTTAGGCTTCCTCGTCAGGTGTTGCGGTCCACTCCGCAATGAACTCCGCCAGGACTCAGCTCTGGATCGTCGAAGTACTTTCAAACTTGAGGCCAAAGCTGGACAGCTCCAGTGCCCATTCCACAATCCTCCCCGTCACATCTGGATTGTGCAATATCCGTTGCAGAGGGAGGCGAGTGACGACAGTGATCTCGTGTGCCTGGAATTAGTGACGCAGCTTCCTCGAGGCCCTGAGGAGGCCGAAGAGCAGTTTCTGCACGCCGGAGTACCTTGATCTAGCCCCCTACAGGAGGGAGCTAACAAAGTAGACCGGGTGCTGCATCATTTTCTTCTTCGGCGGCACTTCGACTGGCTGTGTCGTCTCCGCATTGGTGGCGTCGGGCTCTGTCGCTGCCATTACCTCGTCGTCAACCTCTCTCTGCGCTACTAGTGCGGCGCTGACCACCTGGTTCGTTGCCGCTAGGTATAGCAGCAACGGCTCCTGGGGCCTAGGCGCAACTAGTGTTGGCACGGAGGAGAGGTACTTCTTCAAATCTTGCAATGCTGCTTCGGCTTCTGGCGTCCACTCCACCGGTCCCGCCTTTTTCAGGATCTTGAAAAAGGGAAGGGCGCGCTCGGCAGACTTGGATATGAACCTGCCCATGGCAGCGACACAACCAGCAAGTCGACGCACATCCTTGATTCGCTTGGGTGCTTCAATCTGCTCTATAGCTTTAATCTTGTCCGGATTGGCATCTATCCCATGTTGTGACACAAAGAACCTGAGAAGCTTGCCGGACGGGACGCCAAAGACGCACTTCTCAGGGTTCAGCTTGAGATTGATCTTGTGCAGGTTTGCAAATGTTTCTTGCAAATCTGTGATGAGGGTTGCCCTGTCCTTGGTTTTGACCACTATGTCGTCCATATAAGCTTCCATATTTCTATGGAGCTGGGGTTCAAACCCAATCTGGACCGCCCTTGCAAACGTCGAACCAGCACTCTTCAACCCGAAAGGCATCCGTATGAAACAATACGTACCACATGGGGTGATGAATGTTGTTTTCTCTTTGTCTTCTCTTGTCAAGAAGATCTGGTGGTAGCCGGAGTAGGCATCGAGGAATGACAACAGATCACACCCAGTCGTGGAGTCAACAATCTGGTCGATGCGCGGCAACGGGAAGGGGTCTTTAGGACAAGCCTTATTGATATCTGTGTAATCAATACACAGCCTCCACTTCCCATTTGCCTTGCGCACTACGACCGGATTGGCCAACCACTTTGGATGGAGCACTCCTCTTACCAAACCCGCTGCTTCCAGTTTCTGGATTTCTTCTGTGATGAACTCTTGTCGTTCCAAGGCTTGCTTTCTGACCTTCAGCTTGACGGGCCGCGCATGAGGACAGACAGCAAGGTGGTGCTCAATCACCTCCCTGGGAACGTCGGGGATGTCGGAAGCTTGCCATGCAAACACATTGACATTCGCCCGCAGGAAGGTGACGAGCGCGTCTTCCTATTTGTCGTCAAGGGTGGAGCTTATGGTGAAAGCTCCTCCCGTGCCGTCCTCATTGACGGAAACCTTCTTGGTTCCCGGCGGTATGGCCCTGGACTTCTTGTTCCCGCCGGTGGAGCTCCCTGGCACGTCCTCGACGGCAATGCTACACTCCGAAGAGGTGCGCTTGCCGGAGTGGGTGCTCGAGTTCTCACCGGTCTTGTTCTTCTTCTTCTTCCCTCCCGGGGTCCCAGCGGCAGGAGCAAGTGCCTTAGTGGCGACAGCTGCTGCAACTGCTTGCTGGTATAGTTGGTCAGTGCAAATCAGCGCATCTTTCTTGTCGGAGGGGATGGTGATGATCGTCACGGGCCCTGGCATCTTCAGGGTGTTGTATGCGTAGTGTGACGCCGCCATGAACTTGGCCAGCGCTGGGCGGCCAAGGATCCCGTTGTAGGGCAAGGGGATCTTGGCAACATCAAACACGATCCTCTCCGTCCCGAAGTTCAGGTTGCTTCCAAAAGTCACGGGCAGCGTAACCTTTCCCTTGGGTTGGCTTCTTCCTGGGTTGACCCCTTGAAACGTGCATGTCTCTTCGAGGTCTTCGTCAGGAATCTGCAGTTTCTCGATCACGGCAGGCGAGATTAAGTTCAGACCGGCCCCGCCATCGACTAGCATCTTTGTCACCTTGAGGTTGCATATTGTTGGTGAAACCAACAATGGCAAGCACCCGACCGCAGTAGTGCGATCAGGGTGACCCTCAGTGTCAAAGATGATAGGTGTGCTGGACCACTTCAGCGGCCTTTGGGTATCAAACGACGGCTCTGCCACTGTAATCTCTCGCGCCCACTGTTTAAGCCGGCGGTGAGAAGTATGCAACGAGGAGCCGCCGTCGACGCACATGGCCTCTGTAGCTTTCTGAAACTCTTGGTCGCCAGACTCGTCGTCCTCTTCGTGATCGTCGTCTTCTGGCTTTCTGTCATGGCCCCGGGCGGGCCTCTCCTGTTGTTTATCCTTGCCGCGACGGCCCGCCTGGCCGTCATGCTTCTTGCCGGACCCCTCAGCACCGTCTTGGCCCTTCTCCTTGTCCCGCCTCTCATATTCAGCCCTCTTCTTCTCAGCGAGGAGCTCAACCTGTCGGCAGTCTTGGAGAGCATGGCCTTTGGTGCGATGGATCTTGCAGTACCGCTTGTCGGAGTTTCCTGATTTCTCGGCAGCCGCCAAGGCCCGGCAGGCGACACATCCGGCAATTTCCTTGCCGGGGTCATCTGCCTTGGTTTTCTTGGTGGAGCCGGTGTCATCAGATCCCTCGACGGCAAGCACGGCTTTCCCTTTGCGCTTCCTATTGCGGCGCCGGCCTTTCTACGCCGGGGCGGCAGTATCCTCATCTGAGGAGTCGGTTTCCACGCCGGCATCTTCGCCGGGGTACTTCCTTCCCTCTTCAGCCCGGGCACATCTGTCAGCAAGAACATAGAGTTCTGCTACATCTTTCACCTTGTTCATTGCCAGCTCTTCGCGCATCTTGCGGTTACGCATGTTCTGATGGAACGCGCTGATGATGGCAGCAGGATGAACATCAGGGATGTTGTACTGTATCCGGCTAAACCTCTGTATATACTTGCGGAGACTCTCGCCTCCCTTCTGGGGAATGACGTGCAGATCACTTGCTTGGCCATGAGCTTGGTGACCGCCAGTGAAGGCGCCCATGAACTCATGGCACAAATCCGACCAGGAGGAAATGGAGTCTACCGGCAAGTGCATCAACCATGACATGGCGTTGGGTTTAAGAGCCAACGGAAAGTAATTCGCAAGCACCTTATCGTTGCGGGCTTCGGCAGCCGGCATCGCGATGGTCTAGATGCTGAGGAACTCGGACGGGTGGGTCTTGCCGCCGTACTTCTCGCCCACGTTAGGTTTGAAGGTGTGGTGAGTGGGCCACTGGAACTGCCGCAGCTCACGGGTAAAAGCTGGGCAGCCTACCTCGTAAGGCAGGCCTCCAGGGCTCTCCGGTGCTGGGTGGTCCACAGCAGGCCCTGCTCGCCTGTCTGACTGGTGGCGCGCTCCGCGCCGGCGCTCGATAGTGGTCTGAGCGTCTTCATGTTCCCGATCCCGAAGGACCTGGCGCTAGTCACAGTGGGTCCACGGGTCGGACGACGCTATGGAGATTTCGTCGCCCGTAACATCGCGACGAGCAGGTGTCCGCGCTACCGGGCGAGGAGGAGGCGAATGCACCATGGTCGCGGTGCCGCCGGCTTTCCTGCCATTGGTACGCGGGACTCCGTCGGAACGTCGACCCGGGGGCTCCGCCGGACTTGGTTCGTCTTTGTTGGCCATCGCAACAAGGCTTCAGATGGTGGCTCTCCATTCGTCGAGTTTCCCCGTAGTGGGAGGAAAATCGAGGAGCAACTGCAAGCGCGCCAGGGCTTCTGCTGGCGTCAGTGGTAGCGAAACCTGCACAGGTCGCGACGCGCTTCGACTTCTGACCATGTCAGAAGGAGCTCTATCACGATCGCGCGGTCGCATGCCATCTTCACCAGCGCCTCGGCGAGCGGGCAGGTCTTCTACATCTCGGGAGTGGCGCTCGGGGCTCTTCCCGCGGCGACGCCCGGGGTCTTCGGTGCAATTACGCCGTTCATCGCACGCCGCTTGAGAGGAGCGCGCCGTCGGCGCCGGCGTGGGAGTCTTGGACGCCCTTGCATCGCCCTCGGGCGGGGCGGCAGCGATCCTGGAAGGCCCCGCGCCACCCGCGGAGGGCCCGGCTCCGTCTTTGGATTTGGCGGCGTGCGGCCTGTCACCAGGCGCACGAACATCGCCGCCTCCCAAACTCCGGCTGCTGGGACGGTGTTGGTGTTCGCGAACAGTGCCCCGGGTCCTTTCTGCGACCGGTTCGCTGCTCGCCCGCGTCGGGACGGGATGCCCGGCTTCCGACGGGCCAATCGCCACCGTCGTCTTCTTCTTGGGCGCCATGACGATGAAGAAGCGTCGAACTATCTGCTAAAGCCGATTCTTACAACTGTGTTCCCCTACCTGGCACGCCAAAGATGTCGGTGGGAAACGACACCTATGGGATCACAAGAATCCCTACTACGGTTGCGGGGCGCGGGGTTGTGAAAAGAGCGGATCAAACAGGTAGCACACGGTTCCTTTACCCAGGTTCGGGCCGCAAGGATGCGTAAAACCCTACTCCTGCTTTGGTGGATTGTATATCTGAGTTCCTGAGCTAGCTATGGGGCGTCGAGAGCTCCAAAAAGCCGAATCCCCCTCCTGGTTGCCTCGGGCCTTCTTTTATAGGAAAGGGGTTGCCACAGTGGCACACAGGAGGTGGAAAGGGTACAGTAATGCGAGGCTATCCTTCGCATTACATGACAAGGCGCATTTAATGTGCCTTGCTTAGGTGTCCTTGTTTTATCGGGGGCGGGGAGAGCCCCGTCTCGTCCGTCGCCGCTCCCTCTTGCATCGACACGCGCCCTGGCCAGTGGTGCCCACGGTGCCATGTAGGCAGGCAGGCAGCTGAGGTGGCGCAGTGGTGGGTCTCCATGAAGATCTGCACGCCGCCACACAGGTGCCTGCCCAAATGGTTGGGTCGGCAGCTGCATGCGAACGGGGGTGCGACTGGTGCGCGCCTGACGGTGGTCCCACGGGCGTCCTTGGCAAGGGCCTTGCTGCGGCCCCGGCAAGGGTCTTGCCGCGGCCCCGGCAAGGGTCTTGCCGCGGCGCCTGCTGTCATCCCCGGCAAGGCTCTTGCCGGGGGCCTTGTGGTCCTCCTTGGCTGGGATCCCGCCAAGGGTCATCATCTTCTAAAGTGGGTATCTGATCTTGAATGTCTTCACAAAGATCTGCATGCCACCACGGGGATGTCTCCCGAATCCTTGTCCCATGGGGGCAGTGGACTCGAGGGGGACTTCGCTCCGTAGGTGTGGGGCGAGCTGCCACGACAAGGATCCTGCCGGGTTAGCTAAAGCTGCCCCCCCGTCAAGGATCTTGCCGGGGGGGTCTGCTATGTTCCTTTTGCTCTTTGTGGTCTTGGCGTTGTTCTGCTTCCCTTCAGCTTCGGCCTTACCTTGGCTTACCTCCCTTGTCGTGCTCGGTGTGGCGGCGCCCGTGGCTCATACTGCCCGTGCACAGTTATAGGGGTACAAAAAGTGTACCCCTCTTTTTGTACACCGACAAAAACCAAAACGAAAGATCACCTTTTTCATGAACTGAACCGTCGTGGCTGCATCACACTTACTGACCGGCTCTGCCTCAACCCACTTTGTAAATTTATCAACCGCCACCAGGAGGTGTGTCTTTTTATCCTTGGACCTTTTGAAAGGTCCGACCATATCAAGCCCCCATACTGCAAATGGCCAAGTGATTGGAATCATCCTCAATTCTTGAGCTGGCACATGAGCTCGTCGTGAGAATTTTTGACAACCATCACATTTACTAACCAGATCTTCCGCATCAGCATGAGCCGTCAGCCAATAAAAACCATGACGGAAAGCCTTGGCCACAAGGGATTTTGAGCCGGCATGATGACCACAATCGCCTTCATGGATCTCCTGAAGTATTTCCTGACCTTCCGCAGGTGACACACAATGTTGAAACGTCCCAGTGACACTGCGATGATGCAGCTCACCATGAACAATCGTCATGGACTTAGACCGCTGGATGATTTGTCTCGCCAAGGTCTCATCCTCGGGTAACTCCCCCCGGGTCATGTAAGCCAAATATGGCACTGTCCAATCTGGGATGACGTGAAGAGCCGCCACTAACTGCGCTTGTGGGTCTGGAACAGCTAAGTCTTCCTCTGTGGGTAACTTGACAGAAGGATTATGCAAAACATTCAAAAAGGTGTTAGGCGGTACCGGGTTACGCTGAGATCCCAGCCGGCTTAAAGCATCAGCTGCCTCATTCTTCCTTCGATCAATGTGCTCCACTTGATAACCCTTGAAGTACCTAGCTACAGCATCAACGGCGATAAGCCGCCATGAGGGGATCCTTAGAGTCCCACTTGCCTGACACCTGTTGAGCCACCAGATCTAAATCGGCCAGGCACCTTACCCGGCTTAAATTCATCTCTTTAGCCATCCGAAGACCATGGAGCAAGGCCTCATATTCAGCTGCATTGTTAGTACAAAGAAACATGAGCCGGAGCACATAACAAAATTTGTCACCTCGGGGGGAAGTTAAAATGACTCCAGCCCCCGAGCCTTCCAGCTGTCTGGACCCATCAAAGTGAATAGTCCAATATGTGTTGTTCGGCTTCTCCTCGGGTGTTTGCAGCTCTGTCCAATCATTGATGAAGTCTACCAGTGCCTGAGACTTAATAGCGTGTGTGGCACATACTTCAAACCATGAGGCCCAAGCTCAATGGCCCACTTGGCGACTCTTCATGTGGCCTCTCTATTCTGGATGATGTCTCCCAAAGGAGCAGAGCTTCTGGCTTGCCATAAACACCCCGTAAACAAGCTTCTGCCAATGTGGATATATTTTCTTAGACTCAATGAGCACCTCACTGATGTAGTAAACCGGCCGTTGAACCGGATGCTCCTTGCCAACCTCCTTGCGCTCCACCACAATCTCAACACTGAAAGCACGTGAGTTAGCGGCCACGTATAACATCAACGGTTCTCTATCAATGGGAGCCACAAGGACCGGCGGCTTAGATAACTGTCTCTTTAAATCTTCAAAAGCAGCATTAGCCGCATCACTCCAGACAAAAGTGTCCGTTTTCTTCATCATCTGATACAGTGGTATGACCTTCTCACCCAGCCGGCTTATGAACCGGCTTAAAGCAGCGATTTGACCTACCAGTCGCTGAACATCATTGATGCACGCCGGCTTAGCCAAAGAAGTAATCGCCTTGATTTTCTCCGGATTAGCTTCAATGCCTCTGTTAGAGACTAGAAAACCCAAGAGCTTGCCTGCTGGCACGCCAAACACAAATTTGGCCGGGTTAAGCATCATCTTGTAAACCCGGAGATTGTCAAAGGTTCCTTCAGATCATCTATCAAGGTTTCCTTCTCTCTGGATTTAACCACTATATCATCCACATAAGCGTGAACATTGTGCCAAATATGATCGTGGAGACAGTTCTGTACACATCGCTGATAATTCGCCTGGGCACTGTTGAGCCCAAATGGCATAGATACATAGCAGAAGGCTCCAAACGGAGTTATGAAAGCCGTCTTCTCGTGGTCCTTAACTGCCATCTTGATCTGATGATAACCATAGTAAGCATCAAAAAAGCTCAAGCGCTCACAACCCGCCGTAGCATTAATGATTTGATCAATACGGGGAAGAGCAAAAGGGTCAGCCGGACAAGCCTTATTTAAATCTGTGTAATCCACACACATCCGCCAGGTGCCACTCTTTTTAAGCACAAGCACCGGGTTAGCCAACCACTCTGGGTGAAAAACTTCAACAATAAACCCGGCCGCTAAGAGCCGGGCCACCTCCTCAGCAATAGCTTTCTGTCTCTCTTTGTTGAACCGCCGCAGAAATTGCCTGGCCGGTTTAAAATTTGGATCGATATTAAGAGTGTGCTCAGGGAGTTCTCTCGGTACACCCAGCATGTCAGAAGGTTTCCATGCAAAGATGTCCCGATTCTCACAGATGAACTCGATGAGCGTGCTTTCCTATTTGGGATCCAGATTGGCACTGATGTTGAATTGTTTAGATGAGTCACCTGGAGTAAAATCAACAAGCTTCGTTTCATCAGCCGACTTAAACTTCATTGCCGGGTCATGCTCTGTGGTTGGCTTCTTCAGAGAGGTCATGTCCGCCGGGTCAACGTTATCTTGATAAAACTTCAGCTCTTCTGCTGCACAAACAGATTCGGCATAGGCAGCATCACCCTCCTCACATTCCAGGGCTATCTTTCGACTCCCATGCACAGTAATGGTGCCCTTGTGACCCGGTATTTTGAGCTGCAAATAAACATAGCACGGTCGTGCCATGAATTTGGCGTAAGCCGGCCGTCCAAACAGAGCGTGATATGGACTCTTGATTTTGACCACCTCAAAAGTTAATTTCTCAGCCCCAGAATCATACTCATCTCCAAAGGCTACCTCCAGCTCAATCTTACCAACCGGGTATGCCGACTTACCAGGCACCACTCGATGGAAAACAGTGTTGGATGTCTTTAAATTTTTGTCAGTCAACCCCATACGTCGAAAGGTCTCATAATAGAGGATGTTGATGCTGCTACCTCCGTCCATGAGCACCTTAGTGAACTTATATCCACCAACCTGAGGTGCTACCACCAAGGCCAACTAACCCGGATTGTCAACCCGGGGAGGGTGATCTTTCCTACTCCACACAATAGGCTGCTCGGACCACCTTAAATAATGGGGAACCGCCGGCTCAACAGCGTGCACGGCCCGTTTATGATGCTTCTGGTCTCGTTTGCATAAGCTAGTGGTGAACACATGATACTGTCCACTATTCAGCTGCTTTGGATTGCTCCGATAACCCGACTGCTGCTGCTGTTGACCTCCCTGACCAGACTGCTGCTAATTATAGCCACATTGATTTCCCTGAAAGCCGGAATTTGAACCGCCACCCAGGCCATGAAAACCGCCGGCACCTGAGCCACCACCCGACCCATGATTGTGGTCGAACGTGTTGGAATTCTTGAAAGCCTTCATGATCGCGCAATCCTTCCATCAGTGAGTGGCCGGCCTTTCCTGGGTGCCATGTCTCGGATAGGGTTCATCGAGTAGCTGCTCAAGAGATGGACCTGACTCGCCAGATCGAGGGGGCGGCCTCCCCTTACGTCTCTAATTGTTACCCTGTGCATTGGCGTTGGCTACAAACTCCGGGTTACCATCGGCCTTACGCTTATTGCCTCCTTGATTCGCTGGGTTATGCTCCTGACCCTTTCCATTGCCGTTCTTCTTTCCCTTCCCTATCTTTTCCTCATCAGACGCGGGATCCTTGGTACTATCAGAATCGGCGTATTTGACTAGAGCCGCCATCAACTGACCCATATCATTACAATCACTCTTGAGGCGCCCTAGCTTCTGTCTCAGCGGTTCAAATCGGCATTTTTCTCCAACATGAGGACTGCAGAGTCGGCATCCATCTTGTCAGACGAATGTATTATATCCTTGACCCGGCGCACCCAATGAGTGATAGATTCACCCTCCTCTTGCTTACAATTAGTTAAGTCCACAATTGACATGGACTGCTTGCAGGTGTCTTTGAAGTTCTGAATGAACCGGGCCTTTAACTCCGCCCACGAGCCAATGGAATTAGGCGGCAGGCCCTTTAACCAAGTCCAGGTTGTTCCACCCAACATCATGGTGAAGTACTTAGCCATTGCCACGTCACTAACTTCCAATAGCTCCATGGCCATCTCATAACTTTCGATCCACGCCCGGGGCTATAAGTCGGCAGTGTAATTTGGCACCTTTCGGGGTCCCTTGAAGTCCTTGGGCAGACGCACATTACGCAAAGATGGCACTAAACAAGGAACACCACCAGTTCTTGTGGCCACCCCTGCCTCAACAGAAGTCGTTGGATAGTCCGGAGAAGTCTAATGGGCCACCTGATGAGCCGCTAGTTGAGCCGCCCGCTCGTCCTCCTGACGTATCCTGTCCTACACTGGGTTATAACCGCCGGGCTGATTACGGCGCTGGGAGTTGCTTGACAAAGCCTCCGACTCCATATGCCTGCTATAACTTGGGCTCCGGCTTGGGCGAGGAGTCGAATGAATCTTGTCTCGACTATAGGAATAAGCCTCCTGCTGAGCCAGAGCCGTCTGGACAAGTTCTCTGATCCTTTGCGTCTCCACCGCTGTCGGATCGTCACCCTCCACTGGGAGAGCCGCCAAACGTGTCGACACTGCGATCAGGTTCTCCATAGGGCTAGAAAAATGACCCGGTGGAATTGGTACGTAGCGGGGCGGGGCCATATTCACATGAGGAGGTGCCATCACCCGAGGCTGACCCGGTCCCCCTGCTCCGGACATTACGAATTGATTTGCCTCTGGCGGGTTACTAGGGCCGGCTCCGGGTGTGGAGAAAAGGTTCCGAGGATCATAAACCGGAGGCAAACGGGATTGAGTTTTCTGGTGTCTCCTCCTCGTCACCTTGTTAGACGCGTTCAGGCTCATCGTAAGCTGGAAAGCCTCTGACTGGAGATGTTGTGCCCGTGCATCCAAAGCCGCCCGCTCTGCGGCCAATCGGGTGTCCTCAGCCGCTAGGGCCTCCATGGCCCGGTCTATTTCCTCACGTACCTGTGCCACCTCTGCATCGTGCTCATCTTGACTTGCAGGAATAACTGTAGCAGTTAACAGAGCCGTCAACTTGTCCATGAGCGGGCGGGCGCACGGGGCCTCCTGCCCCGGCCGCTCCTGACCCGGACGTTATTGCTGCCGCAGCCATAGAGTTTTGGCCGGGTTGAGTGCCAGCCATGAAGACCCCTACCCAGCTTGGCGGCTCAAAGGGGTCCGGAATACTGCTGCCATCGGAACAGCCCCCAAGTCTACCATCTTGCAGTTGATATAACGAATCCATTTCACCAGTGGACGAATTGCCATCGGAGGGGACGGCCGTCTCACCACCATCTACGGATCCTTCAGAAAATTTCTCTCCGTGGATACAACCCACGAAAGCACGCTTCATGGCGGGTTGAGCTCGGGCGGGTCTCGCGCGCTGAGCCGTCTCGGCGATGTCGGTGCAGTTGTCCGGCTCAGGGCCCGGCTCACCAATTCGGCCGATGAAGACATGGATTCCGCCGAGGGGGACCCGGTACCCATACTCAATTGAGCCGGCGTCGGGGCCCCAGCCTTCGTCGTCAATGTAGATCTTGCCGCGACGACTCTTAGTCATCCGGCCCACAGCGTATCCCTTGAGCCCTTCGAAGTTTCCCTTCAAGAACTCAAATCCACCGTGCACTGGCCCCATGATGGGTGCCAACTATCGTGGAATTGTCACAGCAGATGTCCTCGTGAAAGGACTTAGTCGTGCAGCCATCGCAACTAGGAAGCTGAAAGGTACCTTGGTTAGAGAGATTATCATATTGTTTGGAATATATGTCTTTTGTAGATTTCAATATGAACTACTAGTACATACTCCAAACACTGATGTATATAGACGTATTTTAGAGTTTAGATTCACTCATTTTGCTCCGCATGTAGTCCATATTGAAACGGACGTACTAGTACGCACTCTCCCTCGCCCCTCGCCCCTAGACCCTCGCTCGACCCTCGCCCACGTGGTGGACGTGCAGCAATTCATTCGGTCTCAGATAGCCACAACGATATACTGTAGTACCATTATTGCTCGACTTCCCGAAGAGGCGAAGAGCCAAGCGCAAAGTTAATATTTTTTAGATGCCAAGCGCAAAGTTAATATTTTTTAGATGCCAAGCGCAAGGTTTATAGGAGAACGAGTAGTAGTACGTACCAGTGGGAAGGCAACAAGATGTATGTTCTGCGTGACAGTCTCTTCTTACAGGACGTGCTAGACCTAGTGGACCTCATTGTTGCAATGGGAGTACTATCATAAATTGCACGATTCAGAGTGGTTGGCAGCGGGCATAATTCGGAGTTGCTTAGTCTTAAACCCCTTGAAGAAGTCCCATCGAAAGCAATAGCCATCCTCTACTAGTGCTCCTATGTAAAATGAGTAAATGAGACAAAAGGAGAAAGAGACAAACTAAAAAATCACCAGCCTTAGAGCCAGCCCTATTGTATTAGTGAATGATATTTCTACGTCATGATTGACATGGCTATACTATTAACCATGCTGCAGAGGTAGAAGCGGATTTTTATTTATTTGTGTAGGTAGGAGCGGATGGATATTCAACGAGGAGTGAAATGATGGTTGCTTCCTCGGTCGAACATAGAGAAAGGTGGGCCTCGTGATTTGACGGCTTATTAGTCATTATTATTGCCTATACTCTTTGCCCATATAATAACCGCTTGGTAGAGTAGTGGGCTATACTTTTAATAACCATGCTCGAAGAGAAGAGGTGCATGCACCCACACATGTAGTACTAGTAGCACTCTTTGCGTCATTTGTGTCTTCCCCAACCACACACGTGACACGGTGGAGCTCATTTCTGTACGATGATGCAGCCCACGTGATAATTTGACGAGTCTAGTACTAGTAGTTACTCACTTATAAATAATGGATTGTTGGGAACCACGCATGAACGGTGCCGCATCATTTATAAATAAAGTATTTTTCTTCAGTGGCATGTACGCAATATAAATAGGTTCATATGGAGATAAAAAGAAAACGCTTCACTATATACATAGCCAAGACGAGCCTACATGGTTGCTTCCTGGGGTTGCTCTCTTCACACTCTCTCACACAAAACGAGTGTGGCCACATCTCTAACATCAAGGCGGATCATGTCTGCCGGGGAAGGGGTGGATGGTCTGTGTAGATGCGGTCGCCGTCGCCGATGGTGAAAACCCGCTGTCGGCACGTCCCGATCAGGGGTCCCTGCCGTGCTCTCTCACAAAGTCGGTGTGGTTGCCTTCGTCCCTTGCTCACTGCCGCGGCGTGGGCAGTTGCCGCCTCCCGCTGCCCTCCTCTAGGTTGAGCTACGTCCCAACATCTCTCAGGTACAACTTCCTTTATAGCCGACTTGCACCACTGCCCAAGCTATCCCCACCGCTCCATGTGGATATTTCTCTACTTCTCTGCCCCGCACGTACCTCTGCTGGCTTCTATTGTAATTGTGATGAGTTTACGTCTCTTCAACTAGTCCCAGTAATCTTATTCTAATCCGCTTCTTCAATTTCTTTTCCATAGGGATGCTCATCTCAATTTTAGTGAAACTGCATGAAATGATCCGATGGTCAAAGGGTTGCAAACTTCATTTCTTCGGAAGGTTCAACGTTGCCAGCAAATTAATGCCTGGTTAGGGTTTAGGTTTCAAGGACTAGGGATTGCATAGATTGTTTTTTCTTTAGTTGTCTTTGTTCCAAAATAAGTTTGAACTTTAGTAGTAGTACAACTTCGTACTAAAGTTTGCATAAAGTTGAGACGCTTATTTTGGAACAGAGGGAGTACATATTGGCTATGATCTGTCAATCATTGAGATGCAATAGCATGCATGTTAGTATCCTTTTTATTTGATGAAATGTTGCAACGGGGAAACCTTGGACACAAGATACATGAAATAGAAGCTGAAAGCTTCATAGCATTGTACAATTTTATGTCGATGAGAAATTACAGTATGTACTATACTACTATGTAAAGAGTTAGGTGTCGCACGGCGTCCAAAAAATATGGTGATAGAGTGATGTGGGCCATGTAATCACTGAGCTTGCGTGCTTCCACTAGTTTTGCACTCCTCCGTCGTAAGAATGGAGAAAAATGTAATCCACCTCCTTTCGCTGAAACATGGGACATCTAGCAGTCGTACCACCTCAGTAATAATGACCAATGAGCCGTCAAATCACATAGACCCAGCAGTAAGTTGGACGGACGAAGCAACCATCACTCTTGAATCTGCTTCTCCCTTCAACGTAAGCGCTAGTGAGAGGTCGCATTCGCTCTGCCCGGGCATGAATGCGGCACCGATTCTCTGGAGCGGCGCTGACCGTTTCGGGCGGGAAGCGCGCACGGGTGATGAAGAGGCTTTGGGATGGCCAGGCTGGTCAGGAGCGGGTGTTGGAGCTGTCCCGACCGGACGCTCGAAACTAGAGGATGCACCGACTCTCGCGGCTAACTTGTACACTACAGACCACCTCTCTGTAGGAGTAGGTCGATGTGTGGCTCTCTCTAACACACGCGCGCGCTGTTAAAACACACACACACACACACAGGTTCATGGAATAGGAATATTGTGCGAGTGGGAAGCCACAGGAAGTGAGATAAATGGAGTACGTACAAGAAGAGAAGAGGTGACGAATATTCCATCAAACCTGGACTGAGGAGTAGTACTCCCTCCGTCTAGGTGTTAAGTCATCTTACAGAAATCAGATGTTCCCAAAATGTTTAGGCGTTGTCCATTAACTTCGCATCTCAATCCCCTCCTAGCCTTGTTGCTAGTGAGCGTTATTACTTACTCTGCCTTGTTATCTCCCCCGGAAACCCAGTGCATGGAGCGCAACTACGTGTTGATCAGTCAAGGAATCAAAATCGGCTTGCACGCGAGTTAATACGTGGCCCTGCATGGTAGCTAAAACGCCATCTCTTAATCATTGTGATTAATTGTTGCATTTAGAGATAGAAATCAGGGCTTTAATTGGAGGAAGGACCGGTCAAGTTTCTCCTTCTCCTCCAGTCTGCTTGCACGTTGCTCCTGCTGCACCTTCTAATGTGACTTACACCTAGACGGAGGGAGTAGTATGAGATACGGTGGCACACTGACTTAGGTCGAATACAAGTGCCCAAAATTATGGGAAGAGAGCAAAGTGTACAAACTAAGTAATTAAAATTGAATTTCTTTTTCATTTCTGAAACGGAGGCAAAAGATTTGCCTCATCCACTATATAAGAGGAGAATAGAATTTCACAGGTTGCAAGTGACCCTACAAATAAACGGCATGGCAACTCTCAATACGCCCTAGTTTCTTAGCACTCGCTGTAACCCTTAGTACATACGGTGGCACACTGACTTAGGCCGAATACAAGTGCCCGAAATATTTAAAATTGGAGGATGGTGCAGCCCACCTTTCAGATATTTTTACCGTATGTGGTTCAATTGTTGTTCACTTCGGAGGGTCGTGTACCACACGAACGTTAGTAAGCGCGACCGAGAGGCGTGCAGTCTTAATTGCGAGTTGACTCCTTCGACTGTTAAATTTTCTTCACGTATTAGCATTGCCCCTGGTATATTTCTTCACTACATTAAATAAAGTTTCGTTTCGTGCACAATTTAAAATGATTTTTATGGAGAGAAAAAGAAAATCACTCCATCTATATACGATGCAGCCTCGACGCTTGTTTTCTAGGGTTTGCTCTCTTCACACTCTCCTCCACTATATATATACACGCTGGAGCCTCGGCGCTTGTAGTTGCTCTCTTCACTTTCTTCGCCGTTGCCGTACATAATGTGGGCAGATCGGCCTCCTGCCGCCCACTAAGCCACACCCCGAGAACCATAAGGTATAATTTACTTATTCCACATGCATTGCTCTAGCTGCATGTGGGCTTTTTTCCGCTTCTACATTCGAATCTAGATGTTGGATCAAACAGGAAAGTAGTGGGGAAATTTGTATACCATGAATCTAGGACGTGGTTCAAAGAGGAAAGGAAGTGGGAAAGTAGTATAGACTGGCTATCTAGCACCTACGTTGGTCAAAAAGGGAAAACAATGACAAACGCAGTACACACATCTGTAACGAACTGATCTTTCTATTTTGGGGGACAAGCCTGTAGAGTTTGAGTAGGACTAGATTTGCTGCCTCACACAGGGAAAGGTGTCTAAAGATAACAAAACCGGGACCAACACAAATATGCTCCTTGGTTGTTTGTTCTTTGTTGCAACAGACTGTGCATCACCCCTTTATACATCAGTAGATGCACATGGTGCTGGTGCATCCACTGTCCCGTACAACTCTTTAGTTGTTGTTAATCTAAGGCCCTATTTTGTTTTAAAGTCCTAGGACTTTTATTAGTCCAAACTAAAAAGTCCCTAGTCCCTACCTGTTTGGTTCCAGGGACTAAACATGGCTACAGGTTATTAAACGATATGCTAAAAGACCATGTTACCCCTAATAATGAACTAACAGAGATAAGGTGCGATGTGGGGCACGGGCAACTGTTGGAAAAAATCCCAAAAAGACTCTCCCTCAGCTTCTTTCTTTAGTCCCAAATTCCCACTTTTAGTCCCTAAAAGTCCCTCATGTTTGGTTTAGATGGGACTAAAACGGGCTTTTTTAGTCCCTACACCAAAAAGTACCTGTAAACAATGCTAGAGTTAAAAGCAAATTACATGTTTAACGAATTTTATTGTTAATATAATCTCTCTGTTAATATGTATCAATGCCACTGTTTGAGAAATGCTATTGTCTTGCTTTTTCCCATTTAGATAAGTTAGATGCTTCTTTTTGTGGGCTTCGGTGTCATCCACTGTTATTGACCAGCAGTTGTCTCGTTTGCACCTCTGTGTAAACAGGGTTATCTACTTCACCTCGTTGCTATTGCAACTTTTTGTTGCACTGCACAAAACACTTTTGTTTTAAGAGTGTTTTGTGCAGTTCAACCAAAATGTCACACCGACAACATTGCTTGATTGCTTGATCTTAGTGGAACTGCACAAGAGGAGATCTAACTTCCTATCCGTGTTGGCAAATTTGTTTCAGATCTTCTTGTGAGTTGTTTGAATTCCGCGTCATGAGAGGTCAGTACTAGCCTTCTTTCACATGATTGTGCAGTGTGCTTTCATATGTTGTCCTACTTATACGGTAATGTAGCTTGATTTTAGGGAACTGCACAAATGGAGACAAGACTTCCAATCAGTATGTGCACCGTAATATCCCATTGAGGTAAGATAAGATATTTCACAACTGTTGGCCTGTATTTTGCCACTGTCATCAGAAAATTAATGTCGTTGTTTAGTGATATAGTTGTTCTCCCTAATTGGCATGCCAAGTCTTACATTGAAGGCGAAGCTTGTCTGTTATTGACCCAAGTGATGAAGGGGAAGAACAAGCGGAAGAAAAACAAAAATCACCTCCCAGTGTGGTAATGAAGTGCTGGAACTGATAGAGGCGAGGGTGTCCCGATCTTTCGACGATATGATAACTATCGATTTGGTGGAGACGACTTTGACGATCCGACTACAAACGTGCACGACGTTGCACCTTAGCAATCGCTAAACCAACTCCGAGAGGTTATTGACCACGCCAGAGCACGATCAACCTGACCACGAGGGTCTATTCCTGCAAGCAATCGAAGAACAAGCAAGAATATGATTAAGCAATCTGAATATTGCGAATATGGATAAAGTATTGAGGAAAGTAGGGTTTCATAAGCGGTCTTGGTCTGGTCGTTGGACACAAACGAAGTACACGAAGTTGCAGCGATGGCTAACTTTTAACTAAATAAAACCCAAGTATAAACGATGCCTTAAGGGCTATATTTATAGGGGGGAAGAGAGGGAATTTCGTCCACCCTTGGCAAGGTGGGACTAAAATACCTCCCGGTTCGTTTCCCCTACAATATGGACTCTAAAAACAGCCTATGAAGTAGTATTTCGAAATACATGGGCCTGGCCCAAAAATAAGGTGGCGCGACACCAATAATAAGTTATGGACGAAATTTATAAAAGGAAATTTATAAAAGGCCATCTTGTATATTTCGTCCATCTTCTTGTATGTCATCATGGTGGCTTCAAAGTCCGAAAATCTCCACTTGAACCTCCATTCTTGTTCTCTTCGCACGCCCCTTCATCTCCGTACTTGACCATGCTCCAATGTTCATCCTTCTTGTCTGTGCTAGGCCCTTCAATTGCAAGCAACACAAATGTATCTATGTTAGGCAACATCATATACTCATGAACACTAGAAACATTACCAAGAAACTAAAGTACATTGAATTGGCGTATGCGAGCTCTAGCAATTGTTCCAAGAGGTAAAACAGCAGGGGATATGGGTGTAACTGTGGTAATCATGTCCTCATCATCCTCCCCTTCTTGAAAACAAAGTCGTCCTCGGTGTTGCTTAATCTGAAATGTGGCTAAGAAAAGAGACAAGGTGTAGACGTTGTATATGTATATGTCATCCATTTTTACTGATCTCAGTTGGGGCACATGTGACACAGTTATACAAGAGCACCCTTCAAAAGTCGTGAAATATAAAGCCAATATATTATCACAACAAGTCAAAGGCATGAAAATATTGCAACTCGGTTTGCACATATAAGTGAAGCTCTTATTCATAACAAAATATTGGCAATGCTCGTCATTAAACCATCCCAACTTTGATGAACCATCACCAAGATTAGTGGTCATATCAAAATGATTAAAAATTGGCACAACTATTTTCAAGTGTATTTGATCCAAATTTGATTTATTCACTGATTCACATGGTTCTTTCGCATCAATAGTTAATTCAATGGGTTCACTCAGAATTCTTTGATCACATGGCAAAGTCAAATCATGAATATAGTCCTCTAAAATAGCTGGTGTGATCAAAGTATTGGGTAGCTCATTGCATGGTTCATTTAAATTGACAAGGCATTCATCATACTCATGTGGAGGTGGACGATTGGTACCTTTGTCATTACCTCTTATGATCAACAAAGATGATGTAGGCACTCTAGGTGGTGACACGTCACATGGTGGAGGTGATGTAGTGCTCTCAACAATGGATGTTGTTGTCATAGTACGCGCAGTAGTGGAAGGAACAATTTGCACCTTCTGGTTGTTTATCTTGTGGGCAACACGTCTTCTTATCTCCTGTTCACCTTTGCAAGCAAGACGAAACAAACGGTCCATAGGATAACACTTTTCATGAATTAGTATCTCCTGAATGTCACGGTTTAATCCTCCCCAAAATCTATCCATAAAATCTTCTTCACTTTCTTCTAAAGAGGAATACAACAAGGTAGTTTGTAAATCATCATAATATTTTGTTACGGTGTCACTACCTTGTTTTAAATGTTGCAACTTTTTAATCATGTCACGAGTATAATAAGTGGGGACAAATGTATGTCGCATGGCAAGTTTCAAATCATCCCAAGTAGTAGGTATATAATCAGGGTGTAACCGACTATATTCACTCCACCAAACTAAAGCATAACCAGTGAACGAACCAACCGCAATCTTAACTTTTTTATATTCATCAAAATTATGGGAAGCAAATATATTATTTACGCAAACTCCCATTAAATATATAAAGTAGGTCTAAAACAACCATTAAATGGTGGTATAGAAACAGTAACATGATTAGAGGAGTCCATGCCGTGGACTCTAGGGGCGGCAACGCGCGCCACCGCAGCACGGCGACCATGGCCACGACGCACGTGTCGACGCTCATCGCCTCTCCCTCCTGAGCCCCCGGTTGGGGCGTACAGGGGTAACGGATACCTAGGAGGAGGCCACTCGCACCATGGCCTCATCACCATCATGTGACATGCGCTACAGTGACATGCACGGTGACATGCGGCCCAAATTCAAATTTAAACATTGCGAAAAAATCTGAAAAAAAATCATGCATGTTCACAGCACATACTAAGATAACCCCTAAAAATTTGAGATCAAAATTCGAAACATACATCGAGAAATAAAAAATAGAAATTTGTCATGAATAGTTCCCGAATGGTTCTCTGTAGACTATTCACATCTGAGTTTCTCTTTTTTATTTCTCGATGTATGTTTCGAATATTGATCCGAAATTTTTAGGGGTTATCTTAATATGTGCTGTGAACATGCATGATTTTTTTCAGATTTTTTCGCAATGTTTAAATTTGAATTTGGTCCGCATGTCACCGTGCATGTAACTGTAGCGCATGTCACCTGATCCCATCATCATCGCCGCGTTGCAGCGGTGGACCGGCCTCATCTTCGGCGGGAGCGGCACCGGCCCGTCGAGGGGAGTCTTTCCTTTCTCCATAGCGGAAAACCTTCGGATGGGCACCATTTGTGTCGGGAATGGAGCAGAGGAGGAGAAGCAAGCTGAATGGGAAGAGATGGGCGACGGGGGCTCTGCCCCCCTCCCCATTTATAGCAAGAGAAGGCCAACCGCCGCCCCCCACAATCACAGGTAATGATGGTTTTTCCTTGCATGTCGTAGGGACTTGTCAAGTCGGGCAGTTGCCGAGGAAGCATGGGGAAGCAGAGACGCACACGTCCAATCAACAGCCACGCGTCGACCAAGGCCACAGGCTATTGGGGCCCGCGGCGCTCCGCGCTTGACCTTTGGCTTCGCCTCGAAGCCAAGCCCGAGCGCGCCTTGGGCCCGGGGGCTACTGTCGGGGTTCTGGGAATGGAGGTCCCAAGACATGCCTACCTGCGGCCCACGGCGTGGCTCTGCGAGCGAGCCCATACGGCCCATCTTCATCAACAAGCAGTCAACACCCTCGTGAGGGGCCAAGCCTTGCGAGGCGGACGACACAAGACCTCCTTGGGAGCATCCTCACCAGGTTGGCTCGCGAGGGGCGGAGAGATCAAGGCAAGGCAAACCTCGCGAGGTTCTCGTGACATGAGCCATGAAGATCAAGATCAGGCGGGCGCCAGCGTGCACAGTGTCCTTGTTTCCTCTTTGGTGCTAAGGAAGCAAGCGCAGGAACGGAGTACCAAGGCGTCAAGCAAAGGTTTCCATACCAGTGCAACGAGACCAAGACCATCAGGACGGCAAGACGGAGGTCACCATGGAGCCCAAGGCGGCGTCACCACTAGAGCCTTTTGCAGGCGAAGACTGCTTTTGTCAGGATAAGCTGTACTAGTTGTCCCCTTTCAAATTGGCCGTTGTTGGCTCCCTTCCCTCTCAATATTTGGGGAGAGGACCAGGGCCTCTTAAAATAGGATTAGCCACCACCATAGGAGGTAACTGATAAGGAGTCTCGAACTCAGTAGGAGGCATCTGATCTTTAGCCGATCCTTAGCCACACACCGAGCACAAGAACACCTCAACCTCAGGAGGTTGCTCTTTCCCTTGTAACTGTTCATCCTCAGCCCGAGAGGCAATCCACCACCACCACACTGGAGTAGGGTATTACACCACAACGGTGGCCCGAACCAGTATAAATCTTGTGTCCCTTGTGTTGCGAGTTCGTCGAGTTAGCCCTGGAGATCTTAGCGAAGCTAGAACGTGGATCGGTAGGGGAAGATCTTCGTGCGCACTCCAGTGTTCGAACCTTGAGGGTTTTGCTGGAACCCATGATCCGACACACGTACACCTACTGCTTCTGCAATCCTCTCACATCTGGGCGGATCATGAAGTCGATGCCCAAGCCAGTCGTCACCGCCACAGCCAGGAAGGCCACACATCTCAAGCGCTGGCGAGCGTCGACCAGGTGGAACAAGAAGAAATGGCGAAACAAGGCGACCGAGGGAGCAATGCCCACCATAGCCTCGCAGAGGAAGGCAAAGACGGCGAGGAGGATGATGGATTCGGGGTCCAGATGCAGTTCATGGATCTGGTAATTGAGAGATTATGGCATTGAAGAAATCAGAGAAAGAAGGGATCAGGCCAGCCAAGAGGGCATGAAGATGGATGGGGATCTCGCTGGCCTCCATGTCGATCAAAGCCCGAGAGGCGGGCCAAGCCCTAGTCGCCTTCCACTCGTTGGAATCAGCGGTGAGGGCCGGCCGGACCTTGGCCAACCCCTCCTGGTTGATCACTGTCGATCGCTCAAGAGCAGGCTCCAAGGCTGGTCGATATTCGATTGGGGCGCGGGCCTTTCCTTTCTTCTTCGATCACGAGGCCATAGCGGCGCAAGAGGATTGGCGCCGGTGTCGAATCTGAGAGAAGAGCTGCGGGCTCGCAGGAATGAGGAAGAGCCAAGGGCGAGCACGGCAAACAATGATGGCAAAGCTGCGTTAACAGTAGGTGGCCGCCAAGCCTGGCGGTTATCGAGGCAGCATGGGGAAGTGGGGACGCCCACGTCCCGTCAAGCGCCACGCGTCGACCAAGGCCGCAGGTTGTTGGGGCCCGTGGCGCCTCGCCCTTGCCCTTTGGCTTTGCCTCTAAGCCAAGTCTTCGTGTGCCTTGGGCCCGGGGACTACTGTCGGTGTTCTAGGAACGGGGCTACCCAGACTTGCCTGCCTGCGGCCCATGGCGTGGCTCCATCGACGGCCTAGTATGGCCCACCTTCAACATCAACAACTCAAGACCCTAGCGAGAGGCCAAGAGCCTCGCAAGGCGGACGACACCAAGACCTCCATAAGGAGTGGCCTCCTCAGGCTAGCTCCTGAGGAGTGGAGATTTCTATGCAAGCCTCACCTCGCGAGATTCGGGTGACGTGAGACATGACGACCAAGGACAGGCGGGTGCCAGCGGGCGTAGGGTAGCAATTTCCTCTTCGGTGCTAAGGAGGCAAGCGCAGGCGCGGAGTCCCGAGGAATCAGCCAAAGGTTTCCATTCCCATGCAGCAAGACCAAGACCGCCAGGACGGCAGGACCGAGGTCATCGCCAAGCCCACCACGGCGTCACGACCAGAGGCCTTTGCAAGCGAAGACTACTTTTGTCTGGATAAGATGTACTAGTTGTCTCCTTTCAAGTTTGGCCACTGTGGGATCCCTTCCCGACTTCATTTGGGAAGAGGACCAAGGCCACTATAAGTAGAGCAGCTCCACAACCATACAGAGCGACGGGATCAGATCCACTCCATCCTTCCACTCACCAGCGCACTCGAGCACAAGAACACACCTCCTCCGGAGGTTGTTCTCCCACTGTACTAGTTCATCCTCAACCCCTCGAGGCCAATCCACCACAGAGTAGGAGTAGGGTTTTACACCGCAAGATGGCTCGAACCTGTGTAAACTGCCTTGTCCTGTTTCATTCCCATTCATCGAGCTAGGCCATGTGATTGGTGAGTAGGAAGACTAGGAGGTTGAGTTTTTTGCACGCACCCCAGATTTCAAATCTATCAAGGGTCTGCGGAGCTCAAAATCTGACAGATTAGGCCTCAGCTTCATCCGAGGAATCGGTGATGATGATGTTCTTCTGGTGGTGTAGGTGAAGACGGTGGTGTGGGGATGGAGGTGGCGAAAGATGAGGGGAACGTCGGTGAAGCTCCTTGGAGGTGGAGGATGAGGTGGATGAACCGGCAGGCCGACGAGATCGATGACAGATCCTCATCCGGTGTGGTGGATGAGGGACGTCGAGGTGTTGTTGTGGACGACGTCGTCGGGAAAGAGGCTCCGGCTGGGTGGCCGACGGAGGAAGGTGTGGGGCTTCACGGGTTTTCGTGGCCTCGGTGTACGAATGGGTGGGTAGATGGGATGGGAGGGGGAACCATGGCTTAGGGACGCGTGTCGGTGTCAAAACTAGCGGATCTCGGGTAGGGGGTCCCGAACTGTGCGTCTAGGCGGATGGTAACAGGAGACAAGGGACACGAAGTTTTACCCAGGTTCGGGCCCTCTCGATGGAGGTAAAACCCTACGTCCTGCTTGATTAATATTGATGATATGGGTAGTACAAGAGTAGATCTACCACGAGATCAAGGAGGCTAAACCCTAGGAGCTAGCCTATGGTATGATTGTTGTATGTTGTGTTGTCCTATGGACTAAAACCCTCCGGTTTATATAGACACCGAAGAGGGTTAGGGTTACACAAAGTCGTTTACAATGGTAGGAGATCTAAATATCCGCATCGCAAAGCTTGCCTTCCACACCAAGGAAAGTCCCATCCGGACACGGGACAAACTCTTCAATCTTGTATCTTCATAGTCCAGGAGTCCGGTTGAAGGTATAGTCCGGCCATCCGGACACCCCCTAATCCAGGACTCCCTCAACGCGCTTGTCCGAAATCTATGGTAAGTTACGAAAGTACCCCAACTGATTTAAGTTAGGCGGTTTTTTCGGTTCAGGGGTATCACAGGCATTGCACGTGTCGGGATTTCGGAGGAGGTTGGAGTTTTGCGCGGGTTGTAATTTTGGGATAGCAAGGCGTGGGTTGAGATGGAGGGAGTTTTCGGAGCACAACGAGACAAAGGTATATCTTAAGTATTTAGGGGTAACAAGGCATGGGTTGAAATTTCAGGACAAGCCTAACGTGTACTGTACAAAATCAATTCGCACTTCCCTCGACAAAAAAACAAAAACAAATCAATTCACAGCACACAAGAGAGTCTAGTACCTTGTATTGTACCAAATCAATTCACACTACAAATGCCATTGAAAACTTTGAATTCATGTTATGCTCAATTAAAATATTTCGCTATGTGTATAATGCATGCAACCTGCTACTCAAATGAACGTTTTAGTGCATTCCAAACATATATACTACCGCTTCAATATGAACTAAATTTGAATTCGTTTCTCTATTTGAATAAGATCTACAATCATGATTGTTGTCAAGTTAAACCATTTGAACTCGTTTCTCTATTTTAATAAGATCTACAATCATCATTATTGTTAGGTTAAACCATCATTTGTATATCATCTTCACAGCACACCACATCATTACTGTCGAGTTAGATATGAACTATGTGTACTATATGAACTCGAACTCGATTGTTTGAATCCACTTTATGTTTGTTTCAAATCATAGTACATTTCAAGCTCTAGCTAGATCTTCATAATCTAAACCATGTCTCATATGTATAATGTGTTTATCACATAATGTATGGTGCCCCGACCCCTACGACTTTAGATGTGAGTTGCAAACGCCACACATTTTCACAAATTCAAATAAAATGTGAGATTGTTTGATATATATATATATATATATATATATATATATATATATATATATATATATATATATATATATATATATAGTATGCTTTAGATTGTTCGATATTTAGTTGTGAGCTGCAAACACTACACATTATCACAAATTCAAATAAAATGTGAGATTGTTCGATGTATAGTATGGTTTTAATTGTTTGATATTTAGTTGTGAGTTGCAAACGCCACGCATTATCACATTATGGTATAACATGTCCAAAACCACACCACGCGTGTCACCGCTATATTCATGCATGCATCTGATTATAACCCTATGATCTCCTATTCAAATATATGAATCCACTTTCATATCGATTTATGATCTTTGTTAGTCTCTTACACCAACACAATCCTCTAACCTTTGTAGCTAGCACTAACTTTCTATCGTGCATGCACACGCCCTCCTCGCCCTCCCCCTCCCTCAGCATTCTATCCATCGCACACATTCATTTTTTTTCTTTAGGTCATTGAGGGAGTCCTGGATTAGGGAGTGTTCGGATAGCCGGACTATACCTTCGGCCGGACTCCTGGACTATGAAGATACAAGATTGAAGACTTCGTCCCATGTCCGGACGGGACTTTCCTTGGCCTGGAAGGCAAGCTTGGCAATACGGATATGTAGATCTCCTACCATTGTAACCGACTCTGCGTAACCCTAGCCCTCTCCGGTGTCTATATAAACTGGAGGGTTTTAGTCCGTAGGACACAACAAGAACAACAATCATACCATAGGCTAGCTTCTAGGGTTTAGGCTCCTTGATCTCGTGGTAGATCTACTCTTGTACTACCCATATCATCAATATTAATCAAGCAGGAGTAGGGTTTTACCTCCATCGAGAGGGCCCAAACCTGGGTAAAAACATCGTGTCCCTTGTCTCCTGTTACCATCCGCCTAGACGAACAGTTCGGGACCCCATACCCGAGATCCACCGGTTTTGACACCAACATTGGTGCTTTCATTGAGAGTTCCTCTGTGTCATCAGTTTTAGGCCCGATGGCTCCTCCGATCATCAGCAGCGATGCGATCCAGGGTGAGGCTTTTATCCCCAGACAGATCTTCGTATTCAGCGGATTTGCACTGCGGGCCAATTCGCTTGGCCATCGGGAGCAGATTGAAAGCTACGCCCCTGGCCATCAGGTCAGATGTTTAAACTATACGGTGGACGACCGCGGAGACTTGATCTTCGACGGATCTGAGCCACAGCCGAGCGCGCCGCACTGTTACGATGGGCATGACCTAGCTCTGTCGCCGAACAGCGCCCTGGAGGCCGCGCCTGTGCCCGCTCCGACCCTAAGCTCGGAGCCGACCACACCAATCAAGGAGGGGTGGTTAGACACCGCCTCAAAGGCTGCAATCTCTATGGCGATCAAGCCAAACACCAGCCTTGTCCTCTGCGAAGCCCGTGACTCCAAGGTGCCGGACTCCTCTCCGGACTCCGAGCCCTCCGCGCCCCTACTGATTGAATCCGGTTGGGCGCCAATTATGGAATTCACCACCGCAGGCATATTTCAGTACTTGCCCTTCGGCGACATCCTGAATTCACTCAGGTCTCTCTCTTTGTCAGGAGAGTCCTGGCCGGACTATGACCGACAGGATTGGGATGTGGACGACGAAGAAATTCGATCCCCACCCACCACCCACTTCGTAGCCACTGTCGATAATTTCAACGACGTGCTCGAATTCGACTCCGAAGACATCGACGGTATGGACGACAATGTAGGAGACGATCATGAACCAACACCTGTAAGGCACTGGACTGCCACCTCATCTCACTAGGTATACATGGTGGACACACCCAAAGGAAGCGACGACGAGGAATACAGGGATGCAATGAGGGATTGTTCACTCGAAAAGCAACCAAAGCGGCGATGTAAGCTCCGCTCCAAGACCCGCCTCGACAGAGACAGCAGCCATACAGACCCAGCCATAGAGCAGAATGAGCCGGAGGACGACGAACATGCCTTCGAGAAACCGTCCGAACAGGGCAACTTGGATAAACAAACCGAACAACCCGTCCCCAGCGAAAACAACTGTCCAGACGACCTCACGCCAAATACGCTCATGGAGCAGAAGAACCTCCACAATAGGCTCGTCGCCACTGCGCGTAGCCTGAAAAAGCAGAAGCGGAAGCTCAAAACTGCGGAAGATGCACTCAGAATCATATGGAGCAAAGTACTCAACAGCGCAGACAAACATGGCGGCAGTTGCCGCACAAAAAGCTATCCGAAGCGAAAGCTACTGCCTGAATTTGACGAGGAGGCCTTAGAGCCCTCGTAGTCAAAAAATAAGAAAGCCACCCGGTCGGATAGACGACCCCATGGCCAACATGGAGCGGCAAGCGGCGTCGTACACAAGTCGGCACGCGATCCACTCAAGGACTCGCATCAAAAGGACGGCCCAGCCAGATCTATCTATGGGCCAAGAAAGCAAGCTCTAGTAAGCAACTCAACACGACAATCCAAACATCACGACACACCCAGATACAGGGGTGTCGCACACCCCCTATGTTTCACCGACGAGGTGCTGGGCCATGAATTCCCAGCGGGATTCAAGCCCGTAAACACAGAGGCGTACGACGGAACAACAGACCCTGGAGTCTGGATTGAGGATTATATCCTCCATATACACATGGCCAGAGGAGATGACCTCCACGCCATAAAATACTTACCCCTCAAGCTCAAAGGGCCAGCACGGCATTGGCTTAAAATCCTTCCCGAAAACACCATTCGAAGTTGGGAGGAGCTCGAGGATGCTTTTCGGGCAAATTTTCAAGGGACCTATGTCCGACCTCCGGATGCGGACGATTTGAGCCATATAACTCAACAGCCCGGAGAGTCAGCCCGGAAACTCTGTAACAGATTTCTTACTAAAAAGAATCAGATAGTCGACTGTCTGGACGCCGAAGCCTTAGCGGCTTTCAAACATAGCGTTCGAGACGAATGGCTCGCCAGACACCTCGGCCAAGAAAAGCCAAGAACAATGGCCACATTAACAAGCCTCATGACCCAATTTTGTGCGGGAGAAGACAGCTGGTTGGCAAGATGCAGCACCAGCGACCCAAGTACATCCGAAGTCAGGGATGGAAATGGGAAACCGCGACGCAACAAGGACCAGCGCCGGACTAAGGGAAGCAGTCCGAAGAGCGCGGCAGTCAATGCCGGATTCAAAAGCTCTCGGCAGAATCAGAGAAAGCTTCCCCTTAAGGATAACAGGGATGAGTTATCTAACATGAACAAAATCTTGGACAAGATATCTCAAATTCATAGTACTCCCAGGAAGCCTGCGAACCATACCCACAGAGATTGTTGGGTTTTCAAGCAATCCGGAAAACTCAACGCCGAACACAAGGGGCTCGACACACCAAGTGAGGACGATGAAGAACCCCATGAGCAGAGCACCAGGAAACAAAAGGATTTCCCACAAGAAGTCAAAACAGTAAACTTACTTCACAGGGTGAACAGAGTGGCGCCAACAGAGATTCGCGCCATACGGCCTATCCCAAAGGAGTCTCGCCCATGGTTGTTAAAACCGATCACCATCGACCACCAGGATTACTCTAGAGGTATACGGAACGCAGGCTGGACTGCCCTGGTATTAGATCCGCTAATCGACGGAATCCACTTTACAAATGTCCTGATGGATGGCGGCAGTGCTTTAAACCTGCTATATCAGGACACAATCCGCAAAATGGGAATAGACCCAACAAGAATTCGCCATAATAATACTTCCTTTCAAGGAGTAACGCCAGGCCCGGATGCGCATTGCATGGGTTTTCTTCGGCTAGAAGTTATGTTCGGCTCCCCCGACAACTTCCGCCGCGAAAAGCTAACCTTCCATATCGCCTCATTTTCAAGTAGCTATCAAGCACTACTGGGATGAGAAGCTTTCGCCTGCTTTAACGCAATACCGCATTATGCGTCTCTTACGCTCAAAATGCCCGGTCCACGAGGCGTCATCTCACAAAACGGCAATATTAAGTGTCCCTCGAGCGTGAAAGAATATGCGGCTGCCTTGACAGCCATGCGTTAAAACAGCTTCACCAACGAAAGCATCTGCCAGGTCGTTAAGACAATGGGCTCGGCTAGGCGTGTCCGGAGCAAACATATAACGGATAAAGGTATAGTAGCCATACACCCCTATACAAGGGGCTCCGCGTATGCAAAATACACGACAATAAGGCTCCATTTCACCCGTCCTAAAATTATACATTGTTTATCTAGTACAACGTACATTCCGCACTACTATTCTTTTTTTCTCTTTCTTTTCAGCTAAGTTCCTCTCTTTTACAGATGAACACCATGCTACGCCCGTCCAGGACACGGCACAACAGAGACACAGGCGCAGACGTGCAGCAGGGACCCGTCTCCAGGATTCTTTTTAGATTAAGACCCTGCGTAAACCTTTTTTTACTGTCTCTTGTTGATACACATCCCTCGGATTCTCTGTACAGCCGAGGAGGAGGCTGGCGTTTTGGCATGTGGCCACGTCAGAGTTTTGCACGTACCTGGACATCAGGGGCTTATAACCAAGGGCGTTGTTCCGCCCGTTTTCATAAAAGACCGAATACCTTAGGGAGTGTTCAGCGTCGCGAGTTTGGCCTTATATGCATCAGCTCCGAATCATGTCTTTGGTCAAATGTTGGGTTTGCCCGGCTCCTGTGTTTTGCTGCCTTACGTTCTGCTCTATCGGCTAAGGCGGCACCAGGAGAACTACTGCGATTGTGCCCCAGTTCGGCCAGGAGAGCACCTCAGTAGAGAAAGCCGAAAACTGACTGTCATGATATAGCGTGAGACTGGTCAACCACTCGATGACCCGCCGGAATCTTTAGGATTCCTCCGCATTAACGAAGGGCCGTTTCCCGGCCAGGCACTCACGCGCCCCGGATTCGGGTGAGCGCGGGGCCACCAGGGGCTGTATAGCAGCCCCACTGTCAAACTCCTATGGCTAAGTGAAAGTGATAAAGCATTATAGTCCGGTTGCCTAGTTCGCTGCGCTATCACCTCCTTAATAGACCAAGACGTTGGATCAAGTGTGAAAATGCGCCTTCTGCGAACACCCCCGCATTATATGCGTGGGGGATGAAGCCAAAGATTGCCATCTTTCAGGTTATATACACATATACATTAACGGCCGCACAGGAGGCATATCAATTCTTGAAGGCACAAGTATAAAAAGCTTTTATATATCATTTCCAAACTTTGTTTTACAGCAATACATGTTATTCGAACATAATATCCTTCGAGCATTGCGTCTCTATGAAATGAGCGCCCTGCAGAACTTCCTGAAAATAGTGCTCGGTAGGTACTCTGCTCTCATCCGAGTCTTGGGTTGCAACAGCGGTGGCCTTCATCTCCGCCCAGTATGTCTTGACATGGGCAAGAGCCATCCGCGCACCCTCTATGCATGTCGACCTCTTCATTACATTGATACGCAGCACCGCACCAAGGAACTGCTGCACCAAGCTAAAATAGCTTTTCGGCTCAGGCCTTTCCGGCCATAGATGACTCACAACATACTTCATGGCGAGTCCGGGTAACCTACTCAGCTCAGCCCATTCGGCCAGACGATCGGTTAATGGAAGCAGACGCTCTGGATTGTGGAACTGCGACCAAAAAAGCTTTTCCACTTCGTGATCCTCCTTATCTCGGAAGTGTTCGGCCGCGTCCGCAGCACTCGCTGCCAAATCCAGATAAGTGTCCGCCGCACTCCACAACCGGTCTAGCGAAGCATATTTAGGATCCCTGAACTTCCTCCGCAGCACAAAGGGCTTTCCAGCCGCGATATCTCCGGCCTAACGTAGCTCCTCTTTCATAGCTCTCATCGCAGAGCGAGCATCCTTGGCCTCGGTAATGGCCTTTTCCAGGTCCATCCGTTCCGTTTGATCTTCTTTTTCAAGAACCTCGCAGCGGTCGGCAGCGCTCTTCAACTTTACAGCCATCTCGGCTATTTCCTTCTTGCTTCGGAAGTGAGCAGCATGTTCGGCTTTCGGCTCTTCAATTACCTTTCCGACAGCCGCATCACTTTTCCTGGCTTGCTCCTTGGCTCGGGCAAGTTCCGCCCGAAGATCCTCCACGGCAGCAGCACCATCTGCATCAAGCACACATGTTGTAAGATACTGGCTTCAAGCTCCTCTTACCAAGTGCCGCCGGAGAAATAGCATACCTTGTGCCTCGTCGAGCCGCTTGTTGACAAGCGTAATGTCGGCATCTGCCACGTCAAGTTGCCGCTTTAGTTCGGCAAATTCATCAGTCCGGCTGGCCACCGGACACTTCGCCACCTGCATATGAAAGGCGGCATATTATACCTGGGATTATGATCCTTTGCGCGCCATCACTTTCGACAATGCATAGAGTCTCAGGGGCTACTATCTACACAGGACGCATCTTATATATGCGGAACTGTCAAAAGGTACATCATTTTGCGTACCTCAAAACCTGTCAATAAACTCCTGACAGCCTCGTGCAACCCGCTCTCCACGGATGCAATCCTCTCAATCACCGTACCCATCAACGCACGGTGTTCTTTTGAGATAGATGCTCGCCCGAGCAAATCCTTCAGCTCCTCCGACCGCGCACTAGACTGTGCCGGACTCGCCCGATGGCCTTTTTCGAAGGCCGGACATGGAGGGCTATTGGGGGCCATACGGCCGCCCTCCGGCCCTGCCGGATTCGGAGAAACCCTTCATGATGACACCTCAGGGTCGCCTGCCTCACAAGGCGGTACGGTAGGGGGAGGCATGCCGCTATCCATCATCTCCGGAAGAAGATCCCCTGAAGATGAGCTCTGCTGAGAAGGGCTGAGATCCGAACTACAAGGTAAAATTTCGGTTATATTCCTCAGAAATAGAACAGGGATGTCTCTCATTTTAAACTCCCCTCTTTACTTACGGCTCGGTGGAGGGCTGATCCCCTTGAGGGCATAATTCGGCCAAAGTATTCCCCGATGCAGGACCCTCTGATGAAGATTTCTTTCCCCGCTTTGAGGCCCTGGTCTCCGGGTCGTCAGAGGCGGTCCTCTTCTTCCCCTGAGGAGAGGAATTCTCGATTCCTCCCTTCTTAACATCCTCCTTCGAGGAGGCCGCAGCTTCCTTGTCCCCTCCCTCGCTTTCCTCTGAAGGCACAACCTCCAACATCCGGACCAGCATGGGATCCGGCGTGGTCTCGGGGAGGGGGGCCAGACACCTGATTACCTTTGCTTTCGCTATCCACTCCTGTTTAAAGGACAGCTCCTTTGAGGGCAATTTTATGATAAATATACGGATAGCGAGTGCGGTCACAAGGCTACTTACTTGAGTATCCAGGCGATTGCAGCTCAGACCTGCATCCTCGGTCAAGTCCGGACACGTTGCTTGTGATCCGAGGAATAATCTGTACATCTCCACGGGCGTTGCACCCATCAAATGTTGGAGAGCTCGTGGTCCCTTCGGATTGAACTCCCACAGGCGAAGGGGCGGCGTTTGCAGGGCAGAGCTCGGCGAATCAGCATAACCTGTGTCACCACGACCAGACTGGTGTCTCTTTCTAGGAGATCTCGAATGCGGCCCTGCAGCCAGGGCACGTCCTTGGATGGCCCCCAGTCCAGTCCTTTGTTGACCCATGACGCTAGCTGCGGTGGGGGACCCGAGCGAAAGGCAGGTGGCACCACCCACTTGGTGCCCCTAGGAGCGGTAATGTAAAACCACTCTTGTTGCCATAAGCTGGACTCCTCTTGAAAAGAGCCCTCGGGCCATGGAGCATCAGCATTCCTGCTTATAACAGCGCCTCCGCACTCCGCGTGCCGTCCCTCGATCATCTTCGGCTCTATTTTGAAGGTCTTGAGCCATAGTCCGAAGTGAGGAGTAATACGGAGGAAGGCTTCACACACGACGATGCATGAGGAAATATGGAGGATGGACTCCGGAGCCAAGTCGTGAAATTCCAGCCCATAATAAAACATGAGCCCCCTTACAAAGGGGTCCATGGGGAAGCCTAGCCCCCGAAGGAGGTGAGACACAAACACCACGCTCTCACCAGGCTTGGGAGTGGGAATGACCTGCCTTTGAGCAGGCAACCTATGCGAAATTTTGCCAGTCAAGAACCTGGCCTCTCTTAACTTCAGCACGTCCTCCTCCGTGATGGAGGAGGGCATCCATCGACCTTGAAGGTCGGTGCCAGACATTGTCGGAGGTCTGAAGCGCCTGAAATCTGGAGCCTTGGGTGTTGGAACTCGAGGCGAAGGGCAAACTCGTTTGAGATTAAAAGAAAGGAGTAAGGCCTTGGTCTCTTTATAAGAGGTTTAATACCAAGTGTTAGTGTCAAAATCGGTGGATCTCGGGTAGGGGGTCCCGATCTGTGCGTCAAGGTGGATGGTAACAGGAGACAAGGGACACGATGTTTTTACCCAGGTTCGGGCCCTCTCGATGGAGGTAATACCCTACTCCTGCTTGATTAATATTGATGATATGGGTAGTACAAGAGTAGATCTACCACGAGATCAAGGAGGCTAAACCCTAGAAGCTATCCTATGGTATGATTGTGTATGAAGATGATTGACCTATGGACTACAACCCTCCGGTTTATATAGACACCGGATAGTGTTAGGGTTACACAGAGTCGGTTACATAGGTAGGAGATCTTGAATATCCGCATCGCCAAGCTTACCTTCCACGCCAAGGAAAGTCCCATCCGGACACGGGACGAAGTCTTCAATCTTGTATCTTCATAGTCCTGGAGTCCGGCGAAGGTATAGTCCGGCTACCCGAACACCCCCTAATCCAGGACTCCCTCAGTGGCCCCTGAACCAGGCTTCAATGACGACGAGTCCGGCGCGCAGATTGTCTTCGGCATTGCAAGGCGGGTTCCTCCTCCAAGTCCTTCATAGAAGATTGTAGACACCAAAAATAGTGTCCGGCTCTGCAAAATAAGTTTCCACATAGTGCCATAGAGAGAATAATATTAACACAAATCAAATATGCTGACGTATTCTGCAGTGCGTCATCACACTACGGACAAGTTCTTTACAAATCGTTTTTACTTTTCCACCTCAGCACGTTTTGCGAGGCGGTTTCCTTGGCACGTCCTGTCGAAGTAGAGATCGTGTGCCCCTTTTACGGGATTCTCATCAATACGGACGTGGGTAACCCAACCACGCCATTTACCACGGCGCTTGGGAGGCAAGCGAGTTTTATTAGGCAGGTGGGGACGCATAACCGCATCCGCCCATATAAGGGGGTAAGGATTCACCTTTTTACCTACGCCTTCTTCCTCCTTTGCCAATCCCTCTCTTGCGCACTCGAGCTCCAGCGCCCAAGCCCGCTCTTTTCACCTCAACCTTCTCCAACAATGTCCAGAGCAGGAGGCACGTGGATGGTCTCCTCCGTCACGGAGGCCCAAGTAAAAAAGCTGAGGAAGGCCGGATACCTGTCCAAGGACATCCCGCACCGGCATCCCGAGAAGGGGCAGTGTCGGTGTCAAAACCGGCGGATCTCGGGTAGGGGGTCCCGAACTGTGCGTCAAGGCCGGATGGTAACAGGAGACAAGGGACACGATGTTTTTACCCAGGTTCGGGCCCTCTCGATGGAGGTAATACCCTACTCCTGCTTGATTAATATTGATGATATGGGTAGTACAAGAGTAGATCTACCACGAGATCAAGGAGGCTAAACCATAGAAGCTAGCCTATGGTATGATTGTGTATGAAGATGGTTCGTCCTACGGACTACAACCCTCCTTTTTATATAGACACCGGATAGGGTTAGGGTTACACAGAGTCAGTTACAATGGTAGGAGATCTTGAGTATCCGCATCGCCTAGCTTGCCTTCCACGCCAAGGAAAGTCCCTTCCGGACACGGGACGAAGTCTTCAATCTTGTATCTTCATAGTCCAGGAGTCCGGCTGAAGGTATAGTCCGGCTACCCGAACACCCCCTAATCCAGGCCTCCCTCAGTAGCCCCTGAACCAGGCTTCAATGACGACGATTCCGGCGCGCAGATTGTCTTCGGCATTGCAAGGCGGGTTCCTCCTCCAAGTCCTTCATAGAAGATTGTAGACACCAAGAATAGTGTCTAGCTCACGACCAAGCTCTTTATACAAATGTTTTTCACTTTTCCACCTCAGCACGTTTAGCGAGGCGGTTTCCTTGGCACGTCTTGTCAAAGCAGAGATCGAGTGCCCCTTTTAATGGGATTCTTATCAATACGGACGTGGGTAACCCAACCGCGCCATTTACCATGGCGCTTGGGAGGCAAGCGAGTTTTATTAGGTAGGTGGGGACGCATAACCGCATCCGCCCATATAAGGGGATAAGGATCCACCTTTTTTACCTACGCCTTCTTCCTCCTTTGCCAATCCATCTCTCGCGCACTCAAGCTCCAGCGCCCAAGCCCGCTCTTCCCACCTCAACCTTCTCCAGCAATGTCCGGAGCGGGAGGCAAGTGGATGGTCTCCTCCTTCACGGAAGTTCAAGTAAAAAAGCTAAGGAAGGACGGATACCTGTCCAAGGACATCCCGCACCGGCTTCCCTAGAAGGGGCAGCTTCTCCCCACCCCAAGGCCCCATGAGAGGGTAGTTTTCCTTCCCCACTTCCTCCACGGACTGGGTTTCCCACTCCATCCATTTGTCCGGGGACTCATGTTCTACTATGGCCTGGATTTCCACGATCTGGCCCCGAACTTCATCCTCAACATCTCGGCGTTTATCGTCGTGTGTGAGGCCTTCCTCCGCGTCCGCCCCCATTTCGGCCTTTGGCTCAAGACCTTCAACGTCAAGCCCAAGGTGGTGCGCGGCAGCCAAGCGGAGTGCGGAGGCGCTATGGCTGGCAAGATAGCCAACGTCCTCTGGTTCGAGGGCTCCTTTGTGGAGACCCTAAAGGGGTGGCAAGCCGGGTGGTTTTACATCACCGAGCCACGCGATCCGGAATGGGCCGCAGCCCCCGAGTTCAGATCCGGACCCCCCACGCGGCTTATGTCCTAGAAAGAGACGGGCCTGTCGTGGGGCAACGAGGAAGAGGTGACCGGACTGAAGACCTGCATCCAGTCCCTGGTAAACAAGCCAATCCGGCTTGTCAATATAGTCCAGGTCATGCTCGTTCGTCTGATCCTCCCGTGCCAACAACGGGATTTCAATTTGTGGGAGTTCGACCTGGCGCAGCACCGAGCCCTCAACAGGCTCTTCGACACGTCGTATGAAGACGTCTGGAAGGTGCTAATCAAAGGCGCCGAGGCCCCCGCATCCGCTTCCGAGGACCGCGCATACAGCACGCAGCGTCACGCTAGCGAGGTAAGCTATCTATGCCTTTGACAGGATTATTAAGCTCTTTTTCATAGATTAACTCTATGTGGGATCTAAACTCCCTTACCTTTGACAGGCTTGGCAGGCGATATCCGAACCAATTAACTGTCCGGCTCCCCTGCCCGAAGACCTAGCCCCAGCTCTCCTAGTGAAGCTGCTGACTCCGGCACCTTATGTGGTGCCGGAGAGGAAGGTCAAGAAGAAGAAGACCACCGGGACTCGAAAGAGTGCCCGTAACTTGGTGGTGTCGGACTCGTCATCTGACGAGTCTGAGACGCCCTCCTCTCGTGAAAACGAGGAGGAGGAAGAAGAAAGCTCTCCCCCCCCCCAGCGGAGGGAGAAGAGAAGAAGAAGGCCGCCCCATCAGGGGGGGCGAGGGGTCTAGGAAAAGGAAGACCCCTCCGCCGGACTACTCCCATGACGCCAAAAAGAGCGGAGAGGAGTGGCCGAACAGGGCCAAGCGTCCGGCGAAATCATAAGTTCGGACATCAGAGTAACTCATGATGTTCCTTTGTTGCGCAGCTTTCCTTAATGTCGAATGTGAATATGCAGCCCGCCCCAGGCCGAATACAACGGATCGTCGGGCGGCTCCCTGGACTCATCGGACGTGAACTCCGTTCCGCCCGCTGTCTCCCCCCTCACCACGGATGACGCCGAAGTGGTGTCGCGACAAGCTCCGGGGCAGGAAGAGGTGGTCCTGGAGGAGCCGCAAGGCAACCTCCCGGACTCCAGGAGTGAAGGGGACAAGACCCCCCAGGGCTCCAAGTCCGGCTTTGTGCCGGACACCGCGCCGGAATCTTCAACAGTTCCGAGCCGCGGTAGGCGAACTCCTTCCCTCCGTCCAACCGGAGTCGCTGGACCATCTGATGGAGGTGCTTGACGGCGCCTCCATCGACAAGGGGCACCGTACTATTATGAGTACGGTGATCCAAAAGGTTCAGTCTGCCAAGAGCGGACTGACTGAAGCTTGCGCTAGCCTTCTGACAGGCTTCGAGGTAAGTAAAAATATGTCAAAATATTACCGCACACACAGTAGCCCCTGATGTTGTGTTTGGCGTTCGGAAAGAAAAGCCGAATAGAGGATCTATTAATTTTCGCAGGAGTCTAACAATAAAGAGTCAATATGCGTATGCAGGCTTCGCTTCTATCCACCGCCGCACTGACTGCACAGGTGGATGTCATAAAAAAGGACCTCGGGCGGACCGAGCAAGAGCTCGGCCTTGCCAAACGACAGCTTGAGGAAAAAGAAGGTAAGAAATACCCTACAGAAAAAGGTGCCTATAGAGAGGCGTGATTGCAAAGAATAACAGGATCGTACTGCTTATTGTAGGGGCCACAACTGAGGTGGCGACCCTCAAGCAGGCGCTATCTGAGGCCGAAAAGAAAACGGCCGAGGAGCGCATCGAGCGAGAAAGACTTGGGGCTCAGGTTAGCGAGGTGCAGCAAGAGCTGCAGGCTCTCATGAAAAAACATGAGAGCTTGGAGCTTGAGTCAAAGGCGCAAGCATCCGAGCTCGCGTCGGCCCTTGAGACCGCCAAGGGTGCCAAGGCCGAAGCCCAAAAGGCCCTCCAAGAGTTGGAGGAGAAGAAAAAGATAGCAGCGGGTAAGGCATTCTTAATGCAAAGTAGAAATATAAAAGTAAACTACTTGTCACTTACCCGAATCCGGAGTTCTCCAGGGGCGTTCGCAGATCTTCCCCGCGGCGTATCCGATGCTGCCTCATTCTACCGAGCTGAAGAGGGCAGCTCAACGGAGAGTGTGTTCTGGTCTCAGTATTTTGAGGCCGGACACCCTGTGCCCTTGAGCGACCAGCTGAAACAGCTGGTCGAGCTCCACAAGGCGGTCGAACAAGCCATGAAGGGCTTCATAGTTCGGCTGTGGCCCGGAGAGGCCCTGCCTGGGAGCTACTTCGGGCTGATGCGACGGCTGGTGGGGGCCTGTCCAAGGCTTGAGGTCATCAAGCGTTTCGTCTGCATTGAAGATGCCCGGAGGGCCCTTGCTCATGCAAAGGTGCACTGGGGTAAGCTTGATGGTGAGAAGCTGGTGAAGGACGGGCCGCCGCAGGGGAAGGAGCGTCGCAAGCCCGAGAACTACTACAAGGATGTTCTTGAAGGTGCCCGCCTTATTGCGGATGAATGTACCAAAGGTGTAATTTTTTAATGAACTCGCTCGTGTTTATCCTGTGCGCTGAAAACTTGTTCATATGCGCTAAGCAATGCTTATTGAATTTAAAATATTATTTTCTGTGCGGCCGTTTATCAAAAATTGAGAGATGGCCAGTCGTCGGCTTCTGCCCCCATGCCGCTAGTGCTGGGGTGTTCGGGATAAACCTGAGCGCTCTTTTTCCCATGGTTGGGTCCTTCGAGGGAGGCACTCAACACAACGAACCAGGCAATCGGACTATAATGCTTGAACACTCTCACTTAGCCATAGAACTTTATAATTTTAAATTTCGGCGAAGCCCCTAGTTCGGAAGACCGAATTCGGGGTGCTATCCATGCCTTTGGCCGGACAAAGCCAGCTCCTCGCTCGAAGCGGCATAAGTCTTTAGGGACTCGAAAAACCTCTCGAACAGTGACCGGTCTCTCGCCTTATCATGACAGTCAGTTTTAGCTTTCTCCACTAAGGTGCTTAACCCAGCTGAACCGGGGCACAATCGCAGTGGTTCTCCTAGTGCTACCTTAGCCGATATAGCGGAACGTAAGGCACCAAAACATAGGAGCCGGGCAAACCCAACTATTGACCCAAATCATGATTCGGAGCCGATGCATATAGTGCTATAAATTCGGGGTGCCGCACTTGTGAAAGTGTACGGACTTCTCACACCAGATCGAAGGGTACTAAAGCCCCTGGCGTGTTTGCCGTACCATGGTGTACGGGTGCGATCATGTTATTTAATAAACATATATATTAAAAGAGGATAATGCAAAAAGTAGACAAAAAGCTATGCATTGTTTATAAAGAGGCTATTTATCAAAGTCGAACGATACAAGTAGTGCGATAAGCAAAAAGATATTAGATTATTTAACATGTCCTGACCAGGGGCAGGCCGCGGAATTGTATTCGAAACAGATATACCGCTCGTAATAGAGACCACCTGGGAGTTCCATAATGCGGCATGGCTTTGTCTGCTTCCCTGGATCTTGCATCATTTGTGCGACAGTCGAATTGCCGAACAGGTCGTCCGAAATGTGGAGTCCTGAAAGTAAGAAAAAAGAATCCGGCAGCCCCTAGTACGTTTTAAGCCGTATTTTGGGAGTGCCGTTATTGTGCCCCTTCCCCTGTGCCCATGGTATTTCAAGGGCGTATTTATGTACGCGAGGCACTGGTTTCGCTATATCGCGAGGGCCGGGGTTGGGGCCGCATTGCTACGCCTGCTCAGAACGTGCTAGGCGGTCTTGTTGTAGGTTACTCCGGGCGCGCTTGGCAGTGTCCGACTTTTTAACGGCCGGACTGGGGAATTGCCTAAGAAGGCTGCTTTGTACTTACGCTGCGAGAGCCACCGTGTGCTCCTCCGTACGGATGGAGCGTTCGGTGTTTCCGTTGACCGTCATCACTCCTCGAGGGCCTGGCATCTTGAGCTTGAGGTATGCGTAGTGCGGCACCGCATTGAACTTTGCAAATGCGGTTTGTCCGAGCAGGGCGTGATAGCCACTGCAGAACGGGACTATATCGAAGATTAACTCTTCGCTTCGGAAATTATCCAGAGATCTGAAGACCACGTCAAGTGTTACCGAGCCTGTACAATTGGCCTCTACACCTGGTATAATGCCTTTAAAGGTCGTCTTTGTGGGCTTAATCCTTGAGGGATCTATGCCCATTTTCTGCACTGTATCCTGGTAAAGCAGGTTCAGGCTACTGCCGCCGTCCATGAGGACTCTTGTGAGATGAAATCCGTCGATTATTGGGTCGAGAACCAATGCGGCAAAGCCGCCATGACGGATGCTAGTGGGGTAGTCCCTTCGAGCAAAAGTGATCAGGCAGGAGGACCACGGTTTGAACTTTAGGGCGACTGGCTCCGTCGCGTATACGTCCCATAGCGCACGCTTCCGCTCCCTCTTGGGAATGTGGGTTGCGTATATCATGTTCACCGTCCGCACTTGTGGGGGAAACCCCTTCTGTCCATTGTTGTTCGGCAGCTTGGGCTCCTCCTCGTCATCGCTATGCAGCCCCTTGTCTTTGTTTTCCGCTCTTAACTTGCCTGCCTGCTTGAACACCCAACAATCCCTGTTGGTGTGATTGGCTGGCCTTTCGGGGGTGCCATGGATCTGGCACAAGCGGTCGAGTATTCGGTCCAAACTGGACGGGCCCTGAGTATTCTTTTTGAATGGCTTTTTCCACTGACCGGATTTATAGCCTCTGAATCCGGCATTAACTGCCGTATCTTCATTGCTGTCGCTGCTAACGCGGCGCTTTTGCTTGTTTCGACGTGTCCTGCCACTTTTGTCCTTGGTATCCGAATTACCAGGGTTCTTTGATAAGTTGTTGCTGCGAGCTAGCCAGCTATCTTCTCCCGCGCAAAAGCGGGTCATGAGTGTCGTGAGGGCTGCCATAGATTTCGGCTTTTCCTGTCCCAGGTGCCAGGCAAGCCACTCGTCGCGGATGTTATGCTTGAAGGCTACTAGGGCCTCTGCGTCCGGACAGTCGACTATCTGGTTTTTCTTTGTTAGGAACCGTGTCCAGAATTTCCTGGCCGATTCTTCTGGCTGCTGAATTATGTGGCTTAAGTTGTCGGCATCCGGTGGTCGCACGTAGGTGCCCTGGAAGTTGTCGAGGAATGCGGCTTCCAGGTCCTCCCAAGAACCGATTGAGTCTGCTGGCAAGCTGTTAAGCCAATGTCGGGCCAGTCCTTTAAGTTTGAGCGGGAGGTATTTGATGGCGTGTAGATCATCGCCACGTGCCATGTGGATGTGAAGGAGATAATCCTCGATCCATACCGCTGGGTCTGTGGTGCCATCGTATGATTCGATGTTCACGGGTTTGAAACCCTCTGGGATTTTATGATCCATTACTTCGTCTGTGAAGCATAGTGGGTGTGCGGCGCCCCTGTACTGGGCTATGTCACAACGCAGCTCGGAAGAGCTATGTCTGTTGTGTTCGGCCCGGCCGGATTTGTTGTATCCGGAGTGAGGATCATCGTCACGTGCCGTGGGGCGCCTATGCGTTCCGTAGATCGATCTTGTTTGTCTTGCTTTATCCTCCAGTACGTCTCGCAGGTCTGGCGCATTTTCCCGTGCCTTGGTTGAGCGGCGTCGGGGCATGGCTTGGGTGGAGGGCCGACATGCCTCTCTTTCGCGGCCGCGAGGTGGCCGGTCTGCCATGTCGTGCGCTGGTGATGTAGGCGCTTCCTCCTCTGATCGGGGTAGCGCCCTGCGCTTTGGGTAACTCTTGGAGGGGCGCTCGAGTTCATACTCTTCGGCCGCAAGAACTTCAGTCCATCTATCAGCTAGCAAATCTTGATCAGCTCTAAGCCGTTGCTGCTTTTTCTTTAGGCTGTTTGCCGTGGCTAGAAGCCTGCGTTTGAAACGCTCTTGTTCGGCGGGGTTTGATGGTACGACGAATTCGTCGTCATCGAGGCTTGCCTCGTCTTTGGAGGGAGGCATATAGTTATCATCCTCAACCTCTCGTTCTGCCGCTCTCTCATGAGGGTTGGCTTCTCCATCTTCCTGCGCCGAATCTTGCAGGGTTGGGTGTTCTTCGGCGCTATCCGGGATAGTATTATCTCCCGTGCCGGAATCACCGGTTTTGCTTTGGCGGGATTTAGAGTGGTGCCGCTGACGCCGACGCTTTGGCTGTTTCTTGGAGGTGTCATCCCCCGCTGTTCCATCGCCATCTCCATCTTTTGGAGTATCCACCATATATATGTCATATGACAAGGTGGCCTTCCAGCGCCCTACAGGTGCTGGTTCCTGTTCGTCTCCTACCTCGTCGTCCATACCGTCGAAGTCTTCGGATCCGAAGTCAAGCATGTCGGTTAAATCGTCGACAGTGGCTACAAAGTGGGTGGTGGGTGGGCTTTGAATTTCTTCATCGTCCGAATCCCATCCTCGCTGACCGTAATCCGGCCAGGGCTCTCCTGATAAAGAGAGAGACTTGAGAGAATTCAGGATGTCGCCAAAAGGAGAGTGCTGAAAGATGTCCGTGGCGGCGAACTCCAGTATGGGTGCCCAATCGGATTCGATTGGTAGGGGCACGGGGGGTTCGGAGTCCGGAGAAGAGTCCGGACCCTCAGAGTCACGGGTCACGCGGAGTGCGGGGCTGGCGTTCGGCTCGATCGCTGTCGGGGATTCTGACTCCGCGAGCACCTATGGGGACGGAGCCCCTTTTCGGTTCGGCAGGGGGCGGAGGTCGCACAAAGAGCAGATCGAGGCGAGGCACGCGAGGGGTTTTACCCAGCTTCGGAGCTCTCCGGAGAGATAATACTCCTACTGCTGCTTTGTGGATTGTATTGAGTTCTTGCTCGGGAGCGCTAGGTGCTACAGTACACACCAGCAGCTAACGAGACCGAGCGTGAGTGTTCTACTGTTCGTCCTCCTGGGGGCAATCCCCCTCTACGTTGTGCATGGGCCTCCTTTTATATGCTCAAGGGGTCTCCAACAGATGGCAACGTAGGCAAGGGCAAAAATGGAAAGGTGCTGCGGTAGGTACAGCTACCTACACAGTGTATCATACCTAACCCTGACGGTAGGGGACAAGGGCATTAAATGCCTATCTACGTCGCCCAGACGGTGCAGAAAAGGGACCGTCAGGGGCGCCAGCGCTTGCCACGATGGCGATCTTGTCAGTGCCGCATGCCACAGTGTACCCCTGGCTGCACAGCCTCCCGCCACGTACGCCTGGAAGGGTCCCAGAGCGACACGTAGGTGGGTGAGCTGGAGCGCAGGTACAGAGTGGTTGCTTGCCGCAACAAGCGTCTTGCCGCAATTGTTGTCTTGTCGCTCCCGGAAGCTTGTCGCTCGCCGGGTCCTGCCGGGACGCGTGGCGCGTCGCGGCAAGTTCCTTGAGATGCCCTGGTTGGCCCTCCCGGCAAGCTCCTCTTGCCGGGGTCTTGTGCCTTGAGTGGCCTTCCCGGCAAGCTCCTCTTGCCGGGGACTTGTCTCCTTGGCTTAAATACTTTGTTCTTGAATGGCTCAAGAGGAGCCACAGGGGGCCTTGGTGGTCGCCTGGCAAGCCTTGCCGCGGGGTGCTGTGACTGCCCGTGCACAAGTTCGGGATACTAGGGTACCCCTACTCTAGTACACCGACATGAGCCCCCGGGCCTGGGCCATACACGGTGCCGAGCGCTGTTGGGCCAGGCCCAAAACAGGGCACGGGCACGCGCGGCCTGGAGCACGCCATATCTTACTCCGTATCCACCGCGCCCTCCCCGAACGGCACGCGTCGATTGCGGCGTCGTGGGAGAGGTCGTGGGTGGTTTCTTTATTCGGAAAAGGCGGACCGTTCGCCCCCTCCCTCCTTATAAGCAGGGGAACAGGGGTAGTTCGCCCATCTGCCCGTTGCTATTCCCTCCTCGAGAATCTCCGCCACTCCCCTTCTTCCCTCCGAGGCTCGAGGCGGCAGAGCTGAAGGAGGACTTCTACCTCTTCTGGTCGACGGGGACGCGAGCGCATCCGCGCACGAAGGTACTCCCAGCCACTGCTTGGGATAAGTATCCCACTGGGTATCCCTTCTTTGCCTTGTTCTTCTACTGCGGGCTCTGCCCGCCCTTTTCTGAATTCTTTTGTGACATCATGAACACCTACGGGCTCCACCTCCTCGACTTCACCCCCAATGCTGTCCTGACCATGGCAGTTTTCGCACATCTCTGCGAAAACTTTATCGGAATCCATCCAAACGTAGCCCTTTTCCGCCATTTCTTTTCGCCTCGGGTTGAGAAAGGAGAGCCTTTATCCGGCGGAATCGCCTGGATCTCGAAAGCCGGCAAGAAGGATGCTTATCTGGATGGAGAGTTCTGCAACAAGTGGGAGGAGTGGAGGGCGGACTGGTGCCTGATTGTCGAGGAGAACCCACAGCCGTTTACTGCTCTGCGCGAAACTCCAGTAGTGCATGACAGTGATTGGAGTAGCCTGGCCCCGGAAGACGACGGACTGAAGATTGCCATCGCCCGGATCCTACGCCTCAGGCTTGCCGGGCTTACTGTAGGAGCGGTTGGCGCAGATTTCCTCCGCCGCCGCATCGCCCCCTGCAGGAGAGGAGGAGACCCGCCTGGGAGTTCCAGAATGCGGCGGATATCATGAGGTTGCGGCCGGGCCTCAACTTCAACTTCACTGTCCTGGAGCTCAATACGATGCTCCAGGAGCTGTTCAAGCACGACCCACAGCACCCCGAAGTGTTCAGGTTGCCGAGGGGTGTCGTTCCGCTGTGCAACAACTCCGCGCTCGATCGCATCCGTGCAATGATGCCGCTGTGCGACTCGCACGGAATTGATCCAGCCTGGATAGAGCCTGCAGACGATGTCGTGCGGGCGTTCTTTGATAACTTGATAGAAGTGCCGGTCGACGCCGATGAGAAGAGGGGCCTCACCCGGGTCACTACCGAAGATGAGCTCAAACGCATCGCCACCAGGCTGGAAGAGGCGGCGGCAGCCGCAGCTGCGGGCGAGTTTGGGTTCACCGTGGAGGAGGCAAATGCAGCAGAGGCGGCAAGCCTTGCCGATCGAGAGGAGCTTGCCGGCGAGAAGAGGTCCGCCGTGCATGACGTCGGGCCGAGCGGGCCCGCCGAGGATACGAGCGGCTCGTTGGAGATCGGCTCCTCTTCCTCTTCGTCTTCGGACAGCTTGCCGCAAGCAGAGCCCCCGGCTCCACAAGCAGAGCCCCTGGCTCCACAAGCGGAGCCCCCGGCTCCACCAAGAAAGTGTCTTCGCAAGGCCGGGGACGTAGCGGAGCGGCGGACGAGTCAGCCCCCACCGCGCTGCACGACACGCTCCACCGCGGCAAGTTCTGTTGCCACGGAAGCAACTCACGCTGCAGCGGCAACTGGAGCGGGATCCTCCCGGTCCGCTGCTCCAGCTCCCGCCAAGCGGCCAAGAGATCCGACTCCTCCGCCTCCTCGCGCCGGAGGTGGGCCGGGCTTTGACTTCTCCGTGCTTAGCTCCGACGAGGAAGAAGAAGAGTAAGATTCTAGTTGTACTTGTATGTCTTCTATATTTGTTGTCTTGTCTTGCATCTCATTTGCTTCACTCTGAACTTATTCCTTTTTAGGACTCTGGCCCAGAGAATGGCAAAGAGAGCTAAGGTTCCGGTGATTGTCATCGAGGATGATCCCACCGTGCCAGCAGGGGGTGCGCCCGAGACAAACTTGCCGGACCCGACAGTTGTTCTTCAGAGCAGCCCCCAGCGCAGCCCCCAGCGTAAGTATATGGTTTACTTCCTGCTGTTAGCGCGCATGAATACTCTTTGCTCGCTAATATCTGACTGTTGGCTTGTGTAGGAGCAGAGCAGCCCCATCAGGAGCGTCCGGACGCCGCCCCTGACATGCCATCTGCTTCGACTACGCCGCCAAGGGAGAGTTCTCCGGCAAGGGAGAATCCTCCGACAAGGGAGAGCTCTCCAGCAAGGGAGAAGTCTCCGACAAGGGAGAGCTCCCCGGCAAGGGAGAATTCTCCGGCAAGGGACAGTACCAGTGACCCCCCGGCAGCGGATATCCCAACTGCTGAGCCTGAAACAGGTACTCCTTGCTTCTAAATTTCCCTTGGGTTCTTCTTTTTGGATATTTGCTTGACTTTTCTTCCTTTTCCGGCCATCAGATCCATCTACTGTGGAGCCGATGGAGACCGAGGTTGCTGTTGACGATGCCGCCGCCACTGAAGAAGCGGCCGGCGCTGATGATCCCGCTAGCGAAGAGGCCGCCAGGGCTGTCGCCGCAGCAGCCGACGAGGGGTCCGGCGATCGCACTGACGACCCTGAGGCCGCAGGAGCGACAGGCGCTACACCGACCGCCGATCCTCCCGCCGCTGCCGCAGCGCCAGGCTCCGAAGAGCCCCAGCCAGGCGTCTACTTGAAGGCCGGCGATGGCGTCTTCATCAACCTCCCCTGGGCGTCAACGTCCAGGGCGCCGGTCGAAGGAGAAAGCTTTGACGTGGAGGTGCTCGCCTCCGCTAGGCTGACGCTGGTCGACGCGCCAGGCAGTAGCAGCGATGAGCCTGAGGAGGAGCGACTGCTGCGGAAGCTGGTGTCGCTCTACCGCGCTCGACAGGCCAAACTGGAGTCCCGCGAAGCGCTCGTCGCGAAGGCGGGCGTGGACATGGAGAAGCGCGCGGAGGAGCTCCGAGGTCTCAACCAGGCAGCTCTTCGGTCACTGGCGGCGGAGCGTGTGCAGCTTGATGAAGCACAGAAGGCCTTCATCCTCGAGAAGGCAGAAGTTGCAGAGCAACAACGACTTGCCGCCGAGGGGCTATCTGCGCGGGAGGGCGAATTGGTGCAGCTGAAGGCCAGCCTGGACAGCCATGAAGAGGAGCTCGCCGCGCGCGAGCAAACACTCGGCGGAGCCCTCAAGGAAGCAAAGGATGCTGCCGCAGCTGCCGAGGCCGCCAAGAAGGAGCTGGAGACGAAGGTGGCGCAGCTGGAGGCTGATCTTAAGGCGAGCGGTGAAGCGCTTGCCGCGCTCAAGCATGAGCGCGAGAAGGACGCCTACACCTTTGGTGAGCTGCAGGGTCGTCTCGCCAAGAAGATCAAGGAGCTTAGCGCCGCCAAGGATTCCAACGCTGATCTTGAGCTGAAGCTGGCTGCCTTGACCAAGACGCTGGACGGCGCCAGGGAGCAGGAGGCGTCCCTGAAGAAGGAGATCAAGGCCGACAAGGCGTTGCTGGAGAGCATTGCCGCCACCCAGAATGATTTTAGAGAGACTGTGGAGTAGTGGACGGAGGGTCTTGTGAATGCTGCCGCAAACATCGACAAGGAGCTGGCGCAGCTGGGGATGGGGGATCTCGGGTATCCCTCCGATGAGACCCTCCCATCCAGCGCCAAGCTCACTCTGTTCTTCAAAGGCGTGGCGACGGCCCTCCAGCGACTCCGGGAAAGGATCCCAAAGCAGCTGGCCGACGAGTCGCGCAAGATCTGCGTGGGAGCTCTTCAGAAGGTGTTGGTGAAGGTAGCCTTCCGCAGTCCGGGCCTCAACCTCACCAATGTCCTCAGATCCCTGCCGGCGGAAGCTGATCTGGAGGCGCTCAAGGACCTTGTCGCACCCATTGTGGACAAGGTGAGCGGGATCAAGAGGGTTGAGGGCGATAGCGTGGACTAGGCCGCCCGTTTTCTTCTTTTCTTGTCGCTGCTAATCACGTTATGGAAACAGTCTATTAGAGCCGCGACAAGCTATCTTGTAATATATAACTTTATTTTGGGCAGCAATTGCAATGTTATTTCCTTTACTTGATTGCTTCCCTTGTATGTTTTTGCCCTATGCTTTTAGGGAACTTGCCGGCGTAGGCACCTTTGCCGCGAGCACTGAGTGCGGGACATCAGCAGCCTGCTGGCAGTGCCGTTGCCGACAAGAAACCTTGTCGTAACTAGCTGCAGCTCGCTTAAGTTGTTGAGTGAACTCGAAACAAAGTAAGGGCGCGACTCTAGTCGCAGCACACTCAAACTGTTGAGCGAACTCGAAACAAAGTAAGGGCGCAACTAGCCACGAGTCAGTTCCTTCGCGCACAGGTTTTCCATACAAAGCATGGTCGTTCAAGGAAAATAACTTAAATTTAGAAAATCCGATTGCTCAAACTTTGGCACTTAGCTTTTCTGTCGTTTGCTTCCCGGCAAGGCGAAACTTTCTTGAACGACGCCTGGTCCATTTCATTATCTTCCCCTTCCCCCCCCAGCAAACTTGTGGGCGAAGGAGCCTTCATTCCCTTGAGAAAAAAGGAAGTAGAGAAAATAATGATATGGAGCCTTATGGCTCGTTATTGCTTACCGGGAGTGTTCACTGCACAAAGTGTCAGATAATTCATGCAAAAAAAGCATGAAATTGACAAGGTGTGCGGAGCACGTGAGCTTTATTTATGCACAGGGTCTGTGCCTGGCTTTGTACAAAGGATTACATGCAACAACGGCAAGACTTGTACAAAAAGGTGGTTGCTGGACAGGGTCCGACAACCACGCCTTACGGGTAAAACTTACGAAGATGCTTGATGTTCCAGGAGTTGCTCACTGGAAAGCCATCTTCGGTCTCAAGGCGAACAGCGCCGGGCCTAGTGACTCGTTTCACCCGGTAAGGGCCTTCCCACTTTGGCGTCAACTTGTTGGAATTCTTGAAGGAATGAACGCGCCGAAGAACAAGGTCGCCTTCCTCGAGACTTCTGGCGTTAACTTTGCGGCTATGGTAGCGGCGCAAAGCTTGCTGGTAGCGAGCAGCTCGCACAGCGGCCTGAAGACGATCTTCCTCAAGGAGCAGCGCGTCATCTTGTCGCAGCTGCTCTTGCTCAAGCTCATCATAAGCGAGCACTCGAGGTGACCCGTATACGAGTTCCATGGGGATAACTGCCTCTGCTCCATAGACTAGAGCGAAAGGTGTCTGCCCAGTGGCTCGATTTGGCATCGTCCTGATCGACCAAAGAACCACCGGCAGCTCCTCGATCCAGATTTTTCCGCACTTGTGCAGCCTGTCGAAAGTCCTGGTCTTGAGCCCACGCAGCACTTCAGCATTTGCCCTCTCCGCTTGACCGTTGCTTCTGGGGTGAGCAACAGAAGCGAAGCAGACCTTGGCGCCAAGATCTTGGACGTACTGCATGAAGGTGCGGCTCGTGAATTGCGTACCGTTGTCGGTGATGATCGTGTTAGGGATCCCGAAGCGGCAAACAATCGACCTGAAGAACTTGACTGCTGACTGTGTTGTCACCTTCCTCACTGGTTCCACTTCTGGCCACTTTGTGAACTTGTCGATAGCGACGTACAAGTACTCAAAGCCCTCGACTGCTCGGGGAAAGGGGCCGAGGATGTCGAGCCCCCAGACCAAAAATGGCCAGGATAAAGGGATCGTCTGGAGAGCTTGAGCTGGCTGGTGTATCTGCTTGGAATGGAACTGGCACGCTTCACACTTGGTTACTTGTGCAGTTGCATCCTGGAGGGCTGTCGGCCAAAAGAAACCTTGCCGAAAAGCTTTGCCGGCAAGTGCTCTTGCGCCAATGTGGTGACCACATATGCCTCCGTGTATCTCTACCAACAGCTTCTGTCCTTCTTCCCGGTGAATACACTTCAATTTCACACCATTGAGTCTTCTTCTGTACAGTGCGTTGTCGACGAACTGGTACATACTTGACTGCCGGGCTACTCTTTCCGCTTTTTTTGGCTCTTCGGGAAGTTCTCCTGTCTGGAGGAAACGGACAATCTGTTGTGCCCATGCTGGAGCTTGCGGCTCGACAACAAGGACTAAAGGCATATCTGCTGCTGCGGGAACATCCGCTTGGCGAGAACCTGCGGCTCAGCCGGAGCTTGACGTTCCCCGGCAAGCTTGCCGGAGCAAAACTTGTCGGGAGCGTCTGCTTCAACGAAACAAACCTTGGGGCTTGTCGGAGCAGACGGCTCCTCAGCACTCTTGGCGTTGATCTTGGGGACTTTCTTGGCAGCGGCTTCGGGAAGCTCTGCCGGAAGGTAGTCACCAGAAATCAACTTCCTCTTCTTGCTCTGTCCGGTCGATGGCGTCACGGATGGTTGAGTCAGCTTGAGCACAAAGATCCCTGGTTCCACAGGTAACTTTAGTGCTGCGCACTTTGACAGGCCGTCAGCAATGTCGTTCTGAGCTCTTGGAACATGTTCCATCTGCAGGCCAACAAAACGCTCTTCTAGCTTCCTCACTTCATCAACGTAAGCTTCCATCAACGGGCTCTGATAATTCTTGTTCACTTGGCGGACGACAAGCTGTGAGTCACCCCTCACAATGAGCTGCTTGATCCCAAGGTCTGCCGCGATCCTGAGACCGGCAAGCAATCCCTCATACTTTGCAGTATTGTTCGTTGCTTGCTCCTTGGGAAAGTGCATCTGGACCATGTACTTGAGGTGCTCTCCGGTGGGTGCGACAAGCAGCACGCCAGCACCGGCGCCTTGCAGCGAGAAAGCACCATCAAAGTACATCAGCCACTCTTTGCTTGCTTCCTTGACGGGGATGCTCGTTTCTGGAATTTCTTCGTCTGGTGTTGGCGTCCACTCTGCAATGAATTCTGCCAATGCTCTGCTTTGGATAGTTAAAGTGCTCTCAAACTTGAGGCCAAAGCTTGACAGTTCCAGTGCCCACTCAACAATCCTGCCTGTTGCTTCGGGATTCTGTAGTATCCTCTTCAGCGGAAAGCGAGTGACAAATGTGATCTCATGTGCTTGGAAGTAATGGCGCAGCTTTCTCGAGGCCATGAGAAGGCCGAAAAGCAATTTCTGCACACCAGAGTACCTTGACCTAGCCCCCTGCAGAAGGGAACTGACAAAGTAGACTGGGCGCTGCACCATTCTCTTCTGTTGTATCTCTTCGCTCATCTGTGCAGATCCATCTTTGTCGGGACCAGAGCTTGTCGGCGAAGTCCCTTGCTTGTCGCTGGACGTGCTTGCCGCAGTCGCTGGCTCATCATCAGCCTCCCTCTCCGCTACTAACGCAGCACTAACCACTTGATTGGTTGCCGCCAGATACAGCAGCAACTTCTCTTGTGGCTTAGGTGCGACAAGTATTGGAGTGGAGGACAGGTATCTCTTCAAGTCCTGCAGCGCAGCCTCCGCTTCCGGAGTCCATTTCATTGGACCTGCCTTTTTCAAGATTTTGAAAAACGGCAGGGCACGCTCAGCAGACTTAGAGATAAACCTGCTGAGAGCAGCCACGCAGCCGGCAAGTTTCCGCACATCCTTGACGCGCTTCGGTGCTTCGATCTGCTCAATGGCCTTGATCTTGTCGGGATTGGCTTCAATTCCCCTCTGGGACACAAAGAACCCGAGAAGCTTGCCGGAAGGGACTCCAAACACGCACTTCTCGGGGTTGAGCTTGAGGCTGATCTTGCGCAGATTTGCGAAAGTCTCTTCTAGATCTTGAATCAGAGTTGCTTTGTCCCTGCTCTTGACCACTATGTCATCCATGTAGGCCTCCACATTTCTGCGTATTTGCGGTTCAAAAGCAGTATGGACTACCCTCGCAAATGTTGAACCAGCATTCTTCAAACCGAAAGGCATTCATACGAAACAGTACGTGCCACATGGAGTGATGAATGCGGTCTTCTCTTCATCCTCTTATGCCATGAAGATCTGATGGTATCCTGAGTATGCGTCAAGAAATGAAAGCAAATCACATCCGGCCGTGGAGTCAACAATCTAGTCAATGCGTGGCAAGGGAAATGGATCTTTGGGGCAAGCTTTATTGACATCGGTGAAGTCGATACAAAGCCTCCATTTCCTGTTTGCCTTGCGCACGACTACAGGATTGACCAGCCACGTTGGATGGAGCACTCCTCTGACGAGGCCAGCTGCTTCCAACTTCTTGATCTCTTCTGCGATGAATTCTTGGCGCTCCACTGCTTGTCTCCTGACTTTCTGCTTGACGGGCCGCGCATGAGGACAGACTGCAAGGTGGTGCTCAATTACTTTCCTGGGAACGCCGGGGATGTCAGACGGTTGCCACACAAACACGTCGACATTCGCCCGCAGGAAAGCAACGAGCGCACTTTCCTATTTAGGGTCGAGAGTGGCACTGATGGTGAAGGTACCACCAGTGCCGTCCTCCTTGGCGGACACCTTCTTGGTCGCTGGCAGAGCTGCCATCGTCTTCTTACACTTGCCGGTGGAGCTCGATGGTGCGTCCTCGACGGTAGAGCAGCACTCCGAAGAGGTGCGCTTGCCGGAGTGGGCATCAGAACTCTTGCCAGACTTGGTCTTCTTCTTCCCTCCGGGAGCTTCAGCGGCAAGTGGCTTGCAATCTGTGGCGGCTGCTGCTTCCCGGTAGATCTTGTCGGCACATATAAGAGCATCTTTCTTGTCGCCAGGGACAGAGATGACACTTATCGGGCCTGGCATCTTCAGCATGTTGTATGCGTAGTGAGAGGCCGCCATGAACTTGGCGAGCGCTGCACGACCGAGAATCCCATTGTAAGGCAATGGGAAATCAGCAACGTCAAAAGTGATCCTCTCAGTCCTGAAGTTCAACTCGCTGCCAAATGTCACCGGCAGCGTGATCTTCCCCTTCGGCTTGCTCCTTCCCGGGTTGATTCCTTGGAACGTGCCGGTCTCTTCGAGCTCGCTGTCAGGGACCTGGAGTTTTCCGAGCACAGCGGAGGAGATCAGGTTCAAGCCGGCCCCGCCGTCAACTAGCATCTTAGTGACCTTGAGGTTGCCGATAGTTGGTGAGACCAACATCGGCAAACACCCGACCGCAGTTGTGCGATCAGGGTGGTCCTCAATGTCAAAGATGATAGGCGTGCTGGACCATCTCAGAAGCTTGCGTGACTCAACGGGTGGTTCTGCCGCATTAACTTCCCGCACCCACTGCTTGAGTTGGCGGTGCGAAGTATGCAGAGAAGCACCGCCGTCAACACACAGGACCTCTGTGGCTTTCTGAAACTCCCGCTCACTGGTCTCATCATCATCCATGTCTTCGTCGTCGTCATCTTCATCCTTGTCGCGGCCGCAGGGAGGTCTGTCTCCTTGCCGCTGATTGGCCTTGCCGCGGCGTCCTCCCCGGCCGGTGCGCTTCGTACCGGATCCTCCAGCACCTGCTTGGGCTTTCTCCTTGTCGCGTCGCTCGTACTCGGCCTTCTGCAGCTCGACAAGCTGCTCGACCTTCTTGCAGCTCTGGAGGTCATGGCCCTTGGTGCGGTGGATCTTGCAGTACTATTTGTTGGTGCCGTCCTGCTTGTCGGCGGCCGCCACAGCCTGGCAGTTGGCGCATGCGGCAACCTCCTTGCCGAAGCTACCATTTTTGGCTTTCTTGGCGCCACCGTTGTTGCCGGACTGCTCAACAACTAACACATCTTTGCCTTTCCTCTTCCTGTTGTTCCGCCGCCGGTTTTTATTTGCCGGGGCAGCATCCTCGCTGTCAGATCCTCCCGTTCCTGTATTCTCTCCGGGGAGTTTCCTCCCTTCCTCAGCACGTGCACACCTGTCGGCCAGGGCATATAGCTCGTTGACGTCTCTGATCTTGCACGTCGCCATCTCCTCCCGCATCCTTCGGTTATGCACGTTCTGATGGAACGCGCTGATGACCGCGGCAGGGTGGACATCTTGGATGTTGCGTTGCACTTGGCTGAATCTCTGGATGTACTTGCGCAGGGGTTCTCCTTCCTTCTGGGCAAGCAGGTGGAGGTCACTCTCCTGGCCATGAGGTTTGTGGCCGCCCGTAAAGGCGCCGACAAACTGATGGCATAGGTCTGCCCAGGAAGATATGGAGTTTTCCGGCAAGTGCATGAGCCAGGACCTAACATTGGGTTTGAGTACCAGCGGGAAGTAGTTGGCAAGGATCTTGTCGTCTCGCCCCCCGGCAGCCTGCACCGCGATGGTGTAGATGCTGAGGAACTCCTACGGATGCAACCTGCCGTCGTACTTCTCCGGTACGTCTGGCTTGAAATTCTTCGTGCTGGGCCACTGGACTTGTCGCAGCTCACGAGTAAACGCAGGGCAACCTACCGCATACGGCAGGTCGCCTGGTTCCCCTGGCGCATGCATGTCGACAGTGGGCCCAGCGCGCCGGTCGGATTGACGCCGCGTTTCTCTTCGGCGCTCGATGCGAGTGCGAGCGTCTTCTTGCTGTCGTTCGTGAAGAACTTGGCGCTGATCGCGACGAGCTCGCGGATCTGATGAAGCAGTGGAGTCACTGTCGTGGTGGACCCGGCGAGTCGGTGATCTTGGCCTTCAGGGCGGAGAGTGCACGGTGGTTGCACCCCCACCGGTCTTGTCGCCATCGGCTCGCACCTGGCTGGCTTGCCGTGGCTGCGATGTGGTCGGCTGCCGTGGAGTGTCGCCGTTGGCGAAGCCGATGAGGCTCTGAATGGTGGCCCTCCAGTCGTCGATCTTGTCTGGTGTTGGAGGGAAGTCTAGGAGCAGTTGAGCTCGCGCCAGAGCTTCTGCTGGAGTGGCGGGCAGCGGTGGCGAACGGTGCGAGGAGCGGGATATGCTCGGACTTCCAACGATGTTAGAAGGAGCAGTATTCCGTCCCGGCGACCGTGCCTCGCTCGCGCCAGCACGTTGGCGTGCATGCTGGCCTTGAGCATCCCGAGATCCGCCAGCTCAATTTGGGTCCAACGAGCGTATGGTACCGTGAGTACCGCGACGCTGCCGGTCCCGCGCCTCCTGGGATGGGCGCGGAGCGTCCACGAACGCCCGGTCATCATGGGAGCCTGCTACGCCGCCAACGGGCAGCGCAGCCTTGTCCTTGGACCTGGTGGCACCGTGGGCCCCGTCGTCAACGCCCGTTCTTCCGCCGTCGTGCTCCGGCGGTGGTGGGTTCGATGCGGACGGAGCAGCCGCCTCCGAAGTCTTCTTCTTCGGTGGCATGTCGATGAAGTCGATGAAGATCTAGCTCGCGTGAACGCCGGATCAGGTTCACACAACCTCGACGCCCCCTACCTGGCGCGCCAAAGATGTCGGGGATTCTGACTCCGCGAGCACCTATGGGGACGGAGCCCCTTTTCGGTTCGGCAGGGGGCGGAGGTCGCACAAAGAGCAGATCGAGGCGAGGCACGCGAGGGGTTTTACCCAGCTTCGGAGCTCTCCGGAGAGATAATACTCCTACTGTTGCTTTGTGGATTGTATTGAGTTCTTGCTCGGGAGCGCTGGGTGCTACAGTACACACCAGCAGCTAACGAGACCAAGCGTGAGTGTTCTACTGTTCGTCCTCCTGGGGGCGATCCCCCTCTACGTTGTGCATGGGCCTCCTTTTATATGCTCAAGGGGTCTCCAACAGGTGGCAGCGTAGGCAAGGGCAAAAATGGAAAGGTGCTGCGGTAGGTACAGCTACCTACACAGTGTATCATACCTAACCCTAACGGCAGGGGACAAGGGCATTAAATGCCTATCAACGTCGCCCAGACGGTGCAGAAAAGGGACCGTCAGGGGTGCCAGCGCTTGCCACGATGGCGATCTTGTCAGTGCCGCATGCCACAGTGTACCCCTGGCTGCACAGCCTCCCGCCACGTACGCCTGGAAGGGTCCCAGAGCGACACGTAGGTGGGTGAGCTGGAGCGCAGGTACAGAGTGGTTGCTTGCCGCGGCAAGCGTCTTGCTGCGGTTGTTGTCTTGTAGCGCCCGGAAGCTTGTCGCTCGCCGGGTCCTGCCGGGACGCGTGGCGCGTCGCGGCAAGTTCTTTGAGATGCCCTGGTTGGCCCTCCCGGCAAGCTCCTCTTGCCGGGGTCTTGTGCCTTGAGTGGCCTTCCCGGCAACCTCCTCTTGCCGGGGACTTGTCTCCTTGGCTTAAATACTTTGTTCTTGAATGGCTCAAGAGGAGCCACAGGGGGCCTTGGTGGTCGCCTGGCAAGCCTTGGCGCGGGGCGCTGCGACTGCCCGTGCACAAGTTCGGGATACTAGGGTACCCCTACTCTAGCACACCGACAATCGCCTTTGAGATCGCAGCCCCCGAGGCGACGTCCAACCGCTCATCCTCGATTGACGCAATAGGCTCCGAATTAAGGGTCGGAACCGATGCGTGTGCGGCCTCCAGGACACTATTCGAAGGCTGAGCTAGATCGTGCCCCTCGAGATAGTGCGGCGCGCTTGGCTGTGGCTCGAACCCGTCGAAGATCATGTCTCCGCGGATATCAGCCGTGTAGTTTAAGCTTCCAAACCTGACTTGATGGCCAGGGGCGTAGCTTTCCATCTGCTCCAGGTGACCAAGCGAGTTGGCCCGCAGAGCGAAGCCGCCGAAGACGAAGATCTGCCCGGGGAGAAAAGTCTCACCCTCGACCTCATCGTTGTTGATGATCGAAGGAGCCATGGGGCCTAAAGGCGATGACACAGAGGAACTCTCAATGAAAGCACCAATGTCGGTGTCAAAACCGGTGGATCTTGGGTAGGGGGTCCCAATATGTGCGTCAAGGCCGGATGGTAACAGGAGACAAGGGACACGATGTTTTTACCCAGGTTTGGGCCCTCTCGATGGAGGTAATACCCTACTCCTCCTTGATTAATATTGATGATATGGGTAGTACAAGAGTAGATCTACCACGAGATCAAGGAGGCTAAACCCTAGAAGCTAGCCTATGGTATGATTGTGTATGAAGATGATTGTCCTACGGACTACAACCCTCCGGTTTATATAGACACCGGATAGGGTTAGGGTTACACAGAGTCGGTTACATAGGTAGGAGATCTTGAATATCCGCATCGCCAAGCTTGCCTTCCACGCCAAGGAAAGTCCCATCCGGACACGGGACGAAGTCTTCAATCTTGTATCTTCATAGTCCTGGAGTCCGGCGAAGGTATAGTCCGGCTACCCGAACACCCCCTAATCCAGGACTCCCTCACCAAGGGCCCTCCCAGTGACCATTTGGGACTCGCCTTTGATCGAGAAAACATACCAACGGGCACGACTGGGTTACCCACGTCCGTATTGATGAGAATCCCGTAAATAAAGGGGACACGATCTCTGCTTCAACAAGAAGTGCCAAGGAAACTGCCTCGCTAAACGCGCTGAGGTGGGACAATAAAACGATTCGAGTAAAGGCTTGGCCGTGGTGTGATGTCACGCTACGGAATACGCCAGCAGATTAGATTTGTGTAAATATTATTCTCTCTATGGCAATATGTGGAAACTTATTTTGCAGAGCCAGACACTATCTTTGTGTTCAAAATCTTCTATGAAGTACTTGGAGGAGGAACCCGCCTTGCAATGCCGAAGACAATATGCGCGCCGGACTTGTCGTCATTGAAGCCTGGTTCAGGGGCTACTGAGGGAGTCCTGGATTAGGGGGTGTTCGGATAGCCAGACTATACCTTCGGCCGGACTCTTGGACTATGAAGATACAAGATTGAAGACTTCGTCCCATGTCCGGACCGGACTTTCCTTGGCGTGGAAGGCAAGCTTGGCGATACGGATATGTAGATCTCCTACCATTGTAACCGACTCTGCGTAACCCTAGCCCTCTCTGGTGTCTATATAAACCGGAGGGTTTTAGTCCATAGGACACAACAAGAACAACAATCATACCATAGGCTAGCTTCTAGGGTTTAGCCTCCTTGATCTCGTGGTAGATCTACTCTTGTACTACCCATATCATCAATATTAATCAAGCAGGAGTAGGGTTTTACCTCCATCGAGAGGGCCCGAACCTGGGTAAAAACATCGTGTCCCTTGTCTCCTGTTACCATCCGCCTAGACGCACAGTTCGGGACCCCCTACCCGAGATCTGCCGGTTTTGACACCGACAGTCATTCTCCCACGGTCTCCACAACTCCTTTCCGACACACACCGATCAATAAACCTCTCCAGCGATGTCTACCTACCACATACACACGCACCTTCCATCTCCTCCTTCATGTGTCCATGCCTCATGTCTCTCATACGGTCCCACACAAGTGTAAACTCTCGCCGCTCTTTTCATCGATCTCACAATAGCACACTCCTCCCCCTATCTAGCTAGTAGGCCTCTCGCACCACCTCCTAGCTCCATTCTCTATGTCTATCCATCTCGCTAGGCCTTATTTGCCTCTAACAAATGGATACACACCGGCTGATCTCCCGCTATACATATAGCTAGCTAGGTCGTTATAACTCGTTTTCCCAAGGCACCTATCGATCTACCTCATTGTTATATCTCTCCCTTCCTCCGACACACAACAATTGATCTACCGATCTAGTTAGGACTGCTTACCAAACACATGGCCCCCCTTCATCATCCATGCATGCCTCCCGACACATCTATCACGCGCGCGCGCGCACACACACACACACAGAAACACATCCCCACTCTTATTGATAATATTATAGTTATGCCCTCAGTTTGTCTAGTAGGCCTCTCCCACCATCTTCGAGAAGCAACTCCACCACCTATCCAGCACTCTACCCCTCTCCCTCTCTCTCTCCCAACCTATTTCCCATCCTTCACTTATGTATGGATGTCAACCGATCTCCCTCAAGATATAGCTGGGTCTCTCCTTCTCAACACATATACGAGTAGATCTACCTCCCTAGTTAGGTCTCTGCCTCCCCCACTCCGCCCCCCCCCCCCCCACACACACACCCCGATACATCGAGCGCTCCAGTCATGTCTCCCTGCCACACACAAACTTGCCCTGTGCCCTCTGACATTCCGGTAGGTCAGTCGCCCTATATCTTTGACTTGCGCACACAATTTCAATGGCTCTCTTCATCGATCTCGCGCCCACCCACTTGATCCGCTCTTCGACTCTATCGATATCTATGACCCCTCCCTTTCTTCTGGTGGATCGCCCCCTCTATATATATGATATATATAGGCCTCTATTTCACACACATTGCATGTGTCAAATTTTTGTTTGAGATATCATCGACACATATTCCCACAAATACATTTACGAAATCACCCCCCCCCCCCAATGAAAAACACTCACGAACGCACACGCCATCTTTCTAGGTTTGTATATCTCTCACACACACCCACGTAGGTGGGGGACGTGCACGAAGAGAAGAGGTGCACACACGGCACACGTACTCCTATCTCTTTCCCAACCACACCCACGCGGGTACACGGTGGAGCTTATTTCTATATGAAAAGGCAGCCCACGTGGTAATTTGACACGTGTACTGGTTGTCCACTTGATGGAGGATTGTGTACCATGGCCGGGTGAACAAACAAATTGCGACTTGACGTGTTATGTTAAAAAAGAGGCAAACCATGTGGGCCCTACCACTCCATCTATATACGATGCAGCCTCGGCACTTGTTTTCCAGTGTTTGCTCTCTTCACACTCTCTCTCCACTATATATATACACGCTGGAGCCTCGGCGCTTGTAGTTTCTCTCTTCACTTTCTTCATCATTGCCGTACATAATGTGGGCAGATCGGCCTCCTGCTGCCCACTAAGCCACACCCCGAGAACCTTAAGGCATAATTTACTTATTCCACATGCATTGCTCTAGCTGCATGTGGTCTTTTTCCGCTTCTACACTCGAATCTAGATGTTGGATCAAATAGGAAAGTAATGGGGAAATTTGTATACCATGAATCTAGGACGTGGTTCAAAGAGGAAAGGAAGGGGGAAAGTAGTATGGACTGTCTATCCAGCACCTATGTTGGTCGAAAAGGGAAAACAATGACAAACGCAGTACACACATCTGTAACGAACTGATCTTTCTGTTTTGGGGGACAAGCCTATAGAGTTTGAGCAGGACTAGATTTGCTGCCCTCACACAGGGGAAGGTGTCTAAAGATAACAAAACTGGGACCAACACAAAGATGCTCCTTGGTTGTTTGTTCTTTGTTGCAACAAATTATGCATCACCCCTTTATACATCGGTAGATGCACATGGTGCTGGTGCGTCCACTGTCCCGTACAACTCTTTAGTTGTTGTTAATCTACGGCCCTATTTTGTTTAGAAGTCCTAGGACTTTTTTTTAGTCCCAACTAAAAAGTCCCTAGTCCCTACCTGTTTGGTTCCAGGGACTAAACATGGACTACAGGTTATTAAATGACATGCTAAAAGACCATGTTACCCCTAATAATGAACTAACAGAGATAAGGTGCGATGCAGGGCAGGGGCAACTGTTGGAAAAAATCCCAAAAAGACTCTCCCTTAGGGTCTTCTTTCTTTAGTCCCAAATACCCACTTTTAGTCCCTAAAAGTCCCTCATGTTTGGTTTAGATGGGACTAAAACGGACTTTTTTTAGTCCCTACACCAAAAAGTCCCTGTAAACAATGCCAGAGTTAAAAGCAAATTACATGTTTAACAAATTTTATTGTCAATATAATCTCTTTGTTAATATGAATCAATGCCACTGTTTGAGAAATGCTATTGTCTTGCTTTTTCCCATTTAGATAAGTTAGATGCTTCTTTTTGTGGGCTTCGGTGTCATCCACGGTTATTGACCAGTAGTTGTTTCCTTTGCACCTCTGTGTAAACAGGGTTATCTACTTCACCTCGTTGCTATTGCAACCTTTTGTTGCACTGCACAAAACACTTTTGTTTTAAGAGTGTTTTGTGCAATTCAACCAAAATGTCACACCGACAATGTTGCTTGATTGCTTGATCTTAGTGGAACTGCACAAGAGGAGATCTAACTTCCTATCCGTGTTGGAATTTTATTTCAGATCTTCATGTGAGTTGTTGGAATTCCGCGTCATGAGAGGTCAGTACTAGCCTTCTTTCACATGATTGTGCAGTGTGCTTTCATATGTTGTGCTACTTATACGGTAATGTAGCTTGATTTTAGTGAACTACACAAATGGAGACAAGACTTCCAATCAGTATGTGCACCGTAATATCCCATTGAGGTAAGATAAGATATTTCACAACTGTTGGCCTGTATTTTGCCACTGTCATCAGAAAATTAATGTCATTGTTTAGTGCTATACTTGTTCTCCCTAATTGACATGCCAAGTCTTACATTGAAGGTGAAGCTTGTATGTTATTGACCCAAGTGATGAAGGGGAAGAACAAGCGGAAGAAAAACAATATTCACCTCCCGGTGTGGTAATGAAGCACTGGAACTGATAGAGGCGAGGGTATCCCGATCTTTCGATGAGATGATAACTATCGATTTGGTGGAGACGACTTTGATGATCCGACTACAAACGTGCATGACATTGCGCCTTAGCAATCGCTAAACCAACTTCGAGAGGTTATTGACCACGCCAGAGCACGATCAACCTGACCACGAATGTCTATTCCTGCAAGCAATCGAAGAACAAGCAAGAATATGATTAAGCAATCTGAATAATGCGAATATGGATGAAGTATTGATGAAAGTGGGGTTTCATAAGCGGTCTTGGTCTGGTCGTTGGACACAAACGAAATACACGAAGTTGCAGCGATGGCTAACTTTTAACTAAATAAAACCCAAGTCTAAACGATGCTTTAAGGGCTATATTTATAGGGGAAAAGAGAGGGAATTTCGTCCACCCTTGGCAAGGTGGGACTAAAATACCTCCCGGTTCGTTTCCCCTACAATATGGACTCTAAAAACAGCCTATGAAGTAGTATTTCGAAATACATGGGCCTGGCCCAAAAATAAGGTGGTGCGGCACCAATAATAAGCTATGGACGAAATTTATAAAAGGCCATCTTGTATATTTCGTCCATCTTCTTGTATGTCATCATGGTGGCTTCAAAGTCCAAAAATCTCCACTTGAACCTCCGTTCTTGTTCTCTTCGCACGCCCCTTCATCTCCGTGCTTGACCATGCTCCAATGTTCATCCTTCTTGTCTGTGCTAGGACCTTCAATTGCAAGCAACACAAATGTATCTATGTTAGGCAGCATCATATTCTCATGAACACTAGAAACATTACCAAGAAACGAAAGTACCTAATAATTGAATTGGCGTATGCGAGCTCTAGCAATTGTTCCAAGAGGTAAAATAGTAGGGGATATGGGTGTAACTGTGGTAATCATATCCTCATCATCCTCCCCTTCTTGAAAACAAAGCCGTCCTCGGGGTTGCTTAATCTGAAATGTGGCTAACAAAAGAGACAAGGTGTACACGTTGTATATGTATATGTCATCCATTTTTTCTGATCTCAGTTGGGGCACATGTGACACAGTTATAAAAGAGCACCCTTCAAAAGTCCTGAAATATAAAAGCCAATATATTATCACAACAAGTCAAAGGCATGAAAATATTGCAACTCAGTTTGCACATATAAGTGAAGCTCTTATTCATAACAAAATATTGGCAATGCTCATCATTAAACCATCCCAACCTTGATGAACCATCACCAAGATTAGAGGTCATATCAAAATGATTAAAAATTGGCACAACTATTTTCAAGCGTATTTGATCCAAATCTGATTTATTCACTGATTCACATGGTTCTTTGGCATCAATAGTTAATTCAATGGGTTCACTCAAAATTGTTTGATCACATGGCAAAGTCAAATCATGAACATAGTCCTCTAAAATAGCTGGTGTGATCAAAGTAGTGGGTAGCTCATCGCATGGTTCATTTAAATTGACAAGGCATTCATCATACTCATGTGGAGGTGGAAGACCGGTACCTTTGTCATTACCTCTTATGATCAACAAAGATGATGTAGGCACTCTAGGTGGTTACACGTCACATGGTGGAGGTGATGTAGTGCTCTCAACAATGGTTTGTTGTTGTCATAGTACGCGCAGTAGTGGAAGGAACAATTTGCACCTTCTGGTTGTTTATCTTGTGGGCAACACGTCTTGTTATCTCCTGTTCAGCTTTGCAAGCAAGACGAAACAAACAGTCCATAGGATAACATTTTTCATGAATCAGTATCTCCTGAATGTCACGGTTTAATCCTCCCCAAAATCTATCCATAAAATCTTCTTCACTTTCTTCTAAAGAGGAATGCACCTAGGTAGTTTGTAAATCATCATAATATTTCGTTACGGTGTCACTACCTTGTTTTAAATGTTGCAACTTTTTAATCATGTCACGAGTATAATAAGTGGGGACAAATGTATGTCACATGGAAAGTTTCAAATCATCCCAAGTAGTAGGTATATAATCAGGGTGTAACCGACAATATTCACTCCACCAAACTAAAGCATAACCAGTGAACGAACCAACCGCAACCTTAACCTTTTTATATTCATCAAAATTATGGGAAGCAAATATATTATTTACGCAAACTCCCATTCAATATATAAAGCAGGTCTAAAACGGCCATTAAATGGTGGTATAGAAATAGTAACATGATCATGTGCATCTGGATGTTTGTGCACTTCTCGCGACGGTTGAGGTATTTGCATAGGTGGTGGCACATCTCCCACGATCGACAAAGCCCATGAATTAACTCTGGATCCTGTCATGATTAGTAGAAACAAGAAACAAAATCCAAAAATAATGTTCCTATGAACGACTGGGAAGTGGTGGTAAAACGCTCATAGTATTGCAAATCAAAGTCTTACAAGTTCTTACCATGCAGCAGGAGGTCACCGGCAACCGGCGGTGTCAAATAACTCCAAAAGTTCATAAATCGATTGCCAGGTGAACGGACGTATACACAGTGTAGAAATATGTGGAGCTGATTTGGCTTTATATGTGTGGGGAAAATGCTACAACCACAATAATTAATGCAAGCTGAAAATTCGCTCAAAGTGGTCGAGTGCTAGTTCTAGGCTAGACTGTGCTAGAGACGCGAGCCTAAGACACAGACAAGTTCACGAAAAACAACTGTAACGAGTGACAAAATGGTGGTGTGAAGATGAACAACCGTCTGATCTCTATGGAGAGCACACTTGTACATGCAAATAATAGATGAAGGGCTCACGACAAAAATATACTATATGTCTGTGAAATTGCAAATCACCAAACTGCAATGTATAGTCCAAGGAAACAGATTCCCAGATGCTCTCACGTAAAGAATTGATGTGGACACTTTTTTTTGCAACAACAATCGTGCCAAACCAGGACACAACTTCAACACGTCAATGAAGTCCAAACAATTTTTTTCTTTTCTTTGAAACTATCCACGTGCACACCAAAAACAGATCTGCAGCAAGTTTTTTTGTCTAAACTAACAAGATCAGATCGGTCCACAAAATCTGTCAACGCAATCTCTCTCTTTTTTTCCAAAGAAAACTGCTCAACGAAATTTACTACCAACAGAAACGATCAGGACTTGCCTTCTTCGATTTTTTTAACTTGTTTCCAAACAAACATCAAATCTTTCCTATTTCATGATTGGATTTTCTTATTTTCTTACTAGAACACTTCCAAAACGTGATTTCCAGCAGATCTCTTTCCGAATTTACTTGATGCCTTCCTACGGAAACTGGTCTAAAGCAAAAATTCTTGCCGAATCTAACTTTCCAAAAGGTCAGCAGTTTTTTTACGCCGATAAGTATAGGACGTTCGAGCTATAGACACCTGATACGTCTCCGTCATATCTACTTTTCCAAACACTTTTGCCCTTGTTTTGGACTCTAACTTGTATGATTTGAATGGAACTAACCCGGACTAACGTTGTTTTCAGCAGAATTGCCATGATGTTGTTTTATATGCAGAAAACAAATATTCTCGGAATGTCCTGAAACTCCACGGAACATCTTAGAAAAAACAATAAAAAATCGTCGCCAAAGATGAAGACCAGGGGGACCACACCCTGTCCACGAGGGTGGGGGGCGCCCCCCTCTAGGGCGCGCCCCCCTACCTCGTGGCCCCCCTAGATGCCCTCCGACGCTAACTCCAACTCTATATATTGGCTTTCGGGGAGAAAAAAATTAGAGAGAAGAAATCATCGCGTTTTACGATACGGAGCCGCTGCCAAGCCCTAAAACCTCTCGGGAGGGCTGATCTAGAGTCCATTCGGGGCTCCGTAGAGGGGGATTCATCGCCGTCATCATCATCAACCATCCTTCATCACCAATTTCATGATGCTCACCGCCGTGCGTGAGTAATTCCATCGTAGGCTTGCTGGACGGTGATGGGTTGGATGAGATTTATCATGTAATCGAGTTAGTTTTGTTAGGGTTTGATCCCTAGTATCCACTATGTTCTGAGATTGATGTTGCCATGACTTTGCTATGCTTAATGCTTGTCACTAGGGCCCGAGTGACATGATTTCAGATCTGAACCTATTATGTTTTCTTGAATATATGTGTGTTCTTGATCCTATCTTGCAAGTCTATAGTCGCCTACTATGTGTTATGATCCGGCAACCCTGAAGTGACAATAATCGGGACCACTCCCGGTGATGACCATAGTTTGAGGAGTTCATGTATTCACTATGTGCTAATGCTTTGTTCCGGTTCTCTATTAAAAGGAGGCCTTAATATCCCTTAGTTTCCAATAGGACCCCGCTGCCACGGGAGGGTAGGACAAAAGATGTCATGCAAGTTCTTTTCCATAAGCACGTATGACTATATACGGAATACATGCCTACATTACATTGATGAACTGCAGCTAGTTTTGTGTCACCCTATGTTATGACTGATACATGATGAACCACATCCGACATAATTATCCATCACTAATCCGGTGCCTACGAGTTTTCCATATACTGGTTCTCGCTTATTTACTTTCCCGCTGCTACTGTTACAATCACTACAAAATTCCAAAAACATTACTTTTGTTGTCTTTACTCTTGTTGCCGTTACCACCACTATCATATTACTTTGCTACTAAACACTTTGCTGCAGATACTATGTTTCCAGGTGTGGTTGAATTGACAACTCAGCTGCTAATACTTGAGAATATTCTTTGGCTCCCCTTGTGTCGAATCAATAAATTTGGGTTGAATACTCTACCCTCGAAAGCTGTTGCGATCCCCTATACTTGTGGGTTATCAAGACTAATTTCTGGCACCGTTGCCGGGGAGCATAGCTCTATTCTTTGAGGCACTTGGGATTTATATCTGCTGGACACTATGAAGAACTTGAAAGACGCTAAGACAACAATTTATCCCTCAACTACGAGGGGAGGTAAGGAACTGCCATCTAGCCTTGCACTTGATTCACCCTTTGTTATGAGTAAGCTAGCGACACCTAAACCTGCTTCTGCAATTTGTTCTGATATGTCGCATGTTATTGATGATGCCACCTCTGCTATGCATGATACTTATGATGAAACTGCTTCTATGCCTGATACTAATGTGCCCCTTGGTGAATTTCTTGATGAACAAATTTCTAGGGCTAGAGAAAAAGAAATTATTGAATCTGAATACGATGATGACAGTGATGATGAAAATATGCCTGTTATTCCTGAGGGTTATGTTTTTGATATAGAATCTTCTGCCGCTATTTTAGCTTGCAAAGATAGATATGAGCTAAAAAGGTTATTAGCTAAGTGGAACAAAGAATAACTTAGAGATAAAATGAAACCTGACCCTGCTTTTGCTACTTCACCTATATGTGTTCCTGATAAGGATTATGAATTCTTTGTTGATCCAGATATAATTACTTTGGTTGAATCTGATCCTTTTTATGGCTATGAGTCTGAAACTGTTGTGGCACATCTTACTAAATTAAATGATATAGCCGCCCTGTTCACTAATGATGAGAGATCGCGTTACTTTTATATACTGAAAATATTTCCGTTCTCATTAAAGGGTGATGCTAAGATATGGTTTAATTCTCTTGATCCTGGTTGTGTGCGTAGTCCCCAGGATATGATTTATTACTTCTCTGCTAAATATTTCCCTGCTCATAAGAAACAAGCTGCTTTAAAGGAAATATATAACTTTGTGCAAATTGAAGAAGAGAGTCTCCCACAAGCTTGGGGGAGGCTTCTCAAGTTACTTAATGCTTTGCCTGATCATCCTCTTAAGAAACCTGAAATACTTGATATCTTTTATAATGGACTAACCGATGCTTCCAGAGATTACCTGGATAGTTGTGCTGGTTCTTTTTTCAGGGAAAGAACACCGGATGAAGCTGAAATTCTATTGAATAATATGTTGACAAATGAAAATAATTGGGCACCTCCTGAGCCAGCCCCTGAGCCAGCTCCTGCTCCAATTATTGAGCCTATTCCTAAACCAACTCCGAAGAAGAGAGGTGTTCTATTTCTCAGTCCCGAAGATATGCAAGAGGCAAAGAAATCTATGAAAGAAAAAGGTATTAAAGCTGAAGATGTTAAGAATTTACCACCAATTGAAGAAATACATGGTCTTAATTTACCGCCTGTTGAAGAAACATATGATCTCAATCACTTATTTACTGAAGAACCTCCTGATTCCGATATCCCGACACAGGTAGTAAAGGTAAATTCTCTCTATAGATATGATAAGGCTGAAGTCCCTCCTACTAAAATTGCTAGTCAGTGCTTGGATGAGTTTGATAACTTTATGTTTAAGCAAGATGACTTCAATGCTTATTTTGGTAGACAATTAAAAGAAAATGCTTATATGATTAGACGCTTGGGTGATTACATGGCTAATATTAAAGGTGAACTTAAACTTGTTAGCAAACATGCTTCTATGGTTACCACTCAAGTAGAACAAGTACTAAAAGCTCAAAAAGAAGCGCTTGATGAAATGAATAGTAAGAAAAATGATTATGATGTTAGAGTGGCTACTAGAACTGGTAGAATGACTCAGGAACCTTTGTATCTTGAAGGCCACCCTAATAGAATCGAGCAAGATTCTCAGAGAAATAATATTGATGCACCCAATTTTTCTAAGAAAAAGAAAAAGAAAAATGATAGAACTGTGCAAACTTCTAGTGAACCTATTGCTGAACCACCTGATAATCCAAATGGTATCTCTATGTCTGATGCTGAAACACAATCTGGTAATGAACATGAACCTAGTGAAAATGTTAATGATGATGTTCATGAGGATGCTCAACCTAGTAATGATAATGATGTAGAAATTGAACCTGCTGTTGATCTTGATAACCCACAATCAAAGAATCAACGTTATGATAAAAGAGACTTTGTTGCTAGGAAGCATGGTAAAGAAAGAGAACCTTGGGTTCAGAAACCCATGCCTTTTCCTCCGAAACCATCCAAGAAAAAGGATGATTTTTGAGCGCTTTGCTGAAATGATTAGACCTATCTTTTTGCGTATGCGATTGACTGATGTGCTCAAAACAAATCCTTATGCTAAATATATGAAAGATATCATTAATAATAAAAGAAAGATACCGGAAGCTGAAATTTCCACCATGCTTGCTAATTATACTTTTAAGGGTGGAATACCAAAGAAACTTGGAGATCCCAGAGTACCTACTATACCTTGCTCCATTAAAAGAAATTATATTAAAACTGCTTTATGTGATCTCGGAGCCGGTGTTAGTGTTATGCCTCTCTCTTTATATCGTAGACTTGACTTGAATAAGTTGACACCTACTGAAATATCTTTGCAAATGGCTGATAAATCAACTGCTATACCTATCGGTATTTGTGAGGATGTGCCAAAGATGAAGACCAGGGGGCCCACACCCTGTCCACAAGGGTGGGGGCGCCCCCCCCCTCTAGGGCGCGCCCCCTACCTCGTGGGCCCCCTGGATGCCCCCCGACGCCAACTCCAAATCTATATATTGGCTTTCGGGGAGAAAAAAATCAGAGAGAAGAAATCATCGCGTTTTACGATACGGAGCCGCCGCCAAGCCCTAAAACCTCTCGGGAGGGCTGATCTGGAGTCTATTCGGGGCTCCGGAGAGGGGGATTCGTCGCCGTCGTCATCATCAACCATCCTCCATCACCAATTTCATGATGCTCACCGCCGTGCGTGAGTAATTCCATCGTAGGCTTGCTGGACGGTGATGGGTTGGATGAGATTTATCATGTAATCGAGTTGGTTTTGTTAGGGTTTGATCCCTAGTATCCACTATGTTCTGAGATTGATGTTGCTATGACTTTGCTATGCTTAATGCTTGTCACTAGGGCCTGAGTGCCATGATTTCAGATCTGAACCTATTATGTTTTCATGAATATATGTGTGTTCTTGATCCTATCTTGCAAGTCTATAGTCACCTACTATGTGTTATGATCCGGCAACCCCGAAGTGACAATAATCTAGACCACTCCCGGTGATGACCATAGTTTGAGGAGTTCATGTATTCACTATGTGCTAATGCTTTGTTCCGGTTCTCTATTAAAAGGAGGCCTTAATATCCCTTAGTTTCCAATAGGACCCCGCTGCCACGGGAGGGTAGGACAAAAGATGTCATGCAAGTTCTTTTCCATAAGCACGTATGACTATATACGGAATACATGCCTACATTACATTGATGAATTGGAGCTAGTTCTGTGTCACCCTATGTTATGACTGATACATGATGAACCACATCCGGCATAATTATCCATCACTAATCCGGTGCCTACGAGTTTTCCATATACTGGTTCTTGCTTATTTACTTTCTCGCTGCTACTGTTACAATCACGACAAAATATCAAAAACATTACTTTTGCTGTCTTTACTCTTGTTGCCGTTACCACCACTATCATATTACTTTGCTGCTAAACACTTTGCTGCAGATACTATGTTTCCAGGTGTGGTTGAATTGACAACTCAGCTGCTAATACTTGAGAATATTCTTTGGCTCCCCTTGTGTCGAATCAATAAATTTGGGTTGAATACTCTACCCTCGAAAGCTGTTGCGATCCCCTATACTTGTGGGTTATCAACACCCCGGACCGAATGACTCGTTCGGGAGGGCAGGGGCATCGACCGAACGATTTTGTTTGGGAGAAGAACGAACCAGCGCGAACGACCCATCCACCGGGCCCTACAGGCCTTTTTCTGTGAAAAAAGGCCCATGTTAAGTTATGACTAGTAAAAACGCCCAGTTTTTCTGTACCTTTTTTAGCAACAGTTTTTCTGTAAACTAATGAACTACTAGACTTCTGCACGGCAAAATTTCCATGGTCTTTTGCCATTCTATTAAAGAAATTGCCATGTTCAAGTTTATGTTTTCATAAATGGCGTAAAAAGGAAGAAGTCATAGCAAATCTGCATCTTTACAATACAAAAAGTTGCCAACACTACGAAGTTCACAAAAAAGGAAGAAGTTGTCGTGGCAAGTTTGCCAAGTTTTTGTACATCTTAGGTTACCATGTTTTCGAACATCTTTTTTTGCCATGGCAAGTTTGCTATATTTTTTGAACATCTTAGTGAAAGAAGTTTGACATGTGTTTGTACAAACTTAATTAAAAAACGTTGCCAGTTCGCCCGCGCCTCTCAGCGCATCTTCAAGCAGTTCGCCCGCGAAGTGAATGCAGTCCTCCCCAAGCTCGAAGCCACTCGCCCTCTCAGGTGGTCATCGTGCGCCATCACGTTCAGCTCAGCGGATCAGCTCAAGTGTGCGGCCACAGCCGGAGTCCTCCCAATGCTTTGTTCCCCAATCATCAGCAACGTGGTGGTCACCAGGACCCTTATCGATGGCGGGGCAGGGCTCAACGTCCTGTCCGTGGAAACATTCAACAATCTCCAAGTGCCCTACAACCAGCTTCAGCCAACCAAGCCTTTCTCCGGAGTCACCGACGGCTCCACGGTCCCGATTGGGCAGGTCCGCCTCCCTGTCACCTTCGGAGCACGCGACAACTACCACACCGAGCTCATCGACTTCGACATCGCTCACATTCGACTGCCATACAACGCCATCGTTGGGTACCCAGCGCTGGCCAAGTTCATGGCTGTAACTCACCACGGCTACAACGTCCTCAGGATGCTAGGAAGCGGCGGAGTCATCACGGTGCCCTGTGAAGAGAAGGGCGCGGTGTGTTCCCTGGAACGAGCTTTTCAGGCGGCATCACTGGAAGACCCGGATCGCGGAAGCAGGAGGCTTCCCGAGACCACCCCCAAGAAGAAGAAGACATCGTCCGGCCCGGCCCCTCAGGAGGCAGGTCCCTCAGGGCCCGCGCCTGCCCAGGGGGAACCTCCTTCCATCGCATAGGAAGGCGCGCCCGGTGCCCTCCTCAGGCAGGGCTCGGGGGCTCTCCCCTGGAGGGCCACCGACCTGGCTAAGGTCACGAGGGAGGTGCTTGGGCACCACATGGAGGCGTGTTTTGAAGCACGTTTCCCTCAAGAAGGAGTAAGGCAAGGAGGCCAGACCCTCAGGAGTTCGTCAGCAAGGCCATTCAGGAGCTACAAGAGTCGAGAGTCATGAGAGGCGGCCGCCGCCTACCAGCTGTGGCTCCCCATCCAGGCGAGGATGGTGGGCTGCGCGTCTGCATCGACATACCAGGGCTCAATCGAGTCGCCTCGCTGGAGCGCCTCTGGCCCTTGCAAGTGGGGCGCTGCGAAGGTCCACCCCACAGCTACGTTCGCATGCCTTACGGCTTGCCGAACGAGGCTGCCACACACCAGCGCCTCATGAGGGGCATCATGGAGGCTCAAGAGGCCAGGCGTTCTGCAGCCCTGGCGGAGATGGACATGATCCGCGAGGAGCCACCAGCGCCTCCGGAGCCTCCCGAGGCCCCTGGGCCTGGGGGCTCGTGAGGATTGGCATCCGCAGCCCACCAAGTCTGCTGCATCAACATTGCTTCGTCCTCAACATCATCAGGTGACCTCTTTCAAGTTTCATTTCCAGCTGGGAGCACCCCCCAGGGCTGCATTATTCCCTGGCCGCGTGGGTCCGTCCGTGTGGCATGTATCCCTTTTATTTCATGTTGCTAGCTTACTTTGTCGGGGGCACCCCTCGGGCTGCATTATCCCCAAGTCGCTCGGGCCTGACCCAGTGATGTCCGCCTTCCCAGCATCTATTTGAATGAATCCACTCCTTCGCGGCTAATGTGTTTGATCTAGTTGCCCACTCAACTCACGCCAACTGACGGAGCTGCTCCCAAAACGGCACGACGCTTGCGCACGGGTCCGTCCCTGCAACGCCAACAAACCTGAATGGCTGTGCTCTAGCCGCGGCAGCCCCACATGGCGCCACCTCGTCGAGCCTTCAGTGCCTCATCACCCCTCGGAAGCAACCAACGGCTGACTGTCGATTGTCACGGCAACCCCTCGTTCTTTTTATGATGAGTCTACAGGATCTCCTGAAGGAGCTGCGTCAGGCGAGGCCCTCGCGGTGCCTCCTTCACTCTCACCCGCGCAAACCACTTGCACGTTAAAGGGGGGTGCCTGAGCATCGCGACTCAGGGCTCCTACTGGCTCTCCAGCCCTCACCCTCTGGCCTTGTCCACGGCATCGCGACCTGGCATACCAGCGACGGCTGAGACTCGCTCGAGGGCCGGGACCCCAGGACGTAGAGCAGAAAGGGGAGCAAAGGCGAGAGGGGAGAGACACACGAGGACCTCGCCGAGCAATCTCACGCCTGCCGATGCACGGACCCGGCGACACACCAGGGAGCGGTGCCTGATTCTCGAAGATAAGTCACTACCCGGAAGTACCAGCTACTGTGGCACTGTCCCCGCACCTAATGCAATCCCGTGTTAGCGACGCCGCTCTCCTTTCTCACCGAATGACGGCTGCTTGAGCGCCAAAGGGGACCTCCTGAGCATCATGACTCAGGGGCTCTTACCGGACCCCGGGTCGCTCACCCCATGGCCTTGACCACGGCATCGCGACCTGGCATACCAGCGATGGCTGAAGCCGCCTTGGGACTGGGACCTGTCGGCACAGAGCACCAAGCCCTCGTGAGGTTCGAAAGGGAGAACTGAGCTAAGACGGAATGAGCAACTCGCACGATCCTACGACAAGAGTTATATTAACAAACAGGATGACAGGCACCTTACAAGCCCCCACGGGGCGCGTCTTTGATTCCTCGCACGGAACAGATCCTAAAGGGACGCTAACTACACGCGCCCCTGCAAAAGACGCCATCATCAACAGTGGACCGTCAAGCGCCGGCACCAACCCCATCCAGATCAGAGTCGGCGACGGCCAGACGAGCCCGCCCAGCTCCAGGAGCGGCGCCGGCTCGGGGGCTCGTAGCTGTCGTCGCTCGTCTCCGGAGTCGCGAAGGGCTCGCCAGAGTCGCTGGATCCTCCGACACCTCCGCCGCCCGAGGAGCCGCCAAGGGAGCGGTCGGCGGGCCCAGTCTTCGCCGTAGCAGGGTCCCGACCACCTCTCCTGGGGTAACACTCCAGCCGGCGCCCGTTCGCGTCGAAGACCCTGAAGAACATCACCGAAGCACCGTCGTACTCCAAGTGGATCACAAAGGCGCCTCTTGTCCTGCAAACCCGGGCGATTTCGCCCCAGCCTCGAGTCATGAAGACCTCGCCCGGGGAAACGACCGCGACCTCCGCCTCGGTCGCGAGGGTGCTGCAGCCGGCGTGCTGCAGCCAAAGTTCCAGGAGTTCTCCCTGCGGGATGATGGAGGCGAAGAAGGGAGGAAGGCGAATCCAAGACTAAGGAGGCATGGCGGCATGGAGCACGAACTCTCGGGAGGAGCCCTCGGTGTGGACCCCAGGGGGGACGACCCACACCTTCGTGACCCGTTGGCATCGACTCCTTCAGAGCCCTTGATGTGGGCGTACAAGGGGAGCGGGAACCTCGGCGGTGCCCGCTCGCCCCGGGGCCTCGATACCACCTGATGGGTCCCCTCGTCCCGGCGGCGGAGGGCGAGCCGTTTCTTCGGCGGGAGCGGGTCTGGTTCCTCTCGGGGAGCTTTTCCCTTCTCTCCCGCCGAGAACCGGCAGATTGGAGCCATTGCAGCAAGACGGATCAAGGACCGGGGAGAAGGAGAAGCGAGGAGAGATGGACTGGAAGGGCGCTTGCCGTTCCGTACTTATAGCCGGCGAAGGCCAACCATCGGCTTCCACGATCGCAGGTAAGCATGACCCGTTTTGCATGCAGGGACTTGTCCAATCCATGCAGACGCCGAGGCGTCATGGGGAAGTGGGGACGCCCACGTCCAATCAACCGCCACGCGGCGCCCAAGGCCACAGGCTGTTAGGGCCCGTGGCGCTTCGCCCTTGCCCTTTCACCTCCCTGCACGGCCAAGTCCGAGCGCACCTTGGGCCCGGGTGCTACTGTCGGCGTTCTGGGAACGGGGGTCCCCAGACTTGCCTGCCTGCGGCCTGCGGCGTGGCTCAAAGGGGGCCCAGCACGGCCCATCTTCATCAACACAGACCCAAGACCCTCGCGAGGGGCCAAGCCTCGCGGGGCGGACGACGCGGAGCTTCCTCAGGCACAGCCTCATCAGGCTGGCTCGCGTTGAGGCGGAGAGATCAAGGCGGGGTACCTCACGAGGTGCCCATGACGCAAGCCATGACGACCAAGGGCGCCAGTCGGGCGCCAGCCCGCGCAGTGTTCTCCTTTCCTCTTTGGTGCAAAGGGAGCAAGCGCAGGCGAGAGCATCAAGCAAAGGCACCCGTTTCGGTGCAACAAGACCAAGACCAGTCCAACGGTGGAGAGGAAGTCATTGTGGAGCCCAAGCCAGCGTCACCACCAGAGCCTTTGGCAGGCGAGGACCAACTTTAGTCAGGATAAGTGTACCAGATGTTCCCCTTCAAAATGGCCAATTGTTGGCGCCCTTCCCGCTCAATATTTGGGAAGAGGCCCAGGGCCTTTGCCTATAAATAGGACTAGCCACCCCCAGGGTAGAGGCATCTAGAGATAAAAGGAACCGACAGATCGATCGGCAATCAATCAGAGAGAGAGAGAGAGAGGAGGGTGACTGAACTCCTCCTAGCAGTTCATCGCCCCGGCCAAGAACAGACCCTCGCGAGGCTGTTCTTCCTTGTATTGTTCACCATCATGAGCCCAAGAGGCAATCGACCACACCACACTGGAGTAGGGTATTACACCACAACGGGGGCCGAACCAGTGTAAACCCTGTGTCTCTTGTGATGTTCTTTCCATAGCTTAGATCTTTGCGAGGTGGAGGGGTGCAGGTAGGAAGAAGGCGTAATCTCCGCGCACACCCCAGAGTTCGGACCTCAAGGGTCTGCCGGAACCCGAAATCCGACATTTGGCGCGCTAGGTAGGGGTGCGCCGGAATTCGTCTTCCACCGCCCCGTTCTCCTCCGACCATTGCGTCCATGTGTGACGCTCGTCGGGCCCGCGCCGAGCGCCGAGCCGCTCTCGCTTCCCGCATCACCCAGACGGCCCCCGTCGGCGGGCGTCCTCGCCGTTCCCCGTCACCTGCCGTCAACGCCGCCACCGGCCCGGCGGGGAACGACCAGCAAGCGTTGTGTCAGCATCCGTCCTTGCGGCAAGACGGCCGCACCGCTACTCCCTCGCTCACCCCAGGTGGTTCTTCGTTCCGCGCGCTCCGCGCGCCCATGGAGGCTCGAGCTACGCTCATCGCGGCAAACGAGCTCCTGCGCTACCGTCCCGTCGACGACGTCTATGAAGAAAGGCTCGACCGCGTCGCCAAGCTCGTCCGCGCCGCGGGGGGCTCTCCTGCGCCGTCCGTTCCGCTGCACCGCACCCCGCCCCGCGCGAGCGACGAAGCTCCGAGGGCGCCCCAGCCGCCTCCTCATCAAGAAGATGCCCTGGCTCCAAGGCGCGTGGCCCCTGCGCGGAACCCGCTCCGTCAGGCGCCAGCGCGGCAAGAGCAGAGCTGCCAAGAAGTCCCTCGCCCGCAAGAAGCTGCCTGGGCGCTCCCTGCTCCAGCACGTCGCGGCCATGCTCCTGCTCCCGCACGTCAAGACCCGCGTTGCTCCCAGCTGCAGCGCACGGGGACCTGCAAGACCAAGCTCTCCGTCGCCCAAGGCCCCCCGTGGCCATGGCGGGCTGCCGTGCCTTCACCACCGAGCTGCGCAGCGTCGCGTGGCCCGGCAAGTTCAAGCCAGACCTGCCTCCTCGTTACGACGGCACGGCCGACCCTGCGGAGTTCCTCCAGCTCTATGAGCTGGGCATCGAAGCTGCCAACGGAGACGAGAAGGTCATGGCGAACTGGTTTCCCATGGCGCTCAAGGACAGGGCCCGCACCTGGCTCCTGAACCTGGCCCCAGGCACGATCTCCTCCTGGAACGACATGCGCACCCGCTTCATCGCCAACTTCCAAGGTACCCGCGACCGGCCGCCCGCCGTGAGCGACATGCGCCGCATCAAGCAACAACCTGGAGAGACCCTGCAAAAGTACATCCAGCGCTTCAACAACGCACACCTCAAGATTCCTAAGGTGTCCGAGGAGGCCATCATCTCAGCCTTCTCCAACGGCGTGCGCGACAACAAGATGAAGGAGGAGCTGGCGATGCATGAAGACCTGTGCACTTCCTTGGAGGTGTTCAACTTGGCGACCAAGTGCGCCAGGGCTCAGGAAGGGCGTCTCTCCCTCCTCGAGCTGCCTGCCGCAGACCAAGAAGAGAAGAAGTCCAAGGCCAAGGATGTGAAGCGCAAGGGGGTTGTTGTGCTCGCGGCAGAACCGGACACCAAGCGGGGCAGAGATCAGCCCGAATCTTCCAAGGGCAGTCGGTACTGCGTGTACCACGACCTCCACACCCACAACACCAACGAATGTCAAGAGCTCCGAGCCGTGCGAGAAGGAAGGATCGGCTGTCGCCCCGACCGTGCCGACCGGGGCTACGGTCGAGGAGGAGGAAGGAACGCAGGACGCTGGGAAGACCACGGCCCACGCCAAGGGTGGCGCGATCGACCTCGCCAGGACCGCTGGCAAGACCCGCCTCGCGAGGGAGACTGGAAGGACCAGCCTCGCGAGGATCGCCCGCAAGGCAACGCAGGCCTCCCTCCGCTGTCGCCGCAGCTAAGAAGAAACGAGGACCGCCATCAAGACGAGGCGGCTGGGGGCTTCCAAGAGCTGCGCGTGATCGCCTGCATCCTGGGCGGAGCTCAAGCCCCCGCCTCTCAGTGCATCTTCAAGCAGTTCGCCCGTGAAGTGAATGCAGTCCTCCACAAGCTCGAAGCCTCTCGCCCTCTCAAGTGGTCATCATGCGCCAGCACGTTCAGCTCAGCGGATCAGCTCAAGTGTTCGGCCACAGCCGGAGTCCTCCCAATGCTTTGTTCCCCAATCATCAGCAACGTGGTGGTCACCAGGACCCTCATCGATGGCGGGGCAGGGCTCAACGTCCTGTCCGTGGAAACATTCAACAATCTCCAAGTGCCCTACAACCAACTTCATCCAACCAAGCATTTCTCCGGAGTCACCAACGGCTCCACGGTCCCGATTGGGCAGGTCCGCCTCCCTGTCACCTTCGGAGCACGCGACAACTACCGCACCAAGCTCCTCGACTTTGACGTCGCTCACATTCGCTTGTCGTACAACGCCATCCTTGGGTACCCAGCGCTGGCCAAGTTCATGGCTGTAACTCACCACGGCTACAACGTCCTCAAGATGCTAGGAAGCGGCGGAGTCATCACGGTGCCCTGTGAAGAGAAGGACGCGGTATGTTCCCTGGAACGAGCTTTTCAGGCCGCATCACTGGAAGACCCGGGTCGCGGAAGCAGGAGGCTTCCCGAGACCACCCCCAAGAAGAAGAAGACATCGTCCGGCCCGGCCCCTGAGGGCCCGCGCCTGCCCAGGGGGAACCTCCTTCCATCGCATAGGAAGGCGCGCTCGGCGCCCTCCTCAGGCAGGGCTCGGAGGCTCTCCCCTGGAGGGCCACCGACCTGGCTAAGGTCATGAGGGAGGCGCTTGGGCACCACATGGAGGCGTGTTTCGAAGCACGTTTCCCTCAAGAAGGAGTAAGGCAAGGAGGGCCAGACCCTCAGGAGTTCGTCAGCAAGGCCATTCAGGAGCTACAAGAGTCAAGAGTCATGAGAGGCGGCCGCCGCCTACCAGCTGTGCCTCCCCATCCAGGCGAGGATAGTGGGCGACGCGTCTGCATCGACATACCAGGGCTCAATCGAGTCGCCTCGCTGGAGCGCCTCTGGCCCTCGCGAGGGGGGCGCTGCGAAGGTCCACCCCACAGCTATGTCCGCATGCCTTACGGCTTGCCAAACGCGGCTGCCACACACCAGCGCCTCATGAGGGGCATCATGGAGGCTCAAGAGGCCAAGCGTTCTGCAGCCCTGGCGGAGATGCAGATGATCCGCGAGGAGCCACCAGCGCCTCCGGAGCCTCCCGAGGCCCCTGGGCCTGGGGGCTCGTGAGGATCGGCTTCCGCAGCCCACCGAGTCTGCTGCACCAACACTGCCTCGTCCTCAACATCATCAGGTGACCTCTTTCAAGTTTCATTTCCAGCTGGGAGCGCCCCCCAGGGCTGCATTGTTCCCAGGCCGCATGGGTCCGTCCCTGCGGCATGTATCCCTTTTATTTCATGTTGCTAGCTTACTTTGTTGGGGGCACCCCTCGGGCTGCATTATCCCCAAGTCGCTCGGGCCTGACCCAGTGACGTCCGCCTTCCCAGCATCTATTTGAATGAATCCACTCCTTCGCGGCTAATGTGTTTGATCTAGTTGCCCACTCAACTGACGCCAACTAACGGTGCTGCTCCCAAAACGGCACGACGCTTGGGCATGGGTCCGTCCCTGCAACGCTGACAAACCTGCATGGCTGAGCTCTGGCTGCGGCAGCCCCGCATGGCGCCACCTCGTCGAGCCTTCAGTGCCTCATCACCCCTCAGAAGCACCCAACGGCTGACTGTCGATTGTCACGGCAACCCCTCGTTCTTTCTATGATGAGTCTACAGGATCTCCTGAAGGAGCTGCGTCAGGCGAGGCCCTCGCGGTGCCTCCTTCACTCTCACCCACGCGAACCGCTTGCACGTTAAAGGGGGGGTGCCTGAGCATCGCGACTCAGGCCTCCTACTGGCTCTCCAGCCCTCACCCTCTGGCCTCGTCCACGGCATCGCGACCTGGTATACCAGCGACGGCTGAGACTCGCTCGAGGGCCGGGACCTGAGGACGTAGAGCAGAAGGGGAGCAAAGGCGAGAGGGGAGAGACACGCGAGGACCTCGCCGAGCAACCTCATGCCTGCCGATACACGGACCCGGCGACAAACCAGGGAGCGGTCCCTGATTCTCGAAGATAAGTCACTACCTGGAAGTACCAGCTACCGTGGCACTGTCCCCGCACCTAATGCAATCCCGTGTTAGCGACGCCGCTCTCCTTTCTCACCGAACGACGGTTGCTTGAGCGCCAAAGGGGACCTCCTGAGCATCGCGACTCAGGGGCTCTTATTGGACCCCGGGTCGCTCACCTCCTGGCCTTGACCACGGCATCGCGACCTGGCACACCAGCGACGGCTGAAGCCGCCTCGGGACTGGGACCTGTCGGCACAGAGCACCAAGCCCTCGTGAGGTTTGAAAGGGAGAACTGAGCTAAGACAGAATGAGCAACTCGCACGATCCTACGACAAGGGTTATATTAACAAACAGGATCACAAGCACCTTACAAGCCCCCACGGGGCGCGTCTTTGTTTCCTTGCAGGGAACAGATCCTAAAGGGACGCTAACTACACGCGCCTCTGCAAAAGACCTCCATCATCAACAGTGGGCCGTCAAGCGCCGGCGCCAACCCCATCCAGATCAGAGTCGGCGACGGCCAAACGAGCCCGCCCTGCTCCAGGAGCGGCGCCGGCTCGGGGGCTCGTAGCTATCGTCGCTCGTCTTCGGAGTCGCGAAGGGCTCGCCGAAGTTGCTGGATCCTCTGACGCCTCCGCCGCCCGAGGAGCCGCCAAGGGAGTGGTCGGCGGGCCCAGTCCTCGCCGTAGCAGGGTCCCGACCACCTCTCCTGGGGCAGCACTCCAGCCGGCGCCTGTTGACGTCGAAGACCCTGAAGAACATCACCGAAGCACCGTCGTACTCCAAGTGGATCACGAAGGCGCCTCTTGTCCTGCAAACCCGGGCGATTTTGCCCCAGCCTCGAGTCATGAAGACCTTGCCCGGGGCAACGACCGCGACCTCTGCCTCGGTCGCGAGGGTGCTGCAGCCGGCGTGCTGCAGCCAAAGTTCCAGGAGTTCTCCCTGCGGGATGATGGAGGCGAAGAAGGGAGGAAGGCGAATCCAAGACTGAGGAGGCATGGAGCATGAACTCTCGGGAGGAGCCCTCGGTGTGGACCCTAGGGGGACGACCCACACCTTCATGACCCGTCGGCGCCGACGGCGGCGCCGCTCGTGGCGGTCGGCATCGACTCCTTTAGAGCCCTCGATGTGGGCGTACAAGGGGAGCGGGAACACTGGCGGTGCCCGCTCGCCCCGGGGCCTCGTCACCACCTGATGGGTCTCCTCGTCCCGGCGGCGGAGGGCGAGCCGTTTCTTCGGCGGGAGCGGGTCTGGTTCCTCTCGGGGAGCTTTTCCCTTCTCTGCCGCCGAGAACCGGCGGATCGGAGCCATCGCAGCAGGACGGAGCAAGGACCGGGGAGAAGGAGAAGCGAGGAGAGATGGACTGGAAGGGCGCGTGCCATTCCGTACTTATAGCCGGCGAAGGCCAACCATCGGCCTCCACGATCGCAGGTAAGCATGACCCGTTTTGCATGCGGAGACTTGTCCAATCCGTGCAGACGCCGAGGCATCATGGGGAAGTGGGGACGCTGTCGGTGTCAAAACCGGCGGATCTCGGGTAGGGGGTCCCGAACTGTGCGTCTGGGCCGGATGGTAACAGGAGACAAGGGACACGAAGTTTACCCAGGTTCGGGCCCTCTCGATGGAGGTAAAACCCTACTCCTGCTTGATTAATATTGATGATACGGGTAGTACAAGAGTGGATCTACCACGAGATCAAGGAGGCTAAACCCTAGAAGCTAGCCTATGGTATGGTTGTTGTATGATGAAGTTGTCCTACGGACTAGAACCCTCCGGCTTATGTAGACATCGGATAGGGTTAGGGTTACACAAAGTCGGTTACAATGGTAGGAGATCTTGAATATCCGCATCGCCAAGCTTGCCTTCCACACCAAGGAAAGTCCCTTCCGGACACGGGACGAAGTCTCCAATCTTATATCTTCATAGTCCAGGAGTCCGGCTGAAGGTATAGTCCGGCTATCCGAACACCCCCTAATCCAGGACACCCTCAGTATCCCCTGAACCAGGCTTCAATGATGACGAGTCCGACGCGTAAATTGTCTTCGGCATTGCAAGGCGGGTTCCCCTTCCCAGTTCTTCAAGAAGATTTTAAACACCAAGAATAGTGTCCGGCTCTGCAAAATAAATTTCCACATATTGCCATAGAGAGAATAATATTAACACAAATCTAATCTGCTGACGTATTCCATAGCGTGACATCACACTACGGCCAAGTCCTTTTCTCGAATCGTTTTTACTCTTCCACCTCAGCGTGTTTTGCGAGGCGGTTTCCTTGGCACGTCTTGTGAAAGCAGAGATCGTGTGCCCCTTTTTACGGGATTCTCATCAATACGGACGTGGGTAACCCAATCGTGCCCGTTAGCACGTTCCCTCGATTAAAGGCGAGTCCCAAACGGTTACGGGGGGGCTCTTGGTATTCAACCTCTTATAAAGAGACCAAGGCCTTACTTCTTTTTCCCACCCCAAACAAGTTCGCCCGTCGCCTCGAGTTCCAACACCCTAGGCTCCAGATTCCAGGCGCTTCGGACCTTCGACCATGTCCGGTTCCGACCTTCAAGGCCGATGGACGCCCTCCTCCGTTACGGAAGAGGACATGCTAAAGTTGAGAGAGGCTAAGTTCCTGACCGGCCAAATTTCGCATAGGTTGCTTGTTCAAGGGCAGGCCATTCCCAGTCCCCAGCCCGGTGAGAGCGTGGTGTTCGTGTCTCACTTCCTTCGAGGGTTAGGCTTCCCGATGGATCCCTTTGTGAGGGGGTTGTTGTTTTATTACGGGCTGGAATTCCATGACTTAGCTCCGGAGTCCATCCTCCACATTTCCTCATTCATCGTCATGTGTGAAGCGTTCCTCCGTGTTACCCCTCACTTCGGATTATGGCTCAAGACTTTTAAAGTGGAGCCGAAGATGATCGAGGGACGGCATGCAGAGTGCGGAGGCGCTGTTATAAGCAAGAATGCTGATGCTCCATGGCCCGAGGGCTCTTTTCAAGAGGAGCTCGGTTTGCGGCAACGAGAGAGTCGGTGTACTAGAGTAGGGGTACCCTAGTATCCCGAACTTGTGCACGGGCAGTCGCAGCACCCCGCGGCAAGGCTTGCCGGGTGACCGCCAAGGTCCTCCGTGGTTCCTTTGGAGCCATTCAAGAACAAAGTATTCAAGCCAAGGAGACAAGGCCCCGGCAAGAGGAGCTTGCCGGGAAGGCCACTCAAGGCACAAGACCCCGACAAGAGGAGCTTGCCGGGAAGGCCAACCAAGGCATCTCAAGGAACTTGCCGCGACGCGCCACGCGTCCCGGCAAGGCCCGGTGAGCGGCAAGCTCCCGGACACGACAAGACAACGACCGTAGCAAGGCGTTTGCCACGGCAAGCTACCACTCCGTACCCACGCTCCAGCACATCCACCAACGTATCGCTCTGGGACCCTTCCAGGTGTACGTGGCGGGAGGCTGTGCAGCCAGCGGTACGCGGTGGCAAGCGGCGCTGACAAGATTGCCATCGTGGCGAACAGTGGCGTCCCTAACGGTCCCTTTTTGCACTGTTTGGGCGACGCAGATGGGCATTTAATGCCCTTATCCCCTGCCGTCAGGGTTAGGTGTGATACACTATACAGGTAGGTGTACCAACCGCAACACCTTTCCATTTTTACCCCTGTCTACGTTGCCACCTGTCGGTGACCCCTTGAGCATATAAAAGGAGGCCCATGCGCAACGTAGAGGGGGAGACGGACAGAAGAACACTCACGCTCGGTCTCGTTAGCTGCTGGTGTGTACTGTAGCACTTAGCGCTCCCGAGCAAGAACTCAATACAAACCACAAAGCAGGAGTAGGGTTTTACGCATCTGTGCGGCCCGAACCTTGGTAAACTGCTTGTGTGCTTCGCCACGATCTGCTCTTCGTGCGATCTCCGCCCCCGCCGAACCGAAAGGGGCTCGGTCCGCCGGTCCCCATAGGTGCTCGTGGATCAGTTTCCCCGACATCTTTGGCGCGCTAGGTAGGGGGCGTCGAGGTTGTGTGAACCTGATCGGGCGTTCACACGAGCTAGATCTTCATCATCTTCATCGACATGCCGCCGAAGAAGAAGGCTTCGGAGGCGGCTGCTCCGTCCGTGACAAACCCACCACCGCCGGAGCAAACGGCTGGTGGGGTAGACGCCGATGGAAGAACGGGCGTCGACGAGGGAGCTCACGGTGCCGCCAGGTCCAAGGACAAGGCTGCGCTGCCCATCGGCGGCGTAGCCGGCTCCCACAACGACCGGGCGGACTCCAAGACCTCGGCGTTTGTACATGCACCGCGCCCATCTCAGGAAGCGCGGGACCGGCAGCGTCATGGTACTCACGGTACCATACGCTTGCTGGACCCAGATCGAGCTGGTGGATCTCGGAATGCTCAAGACCAGCATGCGCGCCAACATGCTGGCGCGAGCAAGGCACGGTCGCCTGGACGGGATACTGCTCCTTCTAACATAGTTAGAAGTCCGAGCATATCCCGCTCCCCACACCGTTCGCCACCGCTACCCGCCACTCCAGCAGAAGCTTTGGCGCGAGCTCAACTGCTCCTAGATTACCCTCCAACGGCGGACAAGATCGACGACTGGAGAGCCACCATTCAGAGTCTCATCGGCTTTGCCAACGGCGACGCTCCACGGCAGCCGAGTACATCGCACCTGCGGCAAGTCAGCCAGGCACGAGCCGGTGGCGACATGACCGGTGGGGGTGCAACCACCGTGCACTCCCCGCCGCGAAGGCCAAGATCGCCGCCTCGCCGGATCCACCTCGACAGCGACTCCACCACGTCCTCGGATCCACGAGCTCGTCGCGATCAACGCCAAGTTCTTCACGAACGACAGCAAGAAGACGCTCGAACTCGCATCGAGCGCCAAAGAGAAGCGCGGCGTCAATCGAACCAGCACGCTGGGCCCTCTGTCGACATGCATGCGCCAGGGGAACCAGGCGACTTGCCGTATGCGGTAGGTTGCCCTGCGTTTACCCATGAGCTGCGGCAAGTCCAGTGGCCCAGCACAAAGAATTTCAAGCCAGACGTACCAGAGAAGTACGACGGCAAGTCGCATTCGTCGGAGTTCCTCAGCATCTACACCATCGCGGTGCAAGCTGCTGGGGGGCGGGACGACAAGATCCTTGCTAACTACTTCCCGCTGGTGCTCAAGCCCAACGTCAGGTCCTGGCTCATGCACTTGCCGGACAACTCCATATCCTCCTGGGCAGACCTATGCCATCAGTTTGTCGGCGCCTTTACAGGCGGCCACAAACCTCATGGCCAAGAGAGTGACCTTGATCTGCTCGCCCAGAAGGAAGGAGAGCCCCTGCGCAAGTACATTCAGAGATTCAGCCGTGTACAGCACAACATCCCAGATGTCCACCCTGCTGCGGTTATCAGCGCGTTCCATCAGAACGTGCGTAACCGCAGGATGCGGGAGGAGATGGCGATGTGCAAGATCAGAGACGTCAGTGAGCTGTATGCCCTGGCCGACAAGTGTGCACGTGCTGAGGAAGGGAGGAAACTCCCCGGAGAGAATACAAGAGTAGGAGGATCTGACGGCGAGGATGCTGCCCCGGCAAAGAAAAACCGGCGGCGAAACAACAAGAAGAAGAAAGGCAAAGATGTGCTAGTTGTTGAGCAGTTCGGCAGCGAAGGTGGCGCCAAGAAAGCCAAAGCTGGTAGCTCCGGCAAGGAGGTTGCCGCATGCACCAACTGCCAGGCTGTGGCGGTCGCCGACAAGCAGGACGGCACCAACAAACAGTACTGCAAGATCCACCGCACCAAGGGCCATGACCTCCAGAGTTGCAAGAAGGTCGAGCAGCTTGTCGAGCTGCAAAAGGCTGAATACGAGCGACGCGACAAGGAGAAAGCCCAAGGAAGTGCTGGAGGATCCGGCATAAAGCGCCCCGGCCGGGGAGGACGCCGCGGCAAGGCCAAGCAGCGGCAAGGAGACAGACCTCCCCGCGGCCGCGACAAGGATGAAGATGATGACGACGACAAAGACATGGATGATGTCGAGACCAGTGAGCAGGAGTTCCAGAAAGCCACAGAGGTCTTGTGCGTTGACGGCGGTGCTTCTCTGCATACTTCACACCGCCAACTCAAGCAGTGGGTGCGGGAAGTCAATGCGGCAGAACCACCCGTCGAGTCACGCAAGCTTCTGAAATGGTCCAGCACGCCTATCATCTTTGATATTGAGGACCACCCTGATCGCACAACTACGGTCGGGCGCTTGCCGATGTTGGTTTCACCAACTATGCGCAACCTCAAGGTCACTAAGATGCTAGTTGACGGCGGGGCCGGCTTGAACCTGATCTCCTCCGCTGTGCTCCAGAAACTCCAGGTCCCTGACAGCGAGCTCGAAGAGACCGGCACATTCCAAGGAATCAACCCGGGAAGGAGCAAGCCGAAGGGGAAGATCACGTTGCCGGTGACATTTGGCAGCGAGTTGAACTTTAGAACTGAGAGGGTCACTTTTGACGTTGCCGATTTTCCATTGCCTTACAATGGGATTCTCGGCCGTCCAGCGCTCGCCAAGTTCATGGCGGCCTCTCACTATGCGTATAACATGCTGAAGATGCCAGGCCCGATAAGTGTCATCTCTGTCCCTGGCGACAAGAAGGATGCTCTTATCTGTGCCGACAAGATTTACCGGGAAGCGGCAGCCGCAACGGATCACAAGTCACTTGCCGCTGAAGCTCCCGGGGGGAAGAAGAAGACCAAGTCCGGCAAGAGTTCTGATGCCCACTCCAGCAAGCGCACCTCTTCGGAGTGCTGCGCTACCGTCGAGGACGCACCATCGAGCTCCACCGGCAAGTGTAAGAAGACAATGGCAGCTCCGCCAGAGACCAAGAAGGTGTCCGCCAAGAAGGACGGCACTGGTGGTACCTTCACCATCAGTGCCACTCTCGACCCTAAATAGGAAAGCGCGCTCATTGCTTTCCTGCGGGCGAACGTCGATGTGTTTGCGTGGCAACCGTCTGACATCCCCGGTGTTCCCAGGAAAGTAATTGAGCACCACCTTGCCGTCTGTCCTCATGCGCGGCCCGTCAAGCAGAAAGTCAGGAAGCAAGCAGTGGAGCACCAAGAATTCATCGCAGAAGAGATCAAGAAGTTGGAAGCGGCAGGCCTTGTCAGGGGAGTGCTCCATCCTACGTGGTTGGCCAATCCTGTAGTCGTGCGCAAGGCAAACAGGAAATGGAGGCTTTGTATTGACTTTACCGATGTTAACAAAGCTTGTCCCAAAGACCCATTTCCCTTGCCGCCATTGACCAGATTGTTGACTCCACGGCCGGATGTGACTTGCTTTCATTTCTTGACGCATACTCAGGATACCATCAGATCTTCATGGCAAAAGAGGATGAGGAGAAGACCGCATTCATCACTCCATGTGGCACGTACTGTTTCATACGGATGCCTTTCGGTTTAAAGAATGCTGGTTCAACATTCGCAAGGGTAGTCCATACCGCTTTTGAGCCACAAATACACAGAAATGTGGAAGCCTACATGGATGACATAGTGGTCAAGAGCAAGGACAAGGCAACTCTGATTCAAGATTTAGACGAGACTTTTGCAAATCTGCGCAAGATCAGCCTCAAGCTCAACCCCGAGAAGTGTGTGTTTGGAGTCCCTTCCGGCAAGCTTCTCGGGTTCTTTGTGTCTCAGCGGGGAATTGAAGCCAATCCCGACAAGATCAAGGCCATTGAGCAGATTGAAGCACCAAAGCGCGTCAAGGATGTACGAAGACTTGCCGGTTGCGTGGCAACTCTCAGCAGGTTTATCTCTAAGTCTGCTGAGCGCGCCCTGCCATTTTTCAAAATATTGAAAAAGGCAGGTCCAATGAAATGGACTCCGGAAGCGGAGGCTGCGCTGCAATACTTGAAGAGATACCTGTCCTCCACTCCAATACTTGTCGCACCTAAGCCACAAGAGAAGTTGCTGCTGTATCTGGCGGCAACCAATCAAGTGGTTAGTGTTGCGTTAGTAGCGGAGAGGGATGCAGATGATGAGCCAGCAACCACGGCAGGCGCATCCAGCGACAAGCAGGGGGCTTCCCCGGCAAGCTCTGGTCCCGACAAAGATGGATCCGCGCAGGCGCGTGAGGAGATACAGAAGAGAATGGTGCAGCGCCCAGTTTACTTTGTCAGTTCCCTTCTGCAGGGGGCCAGGTCAAGGTACTCTGGTGTGCAGAAATTGCTTTTCGGCCTTCTCATGGCCTCGAGAAAGCTGCGCCATTACTTCCAAGCACATGAGATCATATTTGTCACTCGTTTTCCGCTGAAGAGGATACTGCAGAATCCAGAAGCAACAGGCAGGATTGTTGAGTGGGCACTGGAACTGTGAAGCTTTGGCCTCAAGTTTGAGAGCACTTCAACTATCCAAAGCAGAGCATTGGCAGAATTCATAGCAGAGTGGACGCCAACACCAGATGAAGAAATTCCAGAAACGAGTATCCCCGTCAAGGAAGCAAGCAAAGAGTAGCTGATGTACTTTGATGGTGCCTTCTCGCTGCAAGGCGCCGGTGCTGGCGTGCTGCTTGTCGCACCCACCGGAGAGCACCTCAAGTACATAGTCCAGATGCACTTTCCCAAGGAGCAAGCAACAAACAATACTGCAGAATATGAAGGTTTGCTTGCCGGTCTCGGGATCACGGCAGACCTTGGGATCAAGAAGCTCATTGTCAGGGGTGACTCGCAGCTTGTCGTCCGCCAAGTGAATAAGAGTTATCAGAGTCCGTTGATGGAAGCCTACGTTGATGAAGTGAGAAAGCTAGAAGAGCACTTTGACGGCCTACAGATGTAACATGTTCCAAGAGCTCAGAACGACATTGCCGATGGCCTGTCAAAGTGCGCAGCACTTAAGTTACCTGTGGAACCAGGGATCTTTGTGCTCAAACTGACTCAACCGTCTGTAACGCCATCAACTGGACAGAGCAAGAAGAGGAAGTTGATTTCTGGTGACTATTTTCCGGCAGAGCTTCCCAAAGCCGCCGCCAAGAAGGTCCCCAAGATCAACACCAAGAGTGCTGGGGAGCAGTCTGCTCCGGCAAGCCACAGGGTTTGTTCCGTCGAAGCAGACGCTCCCGACAAGTTTTGCTCCGGCAAGCTTGCCGGGGAACGTCAAGCTCCGGCTGAGCCGCAGGTTCTCGCCGTAGAAGCGGATGTTCCCGCAGCAGCAGATGTGCCTTTAGTCCTTGTTGTCGAGCCGCAAGCTCCAGCATGGGCACAGCAGGTTGTCCGTTTCCTTCAGACAAGAGAACTTCCCGAAGAGCAAGAAGAAGCGGAAAGAGTGGCCCGACAGTCAAGTATGTACCAGTTTGTCGACAACACACTATACAGAAGGAGATCCAACGGTGCGAAATTGAAGTGTATTCACCGGGAAGACGGACAAAAGCTGTTGGCAGAGATACATGGAGGCATATGTGGTCACCACATTGGCGCAAGAGCACTTGCCGGCAAAGCATTCCGGCAAGGTTTCTTTTGGCCGATAGCCCTCCAGGATGCAACTGCACAAGTAACCAAGTGTGAAGCGTGCCAGTTTCATTCCAAGCAGATACACCAGCCAGCTCAAGCTCTCCAGACGATCCCTTTATCCTGGCCATTTTCGGTCTGGGGGCTCGACATCCTCGGCCCCTTCCCCCGAGCAGTCGGGGGCTTTGAGTACTTGTACGTTGCAATCGACAAGTTCACAAAGTGGACAGAAGTGGAAGCAGTAAGGAAGGTGACAGCACAGTCAGCAGTCAAGTTCTTCAGGTCGATTGTTTGCCGCTTCAGGATCCCTAACAGGATCATCACCGACAACGGTACGCAATTCACGAGCCGCACCTTCATGCAATACGTCCAAGATCTTGGCGCCAAGGTCTGCTTCGCTTCTGTTGCTCACCTCATAAGCAACGGTCAAGCGGAGAGGGCAAATGCTGAAGTGCTACGTGGGCTCAAGACCAGGACTTTCGACAGGCTGCACAAGTGCGGAAGAAACTGGATTGAGGAGCTGCCGGTGGTTCTTTGGTCGATCAGGACGACGCCAAATCGAGCCACTGGCCAGACACCTTTCGCTTTAGTCTATGGAGCAGAGGCAGTTCTCCCCACGGAACTCGTATACGGGTCACCTCGAGTGCTCGCTTATGATGAGCTTGAGCAAGAGCAGCTGCGACAAGATGACGCGCTGCTCCTTGAGGAAGTCTGTCTTCAGGCTGCTGTACGAGCTGCTCACTACCAGCAAGCTTTGCGCCGCTACCATAGCCGCAAAGTTAACGCCAGAAGTCTCGAGGAAGGCGACCTTGTTCTTCGGCGCGTTCAGTCCGCCAAGAATTCCAACAAGTTGACGCCGAAGTGGGAAGGCCCTTACCGGGTGAAATGAGTCACTAGGCCTCGCGTTGTCCGCCTTGAGACCGAAGATGGCATTCCGGTGAGCAACTCCTGGAACATTGAGCATCTTTGTAAGTTTTACCCGTAAGGCGCGGTTGCCGGACCCTGTTCCGGCAACCACCTTTTGTACAAGTCTTGCCGCTGTTGCATGTAATCCTTTGTACAAAGCCAGGCGCAGACCCTGTGCATAAATAAAGCTCATGTGCTCCGCACATCTTGTCAATTTCATGCTTTTTATTTTTTTCCATGAGTTATCTGACACTTTGTACAGCGCCAACCCCCGGTAAGCAATAACGAGCCATAAGGCTCCATATCTTTATTTTCTCTTCTTTCTTTTTTCTCAAGGAAAGGAAGGTTCCCTCGCCCACAAGTTTGCCGGGGGGGAGGAGAAGATAATGGTATGGACCAGGCGTCGTTCAAGAAAGTTTCGCCTCGCCGGAAAGCTGGCATCGTTCAAGAAAGTTTCGCCTTGCCGGAAAGCAGGCGTCGTTCAAGAAAGTTTCGCCTTGCCAGAAAGCAAACAACAGAAAAGCTAAGTTGCCAAAGTTTGAGCAATCAGATTTTTTAAATTTTTAAGTTATCTTCCTTGAACGACCATGCTTTGTATGGAAAACCTGTGCGCGGAGGAACCAGCTCGTGGCTAGTTGCGCCCTTACTTTGTTTCAAGTCCACTCAACAACTTAAGTGTGCTGCGACTAGAGTTGCGCCCTTACTTTGTTTCGAGTCCGCTCAACAACTGCGGCAGCGTCCTCTGCTTGCTTGAGAGCTCCGCCGAATGTTCGCTCGCGCGCGGCAAGCTCCTCCTCATGGCTATCGAGGTTGATCTTCCGCTGCGCCAGCTCGCCCTCCTGCGCAGACAGCTTCTCAGCGGCAAGCCGCTACTGCTCTTCGACGTCAGCCTTCTTGAGGAGGAAGGCCTTCTGATCCTCAGCGAGCTGCTCCCGCTCCTCCGCCAGGGACCGGAGAGCTGCCTGGTTGAGACCTCGGAGCTCCTCTGCGCGCTTCTCAATGTCTGCTCCCGCCTTCGCGACAAGCGCCTCGCGGGATTCCAGCTTGGCTTGCCGAGCGCGGTAGAGCGACAACAGCTTCCGCAGCAGCCGCTCCTCCTCGGGCTCGCCGCTGCTGCTGCTTGGCACGTCAACCAGCGTCAGCCCAGCGGAGGCGAGCACCTCTCTGTCGAAGCTTTCTCCTTCGACCGGCGCCCTAGATATTGACGCCCAGGGGAGATTGATGAAGACGCCATCGCCGGCCTTCAAGTAGACGCCTGGCTGGGGCTCTTCGGAGCCTGACGCTGCGGCAGCGGCGAAAGGGTCGGTGGTCGGCGTAGCACCTGGCGCTCCTGCGGCCTCAGGGCCGTCAGTGCGATCGCCAGACCCCTCGCCAGCTGCTGCGGCGGCAGCCTTAGCGGCCTCTTCGCCAGCGGGATCATCAGCGCCGGCCGTTTCTTCGGTGGCAGCGGCATCGTCGACAGCAACTTCGATCTCCATCGGCTCCGCAGCAGATGGGTCTGACGGCCGGAAAAGGAAGAAAAGTCAAGCGAATATCCAAAAAGAAGATCAAACGAAGAAGAACCCAAGGGAAGTTTCGAAGCAAGAGGTTTACCTGTACCGGGCTCTGCAGTTGTGGTCTCCGCCGCCGGGGGGCCGCTGGCACTGTCCCTTGCCGGAGACTTCTCCCTTGCCGGAGAACTCCCCCTTGCCGGAGAGCTCTCCCTTGCCGGAGGATTCTCCCTTGCCGGAGAACTCTCCCTTGGCGGTGTAGTCGAAGCAGATGGCATGTCAGGGGCGGTCTCAGGACGCTCCTGGTGGGGCTGCTCTGCTCCTACAGAAGCCAACAGTCAGATATTAGCAAACAAAGAGTATCCATGTGTGCCTAACAGCGGGAAGAAAACCATATACTTACGCTGGGGGCTGCTCTGAAGAACAGTTGCCGGGTCCGGCAAGGTTGTCTCGGACGCACCCCCTACTGTCGCGGTGGGTTCGTCCTCGATGATAATCACCGGGACCTTGGCTCTCTTTGCCGCTCTCTGGGCCATAGTCCTAAAAAGGAATAAGTTCAGAGTAAAGCAAATGAGATACAAGACAAAACAGCAAGAATTGAAGAAATACAAGTACAACAAGAATCTTACTCTTCTTATTCCTCATCGGAGCTGAGCGCGGAGAAGTCAAAGCCTGGCTCACCTCCGGCGCGAGGAGGCGGAGGAGTAGGTTCCCTTGGCCGCTTGGCGGGAGCAGTGACCGTGGTCTAAGACGACCCCGCTCCAGCTGCCGCCGCGGCACGAGAAGCGGCAGGAGCAGAAGCGGCGGCCCGGGAAGACCCCGCTCCAGCTGCTGCAGCAGCGTGAGGTGCTCCCGCGGCAACATAACTTGCCGCAGTGGAGCGTCGGCACGGCGGCTGTCGACTCGTCTGCCGCTCCGCTACGTCCCCGGCCTTGCGGAGACGCCTTCTTGGTGAAGCCGGGGGCTCTGCTTGCGGCAAGCTGCCCGAAGATGAGGAGGAAGAGGAGTCGATCTCCAACGAGCCGCTTGTATCCTCGGCGGGCTCACTTGACTCGACGTCATGCCCGGCAGGCTCTTCCTCGCCGGCAAGCCCCTCTCGCTCGGCAAGTCTTGCTGCCTCCGCTGCCTCTGCCTCCTCCATGGTGAACCCAAACTCGCCCGCGGCTGCAGCTGCCGCCGCCTCTTCGAGCCTAGTGGCGATGCGCTTCACCTCCTCATCGGTGGTGGCGCGAGTGAGGCCCTTCTGCTCGTCGGAGCGGATCGGCATTTCTACCAAGCCATCGAAGAACGCCTGCACGACATCGTCTGCAGGCTCTTGCCAAGCTGGGTCAATTCCATGCGAGTCGCACAGCGGCATCATTGCACGGATGCGGCTGAGCGAGGAATTGTTGCACAGTGGAACGACACCCTTTGGCAACCTGAACACTTCGGGATGTTGAGGGTCGTATTTGAACAGCTCCTGGAGCATCGCGTTAAGCTCCAGAATAGTGAAGTTGAAGTTGAGGCCCGGACGCACCCTCATGATATCCGCCGCATTCTTGAACTCCCAGGCGGGTCTCCTCTCCTGTAGGGGGGCGATGCGGTGGCGAAGGAAATCTGCGCCAACGGCGCCTACAGTGAGCCCGGCAAGCCTGAGGCGTTGGATCAGGGCGACGGCAATCTTCAGCCTGTCGTCTTCCGGGGCCACGTTGCTCCAATCGCTGCCGCGCACTACTGGAGTTTGGCGCCGGGCGGTAAACGGCTGCGGGTCCTCCTCGACAATCCAGCACCAGTCTGCTCTCCATTCCTCCCACTTGCTGCGGAGCTCTCCCTCCAGATAAGCTTCCTTCTTGCCGGCTTTTGAGATCCAGGCGATTCCGCCGGATAAAGGCTCTCCTCTCTCAACTCGGGGCATAAAGAAGTGATGAAAAAGGGCTACATTTGGATGGACTCCGACAAAGTTTTCGCAGAGATGTGCAAAAACTGCCATGGTCAGGACAGCATTGGGGGTGAAGTCAAGGAGGCAGAACCCGTAGGTGTTCATAATATCACAGAAGAACTCAGAGAAAGGCGGGCAGAGCCCGCAGTAGAAGAACAAGGCGAAAAAGGGGTATCCAGTTGGAGCCATTTTCCAAGCGACGGCTGGAAGTACCTTCGTGCGCGGGTGCGCCCGCGTCTCCGTCGACCAGAAGAGGTAGTAGTACTCCCTCAGATCCCTCGCGGCAAGCTTGGGGGGGGGGAGATTGCCCGCTCCTTTCACAGCGCCGCGAGCCTCTGCACCTCGGCCGACTTCACGACCTTCCCCTTCTCGGCTTTCGGAGCCATGGCGGAAGTGGTGAGGGAGGTCGACGGCGTTGGTGGTGCTGGTGGCGATGGGGGGGAGCGCTGCTCTCTTTCGGCTTTGGGAAGAAGGGGAGTGGCGAAGATTTTCGAGGTTGGAGTAGCAACTGGCGGATGGGAGAACTGCCCCTGTTTCCCCTGCTTATAAGGAGGGAGGGGGCGGACGTTCCGCCTTTCCGAATAAAGAAACCACCCACGATCTCTCCCACGACGCCGCAATCAACGCGTGCCGTTCGGGGAGGGCGTGGTGGATACGGAGAAAGATACGGCGTAACCCAGGCCGCGCGTGCCCGTGCCCTGTTTTGGGCCTGGCCCAATAGCACTCGGCACCGTGTATGGCCCAGACCCGGGGGCTCCTGTCGGTGTACTAGAGTAGGGGTACCCTAGTATCCTGAACTTGTGCACGGGCAGTCGCAGCACCCCGCGGCAAGGCTTGCCGGGTGACCGCCAAGGTCCTCCGTGGTTCCTTTGGAGCCATTCAAGAACAAAGTATTCAAGCCAAGGAGACAAGGCCCCGGCAAGAGGAGCTTGCCGGGAAGGCCACTCAAGGCACAAGACCCCGGCAAGAGGAGCTTGCCGGGAAGGCCAACCAAGGCATCTCAAGGAACTTGTCGCGACGCGCCAAGCGTCCCGGCAAGGCCCGGTGAGCGGCAAGCTCCCGGACGCGACAAGACAACGACCGCAGCAAGGCGTTTGCCGTGGCAAGCTACCACTCCGTACCCACGCTCCAGCACATCCACCAACGTGTCGCTCTGGGACCCTTCCAGGCGTACGTGGCGGGAGGCTGTGCAGCCAGCGGTACGCGGTGGCAAGCGGCGCTGACAAGATTGCCATCGTGGCGAACGGTGGCGTCCCTGACGGTCCCTTTTTGCACTGTTTGGGCGACGCAGATGGGCATTTAATGCCCTTGTCCCCTGCCGTCAGGGTTAGGTATGATACACTGTACAGGTAGCTGTACCAACCGCAACACCTTTCCATTTTTACCCCTGTCTACGTTGCCACCTATCGGTGACCCCTTGAGCATATAAAAGGAGGCCCATGCGCAACGTAGAGGGGGAGACGGACAGAAGAACACTCACGCTCGGTCTCGTTAGCTGCTGGTGTGTACTGTAGCACTTAGCGCTCCTGAGCAAGAACTCAATACAAACCACAAAGCAGGAGTAGGGTTTTACGCATCTGTGCGGCCCGAACCTGGGTAAACTGCTTGTGTGCTTCGCCTCGATCTGCTCTTCGTGCGATCTCCGCCCCCCGAACCGAAAGGGGCTCGGTCCGCCGGTCCCCATAGGTGCTCATGGATCAGTTTCCCCGACAGAGAGTGGTTCTATATCACCGCTCCCAGGGGCACTAAGTGGGTGACGCCTCCTGCCTTTCGCTCGGGTCCCCCACCACGGCTAGCGTCATGGGTCAGCAGAGGGTTAGATTGGGGGTTACCCAAAGACGTGCCCTTGTTGCAGGGCCGCATTAGGGATCTCTTAGAAGGAGACCTCAGCCTGGTCAAGGTGACGCAGGTCATGTTGATTCGCCGGATATTGCCCAGCAAACGTCGCTCCCTTCGCCTATGGGAGTTTAATCCAGAGGGACCGCGAGGTCTCCAGAATTTCATGGGCGCAACGCCCGCGGAGATGTATAAGCTGTTCTTCGGATCACAAGCGATGTGTCCGGATTTGACCGAGGACGCAGGCCTAAGCTGCAATCGCCTAGATACTCAAGTAAGTAACCTTGTGCCCGGACACGCTATCCATATAATTGTTATGAATTTGCCCTTAAAAGAGTTGTCCTTTTAAACAGGAGTGGATAGCGAAGGCAAAGCTGATCAGGTGTCCGGCTCCCCTTCCCGAAACCAAGCCGGATCCCGTGCTTGTCAGGATGTTGAAGATAACGCCTTTGGAGGGAAGTAAGGGGAAGAACAAGGGAACTATGGCCTCCTCGAAGGAGGCTGCTTCGGAGGGAGGAACCGACAATTCTTTGTCAGAGGGTCCGACGTCGGGGAGTTCCTCGGCCGAACTACGCTCTCAAAGGGATCAGCCCTCTAGCGAGCCATAAGTAGAGAAAGGTTTCCCTTTTGAGGGATGAGAGAAATCCTTGATTTATATCTGAGAAGATTAATTGAAATGTTACCTTGTAGCTCAGGCCTCAGTCCTTCTCAGCAGAGCTCGTCTTCGGGGGATCTTCTTCTAGAGATGATGGAGAGCGGGACGCCTCCCCCTGCCATACCGCCTAGCGAGGCGGGCAACGCTGAGGTGTCGTCGCGGAGGGTTCCTCCGAATCCGGCCTTCAAAAAAGGCCATAGGACAAGTCCGGCACTATCTGGTGTTCGGCTGGAGGAGCTAAAGATTCTGCTGACGCGAGCTTCTATCTCAGAGGAGCACCGTGCATTGATGGGCACGGTGATTGAAAGGATTTAATCTGCGGAAAGCGGATTGCATGAAGCTGTCAAAAGTTTATTGACGGGTTTTGAGGTACGTTAGATAATGTACACTTTTGTCTGTTGCGCATAAGTAAGTTGCGCCCTGCATAGATAGTAGCCCCTGAGACTCTGCGCGCTGTCAAGAAATGACGGCACGCAAAGGATCATAATCCCAGGTCTAAGACGTCGCCCTTGAATGTAGGTGGCGAGGTGTCCGGAATCGAGCCGAACTGATGATTTTGCCGAACTAAAGCGGCAACTGGACGTGGCTGATGCCGACATCGCGCTTGTCAGCCAGCGGCTTGATGAGGCTCAAGGTATGTAATTCCTCGGGCAGCATTGGGTAAGAGGAGTTTTATGCCATTGTCTTACAGTGTATGTGCTTGACGCAGATGGTGCGGCCGCCGTGGAGAATCTTAGGGCAGAACTTGCCCAAGCTAAAGAACAAGCCCGAAAGAGCGATGCGGCTGCCCAGAAAGCTCTTGAAGAGCTGAGAGCCGAATAGGCTGCTCACTACCGAAGCAAGGAGGAGATGGCCGAAATGACCGTGAAGTTAGAGCGCACTGCTGATCGTTGCAAGCTTCTTGAAGAAGAAGAACAGGCAGGGCAGACGGACTTGGGGAAAGCCGTTGCTGATGCCAAGGACGCTCGCTCTGCGATGAGAGCTGCGAAGGAGGAGCTGCGTCAGGCCGAACAGATTGCGGCTGGAAAGCCCTTTATGCTGCGGAGGAAGTTTTGCAATCCGGAGTTTGCTCCGCTAGACCGGATGTGGAGTGTGGAGGACACCTATCTGGATTTGGCAGTGAGTGCTGCTAATGCGACCGAACACTTTCGAGATCTAAAAGATCGTAAAGTGGAAAAGCTTTTCTGGTCGCAGTTCCACAATCCAGAACGCCCACTGGCAGTGGACGATCACTTGGCTCAATGGGCCGAACTGAATAGGTTGTCCGCACTTGCCATGAAGTACGTCATGGGTCATCTGTGGCCGAGGAGATCGGAGCCGAAGAGTTATTTCAGCTTGGTGCAGCAATTCCTTGACGCGGTGCCGCGTATTAATGTGATGAAGAGGTCAGCATGCTTAGAGGGCGCACGGATGGCTCTTGCCCGTGTCAAGACATACTGGGCAGAGATGGACGTTGTTGCGTCCCGAGATTCGGACAAAAGCCGAGTACCCTCCGAGCACTATTTTCAGGAAGTCCTTGAGGGCGCTCGTGTAATAGAGACGCAATGCTCGAAGGATGCTATGTTAGGATAGCATATGTAATTATAAAGAGATATTTTGATGAATTGTAGTGGCCTTTTATACTTGTGCCTTCAAGTATTGGGAACACCTCCTATGCGGCCGTTTTAAAATATATATACAAAATCTGAAAGATGGCAGTCGTTGGCTTCACCCCCCATGCACATAGTGCGGGTTGCTCGCAGAAGACGCATTTTCACACTTAATCCAACGTCTTGGTCCTACAAAGGAGGTGATAGCGCAGCGGGCCAGGCAACCGGACTATAATGCTTTAACACTTTCACTTAGCCATAGGAGCTTGACAGGGGGACTATTTAGGTAGCCCCTTGGTGGCGACTGCGCTCGCCCGAGTTCGGGGCGTGTATGTGCCTGGCCGGGAAACGGCCCTTCGTTAAAGCGGAGGAATCCTATAGATTCCGGTAGGTCATCGAGTGGCTGACCAGTCTCACGCTACATCATGACAGTCAGTTTTTAGCTTTCTCTACTGAGGTGCTCGCCCGGCCTAACCGGGGCACAATCGCAGTAGTTCTCCTGGTGCTACCTTAGCCGATAGAGCGGAACGTAAGGTAGCCAAACTCAGGAGCCGGGCAACCCAACATTTGACCAAAGACATGATTCGGAGCTGATGCATATAATGCCAAAACTCGCGACGCCGAACACTCCCTAAGGTGTTCGGTCTTTGTAAGTGCGGGCAAAACAGCACTCCTTATTGAAAAGCCCCTAGTGTCTAGGTACGCGCAAAAATTCTAACGTGGCCACATGCCAGGACGCCAACCTCCTCCTGGGTTATGGCAGAGAAAACCAGGAGATATGTAGCAACAAGAGACAGTAAAAAAGGTTTACGCATGGTCTTAATCTAAAAAGAATCCTTAGGACGGGTCCCTACTGCACGTCTGCGCATGTGTCTCCGTTGTGCCGTATCCTGGACGGGCGCCGCACGACGTTCATCTGTAAAAGAGAGGAACTGAGTTGAAAATGGGTCGTGCTGAACAAGATTTTAAAATAAACAAAGTATAAAGTAAAGTATAAAAAAATGAGCTTTATTGTCTCTTATTGTATATGTACGGAGCCCCTAGTGCGGAGGTATATGGCCTCTAAGCCTGTATCAATGATAATTTTGTACCGAACTTGTCTATCCGCGCTCGTGGTCTTTTAAAGACCTATTCCGAAGTTTTTTGGCCGGTGAAGCCATTTTACTGTGGGGCTATTAAAGCGGCCGCACAGTCCTCCGCTTGTGGGAGGCGCACCTCAATGCTTCCCCTTTAAAGAGATGATGCCTCGTGGACCGGGCATTTTAAGCGTTAGAGATGCATAATGCGGTATTGCGTTAAAGCGGGCGAAAGCTTCGCGTCCTAGTAGTGCTTGATAGCGACTCGAGAATGGGACGACGTGGAAAATTAGCTTTTCGCGACGGAAGTTATCGGGGTAGCCGAATGTAACTTCAAGCCAGAGGAAACCCATGCATAGGGTGTCCGGACCTAGCGTTACCCCTTGAAAGGAGGTTTTGCTGTGACGGATTCTTGTTGGGTCTATCCCCAAGCGACGGATTGTGTCCTGATATATCAGGTTTAGTCCACTGCCGCTGTCCATAAGGACATTTGAAAACTTGAGTCCGTCGATTATTGGATCTAGTACCAAGGCAGACCATCCTGCGTTCCTGATACTTCTAGAATAGTCCCGTTGATCGAAGATGATTGGTTTTGACAACTAGTGGCAGGACCTCTTTGGGATAGGTCGTGTGGTGCGTACCTTTATGGGCGCCGCACGTTTCGTTATGTGAAGTAAGTTTACTGTCTTTACTTCTTGTGGGATGTTCTTTTGTTTCCTGGTGCTCTGCTTTTGGGGTTCGTCTTCGTCCTCACTTGGTGTTTCGAGCCCCTTGTGTTCGGTGCTGAGTCTGCCGGATTGTTTGAAGACCCAACAATCTTTGTGGGTATGGTTAGCAGGCCTCCCGGGAGTACTGTGTATTTCACATGTCATGTCCAGGATTTTGTTTAAGTTGGATGGATCATCCCTATTATCTTGGAGGGGCGGCTTTGTCTGATTCTGTCGTGAGCTTTTGAATCTGGCGTTGATTGTCGTGCTCTTCGGACCTTTTTCCTTAATCCGGCGACGGTCCTTGTTGCGTCGCGGTTTTCCATTCCCATCCCTAGTTTCGGATGTACTTGGGTCACTGGGGCTGCGTCTTGCCAACCAGTTGTCCTCTCCTGCACAAAAGCGGGTCATGAGGCTTGTTAGTGCGGCCATTGTTCTTGGCTACTCTTGGCCGAGGTGTCTGGCGAGCCATTCGTCTTGGACGTTATGCCTGAAAGCTGCTAAGGCCTCGGCGTTCGGACAGTCGACTATCTGATTCTTTTTAGTGAGGAATCTATTCCAGAATTGCCGAGCTGATTCTCTGGGCTGTTGAGTTATGTGACTGAGGTCGTCAGCATCCGGAGGACGGACATAAGTCCCTTGAAAATTTGCTCGGAAAGCATCCTCGAGCTCTACCCAGCTCCAATTGTGTTTTCAGGGAGGCTTTTGAGCCAATGCCGAGCTGGTCCTTTGAGCTTTAGTGGTAAATATTTGATGGCGTGGAGATCATCTTCTCTAGCCATATGTATATGGAGGATATAATCCTCTATCCAGACTCCGGGGTCTGTTGTTCCATCATATGCCTCTATGTTTACGGGTTTGAATCCCGCTGGAAATTCATAATCCAGGACCTCATCGGTGAAGCATAGGGGATGTGCGGCACCCCTGTATTTGGGTGTGCCGGATTCTGATGATGGTTTTATTGCATTGCTTACGAGAGCTTGCTTTCTTGGCCCATAAATGGACCTGGCTGGGCCACCTTTTGATGCGAATCCGTAAGTGGGTCGCGTGCCGGCTTAAGTGCGGCGCCATTTGCCGTTTTATGCTGGCTATGGGGTCGTCTATCCGACCGTGTGGCTTTCTTGTTTTTTGAATGCGATGGCTCTATGGCCTCTTTGTCAAATTCGGGTAGTAGCTTTCTCTTCGGATAGCTTTTAGTGCGGCAACTGTCGCCGTATTTATCTGCGGTATTGGTTACTCTGCTCCATCTGATTCTGAGTGCATCTTCCGCCGTTTTTAGCTTCCGCTTCTGCTTCTTCAGGCTGCGTGCTGTTGCCACGAGCCTCGTGTGGAGGTTCTTCTGCTTCGTGGTTTTCTCCGGCGTAAGATCGTCCGGTCTGCCGCTTTCGCCGGGGGAGGGATGTTCGGTTTCTCTATTCGTGTTGCCCTGTTCGGACGGTTTCTCTAAGGCCTGCTCGTCGTCTACCGGCTCATCCTGCTCTATGGCTAGGTCTTTATCAAGACGGGGCTTGGGTCGGCGTTTACGCCGACGCTTTGATTGCTTTTCGAGGGATCGGTCCCCCGTTCCATCCCCTTTTTCCTTGCTATTTTTTCCTTTAGGGGTGTCCACCATGTACACATCATGAGATGGGGAGGCTGTCCAATGCCCTATGGGCGTTGGCTCATCTATATCTCCTGCATCGTCGTCCATACCGTCGATGTCTTCGGAGTCGAAGTTGAGCACGTCGTTTAAATTGTCGACAGTGGCTACCAAGTGGGTGGTGGGTGGGCTTTGAATTTCTTCATCGTCCGTATCCCATCCTTGCTGGCCATAGTCCGGCCAGGGCTCTCCTGATAAAGAGAGAGAGACTTTAGTGAGTTCAGGATGTCGCCAAAGGGCGAGTGCTGAAAGATGTCCGCGGCGGTGAACTCCATGACCGGCGCCCAATCGGATTCGATTGGCAGGGGCGCGGGAGGTTCGGAGTCCGGAGGGGAATCCGGATCCTCAGAGTCACAGGTCATGCAGAGTGCGGGGCTGGCGTTCGGCTCGATCGCTTTTGAGATTGCAGCCCCCAGGGTGACGTCCAACCGCTCACCCTCGATCAGCGCCGCAGGTTCCGAATTAAGGGTCGGAACCGACGCGCGTGCGGGCTCCAGGGCACTGTTCGGCGGCAGAGCTAGATCATGTCCATCAAGACAGTGCAGCGCGCTTGGCTGTGGCTCGAATCAGTCGAAGATCAAGTCCCCGCGGATGTCAGCCGTGTAGTTCAAACTTCCAAACCTGACCTGATGGCCAGGGGCGTAGCTTTCGATCTGCTCCAGGCGGCCAAACGGATTGGCCCGTAGTGCGAAGCCGCCGAAGACAAAGATCTGTCCGGGGAGAAAAGTCTCACCCTGGACTGCATCGTCCTTGATGATCAAAGAAGCCATCGGGCCTAAAAGCGACGACACAGAGGAACTCTCAATGAAAGCACCAATGTCGGTGTCAAAACCGGCGGATCTCGGGTAGGGGGTCCCGAACTGTGCGTCTGGGCCGGATGGTAATAGAGACAAGGGACACGAAGTTTACCCAGGTTCGGGCCCTCTCGATGGAGGTAAAACCCTACTTCTGCTTGATTAATATTGATGATATGGTTAGTACAAGAGTGGATCTACCACGAGATCAAGGAGGCTAAACCCTAGAAGCTAGCCTATGGTATGGTTGTTGTATGATGAAGTTGTCCTACGGACTAGAACCCTCCGGCTTATATAGACACCGGATAGGGTTAGGGTTACACAAAGTCGGTTACAATGGTAGGAGATCTTGAATATCCGCATCACCAAGCTTGCCTTCCATGCCAAGGAAAGTCCCTTCCGGACACGGGACGAAGTCTTCAATCTTGTATCTTCATAGTCCAGGAGTCCGGCTGAAGGTATAGTCCGGCTATCCGAACACCCCCTAATCCAGGACTCCCTCAGACGCCAATGTCCAATCAACCGCCACATGGCGCCCAAGGCCGCAGGCTGTTAGGGCCCGCGGCGCTTCGCCCTTGCCCTTTCGCCTCCCTACACGGCCAAGTCCGAGCGCGCCTTGGGCCCGGGGGCTACTGTCGGCGTTCTGGGAACGGGAGTCCCCAGACTTGCCTGCCTGCGGCCTGCGGCGTGGCTCAAAGGGGGCCCAGCATGGCCCATCTTCATCAACACAGACCCAAGACCCACGCGAGGGGCCAAGCCTCGCGGGACGGACGACGCGGAGCTTCCTCAGTCACAGCCTCATCAGGCTGGCTCGCGAGGAGGTGGAGAGATCAAGGCGGGGTACCTCACGAGGTGCCCATGACGCAAGCCATGACGACCAAGGGCGCCAGGCAGGCGCCAGCGCGCGCAGTGTCCTCCTTTCCTCTTTGGTGCAAAGGGAGCAAGCGCAGGCGAGAGCATCAAGTAAACGCACCCGTTTCGGTGCAACGAGACCAAGACCAGTCCAGCGGCGGAGAGGAAGTCATTGTGGAGTCCAAGCCAGCGTGACCACCAGAGCCTTTGGCAGGCGAGGACCAACTTTAGTCAGGATAAGTGTACCAGATGTTCCCCTTCAAAATGGCCAATTGTTGGCGCCCTTCCCGCTCAATATTTGGGAAGAGGCCCAGGGCCTTTGCCTATAAATAGGACTAGCCACCCCCAGGGTAGAGGCATCTAGTGATAAAAGGAACCGACGAATCGATCGGCAATCAATCAGAGAGAGAGAGAGGAGGGTGACTGAACTCCTCCTAGCAGTTCATCGGCCCGGCCGAGAGCAGACCCTCGCGAGGCTGTTCTTCCTTGTATTGTTCACCATCATCAGCCCAAGAGGCAATCCACCACACCACACTGGAGTAGGGTATTACACCACAACGGTGGCCCGAACCAGTATAAACCCTGTGTCTCTTGTGCTGTTCTTTCCATAGCTTTTGTTGGCTTTTCGTGGACTATAGGTATGAAGAACAGACTCGGTCTAAACTATGAGAAAATGTAAAATCTCACCGAGCAACCTGGAAATCTGATACCACTTGATAGAGGCAAAGGTGTCCCATCTTTCGATGAGATGGTGGCTATCGTTTTGGAGGAAGTCGACTTCGACGATCCGACTACGAACGTGCGAGGACGTCGCGCCTTAGCAATCGCTAAACCAACTCCGAGAGGTTATTGACCACGCCGGAGCATGATCAACCTGACCACGAAGGTTTGTTTCCTGCAAGCAAACGAAGAACAAGCAAGAAACTAAGATTGCAATCTAGATATTGCGAATATAAGAGGAAAGTTTTATTGATCAAGGTGGGGTTCTGTGACGCCTTTGTGTGGTCGTTGAACACAAACGAAGTATGCAAAGTTGCAGCTATGGCGAACTTTTAATCTAAACAAAACCCAAAGTCTAAACGATGCCCTAAGGGCTGTATATATGGAGGAAGAGGAGGGAATTTCGTGGCCCTTGAGGGAGGGGTCCGAAACCAACCCTAACTCTTGTTTCCCCACACATACGGACTCTAAAAACAGCCTATACTTAAGTATTTCGAAATTACATGGGCCTGGCCCAATAATAAGGTGACGCAGCACCTAGAATAGCCTATGGACGAATATCATGAAGTGGCATCTTGTATATTTCGTCCAAGGCTTCATGCACTCATTATGGTGGCTTCAAAGTCCTGGAATCATCACTTGTAACTCCGTCCTTGTTCCCCTTGCGCATGCCAACATCTCCATGCTTGAACTTGCTCCAAGGTTCATCTTTCTTGTCCATGGTAGGCCCTTCATTTGTAAGCAAAACAAATGTATCCAATTTAGGCAGCATCATATTCTCATGAACATTGGAATCATTACCAAGAAACGGAAGTACCTGATAATTCAATTGGCGTGCGCGAGCTCTAGTAATTTGTCCAGTATGTATAGCAGCAGGGGCTGTGGGTGTAACAAAGGTATTGATGTCCTATTCAGCAACCGCCCATATGGACCCGCTTGAAGACTATCAACTCATATGCTTCTCCCCCTTCTGTCAGTAAGGACCAAAAAGGTTTGAAGACATAGAGCCTCTACTCGTTCCCAGAAGGAGTAGGAGAAGATGCAGGGTCGGCGTCAGGGTTTGGCGGTGCACACGAACTTGGTGCAGTGTCGATACACGCTGAAGTTGGAGGTGGTGAAGTAGCATCATCTTGATCATCGATCACTCTGGCATTCACGGTTGCAGCGGAGGAGGAATAATCAAAGTCTTCAAGAGACGGTGTTCGACGCAAGACAACATTCCTTGGAGGAGTGGAGTCAAACTTGAATCTTTCAGTGAAGCCATCGTCTTGAAGATCTGCTTCAGCACTCAGCAATTTCAAACTCTTCCATGACCTCCGACAGGTTTCATGTGTAACAAAGGCATTCTTGGTGGCAAGATTGCGAATGCGATTGACGTCCACCAAGAGGCTTTGCATCTGCCGCTTTAGCCAGAAGTGATGCTTATCCTGTTTCTGATGCAGGGCAACAAGAAGTTCTCGGTCATTGAGAACACGAGATCGCTTCCGAGGCCTTTGAGCAATAGTGCTTACAGTGGCTTCAGTTTGAGCACGGTGAGGTAAGCGTGTATTGCCAGCCAAAGGATAAACATGAGTGACTGCCTGGACTCCTTCAATGGGTTGCGTGAAGCTTTGGTGATCAGCATTGTGAAGACAAATAGGCTCCTTGGCAGGCTTTGGGTATATGGCTTCAACTGACATATCAACCTCTGGCAGAAAGATCAAATGGTTGCGAGCAGAGGGTTGATAGTTGACAACTGAGAGTAGCTTGATGAGGCGCATGACCCACGGAGCGTAGAACTTCAGTCCAAAGAGATCAGAGCCTGATGCAGCCAACTGCCTGATAAAGAAGTCTTGAGCATTGAAGCTGATGCCGTTGAAGATATAAAAGACCAAAGTCTTCATTGCTCCTTCAATTTTGCTGCTGACGAATGTCCTTTGACAGGCCATAGAGTTCGCCTGATGATGTGATAAATAGTGCGGGGCAGATACTCTAGGTCTTCGACAAAGAACTCCTGGGTAATCAGCGTCATGTGGCAGAGACTTCATCATGCTTAGCATTTGGCTCATATTGGGCTCTGGCTTATGAAAGATACTCTCCAAAGCATTGCGGTGAAGCTGACAACCAGGTTCATATAATTCTCCTGGAGTGGGCAGGCCGGTTAGCTCAATGATGTCAAAAGCTTTGGCTTCATGATGGACATTGCCTGTCATCCACTCAAGGACCCAAGTCTTCGGATCCCTGTTGTATCCGCGAATGTGGAGGGTAGCGTAAAATTGAAGCAGAAGTTCTTGATTCCAATGCTCCTTATCAGTCATAAAGTTCAGCAGTCCAGCATCAAGGAAGCAGTCAAGGGCTTCTTCAAGGCATGGCAGTCCAGCAATGGCTTCACAGTCAAGACGCATATGAGGGAAGATGTGCCCTTGATCATAAAGAACACATGAATAATAACTGCACTGTTGATAGCTCCAGAACTGATCTGATGAAATCCTTGGCTTGGAATAGGGGTTCTTGGCGCTATCAAAGAAAGTGTTGTGCGTAATGAAGCCATTTGCATTGAAGGACCCTGGTGAAGTGGCAGTACCTGGAAACTTGGGCGGTCTTGGCTTTGGCTTCTGGACCTGTGGCCTGTGCTCGACATGATAGTCAAATTGCGGACCAACAGCAGGAGGAGGAACCAGAATAGGCCATCTGACAGTGACCAGCTGACCATAGTTGTATGCTTGCTCAATAGTATGTGGCCTGGGAGGCGGTACCGGAGCAGTGGCAATGGCTTCAGGCTGCTGATTGGCATCAGGTGCAACATTGACTTCAGGTGCTATCACTTCGGGCACCACATTGACTTCAGGCGCCACATTAGCTTCAGCCATGACAACGTCATTGGCTTCAGTGTTGGTGTTGGTGGTCGCCTCAATGTTCTTAACCTCCACTTGAGTAGCTGGAGGGTCAGACACGTTCTCCTCGAGAAAAACTTGGTTCGTTGGGGTGCAGCAACACGTGCTTCTTCTTCTCTTGGTTCTTCTTGGTTATCGGCTGATGCAGCCGGAATATCTTCAGCCATATTGGCTCCGGCCTCGGGGTTGTTCACAGTTGGAGAGGCTTCAGGAAAGACTTGGCGTGAAACGGATTGGCGCTCTTCTCCTTCTGGAACACTTGACAGAGTGACTTGTGGCCTTGGTCCTTTACGAAGCCTGCGAAACGCTGGCGACGCTTGTGGAGATGGAGTAGGTTGGGCTGTTGGAAATATGCCCTAGAGGCAATAATAAAAGGATTATTATTATATTTCCTTGTTCATGATAACTGTCTATTGTTCATGCTATAATTGTGTTATCCGAAAATCGTAATACATGTGTGAATACATAGACCACAACATGTCCCTAGTGAGCCTCTAGTTGACTAGCTCGTTGATCAACAGATAGTCATGGTTTCCTGACTATGGGCATTAGATGCCATTGATAACGAGACCACATCATTAGGAGAATGATGTGATGGACAAGACCCAATCCTAAGCCTAGCACAAGATCGTGTAGTTCGTTTCCTAAAGCTTTTCCAATGTTAAGTATCATTTTCTTAGACCATGAGATCATGTAACTCCCGGATGCCGTAGGAGTGCTTTGGGTGTGCCAAACGTCACAACGTAACTGGGTGACTATAAAGGTATACTACAGGCATCCCCGAAAGCATCTGTTGGGTTGACACGGATCGAGACTGGGATTTGTCACTCCGTATGACGGAGAGGTATCTCTGGGCCCACTCGGTAATGCATCATCATATTGAGCTCAATGTGACCAAGTGGTTGGTCACGGGATCATGCATTACAGTACGAGTAAAGTGACTTGCCGGTAACGAGATTGAACGAGGTATTGGGATACCGACGATCGAATCTCGGGCAAGTAACGTACCGATTGACAAAGGGAATTGTATACGGGATTACTTGAATCCTCGACATCATGGTTCATCCGATGAGATCATCGAGGAGCATGTGGGAGCCAACATGGGTATCCAGATCCCGCTGTTGGTTATTGACCGGAGAGTCATCTCGGTCATGTCTGCGTGTCTCCCGAACCCGTAGGGTCTACAAACTTAAGGTTCGGTGACGCTAGGGTTGTAGAGATATTAGTATGCAGCAACCCTAAAGTTGTTCGGAGTCCCGGATGAGATCTCGTATGTCACGAGGAGTTCCGAAATGGTCCGGAGGTAAAGATTTATATATAGGAAGTCCAGTTTCGGCCATCGGGAAGGTTGTGGGGTTAATCGGTATTGTACCGGGACCACCGTAAGGGTCCCGGGGGTCCATCGGGTGGGGCCACCTATCCCGGAGGGCCCCATGGGCTGAAGTGGGAGGGGAACCAGCCCCTGGTGGGCTAGTGTGCCCCCCCTTGGGCCTCCCCCTACGCCTAGGGTTGGAAACCCTAGGGGTGGGGGCGCCCCACCTGACTTGGGGGGCAAGTCCCCCCCCTTGCCCCCCCCTTGAGATGCATCTCTAGGGGTCGGCGCCCCCCCTAGACCCCTATATAAAGAGGGGGGAGGGAGGGCAGCCGCACCAAAGCCCTGGCGCCTCCCTCTCCCTCCCGTAACACCTCTCCCTCTCGCTGAGCTTGGCGAAGCCCTGCTGAGACCCCTCCTGCATCCACCACCACGCCGTCGTGCTGCTGGATATCCATCAACCTCTCCTTACCTTTGCTGGATCAAGAAGGAGGAGACGTCTTCCCCAACCGTACGTGTGTTGAACGCGGAGGTGCTGTCCGTTCGGCACTTGGTCATCGGTGATTTGGATCACGGCGAGTACGACTCCATCATCCCCGTTCTCTTGAACGCTTCCGTTCGCGATCTACAAGGGTATGTAGATGCACTCCTATCCCTCTCGTTGCTAGAGAACTCCATAGATTGATCTTGGTGATGCATAGAAATTTTTTGATTTCTGCTACGTTCCCCAACAGTGGCATCATGAGCTAGGTCTATGCGTAGTTACTATGCACGAGTAGAACACAAAGCAGTTGTGGGCGTCGATATTGTCAATTATCTTGCCGTTACTAGTCTTATCTTGATTCGGCGGCATTGTGGGATGAAGCGGCCCGGACCGACCTTACACGTACGCTTACGTGAGACAGGTTCCACCGACTGACATGCACTAGTTGCATAAGGTGGCTAGCGGGTGTCTGTCTCTCCCACTTTAGTCGGATCGGATTCGATGAAAAGGGTCCTTATGAAAGGTAAATAGAAATTGGCATATCACGTTGTGGTTTTTACGTAGGTAAGAAACGTTCTTGCTAGAACCCTAATGCAGCCACGTAAAAACATGCAACAACAATTAGAGGACGTCTAACTTGTTTTTGCAGCATGTGTCGTGTGATGTGATATGGCCAAAAGATGTGATGAATGATATATGCGATGTATGAGATTGATCATGTTCTTGTAATAGGAATCACGACTTGCATGTCGATGAGTATGACAACCGGCATGAGCCATAGGAGTTGTCTTTATTTATTATATGACATGCGTGTCATTGAATAACGCCATGTAATTACTTTACTTCTTTGCTAAACCGTTAGTCATAGTAGTAGAAGTAATAGTTGGCGAACAACTTCATGGAGACATGACGATGGAGATCATGATGATGGAGATCATGGTGTCATGCCGGTGACGAAGATGATCATGGCGCCCCGAAGATGGAGATCAAAGGAGCAATATGATATTGGCCATATCATGTCACTATTTGATTGCATGTGATGTTTATCATGTTTATGCTTCTTATTTGCTTAGAACGACGGTAGTAAATAAGATGATCCCTCACAATAATTTCAAGAAAGTGTTCCCCCTAACTATGCGCCATTGCGAAAGTTCGTTGTTCCGAAGCACCACGTGATGATCGGGTGTGATAGGTTCTAACGTTCACATACAACGGGTGTAAGCCAGATTTACACATGCAAAACACTTAGGTTTACTTGACGAGCCTAGCATGTACAGACATGGCCTCGGAACACAAGAGACCGAAAGGTCGAATATGAGTCGTATGGAAGATACGATCAACATGGAGATGTTCACCGATGATGAGTAGTCCGTCTCACGTGATGATCGGACACGGCATAGTTGACTCGGATCATGTATCACTTAGATGACGAGAGGGATGTCTAATCTGAGTGGGAGTTCATTAAATAATTTGATTAGATGAACTTAATTATCATGAACTTAGTCTAAATAAACTTTGCAATATGTCTTGTAGATCAAATGGCCCACGCTAATGTCAACCTCAACTTCAACGCGTTCCTAGAGAAAACCAAGCTGAAAGATGATGGCAGCAACTATACGGACTGGGTCCGGAACCTGAGGATCATCCTCATAGCTGCCAAGAAACAATATGTCCTAGAAGCACCGCTAGGTGAAGCACCCATCCCAGAGAACCAAGACATTATGAACACTTGGTAGCAGCGTGCTGATGATTACTCCCTCGTTCAGTGTGGCATGCTTTACAGCTTAGAACCGGGGCTCCAAAAGCGTTTTGAGCAACACGGAGCATATGAGATGTTCGAAGAGCTGAAAATGGTTTTCCAAGCTCATGCCCGGGTCGAGAGATATGATGTCTCCGACAAGTTCTATAGTTGTAAGATGGAGGAAAATAGTTCTGTTAGTGAGCACATACTCAAAATGTCTGGGTTGCACAACCGCTTGACTTAGCTGGGAGTTAATCTCCCGGATGACGCGGTCGTTGACAGAATCCTTCAGTCGCTCCCACCAAGCTACAAGAGCTTTGTGATGAACTTCAATATGCATGGGATGGAAAAGACCATTCCTGAGGTATATTCAATGCTGAAATCAGCGGAGGTGGAGATCAAAAAGGAACATCAAGTGTTGATGGTGAATAAAACCACTAAGTTCAAGAAAGGCAAGGGTAAGAAGAAGGACGACAAGGGAGTTGCCGCGCCCGGCAAGCCAGTTGACAGGAAGAAGCCAAAGAATGGACCCAAGTCTGAAACTGAGTGCTTTTATTGCAAGGGAAAGGGACACTAGAAGCGGAACTGCCCCAAATACTTAGCAGACAAGAAGGCCGGCAACACTAAAGGTATATGTGATATACATGTAATTGATGTGTACATTACCAGTACTCGTAGTAGCTCCTGGGTATTTGATACCGGTGCGGTTGCTCATATTTGTAACTCAAAACAGGAGCTGTGGAATAAACGGAGACTGGCGAAGGGCGAGGTGACGATGCGCGTCGGGAATGGTTCCAAGGTCGATGTGATCGCCGTCGGCACGCTACCTCTACATTTACCTACGGGATTAGTTTTAAACCTCAATAATTGTTATTTAGTGCTAGCTTTGAGCATGAACATTGTATCTGGATCTCGTTTAATGCGAGATGGCTACTCATTTAAATCCGAGAATAATGGTTGTTCTATTTATATGAGAGATATGTTTTATGGTCATGCTCCGCTGGTGAATGGTTTATTCTTAATGAATCTCGAACGTAATGTTACACATATTCATAGTGTGAATACCAAAAGATGTAAGGTTGATAATGATAGTCCCACATACTTGTGGCACTGCCGCCTTGGTCACATAGGTGTCAAACGCATGAAGAAGCTCCATACAGATGGACTTTTGGAGTCTCTTGATTTCGAATCATTTGACACGTGCGAACCATGCCTCATAGGGAAGATGACCAAGACTCCGTTCTCCGGAACAATGGAGCAAGCAACCAACTTATTGGAAATCATACATACCGATGTGTGCGGTCCAATGAGTGTTGAGGCTCGCGGTGGCTATCGTTATGTTCTCACTCTCACTGATGACTTGAGTAGATATGGGTATGTCTACTTAATGAAACACAAGTCTGAGACCTTTGAAAACTCCAAGGAATTTCAGAGTGAGGTTGAGAATCAACGTGACAGAAAAATCAAGTTCTTACGATCAGATCGTGGGGGAGAATATTTAAGTCACGAATTTGGTACGCACTTAAGGAAATGTGGAATCGTTTCACAACTCACGCCGCCTGGAACACCTCAGCATAACGGTGTGTCCGAACGTCGTAATCCCACTCTATTGGATATGGTGTGATCTATGATGTCACTCACTGATTTACCGCTATCATTTTGGGGATACGCTCTAGAGACAGCTACATTCACTTTAAATAGGGCACCGTCTAAATCCGTTGAGACGACACCGTATGAATTATGGTTTGGGAAGAAACCTAAGCTGCCGTTTCTAAAAGTTTGGGGATGCGATGCTTATGTCAAGAAACTTCAACCTGAAAAGCTCGAACCCAAGTCGGAAAAATGTGTCTTCATAGGATACCCTAAGGAAACCATTGGGTATACCTTCTACCTCAGATCCGAAGGCAAGATCTTTGTTGCCAAGAACGGGTCCTTTCTAGAGAAAGAGTTTCTCTCGAAAGAAGTAAGTGGGAGGAAAGTGGAACTTGATGAAGTATTACCTCTTGAACCGGAGAGTAGCGCAGCTCAAGAAAATGTCTTTGTGGTGCCTCCACCGATTAGAGAGGAGGTTAATGATGATGATCATGAAACTTCGGATCAAGTTGCCACTAAACTTCGTAGGTCCACAAGGACACGTTCCGCACCAGAGTGGTACGGCAACCCTGTCCTGGAAATCATGTTGTTAGACAACGGTGAACCTTCAAACTATGAAGAAGCAATGGCGGGCCCAGATTCCAACAAATGGCTTGAAGCCATGCAATCCGAGATAGGATCCATGTATGAAAACAAAGTATGGACTTTGACAAACTTGCCCGATGATCGGCGAGCGATAGAGAATAAATGGATCTTTAAGAAGAAGACGGACACGGATGGTAATGTTACCATCTATAAGGCTCGACTTGTCGCTAAGGGTTATCCACAAGTTCAAGGGGTTGACTACGATGAGACCTTCTCACCCGTAGCGAAGCTGAAGTCTGTCCGAATCTTGTTAGCAATTGCTGCATACTATGATTATGAGATATGGCAAATGGACGTCAAAACGGCATTCCTCAATGGCTTTCTTAAGGAAGAATTGTATATGATGTAGCCGGAAGGTTTTGTCGATCCTCAGAATGCTAACAAGGTATGCAAGCTCCAGTGCTCCATTTTTGGGCTGGTGCAAGCATCTCGGAGTTGGAACATTCGCTTTGATGAAATTATCAAAGCGTTTGGGTTTATGCACACTTATGGACAAGCCTGCGTTTACCAGAAAGTGAGTGGGAGCTCTGTAGCATTTCTCATATTATATGTGGATGACATACTTTTGATGGGAAATGATATAGAAGTTTTGGACAGCATTAAGGCCTAATTGAATAAGTGTTTTTCAATGAAGGACCTTGGAGAAGCTGCTTATATATTAGGCATCAAGATCTATAGAGATAGATCAAGATGCCTCATAGGTCTTTCACAAAGCACATACCTTGAAAAAATATTGAAGAAGTTCAATATGGATCAGTCCAAGAAGGGGTTCTTGCCTGTGTTGCAAGGTGTGAAATTGAGCTCAGCTCAATGTCCGACCACGGCAGAAGATAGAGCAAAGATGAGTGTCGTCCCCTATGCCTCAGCCATAGGGTCTATCATGTACGCCATGCTGTGTACCAGACCTGATGTAAACCTTGCCATAAGTTTGGTAGGAAGGTACCAAAGTAATCCCGGCATGGAACACTGGACAGCGGTCAAGAATATCCTGAAGTACCTGAAAAGGACTAAGGACATGTTTCTCGTATATGGAGGTGACGAAGAGCTCGTCGTAAAAGGTTACGTCGACGCTAGCTTCGACACAGATCTGGATGACTCCAAGTCACAAACCGGATACGTGTTTATTTTGAATGGTGGGGTAGTAAGCTGGTGCAGTTGCAAGCAAAGCGTCGTGGCGGGATCTACATGTGAAGCGGAGTACATGGCAGCCTCGGAGGCAGCGCATGAAGCAATATGGATGAAGGAGTTCATCACCGACCTAGGAGTCATACCCAATGCGTCGGGGCCAATCGCTCTCTTCTGTGACAACACTGGAGCTATTGCACTTGCCAAGGAGCCCAGGTTTCACAAGAAGACCAGGCACATCAAGCGTCGCTTCAACTCCATTCGTGAAAATGTTCAAGATGGAGACATAGATATTTGTGAAGTGCACACAGATCTGAATGTCGCAGATCCGTTGACTAAACCTCTTCCGCGAGAAAAACATGATCAACACCAGAACTCTATGGGTGTTCGATTCATCACAATGTAACTAGATTATTGACTCTAGTGCAAGTGGGAGACTATTGGAAATATGCCCTAGAGGCAATAATAAAAGGATTATTATTATATTTCCTTGTTCATGATAATTGTCTATTGTTCATGCTATAATTGTGTTATCCGGAAATCGTAATACATGTGTGAATACATAGACCACAACATGTCCCTAGTGAGCATCTAGTTGACTAGCTCGTTGATCAACAGATAGTCATGGTTTCCTGACTATGGGCATTAGATGTCATTGATAACGAGACCACATCATTAGGGGAATGATGTGATGGACAAGACCCAATCCTAAGCCTAGCACAAGATCGTGTAGTTCGTTTGCGAAAGCTTTTCCAATGTTAAGTATCATTTCCTTAGACCATGAGATCGTGTAACTCCCGGATGCCGTAGGAGTGCTTTGGGTGTGCCAAACGTCACAACGTAACTGGGTGACTATAAAGGTATACTACAGGCATCCCCGAAAGCATCTGTTGGGTTGACACGGATCGAGACTGGGATTTGTCACTCCATATGACGGAGAGGTATCTCTGGGCCCACTCGGTAATGCATCATCATAATGAGCTCAATGTGACCAAATGGTTGGTCACGGGATCATGCATTACAGTATGAGCAAAGTGACTTGCCGGTAACAAGATTGAACGAGGTATTGGGATACCAACGATCGAATCTCGGGCAAGTAACGTACCGATTGACAAAGGGAATTGTATACGGGATTACTTGAATCCTCGACATCGTGGTTCATCCGATGAGATCATCAAGGAGCATGTGGGAGCCAACATGGGTATCAAGATCCCGCTGTTTGTTATTGACCGGAGAGTCGTCTCGGTCATGTCTGTGTGTCTCCCGAACCCGTAGGGTCTAGACACTTAAGGTTCGGTGACGCTAGGGTTGTAGAGATATTAGTATGCAGCAACCAGAAAGTTGTTCGGAGTCCCAGACGAGATCCAGGACGTCGCGAGGAGTTCCGAAATGGTCCGGAGGTAAAGATTTATATATAGAAAGTCTAGTTTCGGCCATCGGGAAGGTTGCGGGGTTAATCGGTATTGTACCGGGACCACCGTAAGGGTCCCGGGGGTCCATCGGGTGGGACCACCTATCCCGGAGGGGCCCATGGGCTGAAGTGGGAGGGGAACCAGCCCCTGGTGGGCTGGTGCGCCCCCCCTTGGGCCTCCCCCTGCGCCTAGGGTTGGAAACCCTAGGGTGGGGGGCGCCCCACCTGACTTGGGGGGCAAGTCCCCCCCCCCTTGCCCCCCCCCCCTTGAGATGCATCTCTAGGGGGCCGGCGCCCCCCTGGACCCCTATATAAAGAGGGGGGAGGGGGGAGGGGGCAGCCGCACCAAAGCCCTGGCGCCTCCCTCTCCCTCCCTTAACACCTCTCCCTCTCGCTGAGCTTGGCGAAGCCCTGCCGAGACCCCTGCTGCATCCACCACCACGCCGTCGTGCTGCTGGATCTCCATCAACCTCTCCTTCCCTTTGCTGGATCAAGAAGGAGGAGACGTCTTCCCCAACCATACGTGTGTTGAACGTGGAGGTGTTGTCCGTTCGGCACTTGGTCATCGGTGATTTGGATCACGGCGAGTACGACTCCATCATCCCCGTTCTCTTGAACGCTTCCGCTCGCGATCTACAAGGGTATGTAGATGCACTCCTATCCCTCTCGTTGCTAGAGAACTCCATAGATTGATCTTGGTGATGCGTAGAAATTTTTTGATTTCTGCTACGTTCCCCAACATGGGCCACAAAGTCTTCATCTTCAATCACCGGAGTGGTGTCCTGTGTTGGGGAGTAACTGGTGTTTCTTCTTGACGGGGGGATTCTTGTGGGTGATCAGCCCATGAGTCATCCTGAGCAATTGGCATCAATGGACAATTGTCGGTGTCAAAACCGGCGGATCTCGGGTAGGGGGTCCCGAACTGTGCGTCTAGGCCGGATGGTAACAGGAGACAAGGGACACGAAGTTTACCCAGGTTCGGGCCCTCTCGATGGAGGTAAAACCCTACTCCTGATTGATTAATATTGATGATATGGGTAGTACAAGAGTGGATCTACCACGAGATCAAGGAGGCTAAACCCTAGAAGCTAGCCTATGGTATGATTGTTGTATGATGAAGTTGTCCTACGGACTAGAACCCTCCGGTTTATATAGACACTGGATAGGGTTAGGATTACACAAAGTCGGTTACAATGGTAGGAGATCTTGAATATCCACATCGCCAAGCTTGCCTTCCACGCCAAGGAAAGTCCCTTCCGGACACGGGACGAAGTCTTCAATCTTGTATCTTCATAGTCCTGGAGTCCGGCTGAAGGTATTGTCCGGCTATCCGAACACCCCCTAATCCAGGACTCCCCTCAGTAGCCCCTGAATCAGGCTTCAATGACGACGAGTCCGGTGCGCAAGTTGTCTTCGGCATTGCAAGGTGGGTTCCCCTTCCAAGTTCTTCAAGAAGATTTTAAACACCAAGAATAGTGTCCGGCTCTGCAAAATAAATTTCCACATATTGCCATAGAGAGAATAATATTAACACAAATCTAATCTGCTGATGTATTCCGTAGCGTGACATCACACTACGGCCAAGTCCTTTTCTCGAATCGTTTTTACTCTTCCACCTCAGCGTGTTTTGCGAGGCGGTTTCCTTGGCACGTCTTGTCAAAGCAGAGATCGTGTGCCCCTTTTTACGGGATTCTCATCAATACGGACGTGGGTAACCCAACCGCGCCATTTATCATGGCGCTTGGGAGGCAAGCGAGTTTTACCAGGCTGGTGGGGATGCATAGCCGCGTCCGCCCATATAAGGGGATAAGGATCCACCTTTTTACCTACGCCTTCTTCCTCCTGTGCCTATCCATCTTCTGTGCACCCGAGCTCCAGCGCCCAAGCCCGCACTTCCCACCTCAACCTTCTCCAGCAATGTCCGGAGCGGGAGGCAAGTGGATGGTCTCCTCCGTCACGGAGGGCCATGTCAAGAAGCTAAGGAAGGCCGGATACTTGTCCAAGGACATCGCACACCGGCTTCCCGAGGAGGGGCAGCTTCTCCCCACCCCAAGGCCCCATGAGAGGGTAGTTTTCCTTCCCCACTTCCTCCGCGGACTGGGTTTTCCACTCCACCCATTCATCCGGGGGCTCATGTTCTACTACGGCCTGGATTTCCATGATCTGGCCCCAAACTTCATCCTCAACATCTCGGCGTTTATCGTCGTGTGCGAGGCTTTCCTCCGCGTCCGCCCCCATTTCGGCCTCTGGCTCAAGACCTTCAACGTCAAGCCCAAGGTGGTGCGCGGCAGCCAGGCGGAGTGCGGAGGCGCCATGGCGGGCAAGATAGCCAACGTCCTGTGGCTCGAGGGCTCCTTCGTGCAGACCCTATAGGGGTGGCAATCCGGGTGGTTTTACATCACCGAGCCACGCGATCCAAAATGGGTCACAGCCCCTGAGTTCCGATCCGGACCCCCCACGCGGCTTATGTCCTGGAAAGAGACGGGCCTGTCGTGGGGTGACGAAAAAGAGGTGACCGGACTGCAAACATGCATCCAGTCCCTGGTGAACAAGCCGATCAAGCTTGTTAATGTGGTCCAGCTCATGATCGTCCGCCGGATCCTCCCGTGTCAACAACGGGACTTTACTCTGTGGGAGTTCAACCTGGCGCAACACCAAACCCTCAACAGGCTCTTCGACACGACGTATGAAGACGTCTGGAAGGTGCTAACCAAAGGCGCCGAGGCTCCCACATCCGCCGCCGAGGACCACGGATACAACTCGCAGCGTCACGCTAGCGAGGTAAGCTATTTTCACCTTTCACACAATGTTTAAGTTCTTTTTCATAGTTTGACTCTATGCAGGATCTAAACTCCCCTACCTTTGACAGGCTTGGCAGGTGATATCCGGACCGATTAACTGTCCGGCTCCCTTGCCCGAAGACCCATCCCCTGCTCTCCTAGTGAAGCTGCTGGCTCCGGCGCCTTATGTGGTGCCGGAGAAGAAGGCCAAGAAGAAGATGGCCACTGGGACTCGAAAGAGTGCCCGTAACGTGGTGGTGTCGGACTCGTTATCTGACGAGTCCGAGATGCTCTCCTCCCATGAAAACGAGGAGGAGGAAGAAGAAACCTCTCCCCCTCCAGCGGGGGGAGGAAAGAAAAGGAAGGCCGCCCCAACGGGGGAGGCCGGAGGGTCCAAGAAGAGGAAGACCCCTCCGCCGGACTACTCCCCCAACGCCAACGAGGACGATGAGGAGTGGCGGGACAGGGCCAAGCGCCCGATGAAATCGTAAGTATTCGGATACCAGAGTGACTCATGATATTCCTTTGTCATTCAGCTTTCCCTAATGCCAAACATAATTGTGCAGCCCGCCCCGGGCCGGACTCGACGAGTCGTCGAGCGGCTCCCTGGATTCATCGGACGTGAACTCAGTTCCGCCCGCTGTCTCCCCCCGCACTATAGACGATGCCGAAGTGGCGTCGCAACGAGCTCCGGGGCAGGAGGAGGTGGTCCTGGAGGAGCCGCAAGGCGACCTCCCGGACTCCAGGAGTAAAGGGGACAAAAACCCCCAGGACTCCAAGTCCGGCTTTGAGCCGGACACCGCGCCGGAATCCTCAACGGTTCCGGACCGCGGCAGGCGAACTCCTGTCAAGAGGAGCAAGCCTTCTGAGCCGGCGGCCTCCGTCCAACCGGAGGTGCCGGATAGTCTGTTGGAGGTGCTTGACGGCGCCTCCATCGACGAGGAGCACCGTACTATTATGAGTACGGTGATCCGGAAGGTTCAGTCTGCCAAGAGCGGACTGAACGAAGCTTGCGCTAGCCTTCTAACCGCATAGACAGTAGCCCCTGATGCTCTGTTTGGCGTTCGGAAAGAAAAGCCGAATAGAGGATCTATTAAATTTCGCAGGAGTCTAACAAAAAGGAGTCAAATATGCATATGCAGGCTTCGCTGCTAGCCACTGCTGCACTGACTGCGGAGGTGGATGCCCTGAAACAGGGCCTCGAGCAGACCGAGCAAGAGCTCGGCCTTGCCAAGCGGCAACTCGAGGAGAAAGAAGGTAAGAAATACCTTACAGAAAAAATGCCTATAAAAAGACGTGATTGCAAAAAATAACATGATTGTACTGCCTATTGTAGGGGCCACGACTGAGGTGGTGACCCTTAAGCAGGCGTTTTCCGAGGCCGAAAAGAAAGCGGCCACGGAGCGCACCGAGCGAGAGAAACTTGAGGCCCAGGTCGGCGAGGTGCGGCAAGAGCTTCAGACTCTTATGAAAAAACATGAGAGTTTGGAGCTTGAGTCAAAAACGCAAGCGTCCGAGCTCGCGACGGCCTCTGAGACTGCCGAGTCCGCCAAGGTCGAAGCCCAAAAGGCCCTCCAAGAGTTGGAGGAGATGAAAAAGATAGCAGCGGGTAAGGCATTCTTTATGCAAAGCAGAAATATAAAAGTAAACTACTTGTTAGTTACCCGAATCCGGAGCTCTCCAAGGGCATTCGCAGATCTTCCCCGCAGCGTATCCGACGCCGCCGCATTCTACCAAGCTGAAGAGGGCAGACCGACGGAGAAGGTGTTCTGGTCTCAGTATGCTGAGGCCGGACACCCTGTGCCCTTGAGCGACCAGCTGAAACAGCTGGTCGAGCTCCACAAGGCGGCCGAACAGGCCATGAAGGTCTTCATAGTTCGGTTGTGGCCCGGAGAGGCCCTGCCTGGGAGCTACTTCGGGCTGGTGCGGCCGCTGGTGGAGGCCTGTCCAAGGCTCGATGTCATCAAGCGCTCCGTCTGCATCGAAGGTGCCCCTAGGGCCCTTGCCCGTGCAAAGGTGCACTGGGGTAAGCTAGACGGTGAGAAGCTTGTGAGGGACGGGCCGCCGCCGGGGAAGGAGCATCACAAGCCCGAGAACTACTATAAGAATGTTCTTGCGGGTGCCCGCCTTGTGGCGAATGAATGTACCAAGGATGTAATTTTTGAATGAACTCGCTCGTGCTTATCCTGTGCGCTGAAAACTTGTTCATATGCGCTAAGCAATGCTTGTTGAATTTAAAATATTATTTTCTGTGTGGTCGTTTATCAAAAAATTGAGAGATGGCGAGTCGTCGGCTTCCGCCCCCATGCCACTAGTGCTGGGGTGTTCGAGATAAACCTGAGCGCTCTTTTTCCCATATTTGGGTCCTTCGAGGGAGGCGCTCAGCACAACGAACCAGGCAATCGGACTATAATGCTTGAACACTCTCACTTAGCCATAGAACTTTATAATTTTAAATTTCGGCGAAGCCCCTAGTTCGGAAGACCGAGTTCGGGGCGCTATCCACGCCTTGGCCGAACAAAGCCGGCTCCTCGCTCGAAGCGGCATAAGTCTTTAGGGACTCAAAAAACCTCTCGAACAGCGACCGGTCTCTCGCCTTATCATGACAGTCAGTTTTAGCTTTCTCCACTGAGGTGCTTAACCCAGCTCAACCGGGGCACAATCGCAGTGGTTCTCCTAGTGCTACCTTAGCCGATATAGCGGAACGTAAGGCACCGTAACATAGGAGCCGGGCAAACCCAACTATTGACCCAAATCATGATTCGGAGCCGATGCATATAGTGCTATAAGTTCGGGGTGCCGCACTTATGAAGTGTTCGGACTTCTTACACCATATTAAGGGGTACTGAAGCCCCTGGCGTATTTGCCGTACCACAGTGTACGGGTGCCACATGTCATTAATGAACATATATATAAAGAAAGGGATAATGCAAAATGAAGGAAATATGCCCTAGAGGCAATAATAAAGTTATTATTTATTTCCTTATATCATGATAAAGGTTTATTATTCATGCTAGAATTGTATTAACCGGAAACATAATGCATGTGTGAATACATAGACAAACAGAGTGTCACTAGTATGCCTCTACTAGACTAGCTCGTTAATCAAAGATGGTTATGTTTCCTAACCATGAACAAAGAGTTGTTATTTGATTAACGAGGTCACATCATTGGTTGAATGATCTGATTGACATGACCCATTATATTAGCTTAGCACCCGATCGTTTAGTATGTTGCTATTGCTTTATTCATGACTTATACATGTTCCTATGACTATGAGATTATGCAACTCCCGTTTGCCAGAGGAACACTTTGGGTACTACCAAACGTCACAACGTAACTGGGTGATTATAAAGGAGTATTACAGGTGTCTCCAATGGTAGATGTTGGGTTGGCGTATTTCGAGATTAGGATTTGTCACTCCGATTCTCGGAGAGGTATCTCTGGGCCCTATCGGTAATGCACATCACTTAAGCCTTGCAAGCATTGCAACTAATGAGTTAGTTGCGGGATGATGTATTACGGAACGAGTAAAGAGACTTGCCGGTAACGAGATTGAACTAAGTATTGGATACTGACGATCGAATCTCGGACAAGTAACATACCGATGACAAAGGGGACAACGTATGTTGTTATGCGGTCTGCCGATAAAGACCTTCGTAGAATATGTAGGAGCCAATATGGGCATCCAGGTCCCGCTATTGGTTATTGACCGGAGACGTGTCTCGGTCATGTCTACATTGTTCTCGAACCGTAGGGTCCGCATGCTTAACGTTACGATGACAGTTATTATGAGTTTATGCATTTTGATGTACCGAAGGAGTTAGGAGTCCCGGATGTGATCACGGACATGACGAGGAGTCTCGAAATGGTCGAGACATAAAGATTGATATATTGGAAGCCTATGTTTGGACATCGGAAGTGTTCCAGGTGAAATCAGGATTTTACCGGAATACCGGGAGGGTTACCGGAACCCCCCGGGAGCCTAATGGGCCATAGTGGGCCTTAGTGGAAAGGAGAAAAGGGGCTGCCCTAGGTGGCCGCGCGCCTCCCCCCTTCCCCTAGTCCTATTAGGACTAGGAGAGGTGGCCGGCCCCCTCTCTCCCTCTCCCCCTTGAGGAATCCTATTCCAACTAGGATTGGGGGGAATCATACTCCCGGAGGGAGTAGGACTCCCTGGCGCGCCACCCCTTGGCCGGCCAGCCCCTCCCCCTTGGCTCCTTTATATACGGGGGCAGGGGAGCACCCTAGAACACACAAGTTGATCTACGGATCGTTCCTTAGCCGTGTGCGGTGCCCCCTTCCACCAAATTCCACCTCGGTCATATCATTGCAGTGCTTAGGCGAAGCCCTGAGCCGGTAACACATCAAGATCGTCACCACGCCGTCGTGCTGACGGAACTCTTCCCCGACGCTTTGCTGGATCGGAGCCCGGGGATCGTCATCGAGCTGAACGTGTGCCAAGAACTCGGAGGTGCCGGAGTAACGGTGATGTGATCGGTCGGATCGTGAGGAGAACGTACGACTACTTCCTCTACGTTGAGTCAACGCTTCCGCTTCAGTCTACAAGGGTATGTAGACAACACTCTCCCCTCTCGTTGCTATGCATCACCATGATCTTGCGTGTGCGTAGGAAATTTTTTGAAATTACTACGTTCCCCAACAGTGGTATCAGAGCCAGGTTCCGATCCTGGGACCTGTGGGTTAAACTATCGTTGTGGTTTTGATGTGTAGGTAAGATGAGTTCTTGCTTAAGCCCGTAGCAGCCACGTAAAACTTGCAACAACAAAGTAGAGGACGTCTAACTTGTTTTTGCAGGGCATGTTGTGATGTGATATGGTCAAGACATGATGCTAAATTTTATTGTATGAGATGATCATGTTTTGTAATCGAGTTATCGGCAACTGGCAGGAGCCATATGGTTGTCGCTTTATTGTATGCAATGCAATCGCGATGTAATGCTTTACTTTATTACTAAGCGGTAGTGATAGTCGTGGAAGCATAAGATTGGCGAGACGACAACGATGCTATGATGGAGATCAAGGTGTCGCGCCGGTGACGATGGTGATCATGACGGTGCTTCGGAGATGGAAATCATAAGCACAAGATGATGATGACCATATCATATCACTTATATTGATTGCATGTGATGTTTATCTTTTTTTGCATCTTATCTTGCTTTGATTGACGGTAGCATTATAAGATGATCTCTCACTAAATTATCAAGAAGTGTTCTCCCTGAGTATGCACCGTTGCAAAAGTTCTTCGTGCTGAGACACCACGTGATGATCGGGTGTGATAGGCTCTACGTTCAAATACAACGGGTGCAAAACAGTTGCACACGCGGAATACTCAGGTTATACTTGACGAGCTATGCATATAAGATATGACCTCGGAACACAGAGACCGAAAGGTCGAGCGTGAATCATATAGTAGATATGATCAACATAAAGATGTTCACCATTGAAAACTACTCCATATCACGTGATGATCGGTTATGGTTTAGTTGATTTGGATCACGTGATCACTTAGAGGATTAGAGGGATGTCTATCTAAGTGGGAGTTCTTAATTAATTTGATTAACTGAACTTAAACTTATCATGAACTTAGTATCTGATAGTATCTTGCTTGTTTATGTTGATTGTAGATAGATGGCTCGTGCTGTTGTTCCGTTAAATTTTAATGCGTTCCTTGAGAAAGCAAAGTTGAAAGATGATGGTAGCAATTACACGGACTGGGTCCGTAACTTGAGGATTATCCTCATTGCTGCACAGAAGAATTACGTCCTGGAAGCACCGCTAGGTGCCAGGCCTGCTGCTAGAGCAACACCAGAAGTTATGAACGTCTGGCAGAGCAAAGCTGATGACTACTCGATAGTTCAGTGTGCCATGCTTTACGGCTTAGAACCGGGACTTCAACGACATTTTGAACGTCATGGAGCATATGAGATGTTCCAGGAGTTGAAGTTAATATTTCAAGCAAATGCCCGGATTGAGAGATATGAAGTCTCCAATAAGTTCTATAGCTGCAAAATGGAGGAGAACAGTTCTGTCAGTGAGCATATACTCAAAATGTCTGGGTATAATAATCACTTGATTCAATTGGGAGTTACTCTTCCAGATGATTGCGTCATTGACAGAATTCTCCAATCACTGCCACCAAGCTACAAGAGCTTCGTGATGAACTATAATATGCAAGGGATGACCAAGACTATTCCCGAGCTCTTCGCAATGCTAAAAGCTGCGGAGGTAGAAATCAAGAAGGAGCATCAAGTGTTGATGGTTAACAAAACCACTAGTTTCAAGAAGAAGGGCAAAGGAAAGAAAAAGGGGAACTTCAAGAAGAACGGCAAGCGAGTTGCTGCTCAAGAGAAGAAACCCAAGTCTGGACCTAAGCCTGAAACTGAGTGCTTCTACTGCAAGCAGACTGGTCACTGGAAGCGGAACTGCCCCAAGTATTTGGCGGATAAGAAGGATGGCAAGATGAACAAAGGTATATGTGATATACATGTTATTGATGTGTACCTTATTAATGTTCGCAGTAGCACCTGGGTATTTGATACTGGTTCTGTTGCTAATATTTGCAACTCAAAACAGGGACTACAGAATAAGCGGACACTAGCAAAGGACGAGGTGACGATGCGCGTGGGAAATGGTTCCAAAGTCGATGTGATCGTAGTTGGCACGCTACCTCTACATCTACCTTCGGGATTAGTATTAGACCTAAATAATTGTTATTTGGTGCCAGCGTTGAGCATGAACATTATATCTGGATCTTGTTTGATGCGAGACGGTTATTCATTTAAATCAGAGAATAATGGTTGTTCTATTTATATGAGTAATATCTTTTATGGTCATGCACCATTGAAGAGTGGTCTATTTTTTGAATCTCGATAGTAGTGATACACATATTCATAATGTTGAAGCCAAAAGATGCAGAGTTGATAATGATAGTGCAACTTATTTGTGGCACTGCCGTTTAGGTCATATCGGTATAAAGCGCATGAAGAAACTCCATACTGATGGACTTTTGGAGTCACTTGATTATGAATCACTTGACACTTGCGAACCGTGCCTCATGGGCAAGATGACTAAAACACCGTTCTCCGGAACTATGGAGAGAGCAACAGATTTGTTGGAAATCATACATACGGATGTATGTGGTCCGATGAATGTTGAGGCTCGTGGCGGATATCGTTATTTTCTCACCTTCACAGATGATTTGAGCAGATATGGGTATATCTACTTAATGAAACACAAGTCTGAAACATTTGAAAAGTTCAAAGAATTTCAGAGTGAAGTTGAAAATCATCGTAACAAGAAAATAAAGTTTCTACGATCAGATCGTGGAGGAGAATATTTGAGTTACGAGTTTGGTGTACATTTGAAAAAATTGTGGAATAGTTTCGCAACTCACGCCACCCGGAACACCACAGCGTAATGGTGTGTCCGAACGTCGTAATCGTACTTTACTAGATATGGTGCGATCTATGATGTCTCTTACTGATTTACCGCTATCGTTCTGGGGATACGCTCTAGAGACGGCCGCATTCACGTTAAATAGGGCACCATCTAAATCCATTGAGACGACGCCTTATGAACTATGGTTTGGCAAGAAACCAAAGTTGTCGTTTCTTAAAGTTTGGGGCTGCGATGCTTATGTGAAAAAGCTTCAACCAGATAAGCTCGAACCCAAATCGGAGAAATGTGTCTTCATAGGATATCCAAAGGAAACTGTTGGATACACCTTCTATCACAGATCCGAAGGCAAGACTTTTGTTGCTAAGTTCGGAAACTTTCTAGAGAAGGAGTTTCTTTCGAAAGAAGTGAGTGGGAGGAAAGTAGAACTTGACGAGGTAACTGTACCTACTCCTTTATTGAGAAGTAGTACATCACAGAAAACTGTTTCTGCGACACCTACACCAATAAATGAGGAAGCTAATGATGATGATCATGAAACTTTAGATCAAGATACTACTGAACCTCGTAGATCAACCGGAGTGAGATCCGCACCAGAGTGGTACGGTAATCCTATTCTGGAAGTCATGTTACTAGACCATGATGAACCTACGAACTATGAAGAAGCAATGGTGAGCCCAGATTCCGCAAAGTGGCTTGAAGCCATGAAATCTGAGATGGGATCCATGTATGAGAACAAAGTATGGACTTTGGTTGACTTGCCTGATGATCGGCAAGCAATTGAGAACAAATGGATCTTTAAGAAGAAGACTGACGCTGATGGTAATGTTACTGTCTACAAAGCTCGACTTGTCGCAAAAGGTTTTCGACAAGTTCAAGGGATTGACTACGATGAGACTTTCTCACCCGTAGCGATGCTTAAGTCTGTCCGAATCATGTTAGCAATTGCCGCATTTTATGATTATGAAATTTGGCAGATGGATGTCAAAACTGCATTCCTGAATGGATTTCTGGAAGAAGAATTGTATATGATGCAACCGGAAGGTTTTGTCGATCCAAAGGGAGCTAACAAAGTGTGCAAGCTCCAGCGATCCATTTATGGACTGGTGCAAGCCTCTCGGAGTTGGAATAAACGCTTTGATAGTGTGATCAAAGCATTTGGTTTTATACAGACTTTCGGAGAAGCCTGTATTTACAAGAAAGTGAGTGGGATCTCTGTAGCATTTCTAATATTATATGTGGATGACATATTACTGATTGGAAATGATATAGAATTTTTGGATAGCATAAAGGGATACTTGAATAAAAGTTTTTCAATGAAAGACCTCGAAGAAGCTGCTTACATATTAGGCATAAAGATCTATAGAGATAGATCAAAACGCTTAATTGGACTTTCACAAAGCACATACCTTGACAAGATTTTGAAGAAGTTCAAAATGGATCAAGCAAAGAAAGGGTTCTTGCCTGTGTTACAAGGTGTGAGATTGAGTAAAGACTCAAAGCCCGACCACTGCAGAAGATAGAGAGAAAATGAAAGCTGTTCCCTATGCTTCAGCCATAGGCTCTATCATGTATGCAATGCTGTGTACCAGACCTGATGTGTGCCTTGCTATAAGTTTAGCAGGGAGGTACCAAAGTAATCCAGGAGTGGATCACTGGACAGCGGTCAAGAACATCCTGAAATACCTGAAAAGGACTAAGGATATGTTTCTCATATATGGAGGTGACAAAGAGCTCACCGTAAGAGGTTACGTTGATGCAAGCTTTGACACTGATCCGGACGATTCTAAATCGCAAACCGGATACGTGTTTACATTAAATGGTGGAGCTGTCAGTTGGTGCAGTTCTAAACAAAGCGTCGTAGCGGGATCTACATGTGAAGCGGAGTACATAGCTGCTTCGGAAGCAGCAAATGAAGGAGTCTGGATGAAGGAGTTCATATCCGATCTAGGTGTCATACCTAGTGCATCGGGTCCAATGAAAATCTTTTGTGACAATACTGGTGCAATTGCCTTGGCAAAGGAATCCAAATTTCACAAAAGGACCAAACACATCAAGAGACGCTTCAACTCCATCCGGGATCTAGTCCAGGTGGGAGACATAGAGATTTGCAAGATACATACGGATCTGAATGTTGCAGACCCGTTGACTAAGCCTCTTCCACGAGCAAAACATGATCAGCACCAAAACTCCATGGGTGTTAGGATCATTACAGTGTAATCTAGATTATTGACTCTAGTGCAAGTGGGAGACTGAAGGAAATATGCCCTAGAGGCAATAATAAAGTTATTATTTATTTCCTTATATCATGATAAAGGTTTATTATTCATGCTAGAACTGTATTAACCGGAAACATAATGCATGTGTGAATACATAGACAAACAGAGTGTCACTAGTATGCCTCTACTAGACTAGCTCGTTAATCAAAGATGGTTATGTTTCCTAACCATGAACAAAGAGTTGTTATTTGATTAACGAGGTCACATCATTGGTTGAATGATCTGATTGACATGACCCATTATATTAGCTTAGCACCCGATCGTTTAGTATGTTGCTATTGCTTTATTCATGACTTATACATGTTCCTATGACTATGAGATTATGCAACTCCCGTTTGCCAGAGGAACACTTTGGGTACTACCAAACGTCACAACGTAACTGGGTGATTATAAAGGAGTATTACAGGTGTCTCCAATGGTAGATGTTGGGTTGGCGTATTTCGAGATTAGGATTTGTCACTCCGATTGTCGAAGAGGTATCTCTGGGCCCTCTCGGTAATGCACATCACTTAAGCCTTGCAAGCATTGCAACTAATGAGTTAGTCGCGGGATGATGTATTACGGAACGAGTAAAGAGACTTGCCGATAACGAGATTGAACTAAGTATTGGATACTGACGATCGAATCTCGGACAAGTAACATACCGATGACAAAGGGAACAACGTATGTTGTTATGCGATCTGACCGATAAAGATCTTCGTAGAATATGTAGGAGCCAATATGGGCATCCAGGTCCCGCTATTGGTTATTGACCGGAGACGTGTCTCGGTCATAACTACATTGTTCTCGAACCGTAGGGTCCGCACGCTTAACGTTACGATGACAGTTATTATGAGTTTATGCATTTTGATGTACCGAAGGAGTTTGGAGTCCCGGATGTGATCACGGACATGACGAGGAGTCTCGAAATGGTCGAGACATAAAGATTGATATATTGGAAGCCTATGTTTGGACATCGGAAGTGTTCCAGGTGAAATCAGGATTTTACCGGAATACCGGGAGGGTTACCGGAACCCCCCGGGAGCCTAATGGGCCATAGTGGGCCTTAGTGGAAAGGATAAAAGGGGCTGCCCTAGGTGGCCGCGTGCCTCCCCCCTTCCCCTAGTCCTATTAGGACTAGGAGAGGTGGCCGGCCCCCTCTCTCCCTCTCCCCCTTGAGGAATCCTATTCCAACTAGGATTGGGGGGGATCCTACTCCCGGAGGGAGTAGGACTCCCTGGCGCGCCACCCCTTGGCCGGCCAGCCCCTCCCCCTTGGCTCCTTTATATACGGGGGCAGGGGAGCACCCTAGAACACACAAGTTGATCTACGGATCGTTCCTTAGCCGTGTGCGGTGCCCCCTTCCACCAAATTCCACCTCGGTCATATCGTTGCAGTGCTTAGGCGAAGCCCTGCGCCGGTAACACATCAAGATCGTCACCACGCCGTCGTGCTGACGGAACTCTTCCCCGACGCTTTGCTGGATCGGAGCCCGGGGATCGTCATCGAGCTGAACGTGTGCCAAGAACTCGGAGGTGCCGGAGTAACGGTGTTGTGATCGGTCGGATCGTGAGGAGAACATACGACTACTTCCTCTACGTTGAGTCAACGCTTCCGCTTCAGTCTACAAGGGTATGTAGACAACACTCTCCCCTCTTGTTGCTATGCATCACCATGATCTTGCGTGTGCATAGGAATTTTTTTGAAATTACTACGTTCCCCAACACAAAAAACAGACAAAAAGCTATGCATTGTTTATAAAGAGGCTGTTATCAAAGCAGAACGACACAAATAGTGCGATAAGCAAAAGATATTTGGACTATTTAACATGTCCTTGCCAGAGGCAGGCCGCGGAATTGTATTCAAAAACAGGTATACTGCTCGTAACAGAGACCACCTTGGGGTTCCATGGTGCGGCATGGCTTGTCTGCTTCCCTGGGTCTTGCAACGGTTGAATTGCCGAATAGGTCGTCCGAAGTATGGAGTCCTAAAAGTAAGAGAAAAGAAGAAAAATCGGCAACCCCTAGTACGTTTTAGGCCATATTTTGGGTTTGCCATTATTGTGCCCCTTCCCCTTCACCCATGGTATTTCAAGAGTGTAGTTATGTACGCGAAGCACTGGTTTCGCTATGTCGCGAGGGCTGGGGTTGGGGTGCACTGCTATGCCTGCTCAGAACGTGCCAGGCGGCCTTGTTGTAGGTTATTCCGGGCGCGCTTGGCGGTGTCTGGCTTTTTAACGGCCGGACTGGAGAATTGCCTAAGAAGGTTGTTTTGTACTTCTGCTGCGAGGGCCGCCGTGTGTTCCTCCGTTCGGAGGGAGCGCTCGATGTTTCCATTGACCGTAATTACTCCTCGAGGGCCTGGCATCTTGAGCTTGAGATATGCGTAGTGCGGCACCGCATTGAACTTTGCAAATGCGGTTCGCCCGAGCAGGGTGTGATAGCCGCTGCGAAACGGGACTATATCGAAGATTAACTCTTTGCTTCGGAAATTGTCCGGAGATCCGAAGACCACTTCAAGTGTTACTGAGCCTGTGGAGCTGGCCTCTACACCTGGTATAACGCCTTTAAAGGTCGTTTTTGTGGGCTTGATCCTCGAGGGATCGATGCCCATTTTTTGCACTTTATCCTGGTAAAGCAGGTTCAGGCTGCTGCCGCCGTCCATGAGGACTCTTGTGAGATGAAATCCGTCGATAATTGGGTCAAGAACCAATGCGGCAAACCCGCCATGACGGATGCTAGTGGGATGGTCCCTTCGATCAAAGGTGATCGGGCAGGAGGACCATGGGTTGAACTTAGGAGCGACTGGCTCCAGTGCGTATACGTCTCGTAGTGCACGCTTCCGCTCCCTCTTGGGAATGTGGGTTGCGTATATCATGTTCACCGTCCGCACTTGTGGGGGGAAAACCCTTCTGTCCACTATTGTTCGGAGGCCTAGGCTCCTCCTCGTCATCGCTGTGCAGCCCCTTGTCTCTGTTTTCGGCTCTTAACTTGCCTGCCTGCTTGAACACCCAACCATCCCTGTTGTTGTGATTTGCTGGCCTTTCGGGGGTGCCATGTATCTGGCACAAGCGGTCGAGTATTCAGTCCAAACTAGACGGGCCCTGAGTATTCTTTTTGAATGGCTTTTTCCGCTGACCGTATTTATAGCCTCTAAATCCGGCATTTACTGCTGTATCCTCGTTGTTGTCGCTGTTAACACGGCGCTTTTGCTTGTTCCGACGTGTCCTGCCACTTTTGTCCTTGGTATCCGAATTACCAGGGTTCTTTGCTAAGTTGTTACTGCGAGCTAGCCATCTGTCTTCTCCCGCGCAAAAGCGGGTCATGAGTGTCGTGAGGGCTGCCATACATTTCGGCTTTTCCTATCCCAGGTGCCGGGCAAGCCATTCGTCGCGGATATTATGCTTGAAGGCTGCTAGGGCCTCAGCGTCCGGACAGTCGACTATCTGGTTTTTCTTTGTTAGGAACCGTGTCCAGAATTGCCTGGCCGATTCCTCTGGCTGCTGGATTATGTGGCTTAGGTCATCGGCATCCGGTGGTCGCACAAAAGTGCCCTGGAAGTTGTCGAGGAATGTGGCTTCCAGGTCCTCCCAAGAACTGATTGAGTCTGCTGGCAAGCTATTGAGCCAATGTCGGGTCGGTCCCTTGAGTTTGAGTGGGAGGTATTTGATGGCGTGTAGATCATCACCATGGGCCATGTGGATATGAAGGAGATAATCCTCGATCCAGACCGCGGGATCTCTTGTGCCATCGTATGATTCGATGTTTATGGGTTTAAAGCCCTCAGGGATTTTATGATCCACTACTTCATCTGTGAAGCATAGTGGGTGTGCGGCGCCTCTATACTGGGCTATATCACAGCGCAGCTCGGAGGAGCTTTGTCCGTTGTGTTCGGCCCGGCCGGATTTATCGTATCCGGAGTGACGATCACTGTCACGTGTCATGGGGCACCCGCGCGATCCGTAGATCGACCTTGTTTGCCTTGCCTTGTCCTCCAGTATATCTCGCAGGTCCGGCGCGTTTTCCCGTGCCTTAGCATGTTTTGAGTGGTGTCGGGGCATGGCTTGAGTGGAGGGCTTAGAGGCCTCTCTGTCGCGGCCACGAGGTGGCCTATCTACCATGTCATGCACTGGTGATGTAGGTGCCTCCTCCTCTAATCGGGGTAGCAGACTACGCTTTGGGTAACGCTTGGAGGGGCGTTCGAGTTCATACTCTTCGGCCGCAAGGACTTCAGTCCATCTGTCAGCTAGCAGATCTTGATCAGCTCTAAGCTGTTGTTGCTTTTTCTTGAGGCTTCTTGCCGTGGCTAAAAGCCTGCGCTTGAAACGCTCTTGTTCGGCGGGGTCTGATGGTACGACGAATTCGTCGTCGTCGAGGCTTGCCTCGTCTTCAGAGGGAGGCATGTAGTTATCGTCCTCAACCTCTTGGTCTGCCGCCCTCTCATGAGGGCTGGCTTCTCCATCTTCCTGTGACGAATCTTGCTGGAGGGGGTGTTCTTCGGCGCTATCCGGGGTAGTATTATCTCCCGTGCCGGAAACACCATTTTTGCTTTGGCAGGATTTAGAGCGGCGCCGTTGACGCCAGCGCTTTGGCTGTTTCTTGGAGGTATCATCCTCCGCTGTTCCATCGCCATCTCCATCTTTTGGAGTATCCACCATATATATATCATATGACGAGGGGGCCTTCCAGCGCCCTACAGGTGCTGGTTCCTGTTCGTCTCCTGCATCGTCGTCCATACCGTCGATGTCTTCGGAGTCGAAGTCAAGCATGTCGGTTAAATCGTCGAGAGCGGCTACAAAGTGGGTGGTGGGTGGGGTTTGAATTTCTTCATCGTCCGTATCCCATCCTTGCTGGCCATAGTCCGGCCAGGGCTCTCCCGATAAAGAGAGAGACTTTAGTGAGTTCAGGATGTCACCAAAGGGCGAGTGCTGAAAGATGTCCGCGGCGGTGAACTCCATGACCGGCGGCCAATCGGATTCGATTGGCAGGGGCGCGGGAGGTTCGGAGTCCGGAGGGGAATCCGGATCCTCGGAGTCACGGGTCATGCAGAGTGCGGGGCTGGCGTTCGGCTCGATCGCTTTTGAGATCGCAGCCCCCGAGGTGACGTCCAACCGCTCACCCTCGATCTGCGCCGTAGGTTCCGAATTAAGGGTCGGAACCGACGCACGTGCGGGCTCCAGGGCACTGTTCGGCGGCAGAGCTAGATCATGCCCATCGAGACAGTGCGGCGCGCTTGGCTGTGGCTCAAATCCGTCGAAGATCAAGTCCCCACGGATGTCAGCCGTGTAGTTCAAACTTCCAAACCTGACCTGATGGCCAGGGGCGTAGCTTTCGATCTGCTCCAGGCGGCCGAACGAATTGGCCCGCAGTGCGAAGCCGCCGAAGACGAAGATCTGTCCGGGGAGAAAAGTCTCACCCTGGACTGCATCGTCGTTGATGATCAAAGGAGCCATCGGGCCTAAAAGCGACGACACAGAGGAACTCTCAATGAAAGCACCAATGTCGGTGTCAAAACCGGCGGATCTCGGGTAGGGGGTCCCGAACTGTGCGTCTAGGCCGGATGGTAACAGGAGACAAGGGACACGAAGTTTACCCAGGTTTGGGCCCTCTCGATGGAGGTAAAACCCTACTCCTGCTTGATTAATATTGATGATATGGGTAGTACAAGAGTGGATCTACCACGAGATCAAGGAGGCTAAACCCTAGAAGCTAGACTATGGTATGATTGTTGTATTATGAAGTTGTCCTACGGACTAGAACCCTCCGGTTTATATAGACACCGGATAGGGTTAGGGTTACACAAAGTCGGTTACAATGGTAGGAGATCTTGAATATCCACATCGCCAAGCTTGCCTTCCACGCCAAGGAAAGTCCCTTCCGGACACGGGACGAAGTCTTCAATCTTGTATCTTCATAGTCCTGGAGTCCGGCTGAAGGTATTGTCCGGCTATCCGAACATCCCCTAATCCAGGACTCCCTCAACGACCAATGTTGATGAGTTTGCTGTTCGTAAGAACAGGCGATGATACCATGTTGTGTTTGATCTGAGGAAGGACTTCATCATCTTCAACATTGTCATGATGACCAATGTCTTCAGCTGCGTTGGGGTCAACAGCTGGAATGTCTTCAGCTTCAGGAGCCTCTGTGGAAGCGGGTTCATGAACTATCATTCAACGTTCTTGTTGTGCAGATTCAGGACGAGCAACAGAAATCGGCTCGACTACAAGGGGCTCCGTGGGAGCAGCCCGATATCTCTTCTTGGTCTTGCGCTTCTTGGTGGGTGGAGCATCATTAGTGGTGTTCTTGGTCTTGCGCTTTCTGGCCTTGGCTTTAGCTGCCCTTGTCTTCTGAAGCTCTGAAGCCCCTGTGGGGACCTTAGGCTTCACGCCTGTCATACTGGCTGGGAAGACAATGCGAGGTTCTTCCCGCCTGGATGGTTCAGCTTGGTCCATAGATGGCTTCTTCTTCTGCTTGGCAGCCATCTTAGGGTCGATGCCAGGACACCCAAGTGCCTTGCGCTTCTCAGCTTCATTGTAAGCTTGAACACACTTGGCAGCGAGAATCTTCATGCGCTCACGAGAACCTTTGGCTTCATCACGTTTCTTGTGAAACGCTTCCTTGAGCTCATATAGCATGACCTTGAAGTTCTGGACGTCTGCCACGCTGAGCTTGGCTATGTGCTTCTTGAACTGAGCCTTTTCATAATCGATCTTGTGCTTCAGATCAACAATTTTCTGAGCAAGAGCCAGCTCAGGAGCAATGGCACCATGGAAGAAGACACTTAGGCCAATGGGAAGTTGCAGATCGTCAAAGCTGAGATTGGGGGTGTCAAACCACTCATCAATGAAGTAGTTCAAAACTTCCACGTCAAAGAGAGGCAAATCATTGAAGATTTCCGCCTCTTGCTTGCTCTTTATCAGCTGCTCAAGAGCGTCATCAGCAAGGTCGTCTTCACTTGACAGATCAATGGCGTCATTCTCGTTTCTCAGAACAGCAGCAGGGGTCAGAGTTGGACCAGTGGTGTGCATAGGCTTCTTTTTATTCTTCTCGGACTTGGAGATGCATGAGAGATCTTCAGACTACACACTTGGTGCAGGAGGAGCAGTGGCCAGAGGCTTCACCCGCGAAGCTTTTGGTGCAGGGGAAGGCTTTGAAGCTTTAGGTTTCTTCAGCTTCTTTGGCTTCGGTGGTGCAAGCGCTTCGTCAGAATCAGCGTCGTCTGCAGGTTCATCCACGACTGTCCCTTGAACCATAATATGAGTGATGAGACCTTCTAGGTTGTAGAAGGGCCCAACAAGATTGGGTTTAGCTTCGCGTGTGCCATCGGCACGAGGAGCAGAGGGGCCTGGATTGAAGTCTAATCCCCGCGACTTCTTGTTTTCTTTGGCCGAGTTCTTGGCAAACTGGAAGTTGCACTTGAACCGATTGTCGTCACGACACCATAGCAATGAAGATGGGTCGGCATGTGCAGGTTGTGGTCCACAGACCATGCAAGGGTAGAAGCCTTGTTCAATGGCTCCAGCTCTGGACCTGGGTGGAAGATTTTTGTACAAGATGTCTCCCCAGGGTCGCTTGATGGCATTCTTCTCAGCATATTCCTGGGTCACGAACCTGTACTTGTACCATTGTTCTGCCCAATATCTTCAAATCCATTGGATTCAGGTTTTTCGCTGATTGTAGTCCTCCTCTGGATCAGACTTGTACAACTCATAGAGGTCATGAGGCAAATCTCTTGAGGTGTTCCCCCGGCGCTGTCTGCCACCCTTCCTTGGAGACTTCTCTGTTGCCATGAAGTTCAGACTGATGGCTTCAACATTGTCAAAGGCTCCCGTCTGCTGGTCAGACAGGAATTGGCTTCAGGAGAGTTGATGTGATGTTGTAAGAATTCTGCAAATGAATGCAGACTATGAGAACCAAGGGATTCTCCCACGGACATGTACCTGTGACAACATTAGAGATGCGAGGGAAGGGGAAGAGGTCATATGCATTCTCAGAAGATTTTGAAGATAAATCAGTTTAGAAGACATTGACCTCATAGCGCGAAGACATTCACTTATATGTTGAGAGTTGGTTCCAGATTTGTACGAATCCAAGAATAAGTACAAGCGAGGAATCTAACTATGTGTGAAGCATAAGTGAATATAGTAGGCATTATATGAGATGCAAACAGGATAGATCCAAATTTGTGGAGGCAGAAACCACTTTTGGTAGAAAGGATGAATCTATAGGATCAAAAAGACGGTAAAAAGAGGGTTTTAATTTACCACACGATGAACTGCTAGACGGAGTAGAAGATGAGGCCGAGCAGTTCGATCTTCCGTGCCCTAACTTGGCGACGGAGGACACCTACGGCGGCCGGCATGAAGACGACGTCGGAGAGGTCGTGGCAGCTAAGCGTTTCGTCACCGGCGTCATCGAGAGCTAGCGGTGGCGCTAGGGTTTGTCGAGGTGGAAGAAGGATTTTGACCACGATTGGATGGGTATTTATAGGAAAAGGGACGGCACATCGCAATTACGCAGGTGCCCCTGGCGGTTCACATCTGAGGGACACATGGCGAACATGCAACACATTGGGAGTTGTCCCACGTTCCCACGCCCGCCTGGTCTGTCGGATGGTCGTTCCGGCTTCTCCGGGTTTCACGCAATAAGAATTGAACATTTAAAACAGATTTAATGTTTGTCTCTGTATCTTCTACTGACAAGGACGCAGAGAAGACATTTGACAGTTTCAATAGAATGCATATGATTTGGATAGATAGAGTTTGAGGTAGAAAGCATAGAGAGGTTAGGGTCCGATCACATTCACTTAGTTCAAAAGATTCAAAACGAGAAGACATAGCTATAAGTGAATGTTATAGAGGACAGAGCACCAATATATGTATATATATCAGAATATAACCAAATCAACATAGTGAAGACAAACATGAAGACAAGTTGAATTTGAAGACACACCAAATGCGAAGACATAGCAAATGTAACGCCATGATAAAAACACTTCAAACAGAAGAATTTGGTGGTGGCGTTACCCACCGTATAGGAAGTATTAGACCCAGACACGGCGCACAATTATCGTGGAGCTCCGAAGTCAAATTCCGCGTTAATGTATTCACACTTAGAATGTAAGTCTTCATTGATTGAAGATATACTTTACTTCGTGTGTTGCACATCTAAGTCATCAACATGCATAAGTGTTAGGATGTGTGCCTGATCACAGGACATTTGAGGATTCCAAGCTATTTAGCTCACATCGCAACTTGCAAAACCTTTTCTCATTCAAGGGCTTTGTGAAGATATCTGTTAGTTGCTCTTCAGTGTTGACGTGTATGATATCAATATATTCCTTCATGACATGATCTCTGAGAAAGTGATGACGAATTTCAATGTGCTTTGTCTTCGAGTGTTGAATAGGGTTGTTGGTAATTTTGATGGCGCTTTCGTTGTCACAGTAGAGTGGTACTTGTTTCAGATGGATGCCATAGTCCTTGAGTGTTTGCTTCATCCATAGAAGCTGAGCGCAGCAAAATCCAGCAGCAATGTATTCAGATTCAGCAGTGGAGAGTGATACACAGTTCTGCTTCTTTAAAGACCAACAGACAAGTGATCGTCCCAGAAAGTGACATGGCTCGTGCTTTTGTTGGCAAGGAGATGGATTCATAGGAGGAGTCTGCTTCTGAGGAGGCGGAGGTGGAGTCTGAGGAGGAGTCCGACCCTGGCGTTGCAAGTCTGGCTCTAGCTACAGTCTACGTTGCCAAGTCCATCTTCAACACTGAAGACAATGGCTCCGTCACCAACGCTGAAGCTAATGACAAGGACGACTCTGCTCCCACCTACTGCTTCATGGCACGTGGTGCCAAGGTAAAATCACGCGATGCTTACTTTCAAACATCAAGTGAAGATGACTCTGATTATGAATCCAAACCCAGCTACAAAACACTTGCTAAAATTGCAACTGAACAACAGAAAGCTATGGAACATACTCAAAAATTGTTAGACAAAAGCGATGACCTATTGGATGCTGAAATGACCCATTCTCAGTCCTTAATTGAAGACATAAAAAATCTTCAAGTTAAGTACCAGGAACTTGAAAGTCGTCATGAAACGCTCTCAACCACTCATGAAAAGCTCTCCTATGATTATCTTCAAAGGAAGCAAGAGCTTGAGAAATTGAGAGCGGCTCATGAAGATCTTCAAAAAGAGAATGAGTCACTTCGCGCTCAACAGATCAGTTTCGCTCAGGAAGGATTTGAACCACCATGTCTAAAATGCCTTGAGCGTGATAACGCTACTTCTGTTGCTGAATGTTCTATTGCTACTACAGTTGCAATATCTTCAACTACTGATGTGGTAACTAACCCCTCTGCTGAGGATACCACTACTATTGCTGATGAAAATGCTAGGTTGAAGACATTGCTTGAAACAGGGATGTACACAAGTCTCAAAGGGCATCAGACACTGTGCGATGTCCTCAAAAAGCAGATTCTGAACCGAAACCCTAGGAAAGAGGGTGTTGGGTTCGAGAGGAAAATGAATGTTGATGGCTCCTACTAGAAGCCTGAGCAGTATCCCAAAACCACATGGGTTGCTGCAAAGGGACCTTCAGTGGATCCATCCACCTTATCTGGCTTCACTTGTGCTAATCCTATTATCATTGATGAATCCTTTGATGCAAACTATAAACTGTTTAAGAATTAGAATGGTGAAGTGTTTGCCAGGTATATTGGTACTAACTGCAGGAATGGGCCACCTATGAAGAAGATCTGGGTTCCAAAAATTTGTCTCGAGAATCTTCCTGTGAATGTCATCATGACACCACCTGGGAAGAAGACAAATCCCAGACCAAAGGCTTCATATGGTCCAAAGGCTTCATACAGACAGAGGACTCACCTGAGTCACCCTAACGCCAATGTTTTGCAGGGAAACCATACTCAGACTTATGAATATGAGCGTGTTTCTTCAAACCACTATGTTCATAAGACTAAGAACTTTTCTGTTTATTCGTATGAGTATCATTCATCTCCTACAAGGCTATTTGCTAGGGCTCCAAAGCCGAAGTTCTCAGATGTTGCACTTAGACTCATTGCTTCTAAGCCACCCCTGAAGATGTGGGTGGTTAAGAAAATTAACTTTATTTTGCAGGGAAAGGTCTCCAGCCGGAAATCAAAGGCGTCTGATGCTATTGTTGGGGACCTAAAACATCTTGTAGGGCGCAAGATCAAATGCCCAAATGGTATCACTATGTATTTTGTTCCTGAATCATTTGCCAATCATCCTATCAGTCCTAATCTTGATCTGAGCTCTGATAATCCTCTTGCCCGTCAAATATTTATGCTTCACAATACTCTTGGTGAAGCCTATCCCCCTAACTGTACTGTAGGGTATGACACCTCATGCTTCAGAATGGATTATGGACAGCGGATGCACTAATCATATGACTGGTGATCGAAGTCTTCTCATGGACTCAACCTTACGTCCATCTGACAAGAGTCACATCACATTTGCTGACACTGGTAAAAGCAAGGTATTGGGTCTAGGTAGAGTTGCAATCTCAAAGGATCAGCACATGGATAAAGTGATGCTTGGTGAATCCCTTGGTTTCAACTTAATGTCTGTCTCAATGCTTTGTGACTTGAACATGATTGTGATATTTGGAAAATATCATTGCCTTGTACTAATAGAATCTGACAAGTCTCTAGTCTTTGAAGGGTACCAGAAAGATGATCTATACATGGTAGATTTCTCAGCGGGGCCAAATCTTGCCGTATGCCTTCTTGCAAAAGCTTCAGAGTGCTGGCTCTGGCATTGGAGGCTAGGGCATGCTGGCATGAGGAACTTACACACTCTCGCAAAGAAGAAGCATGTCATAGGCATCGAGGGCGTCAAGTTCAAGAAGGATCACTTGTGCGGTGCCTGCGAAGCTGGAAAGATGACTAGGGCCAAGCATCCCTCGAAGACAATCATGACGACATCTCAACCTTTCGAGCTGCTACACGTGGACTTATTTGGCCCTACTCACTACTCTACTCTCACTACTACTGCTTGTCTCTATGGCTTCGTCATTGTTGATGATTATTCAAGATATACATGGGTTCACATAATTCTCTACAAGACTGAAGTGCAGGATATCTTCAGACGCTTCGCCAACCGTGCCATGAACAACTATGGCATCAAGATCAAGCATATTAGGAGTGACAACGGCACAGAGTTCAAGAATACCGACCTCGATCTGTACTTGGATACATTAGGCATCACTCATGAGTTCTCAGCTCCGTACACCCCTCAGCAGAATGGCATCGTGGAGCGCAAGAACAGAACACTCATTGAGATGGCTCGGACGATGCTCGATGAATACAAGACACCAAGAAAGTTCTAGCCTGAAGCTATTGATACTGCATGCCATGTCATCAACCGTGTTTATCTTCACAAGCTTTTGAAGAAAATATCCTATGAACTCCTCACTGGTAAGAAGCCAAATGTTAGCTACTTCAGAGTATTTGGTGTTAGGTGCTGGGTCAAGGATCCACATCACACTTCAAAATTTGCACCGAAAGCACATGAAGGTTTTATGCTCGGTTACGGAAAGGACTCGCACTCCTACAGAGTCTTCAACCTCTCTCACTATAAAGTGGTTGAAACTGTGGATGTGCGGTTCGATGAGACTAACGGCTCGCAAAGAGAGCACCTGCCAAATGTGCTAGATGAAGTTCCACCCAGTGAATCCATCTAGCTAATGGGAACTGGAGAAATCATACCATCTGAAGCATAGCCTGAAGAGGAACTTATCATTTCTGCACCTAATCAACCTGAAGACAATGCTCAGCCCGAAGACAATCCTCCCAACAATGACAATGATCAGCAAGAGCAAAATCTTCATCCAGTTCATCCTCGTGTTGCAAATGAAGTACAGATTGAGAAGATAATTGATAGCATCAATGCACCTGGTCCACTCACTCGTTCAAGAGCAACACAACTAGCAAATTTCTGTGGGCACTTTGCTTTCATCTCAATATCTGAACCCAAGAAAGTTGTTGAAGCCTTCATGGAACCTGAATGGATTCAAGCTGAACAATGTCTGGGAACTTGTCAAGCGTCCTGACCCCCGCAAGCACAACATAATAGGCACAAAATGGATATATCGCAACAAAGAAGATGCGCATGGTCAAGTTGTCAGAAACAAAGCTCGTCTCGTTGCTCAAGGATACACTCAAATTGAAGGGATTAACTTCGATGAAACATTTGCTCCTGTGGCTAGGCTTGAAGCCATTCGCATATTGCTAGCCTATGCAAACCATCACAACATCTTGTTGTATCAAATGGATGTGAAGAGTGCATTTCTCAATGGCAAGATTGAAGAAGAAGTGTATGTTGCACAACCTCCTGGCTTTGAAGATCCAAAACATCCTGATATGGTGTACAAGCTAAACAAGGCACTGTATGGTCTCAAACAAGCCCCTCGCGCTTGGTATGACACGCTCAAAGACTTCCTGAAGAGCAAAAGCTTCAAACCTAGTTCCCTGGATCCCACACTCTTCACGAAGACATATGATGGTGAACTGTTTGTGTGCCAAATATATGTGGATGACATTATCTTCGGCTGCACCAGCCAGAAATACAGTGATGAGTTTGGACACATGATGCAAGAGCAATATCAGATGTCCATGATGGGTGAGCTGAAGTTCTTCCTTGGTCTTCAAATCCGTCAGCAAAGAAATGGCATCTTCATATCTCAAGAGAAATACCTCAAAGATTGCCTGAAGAAGTTTGGAATGCAAGACTGCAAAGGTTACATGACGCCAATGCCAACCAAGAGTCATCTGGGTCCTGACGCCAATGGTAAAGAGTTCGATCAAAAGGTATACCGCTCCATGATTGGTTCTTTACTTTATTTATGTGCATCTAGGCCAGATATTATGCTTAGTGTTTGCACGTGTGCTCGATTCCAAGCGGCACCAAAGGAATCACATCACTTAGCTGTGAAGCGAATTCTTCGATATTTGGCTTACACCCCAACATTAGGATTATGGTATCCAAAGGGCTCAGAATTTGATCTAGTTGGATTCTCGGATGCTGATTATGCTGAAGACTTGGATGAGGACTTGGAAGAAGACTTTGAGGATTTCTTATTCTTCTTGTCATCAGAATCATATTCCTTGCTCTTCTTCGTCTTCTTGTTCTCATTGTCCCACTGTGGACACTCAGAGATGTAGTGTCCAGGTTTCTTGCACTTGTGACATGTTCTCTTCTTGTAGTCATGAGTGGAAGCTTCATCATTTCTTGAGCTGGATCATGAAGACTTTCTGAAGCCCTTCTTCTTAGTGAACTTCTGGAACTTCTCCACAAGCATAGCAAGTTCCTTTCCAATGGCTTCAGGATCATCAGAATTGCAGTCAGATTCTTCTTCAGATGAGGAAACAGCTTTTGCCTTCGAAGCACGAGTTCGGCCGTAGTTGGGACCATAGATATCTCTTTTCTCAGATAGCTAGAACTCATGTGTGTTGAGCCTCTCAAGTATATCAGACGGATCGAGTGTCTTGAAGTCAGGGCGTTCTTGTATCATGAGGGCAAGGGTGTCGAACGAGCTGTCAAGTGATCTCAGTAGTGTCTTGACGATTTCATGCTTGGTGATCTCAGTGGCGCCGAGAGCACGAAGCTCATTTGTGATGTCAGTGAGGCGATCAAACGTGAGCTGGACATTCTCATTGTTGTTTCTCTTGAAGCGGTTGAAGAGGTTGCGAAGAACACTGATCCTTTGATCTCTCTAGGTTGAGACGCCTTTGTTGACCTTGGAGAGACAGTCCCAGACTAGCTTCAACGTTTCCAGAGCACTCACACGGCCATACTGTCCTTTGGTCAGATGACCACAGATGATGTTCTTGGCAGTAGAATCCACTTGAACGAACTTCTTAACATCAGCAGGGGTGACACCTTCACCAATCTTGGGAACGCCATTCTTGACGACATACCAGAGGTCGACATCAATGGCTTCAATATGCACGCACATCTTATACTTCCAGTAGGGATATTCAGTTCCATCGAAGATGGGGCAAGCAGCGGAGACTTTGATTATCCCTACAGTCGACATAGCTAAAACTCCAGGTGGTTAAACCGAATCACACAGAACAAGGGAGTGCCTTGCTCTGATACCAATTAAAAGTGCTAGTTATCGACTAGAGGAGGGTGAATAGGCAATTTTTATGAAAGTCTTCAAAACATGAGAGTTTCGAAGACAAACACAAGAAATGAACCTATTGATATGCAGCGGAAGGTAGACTACACTAGGCAAGCCATAGTCAAGTATTCAATGAAGTGAAAGTACAAAGACTAATAGCAGCTAGGTAGTAAAGATCAGGACAGAAGATAGTATGAAGCCAATTAACGATGGAAGTCACACAGTGAAGTCAAACAGGTAATGCAAGCAAGCAATGACTTCACGAAGACAAACTGTAAGTAAAGAGAGGGAGAGGATAGAACCAGTCACTTGGTGAAGACAAAGGATTTGTTGGACCAGTTCCAGTTGCTGTGACAACTGTACATTTGGTCAGGGAGGCTGAGATTCAACTCAGAAGACCGCGTCTTCGCCTTATTCCCCTTGAGCTAAGGACACCCAGTCCTCGCCCAGTCACTCTGGTAAGTCTTCAAGGTAGACTTCCAAACCTTCACAGACTTCGTTCACCGGCGATCCACAATGACTCTTGGATGCTTAGAACGCGACGCCTAACCGGCTGGAGGATTCACAGTCCTCAAGTGTAACAAGTCTTCAGGTCACGCGGACAGAAAGACTTCAGTGATGCCTAACACTCTTTGGCTCTGGGTGTTTGGGCTTTGTCCTCGCAAGGATTTCTCTCTCTCAAAAGCTTCGGAGGTGGGTTGCTCTCAAACGACAAAAGCCGTGCACTAACTCTTAGCAGCCACCAATTTATGGTGTAGGGGTGGGATATTTATAGCCACTAGGCAACCCGACCTGATTTTTCCGAAATGACCCTGGGTCACTAAGGAACTGACACGTGTTCCAACGGTCAGATTTCAAACACACGCGACAACTTGACTTGGACTACAAGTAAAGCTGACTTATCCAGCTCTGGATAAGATTTGCTCTCGTTGTCTTCACTCGAAGACATATGATTTGGTTGAGCATCACTTTAGTCACTCTGACTTTGTTCACTAGGACCCCACTTAACAGTATGGTGGTTCCTACGACTCAACAAAGAAGAAAAGGAAACAACAAAACAACTAAGTCTTCGTGCTCCATAGTCTTCACGCAATGCCTTCTCTTGTCATAGTCTTCAATGTGAATATCTTCACATACCACCATTGTCTTCAATGTCTTCATACATTTTTAGGGGTCATCTCCGGTAGGTAAACCGAATCAATGAGGGACTACTACCTGTGTTATCCTGCAATTCTCACAAACACATTAGTCCCTCAACCAGGTTTGTCGTCAATACTCCAAAACCAACTAGGGGTGGTACTAGATGCACTTACAGCACCCAAGGAAGTGCCACTTTATTAGAAGCAAAAAAACGATTCCCCCTACTAGCTGGGACCCACAAGATTTGGAGGCTGACTTGTGGGCCAACTAACTTGACGCGTACAGGCTTTGTCAACTTAGTCGAAACGATTCTAGTTGCACTGACCTTTGGATGTCAAATCAACGACCGTGCTGCATCTTCAACCTCTGGTCTTCTTGCTCCAGCCACCCAAACCAGGCATGCCGTACCGCCTGCTCCAGCCCCCGTGGCCGGTTGTGCTATCACACAGGCCTCATGGACCGACCATACTATGACTGGCCAGAACTTCTATCTACTCACACACCCCCTGTTATTCTCTGGCGACGACGAACTTACGCAGCAGCCGAACCAGTGAACCCTCGTACTCCCCTCCGCATGGGCATCCACCTGCCTCGTCTTCTCTGGCTCCTCGTTGTTCCCTTCCTAGGCCTCGCCGTCGTCCACCGCCTTGATGATCTTGGTGCCTCGTGGTCAACGAGGTCAATGAACGACAACCACCAGAAGTGGACGTTAGGCTGTAAGGCTGACAGCTGGACCCACTAGCTACATATTCAAAACCAAGGAAGTGCCTCCTTATTACTCCCAAAATAAAAATGATTCCTCCCACTGACAGCTGGGACCCACTAGCTATATCTTGGCACGCAAGGAAGTGCATCCTTATCCTCCCTGATAGCTAGGACCCACCCGGTCGAAGCGTATTTAGCGTTGTCGCGGACGTGTATGTACATACTGGTCGATCGGTCTGCCTGTAGGCTCCAATGATGAACCGTGGCCGTGTAAGAAAGGGCGCGTGTCGTAGTAGAGGCGCGGACATAGCATGTCAAGCAGTCCCGTCTATATCGTGTAAACATACGTACAACCAGGGTGCAAGAAAGTCAATACGTCCACGTACGTACATACGGTCGGGGTCTCAAACGCCTACTCGCGCATACGTACGGCCCGAGCTCATGTACATGGAGAGGCAGCGGATGGTAGCAATGGCGTCATGTTCATCGGGAACCAACCGGCTTGGATGGGACAGCCGAAACGAGCACTGGCGTACCGCAGAACGGAGGAAACGAGCCTTCTGTTCAATCATGGATGGTCAAAATGGGGTCCTGTTCATCGGGAAGGGTCTGGCTTACCGCAAAACGGAGGAACGGACTTGTGTTGGAGTGCCTACAGTCGAAACTGGGTCATGTTGATCGGGAGGGGTGTGGCGTAACGCAAAACGGAGGGAACGGACTTGTGTTGCAGCACCTGCGGTCGAAACGGGGTCCTGTTCATCCACCGTCTACTGCCTCACTCCAGCCTCCATGGGCTACTATTCATCCACCATCGACCTCTTCTAGCCTCCACGGGCTACAGTTCATCCACGGCTACTGTTCATCCAGCCCCCACCGGCTACTACTCATAGAGCCTCCACGGGGTCCTGTTCATCCACCCCCAACCGGCTGGGGTGCGGCAGCCTCCTTAGGGTCCTGTTCATCCAGCGGCAACGGCCTACTACCACGGGGTCCTGTTCATCCAACCCCCCACTGGGAACAGTTCATCCACATCCAACCAACCGGCTCGACTCACCACGTCTTGACTCGTTCTATGTACCACGCGCACGGTAGCAACGATTCATCGAGAGGCAACCCAACACCGGCTGGCTACGTCTCGCACGGAGGCTCGATCGGCTTCAGTAAGCAGCGAATGAATCGCTCGGATTCAGTTAATAGCCAAGGGATCGATCGCTCGGGTTCAGTAACGTGTGATCGCTCGGGTTCAATTAGCCAATGCCTCGCACATACGCGCGTACACGAGAGAAACGCGGAAACCTCTGTGCATCGCTCGGCCCCGACCACCCACCGTAACCGGGAACTCCCCGATATTTTCCTCTCCCTCGCTTCTACCATGGTTTTTTCCGTCATTGACGGCCCAAATAATGTCATGCAGCTGCGTCTCCGGCCCACCTAGGACGAAAAGCCCATTTTCTATCATGATTATTTGTCACAGAAGTAGGAGCCCACCACATCTATGATGATACCGTGTTTGGTCATTATTATCATCATAGAAGTATCATAAGCATGACAGGAAAAAAAATTCATTCGGCCCAAAATGTCATGGATGTGTCTTTTTTTGTAGTGTTCCCCTTGCAACGCATACTCCGAAACCCCGAGGCCACTGGTAGAATTGTGGAATGGGCTTTGGATTTATCCATATTTGGTTTGAAGTTTGAGAGCACATCAACTATTCAGAGCAGAGCACTAGCAGAGTTCATTGCGGAGTGGACACCTACCCCTGATGAAGAAGTACCGGAGACAGTCATCCCCGGCAAGGAAGTGCCCCAAGAATAGATCACGTACTTGGATGGTGCCTTCTCCCTACAAGGTGTAGGAGCTAGCGTGCTTCTTGTTGCTCCCACTTGGGAGCACCTCAAGTATGTCGTTCAAATGCATTTTCCCCGGGAGAGGGCTACCAACAATACTGCATAGTATTAAGGGCTCCATGTCGGGCTCAGGATTGCGACAGAACTGGGAATTAAGAAGTTGATCATCCATGGAGATTTGCAACTTGTGGTGAGGCAAGTAAACAAGGACTATCAAAGCCCATTGATGGAGGCATACGTCAAGGAAGTGAGAAAGTTGGAGGAGCGCTTTAACGGATTGCAAACAGAGCACGTGCCGCATGCGAAAAACAGCATTGCTGATCATCTGTCAAAGTGCGCTGCGCAAAAACTCCCTGTGGAACCAGGGACTATTGTTCTCCATCTGACTCAACCCTCCGTATCCCCGGCAACAATGGCCAGAAAGTGGAGGAAGCTGGACTCCAGCAAGCCTCTCCCAGCAGAGCTTCCCGAAGCCCCCGGCAGAGTGCTTGGCGGGAACAACTCCCCTTCGATCGACAAGCTGCACCCTCCCGCCAAACTACCAATCTTTGCGGTTGAGGCATGCGCTCTCGTGAACGAGGAGGTGCCGCTGGTCCTCGTTGTCCAGCCTCAGGCTCCAACTTGGGCACAGTACATCGCCTGTTTCCTCCAAAGGGGAGAACTTCCCGAAGAGCAAGAAGAAGCTGGAAGAGTAGCCCGGAGGGCTAGTGTATCAGTTTGTTGATGACACGCTATACAGAAGAAGGACCAACGTGTGAAATTGAAGTGCATTTGCGGGGAAGAAGGAAAGGACCTGCTGGCAGAGATACACAAGGGTATGTGTGGCTCCCACATTGGATCAAGGGCCTTGGGTGGGAAAGCTTTCTGGCAAGGTTTCTACTAGCACACAACCCTCCAAGACGCAATTGAGCTAGTCACCAAGTGTGAAGCCTGCCAGTTACACTCCTAGAATATCCATCAGCATGCTCAAGCTCTCCGAATAATCCCTTTGTCATGGCCATTTTCGGTCTTGGGGCTCGACATCTTGGGCCCCATTCCCCGTGCTACCAGGGGCTTTGAATTCTTATTCGTTGCAATCGACAAGTTTACAAAGTGGCCAGAAGTGGAGCCCGTGAGGAAGGTGACCGCATAGTCAGCTATCAAGTTCTTGAAAGGATTGGTGTACCGCTTCGGGGTACCCGCCCAAATCATCACTGACAATGGTACCCAATTCACAAGCTGCGCCTTCATGCAATACGTTCATGCCCTCGGAAGCAAGATATCATTTACTTCTGTTGCCCATCCCAGAAGCAACAGACAAGCTGAGAGGGTGAACGCTGCGAGGACTCAAGACAAGAACATTTGATAAGCTATGGAAGTGTGGCAGGCGATGGATCGACGAGCTGCCGGTGGTTCTTTGGTCCCTTTGTACGACACCAAATTGAGCTACCGGACAGGCTCCCTTCTCCCTAGTCTATGGGACAGAAGTAGTTATCCCCACAGAACTCATATACGGATCACCTCGAGTGGTTGCCTATGATGAAGTAGCACAAGAACAGCACCAGCGTGACGATGCTGTGCTACTTGAGAAGAACCGTCTCTGGGTTGCTACGTATGTTGCACGTTACCAGCAAGCCTTGCGTCGCTATCATAGCCACAGGATTCATGCCCGGAGGTTTGAGGAAGGCGACCTTGTCCTTAGGTGCATTCAGTCCACCAAGGGTACAAACAAGTTGACGCCAAAGTGGGAAGGCCCTTACCGGGTACTACGAGTCACCAGACCTGGCACAGTCCGTCTGGAGACCAGAGATGGCATTCAGTTGCAAAACTCATGGAACATTGAGCATCTCCGTAAGTTCTACCCATAAGGGGCGGCTATCAGGCCCTTCCCGGCAGCCACCCTTTTGTGCAAGCTTTGCTGAGATTGCATCTAACCCATTGTACAAAGCCAGGCACAGACCCTGAGCAACAGAGAAATAAATGAAGGGTTGGGGGCCCCAAGGAAGATTGCATGCATGCATAAGCATATCATGAGCATAGCATGATCATGTAGATAAGATCGCATGTAGCACTATTTTAATCTGCACTAAGCTGCAGGATTCTTGATGCGGACTCGGTCCCGAAGAGAAAAAATAAAGACAAACCTACATAGCGGTCCCCGACAAGCCAAACAGATAAATTCTTTCTTATCCATACGTATTCTATAAAGTGAAACTTGTGCATATGAAAACCTTGCCACCTTCGAAACATAGGTGCTCCCATCCTTGGACTTGAACGTTGCTTCGGTCAGGGTGGTCGCAGTGGTCTTTGACGCAAAAGGTTCGGCGGGAGGCTGGTCCCTTTTTGTGGTTTTGTGCCCGGCATGCCTAGCCCCATGGCAACAAACTGAGGGTACCGGCAGGATAGCCTGCCGGGGAAAACTTGTTTACTTGAATGTATAGAGGCATTTCACCTCTACATGGATATGATACATGCACATGTACCCAGCAAAGCTTGTCTTTTTAATTAATATGCTGATAGCCAAGTACAAATCTTACAGAATACAAACATGGATAAAGAAGATCACATATTTTAGACTAAAGTTTGGCCAATGCCCCGTAATCCCTTCCTTGTCCCTCTTATCCTAGGCACCAAAGTGGGAGGTGAAGAGGGCAAAAGGAGCGCTTGGGCAGAAGCCTAGCCTAACCCCGTTAGGCCCCTTGGCGAGGAGCCTGACAAGATTGGGAGGGCGCGGGAGAAGGTGATGGTGAAGAGAGCGGCGGAGACGGCCCCCTAGCCACCGCCACAAGGGCCAGCAGGACGCGGCAGGACGAACGAAGCCGGAGCCCATGAGGAAGCCTGCCGGGGTCTAGCTGGAAGGCTGCTGGAGGGACCGGAGGCACCATCCACACCTCCACATCTAACTCCCCGGCAAATCGCCTTGCCGGAGAGGAGATGCAGGTGCAGATAGTGGTGCCGCAGTCTGACGATGATGGTGCGGCTGGTGTTCAGCCGGAGTTGGCGCAGTCGTCATCGCCGTCACTGTCCTCATCGTCGCTATCGCTCAAGAAGGAGCTTTCGTCATCGGTCGATCTCTCCGCGCAGCACCCTAAACGAACACCCGAGCACCCAAAGACCTTGACGGAGAGCAGACCAACCTCCATTAATTTAGAATGGAGGACGTGCCCCTCCGACAAGCTATGGGTGCGAGCAAAGGTCTTCCAGCTCATCGGAAGAGCATGCCATGAGGGGCGGGGAATTCCGCATCCACCCGCATGCTCCATTACCGCAACCCCTCATGTGCAGCTTCAATGTGCGCGACTATTTAAGCTCCATCACCCTCACGAATGGAGTAGGGGGCGAAGACGGCCGCGCGGGGATCTGTGCAGTCTGATGATGAATTCCAACGGCTGGTCTCAGACGTGGCTCTCCACTATAAAAAAAGACACATCCATGACATTTTGGGCCGAACAGAATTTTTTTCTGTCATGCTTATGACACTTCTATGACGATAATTGTGACAAACCCAGTATCATCATAGATGTCGTGGGCTCCTACTTCTATGACAAAAAATCATGACAGAAAATGGGCTTTTTGTCCTGGGCGGGCCGGAGACGCACTTGCATGACATTCCTTGGGCCGTCCATGATGGAAAAAATCATGGTAGAAGCGAGGGCGAGGAAAATTTCGGGGAGTTCCCGGTTATGGTGGGTGGTCGGGGCCGAGCGATGCATGGAGGTTTGCGCATTTCTATCATACACGTACGCGCGTGTGTGCGAGGCGTCGCTCTAAATGGACCCAAGCGAGGCGTTGGGCTCTAACTAAACCCAAGCGATCGCACTAGCTACGTTACTAAACCTTGATCGATCGCTTGCTATTAACTGAACTCGAGTGATTGCTTCGCTACTGCTGTTAACTGAAGCCGACCAACGCTGCCTCTTGATGAACAATTCCTAGTGTGGGTTGGATGAACAGTTCCTGGTGGGGGTTGGATGAACAGTTCCTGGTGGGGGTTGGATGAACAAATCCCGTGGTAGTAAAGGTCGTTGCCGCTGGATGAATAGGACCCCGATCAAGGAGGCCAGTGGAGGGTGGATGAACAAGACCCCGTGGAGGCTCCATGAATAGTAGCCGGTGGAGGGTTGATGAACAGGACCCCGTGGACGCTCCATGAAGAGTAGTCGGTGGAGGGTTGATGAACAGGACCCCGTGGAGGGCTGGTTGAATAGTAGCCGGTGGAGGCTGGGTGAACAGGACCCCGTGGATGAACAGTAGTTGGTGGAGGCTGGAGGAATTCGACGGTGGATAAACAGTAGCAGGTGGAGGCTGGAGGAAGTCGACGGTGGATGAATAGTAGCCCGTGGAGTCCCGTTTTGCGATACGCCACACCCCTCCCGATGAACAGGACCCCATTTCGACTATAGGCGCTCCAACACAAGTCCATTTCCTCCGTTTTGCGGTACGCCACACCCTCCCGATCAAAAGGACCCCGTATCGACCGTACGCGGTCGAACACAAGTCCATTTCCTCCGTTTTGCGGTACGCCAAACCCTTCTTGATGAATAGGACCCTGTTTCGACCATACGCAGTCGAACAGAAGGCCTGTTTCCTCCGTTCTGCGGTACGCACGACCTCGTTTCGGCTGTTCCGTCCAAGCCAGTTGGCTCTCGATGAACACGACATATTCTGTTGCCTCCCGATGAACACGACGCATTCTGTTGCCTCCCCATGAACACGACGCAGTTTCTCCTTTCCGACCTAGCCGGTTGGCTTCCGATGAACAGGACGCCGTTGCTGCTGCCCGTGGCTTCTCCATGTACACGAGCCCTGGCTGTACGTATGCGCGAGTATGCGTTCGAGACCCCGCCCATATGTACATACGTGGCCGTATTTTTTGACATCTGGTTGTACGTACCTGTACACGGTTTTGACTGGACTGCCTGAACTGCTACCGCTCCTTACTAGGCCACGGTTCATCATGGCAGACAGACCGATCGACCGGTATGTACACACACAACGCTATATACGCTTCGACCGGGTGGGTCCCAGCTGTCAGGGAGGATAAGGACACACCTCCTTGCGTGTGAAGATATATCTGGTGGGTTCCAATGATACATCTCCAAAGTATATATAATTTTTGATTGTTTCATGCTGTTATATTATCATTCTTGGATGTTTTATAATCATTTTATAGTCATTTTATATCATTTTTTGGTACTAACCTATTGACATAGTGCCAAGTGCCAGTTGCTATTTTTGCATGTTTTTTACATCGCAGGAAATCAATACCAATCGGAGTCCAAACGAAGGGAAACTTTTTGTGGTTTTTTTGGACCAAAAGACATCCAGTGGGCCGGACAAGCTCCTAGGGGGTGCTCCGAGAGGACCACAACCCACCAGGGCGCGCCTGGAGGCCCAGACATGCCTGGTGGGCTGTGCCCACCTTGGGTGCCCACTGAACCGACACTTTGCTTTATAAATACCCCAATATTCCAGAAACCCTAGGGGAGTCGACGAAAATCAATTCCATCCACCGCAGAGTCCGGAACCACCACATCCAATCTAGACACCATCACAGAGGGGTTCACCACTTCCATTGGTGCCTCTCCAATGATGCGTGAGTAGTTCTTTGTAGACCTATGGGTCCGTAGTTAGTAGTTATAGATGGCTTCCTCTCTCTCATTTGATTCTCAATACAATGGTCTCTTGGAGATCTATATGATGTAACTCTTTTTGCGGTGTGTTTGTTGGGATCCGGTGAACTTTGAGTTTATGATCAGATCTATCTTTTTATCCATGAAAGTTATTTGAGTCTTCTTTGATCTATCATATGCATGATTGCTTATAGCCTCATATTTCTTCTCTGATTGTTTGGCCAACTTGATCTATTTATCTTGCAATGGGAATAGGTGCTTTGTAGTGGGTTCGATCTTACGGTGCTTGATCCGAGTGACAGAAGGGGAACCGACACGTATGTATCATTGCTACTAAGGATAAAACGATGGGGTCTATTTCACGATGAGTGTATACATCATGTCATCGTTCTTATTGCATTACTCCATTTCTCCACGAACTTAATACACTAGATGCATGCTAGATAGTGGTCGATGTGTGGAGTAATAGTAGTAGATGCAGGCACAAGTCGGTCTACTAATCTTGGACGTGATGCCTATATAATGATCATTGCCTGGATATCGTCATGATTATTTGAAGTTCTATCAATTACCCAACAGTAATTTGTTCACCCACGGTTTGCTATTTTTCTCGAGAGAAGCCACTAGTGAAACCTACGGCCCCCGGGTCTCTTTCTCATATTATTGCATTTGCGATCTATTTTCCTGTGCTTTTATTTTCAGATCTATTAAACCAAAAATACAAAAATACCCTGCTACACTTTATTTGGCGTTCGATCTATCAATATTTACTACTCTCCCACGTCCATTTGACAATTTCTGGCGCCGTTGCCTGAAACGGATTGACAACCCATTTTTCACATCGGGCTACGAGTATTTGTTTTTTGTGTGCAGCTGCTATTTACGTAGTGTTGCTTGGTTCTCCTACTGGTTCAATAACCTTGGTCTCATCACTGAGGGAAATATCTACCGTCGTTGTGCTGCATCATCCCTTCCTCTTTGGGGAAATACCGACATAGCTTCAAGCCGCATCAAAAGGAATTTCTGGTGTCGTTGCCGGGGAGACATCATCAACATCTACCAGGTTCCTAATCACAAACTCATCTACTTGCAATTTACATTATTTTCCATTTGCCTCTCATTTTCCTCTCGCCCACTTCACAAAAAATTTCCATTTTATTCGCCCTCTTTTTCGTTCGCCTTTTTCTCGCCAGATCTCGTGTTTGCTATTTCTACTTGTTTTACCATGTGCCCTCTATTTGCTTGCATCTTTGCTTGCTAATAATCTATTTATATGGATCCTCATCCACTTGCTAATCTTTTCAAAAGATCCAATTATGATGAAAATTCCTAGTGAATTGAGTTCACTAGATTATCTTTATGAAGTTTTGCTTGATATTTATGAATCTGAAAATTGTGATGAAGTGTTAAACGAAGAATTTTATGAAGTGATTCATGATAGCTCTTGAATAAGAAGCATGATTGCAATGATGTTATTATAAATTCTATTAATGTCAATTCTGTTAGTGATATGCAAAACCACAAGCTTGGGGATGCTTGTTTTGTTATGTCCACTACTTGTTGCAATGATCACGATTGGGGTGGTAATAATTCTTATGATCTTGAAAAATTATTTAACTCACATGATGAATATGTTTGCGATAATATTAAAAGTGGGTTTGGAAGAGTGTCAACTCTAGCTAAAAATAATCCCACATATTTGGAGAGTGTTCAATCTTATGAAATTTTTGATAAAAGTGGGCTTGGAGAGGTCATGACTTTATTTGATGACAATCCCACTATTTTGGAAGAGTGTCAACTTTGCATGCATGTCGATCATGAAGAGAATAATTTATGTGATAGTTATATTGTTGAATTTGATCATGATCCTACATATAATTATTATGAGAGATTAAAATATGGTTGTAGAAATTTTCATGTTACTAAATTACTTCTCGTTATGTTCATATCGTTAATGTTTTATTGCTCTTCTTTGCATATGTTAGATGTTTCTAGTCTTGATAATTTGTTTGCTTATAAAATTCCTATGCATAGAAAGTATGTTAGACTTAAATTTGTTTGTCATATGTATCATGATGCTCTCTTTGTGCTTCAATTCTTGTCTTTTATGTGAGCATCATTGAAACATTATGCCTAGCTAGGGGCGTAAAACGATAGTGCTTGTTGGGAGGCAACCCAATGAATAAAATTTATTTTTGCTTTTCTCTTTCTGTTATTGAGTGTTTGCCCAATTATGCTACTGGTATGATTGTGTTTTTTGTGTTTTAATTAGTGTTCGTGCCAAGAAAATCCTTTAGGATCTTCTTGGATGATAGTTGTTTGATCTTGCTGAAAAACAGAAACTTTGCACGCCAGTCGCAGAATTGGTAAAAACAACAGGAGCGTGATAACATACCCATTCTTTTTGCAGAAGATTAATATACAAATTGCTCACGTGGCCCGAATTGTTTCAGAATTTTTGGAGTTACAGAAGTATTCGGAATATCCAGATTACTACAGACTATTCTGTTTTTGACAAATTCTGTTTTCTTTGTGTTGTGTGCTTGTTTTGATGATTCTATGGTTTTCTTTGATGATTTTTTGCCATAGAAAAGTTGGAATACAGTAGATATAATGCAAGAATAAAATATGAATTGGTTTGGTACAATACTTATAGTAGTGATTTGCTTTCCTATACTAACGGATCTCACGAAGGTTTTGTTGAGTTTTGTGTGATTGAAGTTTTCAAGTTTTGGGTTATCTTATGATGGATGAAGGAATAAGGAGTAAGAAGAGCCTAAGCTTGGGGATGACCATAGCATCCCAAGCTATTATCCAAAGATAAGCAAGCAACTAAGCTTGGGGATGCCCCGAGTGGCATCCCCTCTTTCTTCTAACGACCATCGGTACTTTACTCGAAGCTATATTTTTATTCATCACATACTATGAGTTTTTCTTGGAGCGTCTTGTATGATCTGGGTCTTTGCTTGTTTTGCTTTGTGTTTTAAGTCTTGAATCCTTGATGGACACACCTATTTGAGAGAGCCAAAATTATGCCATGACTTTTTAGAATTGCTCTCTATGCTTCACTTACATTTTTATGAGCTATGGATTTGCTCTATTGCTTCACTTATAACTTTTTTAGCACGGTGTGCTTCGTTATTTTTGAAGAAATGCTCTCTTGCTTCACTTAGATTTATTTGAGAGTTAGTTTAAGAAATTCTCTCTTGCTTCACTTAAATTAATTTGAGAGAAATAAATATTATGCTCATGATCTTCACTTATATTTGTTTGAGCTTATCAAAAGCAACACACGGAAATTAGTTCCAAAGTGATAGATATCCAAGAAGGATATAATAAAAACTTTCATGAAGATCATTGGACAAAATAAACTTGATTCCTTGTAATAGTTTTAAGATATGATGATGTGATATGTGAGTCATGTTGATGAGTAGTTGTGCTTTAGTAAGAATATTGGTGTTAAGGTTTGTGATCCCCTATGCAAGCACGAAAGTCAATAGTCATGCAATGAAATTACATCCTACTTGTGGTGCATTAATCGGTGTTAATTATGCTTAATGCTCGCTTATGAGATTATTCATTTCTTGGTTGGTCGCTTCTCAATCTTTTGCTAGTCTTCATTTTGCACTAAGTATGATCACTACTTGTGCATCCAAAAACCATTAAACCAGTTTTGCCACATGAATCCACTATATCTACCTATATGCGGTATTCTCTTGCCGTTCTAAGCAAATTTGTATGTGCCATCTCTAATATTCCAAATAAACTTCTCTTTTGTGTGTTCGTACCGCTCGCGAGGTGGAGAGGGGTGGCTAATATTTTCCATGCTAGATGTGTTATTCTCACGATGAGTGTTTATACACTTGGCATTGCATGAGAGTAAGGCAAAGGTATTAGGGATGCCCAATCCCGAAATGAAAAAATGAATTTACTTTATGTTGTCAAATAATAAATTCCTTAGAAAGTGTTGGTATGGAGGGCACCGTGGATACAGTTAGCCATGGAAAGTGAAAGTATGGTGGAAAAAGGAATAAACTTTATTTTCTGTTTGGGAACCGCCTATGATATATCTAGCATGGAAAGTGTTGGGAACTCTAAGTCGTTTTCGTTGGTGGGAAAAGCACACCTCCCAAAATGTTTTTATCTCTAAGTTTTTCGCTCTGAGCTCTGGCACCTCTACAAATCCCTACTTCCCTCCGCGAGGGGTCTTTCTTTTACTTTATGCAATTTTTATTTTTAATTTGAATCTCCATCTTCTCTTATAAAAGCACCAACTAGGAGGCACTATCATCGTACTTGAGCATTGGGTGTAGTTTATATGCGAGTGTGTTTCATGAATGGATCAATGGTTGAGCATGATGGGCTAGAGATAACTTATTTTTAGCGTTGATATTTTGAAATACATGGTTTCTTGTTGATATGCTTGAGTATTTAAGTCATCATGCCAAAACTAGACTATTGCTTTGAATCATATAAAAGTCCAAATGTCCATACTATAAAAAATTGAATATGAGATGACATGTTAGGCAGTATTCCACATCAAAAATTCTGTTTTTATCATTTACCTACTTGAGGACTAGCAGGAATTAAGCTTGGGGGTGCTGATACGTCTCCAACGTATCTATAATTTTTATTGTTCCATGCTGTTATATTATCATTCTTGGATGTTTTATAATCATATTATAGCCATTTTATATCATTTTTTGGTACTAACCTATTGACATAGTGCCAAGTGTCAGTTGCAGTTTTCTGCATGTTTTTTACATTGCAGGAAATCAATACCAAACGGAGTCCAAACACAGCAAAATTTTGTGTGGATTTTTTGGGACAAAAGACATCTAGTGGGCCGGAGAAGCACCTGGGGGGTGCTCCAAGGAGAGCACAACCCACCAGGTGGTTGTACCCACCTCCGGTGCCCCCTGAACTGACTCTTTGCTCTTTAAATAACCCAATATTCCAGAAACCCTAGGGGAGTCGACGAAAATCAATTCTAGCTGCCGCAGAGTCCAGAACCACCAGATCCAATCTAGACACCTCACAGAGGGGTTCACCACTTCCATTGGTGCCTCTCCGATGAAGCATGAGTAGTTTTTTGTAGACCTATGGGTCCGTAGTTAGTAGCTAGATGGCTTCCTCTCTCTCGTTTGATTCTCAATACAATGTTCTCTTGGGGTCCATATGATGTTAATCTTTTTACGGTGTGTTTGTTGGGATCCGATGAACTTTGAGTTTATGATCAGATCTATCAAGCTTTGGGATCCGATGAACTTTGATGTTTATGAAAGTTATTTAAGTCTTCTTTGATCTCTTATATGCATGATTGCTTATAGCCTCGTATTTCTTCTCCAATATTTGGGTTTTGTTTGGCCAACTTGATCTATTTATCTTGCAATGGAAAGAGGTGCTTTGTAGTGGGTTCGATCTTATGGTGCTTGATCCCAGTGACAGAAGAGGAACCGACACGTATGTATCGTTGCTACTAAGGATAAAGCGATGGGGTCTATTTCTACATAAATAGATCTTGTCTACATCATGTCATCGTTCTTATTGCATTACTCCATTTCTCCATGAACTTAATACACTAGATGCATGCTGGATAGTGGTTGATGTGTGGAGTAATAGAAGTAGATGTAAGCAGGAGTCGGTCTACTAATCTTGGACGTGATGCCTATATAATGATCATTGCCTGGATATCATCATGATTATTTGAAGTTCTATCTATTGCCCAACAGTAATTTGTTCACCCACCGTTTGCTATTTTTCTCGAGAGAAGCCATTAGTGAAACCTACGGCCCTCGGGTCTCTTTCTCATATTATTTGCCTTTGCGATCTATTTTCCTTTGATTTTATTTTCAGATCTGTTAAACCAAAAATACAAAAATACCTTGCTGCACTTTATTTGGCGTTCAATCTATCAATATTTACAACTCTCTCATTTGCCAATTTCTTGCACCGTTGCCCAAAAGGGATTGACAACCCCTTTTACACGTCGGGTTGCGAGTATTTGTTATTTGTGTGATGATGCTGTTTACGTAGTGTTGTTTGGTTATTTTTCTGGTTCGATAACTTTGGTCTCATCACTGAGGGAAATACCTACTGCCATTGTGTTGCATCATCCCTTCCTCTTTGGGAAAATACCGACGTAGCTTCAAGCCGTATCACCCAGCTGCCAGGGGAAAGAATCATTTTTTGCCCATAATAAAGGCGCACTTGTGTGCGAAGATGTAGCTGTTGGGTCCCAGCTGTCGAGGGAGAAAACATTATTTTTAGGGTAAAAAGGATGAAGTTGCATGCATGCGTCCATGGGCGTGGTGCGTCCCCACTATGAGCCTCTCCACGTACAGTCCTCTTCCGATGACTCTCGTTTGTTGACCACGTTGACCACACCGTGCAGAGTGCACCAAGCCGATGGACGACGGCGAGGCCCCAGACTAGAATGCCCCGGAGATGGGGAAGACGCGGTAGTGGAGTCGCAGACGGAGAGGAGTGGGAAACTTCACTGGTTTGGGTGCGGGGTGGGCCTACACTCGACATAGAATAACAGGAGGTGTGGAGGAGTGGAGGGATGGCCTGGCCGTCGGCAGGGCGGCGTTTCACTGCGAGGCACGCAAAACAGCGTTGTTGGATGCCGGAGGTTGGAGCAAGCGGTCCCGCAAGTGCCGGGGGAAGAAGACGAGAGATTGAAGAAGAATGCTGACCGTTGGATATAAATCCAAGGCCTTGCTTAGGCTTCGGCCTTTGTATTTTTATTTTTTGCGGAAGTGGTTAAGCTTCGACCTACTGGCCCACATGTCAGACAGTCCATTTGGTTTTTAGTCCATTTGATGGGCTGGGTGAAACAATGATGTAGCATCTATGCAACCCATTTCTATATAATGGTAGAATTTAAAGCCCATTTGCATTTTTCTCAGAATCCGCAAACTTGTTGGGCTGGGTGAAAATATCATGTTGGCCTGGATGGAGAAATGTTATAAAAATATAAACACATGATTGCATGTCTATTACTACATTTGTCAGTAAAATCCTTGCAAGCTTATGTACGCAATCACTAGGAGTTAACTTGCCAAGTTATATATAAACAATTATTATTATTTTGCAAGAACTTCTGATTTACGAAATAAAATATCATTTTAATTTGATGAGTTAATAGGACATGGGGTATTGTTATTTTTTAGGCTAGACGTGGGACAGTTAAGTTGGTTCTAGGGAAAAGTATCGGGAGAAAACTCATATTACATCAAAAAAGAAAGCGGGAGAAATTCACATATAGGATTAATGAAAACGAAAAATAAAGGAAGATGGAAGGTCTATACAATGGTTGGACGAATGACAGGTATAAGGGAACCTTATGTTGTTTCTATTATATATATGTAACAAAATAAGATGTATATATATATACATATATATATACTATTATAGAAGGAAAACATAGGTTTAGTTTTGAATTCTTATAGAAAAATAGAACTGAGCTGTGTGTCGTCTTGAAAAAACAAACATAACTTGGACTGCTGATGTTATAGACAAGCTAGGTTGGGAGGCACAGAGACCGCTTCATACCTGCTGGATCCAAAAAAAGTTGAAACATGTCGTGGGCTGCCCATGTTAAACAACAAAACCTAGGCCATGGACCTGGTGGGCCCGGGACTGTCAGCCTCTCGACGAATAGTCGTCAACCATGTTGGGAACGATAGACGACGGCGCCGCGGCGAGAGCACCAAGGCGGAGGACGACGTCGAGACCTTGGACCGAACGAACAGGAGCGGGGGAAGATGCAGGCGGAGGGGAGTACGAGGGTTGACTTGTTCCGATGCAGGGTGGGCTGGTGGAGCTGCCGCCGCCGGACAATGTGTGGGAGTGGAGGGATGGCTTGGCCAACGCCATAGGCTATGATGGGTCACCGAGGCGTGCACAACAGCGCCGCTAGCCGTTGTATAGGAAGATGACGAAAGATTGAACAAAATAAAGAAATACAGATGGATAGGTGGTTGGTCCTAGATGTCTATGTACAAGACCTACTGGGTCCACTTGAGAAGGAGAATATGTTGGGAAGAAGGAGAATCATAGCACTGCAACCGAGTGAACTAGTTACATACATAAGCAAATAGCCACTAAAAAGCAAAATGGTTAATGGGTTCTTAGGGGCTATTTGAATTGTGACTGTCTTTGCCATATATTGCCATACAATTTTTGCCACACATGCCTTAGTTTGCCATGGCGAAAATGGATTAAATTTTGCCATGGAAAAAAATTTAAAGCTTGCCATGGGAACACATGTATATTTACCATGCTGCTTAGTAAAAATTTGTCATGTTCCGGAAAACGCAAATTTACCATCATATTTAAATTAAAATTGTCGTGGCAAAGATAAAGTAAAATTTGCCATGTCATTAAAAGTATGCCATGGCAAGAAAATGAAGTAAATTTTTCCATGGTAAAAAATAGCGATGGTACACAAGTATATTTGCCATGCTAAAATTTTCATGTCCTGAAAATGTAAATTTGCCATCATATCTACTATCCCTATAAAAGGAAAATAGGTGGCGGATCCAAGCAATTATACCTGTTCATCTACAAAATCTGATGGTCCATAATCCTTTCACGTGTTGAGGCTGGCCATAGTGGGGTAACATAACCAGTAATATACATTTGGGACTAGCAAACATGCTTATGTGGCACATAATTAAAAAAGAAAGAGGGTTAAAATAATATAAGTAGATACCATATCGTGTTAAATGCTATGCTACTTTGTGTCATGCATAGCAATAAATATGATCATCTATGATACTAGTTTATATTAATATGCACTATAAAGGTAGTATCATACACTAGTATCATACACATGTACTAGTATATGTTACTCCCCACTATGACTAGTCTGAACACCAACATGCCACGCAATTAAGCCACTAAGGCCTTATATAATGGAAGATGCTTAGGGAAGTGTTTAAAAATATAAACCAAGTTTTTCTGAAACACCGATGCCTATTTTTATAGGAGAGAGCGCACCTCCTTGAGTACAAGGCCTAACGATCCGATCGCTAACCCGCGCTCCAGTTCAGAAACAAAAACCGTTCGCCCGACCTCTCACCTCGCCCGCACGACCTCTCGCCCACTGCTCCTCCTCCCGCGTTGTTCGCTGCGTGAGCCACTCGCCGTATCTCGCCGCCCGTCGCGCCCCGCGCTCGCCGCTCGCCGCGTGAGCCGCCCGCCGCAGGTCGCCACCCGTCGCTCGCCATGGGAGCCGCCCGCCGCAGGTCGCCGTCGCGCCGTTCACCGCCCGCCGCCCATACAAGATCCAGGCATCCAACCCATTCTCCACGAACCCACTCCAGATTGCTCCATTCATTCTGTCAGAAAGAGAAAAATCACCACAGGTTGTGCCTTCCTTCTGCTTCAGCCGTCACTAGGTGTGTGTTAAGGGAGGAAGGGACACGCGTGTGCCAGGGAGGATGCTGCCACCACGCTCTTTAAAGATGTGCGGAGTCATCGTGCCTGAACGGTTGACACCTCTACCACTGTCGCTGCCTTCCAGGAGGATTTGTGCCTGCTTCTTAATGTTCGCCAAGCCCATCACATCGTTGGTGCAGGACACACAACAAAACAAATCTGGACCTCAGCGACATATTTGCTCGTAAAGTCCTCTCCCTCTTATATCTTGGTAGGATGCATTCTTCAACAATTTATTTGCTGGGGTTTGTTAAGAAATTCCAAAGATTTCAGAATCTGTTTGGTTGTGTCGTTTACAGTCCCTGGGTGAACAAACTTGTGACTTTGGTTGTTGGTAGCTTAATTATTTGGTCTTCTATCTAATAGATAGATGTCAAGTATAAAATTTGAATCCAACTCTGATTGAGAAGACTTGATTTTTTTTTTAATCATGCTGATGAATGGCCTACTATTTCAACCTCTGAAGTATTGCTGAATTCATAACATGTCAGATCAGGGTAGTTACAACCTATGAAATCTTCCTGGACGTTTGAACCTATGGGATTGGAGTAGCCATTGTATCGTTGATACGATGGCTACATAAACAATTCAGCAAGTTATATCTGCTTCATCGGGTTGATGCTTTATGCTCAACAAGTTTCCTTTCCCTTGAGTCGAATTGCCTCGATCGGTTTGTTCTTGTGCAGACAGATATGTAGACCACATCTTGTAGACGGCTGATATGGATTATGGTCCACCCCTCCATGACTTCACTCGAGTTAATTCCTCGCGATGAGACTGACACAAAACTATCCTCGGTATCCACAAAGATCACCCTGGGTTATGGCTTTCCTAGTATATATTTATTTTCATTTTTCTAATGCTTATGGCTATAAGTTAACTCCAAATAAGTTTTTCTTCAAAATATGGCACAAAATTCTGATTACATCATGGTGATATTTTTTCTTGTAGGGAGAGAAGGAGGATAAAAAGCGCAGTTCCTCTTTGCAGGATAGGCATAGACTTGGCTAAGCGATTATTGTTGTTGCGGTTCATCTACATTAATTTTGGACATTGATTCTTAATTTACCCTTATTATTACCATTTGCTAACTTAACCATCTCCATCTCTCATGTTAATTCTGAAGACCTTTTATGTGTCATGTCGACAAGGGTGTCTTTGATAATATATCCAAGCAGGCTGCATGTGAGGTTAATCAAGGTAACTATATGATGTAGTGAAGTATAAACTCCTCTCTCTATAATATGCAGCCTTCAAACCATAGGTTTGTGAATTTTATGCTAGCTGGGCCTCTTTCATTTTAATGCTTGAGTCCTAATATTTCATTTCTCCAAGCTTTTGAGTTCTAATACTGTTATGTATTCTGAGCTCTTGAACATTTGCCTGCACAATAGTGATCTATAATAATTCCCTTCTAAGCCTAGAGATAGTCGTACACGTCAGTTATTCAATCCTAAATTACTCTATGCTTTGAATTACTCCCGTGGTGCATTTTATGTCCCCCTTACATCTATATATATGTCTTCTTACTCATATACATGCTTTCCCATGTAATCATTCTTAACAAATGTCATGTTCAATCTGTAACTACTTATCAGGGTATTTTCTGATTCTTTATGTTGCCGGTTACTGATCTTACGACATGGAGAGGAGAGACCAAGTAGCAGCAAGCAGACAGCTGTGTCATGCAAACAAACTGAGACTGCAGAAAGTCACTGATTGTACAAAACCAGAAAAACAAATTGCAGCGCAAGCATGCAAAGAGACAATTGCGCAAACCAAACACATATTTAAAACAAAACAGAAGCTAGCCAACTCGCTCCCAGGAGGCTCCCTCGATTTCCTGCTTCGTTGGCCGTTGGATCGTGGTCAATTTGATCTTTGACTTCGTTTGGGCCGTTAGATGCTCGCTGCTCTCGCTGGTAGTTTTGACCGCGTGGTAAGTTTACATGGCCAATGACCGGTGGGCTAGTGTTTTGTGCCTGTTGGCTGGATGAGCCGTTTTGAGGTGCGGGTGCGCCCTCTCCCCGCACGCCGCGTGCGCGTCGCGCCATTTGCGGGGGCGTGGGTAACGCTGCCCTAGAAACCCCCCTCGGCCCAATCCAATCGCCCGCACGCCGCAACCCTTCCTTCCTCCTTGATCTCTCTCCCTCAGCCGCCACGAACCCTAGCCCCTTTTCCTACGATCCCGCGGTCGCTGCCCTTGCTCCATCCGACCTCCCTCATCAGCCGCCGCCGCTATGGCTCCTCCGTCCTCCGACTCTGTCTCCCCAATTCATCCTCCATCCCTTTCTGCTCGAGGTGCTCATCGGCCCAGGTCGTGAGGAAGCCGCGTGAGGAGGAGCCCAGGTCGCGAAGCCGCGTGAGGAGGAGAGACCTCGCCCGAGAAGCTGTGGGAGGAGGGCCTCAACCAGAGAGGAGCGGCTGCCAGCCATGTAGTCGGCTCAGCTCGACGCCGTCCTTGGCGTCCGGGCCGCGGCAGACCGTAGCGCCTTCCTTCAGGAGTCTTCACGACCTCCAGGTGCGCATGTGAGTCCCAACCATCTCACTCTCTCTTTCTCCCGCACACTTTCTCTCTCTCTCTCGTTTTGTCTTTGAGGTTGCAGATGCGAGCACTAGCTGTTTGTAAAAATGCTAAGTAGGACTGCTTAGAGGAGTACAGTATGTGTGTTTGAGAGAGAGAGAGGGATGGAAAAGATGTGACTGGAACAAGTGGAGAAGAGTAAACTGCACTGGATCCACATACTTTCTCCAGCTCCCTTCAAAGCTAATGTATTTGGCCTCACCACTTTATATACACCAAGAGATAAACTGTCAATTTGTCGTATGCTTTCTTATGTTGTAGTGGGTCAATAGATTGTACGATTGAGCGGCTAATTGTCAAATTTAAAAAAGTATAAGAGACAAGATAAATTGCAATCTTGCATTGTCTACTCCTCTATTGATGTGGCTCTTGGTTTCTGAAGCTTTCAGGATTTAATAATGAGTTATCTTGGGCTTCATTGGACAAATGATCTACCTGGTGCAATGATACAGGTGAGTCTTTTATTTGAAACATTGAGACCATTAAATTATTTTGGGCTGCCCTTTAATGTCTGTAGAAAATGAAAGAGTGGTGTGTTTGTTTTGTCTTTCCTTTCGAACCCTCAAGTTAATGCCCACTTTTCCGAATGTAAGCTTGATTCAGTTTTATTTCATTCTTTCTATGTTGCATTGGTCTGCAAATAAACCATGGTTTGTTTCATAAAAATCGATTCATAAATGTAGGTAAATTATTGATGCATCTGAACTGCTCTATCTTATTGTTCATCTACTGGACTGGTTTTAGTTGATAATAAATTGTTCTCTATTTCAAAGAGCAACAACACGAGATTGTGCGCTGTCTTGCTCCAGGTGCATGTCGTTGCCCTCATTTCCCCTCTGATTTGGCTTGCTTTACCTTGCATGAAGTTGTATACTTTCAACTTTACAGAATTATATCAAGTTCGCTTTCAACTGTACTTGGCTACACCTGCAATATGATGCATTTCTCTTCCAGTTTATTGAATATGTGAAGTTGTATGTTTCAACTTTATACAGAGTTATATCAAGTTTGCTTTCAACTATACTTGGCTACACACATGTAACATGATGTGTTTCTCTTCCAGTTTATTGAGTATAACTTAAGGATTGGATGTTCTATCTGGTCCTGCCCTATCACTCATTTAATTGTGTGTTAATTTGCTTACAAACCTCCGACTGTACAGCATACAATGCGCCAGGTTCTACTGCAACAGTACGACATACAAAATGATGGAGGAGAAGTGTTCAGAGAAAGAGTTATACATGTGCCAGGTTCTGAAGGTATGTGAATGTAATTGGATATTTTCAATTGCAAATCATTCCCTAATATTGTGCTTATTTCTGATCCTTGTCCTCTGACGCTCATTTTGTATGTAGTATGAGGATCCGGTGCGACAAGAAGCAGCTCTGAATATGGTTCCTGTAGATGAACTTAAGGAGAAGGCGCTTATTTCACTGGCCAAGGTTTTTGTTTCTGCCTCTGCTTTTCATCCTGATGTTCTCAATATTTCTACATAACCATGTTTCTTTGAACTTACCGATAAAGGAAAGTTATTGTATTTTACTATTATAAATCTTGATTTAACACCATGACTACTCCTCGATACTTTTGTTGCTGTAATGGTGTGGATTGCTATATAAAGTTCTATGTTTGAAGAGATGTGTTGTCAGAAATGTGTTTTTGTAAGTCCTGGCATGTTTGTTGTCCATAATTCAGTGATGAAGTAATTATCTTAGCTACACGGTGAATCTCGATAATCTCCCAAGGAACAAACTTGTGGCCCCTGTATTTTTTATTCAAATTGGTGCAAAATGTACTTTCTAGAAGTTCAAAATAATAATATCCATACCCATTATAACCTGGATGTTAGTTATCTTTTGTTCACAGAAGCAGGGAATCAATCTTGATAAAAGTAATCATCTTATGTGATGAATTATTTCAGGAAACATGTGAAAAAGGTGGGATCTTTCCGTCGGCTTTCGCAGCTGGCTATATGCATCATAGAGCATCTAATCTGCATCAACTTTAGACATGGTGAGTTCTACTCCAATTTCTTTGTGTTGTCGGCCTTGGTGATTGTTCTGGAGCTCTAATTGGCCGATGGACTTTTACATGTTTCCCTGCAATATTCGTTTCTTTGCCTGCAAGTGTTTTTTCTGTGAGCTTGCTCTTATACTGAATGTTATCTAGGCTCATGTGTATAAAATAAGGGTCTCGATATGCAAATAAATCTCGACACAGTGGACTTGGTTCTTTTACATTTCTGAAGTATCTTGTGCTTTATGTTATGTTTCTTTTCTTATTTCCCACTGTGACTATGTTCGAAGATCAAAACACATCACACCACTTGGTCCATGTTGTGCGCTCCATATTTTTTATGTACCTTCAGCTTGAAAAATGGTTGCCCATAGCCTACATGTTTTCAGTTTCTACTTTGTATTATCGCCATGTCTCATTGAATAATAGAAGGCAATCAATGAAGGATATTATTGTGAATAATTCGGTGTTAATGCTCATAGGTGTGGAGCGTCGACCACGGCGAGCTTGGCTAATGTCAACACGTGAAGGTGAGTTTCACCCAATCCCTTTTCACTCCTCTCTCTCTCTCTCTCTCCCTCTCTAATTCCATCTAACTCTGCAGCTCGGCAAGCTTATGCAATGTGCTCTGTTTCCATATTTGTTCATTTAAGTTGTCTCCACTTTCTCCTCTTGTGTCACATTAAATCATGGTATAATAGATAATTCAGTTAACTGATTGTTTGCCATATTAGTGCAGTTGATATAGATGCCGTGATTTCTAAATATGCATGACATGTTGTCCTGAGATAAGGACAGTGAAGCAATGAAGTGGCCAAAGTAACATTATTACTTAATAATTGATTCATAGTTTAGAGCCCCATGTATTTCGCACATTCATACAGATATATAATATCTTACAAGTGCATGTTGTTGTACATCTTAAGTTGTCTCCACTTTCTCCTCTTGTGTCACATTAAATCATGGTATAATAGATAATTCAGTTAACTGATTGTTTGCCATATTAGTGCAGTTGATATAGATGCCGTGATTTCTAAATATGCATGACATGTTGTCCTGAGATAAGGACAGTGAAGCAATGAAGTGGCCAAAGTAACATTATTACTTAATAATTGATTCATAGTTTAGAGCCCCATGTATTTCGCACATTCATACAGATATATAATATCTTACAAGTGCATGTTGTTGTACATCTTGAGTACTACATGTTCCTTCTCTTATTTTGATTCTGATGTTCATATACTGGTCCTGACTGAATTCTGGCGTTGATTCCATTTTTTTGCGAAACTCCAGGACCCCATGCAGCATGCATTGGACAGTGTTGTGGAGGGTCCAATTTCCTCATGATTTAAGAAGCTATGTGTAGTACCAAACTTAATTTGAGAACACTGGCGCCGAGGATGTGCTGCTCTGTCTCGGGGCTCAGTGCCCTCTTGGGCGCAGAGGTTGGCGTGCTCTCCCTCTGCACCGGGGTTCTGATGGCCGCGCTTCGTCTGGCAGCGCTAGACAACGGCAAGAAGGAAGAGCTCGGGCCACCCGCGACGCCAGGCCGCCGGCCCTCCTCCCTCGAGCTCAAGGCGGCGAAGAGATGGTTGAGATGGTGCTGCAGCTCCGCAGGTACTGGCTTCTACAACGTCTCTTAGAATTTGGTTGCTACTTCTTGCTGATAAGGTGCAATGTATTAATTCAAGTAGTATGTTATGTACAATTTGTCAAGAGCAATCGGATGTTAATCTGCTATGGGCAGCGGCGGTACATGAAGGTGCAAGGCAGCAGCGACATGTTCATAGTACGCTAAAGGATGAGCTCCTACTTTTTCTGATGCTAGCTCCTTGCTGCAGGTGAGCTCCACCTTCTCCCCCATATGCTAGCACTGTGTTTTGCAAACTGAATATTTTAGCATATTTTTTCAGCCAAACATGATGTGATATTTTAGACTTTTATGATGATGTGAAGCTCATAGCTATCATGACCGATAAGACTATAGATAACTAAATAACCTCTAGAATGAATTGTGGTCCTGATTAGTATACAGACATTGGCCATTGGCCATATTTGTTACAAAAAAGTGATGTGATATGCATATGCATTTGCAACTTTGAGCTTTAAAGAAAAGAGTTGATATGTGACCCTCCCTTTGCTACTGTAAGATAGAAGTAACATCAAAAAACTCATATTGGATGACAACTGATGTATCTCATTGCTTACAGATATACAAGCCTGCTTACATCTCCCAATATCTCCTCCTGGTCAAGGCAATTGCACATGATGAAGACGCTCATTTTAGATCAGTGCATGGCATATGTGTCTATTTCCTTTAGATGGTTCTTCTGTGCGACGATTGGAAAATATAAGGTTTCTCATGTGATATTGCAATCAGGACAAAAAACAGAACGATTAATTTTCACAATTTGATATTTCATATTTTCCAGAAGTACGACTACCTTCTGCACAGTACCCTTGCATTTGTGTTCTTATCAAATAAGTTTCTTTCTGCAAAATTTGTTCAGGTTTTGTCTCGCTCACACCTCAAGATGCGAGTTTGGGAGTGCGGTGCTGGTATAACTGATATCCCTTTGATCTTCGTTAAATTTTGTAGGATATGCATTGTGCTTGAGCATGAGAAATCCTTTCCCTCCCTGCATTATCTTTATATGTTATAAAAATGTTACAAATGTTTTGATCCTCCAAAAGATTATTAGCCCATAATGTTAATAACTCTTATGTATGATGATTGAGTGAGATATCCTTTTATCTCTAGGCATTTCTTTCATGTAGTGGATATACAAAATAAACTGTATGATCTAGACTGTAGGAGCAACTGGTGCTTGTGGGACTGGTGCTTGCAGTTGTTGTTGCAGCTGTTCTTTGCTTCATTTTTTTTGTTTCGATGATATAATGACTTGTCGTTTCAAAACACTTAGTATGTGATCTATCCATCAAATTATAATATAATAATTCAGCAAAATCCCTTTATTTGAACGAGCAAGAATCTGTGGTGTGCTCCTGAGCTATGTTCCCCTTTTCAAAATGTTAGAAAGGCTATCTTAACTTAGTCGTTGCATAGAAATTGGTTTTGGCTAATAGGCTCATTTCATATCTGCATCACTTATTTGAACGATACACTCCACAACTGAACTCACATAAGAGGGAAGATAGATGATATCTTGTCTGCTCAGTGATTACCTAGAATACTGGACTTTCCACCAACTTACGAAAATATTTTTTGCAGGTATATTTCCTTTATCACTCCCCCAGCAGACACGAGTTCTCGTGGCGGGGTCTTTCATGCCGTCATGTTAGGAATTTATTATTGGATTGCATATGAGGTCCTTCTTCAGGTTTCCACTTGTTTCTTACTTAAGTCAGCTATCCATTCTGGATTTAACGTGAATATTGCCTTTGTATTCCATATGAAATTCTACTATTTGTTTTAGCTTCTGTAGTTTTCTATTCATTATCCCTAGACATTATCATGTGTGTGTCGATACACTTCGTGGATGGCGAGGTTTAATATCGCTTGCTTGTCGCCTTCTCTGCCCTCGACATGCGGAAGGCCAATAAAGGCGGGGACGAGTCATGGATCCTGCTGGCGATGGCTACTGGTTGTAGACGAGATTTAAGCAGAGGAATCGCAAAAGATGTTCTCTTTCCAAGATTTTCATATCATATTTGTCGTGGGATCTGACTGCTTTACCATATTTTCCTGGTGTGGACGATGTTATAGAGTGAGCTACCATCACTTCTCATTACTGACTGTAATCAATATATATGTGTTTATGCCATAAAAGATGGATATTTGTCGAAGCCATTGTCGTGTCATGTAATTAGTTGCAGATCAACTATATAGTTTTGTTCGGATTGTAAAGTGGAAACGATAAAACCCTACAACTCCTGTGTGATTGTCATTTGATTATTTACTTCCTCAAGTAGTATGGATATGCTACTGCCAGGATATTAAGTATATTCATGAAGTTGTATAAACCACGTTCTATGATCACTTCTGTTATGCATATTTAGGCCGCGTTCGGCAGTCCACCGCTCCTTCAAATCCTAGAATCTACGGAGCAGCTGTTAGCTCGCTCCAGGGGTTATAACTCCAGCTCCGTCCGCTCCGGGAGCGGAGTGAAGCGGAGCGGAGGGCCACCGAACGCGCCCTTACTTTCCAGTTTTAGGACTGAAATCCATCCATTGTAATGAATTTGGTTGTATGGGCATTACCTATTTGACTTAGGCTTGCTTCATTACATATAGTTCCCCACTGCTTGTATGACCTAAAACTATCATGTATATGAGGCAAGTTAATAGCAATGTTTCACATTTTCTTACTTGCAATACTGTGTTTGCCTATTCAGGTGTTCCAAGACCCAAATCATCGGAAAAACAACACATGCAACACTTTTTTCTTTTGAACTTTGGTTACCCTTATACAAGCCCCCGTTCATTTTGTTTATATAGTGGTTAGAATAGTAACCATATGTGCTTGCTCAATACTGATAAATGGAATATTTTCAAAGCACGTATGGTGTGGGTCTATTCGCAATTTAGCGCAACGGGATATTATTGAAAAATACACATTTTTTCAACATGACATGGTCTTGAAATGGGACTCCACTACCAAATTAAAGTGTGTAGGTATATCTCATTGTAGATGACAAGTCTCTATTTTTTTAATTAAAGGGGGTTAATTTTGTTATCATATATGCTTGCCCGCTACTAAAACAACTAAAACATGGAATTTCTTTTCATGCTAAACATGGACTCGGTGGGTCTCTGCGCCATTTGTTACCCAGCTGACGAACCGAGAAAGAAAGGAAGGGGATAGATAGTCTTCGCTCGCTCTACGTGGGTTGGGCTAAATAACATATGGGCTATCCTAATACCTCCTGATCCCTATATCTCCGTATATGCACAACAAAGACATGTTTTTCTTCTTAGGCTTCTTATCTTTTTTCCTCTTTTTTGCAGAAAAATATGCATGGCCAGGTTTCTCATCATGATAACCATGTTTCCAAACTTGCTAAAAAACTACAACCATGCCAACATTACTCTCTCATCATAGTGCCCATATTTTCAAACTGAGCATATTCATATTATGCGAAGTTTCCCTTTTCCCAGATTATTATTTAACAACGTAATAAACATGTTTAAAAAATAGCATGATTTAGTCGTTGGTTCTTGCAGCATGAAACTATTTTCATCGACAACATGTCTTCAGCAGGTCTCTGCGCCATTTGGCGCAACGGGTCAACTAGTTCAAGTAATAAGTCAGTGAGAGGCTTTATATTAGGCGGTGTACTGCAACAAGGTGCCTCCCTCCATCATCATTCCATTCTTCTCCCGTTCCCTATTTGTGAGCTGCACCTACAACCGGTGCCCCACTCTAGCTCGACAATTGCCGGCGGCTACATTTGTTGTGGCCGGTAGCGAGGCAAGCCCTCCTTTTAAACCCTGCATGTTGATTTCAAATAGTAGAACTAATTCATACTTTGAAGTTGTTTGTTAACCAGGCTTCCATGGACGTTGATTTCCATTAAACAGTATTTTACGAACTTCTTGTTCTCTGCAAATTTTGGATGCCACCGGTCAGTGCGACGCCCAAACCTTTGAGTGGCTTGTATGTATTTTGGATATTTTACACTTTTAACCTTGGTGGCAAGTCTTTTTCTAATTGAGACAATTATTTAGGTGCTAATTCAAATAGCATGTCTATACAGTACAAAAAAATACACTTCCATGATGATACGTGTTTGTCACAGTAGGTCACGTTTTCTGTCATGCATGTACATCCATGACGATTTTATGACAGAATCAAGATGGTCATACCTGTGCTGTCGTAGAAGTGTTCCATGACATTACCAAAATTATCATCACGGAAGTGTCCACTTCCATGACGATAAATGGCGCGTCATGGAAGTGCTTTCGTCAAGGGTGATCGACAGGTGGCATCCACCATAATGGGTCACCGTTAAGCTATCGGGTCCTGTTTTAGATCCGATAACCCGCTAACTGCCCAGACCAATGAGGATTTTCTATGTGTAAAATTCTCATTGGCCGGAGGAAACACGTGTTGGCTCACCGTTGGGATAGATGTCATCCATTCATTGGACAGGAGGCGCCTATGATACGTTGACACGTGGCACGGCCCAACAGAGGCCCATTCCGGTGAAAAGGCCGGCCCGTTTGACTTGGTCAAAAGGTAACGGGCCGGCCCACGGAAAGCCTGTTAACGGCCTGTTCGTATATAGCCCATTTACGACCCGCTAACTCACGGCCCGTTACGGCCTATCGGAATTAAGCCCAGTAGCTTCATCTAGGCCATCCAATATGATTCCAGCCCGTTGTAACTTCCGGCCAATGTATGGCCTGTGATGTCTTTCGGCCCATACGAGGCCATTTGTAACTCTTGGCCCATTGACGGCCCGTGGTGAATCTGGCCCGCAATGAACAGTGTACCGCTTTATACCCATTAATGGCCCGTTATTCCATTGGGCCGTTTCCAACCCATGTTATCTTTCGGCCTTCTCAGGGTCCATTTATTCTTGGGCTCATTTCGAGCATTCAGTTACTTACGGCCCGTTACTAGCCTTTTCTGCTTGTGGGCCAAATTCAGCCCGTGGTTACAATCGGCCCGTTAATCCGTTGGGTCATTTTCATAGCGTCACCAAATACGGCCGATTAACGACGGACCGTTATTGTTGTCCCATGAATGGACAATTCCAAATCTAGCCCGTTTACGGCCCATAATGTGGTCTGTTATAGGCCCATGTTTAGCCTATCGATCATACGACCCGTAGAAGGCCCATTGATGCTACGACCCATAGAAGGCCCATTGTTTCTACGACCCTTAGAAGGCCCATTGTTTCTATGGCGCTTAGAAGGCCGATTGTTTCTACAGCCCGTAGGAGGCCCATGGTAACTACAGTAAATATGTAGACCATGGTTATTGTGGCCTAGTTTTAAAAAAATAGGTTATTGCGGCCACTATCAAACCGCGGAAAAAGAACTGCACTGACTACAAGCAAAGAAATAAACAAGACAACAAGGAAATAAATAAGCAAGCAACTTACGCTAGGCTATCATGGCTATGACACATATTACATCCACTGGGCATCAAAGCTCGCCACCAGTGCAAATATAGGGAACAAAGCAGCATATCATATACACTGGTTGTCAAAGTTGGTGACCAGTGCAAATAAACGTCGCAGCAAAACAAGTCCAAAACTGAAGCCACTTCAGAAGAGCTCAAGAGACAATATCCCAGGTACCCATAATGCTGGCAAGATGCTTAGCAAGCTTATTAACTTTCTCTTGTTTGGTGCTTAAACTCCAGCACTTGTTGTTGCACCAGAAAGTATGCATCTGAATTCTGCAAGGACTTCCTCAGTCCTTCGGCTTCCTGTCGCATAACATCTGATCGATGTCTTTCAACTTGAAGTTGGGACTCAAGAAGCCGAACTGATTCAGGCAGCGAGTTCGAAGAGCTGGTGCCAGCAGTAGTAGCCAGTAACTCGAACACTACATCAAGAAAGGACTTTGGGGTTGTCTCAGTGTCTTCAATATAGTTTTTATCAGCTTTCTTGGAGACCAAAAGGGATGTCTCACTATCTTGAACCTTATTTGCATTACTTCATTTACCATTGCATAATGGGGTACTCTTCTGCAATATTTTATCTGCGTTCTAAAAGAGAAACAAACAAACACATCACAGGTTTACCATGTTGTATATGAAACTCATTTTGGTAAACCAGTTCAGTAGTAAGGTGGACATGATAACAGCATGAAACAAACATATATCTATGTAGTATGGTCACTGTATGGTCTATATCATTCTTGTTTATGTTGCCAAATCAAGATAGAGACAGTTCGAATCATATCTATATAAGACAAAGCATCACAGACAGGATGTAAGTGTGGGAAACTACACAGCAATAACAACAATTGTAGTGTGCATGGCATGAGAACATAACTGTTTGTTCAATTGAAACTGAAATCAACATAGAGCAAGTTACAACAGCAAACACGTTAAAGAAATAGGTTTAAAACATACATGTTGCGCCATTGGAGTTTCAATTGCATCCTTCAAATTTGAAATTAGTTGGTATGAGTAAATATAGTGATGCAAGAGCAAAGTAGTATGAACCACAGCTACGGAACCTGACCTGAGAACAATTCTTCTTCTGCTTTAAGCGTTGACTTGGGGTTCGGAGTGGTGGTCCTCGTGCTTTGGGCACTTCTGTTGCCTTACTAACTGCTCGTGTTTAGGTGCTTTGTGGTGGAGACGGTGTTGTGTCAACTGGAACTGGGTTGTTATCTGGCTGGGTTGGGGTTAGAAGGGGTGTAGCTGGTTCTCTGTCCAACTGGGTAGGGGTACAATCTGCGTGAGTCTGGGTTATGTGTGGTGGGGCTGGTTCTTGGGCAAGTACAACTGTGGTTCTATCTGCATCGACAGGTAGCACGATCTTTTCTGAAGACTGTGTTTTTACTCCCGCAGATACTGCCATCACCCCCTCCAATTGAAATGGCTGATAAACAAGAATAGTAATTGAAGGTACACACATTCACTGGTACAGCGACGTGCTATACAGACGGTTTTTAACCCCTTTCCGCGTCGGCATTCGGAACCGTCGCCAAGTGAGTGTGGGCGATAGGGGGGGTCCTTCCCACACGACCCAGAAACTGTCCAGGATAGGCCCTCCTGGGACACCAAATGAGCTCGTGTGCGATCAGGCGAGGCATCGAAACCCAATCATTTCTGTAGGTATGTACATCCCACACGGTGAATCCCAGAAAATCATTTCCGTAGGTATGTACATCCCACACGGTGAATCCCAGAAAATCATTTCTGTTGGGGATATTACTACTGGGCGTAAACCGACATATTTGGGCCGGGTTAACTTCATCAGTACTCCAAGAGTGTTAAAGCCCAAGAAGATAGATGAGGGCCCAAGGCCCGTAGTCGGTTTAAGATTTATAGCCGTAAACCGGCCTTTGTATGTAAACTTGTGATATAAGTTAGGAATAAGGAGAGACCAACCCGGATACGAATATGAACCGGTGTTGGGACTCTGTGAAACCGACGGGCGTCACCCGTGTATATAAGGGGACGACTCGGCGGCGGTTCAGGACAACAGACAATAACTCGAGACTTAGGCGAAGCTTGTTTGCTCCCTAGTCATCGAAACCCCATCAATTCCATCACAACTAGACGTAGGCTTTTACCTTCATCGAAGGGGCCGAACTAGTATAAACTCTCTGCGTCCTTGTGTGCGCTTTAACCCCTTCAAGTTAACCCGTCGCGATGGCTCCACGACTAAGTCCTTTCTCTAGGACATCTGCCGTGACAAAACCACGACAGTTGGCACCCACCGTGGGGCTATCGCACGATGGTTTCAAGTTCTTGGAGGGCCGCTTCGAAGGACTCGAGGGTTACGCTGTGGGCCGGATGACTAAGAGTCGTCGCGGCAAGCTCTACATCGACGACGCAGGCTGGGGCCCCGAGGCCGGCTCAATTGAGTACGGGTACCGGGTCCCCTTTTGTGACATACACGTTTTCATCGGCAAGATCGGTGAACCGGGCCCTGAGCAGGACATCTGCGCCGACCTCGTCGAAACGCCTCAGCATGCGCGATCTGCCCAGGTTAAACCGGCCGTGAAGCGTGCCTTCGTGGGAGTCATCCATGGAGGAAATTATGAGGATGGATCGAAATCTGGTGGCGAGACCGTCATTTATTCCGGCGACGAGTCATCCACCGAAGAAACTGAATCTCTATATCAGCTACAAAATGGCCGGATTGGGGGCTGTTCCGATGGCGACAATATTCGGGACCCCTCTGATCTGCCCAACCGAGTTGGAATATTCATGGCCGGTACACAGGCAGTGCTTCATTCTTCGACCACTGCAGCAATGATCTCCGGTTCAGTGGCAGCGACGGCTGCCGGGGCAGGAGGTCCTGTGCACCCGCCGACTCAAGTTTTATCGGATCTGTTCGATGTGTTGGATGCGCTTATGGCAGAGGCTAACCCGGCGGATCAAGACGCCCACAACGCGGAGATTACAAAGGTGAGGGAACAGATCACTCAGGCCAAGGCGGACCTAGCAGCTGAAAATACCAGGATGACGGCAGAGCGGGCCGCTTTAGATGCGCAAGCCTACAGGCTCATGCTGGACCAGAATGCGTCGCATGAAGTCATGAAAAGGAAGTACCGATCCCGTTTGCTTTTGGTTTTCGAAGCCAGAGACCTCTTCAACACCCCAGGAGCAGGAACCAGTAATCCGCCGGTGGTAAACCGGGCGGAAGCTCCTGGGACGGGTGCGCCAGTTCAGCCCCGTTTGACGGATCTGCCTCATCATAACACTGTGGTACCTCAAGCTGCTCCAACACCTCCGGGTCACTACTCCAACCCAATGGACAACCTTGTTGCAGCTGCTGCGCGTCTGGAGGCCATTCCAATTGAAGGTGATTCACCGCAGGCAGTAGAGACGCGCCGGGTCAAAGAGCTTCTTAGGGCAGCTTTGGTCCAACAGGAAGCATACTCGTACAGCCGCGACCGGATCCACCCTACCCCTCGTCCAAGCCGGAGCTATAGCAGACGTATGGATGAACCAGCCATATCAAACAATGCACGACGTGGAGCGCCCCGTGGTGACAACCTAGCGGCCGGTGCTGATAATGCTCAGGAAGTGGTGGACCGGGCCCGAGCGCACAGGGAGGCCGAGTTAGCAGCGCAGTATCAGGCTCGTCAGCTCACGCCGGTTCATCCAACCATCTCGGTCGAACCTGGGGTTACTTCTAGTGCTTTGGGGGTACCTTGCCTTGTCCCTGCTTTACGCAATGTGCGCCTGCCCAAGGATTTCAAGGGCCCGCGCAAAGTACCAAATTACACGGCGGATCAACCCCCAGAGACTTGGGTGGAGAGCTACGAGATGGCCATGGAGATGCTTGATGTGGGTGATGCGGCATGTGCGAAGTACTTCACCATGATGCTCGAAGGAACGACCCGTACTTGGTTAAAAAGCTTACCGCCCAATTCTATCAGTTCATGGGCCCAGTTACGAGCCCGGTTCATCAGTAATTTCAAGGATACATGTAAGCAGCCTATGTCAATAGTGGACTTAGCTGCCTGTGTCCAGGAGGAAGGAGAATCAACGACTCATTGGGTGCGCCGGGTCTTGCAAGTTTTGCATTCATCGGACCGCATCAACGCTGATACCGCTGTTATCACCCTGGAAGGCAACTGCCGGTTTGGGCCTCTAAAGTTGAAGTTGGGGCGGATGAAGCGTCATTGCATGGATATGGGGACTCTCATGGCTGCATTAGTGAAGTATGCTGATTCTGATAGTACCAAGGATCCCGAGTCTGATGACGATAAGACAGGGAAGGGAAAGAGGAACAACAACTCCAGAGGACAGCAGCATAATCCGGCAGGTAATGGTGGCGGAGGCAAGCGTAAAGCGGATGGCAACATGGACTTCGTTAATGAGTGAATTGCTAGAACATTTACGTACAGTGAACACGCAACTAGTACATGAGTGTCGTGTTGAAATTTAGAATTATTCTGGGTTCGTTTGGCATTTTTCTGCATTAATTGAGTTTCTGGGCATTTAATGTGCATAATTCAAATTTGAATTACAAGCACATGCTCCAATGCACCAAAGTTTGTTGAAAAATCACATGTGTGTCTTTGGGTGAATTTATAGGTCCCATGCAAGAAATGGGAATGAAATTCAAACATCTGGGCGTCGTGGCTCAGCCGGAAAGATTGAGAAACTTGGTTTTTTAATTCCTGTAAATCCAAAATACGCCTGAAAATCATGAAACTTGGCATGGTGTCAAGACATGGCACCAACATGCTACAGTAAATTTTCTGGCCGAATTGGGACAAGCTTTGGTGTAAGCTTCTTGCAAGCCGGAGCTTCCCTCAAGAAGGCTCGTGGTTCCGAGAAGGAATGTGTCACCTCCGTGTGCGAAACGACATACGTACACTGCCTTTTCCCGCCATAATTTTTATACACTGGCAGATTAGACCAAATAGAAGTATCATGCTAAATTTTAGAATTATTCCGGGTTTGTTTGGCCTTTTTTATACATTAATTGAGTTTCTGGGCATGTAATGCGCATAATTCAAATTTGAACTACAAGCACATGCTCCAGTGCACCAAAGTTGGTTGAAAAATCACATGTGTGTCTTTGGGTGAATTTATAGGTCCCATGCAAGAAATGGGAATGAAATTCAAACATCTGGGCGTCGTAGCTCGGCTGAAAAGATTGAGAAACTTGGTTTTTTAATTCCAATAAATCCAAAACACGCCTAAAAATCATGAAACTTGGCATGTGTCATATCATGGCACCAACATGCTGCGGTATATTTTTTGGCCGAATTGGGACAAGCTTTGGTGTAAGCTTCTTGCAAACCGGAGCTTCCCTCAAGAAGGTTCGTGGTTCCGAGAGGGAACGTGTCACCTCCGTGTGCGAAACGAGATACGTAAACTGCCTTCTCCCGCCTTAATTTTTTTTACACAGGAAGATTAGACCAAATAGAAGTATCGTGCTAAATTTTGGAATTATTCCGGGTTCGTTTGCCCTTTTTATACATTAATTGAGTTTCTGCGCATTTAATGTGCATAATTCAAATTTGAACTACAAGCACATGCTTCAGTGCACCAAAGTTGGTTGAAAAATCACATGTGTGTCCTTGGGTGAATTTATAGGTCCCATGCAAGAAATGGGAATGAAATTCAAACATCTGGGTGTCGTGGCTCGGATGGAAAGATTGTGAAACAAGGTTTTTTAATTCCTGTAAATCCAAAACACGCCTGAAAATCATGAAACTTGGCATGGTGTCACAACATGGCACCAACATGCCACGGTAATTTTTTTGGCCGAACTGGGACAAGCTTTGGTGTAAGCTTCTTGCAAATTGGAGCTTCCCTCCAGAAGGCTCGTGGTTCTGAGAGGGAACGTGTCACCTCCATGTGCGAAAAGAGATACGTACACTGCCTTCTCCCGCCTTAATTTTTTTACACAGGTAGATTAGACCAAATAGAAGTATCGTGCTAAATTTTGGAATTATTCCGGGTTCATTTGGCCTTTTTATACATTAATTGTGTTTCTGCGCATTTAATGTGCATAATTCAAATTTGAACTACAAGCACATGCTCGAGTGCACCAAAGTTGGTTGAAAAATCACATGTGTGTCCTTAGGTGAATTTATAGGACCCATGCAAGAAATAGGAATGAAATTCAAACATCTGGGCGTCGTGGCTCGGCCGGAAAGAGAAACTTGGTTTTTTAATTCCTGTAAATCGAAAACACGCCTGAAAATCATGAAACTTGGCATGGTGTCATGACATGGCACCAACATGCTGCGGTAATTTTTTTTGGCCGAATTGGGACAAGCTTTGGTGTAAGCTTCTTGCAACCGGAGCTTCCCTCAAGAAGGCTCGTGGTTCCGAGAGGGAACGTATCACCTCCGTGTGCGAAATGACATACATACACTGCCTTCTCCCACCTTAATTTTTTTAGACAGGCGGATTAGACCAAATAGAAGTATCATGCTAAATTTTGGAATTATTCCAGGTTCGTTTGGCCTTTTTATACATTAATTGAGTTTCTACGCATTTAATGTGCATAATTCAAATTTGAACTACAAGCACAGGCTCCAGTGCACCAAAGTTGTTTGAAAATCGCATGTGTGTCCTTGGGTGAATTTCTAGGTCCCATGCAAGAAATGGAAATGAAATTCAAACATCTGGGCGTCGTGGCTCGGCCGGAAAGATTGAGAAACTTCGTTCTTTAATTCCTGTAAATCCAAAACACGTCTGAAAATCATGAAACCTGGAATGGTGTCATGACATGGCACCGACATTCTGTGGTAATTTTTCTGTCCGATTTGCAAAGGCGCACACATTAACAATCAACAGTCATTTTGGAACTAGTGTTGTCATGTTACAAATCAGAAACACAAGTATTATTGAAACCGTGGGCGTTCTACTTATCAATCACTTGCCGCCACGCATCCCCGTTTTTATTGGCTAGGAGGTGCCGTGCGGGGTAGCTATTTGAGTACGGGAGACGTGCGATCAGACTCCTGCGCGTGCTCATCAGGAGGAGAGCCCTTTGACGGCTACCCGCCGCGCACCTCCCTCCCAATGTCAACATTAATGGCGCCCGAGCCCCTGTTCTATGGTATGGCTATATGTCTCACTAGGCTGAGATTTAAGAGAGAAAAATGAAAATCTGAAAAGAAAGTTCTGCAAGGATCTTGATGTAAGATCTGACGGACCTATATAGCATCGACTGCGACTTATAGCAAGCATGATGAATATAAGGACGATGACAGTGGATAATAATTGTCTTACATATTTAGGAACATAATTAAAAAAAAAGCCACATGCGGCAAAGCCGGAAATACACAAGGGCAAAAGAAGAAGGAAGACGACGATCTGGCTCACTGATCTCTACGTTGCTGCAGGCCGCAGGAACTAGTATCTGCGGCGAGCGGCGATGAGATCTTTCTTGTCTTCAAGATGCTGCTTGAGAGCATCCACAGATTCCTCCACCAGCCTTCTGCGCTCGACGCGCAGCATGGCATTCTCGTCCATAAGTTTCTCGACGATGACACTGGTCCTCTTCAACAAGGCAGTGGTCTCCTCCTGCAGCTCCGCACGTCCGACAATCTTTGCCCTCAGGAGGTCGCGATCGGCCCAGAGCTTCGCATTGCTCTCATTTAGTTGCCGGATGACGCCGGTAGCCTCTTCAAAAGAGGCTTTCATGTCATCCTGCAACCTCGCCCAGCCGGAGATCTGATCCATCTGGCTATGGACGATCGCATGCATGCGCCTGTAAGAGTCCTCGCCTACCCGCGAGACATTTTCCCAGGTTGCCGCGGCGGGAGGACATCTGTGTTGCATTCGCGGCACGGCGGGACATCTCTTCTGGTTCCACGGCGCGGCCGGACAAGTATGCCGCATCGACGGCGTGGCGAGACCCGCGGGCTGCTTCGGCGGCGTGGCGGGACCTCTATGCTGCTACGGTCGCGCGGCGGGACATGCCGGCTGCGTTTGCGGCGAGGCGGGACATCTCTCGTGCTTCCGCTTCCATGCTTGCATCTCCCTAGTGGCAATCTCTCGACCCATAACTCACGCTGGCCATGGCAGACGCAAAGGGAACAATGATGAATGACTTGTTTGTTTTTGTGGATGAGGAGTTGAGGAGTAATGTGCAGTCATCTTGGAGTAGTAGTATTTATAACCAAGTAGTAATACGCTCCTAAGTGGGAAACCATTTAGGTTTTGATCGGTGTGAACGGGTTTGCAATTTGGAATGTGATGGGGCGCATGCCAAAAATTTACTGACGGTTATAAGTGCGGCACTATTCTCGAAAGGCGTAACGTGGGCGCGTACGCCTTCTCGGCCGCGTACGTGGTGTTTGCACCATAGGGTGCACCGCAATAGGCAATGTCAGCACACATCTTGTTCCAACAACCGTGCCCGCTCGTTATTACCATCGCGCATGCTTCTTTTAATTAGAATGCGTGTGCCCGTCTAGCGCACGCATGTTGATCTATCTAACTGTTTCAGTTTGTTGTGGCTAATCGCAAACAATTCATCCATGTGAAGTGTATGCCATCAATTGCATACACTTTGATCTGGTTGACCCGTTTCTGTTCTGTTGCCTAATCGCAAACAGTTAATCCTTCTAAAGTGTATGCCCTCAAACACACACACCTTGATCCGGCTGACCGTTTCTTTTGTGTTGCCTAATCACAAACAGTTCATCCGAGTGAACCGTATGCTGTATATCGCACACGCCTTCATCAGGCTGCCCGTTTCTTTTGTTCCGCCTCATTGCAAATAGTTCATTGGACTGAACCGTATGCCCTGCATCGCACATGCAACTAAAATCTAAACTGTGTTTGATGGCTCCGCCATCGCAAACGTTTTACACCTTTTTTGGCGGTTCTTTTACACCACCGTTTGCGATTATTGCATCGCACACAGTTTTGTCGAAGGGTCTCTGGTCGTAGTGTCGCGTTAGCAGCATCCTGCAGTAGTGATTGTAAGATACACATGTGCAATGGATAGTAGGGAAGAAAACATGGCATGGAATAATTCACATTTATGTTGTGTAACCAAACAGAATAGCAGGACATAATTTCACATAAATGATGGCTAATTAAACAAGATAGTGTGACGTCCTCGATTCAATCGTACACTAATCATACATGCAAATGTGTACGATCAAGATCAAGGACTCACGGGAAGATATCACAACACAACTCTAGACACAAATTAAAATAATACAAGCCTTATATTACAAGCCAGGGGCCTCGAGGGCTCGAATACATAAGCTCGAAAACACAAGAGTCAGCGGAACCAACAATATCTGAGTATAGACATGAGTTAGACAAGTTTGCCTTAAGAAGGCTAGCACAAAAGCAACATCGATCGAAAAGGCAAGGCCTCCTGCCTGGGAGCCTCCTAACTACTCCTGGTCGTCGGCGGCTTCCATGTAGTAGTAAGCATCGGCGGTGGCATCTGGCTCCTGGGCTCCGACATCTGGTTGCATCAACCGGAAAGAAGAAGAAAGGGGGAAAAGGGGGAGCAAAGCAACCGTGAGTACTCATCCAAAGTACTCGCAAGCAAGGAACTACACTACATATGCATCGGTATCAATGAAATGGGTTGTATGTGGACTGAACTGCAGAAATGCCAGAATAGAGAGAAGGCCTAGTCCTATCGAAGACTAGCATCTTCTGGAAACCACCATCTTCCAGCAAACAGGAGGGAGTAGAGTAGCATAAAGTAAAGTAGTAGTAGTGTTATCAACCTCGGCCAGAGATCCTTTCTCGACTCCCTGCGAGAAAGCAATCTCAGAGCCATACTATCCAAGTGTCATCACAATCCAATACTCATCACCATCCAGTTCTCATCACAAGTATCTAGTTCTAGTTGTATCGATCGGGATACAACTCCAAGTGTCCGTTACCGCAGGACAGGCTATAGATAGATGTTTTCTTCCCTGCAGGGGTGCACCAACTTACCCACCATGCTCAATTAACTCCGGCCAGACACACTTTCCTGGGTCATGCCCGGCCTCGGCCAAACAATACGCCGCAACCCGACCTAGGCTTAATAGAGAGGTCAGCACGCCGGACTAAACCTATGCCCCCAGGGGTCATGGCCCATCTCCCCGGGAACTCCTGCACGTTGCGTATGCGGCCGGTGAGCAGACCTAGCTACCTCCCTAAAAAGGCAGGAGCTTACCAGTCCAACCCGGCGCGCGCCACTCAGTCGCTGACGTCTATTAAGCTTCGGCTGATGCATACGACGTAGAACGCCCATACTATGCCCACGTGATGGTTAGTGCTATCAGGCCAGAGGCCCCTCGGATCAAATATCCAAATCATAGTGGATTAGGAACGCGCGGTAACAAGCAGAGACTCACGAAAGATGTGACCCCGTTGCCCCGTCTCGAGGACTTGCGGCAAGGGCTAGGAATGCCCGACCACGCCTCGTAATTAACTCGCGGGCACCCTCCAGGTTAACCCGTCTCCACATCACTAGCAATTAAGCTCGTGCGGGTACCCCTCAGGGCCGACCCGTATTTAGTAACATGGTTCAGTGTAAAGCCATAGTAACCATAGTAACTGTGTGTCCAAACATCAAGGGGGAAAAACCCGAGGAATCACCCTCGGTGAATTCCACTCGATGTAATCATCAAGGTGAACGTAAGAGGAATCACCCCCGAGGTTCACACTTGAGGGGTTGCACGATAGAGTCGTATCGGAAGTGGTTAAGGCGGAATCACCCTCGATGACCATGACCGATAGCTACACTACAGGGTTAACATCACAAGTGCTGTAGAGGTCTCACCCTCGGCACTCGATAGTAACCCAGTAGTGTCGAGCAACTAAGGGGAAAGTGATGTGCGGTGCCTGGTCTTCGATCCCGTTGATCGGGTCTTCGATGACGAAGCAGGGGCAACAAGGACAAGGTGGGGGTCACTGATGGGTCACTAACCAACCTATACTAAGCAGTTTAGGATAAGCAGGTAGGTAACAATGAGCAGGTTACAAAAGCAGGCTATGCATCAGAATAGGAGCAAACAATAATAGTAGCAAAATCTAATGCAAGCATGAGAGAATGGAATGGGCGATATCGGGATGATCAAAAGGGGGGCTTGCCTGGTTGCTCAGACGAGAAGGAGGGGTCGTCGGTGACATAGTCGATCACAGGGGCATCAACATCGTCATGGGGTCTACCGAAGAGAAGAGGGGGGGGGGAGAAACATTAAATACATAGCAAGCAAGTGCATAACAGGATAACATGCAGAGCTAGACGCGTTCTAACGCGGTGCTACACGATACCGGTGAAGGGGGAAGTCAACCGGGAATGTTTTCGCGGTTCCGGACCTGTGTCAGACAGATGACCGGAGGGGGAAAGTTCCATGTTCAGATGGTTAGAGGCATCTGACAGGTAAACGCACCACGTGTTCGGATTCGTCTCGTCGTTCTGAGCAACTTTCATGTATAAAACTTTTTCATCCGAGCTACGGTTTAATTTCTATGAATTTTCAAAGTTTAAACAATATTCTGAAATGATAATAACTTAAAAAGATAATACTGCAACAACATGACGTCATCCTGATGTCAGCAGTCAACCAGCCAGTTGACTAGTCAAACTGATGCCAGGGACCCACCTGTCATTGATAGTGGGTGGTTTAACAGATTTTAACTAATCTAATCAATTAAGTTATTAAGAAGGTTAATTAATTACATTGCTAATTAATTAATTATTTATATTTACCTCTTTAATTTACTTTTTTGTTTTAAACTACAAGGGAGGGCCCCAGCTACCAGTGGCCCAGGAGGCCACCGGAGCGGGCGAAACGGGTGCAGGCTTGGGTGTGGGCGCCCGCCCGAACACGCACGGGCGCGTGTGCTTCGGGGCGCCGACACCGGGCATGTGGACGGTGGCACGGCTCGCCTGCTGGCCGTGGCAGGCGAAGGCGACTGAGGGGCGGCGGCGGCGCGGGCGGAGGGAGGCACGGCGGCTAGCGCTAGTGGGGCAGCGGGAGGGCGGCGCAGCGCGACGGGGCTGCAAGGGCGAGGCATGGTCGGCAATGGCCAGAGGCCAGTGCGGCGCGGGCGAGTGCGTGGGGCTAACAGGGGCGACCGGGAGCGAGGCGACGCGCGTGGCTGTGACGCCCGGATAATTAAGCTACAGTAATCCCATGTTAATGGTGCCATGTCATCAGTCTTACTATTACTAATCCCCCTTTGCATTCAAACACAGTTCTAATTCCAAATTCAAATTAAAGGCAAAATTTAAAATTCTCAAACATGCAAACTAAAATGTGCAAAGTGTGGAAAATATTGCATAACTAATTATGGCTGTGAACCAACATCTTTGCGAAGTGGTTTAATGCCCTTAACTAATTAAAACAGGGGCTAAAAGCAATTATTAAATGCCTTTAATAATAAAACAAATACAAATCTATTTTATTGTAGTGTTAAACTTTTGTGGCAGTGGCCTAATTATTACTACTAATTTAGATGCTAAAAATTGTGTTTTACTCCCTCCGTTCCTAAATAATTGTCTTTCTAGAGATTTCAACAAGTGACTACATACGGAGCAAAATGAGTGAATCTACACTCTAAAACATGTCTACATACATCCGTATGTTGTACTCCATTTGAGATGGCTAGAAAGACAATTATTTGGGAACGGAGGGAGTACAAAACTAAAATAAATAAATAAAATGAAACTAAAAGAAAAATATAAATGTAATTAAAAAAAGACAAGAGATCCAAAAGGTTAAATAAATAAGAGAAGCCCCTGGGCCTCGGCCCAGCTCAGCCAGCTGGCCCAACTAGCCCCCACCGGTCGCCTACTCCCCTGTTCCCGTGGCGCGGTCGCAACAGGAGCGACGCCCCGCCGAACCACCTCGTCAGCGTCGGCGAGGGGATAAGGCAGGCGCCCTCCCCCCTCTCGGCCTCGTCAGCTCCACTCCCCCTGCGCAGATATTTTTCCCACGCCCCTCTCTCCCTCGTCACTCCCTCGTGGTCCAGATCCACCTCGTCGTGCGCCCGCGTCGCCGGCCATCTCGTCCTACCGCGGCCACCATGCCCCCCACCGCCTAGGACCGCGTCTGTCCGCTTCGTCGTCTTCCTCTGCATCAACTGGTGCCACCCGTTGGAGCTCCTCACGTTGCAGCGCCGGATCGAAGCTTCTTCCACCTCGGGTCACCGACGAACCACGACGACGCCGACCACCTCTGCTGCTCCTAAGCCACTCGATGGGCCTCCTTACGCCTGCTCGGTGAGCACCACCCCGTTCCCCCTTTCCCTTGTCGCCGTAGTCGCCGTAGCACCATTACCCGCGAGCTTCGGCTCCGCAGTCCGCCGTGGCCGGAGCTCTCCTCTCACACGCGCTCGCACACCGTGTTGCCTACTGCCGCTGCGTTGCTGCCGTCTGCTCTGGTCGCCGCCGGAGTCGTGGCCGCGCTCACCCCGTGCCACTGCTCGCGCCGTGGCCGCCCACGCCGCGCGTTCGTCCCACCCTGCGCCCAGCATGCGCGGCCGTGTGCATGCCGCTTGCTTCCCTACTCCCGCAGCAGCTGTCTGCTATGCTACACGGCTACAGTAACATTCAGTTACTGTAGCAGTAGCTAGCTTTTGTATTTCTACAATGACTAGCCTTCTAAAGTACCACTAAACAGCGATAAGACAAGTCCTAACATGGGTAAAATTTATATGAACGGAAAGTAGACGTAACAAGCCTCATTTTGTTTCATTGGACCTGCTTCAGATAATGCATGGATTAAATCCTACAAAAATCACAAAATGCTATCTTGTGTTAAAAGGAATAGAGTTACTCCCTAGCATTGTGTGTGTGCGCCGTCTGTGGACGGCTGTGTGCCTTTGGCCGGCCCTGTGTGCTTGTGTGATGTGTGTGTGTGTGTGTGTGTGTGCAGCGTGTGTGTGGCCGGCTGCGTCTCTGGATGTGACCGGCCCTATTTAGGTTAGTAGCTAATGAGTGGTTAGACTAATTAGTACTTTGGATAATTGGTAGCCTATGACATGTGGCCCCCTATGTTAATTTAACCCCTCCATTTTAGTTTATCCATCAATTAAATTATATGTCAATGACATGTGGGCCACATCCTCCCTTTTGACTAGTCAAATTTACTTGGTCAAATTCGGATTAGATTAAATAAAAATATTCCAGAAAATCATAGAAAATACTATAAACTTTGAAAATTATATAAAATAAACCGTATCTCGGATGGAAATACTTTGTACATGAAAGTTGCTCAGAACAACGAGACGAACCTGAATACACAACCCGTTCGTCCGCCACACTTTCCCCCTCCGGTTCATCTGTCCAAAAGCGCGAAACACCGGGGATACTTTCCCGGATGTTCCCCCCTCCGCCGACATCGTCTAGTACCGCGTTAGCGCATACCTAGCACCGCGTATTACCTCGTTATGTTTTGTGATGCTTTGTTTGCTACGTATTTACTGTTTCTCCACCCTCTTCTCTCCGGTAGACTACGAGACCGACACCGCTCCTACCCAGTACGACTACGGTGTTGACGACCCCTCTCTCTTGCCAGAGCAACCAGGCAAGCCCCCCCTTGATCACCAGATATCGCCTAATCTTCTCTATACTGCTTGCATTAGAGTAGTGTAGCATGTTACTGCTTTCGGTTAATCTTATTCTACTGCATAGCCTGTCATTGTTGCTACAGTCGTTACCCTTACCTGCTATCCTACTGCTTAGTATAGGATACTAGTGTTCCATCAGTGGCCCTACACTCTTGTCAGTCTGCCATGCTATACTACTGGGCTGTGATCACTTCGGGAGGTGATCACGGGCATATACTATATACTTTACACTGTTACATTACCTGTGATATTGTTCGGAGATGGGGGCTAAAGGGGCAGGTGGCTCCATCCCGGTAGAGGTGGGCCTGGGTTCCCGACGGCCCCCGACTGTACTTTATGGCGGAGCGACAGGGCAGGTTAGGACCACCTATGAGAGAGGTGGGCCTGGCCCTGGTCGGCATTCGCGGATACTTAACACGCTTAACGAGATCTTGGTATTTGATCTGAGTCCGGCCATTTGGTCTATACGCACTAACCAACTACGCGGGAAGAGTTATGGGCACTCGACGTCGTGGTATCAGCCGAAGCACTTCGTGACGTCAGCGACTGAGCGGCGCGTGCCGGATTGGACTGGAACGCCACTAGGCTAGGTCTGCTTCGGGCCACGTACGCAACGTGCAGGTGTGCTAAGGGCGATGGGCCCAGACCCCTGTGCGCTTAGGTTTAGACCGGCGTGCTGACCTCTCTGTTCTGCCTAGGTGGGGCTGCGACGTGTTGATCTTCCGCGGCCGGGCATGACCCCGAAAAGTGTGTCCGGCCAAATGGGATCAAGCGTGTTGGGTTATGTGGTGCACCCCTGCAGGTAAGTTAATCTATTCGAATAGCCGTGTCCCTCGGTAAAAGGACGACCCGGAGTTGTACCTTGACCTTATGACAACTAGAACTGGATACTTAATAAAACACACCCTTCCAAGTGCCAGATATAACCCGGTGATCGCTCTCTAACAGGGCATCGAGGAGGGGATTGCCGGGTAGGATTATGCTATGCGATGCTACTTGGAGGACTTCAGTCTACTCTCTTCTATATGCTGCAAGACGGAGGCTGCCAGAAGCATAGTCTTCGACAGGATTAGATATCCCCCTCTTATTCTGGCATTCTGCAGTTCAGTCCACCGATATGGCCCTTTACACATACATCCATGCATATGTAGTGTAGCTCCTTGCTTGCGAGTACTTTGGATGAGTACTCACGGTTGCCTTGTTCCCCCTTTTCCCCATTTCTCTACCCGATTGCTGCGACCAGACGATGGAGGCCAGGATCCAGACGCCACCGTCGACGATGACTCCTACTACTCTGGAGGTGCCTACTACTACGTGCATCCCGCTGACGACGACCAGGAGTAGTTAGGAGGATCCCAGGCAGGAGGCCTGCGCCTCGTTCGATCTGTACCCCCGTTTGTGCTAGCCTTCTTAAGGCAAACTTGTTTAACTTATGTCTGTACTTAGATTTTGTTGCTTCCGCTGACTCGTCTATGATCGAGCACTTGTATTCGAGCCCTCGAGGCCCCTGGCTTGTATTATGATGCTTGTATGACTTATTTATGTTTTAGAGTTGTGTTGTGATATCTTCCCGTGAGTCCCTGATCTTGATCGTACACATTTGCGTGCATGATTTGTGTACGATTGAATCGGGGGCGTCACAAGTTGGTATCAGAGCCTAGTGCCTGTAGGAATCCCCCTTTCCAACTCCTTGGCCGAAGTTGAGTCTAGTCGCTGAAAACTGTTTTACTAACATGGCTGTGCGGCCCATGGGCCCACGTCGCCATTGGGTGGTATTAGGATGTTTTATTTCTCGACCTATACTCTGGGACTCTGATTTCTCTTCTATTCGGGTTAAATGATTTTGCTAAAATCTAACTCTAGGTTCTCGTTACCCCTTCCTCCCGGAGAGCCCTTTCATTACGGATGATCGACTGCTTCAACAGAAGATTCTGACAATACTCTCCGATATTCTCTCGAGACCTTGTGCCTATTGCTTTTGCAATTCCCTACCACTGAAATATCCCTATGGATAAATACTTACACCTGTCGTTCTTACTTTTATTCCCAGTCGATCTTGTTATTACAAGGTACCCCGAGAATACTTTGTGCCTACTGCCATGCAGTTCCTTGCCGCAGAAATACCCCTACGGATAATTCCTCGCACTTATCGAGTATCCGCTCATTCCCCGTTGATCATGTGTTCTACAAAAGTCTTTGAAATACCATTCGGTCTTTCGAAAATCCTAAGCATCGTATTGCTCTTCAAATTTTTGCTTGCTTGTGTTATGGTTAATCTCATAAGTCTAGTAATCTTATTGTCATCCTTTGTCACTATCATTTTGAGTCCATTGATTCAATAAGTTGTGAATGCTCGCAATCCTCAATCAGATCCTATGATTCATCCCTCCGGCTCAGACGTCATTTTTGAACATGAGCTGGTCCTCGACCAATCAAGTTGTCGTTGAATGTACCCCTAAGTCTATTCAACTTATCCATTCTTAATCAGAGCGTTTGCTTCTGATCCCTTGGTGAGAAATCATAATTCCTTTACATTTGAGCTTTGAATTAGTCAGTTGTCCCTATAATCTGATCTCCTTGCATTCTTTCTTCCTCTGGTTGAGTAACGGTGCTCACATCAGATCCCTTGTGGACCACCAGACCCTTTGTAATGTTTTATCCGACAACGACCTTCATATTCAATAATCTTGTGAGCCTTTCCTTGGAAACATAATGCCTTTGGTAAATTGTATCCCTTGCTTGCTCAAGCATGCTCTACTATCGATCTTGTGTTATTTATTCTTGAAATTTGTGGTATATGATCCTAAGATGCCCGATGGGTTGAACCTATGCCTTCCCCAAACCGTATGAACCCGAAAGTTTTCGCGAGTCATACCCTTCTGTTGTTTCGCCAGATAAAATTTCTACACTACAAATTCATCAAAAGCGAGAAGTAAAATGAAAGGTTATGCATTGAAGAAGTGGGAGTCGACCTTGAGCCTTTGCGTTCATGCCCATGGACCCGATGTGGAACTTATCATGGAATCTTCTTGCAAAATATTTAATCATTTGGGTAATTCTTTCAGTGTCATTAAATTGGATCCCCTGCAGCTATGGTTTCGACCATATTATTCTTCTTTGATCCCATTTCTCGGACAAGTTGAAGTACTTGTCTTCTGCAGGTCAATACATCTATACAACCTCTATTTTGCTCTACCTTCGAGTATACCCTCAGGTATCTCGAGATTATCATGGAACAACATAACTTCTTATGAGCTCTTCGTCAAGTACTACATTCTCACTGATTCCAATTTCCACAGGCTCTGAGTTATTAAACACTCAAAGACACCGATAACTGAACCGAGTCTGTACTACGGTTCAACAATTCTTAGTAATCTTCTTTATGTACGAGTTTGTACCCGATCACGCCATTCCTAGCCTGTTTGGCTATATTATTGTCGTGACGATTTTAACTGTGCTACCTGGTCCTTATTCCCGGAGCACCACTTTTGACGATGAGTTAAGCTTACATCAATTTTCCTCGTCATATCATTTCGCCTTGAATATATAGCAAGTTCGATTTCGAGTTTGTGTCATACCCATGGTTTCAATAACCTGTTGCTTCATCATTCCTTTGACTTGATGTCGTCGCTGATTGATTGCATCTTCATGATATCTCTCGACAATGGTGTCGTGATCATCATCAACCTTATGAGCTCTTCTAGGATATCAATCGAATTCATGATGAGAAATACCATCCTTGCCCCTCGATGATTTGTGTTATCATCGGCGACATTCTTGCCTTCCCCCCAACACAAACTTGTTCATGTTTTGTGTTGTACCTTGATTTCCTTGCTATATAGCTTAGGTTATGATCTACCTTGTAGTATTACTGTCCTCTATATCAAGAATGTTGTGAGAGTTTCACCACCTCTTAAGAAATTCTTGTTACAGTGATGCTTCTCGCCATCATCATTCTTTTCTTGGCCCCCGTGTTGAGTGAACTCTGTTGTGGGAATTTGATATATCTAGCAACCCTATTGTTTTGAAGTGAATGGTCGATAGTTTCGTTATCGAATCACCATTCTAACTTTGAACGTCCTACTTGGTCCATATTTCCAGGTGCATTTTCGTTCAATATTTAAATGTGGAAATCCATCCTTTGGAAATCTTGATGAATTGTCGCTGAGTTCATCAGCCACCTCCTCATCCTCTCCTTGGTTTACCGATGAAATCTTGTTTTGGAACTCGCTTCCATAGTTCAATTCCCGAGAATCTTACAATGTCATCTCGACAATTTGTGTTGCACCTTTCTTCTCAGGCATCCTGAGTTTGAGGTATCCTGACACCAATCAGATCTGAATCTCGGTCAGATATGATGGTTGGGACATATCCCCAAGAGTTATAACATTGGTCTCTACATAACCCAGTAAGGTGGTGTCTTTGCTTAGCACCCCTGGCCAAAGGTCCTATTGTTATAGATTCCTTTTTAGCAAGGTTAACCATTCTTCCATAAGGAAATTGTAGGACCTATTCTATAGGTTGTTCCTGATGAATCCTTTGTTTATCCAAGTCCGACCTTTGCTTGAAGACCATATCAATGCTATCTCGAAGCATGTCTGTGGTACTCCGATTTTCAATAAAAACATTTGAAGCACTTATCAATTATTCAAACACCGTTGTTTGGGTAATGTCATGAAAATTCTCTCCCCTACCTAAAGAGTTTCTACATTATATCCTGTCATGGATATCATGCTCTGTTTGTCCTTGGGAAGGATATACAACTGGAATATGTGTTTTAACACATTTTCCTTTCCATTGTTTTGTTTAATCTGATAATCATATTTTCCTTTCCATTGTTTGGTTTAACCTTTCTTGTGATCTATATGATCTAAGCAGTAATACTCTCCTGCTTATGTAAACACCTCGTTGTACAATTCTGTCAGCAAGACCCTGTTACTATTGTTGATGACATCCCAGTAGCCACCGATGGACGAGAACTTTGCCTAATGGTCCGCCTCGTTCAACGAGCAGGAAAATGGTTCTCTTCGTCCCTCGCCCTTGGTACCGATGCTGTTGCTGACATAACTGACAGACTATCCTCTGACATGTCTTGCTTACATGATCGTGCAAGACGTCACCGCCCTTCCTACCTTTAACCCACATGGTGGGCCCATAACCCACAATTCCTCAGGATCAAAACCTGACTCTCCTGTACACGCCCGGTTTCCAAAGTTATTCCTCATGCTTGGCTTCGTATGTAATTCACGAGCCACCTTCTTGTGATCTGTTCTGCTATCAGATGCAATACTTATTCTCGATACTCTGAACCCCTTTTCCCACTCTGTTTCAGACAACGAACGATTGTCCATCTGCTTGAAGCTTATTATTGCACCTTCTAGCCTTGTTCTCGATGACTTTCTTGAATTTCAACTCGAGATGCCTCTATGCCACGCTCACTGAGATAGCCCCCAGGTATCTATCTTGTGTTGAACTCTGTCCTTCCCGAGTCTTTCCCCCTTACTCCACCCTTTAAATCTCGGGAAGAGATTTCTTGTAGTGGAGGAGAATTGTGATGCCCGGATAATTAAGCTACAGTAATCCCATGTTAATGGTGCCATGTCATCACTCTTACTACTACTAATCCCCGTTTGTATTCAACACAGTTCTAATTCCAAATTCAAATTAAAGGCAAAATTTAAAATTCTCAAACATGCAAACTAAAATGTGCGAAGTGTGGAAAATATTGCATAACTAATTATGGCTGTGAACCAACATCTTTGCGAAGTGGTTTAATGCCCTTAACTAATTAAAACAGGGGCTAAAAGCAATTATTAAATGCATTTAATAATAAAACAAATACAAATCTATTTTATTGTAGTGTTAAACTTTTGTGGCAGTGGCCTAATTATTACTACTAATTTAAATGCTAAAAATTGTGTTTTACAAAACTAAAATAATTAAATAAAATGAAACTAAAAGAAAAATAGAAATGTAATTAAAAAAAGACAAGAGATCCAAAAGGTTAAATAAATAAGAGAAGCCCCTGGGCCTCGGCCCAGCTCAGCCAGCTGGCCCACCTAGCCCCCACCGGTCGCCTACTCCCCTGTTCCCCTGGCGCGGTCGACAGGAGCGACGCCCTGCCGAACCACCTCGTCAGCGTCGGCAAGGGGATAAGGCAGGCGCCCTCCCCCCTCTCGGCCTCGTCAGCTCCACTCCCCCTGCGCAGATATTTTTCCCACACCCCTCTCTCCCTCGTCACTCCCTCGTGGTCCAGATCCACCTCGTCGTGCGCCCGCGTCGCCGGCCATCTCGTCCTACCGCGACCACCATGCCCCCCACCGCCTAGGACCGCGTCCGTCCGCTTCGTCGTCTTCCTCTCCATCAACTGGTGCCACCCGTTGGAGCTCCTCACGCTGCAGCGCCGGATCGAAGCTTCTTCCACCTCGGGTCGCCGACGAACCACGACGACGCCGGCCACCTCTGCTGCTCCTAAGCCACTCGATGGGCCTCCTTGCGCCTGCTCGGTGAGCACCACCCCGTTCCCCCTTTCCCTCGTCACCGTAGCACTGTTACCCGCGAGCTTCGGCTCCGCAGTCTGCCGTGGCCGGAGCTCTCCTCTCGCACGCGCTCGCACACCGTGTTGCCTACTGCCGCTGTGTTGCTGCCGTCTGCTCTGGTCGCCGCCGGAGCCGTGGCCGCGCTCACCCCGTGCCACTGCTCGCGCCGCGGCCGCCCACGCCTCACGTTCGTCCCACCCTGCGCCCAGCATGCGCGACCGTGTGCATGCCGCTTGCTTCCCTGCTCTCGCAGCCGCTGTCTGCTATGCTACACGGCTACAGTAACATTCAGTTACTGTAGCAGTAGCTAGCTTTTGTATTTCTACAATGACTAGCCTTCTAAACTGCCACTAAACAGCGATAATACAAGTCCTAACATGGGTAAAATTTATATGAACGGAAAGTGGACGTAACAAGCCTCATTTTGTTTCATTGGACCTGCTTCAGATAATGCATGGATTAAATCCTACAAAAATCACAAAATGCTATCTTGTGTTAAAAGGAATAGAGTTACTCCCTAGCATTGTGTGTGTGCGCCGTCTGTGGTCGGCTGTGTGCCTTTGGCCGGCCCTGTGTGCTTGTGTGATGTGTGTGTGTGTGCAGCGTTTGTGTGGCCGGCTGCGTCTCTGGATGTGACCGGCCCTATTTAGGTTAGTAGCTAATGAGTGGTTAGACTAATTAGTACTTTGGATAATTGGTAGCCTATGACATGTGGCCCCCTATGTTAATTTAACCCCTCCATTTTAGTTTATCCATCAATTAAGTTATATGTCAATGACATGTGGGCCACATCCTCCCTTTTGACTAGTCAAATTTACTTGGTCAAATTCGGATTAGATTACATAAAAATATTCCAAAAAATCATAGAAAATACTATAAACTTTGAAAAATCATATAAAATAAACCGTATCTCGGATGGAAATACTTTGTACATGAAAGTTGCTCAGAACGAGACGAACCTGAATACACAACCCGTTCGTCCGCCACACATCCCTAGCATATCCAACATGCAACTTTCCCCCTCCGGCTCATCTGTCCAAAAACGCGAAACACCGGGGATACTTTCCCGGATGTTCCCCCCTCTGCCGGCATCGTCTAGTACCGCGTTAGCGCATACCTAGCACCGCATATTACCTCGTTATGTTTTGTGATGCTTTGTTTGCTACGTATTTACTGTTTCTCCCCCCTCTTCTCTCCGGTAGACTACGAGACCGACGCCGCTGCTACCCAGTACGACTACGGTGTTGACGACCCCTCTCTCTTGCCAGAGCAACCAGGCAAGCCCCCCCTTGATCACCATATATCGTCTATTCTTCTCTATACTGCTTGCATTAGAGTAGTGTAGCATGTTACTGCTTTCGGTTAATCTTATTCTACTGCATAGCCTGTCATTGTTGCTACAGTTGTTACCCTTACCTGCTATCCTACTGCTTAGTATAGGATACTAGTGTTCCATTAGTGGCCCTACACTCTTGTCAGTCTGCCATGCTATACTACTGGGCCGTGATCACTTCGGGAGGTGACCACGGGCATATACTATATACTTTACACTGTTACATTACTTGTGATATTGTTCGGAGATGGGGGCTGAAGGGGCAGGTGGCTCCATCCCGGTAGAGGTGGGCCTGGGTTCCCGACGGCCCTCGACTGTACTTTATGGCGGAGCGACAGGGCAGGTTAGGACCACCTAGGAGAGAGGTGGGCCTGGCCCTGGTCGGCGTTCACGGATACTTAACACGCTTAACGAGATCTTGGTATTTGATCTGAGTCCGGCCATTTGGTCTATACGCACTAACCAACTACGCTGGAACAGTTATGGGCACTCGACGTCATGGTATCAGCCGAAGCACTTCGTGACGTCAGCGACTGAGCGGCGCGCGCCGGATTGGACTGGAACGCCACTAGGCTAGGTCTGCTTCCGGCCACGTACGCAACGTGCAGGTGTGCTAAGGGAGATGGGCCCAGACCCCTATGCGCTTAGGTTTAGACCGGCGTGCTGACCTCTCTGTTGTGCCTAGGTGGGGCTGCGACGTGTTGATCTTCCGCGGTCGGGCATGACCCCGAAAAGTGTGTCCGGCCAAATGGGATCAAGCGTGTTGGGTTATGTGGTGCACCCCTGCAGGGAAGTTAATCTATTCGAATAGCCGTGTCCCTCGGTAAAAGGACGACCCGGAGTTGTACCTTGACCTTATGACAACTAGAACTGGATACTTAATAAAACACACCCTTCCAAGTGCCAGATATAACCCGGTGATCACTCTCTAACAGGGCAACGAGGAGGGGATTGCTGGGTAGGATTATGCTATGCGATGCTACTTGGAGGACTTCAGTCTACTCTCTTCTATATGCTCTAAGACGGAGGCTGCCAGAAGCGTAGTCTTCGACAGGATTAGATATCCCCCTCTTATTCTGGCATTCTGCAGTTCAGTCCACCGATATGGCCCTTTACACATACATCCATGCATATGTAGTGTAGTGTTGGAAATATGCCCTAGAGGCAATAATAAAAGCATTATTATTATATTTCCTTGTTCATGATAATTGTCTTTATTCGTGCTATAATTGTGTTATCCGGAAATCGTAATACATGTGTGAATAACAGACAACAACATGTCCCTAGTAAGCCTCTAGTTGACTAGCTCGTTGATCAATAGATAGTCATGGTTTCCTGACTATGGGCATTGGATGTCAATGATAACGAGATCACATCATTAGGAGAATGATGTGATGGACGAGACCCAATCCTAAACATAGCATAAGATCGCATAGTTCGTTTGCTAGAGTTTTCCAATGTCAAGTATCCTTTCCTTAGACCATGAGATCGTGTAACTCCCGAATACCGTAGGAGTGCTTTGGGTGTGCCAAACGTCACAACGTAACTGGGTGACTATAAAGGTATACTACGGGTATCTCCGAAAGTATCTGTTGGGTTGACACGGATCGAGACTGGGATTTGTCACTCCGCTTGACGTAGAGGTATCACCGGGCCCACTCGGTAATGCATCATCATAATGAGCTCAATATGATCAAAGTGTTTGATCACGGGATCATGCATTACGGTACGAGTAAAGTGACTTGCCGGTAACGAGATTGAACGAGGTATAGGGATACCGACGATCGAATCTCGGGCAAGTAAAATACCGATTGACAAAGGGAATCGTATACGAGATTAATTGAATCCTCGACATCATGGTTCATCCGATGAGATCATCGTGGAGCATGTGGGAGCCAACATGGGTATCCAGATCCCGCTGTTGGTTATTGCCCGAGAGCCGTCTCGGTCATGTCTGCATGTCTCCCGAACCCGTAGGGTCTACACACTTAAGGTTCGGTGACGCTAGGGTTGTGAAGATATGTATATGCAGTAACCCGAATATTGTTCGGAGTCCCGGATGAGATCCCGGACGTCACGAGGAGTTCCGGATTGGTCCGGAGGTGAAGAATTATATATAGGAAGTGCAGTTTCGGTCATCGGGAATGATCTGGGGGTCACCGGTATTGTACCGGGACCACCAGATGGGTCCCGGGGGTCCACCGGGTGGGGCCACCCATCCCGGAGGGCCCCATAGGCTGAAGTGGGAAGGGGGGGCCAGCCCTTAGTGGGCTGGTGCGCCCCCAAGGCCCACCCCCTGCGCCTAGGGTTGGAACCCTAGGGTGGGGGGGCGCCCACTTGCCTTGGGGGGCACTCCACCCCCTTTGGCCGCCGCCCCCTTGGGAGATCCAATCTCCCAGGGCCGGCGCCCCGCCCAGGGGCCTATATAAAGGGGGGGAGGGGGGGCAGCAGCACCCTTGCCTTGGCGCCTCCCTCTCCCTCTCCAACACCTCCTCCTCCTCCATAGAGCTCGGCGAAGCCCTACCGGAGTACTGCAGCTCCATCACCACCACGCCGTCGTGCTGCTGCTGGAGCCATCTTCCTCAACCTCTCCTTTGCCTTGCTGGATCAAGAAGAAGGAGACATTACGCTTACCGTACGTGTGTTGAACGCGGAGGTGCCGTCCGTTCGGCGCTAGGATCTCCGGTGATTTGGATCACGTCGTGTACGACTACCTCATCCCCGTTCTTTTGAACGCTTCCGCTCGCGATCTACAAAGGTATGTAGATGCATTCGACCACTCGTTGCTAGATGAACTCATAGATGGATCTTGGTGAAACCATAGGAAAATTTTTGTTTTCTGCAACGTTCCCCAACATGTAGCTCCTTGCTTGTGAGTACTTTGGATGAGTACTCACGGTTGCCTTGTTCCCCCTTTTCCCCATTTCTCTACCCGATTGCTACGACCAGACGATGGAGCCCAGGATCCAGACGCCACCGTCGACGACGAATCCTACTACTCTGGAGGTGCCTACTACTACGTGCATCCTGCTGATGACGACCAGGAGTAGTTAGGAGGATCCCAGGCAGGAGGCCTGCGCCTCGTTCGATCTGTATCCCCGTTTGTGCTAGCCTTCTTAAGGCAAACTTGTTTAACTTATGTCTGTACTCATATTTTTTTGCTTCCGCTGACTCGTCTATGATCGAGCACTTGTATTCGAGCCCTCGAGGCCCCTGGCTTGTATTATGATGCTTGTACGACTTATTTATGTTTTAGAGTTGTGTTGTGATATCTTCCCGTGAGTCCCTGATCTTGATCGTACACATTTGCGTGCATGATTAGTGTACGATTGGATCGGGGGCGTCACAGTGGCCGAGGCGCGGCAGGTGCGGCCAGGCACCAGCGAGGGGGGGGGGGAGGGGACGCACGGGCGACGCGGCTGGGAAGCACGCCGGCTCGCGCGGTGCAGCAACAGACAAGCAGCGGGGCCGGGCTGCTCGCGGGAACGAGTGGGAGGCGGGCACATGCGGCTAGCGCGAGCGAGGGCGGCCAACGGGGTGAGCGGCCGCGTGGTGGGCGCCGCCACGGGGAGGCAGCAGAGGGCAACGCCGGGGTGGTCGCGGGCGTGCGACCGCTGCGGCATTGCGAGGCGTGAGCGCCATCACCATCAGAAGCAATGGCGGCAGCGCTGCTAAGCAGCGGTGGCAAGTGCGGTAGCAGCAGCATCAGGCGAGCAGGGGGGAGGCCGCGTGCGCGCGGGCCGGTCGCCGACGGGCGCTGTCAAATGGGGCAGGGCGCGGCCAGGGATGCATAGCACGCGCGGGGACGACGACGGGCGCGTCGGCCATGAGTATGGGTGTGGTGGTGCGGCGACTACGGCGGTGGAAAGGTAAGGGGAATAGGGGAAACAAAGTGGGGCTCATAGTGAGGCACACAGTGGCCGGCGATGGGCTTAGGAGCGCAGGAGGGCGGCGAATCGGGGCGGCGGAGTTCGTCGATGCCGAGGAGGAAGACAAAGGTGATCCGGTGACAGAGTACTCCCCGGCTCGCGTTCCTGGGCGTAGAGGAAGTAGCGGACGACGCACGTCTTCTGAGTAGGGTCTCGAGGCGTGGGGAGGATGGTGGTCGCGGCTCCTATGGCGGCGAGGCCCTGGCTGCGCTCAGCAAGGTGAGGCAGGCAGAGCAAGCGAGATGGAGAGGGGGAGGAGCAAGTGGGAGAGGCGAGTGGGAGGGGAGGCGTCCCGAGGCGCGCTCGTGGCGGCCTTATCCCCTCCACGGCGACGCTGTCGACGCGGTCCGGCGAGGCGTCGCCCCTGTTGCGACCGCGCCAGGGGAACAGGGGAGGGGGAGCGACCGGGGGCTAGTCTTTTACACCCACACAGTCGTCTTCTCTTTATAATTGTACCACTAACTTTCTCTCGTGCATGCATGAACACACACTACCAGTCGGCATTATCCATCGGACACATGCAATCTTTTTCTGCAGGTCTATCTCCCATGCATTCACACACACACACCTCCCCCTCTCCATCATATCGGGCATTCTTTATCTCTCACGTGCACGCGCAATGATCGACGTTCCTCTATGTGTGTGTATATATAGCTAGGTCTTTCACGGTTTTCCACACAAACCGATCACTCTATATATCTAGTGAGGTCTCACCCTCTTTCCCACTTCGACATCAAGCAATCTATACCTCTCTATATAGGATTACATAGCTAATACACCCACATTAATTATATATCCAACGTCCCCATCTCATCATCCATGCCTTCCGCTTCGTCTCTCAAACGCGTGCACGGTGGCGAAGACAGGGGGCAGCAAGGGCCCTGCCCCCCTAACATCACTATATATCGAGGCAAGTTGATGAATTGACCCTCCTCGTAAAGGATTAGCAGTGCCTGGACCCTAGCTCATTTATTTTTCATGGCTCCGCCACTGCGCACAACTGTGCATGTTCTCGCACCCTCTCTTTAAATATCGATCTCGCACTTGTGCACTCCTTCATAGTCTCCCTCCACTTGGCCCCTCGCACCATCTTCTACCCCCCCACCGGATTTTGCCACATGCACAACCTAGCAGACTCCATGGTTGAACTTAAGCATAGTGCACAAACCTCAAAACACAAGTGCTTCTCCTTTGTTCTAGAATCTTCCGTATCATAACTGCCCAAACTTCTTTTCTAGTTGAATTGCCATTATTTGTTTTTACTTTATGCTTCAGAACACACAATTCCATGAATCATAAAATAGATTAAGGGCATCTTTGATTCAAAGGATTCTCAAAGGAATTTTGGAGGATTCTAATCCTTAGGAATTTTTCCTATCTTGGTTGTTTGATTCGTAGGATTGTAAACCATAGGAATTTTTTCATAGGATTTATTTGCACTAGATTTCATAGGAAACATCTCATCCACTCGAACCTCTTTGAAAGAATCCTACGTTTTAGCTATGCACAATCAAACACTCATACAATCATGTAGGATTTGATGACTCACAAGTATAGGGGATCAATTTTAGCTCTTCTCAATAAGTAAGAGTGTCTAACCCAACGATGAGCAGAAGGAAATGACAAGTAGTTTTCAGCAAGGTACTGTCTGCAAGAGCTGAAATTGTAAGTAGCGAGTAGTTTGATAGCAAGATAATTTGTAATGAACAAGTACGATAATAGTAACAAATATGCATCAAGGTAGCCCAATCCTTTTGAGGCAAAGGACAGGCCAAAACGGTCTCTTATGATAAGCAAAGTGTTCTTCAAGGTACATGGAAATTTCATCTAGTCACTTTCATCATGTTGGTTTGATTTGTGTTCGCTACTTTGATAATCTGTTATGTGGGTGGACCAGTGCTTAGGTGTTGTTCTTACTTGAACAAACCTCCTACTTATGATTAACCCTCCCGCAAGCATCCGCAACTATGAGAAAAGTATTAAGGATAAATCCTAACCATAGCATTAAATTCTAGGATCCAATCGGTCCCTTACGGGATAGTGCATAAACTGGGGTTTAAGTTTCTATCACTCTCACAACCCACCATCTATTTACTACTCCACAATGCATTCCCTTAGGCCCAAATATGGTGAGATGTCATGTAGTCGACGTTCACATGACACCACTAACGGAATCACAACATACATATCATCAAAATATCGAACACATATCAAATTCGCATGATAACTTGCAACATGATTTATCCCATGACCTCAAGAACAAAAGTAACTACTCACAAACAACAAACATGATCATGATCAGAGGGGTATTAATATGCATAATGGATCTGAACATATAATCTTCCACCAAATAAATCATATACTAATCAACTATAAGATGTAATCAACACTACTAGTCACCCCCTAGCACCAATCTATAGTTCCGGTAACAAGATTGAATACAAGAGATGAACTAGGGTTTGAATGAGATGGTGATGGTGAAGATGTTGATGGAGATTGCTCTCCCCAAGATGGGAGAATTGTTGGTGACGATGATGATGATGATTTCCCCCTCCGGGAGGGAAGTTCCCCCGGCAGAATCGCTCCGGCGGAGGGCAAAAGTGCTCCTGCCCAAGTTCCGCCTCGAGAGGGCGGCCCTTCGTCCCGAAAGCCTCCTCCTTATTTTTTCTAGGTCAAAATCACTTATATACCAAAAGATGGGCACCGGAGCTGGGTCGAGGAGGCCACAACCCACCAGGGCGAGCCAGGGGGCCTGGCGCGCCCAGGTGGGTTGTGCCCACCTGGTGGCTCCCCTCTGGTACTTATTGACTCCAATATTTCTTATATATTCCATAAAAAATCTCGGTAAAGTTTCAGCCCATTTGGAGTTGTGCAAAATAGGTGGCATGACGTAGCTTTTTTAGGTCAAGATTTCCAGCTACTGGAATTCTCCCTCTTGGTGTGCACCTTGCAAATTAAGAGAGAAGGCATTAGAATTACTCCAAAAAGCATTATTATGGATAAAAAATATTATAAATAACGGTAAGAAAACATGATGCAAAATGGATGTATCAACTCCCCCAAGCTTAGACCTGCTTGTCCTCAAGCGAAAACCGAAATCGAGAAACATGTCCACATGCTTTGAGAGAGAGAGGTGTCGATAAAAACAAAATATGGACATAGTAGCATCATGTTGATTATTATAACAGCAACAAAATTTAATATAAGACTTTTATCATAGAACTTGCAACAAAATTTAATATTTAGAAGCAATTTTTATTTCCTTTTTGCACCGATGACAACTTACTTGAAGGATCTTGTTCAATCCATAGGTAGGTATGGTGGACACTTGAAAAGATTTGGGTTTTAGGGTTTTAGGATGCCCAAGTAGTATCTCTACTTAGTGCGGATTTTTTGGCTAGCAAAGATAGGGGCAAGCATCACATGTTAAAGGATCTATGACAATATGACTTCTGTGTGAATATAAACATACATTAACCGTTACGTTGTCTTCCCTGTCCAACGTCAACAATTTTGGCATATAATATTTTGATGAGGGCTCACAATCACAAAAGATTTCTAGGATAGTATATTTATATGTGAATCCTCCCTTCCCTTATTAATTATTTCATGAGTTGCATCATTGACTAATGCTATGTTTGTCAATCTCTAATAAAATTTTCTTACTTATACTTTTCCTTATGTGGTGCTATCACCTACCATAAGATTAGTATATGATCTTATTGATTTATTTCCTTTCTTTTATTTGTTTTTTTCTTTTTCTTTCTTTCTTATTTCTTTTCTTTATTTGCAACATGAAAGTAAAGAAAGTAAAAAATCAAACTAACTTTATTATATAACTTGCACATGATTACAATGATAGATTACTAAGCAAACTTCTAAAAGAAGAAAAGACCCAACTGAACTTTATTCATCTAAGCAAAAGATTGAACTAAGACAAGTAAAAGTAGAAAGATAGTGGGATGATACGATACCGAGTAACCTCCCCCAAGCTGGGCGGAAGCCAAGGGGAGTGCCCATACCCAATACTCAGTTCTCATTTGGTGGTGAAGAAGGTGATGGTGGTGATGAAGAAGGTAATTTTCCCTTTGCTTCCTTCAGCTTCGTCTCGATCTTCATCAGCCAAGCATATTCTTCCATATTGTTGGAGGAGCAGGAAGGCATGATGCTTAGCTTGATAAATCTGACCGGAAACAGCAAGAAAAGAGAACACAGGATTCTCTCCACGATACGGTGGTTAACAGGTTCGGGAAGTATATGTAGATTTTTTTATATTGGAGGACAAGCATATGAAAAAAAATGGAGTATGGGAGGTGTCCCAGGTTGGCACAACCCACCTGGGCGCGCCAGGCAAGCCTGGCGTGCCCTGGTGTGATAGAGGCGGGGTTGTCCCGATCTTTCGATGAGATGATAACTATCGATTTGGTGGAGACGACTTTGACGATCCGACTACAAACGTGCACGACGTTGCGCCTTAGCAATCGCTAAACCAACTCTGAGAGGTTATTGACCACGCTGCAGCACAATCAACCGGACCACGAAGGTCTATTCCTGCAAGCAATCGAAGAACAAGTAAGAATATGATAATGCAATCTGAATATTGCGAATATAGATGAAGTGTTGATAAAGGTGGGGATCCGTAAGCGGTCTTGGTCTGGTCGTTGGACACAAACGAAGTACACAAAGTTGCAATGGCTAACTTTTATCTAAACAAATCCCAAGGAAAAAGCTACTAGGTGGATCTACTTATATAGGAGCAAGGGGTGGCGGCCAAGGAGGTGGGAGGACGTCCCAAGGCAGCGTAAAACCAACCCTAGGTCGTACAAGGCTCATGGGCCCAAGTGGAGGTGATGCAACACCTTTGGACTTGTTGTTTGACTCGGATTCTGCTGCAGCATCAGATTGTTTCGTCCATATCTCAACTCTCAGGACGAATTTAAACGTGATTCCAATTGGTTTGGAAAGAGGATGAAATCTACTTTCCAACAAAAAAAGAATCATCCAATTCGGAGTCCGTATGAAAAAGTTCTTGGCGTTTTGAGTCAGGTATGTCTGTGCAGTCCGAATCTGAATCCAGAACGTGAGAGACTTGGACTCTATCTTCTCTTGGCCAAAAAGTGACATGAAGGGACTTTTTGAACAACACCTAAACTTCTCTTTTTCCCTTATCTTCATATGTGGATTGTACAAATGTCCCATACACCTGCAATTAGACATGACACAAAAGTTTGTAAAGTATTTTTGTTCTGGATAACATAAATAGATTGTTGAATAGTTTGCACTAGAAATCACCCGACAAATATGCATGTATGCAATATTTTTGGTCGTATTCAAGGTAGTCATGTCCTCATCATCCTCCCCTTCTTGAAAACAAAGCCGTCCCCGACGTTGCTTAATCTGAAATGTGGCTAACAAAAAAGACAAGGTGTACATGTTGTATATGTATATGTCATCCATTTTTACTTCCCGTGGATTTTGCACATATGACACATGTATACATGAGTAACTTTCGTAGTTAATAAAATATAAAGCCAAAATATTATCACAAGAAGTAGAAGGCATGAAAGTATTGCAACTCAGTTTGCACATATAAGTGAAGCTCTTATTCATATGAAAAGATTGAGAATATTCATCATTAAACCATGCCAAAATTGGTGAATAAACCTTAATTGCATTAAATTTACATGCTACAACATGCTTAAATAAGCAAACACGCAATAAGTCATTTGACACAGAATCATCACCAAGATTAGATGTCATACTAAAATGAGTAAACATTGGTTCTTTTGCATCAACAATTAATTCATTGGGTGCACTCAAAATTGTTGGTATTTCAGTTGTTTGATCACATGAAGCATTCATGACAGTAACATGATTCTCTAAAATAGGTGATGCGCTCAAATCAACAGGTAACTCAACACATGATGTATTCAAGTTAACTAGGCATGCATCATTCTCATGTGAAGTTATATCATCAATACCTTTACAGTTACCTTGTCGCAAAGATGTAGCTGATGTAGGTACGGATGATGGCAATGTACCATACTCTTGAGATGATGCCGCGCTCACAATCTGAGGTGTGGCTGCTCTAGTAGGTGCAACGATCGAGGAACCAACCGGTGGTGGTGAGCATGAACTGGAATAGTTGTTGTTGTAGTCACCCAATGCGTCCTCCTGTATTTGTCTCTCAAAGGTACAAGCACGAACATACATACCAGTAATACAACGAGGAATATACTGAAATCTTGCTTGAATATCATGGTTCAAACCACCAAAAAATCTATTCATTGTATCATCCTCAGATTCTTCTATGTCGCAATGATGCATATAAGATTTGAACTCTTGGTAGTAAGCATGAACAGTGTTGTTGCCTTGTTTAAATTGTTCAAATTTGCGAATATGAAAGCTCAACAAAAGAAACTAAGTGGGTGTGCATCCAACTCGCTTACTCACGAAGACCTAGGGCATTTGAGGAAGCCCATCATTGGAATATACAAGCCAAGTTCTATAATGAAAAATTCCCACTAGTATATGAAAGCAATATCATAGGAGACTTTCTATCATTGTCCCTTCTCTCTTTTTCTCTTTTTTTATTTGGGCCTTTTCCCTTTTTTATGGCCTCTTTTTTTTATTTTTTTTCGTCCGGAGTCTCATCCCGACTTGTGGGGGAATCATAGTCTACATCATCCTTTCCTCACTTGGGACAATGCTCTAAAAATGATGATCATCAAACTTTTATTTTTCTTACAACTCAACAATTACAACTCGATTCTTAGAACAAAATATGACTCTATGTGAATGCCTCCGGCGGTATACCGTGATATGCAATGAATCAAGAGTGACATGTATGAAATAATTATGAACGGTGGCTTTGGCACAAATACGATGTCAACTACATGATCATGCTAGCAATATGACAATGATGGAGCGTGTCATAATAAACGGAACGGTGGAAAGTTGCATGGCAATATATCTCGGAATGGCTATGGAAATGCCATGATAGGTAGGTATGGTGGCTGTTTTGAGGAAGGTATATGGTGGGTGTATGACACCGGTGAGAAGTGCGCGGTATTAGAGAGGCTAGCAATGGTGGAAGGGAGGAAAAAGTGCGTGTAATCCATGGACTCAACATTAGTCATAAAGAACTCATATACTTATTGCAAAAATCTAGAAGTTATCAAAGCAAAGTATTACGCGCATGCTCCTAGGGGGATAGATTGGTAGGAAAAGACCATCGCTCGTCCCCGACCGCCACTCATAAGGAAGACAATCAATAAATAAATCATGCTCCGACTTCATCACATAACGGTTTACCATACATGCATGCTATGGGAATCACAAACCTTAACACAAGTATTCTTTGAATTCACAAATACTCAACTAGCATGACTCTAATATCACCATCTTCATATCTCAAAACAATTATCAAGCTTCAATCTTTCCTTAGTATTCAACGCACTCAAAAGAAAGTTTCACAAATCTTGAATACCAAGCATATTAATATTAAGCAAATTACCATGCTATTAACGATTCTCAAAATGATCTAAGTGAAGCATGAGATATCAATAGTTTTTTAAAACAAATCCACCACCGTGCTCTAAAAGATCCAAGTGAAGCACACAGAGCAAAATTATAAAGCTCAAAAGATATAAGTGAAGCACATAGAGCAAAATTATAAAGCTCAAAAGATATAAGTGAAGCACACAGAGCAAAATTATAAAGCTCAAAAGATATAAGTGAAGCACATAGAGCAAAATTATAAAGCTCAAAAGATATAAGTGAAGCACATAGAGTATTCTATCAAATTCCAATTCATGTATGGCTCTCTGAAAAGGTGTGTACAGCAAGGATGATTGTGGCACACTAACAAAAAAAGACACAAATAATACAAGACGCTACAAGCAAAACACATATCATGTGGTGAATAAAAATATAGCTCCAAGTAAAATTACCGATGGAAGTAGACAAAAGAGGGGATGCCTTCCGGGGCATCCCCAAGCTTTGACTTTTTATTATCCTTGGATTATCTTGGGGGTGACATGGGCATCCCCAAGCTTAGGCTCTTGCCACTCCTTGTTCCATAATCCATCAAAACAATTTACCCAAAACTTGAAAACTTCACAACACAAAACTCAACAGAAATCTTGTGAGCTCCGTTAGCGAAAGAAAACAAAAGACCACTTCAAGGTACTGTAATGAACTCATTCTTTATTTATATTGGTGTTAAACCTACTGTATTCCAACTTCTCTATGTATTATAAACTATTTTACCAGCCATAGATTCATCAAAATAAGCAAACAACACAAGAAAAACAGAATCTGTCAAAAATAGAACAATCTGTAGTAATCTGTAACTAACGCAAACGTCTGGAACTCTAAAAAATCTACCAAAATAGGACGACCTAGAAAATTTATTTATTGATCAGCAGGAATTGGAATAAGTATTTTATCACGTTCTGGTAATTTTTAACAATTGTTTTCGTGAACAGAAAGATTCTAGAAATTACAGCAAGATCAAAGAACTATCATCCAAGAAGATCCTATAGGCCTAACTTGGCACAAACACTAATTAATACACAAAACCACATCTAAACAAAAGGTAGATGGATTATTTATTCCTAAACAGAAGCAAAAACAAAAAAACTAAAATAAAATTGGGTTGCCTCCCAACAAGCGCTATCGTTTAACGCCCCTAGCTAGGCATAAAAACGAGAATAGATCTAGGTATTGCCATCTTTGGTAGGCAATCCATAAGTGGCTCTCATGATAGATTCATATGGAAACTTTATTTTCTTTCTAGGAAAGTGTTCCATGCCCTTTTTTAATGGAAATTGAAATCTAATATTCCCTTCCTTCATATCAATAATTGCACCAACCGTTCTAAGGAAAGGTCTACCGAGAATAATAGGGCAAGAAGGATTGCAATCTATATCGAGAACGATAAAATCTACGGGCACATAATTCCTATTTGTAACAATAAGAACATCATTAATTCTTCCCATAGGTTTTTTAGTAGTGTAATCCGCAAGATGCAAGTTTAGAGAGCAATCATCAAAATGATGGAAATCTAGCAAATCACACAAGGTTTTGGGAATAGTGGAGACACTAGCACCCAAATCACACAAAGCATAAAACTCATAATCTTGAATTTTTATTTTAATAGTAGGTTCCCACTCATCATAAAGTTTTCTAGGGACAGAAACTTTCAACTCCAGTTTTTCTTCATAGGATTGCATCAAAGCATCAACGATATGTTCGGTAAAGGCTTTATTTTGACTATAAGCATGAGGAGAATTTAGCACGGATTGCAACAAGGAAATACAATCAATTAAAGAGCAACTTTCATAATTAAATTACTTGAGATCCAATATAGTGGGTTTAGCAACATCTAGATTTTTATTTCTTTCAATCCCACGTTTATCAATTTCGTCATCAAGATCTAAATACTCCGATTTTTTGGAACGCCTTCTAGGTAAAGGAAGATCATATTCAGTTTTATCAAGATTCAGATTGCAAAACAAAGATTTAATAGGGGACACATCAATAACTTTTAGATCTTCATCTTGATTTTCATAGGAATTGGAAGAACACGCTTTAATAAAGGCATCTTTGGAAGCACGCATCCTAGCGTTTCTTTCTTTGCACTCATCAATGAAAATTCTCATGGCTTTGAGAGACTCATTGATATCATGCTTAGGAGGAATAGATCTAAGCTTTAAAGAATCAACCTCGAGAGAAATTCTATCAACGTTCCTAGCCTAATCATCAACTTTAAGCAATTTCTCTTCTAGCAAAGCATTAAAATTCTTTTGTGAATTCATAAACTCTTTAACACTATTCTCAAATTCAGAGGGCATCTTATTAAATTTTCCATAAGAGTTGTTGTAGGAATTTCCATAATTATTAGAAGGATTACTAGGATAAGGCCTAGGATTAAAATTCCCTCTATATGCGTTGTTACCAAAATTATTCCTACCAACAAAATTCACATCCATAGATTCATTATTATTCTCAATCAAAGTAGACAAAGACATATCATTAGGATCAGAAGAAACACTCTTAGTAGCAAATAATTTCATAAGTTCATCCATCTTTCCACTCAAAACATTGATTTCTTCTACCGCATGCACTTTTTTATTAGTAGATCTTTCAGTGTGCCATTGAGAATAATTAACCATAATATTATCTAGGAGTTTAGTAGCATCTCCTAAAGTGATTTACATAAAAGTGCCTCCCGCGGCCGAATCTAAAAGATTTCTAGAAGCAAAATTCAATCCGGCATAATTTTTTTGTATAATCATCCACAAGTTCAAACCATGAGTAGGACAATTACGTATCATTAATTTCATTCTCTCCCAAGCTTGTGCAACATGTTCATGATCAAGTTGCTTAAAATTCATAATATCGTTTCTAAGAGAGATGATCTTAGCGGGAGGAAAATACTTAGAGATAAAAGCATCTTTGCACTTGTTCCAAGAATCAATACTAGTTTTAGGCAAAGACGAAAACCAAGCTTTAGCACGATCTCTAAGCGAAAAAGGGAATAGTTTCAATTTAACAATATCATTATCGACATCTTTCTTCTTTTGCATATCACATAAATCAACGAAGCTATTCAGATGAGTAGTGCCATCTTCACTAGGAAGGCCGGCGAATTGGTCTTTCATAACAAGATTCAACAAGCAGTATTGATTTCACAAGATTCAGTATTGGCAAGAGGAGCAATCGGAGTGCTAAGGAAATCATTATTGTTGGTATTGGTGAAGTCACACAATTTAGTAGTATCTTGAGCCATGGCGACAAACAAGCAATCCAACACATGAGCAAGCAAAAGACGAAAGGGGAAAAGGCAAAGGGAAAAGAGAGGGCGAATAAAACGACAAGGGTGAAGTGGGGGAGAGGAAAACAAGAGGCAAATGGCAACTAATGTGATGCGGGAGATAGGGATTGTGATGGGTACTTGGTATGTTGACTTTTGTGTAGACAACAGCGCCAGAAGTGGCTCGTTGTCGGGAGTCCAAATCTTTACTTGACTTTTGCCTAAGCCTCCCCGGCAACGGCGCCAGAAATTCTTCTTGCTACCTCTTGAGCACTGCGTTGGATTTCCCCGAAGAGGAGAGGATGATGCAGCAAAGTAGCATAAGTATTTCCCTCAGTTTTTGAGAACCAAGGTATCAATCCAGTAGGAGGCCACGCTCGAGTCCCTCGTACCTACACAAAAGCAATAGCTCCACGCAACCAACGCGATTAGGGGTTGTCAATCCCTTCACGATTACTTATGGGGGTGAGATCTGATAGAGAATATTTTTGGAATAGAGATGCAAAGTGAAAAGTAAAAAGGCAAAGTAAAAAAGCAAGCAAGATTAAAGTGATGGAGATTAATATGAGGAAAATAGACCCGGGGGCCATAGGTTTCACTAGTGGCTTCTCTCAAGAGCATAAGTATTCTACGGTGGGTGAACAAATTACTGTTGAGCAATTGACATAATTGAGCATAGTTATGAGAATATATAGGTATGATCATGTATATAGGCATCACGTCCGAGACAAGTAGACCGACTCCTGCCTGCATCTACTACTATTACTCCACTCATCAACCGCTATCCAGCATGCATCTAGAGTATTAAGTTAAAAACAGAGTAACGTCTTAAGCAAGATGACATGATGTAGAGGGATAGTTTCATGCAATATGATAAAACCCCATCTTGTTATCCTCGATGGAAACAATATTATACGTGCCTTGCTGCCCCTTCTATCACTGGGAAAGGACACCGCAAGATTGAACCCAAAGCTAAGCACTTCTCCCATGGCAAGAAAAACCAATCTAGTAGGCCAAACCAAAGTGATAATTCGAAGAGAATTGCAAAGATAACCAATCATACATAAAAGAATTCAGAGAAGATTCAAATATTATTCATAGATAGACTTGATCATAAACCCACAATTCATTGGTCTCAACAAACACACCGCAAAAAGAAGATTACATCGAATAGATCTCCACGAGAGAGGGGGAGAACATTGTATTGAGATCCAAAAAGACAGAAGAAGCCATCTAGCTAATAACTATGGACCCGTAGGTCCGAGGTGAACTACTCACACTTTATCAGAGGGGCTAGGATGATGTAGAAGCCCTCCGTGATGACGGCCCTCTCCGGCGGAGCTCCGGAACAGGCCCCCAGATGGGATCTCATGGGTACAGAAGGTTGCGGCGGTGGAATTAGGTTTTTGGCTCCGTATCTGATCGTTTGGGGGTACGTAGGTATATATAGGAAGAAGGAGTACGTCGGTGGAGCAACAGGGAGCCCACGAGGCAGGGGGGCGCACCCTACGGGGGTGGGCGCGCCCCCCACCCTCGTGACCGCCTCTTTTGTTCCTTGGAGTAGGGTCCAAGTCTCCTGGATCACGTTCGGTGAGAAAATCACATTCCCGAAGGTTTCATTCCGTTTGGACTCCGTTTGATATTCTGTTTCTCTGAAACTCTGAAATAGGCAAAAAACAGCAATTCTGGGTTGGGCCTCCGGTTAATAGGTTTGTCCCAAAAATAATATAAAAGTGGACAATAAAGCCCAATATAGTCCAAAACAGTAGATAATATAGCATGGAGCAATCAAAAATTATAGATACGTTGGAGACGTATCAGCGGCCCAATTAGATGTCATGTCTACTCGACACCCAATTAAATGGCTTTCGATGTCATGTCAAGCATCGGGAAAATTATAGGTGATATGAAGCTTTCCATTCCCCCATGACTCGGGCTTCCTAGAGCCCTTGGATCTAAGATCGAACGGTTGTATGGCGTGTTTCTAGACCTATGGGTGAATATCCTATCCTGGAGGGTTATTCTGCAAATTTTCAGCAACTTAGCATGCGACCGTTCGATCTCAGATCCAAGGGCTGCTAGTAGCCCGCATCATGGTCGCGCCTACCACGACCATCGCCTCGCTCGCGCGGGGGCGCCCTTGGAGATTTTAACACGGTGCGTTAGGCTATCTGATGTTGGCATGTCGTACATAGTCATCACTTAGTCACTCATACAACAAGGTTAGCTATAAGGTTGTCTATAAGTGTATTTTTTACTTCTCTCTATCTCTTTCTTTGTAGTATTTATTGCATTTGCCAAGGAGTGACCTCTTCCAATGAAATGGTGCTTAGATGAGGTGTTAAGGGCATTAAATGGCTTAGCAACTCAAGTCCCCAATGCATAGGTGCTTAGTTTTTTGTTGCTAAGTTTGCTTCATTTAATTCGCTATAGACTCAAAATTGTCTTTTTCACCTAGGTACACGCGCTTAGCACCATTTCTTCCTGGGGTCACCAAACTAGTCTCTCTCTTCTTAATTAACTTGCCACATCAGACTTTATGCCTATGTGGCAGGCTTAGCACCTGTACGAGCAAGTATAATAGTGGGCTATAAGCCTACTTACATGGCATTTTTGCATATGTGGAGGTAAGAGGCAAGGAAAAAGTGGAGGAGTGGGCTCTCATGCAAGAGCCAACCTCTACATGGTGGAGCATTGGGAGAGGCACATGTATACCATGGAGGTGCTCAGGAATCGGGAGACTCACGCCGGCTGTTGCGCCGCAGTTAAAATGACAATGGCAAGTCAAATCACAGGGCCCCACTTGTCCAGCAGTAACTCACTGTCAAATCACACAACCCTACATTTGCAGTAGCCTACTCCATCATCTTCTCGCATGTCTTCGAACTGACTAGACGGAACTGCCCCGCCTACCACGGGGGAAAAGCCCCGCCCTCGACTTTTAAATAGTATAGTATACTAATTTTATATCCATGGATTGCGCCATGGAGCACAGCCTCAAGAAAACGGCGGTACACATGTATGGAGTATACAACACGCCCGTCGCGTTCGCGTCGCACCCCAGACGGTCGGTCGGTCTGGCACGCCGCTCTCCTAATGGAACGCGCATCATATTGCGTTTGCACACACATGTGGGACCGCAATTGAGAACCGACCATAGGCACACTCCCCAATCTCGCAAGTCGGGTAAGTTAATAGAAGAGAGAGATGAGCAATAGTACTAGAGAAGTGTTGTACAGACGTTGGTGCCCGGACGATCCATGCATTACACGGAAGATCGGTTCATCCATGCATGTGACCAGACTCCAGCAGGCACGCCTGGATTGGTTATCGTCTACATATCATGCAGGCTGTGCTGTACAGGGCTGTAGTTCTCATGAGAAATCTAAAAGAAGGTTTCTTGTCATCTCGCAATATTAGGTGTCATGTGCTTCAGATCACTGCGAGGGTTAAACAGCGATAACTGAGTTCCTCCAAGGCGCTGGTCATTGGGGGCACATGCACGAAGACTACTCGGCTGCCATCTAGGTCAAGACGGCTATGTTAATTGGGACATCTATCAATGGACCCCTTTTCTACGAGTTTATCTTTAATTTGAGCTTTGATCCTCATCTAATTTGTCCGTCAGGATTCATGTTGTCTCCTTTCGGCAGTGAGGTTATGATTTCTTGTGATGTGGCATTTTTTGTGTTATATGTTATAATCCGGTGCTTCAGATCAAAATGACGACAACTGCGCCTCCCGGGCACGTGCATCAAGACTTCTGACAGTCATTGACGAGGTCAAGCAGGCTCCGGTAGACAAAAGAAAACTAGTACTCCACTATATAGGCAGGAGCCTCTGCGCTTGCTTGCTAGTGTTGCTCTCTTCACACTGTCTCGTCCTCTCCAGATCTAAACACAACAACGGTGGCCACACACACACTCTCTCTCTCTGCTCACCGCTGGTCACAGATCCAGCCGGTCCTCTCCGCGGGGGAAGGTGAGAAGGTGCAAGTTCACGCGGTCGTCCTCGGTGATGGCTCTTACCCAGTGCCGGCGCGTCCCGATCAGCGTGCCTTGCCGTTCTCTCCCAAGCACTGCTGGCTAGGGAGGGCCTCCGACCCCTTCTTCCTCGCTGCCGTAGTGTGGGCAAATCTGGCCTCCCGCCGCCCACCTAGCGACATCCCGGTGACCCTCAGGTATGACTTCCTTCGAAACCGGCCTTGCTCTACTTCCCGAGCTCCTGACGTCGCTGCATTTGTATCTTTTACTATTTCTCAGGCCCTCTCGTAGATAGGATCAATCGGCTGGTAGAAAGCCACCTAATTTTTTACTGTTAAGAGGTGAAGCTAGTTCATGCACTCGAATCTGGTACTACTTGATTCAAACAAGGAAGAAAGGGGGTGGGGGTGGGGGAAGATTTTTTACCTGAATCTAGGACTTGGTCGAAAGATGAAATAATGGGGACGAAAAGTAGCAGAGACTGGCTATCCAACTGGTCTCTTGGTCTAATAGGGAAATAAAGGGAAAATGCAGTACAAACTCAATATAAACCCGATCTATTGGTTGAAAAGGAAAGAAAGTGGGGACTAGGGGACAAGTCAACAGAGTAAGTCCAGCACTAGATTTGCTAGCCTCACACAATATAAGGTGGCTATACCGAACAAAAAATGGGACTAATCCAGATATCATGTTCTGATGTTTGTTGCCCTGAGCCACTCTTATGTAATGCCACTGGTAAAATGTGGCAGTTGCACTGTTAAAAGTAAGGACACGTTAAACCAATGTTGTTTTCAATGTAATGCCTCTAGTAATATGAATCAATGGCACTTTTTTTCATGTCCTGTTAAATTTCCCATTAAGATAAGTTGCTTCTTTTTGTTAGAAATGCAACTGTCTTGGTCCGCCTACTCTCCCGTGCCCAAATACCAACTCTATAGCCGTTGTTAATGTAGTGTTGCTGGTAAAATGAAGCAAGGGCACCATTAAAGTAATGTCATATTTAACGGTTGTCATAGTTAATCCTAATGCCCACACTAATATCTAACAATGCTGCTGCTTTAGAAATTGCTACTGCCCTTGTAGGATTGCCATTCAGATAAGGAATATGCTTCTTTTCATTTGATGTATGTTTCATCACTTGTTAGTCACCCTCCTCTCCACCTTTTTTGTGCAAATAGATATATACATTTCACGCTTGATCTTAGTTGAACTGCACAAATGATATCCAAATTATAGTTGAACAGTCCAGGAGGTTCACAACCAACCTTGATGTTCCTCAATTTTATTGCAACTAATGAAGAAGAAGATCAGTGTGTTTCGTTTTCTGATGGAAATGGAACCGGGGCTAGAGCCCTTTTCTTTTAAAAAAGGGTTTTTATCAGTTTTGCCATCGGTTGTATAACACTACTCAATTTTGCCACTAAAAATTTTCACTACTCAAAAATGCCATTGTTCCGTTAGATACAACCTCAAAAAGACCATTTTTCAACATTACCGTCAGGTCAAGGGACGTTGACCAAAGGTAGATGATGGGAATACCCCTGATCTCAATTTGCACTCTCTCTCCATAGTATGGCCCCACTTGTCAGGATAAAGAATTTTGAAGAAAAAAGAGACCCGTCGGGTTTCGAACCCAACACCTTGTTGTCGATGGGGCGCATGCCTACCATTCCAACCAACCCAAGCATCCGTTCAAACATAGAATTCTATTCTGATAGTGTAATCTACCTTGTCCTAACTAAAGAACCTAAGCCTTTGCATGACCTGCTCATGCCGGTTTTCCCAGTCGGAACCACAATCCCTAGCCGCCGCCTGCCTAACCCCTGACCTGGCACCGCCGGTCACCGGGCTGGCCGCCCAGCTCCGGCGCGCCTCCACTCGTCGCAACTGCGGCGCCTGCGGCCGAGCGCCGCCATGCTGCTCAATGAGTGCCGCCACTCGCCGCAGCTCAGCTCTGCCTCCGGCCCAGCAGGCAGCTCTGGCGCTTCTCCCAGTTGACTCTGCAGCTCCTCCTGGGTCTTGAAGTGCAATTGTTTCACGGTAATGGCGATGAATAGCATGCCCAAATCGGAGGGTTGCATCGGCCACCGGACTCCCCAACATGGCATAGGCTCTGAAATTCCTCCATGTGAATATACCAATTCTCAGTGTGCGTGTGTGGTTCAATATAGCTTGTAGAGGTCAAACTTCTTGTGTAGAATTTGTAGTAGCTGACGTTGACTTATTGATAACCGCGTGCTAGCTAGCAACAAGAAAAGACATGACACACTGCTGTGTTGGAATACTATTCCATCTACACGATATAAGGGATGTATCTCCTTTCACATCAAAAGATTTCTGTTGCTCAGCTGGTTAGCTCTCGCGGCGTGCAGGCCGTGGTCTTGGGTTCGAAGCGCCGCACTGCCAATTTTCATTTTCTCTTTTCATGCGCCCCTGACAAATGGGCCCACAAGTCAAAAGAGAGTGAAAGGGGAGTTGAAAATGGGATAAGGGTATTTTCGTCATCTACCTTCGGTCAACGTCCATTGACCTGACGGTAACGGTGAAAAATGGTCTTTTTGAGGTTGTGTCCAAAGGAACAATGGCATTTTTGATTAGTGAAAAATTTTAGTGGCAAAACTGAGTAGTGTTATACAACAGATGGCAAAACTGATAGAAACCCTTTAAAAATGAAGAAAAAGCTGCTAGCTCATGGGACATTGCTTCATTTTAGGTAAACTTCACCAAAAGGTCCGATGAATTGAGTCATCCATATTGGCGGCTGGTGTAATCCCTTCTACGACGGCGCTGACTGCAGATATGGTTCCCATCACAAGGTATGTTCCTTTTTGGTCTAACCGTTTGCCAAAGATCCTGCATGTTGAGTCTGCTCTTGTGCTACTGTTTTGGCACTGCCATGATAAAGCGGTAATGTTATTATTTTGCACCTTAATCTATTGACACTATTAATTTGAGGCAATGTTTTGGCACCGCTAGTGCCATTGATTTTTTTTCATATATCGAGAGAGGGGGTTTCCTTCGATTTCATTAAAGAAACCCAACCATAGAGAACCATTATCCGACAACATCTTAGTGTAAACGGGGAGTTATGCAACTACTACTAGAACAGACTGAGTACTAGCAGGAGACAAGTTAGGCAGGTAGAGGGACGCAGCACCAGCTCGACCAAGTTTGGATTAGAACCCAAATGCTACCACAGAAACATCAGGGGGAGATAGGGACTGAAAGAGCCAGCTTCAGCATCCCAGTCTAAGCACCCCCGGCCTCCATCCTTGCGATGCACGGTACACCTTGTTTGCCACCTGCTCGACCCTAGTGCCATTGATAAAATGAAGTAATAATAGAGTTAAAATAGAGCGAGTGTCCTCTCTATCATTTCATTTCCAATGTAGATAAAGAAAGTGCTTCTCTTACTTAGTATATGTTTCATCAACTAGTCCTATTTTTAATGTTTAAGCATTTCGGCAAACTGAGGTGCTTAATTTTAGTTGATCTAAACAAAAATAGAGATTGGAATGTCTCAAGGACCCTCCTTGTACTACTGTTGTGCACTGATGTTCATCACTGGCAGAAGATGTATCGGGGAAACTTGGGTCAATTTCCAGTATGAGGCATACCGTATGAGGCGTCGCAGGGCCTATCTCGCCCTCACATCATGGCATACTATGATACTATCACAGTATTCTCTTCTATTTATTAGTGCATGTTTCATCAACTAGTGCCAATATAATGTAATCACGCTTTTTCATTATCTGTGCAAACAGGGTTATTCAGCTGCATTTTGGAGGAACTACACAAATGTACGGATGGAACCGACATATATGCAGAGTGCGAGGTGTGCCAAGTAAAAATTACTGACACCAACCATGCTCCATGCATGCATTGGCATCCACCACCAGCAGTGGGATGTGTGACACTCTCTGTGCATGGATCTTTCTCGGCAGCAAATCCTATAACCAAACACTAGTAGCTTATATTGGCAGTTTTCTAGGGAGTACTCTTTTCTAAACGAAGAACCAATCTATTTTTCTTTATTTGTACACAGTGTCACAACTTTGACCCAAAGGTCCAGAGCTATTTTAAGGTGATTGGTGTAGTACTCAGAGACTGATTGTAAGCATGATTTTATTAGCTATCACACTGATTGTAAGCATGAGCAGATGGAAGATTAGGTTAGTGCGAAGCTTACCTTAAACCCTACCGCCACCGTTGAAACCAGTCGAGCGTCGAGTGAACCATGGAGAACTGCGGGGAAGCGACATCGCGCCATCCGGCCTCCTCTTGCGGTGGGAGAACGAATAATCCTGTGGCTCCGGCTAGCTCTGCACCCTCACGAACGACACACCGTACTTGATCGATTCATTATCCTCTGGGTGCTCGACCTTCGACCTGTACGCCCACCACCTCCGCCTAACTTTCGCCCCGGGCGAATCTGTCTGCTCCATCGCCCTGACCCCCTGACCCCCAACCCCAACCCCGACAACCGACCCCCTGATCCCCTGACCCCGACACCCCGACCCCGGCACGACACCCCGACCCCTCGACCCCGAAACAGCACCCCGACCCCGACACGGCACCCCGACACCGACACGACACCCCGACCCCCGACACCTCCCGAAAAAGTGTTCTTTGGCCTTCTAGAGGCCGACGGGGTCATATATTTGTGAATTATTAGTTAGGTCATATATTTTTTGATTTTGTTATGAAAAACATCATATATAATTGTGTTGATCGGGTAGATTTAAATGTGCAGTTATTTCATCGCTGCGAGGTTTGGTGTTCGACGACCTCGCCGTGCGTTTGACGAGCTCTGCCCCTTCTTTCGTGGGTGAGCACAAATGACATGTCCTCCTCCCCCATTAATTATTTTCTCTATTCCGGTGTTCGTGCCGATGAAACTTGATAGCTAGCTATATATGTGTCTTGAAACATCAGTATGCGTAACCAATATGTGTCTCCCATTCGAAAGCGTCATAGTTATAAATATGCATGCATTTGCATATTTATAACCTTGATTCTTTCGAATTGTCCAACACTATCCATGGACAGCCCGAGTATGTGTAGATTGGGTTGGTTTTCCCATATGCTTTGCTCTGGATCCGACGCATAAATTTCGTAGTGCCTCCCCTGTTGTTCTCCGGGTACACATCCTCTCTGTTTATTGCAGAGACGTGTATCAGGAGAACAACGGGGAGGTGCTGCCGAAATTTTGCGTCGGATCCGGAGCATAGCATGGGAAAATGAACCCAATCTACACATACTCGGGTGGGATTAGGACCTATCATTACCTATTAGAGTGTAGGTTGCATGGACGTAATAAAATTGACAAAGTAGATCAACTGATGAATATATACATGGTGAATTACATATATAATCATTGTGTGTCCAGTAGCTCTGAAAGTCAAGATGAGTGATCGTGCGTGGATGTATACCGGTCACACTGGTCAGAACAAATGGAGCGCTGAATGGTTCACAAAAATCAAGGGGTTTGTGCAAGCCGTATTTGCAAATGGCCAGAGGAAAACCTGGTGCCCCTGTTTCCGGTGCGGCAATTGGGAAAAGAGGACAGAGGCTGAAAAGGGCAAACACCTGTAGAAGAGTGGTTTTACGCCCGATTATGCGGTGTGGACATTTCATGGTGAGTCTGCCCAACGTGACCGAGCTGAGGTGGATCGTCGTCGCACCGACGAGCATGGTACCGGGATGGAAAACATGGTGCAAGACTATGATGATGCTCGGGATTCGGACGAGGAGATGGAGGAATATGCAAAGGCCTTCAATGAAATGTTGGAGTCTTCAAAACGTCCGCTCCACGAGCACACTGAGCTTTGTCAGTTGGATGCCATCTCACAAGTAATGGCTCTGAAGGCTCAGTTCAACTTGGGCAGAGAATGCTATGACGCAATTATTACAGTATTTGGACGCTTTCTACCCAAAGGCCATGTAATGCCTGCAAACCTGTACCAGTCGGGCAAAATCCTCCGTGCACTGAAGATGCCCTATGAGAGATACATGCCTGTGAGAAAGGATGTGCCTTATTTAGGCTTGACTATGCGGACTTGAACTATTGCCCCATTTGCAAGTCTTCCAGGTATATTGTGGTAGAAAACAGTATGGGTGAGAAGACACATACCAAAATCCCCGTTAGTGTTCTTCGATATATGCCAATCGTACCAAGACTTCAACGTCTTTTCATGGTCGAAGAGACGGCCAGGCAGATGACATGGCACAAAACAGGCAAAATAACCGTACTAGATGCAGATGGGAATCTGATGATGGTACACACATCGGATGGTGTTGCGTGGAAAAAGTTTGATGAATTACATGCTGACAAAGCGGCAGATCCGAGGCATCCTCGAGCCGGCATCAGCACGGATGGTTTCAGTGTGTTTGGTATGTCAGTAGCCCAATACAGTTGTTGGCCCGTATTTGTCTTTCCACTCAATCTCCCCCCTGGACAGATTATGCAAAGAAAGAACATTTTCCTGACGTTGATAATTCCAGGGCCCAACTATCCGGGGAAAAATATGAATGTGTACATGTAGCCGCTTAAGGACGAATTGCAAGAAGCCTGGGATAATGGGTTCAAGACATACGACGCCTATAGCAAACGGAACTTCATAATGCGTGTCTGGTACATGTACTCGACGCATGACTTGTCGGCGTATGCGCTATTCGTTGGCTGGTGTGTGCATGGAAGGTTCCCGTGCCCCACATGCAAGGGAGCTCTTGAGTTTCATTGGCTTCAGGCCGGTCGCAAGTTTTCTTGCTTCGACATGCATAGACAGTTTCTGGATCCTCGCCATAAGTTCAGTAAAGACAAGAAGAACTTCATCAGAGGTAGAGTTGTCAAAAACTCTGCACCACCTGCATTGACAGGCCAACAGACCCTGGATCAGTTAAACGCTCTCGAGCCAGATCCATAGCGTCCAGGGTACTTCAAGGGGTATAATTCTAAGCACGCCTGGACTCACAAAACATGCTTATGGGATCCGCCTTACTTCAAAGACCTCCTTTGCCCACACAACATCGACGCGATGCACACTGAGAAGAATATCGCCGAGGCACTTTTTGGTACATTGTTCGGCATAGATGGGAAGTCAAAGGATAATACTAAGGCTAGAGTCGATCTGGAGGCGCTGTGTGATAGGCCATTACAAAACATGAAAGAACCGAAAGGAAAGCAGAACTGGACGAAGCCAAAGGCATGGTTCAATCTTGGAAGGCCAGCTATGAGGGAAATTATCTTATGGGTGCAACAGCAGTTGATGTTCCCCGACGGGTATGCAACGAATCTAAAGAGGGGAGCGAATCTTGATAAATTGAAGATATTTGGTCTCAAGAGTCATGATTGGCACATATGGATTGAGCGGGTAATGCCGGTGATGTTGCGTGGCTTCATCCCTGAGGATGAATGGCTAGTCCTGGCAGAACTCAGCTATTTCTTCTGTGTTCTTTGCGCGAAAGAACTATCGCCTGGCGTGCTAGAAGAAATGGAAGAGTTGGCGCCGGAGTTGATCTGTAAGTTAGAGAAGATCTTTCCACCGGGCTTCTTTAATCCAATGCAGCATTCAATTTTGCATCACCCGACCGAGGCAAGATTGGGGGGGCCCGTGCAAAATCGTTGGTGCTACCCAACTGAGAGGATGCAGATGACGCTTCGAGAAAAATGTAAAAATAAACGTAGAATTGAAGCATCGATGGCTGAGGCATTCATCACTGAGGAGGCGGCAAACTTCGTAACAGCACACTACGAAGCCAAAAATTGTCATTTGCATAATCCGAAGCGTCGGTACAATGCTGACGACCCTAAAAAGGGTGGATCCAACCTCAGCCTATTCAAAGGGAATCTCGCACCAGCCAGTGTTTCACATCCAGTATCTCTGGATAACGAAGAATGGCGGACCATTTCGTTGTATATCTTCAACAACCTGATAGAAGTGCGGCCGTACATCGAGTAAGTTCTCGGTACATTGTTTCGCAACTTCTATTTCCTTTGAACTGCTCTTATTCCTGGATATTTCATACAGCCGATACGTCGCCATATTCTCGTATGGAGCGGTGATCCAAAAGGATTCTGTCGAAGAGTATGAGCTTCTCGCAAAGCAAGGAGGCGGCTATCCCGGTTTCATCTCTTGGTTCAAACAAACGGTAATTTTTATTAGACAATTTCATTTCATTCGCTAATTTGTGCTTAATGAAACAATCCTTTCATATTAAACTTGTAGGCTAATTCAGAGTCTATGGACGCCGAATTGAGACAAGTCGCTAATGGTTTTGACTATAAGGTTTGTTCATTTGACAAGTACGACATCAACGGGTATCGCTTTCGTACCTATGGCAAAGAGCTATCTATGGCCGACTGAAAGTCTAAAAATTGTTGTGTATCTGCTATCGGCGAAGGAGGTACCGAGTATTATGGGAGAGTTGAAGCAATTTATGAACTTCTATTCTATGGTGAAAACCCATCGAATGTCGTAGTCTTCAAATGTTATTGGTTTCAGCCGAAGGAGACTAGAAGGACTCATGAACATATAGGGCTAGTTGAAATCAACCAAAGCACCCATTTAGATGTTCCTGATGTCTATATTACGGCTCAACAGGCGACCCAAGTATTCTATCTACCGTGGGCCTGCCAAACTAATCCAAATCTGAAAGGTTGGGATGTCGTTTATGAAGTACCGCCACATGCTAGACTTTCTCCCCCAAAGGAAGAGGATTATGAACCTCACATTAACCCAGACACATATGAAGGAGAATTCTTCCAAGAGACACGTCTTTTCAAAAAGCGTTTCAAGAACCGCTATACTTCACCCCAAAACATTGAAGTAGACAGCGACAGTGAATCCGACATCACCCTAGAGGAGGAACAAGAAGAGCCGGAACAAGAAGAGGTTACTACTGCAGATGACCTGTCAATGCTTGACCAATTACGTCAAGGTGGCCTTGCACATGTTGATGCCACTGAACCCTATGAGCCCATCATTGATTATAGTGATGATGATGATTATGCATTTATTGATGATACTGATCGAGATTATTAGTAGTGTGAGGTATTCAATTTTTTTATGTTGTACTTGATGATGATACACTTAAGTGATATACATATTATTATTCATGTCGGTACTTTTTTATGTTGTACTAATTTCGTTTATTCTTTGTCATGGCAGGTGTTGAAAGATGGTGGGCGCTGGTCGGGAGCGCACCGAGGCCCCTTCTTCGTCGGCGCGTGGTGTGAGGTCTTCCATTCCACATGCACCTCTCCGCCGAGCGTTGCTGGACAGTATGGCGACACCGTCGGGCCCTTCTTCGTCGACCGCGGTGCCCAGCAGGGGACGAGGTAAGAAGAAGAGAGGAGGTGGAGCACGTGGTCGCGGGAGAGGAGGTAGGGTGACTGCTACGGCGCCTTCCTTGCTGCCACCCCCAGCTGTTTCACCTGAGCACGTGACTGCTAGGGTGGACTCGTCCGAGGAGGAGGCTACACGAACTCCGGTCCACGAGCCTCCGGTCCACGGGTCTTCGGCCCACGAGACCCCGGAGGAGCACACGTCTGGATGGGGTACCTGGTCGGATCAGCCTGAGGAGCCGAGTGGCCATGCTGATGATGGCGGGGAGCTGACTGATATTGAGGAGGAGGGGGGCAACGTCTACCAGCGTGGTTGTACACGGCTCCCGTCCGTGCCGGCAACCCGCGAGCAGAGGTGGTTGATTTTCCCTGATGGGGAGAGGTAAGTGCATTTAGTCTTTTTGTACCTTCTGCATTCACGTTTCTTCAAATAACTAATGCGTTGGCCTTGTCATGCTGCAGGGGTTGGGACCACCATGAAAGTGTCCGCCGGCCCAACTCCGTCCTTGGATTTCTGATTCGGCAAAACTTCTTGGGGTTTGTCACGTTGCCTGGTGAGGGTCGGCTTCCAGAGGTTGGATTGAGTTGGGAGCACTACTTAGCTGCCCCGGCCCCGCCGAGTGAGATTATCGACGGTGTCTTGTGCAAGACGAGGGCCGACGTGGTGATCACAAAGTTTTGGGTAATTTCTCCTTTACACAATTAAAAATCTTCAACTAGCTAGTTATTAATTGTACTAATCAATATTGTCTCATTTGATTGCATACATTCTATAGGTGTGAGGAGGGATACGAGGAGGAGGCGGCAGATGTTATCGACAAGGAGTGCAAGCGCCTACTGCAGAACTTACGACATGAGGTTCGGGTGCAGGCTGTTCGAGACTACTACGCCGGGCGTGGTATCAAGAAGCCCAAGCAGGCGTGCCGCGATAAGTTCTTGAGTAAGGAGCAGTACATGAAGGTAATTCTTAAGGCCTTGTACTTAGTTCCTTCATTTAGTAATTCATAGCCGTAGCGCTCAAGTTTCTATTTGCTAACTTAGGCCGCTCCGAGATGGTGTGCGGATCGGATGGATTGTTGGGAGGTGTTGGTCAATGCATGGTGCTCAAAAGAATGGCGGGCCACCCACAACGAGGCCAAGGACAAACGTGCCCAAATGGAAGGTGTGCCACACCATCAAGGCAACTCCAGCTTATTTCAGTACGGGCGGAACTGGGTATGTGGTTTGCTTCATGATTCATGCAATTCATTCATCATGCTAGCTTTAGCCCTTTAATTACCAATTTACTTTGTTTCTCTCTTTCAGGCACGCTACAATAAGGCGCATAAGGTGCCAGAAGTGTACGACCTGTATGCCATGGCCCACACTAGCCCTTACAAGAAAGTTAAGGCATTCTCTGCGTCTGACCTCGATGATCCAAAGAACTTCACCAACATCTCCGCCCACGACAAGCTCGTGTAATATAGAGATCAGGGGAAGGCGAGGAAAGGGGAGGACTTTAACCCGAGCAAGGGTCCCATTGATACAGAGTTGCTGATGATATCTGGTGGCGGGAGGTCCCATGGCTCCATAGCCATGGGAGATGGACTTATCCGTTGTCCTAGCACTCTCCTGGAGAGCAAGGCGCGCCAGTCGAGCTCCGCTCCTGAGATAAGGCCTCGTGAACGTCCAGTCCAACTCGCCATCAAGGTTAGTTATACGTACTCAGCTATCTTTCTCCATTACATTGTGTGCGCTTCCATCAATGATTACAAATGGTCATGTGAGTGGTGTTGCAGGCTGCTATACAGAGTGAGAGAGATAGAACGGAGAAACTTCTGGCGGAGGCGGCGGAGAGGCAGCGGGAGTTGGAGGAGAAGACGACAAAGATGTTGGAGAAGGAGAGGGCACGGAATGACATCCAGGCAAGGGCCATGTATGAGCTCCTTGTGGTAAGTTTCTTCTGCAGATTACTTGCTAGTCTTAACATTTGAGTCTCATTACTAACTAGTATGACTCTGTTGTCAAAACCAAATGTGCAGTCTGTGTGCGAGAAGTCCGATCAGACCGCTCCGCCGATGCCAGTGATTGCTCCTGGGAGCACGGTGAGTTTAATTTGAATAGACATTACTTGCTAGTCTTAACATTCGAGTGTCATAATGCTAACAAGACATTGGAAATGATCTTTGGTGCAGCTTAACTCCAAACACGCATTGCACGATCCTTCTCCAGCTACCGGCACGAGCCAGCCCGCTCCTACACCTCCCTGGTCACGGTAAGTTTCTCTAGTGTTTTGTTTAACAAATGCATAAAGACCTAGACTTAGCTTTATTTCCTCCAATATGCTTACCATAATGACCTAGAGTTAGCTTCTTTTCCTCCAAAATGACTTAATAAGCTTACTGACCTCATAAACCATCCATTTTACCTAAGTTAGCTCTAAAACGATCTGTACTTAGCTTACTTATGTCAAAAATTGCATAATTAGCTTAGTTAGCTCATAACGATCCATTTTACCTAAGTTAGCTCTAAAATGACCCATTTTACCTTAGTTAGCTTATAAATGATCCATTTTACCTAGATTAGCTCCTAAATGATCTATTTTACCTACGTTAGCTTTAAACTGACCCATTTCACCTAGGTTAGCTCCAAAATGACCCATTTCACCTAGGTTAGCTCCAAAATGACCCATCTTACCTAGGTTAGCTTATAAATGATCCAGTTTATCCAAGTGAGCTCTAAAATGACCCAATTTACCTAGAGTAGCTCCTAAACGATCCATTTCACGTAAGTTAGCTAAAAACGATCCATTTCACCTAAATTAGCTCTTAAATGATCCATTTCACCTAAGTTAGCTAAAAAAGATCCATTTCACCTTAGTTAGCTCAAAAACGATCCATTTCACCTTAGTTAGCTCATAAACGACCCATTTCAACTAAGTTAGCTCATAAATGATCCATTTCACCTAAGTTAGCTAAAAAAACGATCCATTTCACCTTAGTTAGCTCAAAAACGATCCATTTCACCTTAGTTAGCTCATAAACAACCCATTTCAACTAAGTTAGCTCATAAATGATCCATTTCACCTAAGGTAGCTCATAAATGATCCATTTCACCTAAGTTAGCTAAAAAACGATCCATTTCACCTTAGTTAGCTAAAAAACGATGCCCTTCACCTTATTTAGCTCATAAACGACCCATTTCAACTAAGTTAGCTCATAAATGATCCATTTCAACTAAGTTAGCTCATAAACGACACATTTCAACTTAGTTAGCTCATATATGATCATTTTCACCTAAGTTAGGTCATAAATGACATATACTTCTTGTTCTAGTCTTCTTCTTGTTCTAGTCTTCTTCTTCTAGTCACCTTGTGACGCCCGGATAATAAGGCTACAGTAATCCCCTCTTAATGATGCCATGTCATTGCAGTAATTTGCTAAACCCCACTTTGATCCAAGCCGAATTCGAATTCAAATTTGAAATATAGTCAAATTCTTATTTCTTTGAACTGTCAAATAAAAATGTTCGATGGTTTGCAAATATTCACTAACCAGTTTTCATGTGAGGATCAACATTTTTCAAAAACTTAAAATGCCCCTAAGCCATTTAAAAACTAGCCCAACATCAATTAAATGGAACTTTTTGGTTTAAATAAATATGCAAACTTTTCAAAATAAATTGGAACTCTGTGCGCTAGCTTAAATCTTTGCCTAACAATTTTGGACCAAATTTCATAATCAGATAATATGAATTAGTACAGAAGTAAAATGTAAAACAATAAAGAAACTAGAAGACTGAAAATATAAAAGAAAAAGGACAAACTCCCCTGGGCCGCCTCGGCCCAGCTGGCCACCGAACTGGCCGGCCCACCCCGTCGCCAGGCCCAGCTCAACTCCCCCCATAACCTAGCCCGCAGCCACCCTCGCTCCCGAATCCCCCCACTCCCTCTCATCCTCCCGTGCGCTGCCACCCACAGTGGGAGGCGAGAGCCCCGACCTCCTCCGTCCCAGCGACCAGGTCCGGCCAGCCTTCGTTGTCCCTTCCCGTTCCCAGACGGATCCGACCGCAACCATTTCATCCCCGGTGCCAAGTCCGTCGTCTCGTGCCGTCCCGCAGCTCCTCCCGCCGGCAACGACCTGCACCGCATCCCCATCCTCCTCCCCACCGGACTGCGCCCGCCTCACCGACGCCGCGACACCGCCCCGTCATCCTCGTCTCCTCCACGCCGGACGTCCTCGACCTTCTCCCTGGTGGCCTACACCGAGCCACGTCGACCCCTCCCATTCAACGCTCGTGAACACGCTCCCCTTCCCCTCTGCTCGCTCGTCACTGAACGCGCCTGCGCTACGGGCCAGACTCGCCCCGCACGGCGCGCCATCGCGCGCGCGCACACACGCCGCCCCCTGCTGCCCTCGCCACGTCCTCGCTTAGGCTGCGCCTGGCCGCGCTTGCGTGCCCCTAGCCGTGCCCGCATAGCCCCGTGCAGTTGCTGCCTTCTGCTGCTGCTCGTTCCTGCTGCTGCCGTGGTTGCCGCTGCGCCCCACGACCGCCCGTGCCTGCTGCTGGCTTCAACCACCACCGTAGCCGCTTGCGCCGCCCTACCTCGCTCGCGGCCGCGCCCGCCATCGGCCGCTGGTGCCGCGCCTGCCGCTCCCCCCCGCCGCTGCTCCGCCCGGTCGGCCTCGCCGCGCCCTGGTTTCGACCAGCGCTCGCGCGCGTGCGGCCTAGCCATGGCTGGCCAGCTACTACAGCCGCCGCCGGGCCCATGTGGGGAATTAGATTAGGTAATTAATGTAATTACCCTGCCCCCTAACCCTCACTGTCAGTAGGGCCCCACACTACAAAAATAATAACAACCCTTTAGATAAATTACTCCTATGACATGCGGGACCCACTGTTAGATTAATCCAGGAGATTAAAATAAATAAAATGATGATTAAGTGTTTGTGCCAATGACACCTGGGCCCCATCTATAATTTGACCAGTCAATAGTCAAACAGTTGACTGTTGATTGGACTGTTGACTGATTCAACTGGTCCCGCTGTGAGCCACATATGCATCTCTCTGGGTACACTCTCTGTGTACCCATAGCATTTTATTCTTTTATTTCGAAATAATATTAATTCCAGAAAATTTTAAAAATTATTTAAAACTTCAACAAACCATATAAACTAAACCGTAACTCCGATGAAAAAGTTTTATACATGAAAGTTGCTCAGAACGACGAGACGAATCCGGATACGCAGCCCGTTCGTCCACCACACATCCCTAGCTTAGCAAACACGCAACTTTTCCCCCTCCGGTTAATTTGTCCGAAAACGCGAAACCGGGAATACTTTCCCGGATGTTTCCCCCCTTCGCCGGTATCACCTATCCCTACGTTAGGTCACCTCTAGCACAACGTATTGCCACTTCTTGCTTTTTGTTACATTTTATTGCTCTGTTATTTATTGTCTTCCCCCTCCGTTACTTCTTTCCGGTAGACCCTGAGACCGATGCCGGTACCCCTGTGATCGACTACATCGACGACCCCTCCTTCTTGTCTGAGCAACCAGGCAAGCCCCCGCCCCCTTGATCACCAGATATCGCCTATTCTTCTCTATACAGCTTGCATTAGAGTAGTGTAGCATGTTACTGCTTTCAGTTAATCCTATACTGCTGCATAGCCTGTCCTTGCTACTACTGTTGTTACCCTTACCTGCTATCCTACTGCTTAGTATAGGATGCTAATGTTCCATCAGTGGACCTACACTCTTGTCCGTCTGCCATGCTATACTACTGGGCCGTGATCACTTCGGGAGGTGATCACGGGCATATACTATATACTTTACACTGTTACATTACCTGTGATACTGTTCGGAGATGGGGGCTGAAGGGGCAGGTGGCGCCATCCCGGTAGAGGTGGGCCTGGGTTCCCGACGGCCCCTGACTGTTACTTTGAGGTGGAGCGACAGGCCAGGTTGAGACCACCTAGGAGAGAGGTGGCCTGGCCCGGGTCGGCGTTCGCGGATACTTAACACGCTTAACGAGATCTGGGTATTTGATCTGAGTCTGGCCATTTGGTCTATACGCACTAACCATCTACGCGGGAGTAGTTATGGGTATCCCGGCGTCGTGGTATCAGCCGAAGCCTTCGTGATGTCAGCGACTGAGCGGCGCGCGCCAGATTGGACCGCGTGACGTGACTTCCGTTGTACTGGAGGTTGCTAGGTCTGCTTCCGGCCGCCCACGCAACATGCATGTGTGCTAAGGGCGATGGGCCCAGACCCCTGTGCGCTTAGGTTTAGACCGGCGTGCAGACCTCTCTGTTGTGCCTAGGTGGGGCTGTGACGTGTTGATCTTCCGCGGCCGGGCATGACCCCAAAAAGTGTGTCCGGCCAAATGGGATCAAGCGTGTTGGGTTATGTGGTGCACCCCTGCAGGGAAGTTTATCTATTCGAATAGTCGTGTCCCTCGGTAAAAGGACGACCCGGAGTTGTACCTTGACCTTATGACAACTAGAACCGGATACTTAATAAAACACACCCTTCCAAGTGCTAGATACAACCCGGTGATCGCTCTCTAACAGGGCATCGAGGAGGGGATCGCCGGGTAGGATTATGCTATGCGATGCTACTTGGAGGACTTCAGTCTACCCTCTTCTACATGCTGCAAGACGGGGGCTGCCAGAAGCGTAGTCTTCGACAGGATTAGCTATCCCCCTCTTATTCCGGCATTCTGCTGTTCAGTCCACTGATATGGCCCTTTACACATATATCCATGCATATGTAGTGTAGCTCCTTGCTTGCGAGTACTTTGGATGAGTACTCACGGTTGCCTTGTTCCCCCTTTTCCCCTTTTCTGTACCCGATTGCTGCAACCAGACGTTGGAGCACAGGATCCAGACGCCACCGTCGACCACGACTCATACTACTCTGGAGGTGCCTACTACTACGTGCAGCCCGCTGACGATGACCAGGAGTAGTTAGGAGGATCCCAGGCAGGAGGCCTGTGCCTCTTTCGATCTGTATCCCAGTTTGTGCTAGCCTTCTTAAGGCAAACTTGTTTAAGTTATGTCTGTACTCAGATATTGTTGCTTCCGCTGGCTCGTCTATGATCGAGCACTTGTATTCGAGCCCTCGAGGCCCCTGGCTTGTATTATGATGCTTGTATGACTTATTTTATGTTTTAGAGTTGTGTTGTGATATCTTCCCGTGAGTCCCTGATCTTGATCGTACATGTTTGCGTGCATGATTAGTGTACGATTGAATCGGGGGCGTCACAAGTTGGTATCAGAGTTAACTGCCTGTAGGGATCCCCCTTTCCAACTCCTTGGCCAAAGTTGAGTCTAGACTTTACAAAACTTTTATAACATGGTTGTGCGGCCCATGGGCCCACGTCGCCATTGGGTGGTATTAGGATCTTTTTATTCCTCGTCTATACTCTGGGACTCTGATCTCTCTTCTATTCGGGTTAAATGATTTTACTAAATCTGACTCTAGGTTCTCGTAACTACTTCCTCCCGGAGAGCCCCTTATTATAGATGATTGCCGGCTGCACCAGAAGATTTCGAAGATAATCTCCGATATTCTCTCCAGACCTTGTGCCCATTGCTTTTGCAATTCCCTACCACCGAAACATCCCTATGGATAAATACTTACACCTGTTGTTCTTACTTTTAATCCCATTGATCTTGTTATTACAAGATACCCTGAAATTCTCTCTAATGTTTCGAGAATACTTTGTGCCTACTGCCTTGCTGTTCTTTGTCACCTGAATACCCCTACGGATAATTCTCGCACTTATCGAGTATCCGCTCATTCCCCGTTGTTCATGTGTTTCACCAAGGACTTCAAAATATCATTCGATCTTCCGAAAATCCCGAGCAGCTTATTGCTCTTGAAATTCTCGCTTGCTTGCATTATGGTTAATCCCATAAGTTTCGTAATCTTATTGGCCTCCCTTGTCTTTATCATTTTAAGTCCGTTGATTCAATATGTTGAGGATGCTCGCATTCCTCAGTCGAATCCTAGGATTCATCCTTCCGGCTTAGACGTTATTTGGATATGAGCTGGTTCTTGACCAATCAATGCCTTGATCGTTTGTGCTTCCAAGTCTATTGAACTTATTCATTTTCGTTCAGAACGATTGCTTCTGATCCCTTGATTTGGAAATCATAAAATTTCTTTGCATTAAGCTTTGAAGTAGTTAGTTGTTTTTTTATAATCCGATGCCTTGGCATTCCTTCTTGATAGAGGCAAAGGGTGTCCCGATCTTTCGATGAGATGATAACTATCGATTTGGTGGAGTCGACTTTGACGATCCGACTACAAACGTGCACGACGTTGCGCCTTAGCAATCGCTAAACCAACTTCGAGAGGTTATTGACCACGCCCGAGCACGATCAACCTGACCACGAAGGTCTATTCTTGCACGCAATCGAAGAACAAGCAAGAATATGATAAAGCAATCTGAATATTGCGAATATATATGAAGTATTGATAAAGGTGGGGATCCGGAAGCGGTCTTGGTCTGGTCGTTGGACACAAACGAAGTACACGAAGTTGCAATGGCTAACTTTTAACTAAACAAATCCCCAGGAAAAAGCTACTAGGTGGATCTACTTATATAGGAGCAAGGGGTGGCGGCCAAGGAGGTGGGAGGACGTCCCAAGGCAGCCTAACACCAACCCTAGGCCGTACAAGGCTCATGGGCCCAAGTGGAGGTGATGCAACACCTTTGGACTTGTTGTTTGACTCGGATTCTGCTGCAGCGTCAGATTGTTTCGTCCATATCTCAATGCTCCGGACGAATTTAAGGGTGAATCCAATTAGAGTGGAAAGAGGACAAAATCTACTTTCCAACAAAAAAAGAATCACCCAATTTGGAGTCCGTATGAAAAAGTTCTTGCCGTTTTGAGTCAGGTATGTCTGTGCAGTCCGAATCTGAATCCAGAACGTGAGAGACTTGGACTCTATCTTCTCTTGGCCCAAAAGTGACGTGAAGGGACTTTTTGAACAGCACCTAAACCTTTCTTTTCCCTTATCTTCATATGTGTATTGTACAAATGTCCCATACACCTGCAATTAGACAAAACACAAAAGTGTGTGAAGTATTTTTGTTCTGGATAATATAAATAGATTATTGAATAGTTGACACTAGAAATCACCTGACAAATATGTATGTATGCAATATTTTTGGTCGTATCCAAGGTAGTCATGTCCTCATCATCCTCCCCTTCTTGAAAATAAAGCCGTCCTCGGCGTTGCTTTATCTGAAATGTGGCTAACAAAAAAGACAAGGTGTACATGTTGTATATGTATATGTCATCAATTTTTACTTCCCGTGGATTTTGCACATATGACACATGTATACATGAGAACTTTCATAGTGAATAAAATATAAAGCCAAAATATTATCACAAGAAGTAGAAGGCATGAAAGTATTCCAACTCAGTTTGCACATATAAGTGAAGCTCTTATTCATATGAAAAGATTGACAATATTCATCATTAAACCATCCCAATATTGGTGAATAAACCTTACTTGCATCAAATTTAGATGCTACAACATGCTTAAATAAGCAAACATGCAATAAGTCATTTGACATAGAATCATCACCAAGATTAGAAGTCATATCAAAATGATTAAACATTGGTTCTTTTGCATCAACAGTTAATTCATTGGGTGCACTCAAAATTGTTGGTATTTCAGTTGTTTGATCACATGACGCATTCATGACAGTAACATGATTCTCTAAAATAGGTGATGCGCTCAAATCAACAGGTAACTCAACACATAATGTATTCAAGTTAACTAGGCATGCATCATTCTCATGTGAAGTTATATCATCAATACCTTTACAGTTACCTTGTCGCAAAGATGTAGCTGATGTAGGTACGAATGATGGCGATGTACCATACTCTTGAGATGATGTCGCGCTCACAATCTGAGGTGTGGCTGCTCTAGTAGGTGCAACGGTGGAGGAACCAAGCGGTGGTGGTGAGCATGAACTAGAATAGTAGTTGTTGTAGTCACCCAATGCATCCTCCTGTAACTGTCTCTCAAAGGTATAAGCACGAACATACATACCAGTAATGCAACGAGGAATATACTGAAATCATGCCTGAATATCATGGTTCAAACCACCAAAAAATCTATTCATTGTATCATCCTCAGATTCTTCTATGTCACAATGATGCATATAAGCTTTGAACTCTTGGTAGTAAGCATGAACAGTGTTACTGCCTTGTTTTAATTGTTTCAATTTGTGAAGCAATTCACGACGATAGTAAGGAGGAAAAAATTGTTACCTCATTACAGCTTTCAAATCTTTCCAAGTTGTGGGTTGGTTATCAATGTTTTTCTTACAATGCACACTCCACCAAGCAGAAGCAAAACCAGTAAATGCTCTAGTGACAGCTCGTACTCGCTCAAGTTCAGAAAAGTCATGGTGACTAAAAACTTGTTCTACTTCAAGCTCCCAAGCTAGATAAATAGCAGGATTAAATCTACCCTCAAATAACGATAAAGAGATAACCTCACCATGTGCTTGTGTGTGTTGTCCCAACTCTCGTGATGGTGATGATGTGTCCGTCGTCCAAGAACTTCTGTCTTTGGAACCTGTCATGATTAGTAGAAACAAGAAACAAAATTCGAGAATAATGTTCCTATGAACTACTAGGATGTGGTTGTAAAGTGCTCACAGTAAAGCAAATATCAATATCTTACAAATTCTTACCATGCGGCAGGTGGTGACCGGCAACCAGCGGTGTCAAATAACTCCGAAGATTGAGTAAAGCGATTGCAGGTGAGCGTATGTATACACGGTGTAGAAATATGTGGAGCTTGGAATGCCAAATATATGGTAGCAAAAGACCAGCAATAACCAATTCAGAGATGCAATGTTGAATAAACGGTCAACGGCGGTACTGTGCTGGTCCTAGGATAGACCGTGCTAGTGACGCAAGCCTAGAACACTAAAAAAATCACGGCGCGACGCGTAACAAAGGCGGAGCACACTCTGAATATCTTTTTTTCTCCTTTTTCACGGAATTTTTTTCACTTTTTTTTCTTTTTTTTCTTTTTTTCTCTCACTTTTTTTTCTTTTTTTTCTTTCTCTTTTTTTTCACAAACAAGCTAGATAAGATGTAGATTGGATCTAGTGATGACGCGAACGACCTCAAGTATGATTATGACAATGAATGATGGGGAGTACGTGGTGGAAATTGATGGATGCGGTGGTGGACAGCGGATGCAATAATGACGCGGTGGTGGTATATGCCAACGGCAATGAAGATGGTGCGGCGGTGGCGTGACAAACTGTGAACAGAACTCGAAACTCTAAAGGACTAGACACTAAGACCAGCAACTTGACACAACGATGTAACCGCAAATTCAACAAAGCAAAACACTAAAAAGGTTATGCAAAGGCTCAGATTGGCTTGGACAAAGGATGAACAGATCTAACTTTTTGTGTGGCTTTTTCTTGGACAATAGGTAAGAAAATAAATCTAATCTAGGGATAACTGCAAATTCTCACCGAGCAACCTGAAAACTGATACCACTTGATAGAGGCAAAGGGTGTCCCGATCTTTCGATGAGATGATAACTATCGATTTGGTGGAGTCGACTTTGACGATCCGACTACAAACGTGCACGACGTTGCGCCTTAGCAATCGCTAAACCAACTTCGAGAGGTTATTAACCACGCCGGAGCACGATCAACCTGACCACGAAGGTCTATTCCTGCACGCAATCGAAGAACAAGCAAGAATATGATAAAGCAATCTGAATATTGCGAATATATATGAAGTATTGATAAAGGTGGGGATCTGGAAGCGGTCTTGGTCTGGTCGTTGGACACAAACGAAGTACACGAAGTTGCAATGGCTAACTTTTAACTAAACAAATCCCCAGGAAAAAGCTACTAGGTGGATCTACTTATATAAGAGCAAGGGGTGGCGGCCAAGGAGGTGGGAGGACGTCCCAAGGCAGCCTAACACCAACCCTAGGCCGTACAAGGCTCATGGGCCCAAGTGGAGGTGATGCAACACCTTTGGACTTGTTGTTTGACTCGGATTCTGCTGCAGCGTCGGATTGTTTCGTCCATATCTCAATGCTCTGGACGAATTTAAGGGTGAATCCAATTAGAGTGGAAAGAGGACAAAATCTACTTTCCAACAAAAAAAGAATCACCCAATTCAGAGTCCGTATGAAAAAGTTCTTGCCGTTTTGAGTCAGGTATGTCTGTGCAGTCCGAATCTGAATCCAGAACGTGAGAGACTTGGACTCTATCTTCTCTTGGCCCAAAAGTGACGTGAAGGGACTTTTTGAACAGCACCTAAACCTTTCTTTTCCCTTATCTTCATATGTGGATTGTACAAATGTCCCATACACCTGCAATTAGACAAAACACAAAAGTGTGTGGAGTATTTTTGTTCTGGATAATATAAATAGATTATTGAATAGTTGACACTAGAAATCACCTGACAAATATATATGTATGCAATATTTTTGGTCGTATCCAAGGTAGTCATGTCCTCATCACTTCTTCCTTTGATTGAGTACCGATACTCACATCAGCCCCGTTGTGGACCGCCATACCCATTGCCGGGTTATTATCCGACAATGTCCTTCACAACCAAAATTCTTGTGAGTTCTTTACCTGATACATAATGCCCTTGGTAAATTGTATCATCTGCTTGGCCAACCATGCTCTGCTTTCGAGCTGGTGGTATTTACTATTGAACCTTGTGGTATATGTTTCCACGATACCCTGACGGGTTGAAACTATGCCTTCTTTAATATGTGTGAACTCGAAAGTTTTCACGAGTCATACTCATCTAGTATTTCACCAGGTAAAACTTTCAACACTAATGCGTTTATCAAAGCGAGAAGTGAATGAAAGGTTATGCATTGGAGAAGTGGGAGTCGACCTTGAACCTTGTGTTCATGCCCATGTACACGATATAGATCTTATCATTAAAGCTTCTCTTAAGTTAATTATTCCATTGGTATAAGTTCATCTTATATCTGGGATGTGGCCTTTTGCAATTGTGGTTCCGACCATGTTCTCCTTTAAATACCATTTCTCATGTAAGTTTAAGCACTTGCCTTCTGTAGAGCAATACCCCAGTCCAACCTCTACCTTGATCTATCGTCGGGTATTACCCTCTGGTATCTCGAGAATATCTAAGAACTGTGTTGCATCTTATGAGTCTTCATCAGCTATTATTTCTCACTGATTCCAATTTTTCATGGGTTCTGAGTTGTTAGTCGCTCAAGAACACCGGTAAGTGAACCGACTCAGCACTTTGGTTCGACAACTCTAAGTAATCTTTGTTGCTTACGAGTTTAATAATCCTTCTAGTCATCCCTAGCCTGATTGTTATACATTATCATGCTAAATTTTAACCATGCTACCTGGTCCTTCTCGGAGCACTAATTTCGACGATGAGCTAAGCTTACGTCGATTTTCCTTGTCATATCATTTCACCTTGAACAACAAGCTTGATTTCAAGTTTGTGTCGTACCCTTGGTTCCAGTAACTTTTGCTCCATCATTCCGTTGACTTGATGTCATCGCCGACTGATTACATCTTCATGAAACCTCTCGACAAATGTGTCGAGATCATCATCAACATTCTGTGCGTTTCCATGATATCAATCGAATTCACGATGAGAAATACATCCTTGCCCTCGATGAGTTGTGTTATCATCGGCCATCTTATTGTCTTCCCTCCAACACAAACTTGTTCGTGTTTTGTGTTATACCTTGAGTTCCTTGCTACCCAACATTTGTTCTTCTTTACCTTGGAATATTACCACCTTTTATGTCAAGAATGTCGTGAGAATTTCACCACCTCTTAAGAATTCTTGGTATGGTGATACTTCTCACCATCACCATTCTTTCTTGGGTCCTCGTGTTGATTCCAACCAGGGTACCAACAAGTGAGCGGTGCTGTTTGGATTCTGCCCTTCTAGCAACCCTCTTGCTTTGACGTTAATGGTCGTCTGTTCATTCTTAGACTATTGATTATTGAATCACCATTTTGACATTGGTCGTGCAACCCAGCCCATGTTCGGGTGCACCTTTCAACCAATGTTTAATTGTGTATGTTTTCCTCGAGCATACATCATTATACCATTTGATCTGACAAATGTTATGTCCTTGCTCACATAATTGTGGAAATCCATCTTTGTTAATCTCGATAAATTGCCGCTGATTCCATCAGCCACCCCCTCATCCTCTCCTTGGGTTAATGATGATGAATCCTATGTATATCCAAGTCCGACCTTTGCTTGAAGACCATGTCAATGCTATCTTGAAGCATGTCTGTGATACTCCGATTTTCAACAAGAATATTTAAAGCCCAATGCTAAATGTTTCTTTATCAGTTATCCAAACACCGTTGTATGGGTAATGTCATGAAATTTCTCTCCCCTGCCTAAAAGGTTTTCTACATTATATCCTGTCATGGATATCCTGCTCTGCTTATCATTGGGAAGGATATACCCCTGGAATATCTGATAATCATATTATCCTTTCCATTATTTGGTTTAACCTTTCTGGTGATCATTATGGTCTAAGCAATATTAATTCCCTGCTTATGTAAACCCCTCGGTGTACAATTCTGTCAGTAAGACCCTGTTACTTTTGTTGATGACATTCCGGTAACCACCGATGGACGAGAACTTTGCCTATTGGTCCGCCTCGTTGCAACGAGCAGGAAAATGGTTCTCTTCGTCCCTCGCCCTTGGTACCAACGTGGTTGCCGACATAGCTGGCATGGTACTCCCTGACATGCCTTGCTATCATGACCGTGCAAGATGTCACTACTCCTAAAAAAAACCACATGGTGGGCCCATAACCCATAGTTCCACAGGATCGAAACCTGACTCTCCTGTACACCCCCAATTTCCAAAGTTATTCCTCGCGCTTCACTTCTTATGTAACTTATGGGCCCCTTGCCAAGTGATCTATTCGGGTATCAGACGCAATACTTATTATCGGTTCTCTGAACCCCTTTCACCTTCTGATAGGCATTGAACGCTTGCCTATCGGTTTGAAACTTCTCATGGTACCTTCTTACTTTGCTCTCGACATATTCTTAAGTTTCAATTCGAGAGATACTTATGCTTCTTCCCCTGGGTTAACCGTCTGATGCTCGATCTTGTTAGAATCTGTCCTTATAGGGTTCGCCCTTCTCACCCTTCGTAAGTACGGTGAAGATCCTGAAGGAAGGACGACAAACTTCATCATGATGACCTGAAGCAAAGGATTGAAGACCTCAATGTAATGGATCGACCTCTTCAAGAAGAGCAACTATGACCGAGAAGAATTGTTAGAATTTCGTAACCAGATCCCTTCCCCCTTATAACCGCTCCTAAATCTCGGGACGAGATTTCTTGTAGTGGAGGAGAATTGTGACGCCCGGATAATAAGGCTACAGTAATCCCCTCTTAATGATGCCATGTTGAAAGATCGTGGATGTCTCCTAGAGGGGGGGGGGGTGAATAGGCGTTTTAAAATAATTGCGGTTTAGGCTAGAACAAATGCGGAATAAACCTAACGGTTAATTTGTCAAGCACAAAACCTAAAACGGCTAGGCTCACCTATGTGCACCAACAACTTATGCTAAGCAAGATAAACAACTATGTGATAGCAAGATATAAGACAAGAAACAATATGGCTATCACAAAGTAAAGTGCATAAGTAAAGGGCTCGGGTAAGAGATAACCGAGGCACGCGGAGACGACGATGTATCCCAAAGTTCACACCCTTGCGGATGCTAATCTCCGTTTGGAGCGGTGTGGAGGCACAATGCTCCCCAAGAAGCCACTAGGGCCACCGTAATCTCCTCACGCCCTCGCACAATGCAAGATGCCGTGATTCCACTAAGGGACCCTTGAGGGCGGTCACCTAACCCGTACAAATGGCAACCCTTGGGGGCGGTCACCGAACCCGTACACTTTGGCAACCTTTGGGGGCGGTCACCGGTACCCGTCAAATTGCTCGGGGCGATCTCCACAACCTAATTGAAGACCCCGACGCTTGCCTGGAGCTTTACACCACAATGATTGAGCTCCAAACACCACCAACCGTCTAGGGCGCCAAGGCACCCAAGAGGAACAAGCTTTAGGGTGCCCAAACACCCAAGAGTAATAAGCTTCTCAAACTTCACTTCCACGTATCACCGTGAAGAACTCAAACCGATGCACCAAATGCAATGGCAAGGGCACACGGAGTGCCCAAGTCCTTCTCTCCCAAATCCCACCAAAGCAACTAATGCTAGGGAGGAAAATGAGAGGAAGAACGAAAGAAGAACACGAAGAACTCCAAGATCTAGATCCAAGGGGTTCCCCTCACTTAGAGGAGAAAGTGATTGGTGGAAACATGGATCTAGATCTCCTCTCTCTTTTCCCTCAAGAACTAGCAAGAATCATTGGAGGGATTGAGAGTTAGCAAGCTCGAAGAAGGTCAACAATGGGGGAAGAACACGAGCTCAAAGGATAACGTTCATTGGCGAAGAAGACCCCCTTTTATAGGTGGGGAAAAATCCAACCGTTATGCTCACAGCCCGCACCTCACGGTACTACCGCTCGACCTCACGGTACTACCGCTCTACCTCACGGTACTACCGCAAAAGGTAGCGGTACTACTGCTTGCGAGCGGTACTAAAAAAATTACATCCGGGCCTACTTCCGGAGGACTTGGGGCGAGTTTTTGGTCCGGAGCGGTACTACCGCTGTAGGATCCACGGTAGTACTGCTCTGGAGCGGTAGTAAAAAATTACATCCGCTCCAAATCGCGGTAGTACCGCGGCAGCCTTTTCAGAACACCAAAACTGCCATAACTTTTGCAAACGAACTCCGAATTCGATGAAACCAAGTTTGTTGGAAAGCTAACAACATTTCCTCACACAATCTTGATAGAAATATCAATAAGAAGCAAATGAGAAAAGGCCCAAAAGAAAATGGTGAGAACCCTTCCTCGGATAAGACCGATAAAACGTCCAACACCGAAAACATCATAGAAGACGCATGCGAACTCCGTTTTCGATGAACTCAAGCTTGTCATCAAGATGACCATAAGCTCTAAGACTCACAATGAGAACCAAACAAGAACCAAGAAACATGACGCAAGGATGCAATGGTTTGAGCTCTCGACGAATGATACGATCAAGCTACTCACTTGAGAGCCCCCCTTGATAGTACGGCTATCGATCCTATAACCCGGTCTCCCAACTACCACCATGAGACCGGTAAAACAGAAAACATATCAAGGGCAAACCTTTGCCTTGCACATGATCCACTTGGGCTAGATGATGACGATCTTGTCCTCCTCAAGATGGACCACCTTTCTTGATTGTGTTGGGTCGATGGAGACTAGATGATTGCTCCCCCATACTCCACTATGGGTGAGCCACTCTTTGGCACATCTTCACAAGTCCATTGACACCAAATGGATGGCAAGCTTCAAGCACTTGATGTCTTCGTGATGCTCCACTTGAACTTGCACATGACAATCTTGATGACGATCACCACTTGATGTCATCCTCTTCATGGGTTGAGGGATATCTTCCTCTTGACGCAAGCCCATGAACACGTACCTAACCCCACATAGAACTCTCACATAGACCATGGGTTAGTACACAAAGCGCAATGGACAATGCTTATGATACCATGGGATCACTTGACCCCTCTCGGTACATCTTCTACGCTTTGTGAGTTGATCAACTTGATTCACTCTTGACTTAGTCTTGATTAACCTTGAATCTTTCCAACTCTCTTCATTTGGATGATGTCTTGAAGGTAAACATGAATGATCACACAATCTTCTTCTTCAAGACATGCTTGCAATAATCTCAACACTCACATGACCAATCTTAGAATAATTCCTTAATAGCACCTTGGTCAACTCATAAACTCCTTGAAACCAACACATGGACTTCAAGAAATGCCTATGGACAAATCCTTCAAATATAACTCAAGGCAACCATTAGTCCATAGAGATTGTCATTAATTACCAAAACCAAACATGGGGGCACCGCATGTTCTTTCAATCTCCCCCATTTTGGTAATTGATGACAATCACTTTCAAGAGAGTTTATATAAGGAATTATGCATCACCATGCAATGCAACAACCAATAATGCATGCGAATGAGATGCAAACGCTAAGGAAACATAAACCAAAGCTTCTCCACAAAACTCTCTGAAACTTCTCCCCCATTGGCATCGATTGCCAAAATGGGCGAAAAGCTTAGAGGGCTAATATAGATTGTGGTCCTCCATAAATTGCGTATTTCTCAACAAGAGAGTGGAATGCAATACACATATCCAACTGCCAATACTTGGAGGAGGACAAACTATATTGAGGCCCAAAGATTGCAAAAGAGTGATATGCCACAATGACATAACAAAGAGAGAAACAAGCAATCAAGCAATCAAAAAAATACCAATTGAAGCAAGCAATCAACGGATATCAATTGAACCAACTAGACCGAAGATCCTATGAGCCACATGAATAAGGATATTACGATAGGAGCAAAAAAGAGTTCTAAGGAAACTAGAGTAGCTCCCCATGATTTGTGCACACATAAGAATTTTTGTATTTGGATACAAAGTGCACAAAATAGGATCATAGCTCCCCCAAAATCAATAGAAACTTACAACAAGTGCAAGTGAGCATATAGGAAACTAAGCCTAGTACATGTAACAAACACATGGTTGAGCAACAAGTGAAAGAGGCAACTTAAGAATGGGCTCAACCAAAATGATGTGTGTGAGTCAAGGCAATGCACTTGACAAGACTAATGTACGGATGAGCATTAAGCATCAATAAAGTCTTGAAAGAATGAGGCACACGGTGCAAGGCCTATCATTCCCACACACAACTAGCAAATGGGTTCACAAGCTTACTAATAAGCATATAAAGAACCTATGCTTGTGACAACCCGCGGTGAAGATAGAAGAAGAAAGCCTCATCAAGACGAGGGATACCAATTAAGATGGCAAAAGCCTCGTAAAGATAAGCATGAGGAAAATAATCTTCACCACACAAGAGTGCATCAAGATGCAACGAGATACGACACGCACTCAAGGCAAACGCTTTCACGGAGCCACCAAAGAAATAACAAAAGAGAAACAAGGTGGACGTGAAAGAAAGGATATCATCTAGAGATGTAATTTCTCTCAAGTGTATAAGGTTCTAGGTAGATGAAATCATGATGATATATATCTACAAAGAAGGATGTACACCCGAAATAGTTACAACATGAAGGAACAAGATATCCAAAAGGAAGTCATACATATACCAATAAGATATTTGCTTGAGAGCATAGCACATGGCTAGATATGGTCTTATTGTATATAAATGAATTCCAACCACACGAACATCAAAGACATCACAACTAGCAACAAGACATCATTGTTGGGATGCTTTGAGAAAGGAAACAAGTATTACAAGAAAGAATGGATAACATGCCATGATACAACCTACACAAGGTTGATGCAAGAAATGTGTGCATGAAGTATATGAAGATACTTGTTACCGAGATAACATTGGAAGGATGTAGTAGATACCAATTGAAGGTACAAAGTAGTTCATTGATCACCCTAGCTTGACTCTAATAAGCACATGGTGAAAACACCTTCCTTGTGAGTGAGCCGAGCATCCAATGCATCTCCACTTGTTCCTAGAACAACAACACAAACAAAATGGTACCCAAACTCATTGGGACCAAAGAGTTAGAAACACCAATATACATAGGACAAACTCCACATAAATATGTGCATATAGAGAAGGAAATGAATTTTATGCACATCTCATCCAATTTGTGACTTGGTGGAGTTCCCCCTATCTATTGGGTCAAAGAAAGAAAGCATGCCAAAGAAACTACAATAAGTAAATATGCATGCTCAAGACTTTCAAGAACCGAGACCAAATGACAAAGAAATACCAAGCGAAGAAAAGATACCAAATGAATAAATCATCACTTGGAGGATATCCATAAAAGATACATCAAGGAATGAGATATCCATTGATACACTCAAAAAGAAAGATGTCAAACTCCCAAAAGAGAGAATGGTTCCAAACAAACCAAGCCCTCTACAAAGTTTCATGATGGCACAAAGTACCAAAAAGAAACGGCTTGCCTTCCACAAACACACACTTGATAAGGATCACAAGATGAGTGTTTTATAGAGAATAGGATAGCTCCCCCAAGACTAGTGCATTATAGAGAATTTGCATTTGAATACAAAATGCACGAGGTGGGATCACCACTTTCACTATATCTAGAAAACACTAGATAAGGTCAAGAAATTACAAGATCCACAAGTGGTATGGAATACAGTGGGAGTTGACACAATCCTAGGCAAGGGATAAAGCAAAAAAAAAACACATGCCAATGTAAAGATGATCAATAATTTCTACCACACATAAGTGAGTACTAATTGTCAAAGACAAGAAGTATTTGGAAATAATTCCTAGTGGTAGGTAGCAAGGATATCCGACATCATCTTCACACCAAACAAAAAGCAAATTGCAACTTGTAGAGCTAACATGCCACCTAGGAACAAGATAATTTACAATATCAACTCTAGATGACAATATCTCAAATGTACACATTTTCTAGGCTAGTAATATACACATAGCATATTACTCCCCCATAATGTGATACCAATTAAAGATAGACAAGAGGCAATTAAAGGATCCAACAAGAGATAATTAATGGACTATTTAGAATTTGAATTTCTCATGAGAAGACATACCACATAGCGACTAGATAATCTTGTAATATCAATACTAGATGGTATTCCTCATGTACTGTCGGGGGATATCTGCCTCCACGAGCACCTATGGGGACGGAGCCCCTTGTCAGTTCGGCGGGGGCGAGGATGCACAAAGAGCAGATCGAGGCGACACACACACACAACGATTTTACCCAGCTTCGGGCCGCATGGATGCGTAAAACCCTACTGCTGCATGTCTGGTTGATTGGAGTTCTTGCTCTGGAGTGCAAGAAGCTACAACGAGTCGGAGCTAGGCGTAGACGAGGGTCTACTGGGCGTCCTGCTGGTTCTCCCTCCTGGCTCCCCGGTCTCCCCCCCCACGCGCATGGGCCTCCTTTTATATGCCAAGGGGTTTCCCACAGGTAGCGGCGCAGGTGAGGGTAAAAATGGCAAGGAACTGTGCGAACAGCGGATGCACAGTGTTATCGAACCTAACTCTGACGGCAGGGGACAAAGGCATTAAATGCCCGTCTGGATCGCTTGAATAGTGCCGAGGCGGACCGTTAGGGGCGCCTCCGCTCGCCACGGGGGCGACTCTGTCAACGTTGCGTGCCACCGCACACCTCAGGTTGCGTAACGTCTCGCCACGTGCCTCCGGGGAAGCTCCAGAGTGACGCGTGGGCAGGTGGGCTAGAGCGCGGGCCTGAGGTGGTGGCTAGCCGTGGCAAGTGGCTTGCCGCGATAGTTGCCTTGCCGCGCCTGAGAGCTTGCCGCTCGTCAGGCCTTGCCGGGGCGCGCGGCGCGCCGCGGCGGGCTTCTCTTGGGGTGCCTTAGCTTGGCCATCCCGGCGAGCTCCTCCCGCCGGGGCCTTGGTGCTTCGGCTTAGTCGTCCCGGCAAGCTCCTCTTGCCGGGGCCTTGTCGCCTTGGCCCGGCAAGCTCCTCTTGCCGGGCCTCGCCTGCTTGGCCCGGCAAGCTCCTCTTGCCGGGGCTTGGTCTTCGGGGCTCGATCACTTGGCCTTCGTCCGGCCCGGAGCGGGCCGTGGAGACTCTTGTCGCTCCCCTGGCAGGCCTTGCCGCGGGAGGCTACTACTGCCCGTGCACAAGTTCGGGGTTCTAGGGTACCCCTACTTTAGTACACCGATAGGAGCCCCCGGACCTGGGCCATACACGGTGCCGAGCGTTGTTGGGCCAGGCCCTAACAGTGCACGGGCATGCGTGGCCTAGGTCGCGCTGTTCCCTGACTCCGTGCTCGTCGCGCCCTCCCCAAGTGGCGCGCGCTTATCGCGGCGTCATGGGGGGTGAGGCATGCGAGGCGTGCGTGACGTGGGTGGCGTGCGCGGGGCTGAGGCCCGCAGGCATGCGTCACGTCGTGCACGATCTCTTTTATTTGGAAAGGCGAAACGTCCGCCCCCCTCCCCACCCCCCTTAAAAGCGGGGGGGGGGGGGGGGGGGGCACAGGGGCAGCTCGCCATTCCGCTGGTTGCCGTTCCTCGAAAATCTCCGCCACTTCCTCCTTGCTAGAGAAAGCAGCGATTCGCCCTCGCAGCCCCCGGTGCCGCCAGCGTCGACAACTCCCCCTCCCTGTTTCTGCCATGGCCCCGAAGAGCGACAAGGCGAAGGGGAAGGCCGTGAAGTCGGCCGAGGCGCTGCGGCTAGAAGCGCTTCGGAAGGAGACGGCGACGTTCTCCCCTCAGCTTGACGCGCTGAGGCTAAAGAACGATTACCTCCTCTTCTGGTCGACAGCGACGCGAGCGCATCCGCGCACGCGAGTTCTTCCCGCCATGGCCCAGAAGTTGTACCCGACCGGGTACCCTTTCTTCGCCGTGTTCTTCCTCTGCGGGCTCTGACCGCCTTTTTCTGAGTTCTTCTGCGACATCATGCACACCTACAACCTCCACCTCCTTGATTTCACCCCCAACGCCGTCCTGACAATGGCGGTTTTCTCACACCTTTGCGAGAACTTTGTCGGAGTCCGCCCCAGCGTAGCCCTCTTCCGGCACTTCTTCACTCCTCGGGTGGAGAAAGGAGAGCCGCTGTCCGGTGGAGTCGCCTGGATCTCCAGGACCGGCAAGAAAGAGGCCTACTTGGAGGGGGAACTCCGCGGCAGATGGGAGGAGTGGAGGGCCGAGTGGTGCCTGATCGTCGAGGAGAACCCACCGCCGTTCACCGCCGTGCGGCAAACTCCAGTGGTGCGCGGCCGCGACTGGAGCGACCTGGCTCCGGACGACGCCAAGCTGAAGATCGCCATCACCCGGATCCTGCGCCTCAGGTTTGCCGGGCTCACCGTCGGCGCCGTCGGCGCGGATTTCCTTCGCCGGCGCATCGCCCCTCTGCAGGAGAAGGGGAAGCCGGCTTGGGAATTCCGAAACGCGGCGGACATCATGAGGCTGCGCCCGGGCCTCAACTTCAACTTCACCGTTCTAGAGCTCGATGGAGTGTTGAAGGAGCTGTTCAGGCATGACTCCGAGCACCCAGAATGGTTCAGGTTGCCGCAGGGGGTCGTCCCCCTGTGCAACAACTCGGCGCTCAGCCGCATCCTCGCGATGATGCCGCTGTGCGACTCGCACGGGATCGACGCGACCTGGCAGGAGCCGGCGGACGACGTCGTGCAAGCCTTCTTCGACAACTTGGAGGAGGTACCGGTCGACCCCGATGAGAAGAGGGGCCTCACGCGGGACACCACCCCCGAGGAGCTGGCTTACATCGCCTCCAGGATGGAGGAGGCGGCGGCCGCCGCGGCCGCGGGCGAATCTGGCTTCACCCTGGCCGAGGCAGACGCGGCGGAGGCGGAGAGCCTTGCCGACCAGATGGAGTTCGCCGGAGCGGAGGAGCCAGCCGGGCACGGTGGTGCGGGCGAGCCCACCCAGGACGCGGGTGGCTTGCCGGAGGCCGACGTGCCCTCCTCGCAGCTCCCGGGCAGCTCGTCGCAGGCGGAGCCCCCTGCCCAGCCGAGGAGGCGTCTCCGCAGGGCTGGAGAGGCGGTGCGGCAGGCCGACCAGCAGCCGCAGCCCCGGGTGACGCGCGCCTCTGAAACGGCGGGAGCGGGGTCCTCACGGGCCACGGCTTCTGCTCCTGCCGCTCCTCGTTCCGCGGCGGCAACGGGGGCGGGGTCGTCCACCGCCCCCGCCAAGCGATCCCGGGAACCCACTCCCCTGTCTCCTCGCGCCTGGAGCAAGCCGGTTTTTGATTATTCCGCGCTCAGCTCCGACGACGAAGAGGAGGACGGAGAGTAAGTTCCTGGTAAAGCTTGCATCTTCTTGATTCCTGTTGCTTCGTCTTATCTCGTGGCCCATTCATCCTCCCCCGAAACCGTTCCTTTTCAGGACACTGGCCCAGAGGAGGGCGAAGAGGGCCAAGATCCCGATGGTCGTCCTCGAGGGCGAATCTCCTCCGGCAACTGGGGAGGTGCCGGAGACGACCTTGCCGGACCTGGCAGCGGGCCCGCAGGGCAGCCCACAGCGCAGCCCCCAGGGTGAGGGCACGACTAGCTCTTGCCGTTTGGCGCGCGAGCGAGCTTCCCTTCTCTTTGCTAACATGTGGCCGTTGTTGTTGTTGGGTAGGAGCAGAGCAGCCCCAGCAGGCGACCCCGGGGGGCATTCCTGCCGCGCCGTCCGCTTCGACCACCCCGCCTAGGGAGAAATCTCCGGCAAGGGAGGAACCCCCGGCAGGGGAGACCTCCCCGGCAAGGGAGGGATCTCCGGCAAGGGACGCGGCCAGCGATCCTCCGGCAGCGGAGGCCGCGGCCACGGACCCGGTCACCGGTAAGCCCCCCTGCACGGAAAACTTCCCCTGGCTATCTTTTCTTATGAGCCCCTTTGCCGGCTATTCAGCTGACTCCTTTCTTCTCTTCCGGCCGCCAGACCCGCCCACCGCGGACCCGATGGAGACCGAGGTCATCGTCGAGGAGGGTACGCGTGGCGACGGCGACGACGTCGTCGTCATCGAGGAGGCGGAGGGGACCGACGACCCCGTAGGCGGCGAGGAGGCTGAAGCCGCCAAGGCCGCCGCGGCAGCAGGCGGCGAGGGGACTGGCGACCGTGCCGACGGCCCCGGGGCGGCCGAGGCGTCAAGCACTCCGCAGTCCGGCGATCCCGCTGCTGCTACCACGTCGGGCCCCGAGGAGCCCCCGGCAGGCGCCTACCTGCAGGCCGGCGATGGCGTCTTCATCAGGCTCCCCTGGGAGCCTAGCTCCAGGGCGCCGGTCGAGGGGGAGGCCCTGGACGGAGAAGTGCTCGCCTCCGTCGGGCTAACGGTGGTCGACGCGCCGAGTGCCGGCAGCGGCGAGCCCGAGGAGGAGCGGCCGCTCCGGAAGCTTGTGTCGCTCTACCGCGCCCGGCAGGCTAAGGTGGAGCGCCAAGAGGCGCTTGTCGCGAAGGCTGGCGCGGACATGGAGAAGCGCGCCGGGGAGCTCCGGGAGCTCAACCAGGAGGCTCTCCGGTCTTTGGCGGAGGAGCGGAGGCTGCTCGATGAGGCACGGACGGCCTTTCTCCTCGAGAGGGCGGAGGCCGAAGAGCAGCAGAGGCTTGCCGCGGCGGGGCTATCCGCGCGGGAAAGCGAACTGGTGCAGCAGAAGGCCAGCCTCGCCAGCCACGAGGAGGAGGTTGCCGCGCGTGAGCAGGCGCTCGACGGGGCCCTGCGGAAGGCGCAGGACGCTGCCGCGGCCGCCGAGGTCGCCAAAGGGGAGCTGGAGGTGAGGGCGGCGCAGCTCGCCAACGACCTCAAGGCGAGCGGCGAGGAGCTTGCCGCGCTCAAACAGGAGCGCGAGAAGGGCGCTCACGCCCTCGGCGAGCTGCAGGCCCGCCTCGCCGAGAAGACCCGGGAGCTCGACGCCGCCAAGGACTCCATGGCCGGCCTCGAGCTGAAGCTGGACACCCTGGCCAAGGCGCTGGAGAGCGCCAAGGAGCGGGAGGCGGCGTTGCGGAAGGAGATTGTTGGCAACGAGGAGCTGTTGAAGAGCGCCGCCGTTACCCAGAACGCCTTCCGAGAGACGGTGGAGCTATGGACGGAAGGCCTCGTCGACATCGCCTCCACCATCGACCAGGAGTTGAAGCTGCTGGGGGTGGAGGGCCACGAGTACCCCTCCGGCGAGGACGTCCCACCGAGCGCCAAGCTCACTTCCTTCTTCAAGGGCTTGGTGGGAGTGCTCCAGTATCTCCAGGAATCGATCCCAAAGGAGCTGGCCGAGCAGACGCGGGAAGCCGTCTCCGGGGCCCTCGAGAGGGTGCTGGTGAAGATCGTCTTCCGCAACCCCACCATCAGGCTGACCAACGTCCTCAGGCACCTGCCGGAAGACGCCGACCTGACGGAGATTAAGGCCCTTGTCACCCCCATCGTGGAAAGGGTGGCGGGGATCAGGCGGATCGAGGGCGACCACGGAGATTAGGCCGCCCACCTCTTTCTTTTCTTCCCTTGTCGCTGCCGAGCATGCCATAGGAACAGCAGATTAGGGCAGCGGCAAGTCATTTTGTAATATAACTTTTATCTTAGGCAATTCATTGCGCTGTTATCTCCCTTGTTCGACCTTGTGCTTCGTACGTTCGTGCCCTACACTCTCAGGAACTTGTCGGCGAAAGTCTCCGCCTTGCCACGGGTGCCGAGTGCGGGACATCAGCCACCCGCTGACGGGGCTTCCACCGGCAAGAAACCTTGCCGCGGCTGGCGCAACTCACTTAAATGCTGAGCAGGCTCGGGGCGAGATAGGCGTGGCGACTGCAGTCGCGGCACGCCCAAGCTGCCGAGCGAGCTCGAAGCAAGTAAGGATGCTACTTGGGATGTAGCACACTTAAGTCGTTGAGCGGGGCTCGAAACGAAATAGGGGCGCAACCAGCCACGAGCCGGCCCTTCCGCGCACAGGTTTCCCATACGAAGCTCGGTCGTTCGAGGAAGATAACTTAAGAATAAAAAGGAGCTTAGTCGCTCAAGCTTTGGCAACTTAGCTTATCTGTCGTCTGCCGTCCGGCAAGGCGCAGCTTCCTCGGGCGACGCTCAGCCCAGGCTCGGGGCCTGACGGCCTGCCACCGCTTGCCGGAGGCGAGTGCTGCACAATCATGTCGAACGATGCCTGCGCCAAGCGGAGAGGCGCGGAAACGACAGGATGTGCGGGGCACATAAACTATGCTCGGGACCTGTGCCCGCCTCTGTACCAAGGATTACATGCAACTGCGGCAAGACTTGGACAGAGGGGATGGCCGTCGGAACGGTTCCGACCGCCGCGCGGGCAAAGCCCCTCCCACGGTCGGCGTCAACTCGTTTGGATCTTGGCGGCCTGGGCTCGCCGAAGAACGAGGTCGCCTTTCCCGCAACTTCTGGCACTAATGCTAGAGGCGAGGGACTCGCTCAGCGGCCGGAAGGCGGTCCTCCTCAAGGAGCAGCTGCTCTTGCCCGGACTCTGCGTGAGTGGGTACTTGGGGAGGGCCGTGCACGGGTCCGTGAGGAGGGATGCCTCCGCCCCGCGGGCTGGAGCGGAAAGGTACCTGGCCATACCTGAGCTTGCCTGTGGTCGCCGAACCTGGTTCGCACAAACTCAACGCCCCCTACCTGGCGCGCCAAAGATGTCGGGGGATATCTGCCTCCACGAGCACCTATGGGGACGGAGCCCCTTGTCGGTTCGGCGGGGGCGAGGATGCACAAAGAGCAGATCGAGGCGACACACACACAACGATTTTACCCAGCTTCGGGCCGCATGGATGCGTAAAACCCTACTGGTGCATGTCTGGTTGATTGGAGTTCTTGCTCTGGAGCGCAAGAAGCTACAACGAGTCGGAGCTGGGCGTAGACGAGGGTCTACTGGGCGTCCTGCTGGTTCTCCCTCCTGGCTCCCCGGTCTCCCCCCCACGCGCATGGGACTCCTTTTATATGCCAAGGGGTTTCCCACAGGTAGCGGCGCAGGTGAGGGTAAAAATGGCAAGGAACTGTGCGAACAGCGGCTGCACAGTGTTATCGAACCTAACTCTGACGACAGGGGACAAAGGCATTAAATGCCCGTCTGGATCGCTTGAACAGTGCCGAGGCGGACCGTTAGGGGCGCCTCCGCTCGCCACGGGGGCGACTCTGTCAACGTTGCGTGCCACCGCACACCTCAGGTTGCGTAACGTCTCGCCACGTGCCTCCGGGGAAGCTCCAGAGTGACGCGTGGGCAGGTGGGCTGGAGCGCGGGCCTGAGGTGGTGGCTAGCCGCGGCAAGTGGCTTGCCGCGATAGTTGCCTTGCCGCGCCTGAGAGCTTGCCGCTCGTCAGGCCTTGCCGGGGCGCGCGGCGTGCCGCGGCGGGCTTCTCTTGGGGTGCCTTAGCTTGGCCATCCCGGCGAGCTCTTCCCGCCGGGGCCTTGGTGCTTCGGCTTAGTCGTCCCGGCAAGCTCCTCTTGCCGGGGCCTTGTCGCCTTGGCCCGGCAAGCTCCTCTTGCCGGGCCTCGCCTGCTTGGCCCGGCAAGCTCCTCTTGCCGGGGCTTGGTCTTCGGGGCTCGATCACTTGGCCTTCGTCCGGCCCGGAGCGGGCCGTGGAGACTCTTGTCGCTCCCCTGGCAGGCCTTGCCGCGGGAGGCTACTACTGCCCGTGCACAAGTTCGGGGTTCTAGGGTACCCCTACTTTAGTACACCGACATGTACACACATTTATAGGATTGTGAGGTGCACAAAGCACATCACTCCCCCACAATGGGATATTCCATTAATCTCTCACAAGAGCCAACTAAGATAAGAACAAGATGCAAAAGGCTCAACGCATAACACACACGTACATGATGTGCAAACCAACACACGCATACTTGATTGCTCAAGAAAATCAAGTTGGAAGCACAACATATACAAACACATGCAAGGAACGAAACCAAACATGCAAAGGGGTAAGTAACTATCAATGTAAACACTTTAAGCACGAGTTACCGCAAGGAGGAACATTGGATATAAGATAGAAACTTGATAATCCGAATGACTTGGCTTGAGACAATTAGAATGATGAAGTCCCCTTAATTCTTCATAAAGTAGCCAAGTCTCCAATGCCCTCCAACAACACCTATTGATCAAGTTTGAGCTAGTTGGTCCCCAACCAAGTTGGGTCCTAAGAGGTTAGTCACAATAGGCTTGGCTACCCAAATGGTTCTTTGCTTCAAACCACTTTGAGTACCAACAAACTTGGCAAACACATTGCCAACTTTATCCTTCCCAAGAGAATAGACATCATCAATAACAATTGGGTTGGATAAGTTACCACTAGTGCATGAAGAAGCGAGGTGACCTTTCTCACGACATAGATATCAACGTCTACTCTTCATTTTCTTCTCACTTGATTTCTCAACAAGAGAAGCATGAACTTGAGTCTTCTTGGGAAGTGGCCTTTCTTCAACTTGTGGTTGAGCATGAGATTGAACTTGTGGCCTCTTCCCTTGTTGCTTGTCATTAACGGACTTCTTCTTCAATGGGCAAGATCTAACATGATGCCCTTCAATTTTGCACTTGAAGCAAACAATCTTGGCCGAATTCTTGACTTGTTCTTGGCCCTTCTTCTTGTTCTTCATGGACTTCTTCTTCTTGTTGGAGTTGAATCCAAGTCCACCTTTGTCATTGGGGGATTTTTGCACACTCAAGATATTGTTGAGTGTGGATTTCCCTTCATGACACTTTTCCAAGTCTTTCCTCAAAGAAGTGACTTGGGCCTTGAGCTCTTTGATTTCCTCTACATGGTTAGTCTCAACACAAGTACTAAAGGAAGTATAAGCTTCATCATTAGAGCAACAAGGCAAGGAAAGCAATTCATCACAAGATGTACCAACATTATGAGTAGATGAATTACAAGGACTAGCACATGGCAATATAGCATTTTGACTAGAGGTAGTGCTAGTATCGACATGAGACTCACTAGATGTTACCTTAGCAATCATAGCCTCATGAGCTATTTTTAGCACATTATGGGATATAAGAAGATCATCATGAGAGCTAGAAAGCTTTTCATGACTTTCTTCCAATTTCCCATAATTGCTAGATAGCAACTCAAGTTGAGCCCTTAGCTCAACATTCTCCTTTAAAATGGATGCTTCACAAGAAATGAAGTTAGTAGCACAAGCATCATCATTAACAACAAGAGGAGAAGACAACTTGGCAAGCTCTTTTAAATAAGAAGCTTCAAGTTGAGCATGAGACTCGGTGAGTTTGATGAGCTCACCCTTGATGACCCTTGAGCCATTTTCGAGGTGCTCAAAATCCTCAAGGAGTCTAGCATGAGCAACTTCAAGCTTACCATTTTTAGTTTCAAAATCATTTGCCACCTCAAGAGCTCTATCACGAGATTCCCTCACTCTAGATAATTCTAGAGCAAAAGTCTCCTCAAGAGATTCCTTGGTGGTTTGTTCAAGTTCAAGAGCTTGGGAGAGGTCCGCAATCTCATTAGCATAATCACGCTCATGACCTTCCATTTTATCAATGGTGACCTCATGCTCCTCAATACGAGATTCCAACTCATCAATATATTTCTTGCCCTCAATGGCAATGGACATGATTTCCATGAAGTTGGAACGAGCAATTTTATTTTTATGAAGAGCTTTAAAAACCATTTCCCCCTTAATTTTTAAGGAGGCAACATCATCATTCTCTTCATCATAATCAACATCATCATCACTCTTGCCATCATCAATATCATCACAAGATATATTGGGATTCAAAGTGGGAGATACCTTTGAAGCCTTGGCCATAAGGCAAAAAGCAATAGATGATGATGTAGGATCCCTTGAAGCACCATTCAAGACCACATCTTGTTCCATGGAGTGTTGGGTTTCCTCTACATTGTTAGCACAACAACTCGAGGAAATACATGCATTTTTATCATGGCAACAAGACATAGCAAGCATATCATCATGAGATTTGAGCAAGCAATTTCTACATGACATGCAAGGACTAATAACACGAGCATGTGAAACATGTAAGGTGCTCGAAGTGTTAAAGTCCAAAGAAGGACCATTGCAATAAGATAGTGATGAAGAATCATCCACAATAAGCATACTATCATCATTGCAATGACCAACACTACTCACCATATCATTACCTTGTGGCAAACCACATGTAGGTGAAGTAGAAGAAGTTGAGAAGACTATACGGCCGGATGTGGAGGGAGAACAATCATCCCCACAAAACTTGGAAACGCCATATTTGTCTTGAAGCTTTGTCCACAACTCATGAGCATCCCGGAATGGCATGAGTTGAAATATAACTACATTGCTCAAAGCATCAAAAAGCACATTAGAAGCTTGAGCATTGAGATAAGAGTTTTTCTCATCCTCTAAAGATAATCTTTGTGGATCCTTTGGAGGAGAAAAACCCATATCTACAATTCGCTCTAAATTTGGGTCCATGACCCTAAAGAGATTAAGCATGCGAATTACCCAAACATCAAAATTTGTGCCATCGAAACTAAGAGTGTCAGAGAATCCTAAACCCCTAGTCGACATCCTTACTCTCTAGGCGGGTAAAGCCTATAAAGAGAGACGAGGCTCTGATACCAATTGAAAGATCGTGGATGTCGCATAGAGGGGGGGGGGGTGAATATGCGTTTCAAAATAATTGCGGTTTAGGCTAGAACAAATGCGGAATAAACCTAACAGTTAATTTGTCAAGCACAAAACCTAAAACGGCTAGGCTCACCTATGTGCACCAACAACTTATGCTAAGCAAGATAAACAACTATGTGATAGCAAGATATAAGACAAGAAACAATATGGCTATCACAAAGTAAAGTGCATAAGTAAAGGGCTCGGGTAAGAGATAACCGAGGCACGCGGAGACGACGATGTATCCCGAAGTTCACACCCTTGCGGATGCTAATCTCCGTTTGGAGCGGTGTGGAGGCACAATGCTCCCCAAGAAGCCACTAGGGCCACCGTAATCTCCTCACGCCCTCGCACAATGCAAGATGCCGTGATTCCACTAAGGGGCCCTTGAGGGCGGTCACCGAACCCGTACAAATGGCAACCCTTGGGGGCGGTCACCGAACCCGTACACTTTGGCAACCCTTGGGGGCGGTCACTGGTACCCGTCAAATTGCTCGGGGCGATCTCCACAACCTAATTGGAGACCCCGACGCTTGCCTGGAGCTTTACACCACAATGATTGAGCTCCAAACACCACCAACCGTCTAGGGCGCCAAGGCACCCAAGAGGAACAAGCTCTAGGGTGCCCAAACACCCAAGAGTAATAAGCTTCTCAAACTTCACTTCCACGTATCACCGTGGAGAACTCAAACCGATGCACCAAATGCAATGGCAAGGGCACACGGAGTGCCCAAGTCCTTCTCTCCCAAATCCCACCAAAGCAACTAATGCTAGGGAGGAAAATGAGAGGAAGAACGAAAGAAGAACACGAAGAACTCCAAGATCTAGATCCAAGGGGTTCCCCTCACTTAGAGGAGAAAGTGATTGGTGGAAACATGGATCTAGATCTCCTCTCTCTTTTCCCTCAAGAACTAGCAAGAATCATTGGAGGGATTGAGAGTTAGCAAGCTCGAAGAAGGTCAACAATGGGGGAAGAACACGAGCTCAAAGGATAACGTTCATTGGGGAAGAAGACCCCCTTTTATAGGTGGGGAAAAATCCAACCGTTATGCTCACAGCCCGCACCTCACGGTACTACCGCTCGACCTCACGGTACTACCGCTCTACCTCACGGTACTACCGCAAAAGGTAGCGGTACTACTGCTTGCGAGCGGTACTAAAAAATTACATCCGGGCCTACTTCCGGAGGACTTGGGGCGAGTTTTTGGTCCGGAGCGGTACTACCGCTGTAGGAGCCACGGTAGTACTGCTCTGGAGCAGTAGTAAAAAATTACATCCGCTCCAAATCGCGGTAGTACCGCGGCAGCCTTTTCAGAACACCAAAACTGCCATAACTTTTGCAAACGAAGTCCAAATTCGATGAAATCAAGTTTGTTGGAAAGCTAACAACATTTCCTAACACAATCTTGATAGAAATATCAATAATAAGCAAATGAGAAAAGGCCCAAAAGAAAATGGTGAGAACCCTTCCTCGGATAAGACCGATAAAACGTCCAACACCGAAAACATCATAGAAGACGCATGCGAACTCCGTTTTCGATGAACTCAAGCTTGTCATCAAGATGACCATAAGCTCTAAGACTCACAATGAGAACCAAACAAGAACCAAGAAACATGACGCAAGGATGCAATGGTTTGAGTTCTCGACGAATGATACGATCAAGCTACTCACTTGAGAGCCCCCCTTGATAGTACGGCTATCGATCCTATAACCCGGTATCCCAACTACCACCATGAGACCGGTAAAACAGAAAACATATCAAGGGCAAACCTTTGCCTTGCACATGATCCACTTGGGCTAGATGATGACGATCTTGTCCTCCTCAAGATGGACCACCTTTCTTGATTGTGTTGGGTCGATGGAGACTAGATGATTGCTCCCCCATACTCCACTATGGGTGAGCCACTCTTTGGCACATCTTCACAAGTCCATTGACACCAAATGGATGGCAAGCTTCAAGCACTTGATGTCTTCGTGATGCTCCACTTGAACTTGCACATGACAATCTTGATGACGATCACCACTTGATGTCATCCTCTCCATGGGTTGAGGGATATCTTCCTCTTGACGCAAGCCCATGAACACGTACCTAACCCCACATAGAACTCTCACATAGACCATGGGTTAGTACACAAAGCGCAATGGACAATGCTTACGATACCATGGGATCACTTGACCCCTCTCGGTACATCTTCTACGCTTTGTGAGTTGATCAACTTGATTCACTCTTGACTTAGTCTTGATTAACCTTGAATCTTTCCAACTCTCTTCATTTGGATGATGTCTTGAAGGTAAACATGAATGATCACACAATCTTCTTCTTCAAGACATGCTTGCAATAAGCTCAACACTCACATGACCAATCTTAGAATAATTCCTTAATAGCACCTTGGTCAACTCATAAACTCCTTGAAACCAACACATGGACTTCAAGAAATGCCTATGGACAAATCCTTCAAATATAACTCAAGGCAACCATTAGTCCATAGAGATTGTCATTAATTACCAAAACCAAACATGGGGGCACCGCATGTTCTTTCAATCTCCCCCATTTTGGTAATTGATGACAATCACTTTCAAGAGAGTTTATATAAGGAATTATGCATCACCATGCAATGCAACAACCAATAATGCATGCGAATGAGATGCAAACGCTAAGGAAACATAAACCAAAGCTTCTCCACAAAACTCTCTGAAACTTCTCCCCCATTGGCATCGATTGCCAAAATGGGCGAAAAGCTTAGAGGGCTAATATAGATTGTGGTCCTCCATAAATTGCGTATTTCTCAACAAGAGAGTGGAATGCAATACACATATCCAACTGCCAATACTTGGAGGAGGACAAACTATATTGAGGCCCAAAGATTGCAAAAGAGTGATATGCCACAATGACATAACAAAGAGAGAAACAAGCAATCAAGCAATCAAAAAAATACCAATTGAAGCAAGCAATCAACGGATATCAATTGAACCAACTAGACCGAAGATCCTATGAGCCACATGAATAAGGATATTACGATAGGAGCAAAAAAGAGTTCTAAGGAAACTAGAGTAGCTCCCCATGATTTGTGCACACATAAGAATTTTTGTATTTGGATACAAAGTGCACAAAATAGGATCATAGCTCCCCCAAAATCAATAGAAACTTACAACAAGTGCAAGTGAGCATATAGGAAACTAAGCCTAGTACATGTAACAAACACATGGTTGAGCAACAAGTGAAAGAGGCAACTTAAGAATGGGCTCAACCAAAATGATGTGTGTGAGTCAAGGCAATGCACTTGACAAGACTAATGTACGGATGAGCATTAAGCATCAATAAAGTCTTGAAAGAATGAGGCACACGGTGCAAGGCCTATCATTCCCACACACAACTAGCAAATGGGTTCACAAGCTTACTAATAAGCATATAAAGAACCTATGCTTGTGACAACCCGCGGTGAAGATAGAAGAAGAAAGCCTCATCAAGACGAGGGATACCAATTAAGATGGCAAAAGCCTCGTAAAGATAAGCATGAGGAAAATAATCTTCACCACACAAGAGTGCATCAAGATGCAACGAGATACGACACGCACTCAAGGCAAACGCTTTCACGGAGCCACCAAAGAAATAACAAAAGAGAAACAAGGTGGACGTGAAAGAAAGGATATCATCTAGAGATGTAATTTCTCTCAAGTGTATAAGGTTCTAGGTAGATGAAATCATGATGATATATATCTACAAAGAAGGATGTACACCCGAAATAGTTACAACATGAAGGAACAAGATATCCAAAAGGAAGTCATACATATACCAATAAGATATTTGCTTGAGAGCATAGCACATGGCTAGATATGGTCTTATTGTATATAAATGAATTCCAACCACACGAACATCAAAGACATCACAACTAGCAACAAGACATCATTGTTGGGATGCTTTGAGAAAGGAAACAAGTATTACAAGAAAGAATGGATAACATGCCATGATACAACCTACACAAGGTTGATGCAAGAAATGTGTGCATGAAGTATATGAAGATACTTGTTACCGAGATAACATTGGAAGGATGTAGTAGATACCAATTGAAGGTACAAAGTAGTTCATTGATCACCCTAGCTTGACTCTAATAAGCACATGGTGAAAACACCTTCCTTGTGAGTGAGCCGAGCATCCAATGCATCTCCACTTGTTCCTAGAACAACAACACAAACAAAATGGTACCCAAACTCATTGGGACCAAAGAGTTAGAAACACCAATATACATAGGACAAACTCCACATAAATATGTGCATATAGAGAAGGAAATGAATTTTATGCACATCTCATCCAATTTGTGACTTGGTGGAGTTCCCCCTATCTATTGGGTCAAAGAAAGAAAGCATGCCAAAGAAACTACAATAAGTAAATATGCATGCTCAAGACTTTCAAGAACCGAGACCAAATGACAAAGAAATACCAAGCGAAGAAAAGATACCAAATGAATAAATCATCACTTGGAGGATATCCATAAAAGATACATCAAGGAATGAGATATCCATTGATACACTCAAAAAGAAAGATGTCAAACTCCCAAAAGAGAGAATGGTTCCAAACAAACCAAGCCCTCTACAAAGTTTCATGATGGCACAAAGTACCAAAAAGAAACGGCTTGCCTTCCACAAACACACACTTGATAAGGATCACAAGATGAGTGTTTTATAGAGAATAGGATAGCTCCCCCAAGACTAGTGCATTATAGAGAATTTGCATTTGAATACAAAATGCACGAGGTGGGATCACCACTTTCACTATATCTAGAAAACACTAGATAAGGTCAAGAAATTACAAGATCCACAAATGGTATGGAATACAGTGGGAGTTGACACAATCCTAGGCAAGGGATAAAGCAAAAAACACACATGCCAATGTAAAGATGATCAATAATTTCTACCACACATAAGTGAGTACCAATTGTCAAAGACAAGAAGTATTTGGAAATAATTCCTGGTGGTAGGTAGCAAGGATATCCGACATCATCTTCACACCAACCAAAAAGCAAATTGCAACTTGTAGAGCTAACATGCCACCTAGGAACAAGATAATTTACAATATCAACTCTAGATGACAATATCTCAAATGTACACATTTTCTAGGCTAGTAATATACACATAGCATATTACTCCCCCATAATGTGATACCAATTAAAGATAGACAAGAGGCAATTAAAGGATCCAACAAGAGATAATTAATGGACTATTTAGAATTTGAATTTCTCATGAGAAGACATACCACATAGCGACTAGATAATCTTGTAATATCAATACTAGATGGTATTCCTCATGTACTGTCGGGGGATATCTGCCTCCACGAGCACCTATGGGGACGGAGCCCCTTGTCAGTTCGGCGGGGGCGAGGATGCACAAAGAGCAGATCGAGGCGGCACACACACACAACGATTTTACCCAGCTTCGGGCCGCATGGATGCGTAAAACCCTACTGCTGCATGTCTGGTTGATTGGAGTTCTTGCTCTAGAGCGCAAGAAGCTACAACGAGTCGGAGCTGGGCGTAGACGAGGGTCTACTGGGCGTCCTGCTGGTTCTCCCTCCTGGCTCCCCGGTCTCCCCCCCCCCACGCGCATGGGCCTCCTTTTATATGCCAAGGGGTTTCCCACAGGTAGCGGCGCAGGTGAGGGTAAAAATGGCAAGGAACTGTGTGAACAGCGGCTACACAGTGTTATCGAACCTAACTCTGACGGCAGGGGACAAAGGCATTAAATGCCCGTCTGGATCGCTTGAATAGTGCCGAGGCGGACCATTAGGGGCGCCTCCGCTCGCCACGGGGGCGACTCTGTCAACGTTGCGTGCCACCGCACACCTCAGGTTGCGTAACGTCTCGCCACGTGCCTCCGGGGAAGCTCCAGAGTGACGCGTGGGCAGGTGGGCTGGAGCGCGGGCCTGAGGTGGTGGCTAGCCGCGGCAAGTGGCTTGCCGCGATAGTTGCCTTGCCGCGCCTGAGAGCTTGCCGCTCGTCAGGCCTTGCCGCTATAGAAGTAAAATGTAAAACAATAAAGAAACTAGAAGACTGAAAATATAAAAGAAAAAGGACAAACTCCCCTGGGCCGCCTCGGCCCAGCTGGCCACCGAACTGGCCGACCCACCCCGTCGCCAGGCCCAGCTCAACTCCCCGCATAACCTAGCCCGCAGCCACCCTCGCTCCCGAATCCCCCCACTCCCTCTCATCCTCCCGTGCGCCGCCACCCATAGTGGGAGGCGAGAGCCCCGACCTCCTCCGTCCCAGCGACCAGGTCCGGCCAGCCTTCGCCGTCCCTTCCCGTTCCCAGACGGATCCGACCGCAACCATTTCATCCCCGGTGCCAAGTCCGTCGTCTCGTGCCGTCCCGCAGCTCCTCCCGCCGGCAACGACCTGCACCGCATCCCCATCCTCCTCCCCACCGGACTGCGCCCGCCTCACCGACGCCGCGACGCCGCCCTGTCGTCCTCGTCTCCTCCACGCCAGACGTCCTCGACCTCCTCGCTGGTGGCCTACACAGAGCCACGTCGACCCCTCCCCTTGAACGCTCGTGAGCACGATCCCCTTCCCCTCTGCTCGCTCGTCACTGAACGCGCCTGCGCTACGGGCCAGACTCGCCCCGCACGGCGCGCCATCACGCGCGCGCACACACGCCTCCCCCTACTGCCCTCGCCACGTCCTCGCTTAGGCTGCGCAAGGCCGCGCTTGCGTGCCCCTAGCCGCGCTCGCGTAGCCTCGTGCAGTTGCTGCCTTCTGCTGCTGCTCGTTCCTGCTGTTGCCGTGGTTGCCGCTGCGCCCCGCGACCGCCTGTGCCTGCTGCTGGCTTCAACCACCACCGTGGCCGCTTGCGCCGCCCTACCTCGCTCGCGGCCGCGCCCGCCATCGGCCGTTGGTGCCGCGCCTGCCGCTCCCCCCCCCCCCCCCCCGCCGCTGCTCCGCCCGGTCGGCCTCGCCACGCCCTGGTTTCGACCAGCGCTCGCGCGCGTGCGGCCTAGCCATGGCTGGCCAGCTACTACAGCCGTCGCCGGGCCCCTGTGGGGAATTAGATTAGGTAATTAATCTAATTACCCTGCCCACTAACCCTCACTGTTAGTAGGGCCCCACACTACAAAAATAATAACAACCCTTTAGATAAATTACTCTTATGACATGCGGGACCCACTGTTAGATTAATCCAGGAGATTAAAATAAATAAAATGATGATTAAGTGTTTGTGCCAATGACACCTGGGCCCCATCTATAGTTTGACCAGTCAATAGTCAAACAGTTGACTGTTGACTGGACTATTGACTGAGTCAACTGGGCCCGCTGTGAGCCACATATGCATCTCTCTGGGTACACTCTCTGTGTACCCATAGCATTTTATTCTTTTATTTCGAAATAATATTAATTCCAGAAAATTTTAAAAATCATTTAAAACTTCAATAAACCATATAAACTAAACCGTAACTCCGATGAAAAAGTTTTATACATGAAAGTTGCTCAGAATGACGAGACGAATCAGGGTATGCAGCCCTTTCGTCCACCACACATCCCTAGATTAGCAAACACACAACTTTTCCCCCTTCGGTTAATCTGTTCGAAAACGCGAAACATCGGGAATACTTTCCCGGATGTTTCCCCCCTTCGCCGGTATCACCTATCCCTACGTTAGGTCACCTCTAGCACAACGTATTGCCGTTTCTTGTTTTTTTTGTTACATTTGATTGCTCTGTTATTTATTTTGTTCCCCCTCCGTTACTTCTTTTCGGTAGACCCTGAGACCGATGCCGGTACCCCTGTGATCGACTACATCGACGACCCCTCCTTCTTGTCTGAGCAACCAGGCAAGCCCCCCCCCCCCTTGATCACCAGATATCGCCTATTCTTCTCTATACAGCTTGCATTAGAGTAGTGTAGCATGTTACTGCTTTCAGTTAATCCTATACTGCTGCATAGCCTGTCCTTGCTACTACTGTTGTTACCCTTACCTTCTATCCTACTGCTTAGTATAGGATGCTAGTGTTCCATCAGTGGCCCTACACTCTTGTCCGTCTGCCATGCTATACTACTGGGCCGTGATCACTTCGGGAGGTGATCACGGGCATATACTATATACTTTACACTGTTACATTACCTGTGATACTGTTCGGAGATGGGGGCTGAAGGGGCAGGTGGCTCCATCCCGGTAGAGGTGGGCCTGGGTTCCCGACGGCCCCCGACTGTTACTTTGAGGCAGAGCGACAGGCTAGGTTGAGACCACCTAGGAGAGAGGTGGCCTGGCCCTGGTCGGCATTCGCGGATACTTAACACGCTTAACGAGATCTGGGTATTTGATCTGAGTCTGGCCATTTGGTCTATACGCACTAACCATCTACGCGGGAGTAGTTATGGGTATCCCAGCGTCGTGGTATCAGCCGAAGCCTTTGTGACGTCAGCGACTGAGTGGCGCGCGCCAGATTGGACCGCGTGACGTGACTTCCGTTGTACTGGAGGTTGCTAGGTCTGCTTCCGGCTGCCCACGCAACGTGCAGGTGTGCTAAGGGCGATGGCCCAAACCCCTGTGTGCTTAGGTTTAGACCGGCGTGCTGACCTCTTTGTTGTGCCTAGGTGGGGCTGCGATGTGTTGATCTTCCGCGGCTGGGCATGACCCCGAAAAGTGTGTCCGACCAAATGGGATCAAGCGTGTTGGGTTATGTGGTGCACCCCTGCAGGGAAGTTTATCTATTCGAATAGCCGTGTCCCTCGGTCAAAGGACGACCCAGAGTTGTACCTTGACCTTATGACAACTAGAACCGGATACTTAATAAAACACACCCTTCCAAGTGCCAGATACAACCCGGTGATCGCTCTCTAACAGGGCATCGAGGAGGAGATCGCCGGGTAGGATTATGCTATGCGATGCTACTTGGAGGACTTCAGTCTACTCTCTTCTACATGCTACAAGACGGAGCCTGCCCGAAGCGTAGTCTTCGACAGGATTAGCTATCCCCCTCTTATTCCGGCATTCTGCAGTTCAGTCCACTGATATGGCCCTTTACACATATATCCATGCATATGTAGTGTAGCTCCTTGCTTGCGAGTACTTTGGATGAGTACTCACGGTTGCCTTGTTCCCCCTTTTCCCCTTTTCTATACCCGATTGCTGCAACCAGACGTTGGAGCACAGGATCCAGACGCCACCGTCGACGACGACTCATACTACTCTGGAGGTGCCTACTACTACTTGCAGCCCGCTGACGACGACCAGGAGTAGTTAGGAGGATCCCAGGCAGGAGGCATGTGCCTCTTTCGATCTGTATCCCATTTTGTGCTAGCCTTCTTAAGGCAAACTTGTTTAAGTTATGTCTGTACTCAGATATTGTTGCTTCCGCTGGCTCGTCTATGATCGAGCACTTGTATTCGAGCCCTCGAGGCCCCTGGCTTGTATTATGATGCTTGTATGACTTATTTTATGTTTTAGAGTTGTGTTGTGATATCTTCCCGTGAGTCCCTGATCTTGATCGTACACGTTTGCGTGCATGATTAGTGTACGATTGAATCGGGGGCGTCACACACCTATTTCTAACTTTCTTATTTGCCATTGTGCAGATTTCATTCACTTCATGGAAGCTAGCTTGCTATGATGGAGTGCTTGCTTTTTCTTTGATGAAAATTTGCATTGTATCTAGCTTGCTATGATGGAACTTGCTATCTTGACGAAACTTTGCATTGTAATATGTATATGGATGGAACAATGTGTATGGATGGAACTTGCTTATGTATGAATGGATGAAACTTATGTGCTGGATATGTGATATGATTGTTGTTAAATAGCCTTGTGAAATATATCAATATATGTCATATATATTTGCTGTGAAAATTTTTGGATTAAAAAAACAGAAAAAAAGAGCCAATATGCAGGCTCTTTGCCGTCTGCCACCGATGGCAAAGGGCTCTTTGCCATCAGCAGCGGACGGCAAAGAGGCCACGTGGCAGGCAACTGTGCTTCCTGGGAGGCTAACCAATTTGGCCAGTTTGCCTACAGTGGCTGACGGCAAAGGCTTTGCCGTCCGCGGTAGACGGCAACGAGTAAAAACTTTGCCTACAGCGGTGGACGGCAAAGGCCTGCCGTGTAGTGACGTCCAGCTGACATCATTCGGCGGACGACAAAGGCAGGTCAAAATTTGCCGTCAGCGGCGGATGGCAAAGGCCTGCCGTTAACCACCTAACGGAGTAACAGCGCATTTATTGCCGTCTGCTTTCTTTGTCGTGCGCTGCTGATGGCAAAAGCCCCTTTGCCGTCAGCCGCCCGAAGCGGACAGCAAAGTAGCTCTTTGCCGGACCTTACTTTGTCGTGGCCTTTTGCTGTCTGCGGCAGACGGCAAAGACCTTTGCCGTCAGCCGTTCATGCCTTTGCCATCTGCGGCAGATGGCAAAGTAGCTGATTCCTGTAGTGATAATATCTTTAGAATTTGAATATCTGGTTGTAACATCTGTCGAGGCGTGCATTGCTTGTGCATGCTTACTATATTGCTTGTGTATGAAGATCTAATTGAAATATATATGCTATATAATGTATGTGAGCTTACATTATTTGTTTTATAATTGCAGATTATGATTAGAAATAACATGTAGCCTGAAAAGAAGGAACGATATGAGCTAAAAGATGGAAAGAAGGAACGATATGAGCTAAAAGATGCAGAAAAGAGGATTAGGCCCGCAGATTGTTGTCAAGGAGAACATTGAGCTATGAGGGTGTTTTTTGGGCAACACCGACGAAGGTCTCAGTAGCTAAATGATGGTGAACTGTAGATGTCGTAATATTGTGAGAAATATATTATGATTAATTTTAACTTACCTATCTGATTTTTTTCATTGCGATGATCTGATAGGCCCCATATAGGTGTCTGGATTGGAATAGGTATTTTTCTAGGTTAGGAAGAAATGTTTTGGGTGTTCATTAAGATTCTTGATTGGTGAATTCTGGTGGCGGATTTAATTTCAATATGCTTTAGGAAAGTTTGTCAAGTACATATTACATCAAGATTTAAATTCATAGAGTATGTGAAATGTATGGTAAACCATTGCTCATGTAAGATGTCGCTATATGTAAACTAAAAATTTACTCCCTCCGTCCCATAATGCAAGATGTTTTTTGACACTACACTGGTGCCAAAAAACATCTTACATTGTGGGACGGAGGAAGTTAGTTTCATATATTTAAATATTATTTTCTAATGAATTTCTACCCAAATGTGCATTGCACGTGCAAGCTCACTAGTTTAAATTAAAATTGCCATAATATATACAATAAATTTGCCATGTCAAAAAAATTAAGTAAAATTTGACATGTCATTAAAAGAAAAGTTGCCATGGCAACTTTTTGAACATGGCAAAGTTGCCATTGGCAAGTTTGTCATGTTTTCAGATAAAGAAGTGCCATGGCAAATCACATGAATGTTGCCATATAGAGCAATGTTTGCCATGTTTCTGAACATGGCAAGGTTGCCATGGTGCCATGTTTTCAGAAGAAAAGAAGTGTCATGTTTTGAAGATGATATATTTGTCAAGTTAGAAGATCAAAGTTGCCATGTTCTCAAAAAAATGTAATTGCCATGGAAACACTCTTCAGATAGATAGGGCAAAAAAGACACAACACAAATGTTGTCGTCATGGAAACCTAAGCTTCAACTTGCCATGGCACACACCTACAAAGCTTCTATTAAAAACTTGTACTAAATTAGCAAAACAAACATGGCAGCATAAGCTTCTAGTTTCCATGGCAGATTTGTATTAAATTTTGACATGGTATTCCAATTAAAAAGCCATGATTTTGAATGAGAAAATTACCGAGTATGTAAATTAACACAATAATTATGAACAAATTTCCATGGCAAATGGATATGTAAATTTGCCATGGTGTTTTAATTGAAAATGCCATCCTTTGTATGAAATTTGTCACGGTGTATGGAAATTCGTATCAAATTAATTTCAGTAATTTCCATGGCAACTATTTACTAAAACCAGAAAATGGTAGGTAATGAAAATTGTAATTTGCCATGTCAATTGATGAAAGTTGGCCATGGCAAATGGTCTTACTAAAACGAAAGGGTAGGAATTGGAGATTCAAAAATTGCCATGTTTTATGAAACATAGATATGCTTGTTCAATTATTTGCCAACCCTTCTTAATCTACAATTGCCCACAGTGTGGAACTTATGACTATGATAGGGGCTAGTGATATGGAAATTTTTAGTGAAAATGATCTCTGTGTCATGGCAAAAAGCATAAAAAAACATGGCAAATTTGTGTATAAAAAACAGAAAATGTCATGATGCATAGACAAAATACGTGTTGTGATGTTGAGTAAACACAACATGGGGCATACTGGAGTAGCTTCAGTCAGGGCCTGATCTGATTAGGTAACAGGCACAACCATTTGTTTTGAACCATAGCGATTGGTACCTTTCCCTAATATCGGAGCTGAGCGTGAGCCCCACAAACTCAAACTCCTTGCCGCTGAAGATTCAGTACGGAGGCAAACCGTCAATGTGGCACTTAGAGGAGAAGCCTCGGATATGGCCGGTGAAGCGCGTTTCTCTCCACGGGTCCATATCTGCCAGATTCCAGCAAGCGAATCATATAAGCTGCACTAGGGAATGTTGGAAGCTCAAAGAAAATGCAATGAGGAAATGGGGGTTGTACCTCGAGCAGTAGTACACCATCTTAAACCCGAATGTGTCCTAGTGATGACGTGGTGATGTGGGTCGTTAAGATTCGTGCGACGGTGACAAAGACGTTCGGGACGAGGAGCTAGAATTCTGACATTCAGGAGTTATTGATTTCGTATTTTTTTTGTAAGAAACATGTGCACTTTTGTTAAGTACGTTTCCTATTCCTATTTTTGTAACAAAAATTTGCACTTTTGTGGTTTTGATACGGGGAGACTGAGAATAGATATAGATGTGTAATATTTATTGTGGTTTATCTTTAAGAAATGTAAGTTTGAGCATGCACTGCCTTTAATAATAGGAATCTTTTATGAAATTGTCTGATGGTCTGTGTTTGATACTGACGAGGACATCAATACCATTGTTACACCCACAGCCCCTACTACTACATATACTGGACCAATTAATAGAGCTCGCGCATGCCAATTAAATTATCAGGTACTTTCGTTTCTTGGTAATGATTCTAATGTTCAAGAGAACATGATGCTGCTTAAAATGGATACATTTGTTTTGCTTACAAATGAAGGCCCTGGCATGGATAAGAGGGATGAACACTGGAGCAAGACGAAGCATGGAGATGATGGCATGCGCAAGGGGAACAAGAACGAAGTTACAAGTGATGATTTCAGGACTTTGAAGCCACCATAATGAGTGCATGAAGCCTTGAACGAAATATACAAGATGCCACTTCATAAATTTCGTCCAGAGGCTATTATAGGTGCCGCGTCACCTTATTATTGGGCCAGGCCCATGTAATTTCGAAATACTTGAGTATAGGTTGTTTTTAGAGTTCGTATGTGTGGGGAAATAAAGATAGGGTTGGTTTCGGACCCCTCCCCCAGGGGCCACGAAATTCCCCTCCTCTTCCTCCATATATACAGCCCTTAGGGCACCGTTTAGACTTTGTGTTTTGTTTAGATCACAAGTTCCCCATAGTTGCAACTTCGCATACTTCGTTTGTGTTCAACGATCAAACCAAGGCGTCACAGAACCCCACCTTCATTAATAAAGATTTCCTCTTATCTTCACAATATATAGATTGCAACCTTAGTTTCTTGCTTGTTCTTTGTTTGCTCGCAGGAACATGCCCTCGTGGTCAGGTTGATCGTGCTCCGTCGTTGTCAATAACCCTCGGAAGTTGGTTTAGCGATTGCTAAGGCGCGACGTCTCGCACGTTCATAGTCGGATCGTCAAGGTCGACTCCCACAAAAAACGATAGCCTTCATCTCATCGAAACATCGGGAGACCTTTGCCTCTATCAGGTGGTATCAGATTTCCAGGTTGCTCGGTGAGATTTTACAGTTTTTCGTAGTTTAGATCGAGTATGGTCTTCATACCTACAGTCCATGAAAAAGCCACAAAAAAATTAGGGTTAGTTCATCATATCCGAACCAATCTGAGCCTTTGCATAATCTTTTTAGGGTTTTTGCTTTGTTGAATTTGCGGTTGCATCGTCGTGTCAGGTTGCTGGTCTTTGAGTCTTGTCTTTTAGAGTTTCGAGTTCTGGTCATAAGTTGTCACGCCACCGCCGCACCATCATCATCGCCCCTGCCATCTACCACCACAGCTTAGCCGCCACCGCTCTGAATCCGTATCCATATACACCACCAATATGTATCCATATACCACCACCGATCCGTATCCATATACCACCACCGCTACCATATACCACCACCGCTGCCATATCCTACCACCATATATCCACCACCAATCCGAGTTCTTTTCATATTAGGTTTGTTTTCAAGATCCATCTATTTTCCGTTTCGTGTTTCCTTGCCCGAGCAGGTCTCGGAAAAAAAGGAGTCTGGAGACCCCCGGGCAGTTTTTAGGCCAAAATTACGGCGACCCGAAATATTTTTTCCCTATCCTATTTTTAGGCTTTTCTGAGTCTTTTGAGCCACATGCCAACATAGTGATTTTTTGTCGCACTTTTTCGTCGTCGTTGCCCTGATTTTCAAAAAAATAGTCAAAAAATTCTGTGCCCATCCTTTCATTTTGACCTGGGAGGAGTTTTGAGACACTCGCCATTATAGTGATTTTTCGCAAAAAAAAAGAGGAGCGCAAAAAAAATAGAGCGCCAAAAAAAATAGAGCGAAAAAAATTCCACAGTGTGCTTTTTCCTTGTTTACGTGCAGCGGGCTCGCGTCTCCAGCACGGTCTAGCCTAGGACCAGCACAGTACCGTCGTTGAGCGTTTATTCAATTTTGCATCTCTGAATTGATTATTGCTGACCCTTTTTGCTACCATATTATAAGCCTTCCCAACTCCACATACATCTACATCGTGCGTTTGACTCTCCCTAATAATCGCTCTACCCAAGCTTTGAGAGTTTTGACTAGATCAGTTGCCAATCACCGCCTGCTGCTAGGTAAGAACTGGTAAGAATTTGAGATTTGCTTAAAGGATTTGTGACACCCACCACCACCACCACTTGTTAGTAGTCTATAGGATCATATTCTTGTGTGTTTCTATTGCTGCTAACCATGCCAGGATCACAACCCGACGAGATTGACTGGGAGAATTTAACAAACTAGGAGCTTCATGATAAGTTTCAGAAAATGATGACTGAACAGGTGCAAGATGTGCTGAATAATTTTGAAGAGGCCATGGAGAAGATCACTGGCCTTGAGAAGACGTTCGAAACAAAGCTCGATAACAGATTTAATGAACTGCTTGCGCGTCTTCCACCACAGGCTGCACCTGCCGCACCTCTGCAACAACAGCAACAACAACGAATACCTCGAGGTCGGGAAACAGCCCTCCGCCGAGCGAGCCGTGTCCTTCTTCAGCCTGGCCAAACTGCTGGTGCTGCTGTTGATACTTCTGTGGCTCCTGCTGTTGATGTGGAGGAGGATGATTATGCGGGAGATTACGAGGATGAGGTTGATCAACATCAGAACTACGTGCAACCTCCAGCTCCACAACCACCAGGTCGTCCACATGCAAATAATGGCAATGTTAGGGCTCCCCCTCAGGTACGAGACCATGACCATCTTCCTAAACTGAAATTGAATATTCCACCATTTGAGGGTAGATATGTTCCTGATATATATCTTACTTGGGAGTTAGAAACCGAACAACGTTTTACATGTTTAGAATATCCCAAGGAGAGACGTGTTGCTGCTGCACTTTGGGCTTTCACTAGTTTTGCTTGTGTGTGGTGGTCTGTACATCGTAGATTATATCCGAATAATATTCCAACTACTTGGGTTGCTTTGAAAACTGCTATGCGTACTCATTGGGTTCCACCATATTATCAACGTGAATTACTTCAAAACTTGCAGCATTTAAGACAATGAAAAAATTATGTAGAGGAATATTATCAGGAATTACAAACTGGCATGATTAGATGTGGTATTGTTGAGGATAATGAAGCTATGCTTGCACGTTTTATGGGTGGATTAAATAGAGAGATTCAGACCATTCTAGAGTATAAGGAGTATAATAATATCACTCGTTTATTCCATCTTGCTTGTAAAGCTGAACGTGAAGTGCAGGATCGACAGGCATTGGCGCGAACTAACTTTTCTGCAGGCCGACCTTCATCATTTACACCACGTGCATCATCTACTTCCACTGCACCATCACCTCCTTCAGGTGCCACCACCAACCGTGATACAAGAAAGCAGGCACAACCATCACTATCTGCCAAGAGCACACCTGCCGGGCCTGCACATAGCTCTTCTTCTTCCATGGCATCAACAGGGCACACAAGTGATATTATTTGTCGTCGTTGTAAGGGAAGAGGACATTTTGCGAGAGAATGCAAATCTCAGTGTGTGATGATTGCTACTGAGGATGGTGGGTATGAGTCCGCTAGTGACTATGATGAGGAGACTTTGGCTCTTATTACACATGAAGAACACGGTGGAGATGATTCTGATCATGAGACGCACTACATGGCTGCTGAAGATGCTGACATGTATGAATGTTTAGTTGCTCAACGTGTTTTGAGTGTGCAGGTTACACAAGCTAAGAAAAATAAGAGGCATAATTTGTTCCATACAAAGGGAGTTGTGAAGGAACGTTCTATTCGCGTCATCATAGATGGAGGGAGCTGCAACAACTTGGCTGGCATGGAGATGGTGGAGAAGCTATCTCTCACCACAAGACCACATCCACATCCTTACTACATCCAATGGTTCAACAACAGCGGCAAGGTTAAGGTAACACGTACTTTTCGTGTGCATTTTAGTATCTCTACATATGCTGATTATGTTGATTGTGATGTGGTACCTATGCAAGCATGTTCCTTATTACTTGGTAGACCATGGCAATTTGATAAAAATTATGTACACCATGGTAGAAACAATCAGTATACTCTTGTTCATAAGGATACAAATATTACTTTGCTTCCTATGACTCCTGATTCCATTTTGAAAGATGATATTAATAGAGCTAATAAAGCAAAACAGGAGAAAAATAAGAGTGAAAATCAGATTGTGGCAAAAGAATTTGAGCAACAAATGAATCCTAATAATAAACCATCTAGTGTTGCTTCCGAAATTAAATTGAAAAGTGCATGTTTACTTGCCACCAAATCTGATATTGATGAGCTAGATTTTAGCAAATCTGTTTGTTATGCTTTTGTGTGCAAAGAGGCATTATTTTCATTCGAGGACGTGCCTTCCTCTTTGCCCCTGCTGTCACTACCATTTTGCAAGAGTTCGCTGACGTCTTCCCACAAGACGTGCCACCGGGATTACCACCTATTAGAGGGATTGAGCATCAAATTGACTTAATTCCCAACGCATCGCTACCCAACCGTGCACCATACCGTACCAATCCAGAGGAGATTATGCGTCACGTACAGGAGCTGCTTGACAAAGGTTATATATGCGAATCTCTTACTCCTTGTGCTGTTCCTACTAAACTAGTGCCTAAAAAGGATGGTACGTCGCGTATGTGTGTTGATTGTAGAGGCATTACTAATATTACTATTCGTTATCGTCATCCTATTCCTAGGCTAGATGATATGCTTGATAAATTGAGTAGCTCTACAATATTCTCCAAAGTTGATTTGGCGTAGTGGATGCCATCAAATTCGTATGAAATTGGGAGATGAATGGAAAACAGCATTTAAAACTAAGTTTGGTTTATATGAGTGGTTAGTCATGCCTTTTTGGTTAACTGATGCACCTAGTACTTTCATGAGACTAATGAACGAAGTTTTATGTGCTTTCATTGGACGATTTGTGGTAGTCTATTTTGATGATATACTGATTCATAGGAAATCTTTGGAAGAACATTTGGAACATTTACGTGTTGTTTTTATTGTTGTACGTGATGCACGTTTGTTTGGTAACCTTGGGAAGTGCACCTTTTGCACAGGCCGATTATCTTTTCTTGGCTATGTTGTTACTCCACACGGAATTGAAGTTGATAAAGCCAAGATTGAAGCTATTGAGAGTTGGTCGCAGCCCAAAACAGTCACACGAGTGAGGAGTTTTCTTGGACTCGCTGGTTTCTATAGGCGATTTGTGAGAGATTTTAGCACCATTGCTGCACCTCTCAATGAGCTTGCAAAGAAGGATGTGCCTTTTGTTTGGGGTACCGCACAGGAAGAAGCCTTCACGGCATTGAAAGATAAGTTGACACATGCTCCTTTACTCTAACTTCCTGATTTTAATAAGACTTTTGAGCTTGAATGTGATGCTAGTGGAATTGGATTAGGAGGTGTGTTATTACAAGATGGCAAACCTGTTGCATACTTTTCTGAAAAATTGTGTGGGCCTAGTCTGAACTATTCTACTTATGATAAAGAATTATATGCTCTTGTTCGGATCTTAGAAACATGGCAACATTATTTATGGCCCAAAGAATTTGTTATACATTCTGATCGTGAATCTTTGAAACACATTAAAAGTAAAGCAAAACAGAACCGTAGACATGCTAAATGGGTTGAATTCATTGAGACTTTCCCTTATGTCATTAAACACAAGAAGGGTAAAGAAATTGTTATTGCTGATGCATTGTCTCGTCGTTATACTATGCTTTCACAACTTGACTTTAAAATATTTGGTTTGGAGACCATCAAAGATCAATATGTGCATGATGTTGAATTTAAAGATGTATTGCATAATTGTAAAGAAGGTAGAACATGGAACAAGTTCGTTGTTAACGGTGGATTTGTGTTTCGTGCTAACAAGCTATGCATCCCAGCTAGCTCCGTTCGTCTTTTGTTGTTGCAGGAGGCGCATGGAGGAGGACTAATGGGACACTTTGTCATGAAGAAGACGGAGGATATACTTGCTACACATTTCTTTTGGCCAAAGATGAGACGGGATGTTGAGCGTTTTGTTGCTCGCTACACTACATGTCAAAAAGCTAAGTCACGACTCAATCCTCATGGTTTATATATGCCTTTGCCTGTACCTAGTGTTCCTTGGGAGGATAAATATATGGACTTTGTTTTAGATTTACCTCGAACAAAGAAGGGGAGGGATAGCATATTTGTTGTCGTGGATAGTTTCTCGAAAATGGCACACTTTATACCATGTCATAAAAGCGATGATGCTATTAATGTTGCTGATTTGTTCTTTCGTGAAATTATTCGCTTGCATGGTGTACCAAATAATATTGTTTCAGATCGTGATACTAAATTTCTTAGCCACTTTTAGAGATGTTTATGGGCTAAGTTGGGGACTAAACTGCTTTTTAGTACTACTTGTCATCCCCAAACAGATGGTCAAGCTAAAGTAGTCAATAGAACATTGTCTACTATGCTTAGGGCTGTTTTGAAGAATAATATGAAAATGTGGGAAGAATGCTTGCCTCATATTGAATTTTCTTACAATCGTTCATTGCATTCTACTACTAAGATGTGCCCTTTTGAAATTGTGTATGGTTTCCTACCTCGTGCACCTATTGATTTGTTGCCTCTCCCATCTTCGGAGAAGGTTAATTTTGATGCTAAACAACGTGCTGATTTGATCTTAAAAATGCATGAGTTAACTAAGGAAAACATTGAGCGTATGAATGCTAAATATAAACTTGCTGGAGATAAGGGTAGAAAAGATGTTGTATTTGCACCTAGAGATCTTGTTTGGTTACATTTGCGTAAGGATAGGTTTCCTAATTTGCGCAAATCAAAGCTAATGCCACGTGCTGATCGCCCTTTTAAGGTGTTAGAGAAAATAAATGATAATGCATATAAACTTCAGCTGCCTGCAGATTTTGGGGTTAGTCCACTTTTAACATTGTAGATTTGAAGCCTTATTTGGGTGAGGAAGATGAGCTTCCGTCGAGGACGACTTCATTTCAAGAAGGGGAGGATGATGAGGACATCAATACCATTGTTACACCCACAACCCCTACTACTACATATACTGGGCCAATTACTAGAGCTCGCGCACGCCAATTAAATTATCAGGTACTTTGTTTCTTGGTAATGGTTCTAATGTTCATGAGAATATGATGCTGCCTAAATTGGATACTTTTGTTTTGCTTACAAATGAAGGGCCTGGCATGGATAAGAGGGATGAACACTGGAGCAAGACCAAGCATGGAGATGATGGCATGCGCAAGGGGAACAAGAACGGAGTTACAAGTGATGATCTCAGGACTTTGAAGCCACCATAATGAGTGCATGTATTCTTGGATGAAATATACAAGATGCCACTTCATAAATTTTGTCCAGAGGCTATTATAGGTGTTGCATCACCTTATTATTGGGCCAGGCCCATGTAATTTTGAAATACTTGAGTATAGGTTGTTTTTAGAATCTACGTGTGGGGAACAAGAGATAGGGTTGGTTTCGGACCACCCCCCCAGGGGCCACAAAATTCCCCTCCTCTTCCTCCATATTTACAGCCCTTAGGGCACCGTTTAGACTTTGGGTTTTGTTTAGATCAAAAGTTCGCCATAGTTGCAACTTCGCGTACTTCGTTTGTGTTCAATGACCAAACCAAGGCGTCACAGAACCCCACCTTCATTAATAAAGCTTTCCTCTTATCTTTGCAATATATAGATTGCAATCTTAGTTTCTTGTTTGTTCTTTGTTTGCTCGCAGGAAACAGGCCCTCGTGGTCAGGTTGATCATGCTCCGGCGTGGTCAATAACCCTCGGAAGTTGGTTTAGCGATTGCTAAGGCGCGACGTCTCGCACGTTCGTAGTTGGATCGTCAAGGTCGACTCCCACAGAAAACTGTAGCGACCCGACCCGAATGGATCAAGTCTCTGTGCTTAAGTGTCATCCCTGGATCGGTATGCTGACACACACAGTACTCGAGGATTTATAACAGAGGTAAATCACATGTATAAAATAACATAAATACTATTACCTCAATCCAAAAAGCGGAAGTAACAAGGTTGTGGATTCCCATCAACACCAACGGCAAAGTTGAGTGTAGAAATCGTAACCCGAACGTATCACTTACTCGTCGTAAGAAATCCTGCAACATGAGACGTTGCAGCCACAAAGGGCCAGTACATTGAATGTACTGGCAAATTCACACTGTAGAGCAATGCTGAAGTATGGCTATCACTACATGCATATTTGGCTGGTGGAAAAGCTCTATGGTTATAAGCTTTTTGCGAAAAGCCAATTTTTCCCTACTGCAAAGGAATACATTTTATTTAACTATCATGGTGGTTGTTAAACATTGAGAATGGTTGACAGCATTCTCAATCCCAAATAAAAGTAATCATTAACAACCCAACAAAATTAATTAAAGTAACGTGATGAGATCAATAGGATAATCCAAGGACTAGATACTCAAGATGTCCATAACCGGGGACACGGCTAATCATGATTAGTTTGTACACTCTGCAGAGGTTTGTGCACTTTTCCCTACAAGAATCGACCGTCTCCGTTGGATTTCTCGCACTACATGGTGTTTGAGAAAAGGATGACCGAGACATAGTCTTTTAGAAGCGTTTGCACCTTACGATGGGTAGACCGGTACACCTACATCCCCTACATCTGCTAGTCTACCACTGTAAGAGTTCACACAGCTTAATCAACTATGCTAGAGCCCATAATAGCTTGTGGCTGCACACGGAAGTTTCTAGTATGAATAATCTCATGATCCCTTTGAGCCTGGGTGGTGGTCCATAAAAAACAGGCAATCCTGGTCTACCTAGGTGCCTAGACAGGCAATCCTGGAATAACCAGGTACCTCAACCCACCCAGATGTGTGTTTAAGTTGCCACCTTAAGTAAACCATTAATTAACAATCTCACATCTGTCATGAATACTCTCAAAATCCAATCCATGTCTAGGAGCATAGCATGGCAATATAAGCATAACGTAATAGTAACTCCCAAGGTTTGAATGCAGGGCAATAGGGTTCCTACCTCATTAACTACTTCCCAACCCACAAGTTAATGACATCCTAATCATGCAATGTTTGAGGATTGAAACTAATGCATAAAAACTGGGTTTGAAAAGGATATGATCAAACTATGAACTTGCCTGCAATGTTGATGAAGATGATTCGCACTCAACACTCTTGATAGATCTACTCGTCTCACTCCGATCAATCTATCGTAAGCAAGCAATAGTAACCACACATAAGCAATCACTCAAAAGATCAGAAAGAATGAAGAAGACGATTTGGAAAACATCAAAACCAAGCAAATAACTCTTGCAACATAAAACAATTTCTAACAGTACCAAAATTATGTGAATTTGGCCTTATCAGAAAGTTTAGGTCAAGAGCTTTAATTTGCGAAAAGAATCAACTAAATCGGAGTTATAAAACTCAAGTTACGAACAAAAGAAGATTCAAATTCAAATCTGTTTGAAAGCAAATTTTAAATTTTCAAAAACATGTTTAAGTTGTTTTAATGGATAGAGGAGATCATAACGAAGAAGTGAGCGTTGGTTTCATCTAATTTGGATGAACGAGTAAAAAGTTATGGCTATTTGAAAAATCAGGGCTAAGCTGTTTTACGGAAGAAAAATAGATACGGCTAAGGTCTAATGTATAAATACGTAGACTAATTGATAATCTAATTATTCTACCATACTAGTCCAGAAAATAATAAACTACGGAGGTATAAAAAAGGAAATAAAAAACTAAGAAAGATACCTTTATAAGGCATAGAAAAAATGACTTTGGAAAGAGGAGACAATTCCGAAAATCGCGCGGGAGGGGAGAAAAATATTTTTCTTTAAAGAATCTAGTCAAACCAATATATTGATTTAACCCGAATCGGATGATTTTTTTTAAGGCTCTATGGGTCTATATTTATTGATGGAAAAGAGGCTTAGGGGTCAAAGGCTAGGCAATGTGGGACTAAACATAGATGTAATTAAACGAAACGAAGAAGAAAAAGGCTAACGCCTCGCACGGGCCTAAAGCCCATCGGCCGGCCGCGCGCGTATGTGCTGCATTTTTTTTGCCAAAGGAAAATAAAATCTGAAAAGGAAAAGGCTGGCTGGCCTGGCCCATTTAAGAGAGAAAATAAAAAACAATGGGGTGGCAGAAGTTACTATACTGCGCATGTAGGCGATAAATAAGTATAGGCCGCACGCACATTTTTTTTAAATAGAAACAGAAGGAAAACGGAAATAACGAAAATAAACGTAAAATTATATATAGGCATATTATATATCAAAATTTTCAGAAAAAGATTTCCTACAAGGTGAACATTTTCCTAGCATCAAATATAATCTAAAAAGGATACAAATAAAACAAAGAGTGCTACTGCTACAGTAAAACCTCATAAAATCATTTTAAAAATACCAAAATGATTTCAAATTTATTTTTCTCCAATTTTCTATTGTAGGGAATCATGTTAACCTATTTTCCATTTATTTTATTTTTGGAGAAAAATAATTTGAATAAAACTCAAATAACTCCAAATTTAAAATAAATTTAAAAGAACTTTGAATTTAATTCTTTGAAACTCCCAACTCATATTTCATATGTTTTGAAGAAGTCATTTTATCTTCGCTCATGAAAATCATTGAGTTGTATAAAGTTCCTGGGTTGGAAATATTTTCCAAATGAAATTCAAATATTTTCAACACCCCTTGTCATTTAAATAAATGGAAGAAGTCATGTCATCTTCTCTCCAGGGTTTTGTGGTGAAAAGAATTTGAATTCACTGAGATCATAAAATGCAAAAATGAAAGTTTGGGAAAGTCCTTTTATTCCCTCTCATTTAACTTTCAAAAAGTTTCGAATTCACTCACTTTCAGTCAATCAATCAAACAATCAATCAAATCTATCTATTTATTATAACACTCCAAAATTTAAAATTTTGGGATGTTACAAAAACGATAGCCACCATCTTATCGAAACAACGGGACACCTTTGCCTCCATTAGATACATGATCGACAAGTGTGGGTGTGCTGAGAGGAAGTTATGTACAATCATGGTTTATTTTTTAAAATAAAATTATGAGCATGTACCAGTAGTTATTCCTGATCGAAGCTTAAACACGGGTAAAGCTATGGATACTACTTACAGTTCTTCTGATCTAAGTATGCAATGTCTTTTTTTACTTGATAGGATTTCCTTCAAGGTCAGCTGGGGTTTGTCCAATTCGGGTTCAATTTTATAAATCTCAAGTTATGGTACACGCATGAATTAAAGCACCACTTTTCCGGTGCAAGAGAGACAATATTTGTAACAAAATATTACATGGTTATCTCTAGTTGTAGCTAGATCAGCCAACACACAACAGCAATCGGCACATCAGATTTAGGGAGGCCAGATTTGGTGGCAGGTTCAACATCCAAGAAGAAAAGTTCTCATAAAATCTTGGCATTGCAACAGTGCCATGTATCGAAGAAAGTTGTATGCCACAGTATCTCTCTGAAAAGTAATTGCCAATGTTAAACTGATTTTTGGTTATGCCATGTAAGCATCAGAAGCAATATATTCTTTTAACTAAGATCTTGTCCAGAAAGCAAAGCATTACTATTGTCTAAACCTATGTAGTTCTCTAAGCTGAACAAACTAAACTTTATGATTGAGCTGGTACTATTGGCTAAACCTATGTAGTTCCCTAGGCTGAACATACTAAACTTGAGGATCAAGCTGGTGCGTTACAACATATAGGATTGTCGAGATAATTTAGGAGCATCAGTTGGACATATAGTTCATAGCTTCTTCATCCTGATACAATTGATGAAGTCCAGGACACCGGCAGGCATGCCATCTCCAGATTCATTGTCCTCGAATGTTAGAAGATGTCCCAAAAATTGTTCCCTGAGTTCGTATCCATCCTATACATTAAAAAAATTGCAAGCGACTTAAATTACTTTCACATGTTTAAAATAATAAGAATGATTGCTTAGCTTCACATGGTAAAACAAAAACGATTATTTAAATGCTTACGATATTCACCTTTAGAAATGGTAAATGCAGTTTTCCATCTTCCCATGTGGACATGTAGAGGGTAATAAGATAACCAGACAGTTCCCTGATACAATACATACATATATCGTTAGTTGATGTTGAGAACATATATTATACATATTAAGTAAACCAAATACATAGTGTATAGTTTTTATATCTTGAGAAATGTTACCCGTTGTAAACGGGAATATCATCTACGATTTTATGCCGCCATAGGAGAATATTCTCATTCCATCTAGACCCAGGGCATGCCTTTGACATTGCTTTCGGTAAATATTCTGCAATCCATATAAGTCTGTGCAAATATTTTGCGTGTGGGTTGTATTGGTAGATAGGATCGATAGGCGTAGGATCCAAAATATGGACAGTATGTGTATCTTTGTCCAATATGAAGAGAATGAAATCACCATTGTATATGGGTTGGAGCTCTGTACCCATACTTTCCTAGTAATCATTATGATTAAGAAAATATAAGATAATAATAGGATAATATGTGTTGGCAATTGCACTACTAACTTGAAATCACTTACTCTAAAATCTCAGTGTAATCGATTGATTGGATGTAGCTGCAAATTCCACCTACCAACTCCTGTGGGCTTATGTTAGAAATAACATATTATAACGACTGATATTTATTTTCGACGGTTGACGGGATCAATTTTTTGATTTTTTTTATTATCTAGACTTTCCAACATTTCCACATCATTAAGATCTCCCTTAGTGTCATCATCACTTTGTTCGACTGTTGTAGTCATTGAAGCAGTATTTGTTTTCCAACTTAATAGTTGCTGGCTAACTTATACCTAAAAGAGAAGTAATAAGATCCTATGCAGCAAGAACAATTATTAATATATAAAAAATTAAAATATCATTGAAAATTTTGTATGAAACAAAATAGATATATACCTGTGTAATTGGATAGGATAGTGCATATCCAGTCCAATATTCCATGAATTTAAGCTTAAATAGACCACAAGATGAACTGTATAATTAAAACAAAATTGATTACTCTAAATGGATCACAATATTACTTATATTGTTACAGAACATATGTGTCACTTTATACCTATCTTTTTGAATTGGCTGTTATAGTTGTTCTACTATCTTCCATTTACTAACATCAAAGTCTTTCCAATTAGGACTAATTAAATTTTCACTTTTCAGAATGTCCAAATGATATTGTAGCCCTTGTACCTAAAAAATAATTAGTGATAAAAATAATACACATAAGCGAAGGATCAATTTATGACATTTGACATAAAGAATTAGAAATGATGTAGTAACTAATCGTAGCAGTGAGATCATCTCGGTTAAACTCACAACACAGTGAGTCTAAAACTTGAATCTCACACTTTTTTGCATTCACAACAGCCAAATACCAATGTGTATTGTTCATATTTATTGGAAGTTTAATCTATAATCAAGATAGTTAGTATAAAATAACTAATAAAAATGTATGAAACGCAGAACGTGAAAATTATGGACATGAATTTTACCATGTCATGCTTCACATAGTTTTTGACAATCTCTGTCATAAAGGTACCATCTTTATGTATTCCAAGCTTGCCATCCCGTTTTAACAGTGCGGTAACAAAGGATTCCCAAAATATACTTTACTATCATTACGGACATGTACTTGGTCATTTATACAACATATATATGCGCTGATTTCCTATAAAGATTTTGAAAAACATTACTAATGGATATCAATAATCAGGGACTTTTTCCTTGTAAGTAAGGATACTTACATCATCATTTAGCCACTCTTTTTCATTGAGCAGGCACATGAGTTGATGTTATTTCACAGATATTTCATCTATCTTCACCAGCAATTGTTTTTCAAAAGATGTTTCTATTGCTATATGAGCACATACATCACGGTCGGTTAATGTATAATCTGCAGAAAGTTCAATCTGTGTGTAAATATGGATTAACGATGCACATAGACTAATAATAATATATTCAATAACAAAAAAATAATACCTTGTGGGAGATAGTCATATGTTTCATGTTCCTCTATTTTCTTGTCATCATCTAATGAAATATTTCCTTGATTCGGGGGCAATTCAGAATTCTCTGTTTGATTATCATCATGTAATGAAATATTTGCTTCATTCAAGGGCTATTCAGCATTCTCTGCTTGCTTATCATCATCTAGTGAAATATTTGCTTCATTCAAGGGCAATTCAGCATTCTACACGGCGATGCCCTCTCTTTCCCATGCTGATGAAGATCACAATCCGTGGACGGATCTCTCCCAAGGGGGGAGATGATGCGGAGCATCCCTCGTCCATCCACATGGACATGCCATCACCATCGCAAGCACCGAGAGGACCGGTGACAAGAGCATGTGCACGCAACATCGAGAACGAGGTCACTTCTTTCCTCTTCGAGTTTCGTTCGGTTTCACATAAGAATGACATTCCACCTCAAAGAGACATGCTATGCACTCATAGGTACTTTGGAGATGATCGCGAGGAAGCACGGAGGAAGCACCAAGTTCACCTGAGTCTCAAGAGGAAGGAGAGGGAGAAGAGCATGAAGACTCGGAGGCTCTGGAACCCCGGGTGCCCGACCATCCATGCCTCCGGGTGCCCGGGCCTTCGGTTGCCGGCTGGGCGCTGGCCCTGGCCACTCCGGGTGACCGGCTAAGGAGCCCCGGGTGCCTGGCCCTCCCAGCCTGGGCGCAGCCCCGCCACCCCGGGTGCCTGGTCAACTGGCCCCGGGTGCCCGACCTGCCTCGCTGGGCGCTGGCCCTCGCCCCCGGGTGCCCGGGCCGCCACCCCCGGCTGGTCGGACCCAACAGCCGCGGAGGCCCGGCTCCCCCTAATCAGCCCGGGTGCCCGGACGTTCGTCCCCGGGTGCCCGGCCCCTCCTCTGGCGCATGTCTCTGTTTGGTTCGGGTGCCCGGACCCCTTTGCCCCAGGTGCCCGGACCCTTCCAGTTGTGCCTGCGTGCACTAAGGGCAAATGACCCATGTACCCTCATTTTACCCCCAATTCGTCCCTATCCTATATAAACTCCTCCCCTAGCTCATTAGAGAGGATAGCAAAGTATATGATAGATATTTGTGAGCTTTGCTCCATGAATCCACTCCACTAGGAGATCAAGACCTCCTCTTGGAGTGACCAAACTCAAGCCCTCCTTCTTGGGGAAGGATCCCCATCATAGGATCATCAAGCCCTCATCTCCTTCATAGGATTTGGGATGAACTCTGCCATGTATCTTGTTTCCCTTTGATTGTTCATGTACCTTGTGGATCTTGTGTGTTTGTTGGTCTAGTGGATGTGTGATTGGACTTGTTCTTGAGTGTTCCTCTTGTTTTTGTCTCTTGTGTTCATCTTGTTCTTGGGGATTCCCCCTCCAATTCGTGAAAGATCTTCACTTAGGGTTCCATCCTAAAACATCTTGGTATCATGAGCCATGGTTTCTCACGAAATTGGAGCCCCCCTTCTTGTTCTCTAGCCTAATTTTGTTGTGTTCTTTCCCAAATTCGAAAATTTCCCCACCAAAAATAGCCCCAATTTTTTTTGTGATTTGTTGGTTTGATGAGGTTTTGTTGGATTTGATCCATGGATTTGCTTGGTTTCGAGTGGATCTAGCATTCCCCCATCCATCTCCACCTTTCCCTCCACAAAATCCACCAATTTCTTGCATCTTGCGATGAATTTCCGCCCAAATCCGACACCCCCGGGCACCCGGACCTCAAACCCCGGGCACCCAGACCCCCCCCGCCCACCCCCGCTGACCGCCCCGGGTTCCCGCACCCCAAACCCCGGGCACCCGCACCCCCGGGCTGCTTGCCTCGGACCACCCCGGGTGCCCGCACCTTCCACCCCCGGGCACCCGCACCCCCTAGAATCAGTCGCGTGCACTTTACCGTTTCGGCCATAACTTTCACTCCCGGAGTTCGATTTTCGCGTTATTTAGCTCGTTGAGTAGCTATTGACATCCCCCATCTATCTAGATAGGTTCCAACATCATTTGACTCCATCAAAAATTGGCATTTTGGCATCTTTGCATAGTGCCATCCACCACATCACCCGCAAAACCACCATAACTTTCCGCAACCTAACCCATTTTCGATCCATATAGCATTTGTGGTTGCTTGAGGGGTGACTTGAGTCTCCTAAGGTGTTTCGGCTACTTAGGGACGGTTGCTTCGTCATCAACCACCACAACCACTTCCGCATTGCTAACTCCGGAACCACCTACGCATTCCGCTACCACCATTGGACATTTGCCGTTGGAGATTTTGAGTTTGCGGTTTTTACCGTTTCCTAAGGTGTTTCGGCTACTTAGGGACGGGTCTACATCATCTTGGTATCTACATCAAGAACACCGCCACTCATCATTGCCACGAGGTCGTCTTCGACATCGAACACTTCGCCATTTTGACACACTAACCGTAAGCAAGAACGGTAACCTCTATATCATCTTGGTATCGTGGTATCCCACCATTGTACATTCTTGCCATTACATCGTTAACCCCTTAGCCCATTTTGCGTCACTTGCCTATCGAGACTGCCTTTTGAGTAATGCCGGCAACGTTACTTGTGCACATTAGTGATCCGTACCTTCCATTGCATACATACCATATCATATTGGTATCATCTTGGTATCATCATATCATCCCTTGTGTCACAAGATTGTTCCCGCATATACACAATTGCTATCTTGGTTTGTGCATTTCGCATAAGTGGCCATATCAAAAAAATAGAATAAGCTTTTAAGCAAAAAAAAAGAGTGCAAAGAGCTTGTAAGCAATAGCCATAGCATCGCCACATTGCATATCATACTACCACATTGATCATCTTGGATCATCATGTGCGAAACACCGGAACATCATACACATAGCATACTTGGGATAGAAAGTTGATACATTTTGCATCTTCTAGGTTGTGCACAAGTGTCGTATCCGCCTATTGAGCAATCGTGCTAGCGTCTCTCTTGAGTTGTGCAACACGAGCGTTTTCCGTGGATTCCACATTTTGTGCTCATTCCTTGGTTGCACGACCCCATTTATCTATCCGTGTGTGTGTTTCCGTGTGCCACATATTGCTATTGGTCTACTTGTTTCACTTGCGAATTTCTGAATCTTTTCCAACATTATTAACTCTTGCTAACATTTTGCATCAAATTTTTGTGCCACTATCCTTACCGAGCTCCACCATACGCTTTACTTGATAGGTGTGAGTGAACAAGTCCGGTACCAATTCCACTATTCTTTCATCTCACATTGAGTGAAACGGGATACATCCTCAACTTCGGGAAAAGGTCACTTGGTTTTGTTTATCTCATTTCCTACTCACCTCTACTCGAGTCTTGTGATGGATAGGCAAGGCATTTCATCTCCGGTCTTCCACGACAAAGATGGCGCGAACAACTACATCACCAAAATGCCCATCTTCGGACTACAACGAGCAACGCGAGGCATTGAACAACTCACCATCGACATTCGCCAAAATGAAGCAAGGATAAGGGACTACCTCGACACCAAGTTGGCCGAACAAAGGGATCAAGTATGAGACATGGTGGCCAACTACAAGTTTTCTTCCCCTTCATCATCTTCAAGGCTGATAGAGGCAAAGGTGTCCTATCTTTCGATGAGATGGTGGCTATCGTTATGGAGGAAGTCGACTTTGACGATCTGACTACGAACGTGCGAGGACGTCATGCCTTAACAATCGCTAAACCAACTCTGAGAGGTTATTGACCACGCTGGAGCACGATCAACCTGACCACGAAGGTCTGTTTCCTGCGGGCAAACGAAGAACAAGCAAGAAACTAAGATAGCAATCTGGATATTGCGAATATAAGAGGAAAGCTTTATTGATCAAGGTGGGGTTCTGTGGCGCCTTTGTCTGGTCGTTGAACACAAATGAAGTACGCGAAGTTGCAGCTATGGCGAAGTTTTAATCTAAACAAAACCCAAAGTCTAAACGGCGCCCTAAGGGCTGTATATATGGAGGAAGAGGGGGGAATTTCGTGGCCCTTGGAGGAGGGGTCCGAAACCAACCCTAACTCTTGTTTCCCCACACATACGGACTCTAAAAACAGCCTATACTTAAGTATTTCGAAAATACATGGGCCTGGCCCAATATTAAGGTGACACAGCACCTAGAATAGCCTCTAGACGAAATTTATGAAGTGGCATCTTGTATATTTGTTCCAAGGCTTCATGCACTCCTTATGGTGGCTTCAAAGTCCTCAAATCATCACTTGTAACTCCGTTCTTGATCCCTTTGCGCATGCCATCAACTCCATGCGTGTTATTGCTCCAATGTTGATCCTTCTCCAAGCTAGGCCCTTCATTTGTAAGCAAAACAAATATATCCAATTTAGGCAGCATCATATTCTCATAAACATTAGAATCATTACCAAGAAACGGAAGTACCTGGTAATTTAATTGGCGTGCGAGCTCTACTAATCGGCCCAGTATGTATAGTAGCAGGGGTTGTGGGTGTAACAATGGTATTGATGTCCTCATCATCCTCCCCTTCTTGAATTGAAGTCGTCCTCGACGGAAGCTCATCTTCCTCACCCAAATAAGGCTTCAAATCTGCAATGTTAAAAGTGGGACTAACCCCAAAATCTGCAAGCAGCTCAAGTTTATATGCATTATCATTTATTTTCTCTAACACCTTAAAAGGACCATCAGCACGTGGCATTAGCTTTGATTTGCGCAAATTAGGAAACCTATCCTTACGCAAATGTAACCAAACAAGATCTCCAGGTGCAAAGACAACATGTTTTCTACCCTTATCTCCAGCAAGTTTATATTTAGCATTCATACGCTCAATATTTTCCTTAGTTAACTCATGCATTTTTAAGATCAATTCAGCACGTTGTTTAGCATCAAAATTAACCATCTCCGAAGATGGAAGAGGCAATAAATCAATGGGTGCACGAGGTAGGAAACCATACACAATTTCAAAAGGGCACATCTTAGTAGTATAATGCAAGGAACGATTATAAGAAAATTCAATATGAGGCAAGCATTCTTCCCACATTTTCTTATTATTCTTCAAAACAGCCCTAAGCATAGTAAACAATGTTCTATTGACTACTTCAGTTTGACCATCAGTTTGGGGGTGACAAGTAGTACTAAAAAGAAGTTTAGTCCCCAACTTAGCCCATAAACATCTCCAAAAGTGGCTAAGAAATTTAGTATCATGATCTGGAACAATAGTATTTGGCACACCATGCAAGCGAATAATTTCACGAAAGAACAAATCAGCAACATTAACAGCATCATCGCTTTTATGACATGGTATAAAGTGTGCCATTTTCGAGAACCTGTCCACGACAACAAATATGCTATCCCTCCCCTTCTTTGTTCGAGGTAAACCTAAAACAAAGTCCATAGATATATCCTCCCAAGGAAGACTAGGTACATGATTGAGTCGTGACTTAGCTTTTTGACATGTAGTGCAGCGAGCAACAAAACACTCAACATCCCGTCTCATCTTTGGCCAAAATAAATGTGTAGCAAGTATATCCTCCGTCTTCTTCACGCGAAAGTGCCCCATTAGTTCTGCTCCATGCGCCTCCTGCAACAATAAAAGACGAACGGAGCTAGCTGGAATGCATAGCTTGTTAGCACGAAACACAAATCCATCATTAACGACGAACTTGTTCCATGTTCTACCTTATTTACAATTCTACAATACATCTTTAAATTCAGCATCATGCACATATTGATCTTTGATGGTCTCCAAACCAGACATTTTAAAGTCAAGTTGTGAAAGCATAGTATAACGACGAGACAATGCATCAGCAATAACATTCTCTTTACCCTTCTTGTGTTTAATGACATAAGGGAAAGTCTCAATGAATTCAACCCATTTAGCATGTCTACGGTTCAGTTTTGCTTGACTTAATGTGTTTCAAAGATTCATGATCAGAATGTATAACAAATTCTTTGGGCCATAAATAATGTTGCCATGTTTCTAAGGTCCGAACAAGAGCATATAATTCTTTATCATAAGTAGAATAGTTAAGACTAGGCCCACTCAATTTTTCAGAAAAGTATGCAACAGGTTTGCCATCTTGTAATAACACACCTCCTAATCCAATTCCACTAGCATCACGTTCAAGCTCAAAAGTCTTATTAAAATCAGGAAGTTGGAGTAAAGGAGCATGTGTCAACTTATCTTTCAATACCGTGAAGGCTTCTTCCTGTGCGGTACCCCAAACAAAAGGCACATCCTTCTTTGTAAGCTCATTGAGAGGTGCAGCAATGGTGCTAAAATCTCTCACAAAACGCCTATAGAAACCAGCGAGTCCAAGAAAACTCCTCACTTGTGTGACCGTTTTGGGATGCGGCCAACTCTCAATAGCTTCAATCTTGGCTTTATCAACTTCAATTCCCTGTGGAGTAACAACATAGCCAATAAAAGATACTCGGTCAGTGCAAAAGGTGCACTTCCCAAGGTTACCAAACAAATGTGCATCATGTAGAGCAATAAAAACAACACGTAAATGTTCCAAATGTTCTTCCAAAGATTTGCTATAAATCAGTATATCATCAAAATAGACTACCACAAATCGTCCAATGAAAGCACGTAAAACTTCGTTCATTAGTCTCATGAAAGTACTAGGTGCATTAGTTAACCCAAAAGGCATGACTAACCACTCATATAAACCAAACTTAGTTTTAAATGCTGTTTTCCATTCATCTCCCAATTTCGTACGAATTTGAATGTATCCACTATGAAAATCAACTTTGGAGAATATTGTAGAGCCACTCAATTCATCAAGCATATCATCTAGTCTAGGAATAGGATGACGATAACGAATAGTAATATTATTAATGCCTCTACAATCAACACACATACGCGACGTACCATCCTTTTTAGGCACTAGTATAATAGGAACAACACAAGGACTAAGAGATTCGCGTTAATAACCTTTGTCGAGCAGCTCCTGTACTTGACGCATAATCTCCTTTGTCTCCTCTGGATTGGTACGGTATGGTGCATGGTTGGGTAGCGATGCACCGGGAGTTAAGTCAATTTGATGCTCAATCCCTCGAATAAGTGGTAATCTCGGTGGCACGTCTTGTGGGAAGACGTCAGCGAACTCCTGCTAAATGTTAGTGACTGCAGGGGGCAAAGAGGAAGCCATGTCCTCGAATGAAAATAATGCCTCTTTGCACATAAAAGCATAGCAAACAGATTTGCTAAAAACTAGCTCATCAATATCAGATTTGGTGGCAAGTAAACATGCACTTTTCAATTTAATTTCAGAAGCAACACTAGATAGTTTATTATTAGGCTTCATTTGTTGCTCAAATTCTTTTGCCACAATCTGATTTTCACTCTTATTTTTCTCTTGTTTTGCTTTACTAGCTCTATGAATATCATCTTTCAAAATGGAATCAGGAGTCATAGGAAGCAAAGTAATATTTGTATCCTTATGAACAAGAGTATACTGATTGTTTCTAACATGGTGTACAGAATTTTTATCAAATTGCCATGGTCTACCAAGTAATAAGGAACATGCTTGCATAGGTAACACATCACAATCAACATAATCAGCATATGTAGAGATACTAAAATGCACCCGAACAGTACGTGTTACCTTAACCTTGCCGCTGTTGTTGAACCATTGGACGTAGTATGGATGTGGATGTGGTCTTGTGGTGAGAGATAGCTTCTCCACCATCTCCATGGTAGCCAAGTTGTTGCAGCTCCCTCCATCTATGATGACGCGAATAGAACGTTCCTTCACAACTCCCTTTGTATGGAACAAATTATGCCTCTTATTTTTCTTAGCTTGTGTAACCTGCACACTCAAAACACGTTGAGCAACTAAACATTCATACATGTCCGCATCTTCAGCAGCCATGTAGTGCGTCTCATGATCAGAATCATCTCCACCGTGTTCTTCATGTGTAATAAGAGCCAAAGTCTCCTCATCATAGTCACTAGCGGACTCATACCCACCATCCTCAGTAGCAATCATCACACGCTGAGATTTGCATTCTCTTGCAAAATGTCCTCTTCCCTTACAACGACGACAAATAATATCACTTGTGTGCCCTGTTGACGCCATGGAAGAAGAAGAGCTATGTGCAGGCCCGACAGGTGTGCTCTTGGCAGATAGTGATGGTTGTGCCTGCTTTCTTGTATCACGGTTGGAGGTGGCACCTGAAGGAGGTGATGGTGCAGTGGAAGTAGATGATGCACGTGGTGTAAATGATGAAGGTCGACCTGCAGAAAAGTTAGTTCACGCCAATGCCTGTCGATCCTGCACTTCACGTTCAGCTTTACAAGCAAGATGGAATAAATGAGTGATATTATTATAATCCTTATACTCTAGAATGGTCTGAATCTCTCTATTTAATCCACCCATAAAACATGCAAGCATAGCTTCATTCTCCTCAACAATACCACATCTAATCAAGCCAGTTTGTAATTCTTGATAATATTCTTCTACAGAATTTTTCCCTTATCTTAAGCGCTGCAATTTTTGAAGTAATTCACGTTAATAATATGGTGGAACCCAACCAGTACGCATAGCAGTTTTCAAAGCAACCCAAGTAGCTGGAACATGATATAATCTACAATGTTCAGACCACCAAGCACATGCAAAGCTAGTGAAAGCACAAACAGCAGCAGGAACACGTCTCTCCTCAGGATATTGTAAACATGTAAATCGTTGTTCTGTTTCTAACTCCCAAGTAAGATATATATCAGGAACATATCTACCCTCAGATAGTGGAATATTCAACTTCAGTTTAGGGAGATGGTCATGATCTCGTACCTGAGGGGGAGCCCTAACATTGCCATTATTTGCATGTGGACGACCTGGTGGTTGTGGTGCTGGTGGTTGCACATAGTTCTGATTTTGATCAACTTCATCCTCGTAATCTCCCACATAATCATCGCCCTCCACATCAGCAGCAGGAGCCACAGAAGTATCAACAGCAGCACCAACAGTTTGGCCAAGCGCAAGAGGGACACGGCTCGCTCGGCGGAGGGCTGTTTCGCGACGTGGAGGTAGTTGTTGTTATTGTTAGGTGTAGCCGGTGGTGGTGGTGGTGGAAGACACGCGAGCAATTCATTAAACTTGTTATCGAGCTTTGTCTCGAACGTCTTCTCCATGCCATCTATCTTCTCTTTGGCCTCTTCAAATCTGTTTAGCACATCTTGCACCTGTCCACTCATCATTTGCTGAAATTTATCATGCAACTCCTTATTCATCATGTTCTCCCAGTCAGTCTCGTCGGCTTGTGATCCTGGCATGGTTAGCAGCAATAGAAACACACAAGAATATGATCCTACAGACTACTAACAAGAGGTGGTGGTGGGTGTCACAAATATGTCAAGCAAATCTCAAATTCTTACCAGTTCTTATCCAGCAGCAGGCGGTGATCGGCAAACGTTGTAGTCAAAACTCTCAAAAGTTTGGATAGAGCGATTGCCAGGGAGAGTCAAACGCACAACATAGTATGCATGTGGAGCTGGGAAGGCTTATAGTATGGTAACAAAAAGGGTTAGCAATAATCAATTCAGAGATGCAAAGTTGAATAAACGCTCAACGACGGTACTGTGCTGGTCCTAGGCTAGACCGTGCTAGAGATGCGAGCCTAGAACACTAACAAAATCACGGTGCTGCACGTAAACAAGGGAAAAGCACACTCTGGAAATTTTTTCGCTCTGTTTTTCTTTTGTTTGCGCTCTTTTTTTTTGCGCTCCTCTTTTCTTTTTGCGAAAAATCACTATAATGGCGAGTGTCTCAAAACTCTTCCCAGGTCAAACTGACAGGATGGGTACGAAATTTTTTGACTATTTTTTCAGAAATCAGGGCAGCGACGATGAAAAAGTGCGGCAAAAAATCACTATGATGGCGAGTGTCTCAAAAGACTCAGAAAAGCCGAAAAATAGGATAGGGAAAAAATTTGGTCGCCGAAATTTTGGCCTAAAAACTGCCCGGGGTCTCCAGACTTTTTTTTTCCCGAGACCTACTCAGGCAAGGAAACACGAAACAGATAATAGATGGGTCTCGAGAACAAAACTAATATGAAAAGAACTCGGATTGGTGGTGGATATATGGTGGTAGGATATGACAACGGTGGTGGTATATGGTAGCGGTGGTGGTATATGGATACGGATCGGTGGTGGTATATGGATACGGATTGGTGGTGGTATATGGATACAGATTCAGAGCGGTGGTGGATAAGCAGTGGTGGTAGATGGCAAGGCGATGATGATGGTGCGGCGGCGGCGTGACTACTTATGACCAGAACTCGAAACTCTAAAAGACTATACTCTAAGACCAGCAACTTGACACGACGATGCAACCGCAAATTCAACAAAGCAAAATACTGAAAAGACTATGCAAAGGCTCAGACTGGTTCGGATATGATGAACTAACCCTAATTTTTTTGTGGCTTTTTCGTGGACTGTAGGTATGAAGAACAGACTTGATCTAAACTATGAAAAACTGTAAAATCTCACCGAGCAACCTGGAAACCTGGAAATCTCACCGAGAAACTAAGATTGCAATCTGGATATTGCGAATATAAGAGGTGAAGGAAATATGCCCTAGAGGCAATAATAAAGTTATTATATATTTCCTTATATCATGATAAATGTTTATTATTCATGCTAGAATTGTATTAATCGGAAACATAATACATGTGTGAATACATAGACAAACAGAGTGTCACTAGTGTGCCTCTACTTGACTAGCCTGTTGATCAAAGATGGTTATGTTTCCTAGCCATAGACATGAGTTGTCATTTGATTAACGGGATCACATCATTAGGAGAATGATGTGATTGACATGACCCATTCCGTTAGCTTAGCACTCGATCGTTTAAGTATGTTGCTATTGCTTTCTTCATGACTTATACATGTTCCTATGACTATGAGATTATGCAACTCCCGTTTACCGGAGGAACACTTTGTGTGCTACCAAACGTCACAACGTAACTGGGTGATTATAAAGGTGCTCTACAGGTGTCTTCGAAGGTACTTGTTGGGTTGGCGTATTTCGAGATTAGGATTTGTCACTCCGAATGTCGGAGAGGTATCTCTGGGCCCTCTCAGTAATGCACATCACTTTAGCCTTGCAAGCATTGGAACTAATGAGTTAGTTGCGGGATGATGTATTACGGAACGAGTAAAGAGACTTGCCGGTAACGAGATTGAACTAGGTATTGGATACCGACGATCGAATCTCGGGCAAGTAACATACCGATGACAAAGGGAACAACGTATGTTGTTATGCGGTCTGACCGATAAAAGATCTTCGTAGAATATGTGGGAGCCAATATGAGCATCCAGGTTCCGCTATTGGTTATTGACCGAGAATGGTTCTAGGTCATGTCTACATAGTTCTCGAACCCGTAGGGTCCGCACGCTTAACGTTCGTTGACGATATAGTACTATGAGTTATGTATGTTGGTGACCGAATGTTGTTCGGAGTTTTGGATGAGATCACGGATATGACGAGGAACTCCGGAATGGTCCGGAAGTAAAGATTGATATGTGGATAGTAGTGTTTGATCTCCGGAAAGGTTCTGGAATCCATCGGAAGGGGTTCCGAATGTTTCCCGAAATGTTTGGGCACGAGAACACTTTATCTGGGCCAAAGGGGAAAGCCCACGAGGTTTTTGGAAAGTGCAAAAGGAAGTTTTGCGGAGTCCAGAGGCCAGATGCCAGGGTCCCTGGCGTCTGGGCCCAGACGCCGGGAACCCTGGCGTCTGGCCCTGGAGTCCGAGAAGGACTCTTGCCTTTCGGGTGAAACCGATTTTGTGGAGGCTTTTACTCCAAGTTTCGACCCCAAGGCTCAACATATAAATAGAGGGGTAGGGTTAGCACCCAAGAAACATCAAGAAACACCAAGCCGTGTGCCGTCAACCCCGTTTCCTCTAGTTTATCCTCCTTCATAGTTTTCGTAGTGCTTAGGTGAAGCCCTGCGAAGATTGTTCTTCACCAACACCGTCACCACGCCATCGTGCTGCCGGAACTCATCTACTAATTCGCCCCTCTTGCTGGATTGAGAAGGCGAGGACGTCACCGAGCCGAACGTGTGCAGAACTCGGAGGTGCCGTGCTTTCGGTGCTTGGATCGGTCGGATCGTGAAGACGTACGACTACATCAACCGCGTTCATATAACGCTTCCACTTACGGTCTACGAGGGTACGTAGACAACACTCTCCCCTCTCGTTGCTATGCATCACCATGATCTTGCGTGTGCGTAGGAAATTTTTTGAAATTACTATGTTCCCCAACAGTGGCATCAGAGCCAGGTTTTATGTGTTGATGTTATATGCACAAGTAGAACACAAGTGAGTTGTGGGCGATATAAGTCATACTGCTTACCAGCATGTCATACTTTGGTTCGGCGGTATTGTTGGATGAAGCGGCCCGGACCGACATTACGCGTACGCTTACGCGAGACTGGTTCTACCGCCGTGCTTTGCACACAGGTGGCTAGCGGGTGTCAGTTTCTCCAACTTTAGTTGAACCGAGTATGGCTACGCCCGGTCCTTGCGAAGGTTAAAACAACACCAACTTGACAAACTATCATTGTGGTTTTGATGCGTAGGTAAGAACGGTTCTTGCTAAGCCCGTAGCAGCCACGTAAAACTTGCAACAACAAAGTAGAGGACGTCTAACTTGTTTTTGCAGGGCATGTTGTGATGTGATATGGTCAAGACGTGATGAGATATAAGTTGTTGTATAAGATGATCATGTTTTGTTGAAGTTATCGGCAACTGGCAAAAGCCTTATGGTTGTCTCTCTATTGCATAATATGCAAGTGCCAAATGATTGCTTTACTTTATCGCAATGCGATAGCAATAGTTGCAAGAGCAATAGTTGGCGAGACGACCATGTGATGACACATTGATATAGATCAAGATGATGGAGATCATGGTGTCATGCCGGTGACGATGGAAATCATGACGATGCTTTAGAGATGGAGATCAAAGGCACAAGACGATGATGGCCATATCATGTCACATATTATGATTGCATGTGATGTTTATCTTTTATACATCTTATTTTGCTTGGTTCGACGGTAGCTTTATAAGATGATCTCTCACTAAATTATCATAGTAAAAGTGTTCTCCCTGAGTATGCACCGTTGCGAAAGTTCTTCGTGCTGAGACACCACGTGATGATCGGGTGTGATAGGCTCTACGTTCAAATACAACGGGTGCAAAACAGTTGCACACGCGGAATACTCAGGTTTAACTTGACGAGCCTAGCATATAACAGATATGGCCTCGGAACACGGAGACCGAAAGGTCGAGCGTGAATCATATAGTAGATATGATCAACATAGTGATGTTCACCAATGAAACTACTCCATCTCACGTGATGATCGGACATGGTTTAGTTGATTTGGATCACATGATCACTTAGAGGATTAGAGGGATGTCTTTCTAAGTGGGAGTTCTTAAGTAATATGATTAATTGAACTTTAATTTATCATGAACTTAGTCCTGGTAGTATTAGCATATCTATGTTGTAGATCAATAGCTCGCATTGTTTCTTTCATATGTTTATTTTGATATGTTCCTAGAGAAAATTGTGTTGAAAGATGTTAGTAGCAATGATGCGGATTGGATCCGTGATCTGAGGTTTATCCTCATTGCTGCACAGAAGAATTATGTCCTTGATGCACCGCTAGGTGACAGACCTATTGCAGGAGCAGATGCAGACATTATGAACGTTTGGCTAGCTCAATATGATGACTACTTGATAGTTTAGTGCACCATGCTTAACGGCTTAGAATCGGGACTTCAAAGACGTTTTTGAACGTCATGGACCATATGAGATGTTCCAGGAATTGAAGTTAATATTTCAAGCAAATACCCGAGTTGAGAGATATGAAATCTCCAACAAGTTCTATAGCTAAAAGATGGAGGAGAATCGCTCAACTAGTGAGCATGTGCTCAGATTGTCTGGGTACTACAATCGCTTGAATCAAGTGGGAGTTAATCTTCCAGATAAAATAGTGATTGACAGAATTCTCTAGTCACCATCACCAAGTTAGTAGAACTTCGTGATGAACTATAATATGCAAGGGATAACAGAAACAATTCCCAAGCTCCTCGTGATGCTGAAATCGACGAAGGTAGAAATCAAGAAAAACATCAAGTGTTGATGGTTGACGAGACCACTAGTTTCAAGAAAAGGGCAAAGGGAAGAAGAGGAACTTCAAGAAGAATGGCAAGTGAGTTGCTGCTCAAGTGAAGAAGCTCAAGTCTGGTCCTAAGCCTGAGACTAAGTGCTTCTACTGCAAAGGGACTAGTCACTGGAAGCGGAACTACCCAAGTATTTGGCGGATAAGAAAGGATGGCAAAGTAAACAAAGGTATATTTGATATACATGTTATTGATGTGTAGTTTACTAGTGTTCATAACAACCCCTCAGTATTTGGTACTAGTTCAGTTGCTAAGATTAGTAACTTGAATCGGGAGTTGCAGAATGAAGAGAGACTAGTTAAGGGTGAAGTGAGTGTTGGAAATGGTTCCAAGATTGATATGATCATCATCGCACACTCCCTATACTTTCGGGATTAGTGTTGAACCTAAATAAGTGTTATTTGGTGTTTACGCTGAGAATAAATATGATTTGATCATGTTTATTGCAATACGGTTATTCATTTAAGTTAGAGAACAATTGTTGTTCTGTTTACATGAATAGAACCTTCGATGGTCATACACCCAATGAAAATAGTTCGTTGGATCTCGATCGTAGTGATACACATATTCATAATATTGAAGCCAAAAGATGCAAAGTTAATAATGATAGTGCAACTTATTTGTGGCACTGCCGTTTAGGTCATATTGGTGTAAAGCGCATGAAGAAACTACATACTGATGGGATTTTTGAATCACTTGATTATGAATCACTTGATGCTTGCGTACCATGCCTTATGGGCAAGATGACTAAAAATCCGTTCTCCGGATCAATGGAGCGAGAAACTGACTTGTTGGAAATAATACATACCGATGTATGCGATCCGATGAGTGTTAAGGCTTGCGGCGGGTATCGTTATTTTCTAACTTCACAGATGATTTGAGCATATATGGGTATATGTACTTGATGAAACATAAGTCTGAAACATTTGAAAAGTTCAAAGAATTTCAGAGTGAAGTGGAAAATCATCGTGACAAGAAAATAAAGTTTCTATGATCTGATCGCGGAGACGAATATTTGAGTTACGAGTTTGGTCTTTTATTAAAACAATGTGGAATAGTTTCACAAATTCGTGCCACCTGGAACACCACAGCATAATGGTGTGTCCGAACGTCATAACTGTACTTTATTGGATATAGTACAATCTATGATGTTTCTTACCGATTTGCCACTATAGTTTTGGGGTTATGCATTAGAGACAGCTGCATTCATGTTAAAAGGGCAGCATCTAAATCCGTTGAGATAACACCTTATGAACTGTGGTTTGGCAAGAAACCAAAGTTGTCGTTTCTTTAAGTTTGGGGTTGCGATGCTTATGTGAAAAGGTTTCATCCTGATAAGCTCAAACCCAAATCGGAGAAATATGTCTTCATAGGATACCCAACGGAGACTGTTGGATACACCTTCTATCACAGATCCTAAGGCAAGACATTCGTTGCTTATAATGGATCCTTTCTAGAGAAGGAGTTTCTCTCGAAAAGAAGTGAGTGGGAGGAAAGTAGAACTTGATAAGGTAATTGTACCTTCTCCTTATTGGAAAGTAGTTCATCACAGAAATCTGTTCCTGTGACTACTACACCAATTAGTGAGGAAGATAATGATGATGATCATGTAACTTCGGATCAAGTTACTACCAAACCTCGTAGGTCAACCAGAGTGAGATCCGCACCAGAGTGGTACGGTAATCCTATTCTGGAGGTCATGTTACTTGACCATGACGAACCTACGAACTATGAGGAAGCGATGATGAGCCCAGATTCCGCGAAATGGTTTGAGGCCATGAAATCTGAGATGAGATCCATGTATGAGAACAAAGTATGGACTTTGATTGACTTGTCCAATGATCAGCGAGCCATTGAGATTAAATGGATCTTCGATGAGATCCATGTATCAGAACAAAGTATGGACGCTGATAGTAGTGTTACTATCTACAAAGCTAGAATTGTCGCAAAAGGTTTTTGACAAGTTCAAGGTGTTGACTACGATGAGAGTTTCTCACTCGTATCTATGCTTATGTCTGTCCGAATCATGTTAGGAATTGCCGCATTTTATGAAATCCGGCAAATGGATAAACAAAACTGCATTCCTTAATGGATTTATTAAAGAAGAGTTGTATACGATGCAACTAGAAGGTTTTGTCAATCCTAAAGGTGTTAACAAAATATGCAAGCTCCAGCGATCCATCTATGGACTGGTGCAAGCATCTCGGAGTTGGAATATACGCTTTGATAAGTTGATCAAAGCATATAGTTTTATACAGACTTGCGATGAAGCCTGTATTTACAAGAAAGTGAGTGGGAGCACTACAACATTTCTGATAAGTATATGTGAAGGACATATTGTTGATCGGAAATAATGTAGAATTATTCTGCAAAGCATAAAGGAGTGTTTGAAAGGAGTTTTTCAAAGAAGGACCTCGGTGAAGCTGCTTACATATTAAGCATCAAAATCTATAGAGATAGATCAAGACGCTTGATAAGTTTTCAATGAGTACATACCTTGACAAGATTTTGAAGTAGTTCAAAATGGAACAATCAAAGAAAGAGTTCTTGCCTGTGTTACAAGGTGTGAAATTGAGTAAGACTCAAAACTCGACCACGACAGAAGATAGAAAGAGAATGAAAAGCATTCCCTATGCCTTGGCCATAGGTTCTATAAAGTATGCTATGTTGTGTACCGGATCTATTGCATACCCTACCACTAAGTTTGGCAAGGGAGTACAATAGTGATCTAGGTGTAGATCACAGGGCAGCGGTCAAAATTATCCTTAGTGGAATAAGGATATGTTTCTCGATTATGGAGGTGACAAAAAGGTTCGCCGTAAAGGGTTACGTCGATGCAAGTTTTGACACTGATCTGGATGACTCTAAGTCTCGGTCTAGATACATATTGAAAGTGGGAGCAATTAGCTAGAGTAGCTCCGTGCAGAGCATTGTAGACATAGAAAATTGCAAAATACATAACGGATCTGAATGTGAAAGACCCGTTGACTAAGATTCTCTCACAAGCAAAACATGATCACACCTTAGTACTCTTTGGGTGTTAATCACATAGCGATGTTGTGACGCCCCCGATTCAATCGTACACTAATCATGCACGCAAATGTGTACGATCAAGATCAGGGACTCACGGGAAGATATCACAACACAACTCTACAAATAAAATAAGTCATACAAGCATCATAATACAAGCCAGGGGCCTCGAGGGCTCGAATACAAGTGCTCGATCATAGACGAGTCAGCAGAAGCAACAATATCTGAGTACAGACATAAGTTAAACAAGTTGCCTTAAGAAGGATAGCACAATCTGGGATACAGATCGAAAGAGGCGCAGGCCTCCTACCTGGGATCCTCCTAACTACTCATGGTCGTCGTCAGCGGGCTGCACGTAGTAGTAGGCACCTCCAGTGTAGTAGGAGTCGTCGTCGGCGGTGGCGTCTGGATCCTGGGCTCCAACATCTGGTTGCGGCAACCGGGTAGAAGGGGAAGGGGGGGAAAGGGGGAGAAAAGCAACCGTGAGTACTCATCCAAAGTACTCGCAAGCAAGGAGCTACACTACATATGCATGGATATATGTGTAAAGGGCCAAATCAGTGGATTGAACTGCAGAATGCCAGAATAAGGGGGGGATAGCTAGTCTTATCGAAGACTACGCTTCTGGTCGCCTCCGTCTTGCAGCAGGTAGAAGAGAGTAGACTGAAGTCCTCCAAGTAGCATCGCATAGCATAATCCTACCCGGCGATCCCCTCCTCGATGCCCTGTTAGAGAGAGATCACCGGGTTGTATCTGGCACTTGGAAGGGTGTGTTTTATTAAGTATCCAGTTCTAGTTGTCATAAGGTCAAGGTACAACTCCAAGCCGTCCTGTTACCGAAGATCACGGCAATTTGAATACATTAACTTCCCTGCAGGGGTGCACCACATAACCCAACACGCTTGATCCCATTTGGCCGGACACACTTTCCTGGGTCATGCCCGGCCGCGGAAGATCAACACGTCGCAACCCCACCTAGGCACAACAGAGCGGTCAGCATGCCGGTCTAAATCTAAGCGCGCAAGGGTCTGGGCCCATCGCCCTGAGCACACATGCACGTTGCGAACGCGGCCGGAAGCAGACCTAGCCTAGTGGCGTTCCAGTCCAATGCGGCGCACGCCACTCAGTCGCTGACGTCAAGAAGTGCTTCGGCTGATACCACGACGCCGAGTGCCCATATCTTTCCCGTGTAGTTGGTTAGTGCGTATAGGCCAGTAGCAAGACTCAGATCAAATACCCAGATCTCGTTAAGCGTGTTAAGTATCCGCGAACGCCAACAGGGCCAGGCTCACCTCTCACCCAGGTAGCCCCGAACTGCCCTGCCGCTCCGCCACAAAGATCCACACAGAGGGCCGTCGGGACAAAGGTCCTTTCAGCCCCCAATCCGTGAATCACTCGCGGGTACTCCCCGAGCCAACCCGACTTTGGTCACCACATGTATCATGTTTAATATAAAGTATATACCCGTGATCAACTCCCGAGTGATCACGGCCCGATAGTATAGCACAACAGACGGACAAGAATGTAGGGCCACTGATGGAAACTAGCATCCTATACTAAGCATGTAGGATTGCAGGTAAAGGTAACAACAGTAGTAGCAAGGACAGGCTATGCAGCAGTATAGGATTAACTGAAAGCAGTAACATGCTACACTACTCTAATGCAAGCAGTATAGATCAGAGTAGGCGATATCTGGTGATCAAGGGGGGGGGGCTTGCCTGGTTGCTCTGGCAAGAGAGAGGGATCGTCAACTCCGTAGTCGAACGGGGCAGCAGCAGCGTCGGTCTCGGTGTCTATCGAGAGAAGAGGGGGGAGAAACAATAAATATTTTAGCAAGCAGATGCATAGTGATGCATGACATGACAAGTAACGGCGTTAGAGGTGCCCTAACGCGGTATGGGACGGTACCGGTGAAGGGGGGAAACATCCGGGAAAGTTTTCCCGGTGTTTGTGTTTTCGAGCAGAGGAGCCGGAGGGGGAAAGTTGCGAGTTTGATATGTTAGGAATGTGTGGCGGACGAACGGGCTGTGTATCCGGGATCGTCTCGTCGTTCTGAGCAACTTTCATGTTGAAAATATTTTAATCCGAGTTACAGATTAAAAGATATGATTTTCTAAAGTTTTAAATCATTTTTAGAATTTATTTAATTAATTTAGTTAAATTCGAAAATGAATTAATGACATCAGCATGATGTCATGCTGACGTCAGCAGACAACGGAGTTGACTGGTCAACCTGACCAGTGGGTCCCACTGGTCAGGGACACATTTTAATTAATCATCTTAATTAACCTAATCAGAGTGAATTAGGGGTGGGCCCCACTGTCATTGACTTAGACTAATTAAACAGGTTAATTACTTCATTTGTAATTAGGTCAACCTAACTAAGATTAATTAAGTTAATCAATTAATTAATTAATTAATATTTTAATTGTTTTTAATTATTCATTTATCTATTATTGTTTTTTTTATTAAATCTCTTTTTTTCTGGGGCGTGGGTGGGGCCCCACCTGGCAGTGGCCCATAGGGCCAAACGGGCGCGGGGCGCCAAGACGTTTGGGCGCCCACCCAGGCCAGCGTAGGCGCCGGGGCACCACGACGGAGGCGAGGGGCGGCGGCGAGTGGGGAGGCCGGTGGCCAGGGCGGCCGCGGTGGGCGAGGCAGGAAGCGGGGCGCGCGTGTGCGAGCGGGACGTCGACGCGAGCGAGGGAGCAGCGGGATGGCGCGGGGCGGCGGAGGGGCAGTTGGGGCACGGCTAGTGGTGGCCGGAGCGAGCAGCAGCAGGGGGAGCGCGGGAGCAGTGGGAGGCACAGACGCACGTCCAGGGCGCAGCGGGCGCACGCACGCGCGGCCGGACGCGGCCAGGGGACTGCTGACGCGCAGCTGGTCGCGGCCAGGGCCACGACTGCGGGCGGACGAGGCCAGGGCACAGCTAGGGAAGGGGACGCACATGGACGCACGGCGCGAACGACGGGCGCGCTCGGATCCGGCGACGGAAGCAGAGGGGGAGAGGGAGGGAGCTCACGTTGGGGCGCAGGGTCTAAGGCAGCGGGCGCGGGGGAGCTCGGGGAGGTCAACGGGGTCGACACGTCGTGGAGGAGGCAGGCCGGCGAGGAGGTCCGGCGAGGTCCTCGGGCGGCTGCGCGGGCTCCGGGCGGCATCCGTGGAGCTCCGAGCGGCGGTGAATCGAGGACGAGGCGGCGGCGTACGGCGGGTCGGGCGCGGCACGGGGAGCATCGCGAGCAGGGGGCGCCAGGGGACAACGCAAGGCGGCTGCGGCCATGGGCGCGCAGGGGACGAGCGTGGGGGAAGGAGGCGTGCGGGGACGGGCGACGGGGTCGGGCCTCTCCCCGATCCAGATGGGATCGAGAGGAGAGGGGGGAGAGGGAGTAGCGTCGTGGGGGGGAGTGGGTGACGGGGTGGTTAGGGTTTCGGGGGGGAAATGGATAAGGGGAGGGGGGTGGCCGGTTGGGCCTGCGCCCGAATGGGCCGGCCAACTGGGCCAGTAGGCCGTGGGAGGGGGGTTCCCTCCTTTTTTTGTTAGTTTTTTTTGTTTTATTTACTTTCCTTTCAGTTTTTGTTTATTTTAAAATACTTAGGCATTTTATAAAATTGTGTTTATTACACCATATTAACTTAGGTAAAATATGGCATCTCCCGAACACTTTTGTTTTAAATTTTGAAAAACTTTTATTGTTTGCTTTGATTTTGAATTTTGAATTCGAACGGGATTGAATCATCGCTAGGTTTACAACAGTAACCGAGGTGACATGGCATGATTAGCGTGGGATTACTGTAGCATGATTATCCGGGCGTCACAAATCTCCTCCACTACAAGAAATCTCGTCCCGAGATTTAAGAGGGGGTCTAAGGGGGAAAGGTTTGGTTACGAAATTCTAACGAATCTTCTCAGTCTTGGTTGCTCCTGTCGAAGTGGCCGATCCATAATATTGATGTCTTTATTTCTCTGTTTCAGGTCATCATGGTGACGTCGGCATCCTTTCTTCAGGAACTCCATCGTACTTACGAAAGATTAAGGGGTGGGCATTCTGGGAGAACGGACGTCGGCAAGGTTAACTATCGGGTCAACAACATCGAGGAAGGTGGCGGAAAGTAACTCTCGAATCGAATCTTAAGAAATTATCGAGATCAAAGTAAGGAGGTAACCTGGGAAGTTTCGAGCAGGCAGGCAATCATTCGATGCCTGTTATAGGGCGTGAAAGGATCAAAACAACGGGAATAAGTATTGTGTCCGATATCAGACCTGAAGGTGGCTCGTGAATTACATACGAGGCCACGCGCGAGGAACAACCTTGGGAACAGGGGGTGTACATGGGAGTCAGGTTTCGATCCTGTGGAACTGTGGGTTATGGGCCCATCATGAGGGTTAAGAGTAGGAAGGGCGACGACGTCTTGCATGATAATGTAAGCAAGGCAGGTTAGAGGATAGGCTGTCAGTTATGTTGGCATCAACATCAGTACCAAGGGCGAGGGACGAAGAGAACCATTTTCCTGCTCGTTGAATGAGGCGGACCAATAGGCAAAGTTCTCGTCCATCGGTGGCTACCGGAATGTCATCAACAAAAGTAACAGGGTCTTACTGACAGAATTGTACACGAGGGGTCTACATAAGCAGGGAATTAATACTGCTTAGTCCATAATGATCACCAGAAAGGGTAAACCAAGTAATGGAAAGGAAAATATGATTATCAGATATTTCAGGGGTATATCCTTCCCAGGGACAAGCAAAGCATGATAACCATGACATGATTTTAAGTAGAAAAGCCTCTAGGTGAGGGGAGAGAAATTTTCATGACATTATCCATACAACGGTGTTTGGATAATTGATAAAGAGAATTTAACATTGTGCTCCAAATGCTCTTATTGATGATCGGAGTAGCACATACATGCCTCGAGATAGCATTGACATGGTCTTCAAGCTAAGGTCAGTCTTTGGATACACGAAGGATTCATCAGGAACAACTGGTAGAATAAGTCTTACAATCTCCTCATGGAAGAGTGTTTAACCTGGCTGAGAAGGAAACTATAACAATAGAGCCTCGGGCCAGGTGTGCTAGGCATGACATGACCTTACCAATATATAAGGACCAATGTTATGACTCTTGGAAAAATGTTCCAACCATCATATCTGACCGAGATTCAGATCTGATCGGTGTTGGAATACCTCGGACTCAGGATGCCTGAGAAGGAAAGGTGCAAAACAAATTGACAAGACGACATTGTAAGATTCTCGGGAAATCTACTATGGAAACTCATCATTAAACCAATGAAGGGATAAGGTGGTAGCTGATGAACTCAGCGACAATTCATCGAGGTTTCCAAAAAGATGTATTTACACAAGTATGTGAACAAGGATATAGCATTTGTCAGAACAAAGGATATAATGATGTATGCTCGAGGAAAGCATACACAATTAAACATTGGTTGAAAGGTGCGGCCGAAATATGGGCTGGGTCGCACGAACAATGTTAAAATGGTGACTTAGCATCCAACACACTAAACTGAAATTATTGTCCAATAACTCTGAAGCAATAGGGTTGCTAGAGATATTAAATTTGCACAACAGAGTTTACTCAACACGGGGACCAAGAAAAGAATGGTGATGGTGAGAAGCACCACTGTATCACAAATTCTTAAGAGGTGGTGTAATTCTCACAACATTGATGACATAAGAGATGGAAATGTTCCGAGTAAAGAAAAACAATTGCTGGATGGCAGGGAACTCAAGGTATAACACCAAACACGAACAAGCTTGTGTTGGTGGGAAGGCAATAAAGTGGTCGATGATAACACAGATCATCGAGGGCAAGGATGGTATTTCTCATCATGAACTCAATTGATATCCTGGAAGGGCTCATAAGGTTGATGATGATCACGACATATTTGTCGAGAGATTTCATGAAGATGTAATCAATCTGCGACGACGTCAAGTCAAAGGAATGATGAAGCGGAAGGTTATTAGAACCATGGGTAGGACACAAACTCGAAATCAAGCTTGTCGTTCAAGGCGAAATGATAGGACGAGGAGGATCGACGTAAGCTTAGCTCATCGTCGAAAAGTTATGCTCCGAGAGGAAGGACCAGGTAGCACAGTTAAAAAGTTGCACGATAATGATATAGCCGATCAGGCTTGGAAATGACTTGAAGGGTTATTAAACTCGTAAGCAACCAGAATTACTTAGAATTACTAAATCAGAGTGCGGAATCAATTCACTTATCGATGTTCTCGGTTGACGACAACCCAGAACTCGTGGAGTGACTCTAATAGGGAAAGGTATTATTCCAGCACAAATTCATAAGATGTAGTGCAATGGCATGATATCCTCGAGATACCAGTGGGGTAATACTCGAAGGCATATCAAATGAAATGTTGAAGTGGGGTGTATTGATATATAGAAGACAAGCGCTTTAACTTGTCTGAGAAGTGGAATCAAAAGAAATTATGGTCGGAACCACAATCATAAAAGATCGAACCACGAGTACAAGATGAACTTCTATCAAGGGGGTAATTATTTTTACGAGCAGCTTCCATGATAAGTTCTACCTCGTGTCCATGGGCATGAACACAAAGTTCAAGGTCGACTCCCACTTCTCCAATGCATAACCTTTCATTAACTTCTCGTTTCTTCTCGAAATGGCATTAGTTGTTGAAAGTTTTACCTGGTGCAATACCAGATAAGTAGGACCTGTGAAATCTTTCGAGTTTGCACAGATTAGGGAAGGCATTGGTTCAACCCATCGGGGCTTCTTAGGAACATATACCACAAGCTTCAAGAGTAAATATCACTGGCCCGAAAGCAGAGCATGGTTGGCAAAAGGAGATGATACAATTTACAAAGGCATTATGTATCGGAGAAAGAACTCACAAGGTGATTAATTATGAAGGACACTGTCAGATCATAATCCAACAGTGGATATGGTGATCCACAATGGAGCTAATGTGAGTATCGATACCCAATCAGAGGAAGAAAGAATGCAAATGCATCGATTTATAGAACATCTGAATAATTCAACATCTAAATAGCAAAGGAATTATGATTTTCAAATCAAGGGATCAGGAGCAAATGCTCTGATCCAGGATGGATAAGTCGACTAGACTTAGGGGTAAGATTGATGGCAATCTGATTGGCCGAGAACCAGCTCATGTTCGAAAGACGTCTGAGCCGGAAGATAATTTATAAGGATCAACTGGTGATTGCGTGCATTCGCACACATATTGAATCAATGGACTCAAAAATAATAGTGACAAAGGATGCCAATAAGATTATTATACTTATGGGATTAACCATAATGCAAGTAAGTAAGAATTTTGAGAACAACAGGCTGTTGAGGATTTTCGCTAGATCAAATAGTATTTCGAAGGCTTTGGTGAAATACATGAATCAACTGGGATGAGCGGATACTCGATAAGTGCGAGGAATTATCCGAAGGGGGTATTCATTAGGCAAGAACTTCAGGGCAGTAAGCTCAAAGGATTCTCGGAACAACGGAGAGCAGTTCAGGGCATCTTGTAATAACAAGACCAACAGGTGTAAGCATTTATCCACAGGGATATTTCGGTGGAAGGGAATTGCAAAAGCAACGGGCTCGAGGTCTCAAGAGAATATAGAAGAGTATCTTTAAAATCTTCTAGTGCAGCGGCGATCATCCGGACTGAAGGGGCTCTCCGGGAGAAAGTATTTTCGAGAACCTAGAGTCAGAGTTAGTAAAATTGTTTAACCCGAATAGAAAAGATGTCAGAGTCCCAGAGTATAGGTTGAGGAATAAAAGATCCTACTACCACCCAATGGCGACGTGTGCCCGTAAGACACACAGCCATGTCAGTAAAAGTTTTGCAATGTCTAGACTCGACTTCGGCCAAGAGTGTGGAAGGGGGATTCCTACAGGCAGTCGGCTCTGATACCAACTTGTGACGCCCCCGATTCAATCGTACATTAATCATGCACGCAAATGTGTACGATCAAGATCAGGGACTCACGGGAAGATATCACAACACAACTCTACAAATAAAATAAGTCATACAAGCATCATAATACAAGCCAGGGGCCTCGAGGGCTCGAATACAAGTGCTCGATCATAGACGAGTCAGCGGAATCAACAATATCTGAGTACAGACATAAGTTAAACAAGTTGCCTTAAGAAGGCTAGCACAATCTGGGATACAGATCGAAAGAGGCGCAGGCCTCCTGCCTGGGATCCTCCTAACTACTCCTGGTCGTCGTCAGCGGGCTGCACATAGTAGTAGGCATCTCCAGTGTAGTAGGAGTCGTCGTCGGCGGTGGCGTCTGGATCCTGGGCTCCAACATCTGGTTGCGGCAACCGGGTAGAAGGGGAAGGGGGAAAAGGGGGAGAAAAGCAACCGTGAGTACTCATCCAAAGTACTCGCAAGCAAGGAGCTACACTACATATGCATGGATATATGTGTAAAGGGCCATATCAGTGGACTGAACTGCAGAATGCCAGAATAAGGAGGGGATAGCTAGTCTTGTCGAAGACTACGCTTCTGGTCGCCTCCGTCTTGCAGCAGGTAGAAGAGAGTAGACTGAAGTCCTCCAAGTAGCATCGCATAGCATAATCCTACCCGGCGATCCCCTCCTCGATGCCCTGTTAGAGAGCGATCACCGGGTTGTATCTGGCACTTGGAAGGGTGTGTTTTATTAAGTATCCGGTTCTAGTTGTCATAAGGTCAAGGTACAACTCCAAGCCGTCCTGTTACCGAAGATCACGGCAATTTGAATAGATTAACTTCCCTGCAGGGGTGCACCACATAACCCAACACGCTTGATCCCATTTGGCCGGACACACTTTCCTGGGTCATGCCCGGCCGCGGAAGATCAACACGTCGCAGCCCCACCTAGGCACAACAGAGCGATCAGCACGCCGGTCTAAACCTAAGCGCGCAGGGGCCTGGGCCCATCGCCCTGAGCACACCTGCACGTTGCGAACGCGGCCGGAAGCAGACCCAGCCTAGTGGCGTTCCAGTCCAATCCGGCGCGCGCCACTCAGTCGCTGACGTCAAGAAGTGCTTCGGCTGATACCACGACGCCGAGTGCCCATATCTTTCCCGCGTAGTTGGTTAGTGCGTATAGGCGAGTAGCCAGACTCAGATCAAATACCCAGATCTCGTTAAGCGTGTTAAGTATCCGCGAACGCCAACAGGGCCAGGCTCACCTCTCACCCAGGTAGCCCCGAACTGCCCTGCCGCTCTGCCACAAAGATCCACACAGAGGGCCGTCGGGACAAAGGTCCTTTCAGCCCCCAATTCGTGAATCACTCGCGGGTACTCCCCGAGCCAACCCGACTTTGGTCACCACATGTATCATGTTTAATATAAAGTATATACCCGTGATCAACTCCCGAGTGATCACGGCCCGATAGTATAGCACAGCAGACGGACAAGAATGTAGGGCCACTGATGGAAACTAGCATCCTATACTAACCATGTAGGATTGCAGGTAAAGGTAACAACAGTAGTAGCAAGGACAGGCTATGCAGCAGTATAGGATTAACTGAAAGCAGTAACATGCTACACTACTCTAATGCAAGCAGTATAGATCAGAGTAGGCGATATCTGGTGATCAGGGGGGGGCTTTCCTGGTTGCTCTGGCAAGAGAGAGGGATCGTCAACTCCGTAGTCGAACGGGGCAGCAGCAGCCTCGGTGTCTATCGAGAGAAGAGGGGGGAGAAACAATAAATATTTAAGCAAGCAGATGCATAGTGATGCATGACATGACAAGTAATGGCGTTAGAGGTGCCCTAACGCGGTATGGGACGGTACCGGTGAAGGGGGGAAACATCCGGGAAAGTTTTCCCGGTGTTTTGTGTTTTCGAGCAGAGGAGCCGGAGGGGGGAAAGTTGCGAGTTTGATATGTTAGGAATGTCTGGCGGACGAACGGGCTGTGTATCCGGGATCGTCTCGTCGTTCTGAGCAACTTTCATGTTGAAAATATTTTAATCCGAGTTACGGATTAAAAGATATGATTTTCTAAAGTTTTAAATCATTTTTAGAATTTATTTAATTAATTTAATTAAATTCGAAAATGAATTAATGACATCAGCATGATGTCATGCTGACATCAGCAGACAACGGAGTTGACTGGTCAACCTCACCAGTGGGTCCCACTGGTCAGGGACACATTTTAATTAATCATCTTAATTAACCTAATCAGAGTGAATTAGGGGTGGGCCCCACTGTCATTGACTTAGACTAATTAAACAGGTTAATTAGTTCATTTGTAATTAGGTCAACCTAACTAAGATTAATTAAGTTAATTAATTAATTAATTAACTAATATTTTAATTGTTTTTAATTATTCATTTATCTATTATTGTTTTTTTTATTAAATCTCTTTTTTTTCTGGGGCGTGGGTGGGGGCCCCACCCGGCAGTGGCCCATAGGGCCAAACGGGCGCGGGGCGCCAAGACGTTTGGGCGCCCACCCAGGCCAGCGTAGGCGCCGGGGCACCACGACGAAGGCAAGGGGGCGGCGGCGAGTGGGGAGGCCGGTGGCCAGGGCGGCCGCGGTGGGCGAGGCAGGAAGCGGGGCGCGCGTGTGCGAGCGGGACGTCGACGCGAGCGAGGGAGCAGCGGGATGGGGCGGGGCGGCGGAGGGGCAGTTGGGGCGCGGCTAGTGGTTGCCGGAGCGAGCAGCAGCAGGGGGAGCGCGGGAGCAGTGGGAGGCACAGGCGCACGTCCAGGGCGCAGCGGGCGCACGCACGCGCGGACGGACGCGGCCAGGGGCGGCTGACGCGCAGCTGGTCGTGGCCAGGGCCACGGCTGTGGGCGGACGAGGCCAGGGCACAGCTAGGGAAGGGGACGCACATGGACGCACGACGCGAACGACGGGTGCGCTCGGATCCGGCGACGGAAGCAGAGGGGGGAGAGGGAGGGAGCTCACGTTGGGGCGCAGGGTCTAAGGCAGCGGGCGCGGGGGAGCTCGGGGAGGTCGACGGGGTCGACACATCGTGGAGGAGGCAGGCCGGCGAGGAGGTCCGGCGAGGTCCTCGGGCGGCCGCGCGGGCTCCGAGCGGCATCCGTGGAGCTCCGAGCGGCGGTGAATCAAGGACGAGGCGGCGGCGTACGGCGGGTCGGGCGCGGCACGGGGAGCATCGCGAGCAGGGGGCGCCAGGGGACAACGCAAGGCGGCTGCGGCCATGGGCGCGCAGGGGACGAGCGCAGGGGAAGGAGGCGTGCGGGGACGGGCGACGGGGTCGGGCCTCTCCCCGATCCAGATGGGATCGAGAGGAGAGGGGGGAGAGGGAGTGGCGTCGTGGGGGGGGGAGTGGGTGACGGGGTGGTTAGGGTTTCGGGGGGAAATGGTTAAGGGGAGGGGGGTGGCCGGTTGGGCCTGCGCCCGAATGGGCCGGCCAACTGGGCCAGTAGGCCGTGGGAGGGGGTTGCCTCCTTTTTTTGTTAGTTTTTTTGTTTTATTTACTTTCCTTTCAGTTTTTATTTATTTTAAAATACTTAGGCATTTTATAAAATTGTGTTTATTACGCCATATTGACTTAGGTAAAATATGGCATCTCCCGAACACTTTTGTTTTAAATTTTGAAAAACTTTTATTGTTTGCTTTGATTTTGAATTTTGAATTCGAACGGGATTGAATCATCGCTAGGTTTACAACAGTAACCGAGGTGGCATGGCATCATTAGCGTGGGATTACTGTAGCATGATTATCCGGGCGTCACAGATGTGAACTAGATTACTGAATCTAGTAAACCCTTTGGGTGTTGGTCACATGATGATGTGAACTATGGGTGTTAATCACATGGTGATGTGAACTATTGCTGTTAAATCACATGGCGATGTGAACTAGATTATTGACTCTAGTGCAAGTGGGAGACTGAAGGAAATATGCCCTAGAGGCAATAATAAAGTTATTATATATTTCCTTATATCATGATAAATGTTTATTATTCATGCTAGAATTGTATTAATCGGAAACATAATACATGTGTGAATACATAGACAAACAGAGTGTCACTAGTGTGCCTCTACTTGACTAGCCTGTTGATCAAAGATGGTTATGTTTCCTAGCCATAGACATGAGTTGTCATTTGATTAACGGGATCACATCATTAGGAGAATGATGTGATTGACATGACCCATTCCGTTAGCTTAGCACTCAATCGTTTAAGTATGTTGCTATTGCTTTCTTCATGACTTATACATGTTCCTATGACTATGAGATTATGCAACTCCCGTTTACCGGAGGAACACTTTGTGTGCTACCAAACGTCACAACATAACTGGGTGATTATGAAGGTGCTCTACAGGTGTCTCCGAAGGTACTTGTTGGGTTGGAGTATTTCGAGATTAGGATTTGTCACTCCGAATGTCGGAGAGGTATCTATGGGCCCTCTCGGTAATGCACATCACTTTAGCCTTGCAAGCATTGCAACTAATGAGTTAGTTGCGGGATGATGTATTACGGAACGAGTAAAGAGACTTGCCGGTAATGATATTGAACTAGGTATTGGATACCGACGATCGAATCTCGGGCAAGTAACATACCGATGACAAAGGGAACAACGTATGTTGTTATGCGGCCTGACCGATAAAAGATCTTCGTAGAATATGTGGGAGCCAATATGAGCATCCAGGTTCCGCTATTGGTTATTGACCAAGAATGGTTCTAGGTCATGTCTACATAGTTCTCGAACCCGTAGGGTCCGCACGCTTAACGTTCGTTGACGATATAGTACTATGAGTTATGTATGTTGGTGACCGAATGTTGTTCGGAGTTTTGGATGAGATCACGGATATGACGAGGAACTCCGGAATGGTCCGGAAGTAAAGATTGATATGTGGATAGTAGTGTTTGATCTCCGAAAAGGTTCTGGAATCCATCGGAAGGGGTTCCAAATGTTTCCCGAAATGTTTGGGCACGAGAACACTTTATCTGGGCCAAAGGGGAAAGCCCACGAGGTTTTTGGAAAGTGCAAAAGGAAGTTTTGCGAAGTCCAGAGGCCAGACGCTAGGGTCCCTGGCGTCTGGGCCCAGACGACAGGAACCCTGGCGTCTGGCCCTGGAGTCCGAGAAGGACTCTTGCCTTTTGGGTGAAACCGACTTTGTGGAGGCTTTTACTCCAAGTTTCGACCCCAAGGCTCAACATATAAATAGAGGGGTAGGGCTAGCACCCAAGAAACATCAAGAAACACCAAGCCATGTGCTGGCAACCTCGTTTCCTCTAGTTTATCCTCCGTCATAGTTTTCGTAGTGCTTAGGCGAAGCCCTGCGAAGATTGTTCTTCACCAACACCGTCACCACGCCGTCGTGCTGCCGGAACTCATCTACTACTTCGCCCCTCTTGCTGGATCGAGAAGGCGAGGACGTCACCGAGCCGAACGTGTGCAGAACTCGGAGGTGCCGTGCTTTCGGTGCTTGGATCGGTCGGATCGTGAAGACGTACGACTACATCAACCGCGTTCATGTAACGCTTCCGCTTACGGTCTACGAGGGTACGTAGACAACACTCTCCCCTCTCGTTGCTATGCATCACCATGATCTTGCGTGTGCGTAGGAAATTTTTTGACATTACTACGTTCCCCAACAAGAGGAAAGCTTTATTGATCAAGGTGGGGTTCTGTGACGCCTTTGTCTGGTCGTTGAACATAAACGAAGTACGCGAAGTTGCAGCTATGGTGAACTTTTAATCTAAACAAAACCCAAAGTCTAAACGGCGCCCTAAGGGCTGTATATATGGAGGAAAAGGAGGGAATTTCGTGGCCCTTGGAGGAGGGGTCCGAAACCAACCCTAACTCTTGTTTCCCCACACATACGGACTCTAAAAACAGCCTATACTTAAGTATTTCGAAAATACATGGGGCCTGGCCCAATATTAAGGTGACGCAGCACCTAGAATAGCCTCTAGACGAAATTTATGAAGTGGCATCTTGTATATTTCGTCCAAGGCTTGATGCACTCCTTATGGTGGCTTCAAAGTCCTCAAATCATCACTTGTAACTCCGTTCTTGATCCCCTTGCGCATGCCATCAACTCCATGCGTGTTATTGCTCCAATGTTCATCCTTCTCCAAGCTAGGCCCTTCATTTGTAAGCAAAACAAATATATCCAATTTAGGCAGCATCATATTCTCATGAACATTAGAATCATTACCAAGAAACGAAAGTACCTAGTAATTTAATTGGCGTGCGCGAGCTCTAGTAATCGGCCCAGTATGTATATGTAACACCTACGATGCGGCTATATCTCCCACGTGTCAGGGCACGACTTAGAGGCATAACCACATGGTGGTTTTGTCGCAAGAACGGTCATCTTCACACAATCCCATGTAATGAACAAGAATGGGATAAAGAGTTGGCTTACAATCGCCACTTCACACAATACATAATTTAAACAATCATCATTCAGAGTACAATCAAGGTCCGACTACGGAACCAAAATAAAGAGGACAACCCCAAATGCTAGATCCCCGATCGTCCCAACTGGGCCCCACTACTGATCATCCGAAAAAGAAACATAGTAACGGCCACGTTCCTCGGCGAACTCCCACTTGAGCTCGGTTGCGTCATCTAGTATGTATGTGGAGTGAGTCTCATAACCCTAAACCCAAAGTAGCACCATGATTTTCATGTAGTGAGTCTCATAAGTTGTCTTGTTCATACTAGTGGGAATTTCTCATTATAGAACTTGGCTTGTATATTCCAACGATGGGCTTCCTCAAAATGCCCTAGGTCTTCATTAGCAAGCAAGTTGGATGCACACCCACTAGTTTTCTTTTGTTGAGCATTCTTAGCTCTCGTGCATCCGTTGCATGGCAATCCCTACTCCTTGCATTAACATCAATTGATGGGCATCTCCATAGCTCATTGATTAGCCTCGTTGATGTGAGACTTTCTCCTTTTTTGTCTTCTCCACACAATCCCCATCATCATATTCTATACCACCCATAGTGCTATGTCCATGGCTCGCGCTCATGTATTGCGTGAAGGTTGAAAAAGTTTGAGATTATTTGAGTATGAAACAATTGCTTGGCTTGTCATCGGGGGTATAGAAGTTGGGAACATCTTTGTGTGATGAAAATGAAGCATAGCCTAAGTATATGATTTTGTAGGGATGAACTTCCTTTGGCCATGTTATTTTGAGATGACATAATTGTTTGATTAGTATGCTTGAAGTATTATCATTTTTATGTCAATATGAACTTTTGTCTTGAACCTTCGGATCTGAATATTCATACCATGATTAAGAAGATTTACATTGAAATTATGCCAAAGTATCACTCCGCATAAAAAATTCTCTTTTTATCATTTACCTACTCGAGGACGAGCAGGAATTAAGCTTGGGGATGCCTGATATGTCTCCAACGTATCTATAATTTTTGATTGCTCCATGCTACTTTATCTACTGTTTTGGACTATATTGGGCTTTATTTTCCACTTTTATATTATTTTTGGGACTAACCTATTAACCGGAGGCCCAGCCTAGAATTGCTGTTTTTTGCCTATTTCAGTATTTCGAGGAAACAGAATATCAAACGGAGTCCAAACGGAATGAAACCTTCGGGAACGTGATCTTCTCACCGAACGTGATCCAGGAGACTTGGACCCTACTCCAAGAAGTTTCCGGGGAGGTCACGAGGGTGGAGGGCGCCCCCCGGGGCACGCCCCCCTGCCTCATGGGCCCCTCGGAGCTCCACCGACGTGCTCCTTCCTCCTATATATACCTACGTACCCCCATTAGACCAGAGACGGAGCCAAAAACCTAATTCCACCGCCGCAACTTCTTGTATCCACGAGATCCCATCTTGGGGTCTGTTCTGGAGCTCCGCCGGAGAGGGCATCCATCATGGAGGGCTTCTACATCAACACCATAGCCCTTCCGATGAAGTGTGAGTAGTTTACTTCAGACCTTCGGGTCCATAGCTAGTAGCTAGATGGCTTCTTCTCTCTTTTTGGATCTCAATACAATGTTCTCCCCCTCTCTCGTGGAGATCTATTCGATGTAATCTTCTTTTTGCGGTGTGTTTGTTAAGAATGATGAATTGTGGGTTTATGATCCAACTTATCTATGAATAATATTTGAATCTTCTCTGAATTCTTTTATGTATGATTGAGTTATCTTTGCAAGTCTCTTCGAATTATCCGTTTGGTTTGGCCAACTAGATTGGTAGTTCTTGAAATGGGAGAAGTGTTTAGCTTTGGGTTCAATCTTGCGGTGTCCTTACTCAGTGACAGAAAGAGTTGCAAGGCACATATTGTATTGTTGCCATCGAGGATAACAATATGGGGTATTTATCATATTGCATGAATTTATTCCTCTACATCATGTCATCTTGCTTAAGGCGTTACTCTGTTTTTAACTTAATACTCTAGATGCATGCTGGATAGCGGTCGATGAGTGGAGTAATAGTAGTAGATGCAGGCAGGAGTCGGTCTACTTGTCACGGACGTGATGCCTATATACATGATCATACCTAGATAACCTCATAACTATGCTCAATTCTATCAATTGCTCAACAGTAATTTGTTCACCCACCGTAGAATATCTATGCTCTTGAGAGAAGCCACTAGTGAAACCTATGGCCCCCGGGTCTATTCTCATCATATCAATCTCCATTACTTTATTTTACTTGTTTTGCTTTTACTTTTCACTTTGCATCTTTATACCAAAAATACCAAAAATATTATCTCTATTAGATCTCACTCTCATAAGTGACCGTGAAGGGATTGACAACCCCTAAGCGTTGGTTGCGAGTTGCTACCGTTTTGTGCAGGTACGAGGGACTTGCGCGTGACCTACTGGATTGATACCTTGGTTCTCAAAAACTGAGGGAAATACTCACGCTACTGTGCTGCATCACCCCCTCCTCTTCGGGGAAAACCAACGCTAGCTCGAGACGTAGCATGCATCAAAGGAAAACTCTATGGGCTCAGTGACTGGCGTGAATGTCCTCCCTGGAACTTGAACTTGAATCTTTCAGCGCTCCTCTTCGGGTAAAGTGGAATTGTAGGACCCGGTGAAGCTTGGTATTCTGATGTTCAGGTACTTAGTGACTTCCTTCAGGTGTTGTCCAAAGGTGTATCCTCATCCGGTTGCGTGAACTTGTTCCTTGCATCCGCCATCCTAAAAGAGTAGAAAAGATGAGAAGTCAGAAACGAGAAGAGAGTAGTGATCTAGGTCTTTAGCTTAGTGGTCGTGTCCTACAGTCAGCGTGTGCTCTAATACCATCTTTGTAGCGACCAGACCTCAAACAGTCTGATCTCTGTGCTCAGGTGTCATCCCTGGATCAGTAATGCTGACACCACACAGTACTTGAAGGATTTATAACAGAGTAGCAATCACACACTTATTACATCGAATGCCTCAAAGAGAACTTATTACAATAAATATGGCTTAAGGCCATCTAATAACGATAACAGCGGAAGACTTGGAAGATAAGCGAGCCCATCAACTCCAACGGCATCACTGAGTACAGAACCACGACCTAAAGCACCTTACTCGTCGTCTGAAAAGTCTGCAACATGAAACGTTGCAGCCCGAAAACAGGTCAGCACATGGAATATGCTAGCAATGTAACACATAGAGAGTAATGAAAGATTAAGCCTATACTACATGCATATATGGCTGGTGGAAAGCTCTATGGTTTCAGTTTTTGCGTAAAGCCAGTTTTTCCCTACTACAAAGGAATAAATTTTATTTAACTATCATGGTGGTTGTTAAACATTGAGAATGGTTGACAGCATCCTCAATCCCAATTAAGCATCATCATTAAAACCCAACAAAATTAATTTAAAGTAATATGATGAGATTCACATGATAATCCAAGTACTAGATACTCAAAACGTCCATAATCGGGGACATGGCTAATCATGATTAGTTTGTATACTCTGCAGAGGTTTGCGCACTTTTCCCCACAAGACTCGATCGCCTCCGTGGATTTCTCGTACTACATGGTGTTTGAGAAACGGATGACCGAGACATAGTCTTTCAGAAGCGCTTACACCTTACGATGGATAGACCGATACACCTACTTTCCCCTACATCTGCTAGTCTACCCTGTAAGAGTTCGCACGACTTAATCAACTATGCTAGAGCCCATAATAGCTTGTGGCTGCACACCGAAGTTTCTAGTATGAAAAATCTCATGATCCCTTTGGGCCTGGGTGGCGGTCCATAAAGAAAAACAACAGGCAATCCTAGAATACCCAGGTACCTCAATCCACCCAGATGTGTGTTTAAGTTGCCACCTTAGATAAACCATTAATTAACAAACTCACATCTATCATGGATATCACTCACCCAATCCACGTCTACTAGCATAGCATGGCATAATAAGCAAACGTAGAAGTAACTCACAAAGGTTTGATAATAAAACAGGTAATAGGTACTACCTCAACTACTTCCCATCCCACAATTTAATTAGATCCTAATCATGCAATGTTTGAGGATTGGTCTAATGCAATAAAACCGGGTAGTAAGGAGGTATGATCAAAGTGTTACTTGCCTTGCTGATGATCCGCGATACCTAGAGATTCAAACTAACAGGCGGTGCACTCTGGGTATTCTATCGCAGACAAACAAACAAGCATACAAAAAGTATTCATCTAATGCACAGGTAAAACTCAAATAAAAGATCTAACCAAAAAGTTCAACTTAGGAACTCCAGTTTGCAAAAAGAATCAAATCAAACGAAGCAACGATAGTCAAACGGCGAAAGAAACAAACTTCATTTTACTAATCTGGATCTAAGTCATATTTTACAGAAACAAAAACTTGTTTAAGTTGGTTAAACGGAAAAAGAGTTTCGAGACGAAACTTCAGGCGCTTGTATTGCCTGATTTCGATAAACGAGCGAAAAGTTATACCAAAACGAAAATCGGATCAGAAATCACGATCAGAAATAATCGCGGAAAAATCTGAGAAAAAGAAAAACGACGAACAGATTAACGAACGAACGTTTGTTATCTGGATCTAAACGATGAACACGTTCGTTAAAACGAACGAACGAGCGAACGCTCGCTAAATAATAAACCGAAAAAACGATCTATTAAAAAAAAGAATCTAAAAAAATAAACCTTGGCTTCTGAAGAAAAAAACCGGGCGGTTTTCTAAGGAAAACCGCTGGCGACAGTGGCTACCTCGGGCGGCGGGGCGGCTCCGGCGAGCGGCGTGGCGGGGCGGGGCGGCGGCGCGGCGGCGGCGGCGGCAGCGAGGCGGCGGGGGCGCGTGGCTCGAGGCGGCGGCGCTAGGGTTAGGGCGCGGGTGGCTGGGGTTTCGGCTGGGCCTCCCCGGCTTATAAAGCCGGCCGGGCCAGGTGTCCGGGTCGGACACGGCCCGTTAGGTCGGTTCGTTTTTTTAAATAATAACGCGCTGAAAAATGAATAAAAGAAATACTAAACGGACTCCAAAAATCCCGAAATAAATTTTCCCCGACTTCTAAAATCAAGCTGGACAAAGAGAACATTTATTTGGGGCCTAAATGCAATTTTGAAAAACGCATATTTTTCCTAAATTCAAATAAAATATCGAGGAACTCCGAAATAAAATCTTGTTTGATTTTATTATTAAATCCTCATTATTTCTTTATTTTGGGAAAGTCATTTTATTCCCTCTCTCATATTTTTGTAATAGAAACAATTAATGATAAAATAATTAAAATCAAATGATCCTATTCTCAAAATTTGAGAAAACTCAAATATGAAATTAACGAAATCCCCAACTCTCTCCGCGGGTCCTTGAGTTGCGTAGAATTTCTAGGATCAAAACCAAAAGCAAATAAAATATGATATGCATTGATGATCTAATGTATAACATTCCAAATTGAAAATGTGGGATGTTACACTAGTGGACGTTCTTGACATTGATTGCTTGCATGATGTTGATCCACCTATTCGCATGCTTCATGCTAGTATGATTTCTCCATGCGATGATTTACCCATTTATGATGAGTTTGATGATTGCCATGAGGAGTCTATTAGTTGTGATGCCATGTTACATATGATTTCTTGTGATAATTCTCTTGGTCACAGCATGTTTGACAATCCCCTTGAGTTGTCATATGCTATGCATGAGATCAACAATATGTCATATTTGCAATCTCTTCATAGTGACTATGCATATGCCATTAAAATAAACCCAATTTGCACATATGTCATAGATGACAAGCCCATGGTTATTGGCATTTGTTTTCTTGTGGTGATATCGACATGCTCCCTTTGCATCATTTATCTCATATGCCATGCCATGACCACCTAGCTTCGGAAACGCATTGTTTGCCATGTTGTCAATATTCTCCATATTATGCTTCCGCTATTGATGATGAGGAGACCCACATAGTTTCCTCATACCCATTAGGAGATTTTGCGACATCCCATTCTTTGCATGATCCCACTACTTGTGTGCACCATATGCTCCCCATGAATGAAAATGATATTGATGTGCCATATAGTTGCATTCTCAATTTGTGTCCTCGTCGTGTTATACACAATAATTATTCTTTCATGATGGATGACATGTTCTTATACCATGCATCAAATTTCTTTGAGCGATGCTTTTCTTGTGCTAACTCACACATGCACATACACATCATGATGGATGATGTGTACATTTACCACGCACACACTTTCTTTGGTTTGTGTCTCTTTTGTGTATTTACCCATGAATGCTTTTCAACCTCACAATCCCATGAGTTGACAAAACGAGCTCTAGAGAGCAAAGATGACTTGGGATCCCATGGATTGTCTTTCCCACCGCTCTGTTCGTGCAAAGACTTCACACATTTCTTCTACATGGCTCTCACATGGTTATGGGTTATATACCACTTCTCACTTTATGCCCATATTTCCATGTTCACTTTGCATGATATGCTCATTTCTTTACATTTGCCATGCATTTGTGACCCATGCTTTGCATTACACATGATGATTGATTCTAGTACTTGTATGTGTATTTGCAAGCTTGGTGGAGATATTGCTTGTTATTGCCATGTTCCATTTATGCCACATTCCTACGATGATACTATGATCTTGCTTTGTGCTCGTGCTCGCGATATGTCTTGTGCATTTCCTATATCTATTGCTTGCTCACATGACATGATTGCCATGATTTCCTCTAGTGTGTTGCATCTTCGCTCCACTAGTTTGCACAAGTTAATTGCTATGCTTTCTCATGTTGCATCCAATTCTTGGATTACTTGCTACTATCACACGTTTGGTTGCAACAAGGTGATGAGGACATCAATACCATTGTTACACCCACAGCCCCTACTGTTACATATGATGGACCAATTACTAGAGCTCGCGCACGCCAATTAAATTACCTGGTACTTTCGTTTCTTGGTAATGATTCTAATGTTCATGAGAATATGATGCTGCCTAAATTGGGTACATTTGTTTTGCTTACAAATGAAGGGCCTAGCTTGGAGAAGGATGAACATTGGAGCAAGAACAAGCATGGAGTTGAAGGCATGCGCAAGGGGAACAAGAACGGAGTTACAAGTGATGATTTCAGGACTCTGAAGCCACCATGAGGAGTGAATGAAGCCTTGGACGAAATATACAAGATGCCACTTCATAAATTTCGTCCAGAGGCTATTCTAGGTGCTGCGTCACCTTATTATTGGGCCAGGCCCATGTAATTTCGAAATACTTAAGTATAGGCTGTTTTTAGAGTCCGTATGTGTGGGAAAACAAGAGTTAGGGTTGGTTTCGGACCCCTTCCTCAAGGGCCACGAAATCCCCCCCCCCTCTTCCTCCATATATACAGCCCTTAGGGCGTCGTTTAGACTTTGGGTTTTGTTTAGATTAAAAGTTCGCCATAGCTGCAACTTCGCGTACTTCGTTTGTGTTCAACGACCAGACCAAGGCGTCACAGAACCCCACCTTGATCGATAAAGCTTTCCTCTTATATTCGCAATATCCCGATTGCAATCTTCGTTTCTTGCTTGTTCTTCGTTTGCCTGTAGGAAACAGACCTTCGTGGTGTTGATCATGCTCCGGCGTGGTCAATAACCTCTCGGAGTTGGTTTAGCGATTGCTAAGGCGCGACGTCCTCGCACGTTCGTAGTCGGATCGTCAAAGTCGACTCCTCCAAAACGATAGCCACCATCTCATCGAAAGACGGGACACCTTTGCCTCTATCAAGTGGTATCAGATTTTCAGGTTGCTCGGTGAGATTTTACAGTTTTTCGTAGTTTAGATCGAGTCTGTTTTTCATACCTATAGTCCACGAAAAAGCCAAAAAAATTTTTAGGGTTAGTTCATCCTATCCGAACCAATCTGAGCCTTTGCATAATCTTTTCTGTATTTGCTTTGTTGAATTTGCGGTTGCATCGTCGTGTCAAGTTGCTGGTCTTAGCGTCCAGTCTTTTAGAGTTTCGAGTTCTGGTCATATTAGTCACGCCGCCGCCGCACCATCATCATTGTCCCTGCCATCTTCCACCACCGCTTATCCGCCACCGCTCTGAGTCCATATACCACCACCGATCCGTATCCATATACCACAACCGCTCCGAGTCCATATACGTCCACCGATCCGTATCCATATACCACCATCACTTCGAGTCCATCTCGTATTAGGTTTGCTTTCGAGATCCATCTGTTGCCAGATCCGTGTTTCCTTGTTTGAGTAGGTTTGGGATTCCATCAATCTTTTGCCATCCGTAGAAGAGGTTGGTTTCCAAAAAAAAGAGTCCGGAAACCACCCTCCGTTTAGGCCCAAAATTTTCCAAAAAACGCACTTGACAAAAAATTTTCTGGCTATCCTATTTTTAGGTGTTTCTTAGCCTTTTGAGAGAGTCGGCGTTATTGAAAGTTTTTTTTGAGCCGTTTCCAGTTTTTGGGTCCGGGCAGTCGAAAAAAAAAATTCACACAAAAAAATCGTGTCTATCCTGTCAGTTTGACCTGGGAAGAGTTTTGAGACACTCGTCATTATAGTGATTTTTCGCAAAAAAAAAGGAGCGCAAAAAAAAAGAGCGAAAAAAAAACCAGGGCGAAAAAAATATTCCAGAGTGTGCTTTTCCCTTGTTTACGTGCGGCGCCGTGATTTTGTTAGTGTTCTAGGCTCGCGTCTCTAGCACGGTCTAGCCTAGGACCAGCACAGTACCGTCGTTGAGCGTTTATTCAACTTTGCATCTCTGAATTGATTATTGCTGACCCTATTTGCTACCATATTATAAGCCTTCCCAGCTCCACATACATCTACATCGTGCGTTTGACTCTCCCTGGTAATCGCTCTATCCAAGCTTTGAGAGTTTTGACTACATCGGTTGCCGATCACCGCCTGCTGCTGGGTAAGAAATGGTAAGAATTTGAGATTTGCTTAAAGGATTTGTGACACCCACCACCACCACCACTTGTTAGTAGTCTATAGGATCATATTCTTGTGTGTTTCTATTGCTGCTAACCATGCCAGGATCACAACCCGACGAGATTGACTGGGAGAATTTAACAAACTAGGAGCTTCATGATAAGTTTCAGAAAATGATGACTGAACAGGTGCAAGATGTGCTGAATAATTTTGAAGAGGCCATGGAGAAGATCACTGGCCTTGAGAAGACGTTCGAAACAAAGCTCGATAACAGATTTAATGAACTGCTTGCGCGTCTTCCACCACAGGCTGCACCTGCCGCACCTCTGCAACAACAGCAACAACAACGAATACCTCGAGGTCGGGAAACAGCCCTCCGCCGAGCGAGCTGTGTCCTTCTTCAGCCTGGCCAAACTGCTGGTGCTGCTGTTGATACTTCTGTGGCTCCTGCTGTTGATGTGGAGGAGGATGATTATGCGGGAGATTACGAGGATAAGGTTGATCAACATCAGAACTACGTGCAACCTCCAGCTCCACAACCACCAGGTCGTCCACATGCAAATAATGGCAATGTTAGGGCTCCCCCTCAGGTACGAGATCATGACCATCTCCCTAAACTGAAATTGAATATTCCACCATTTGAGGGTAGATATGTTCCTGATATATATCTTACTTGGGAGTTAGAAACTGAACAACGATTTACATGTTTACAATATCCTAAGGAGAGACGTGTTCCTGCTGCTGTTTGTGCTTTCACTAGCTTTGCATGTGTTTGGTGGTCTGAATATTGTAGATTATATCCTGTTCCAGCTACTTGGGCTGCTTTGAAAACTGCTATGCTTACTCGTTGGGTTCCACCATATTATCAACGTGAATTACTTCAAAAATTGCAGCGCTTAAGACAAGGAAAAAATTCGGTAGAAGAATATTATCAGGAATAACAAACTGGCTTGATTAGATGTGGTATCGTTGAGGAGAATGAAGCTATGCTTGCACGTTTTCTGGGTGGATTAAATAGAGAGATTCAGACCATTCTAGACTATAAGGATTATAATAATATCACTCGTTTATTCCATCTGGCTTGTAAAGCTGAACGTGAAGTGCAGGATCGACAGGCATTGGCGCGAACTAACTTTTCTGCAGGTCGACCTTCATCGTGGACACCACGTGCATCATCTACTTCCACACGTTCTGCTACACCGGCACCTCCGTCAGCTGCCACCTCCAACCGTGATACAAGAAAGCAGGCACAACCACCACTATCTGCCAAGAGCACACCTGCCGGGCCTGCACAGAGCTCTGCTTCTTCCATGGCGTCTACAGGGCACACAAGTGATATTATTTGTCGTCGTTGTAAGGGAAGAGGACATTTTGCGCGAGAATGCACATCTCAGCGTGTGATGATTTCTACTGAGGATGGTGGGTATGAGTCCGCTAGTGACTATGATGAGGAGACTTTGGCTCTTCTTACACATGAAGAACACGGTGGAGATGATTCTGATCATGAGACGCAATACATGGCTGCTGAAGATGCTGACAGGTATGAATGTTTAGTTGCTCAACGTGTTTTGAGTGTGCAGGTCACGCAAGCTGAGCAAAATCAGAGGAATAATTTGTTCCATACAAAGGGAGTTGTGAGGGAACGTTCTGTTTGCGTCATCATAGATGGAGGGAGCTGCAACAACTTTGCTAGCATGGAGATGGTGGAGAAGCTATCTCTCACCACAAGACCACATCCACATCCTTACTACATCCAATGGTTCAACAACAACGGCAAGGTTAAGGTAACACGTACTGTTCGTGTGCATTTTAGTATCTCTACATATGCTGATTATGTTGATTGTGATGTGGTACCAATGCAAGCATGTTCCTTATTACTTGGTAGACCATGGCAATTTTATAAAAATTCTATACACCATGGTAGAAACAATCAGTATACTCTTGTTCATAAGGATAAAAATATTACTTTGCTTCCTATGACTCCTGATTCCATTTTGAAAGATGATATTAATCGAGCTAATAAAGCAAAACAGGAGCAAAATAAGAGTGAAAATCAGATTGTGGCAAAAGAATTTGAGCAACAAATGAAGCCTAATAATAAACCATCTAGTGTTGCTTCTGAAATTAAATTGAAAAGTGCATGTTTATTTGCCACCAAATCTGATATTGATGATCTAGATGTTAGCAAATCTGTTTGCTATGCTTTTGTGTGAAAGAGGCATTATTTTCATTCGAGGACGTGCCTTCCTCTTTGCCTCCTGCTGTTACTAACATTTTGCAGGAGTTCGCTGACGTCTTTCCACAAGACGTGCCACCGGGATTACCACCTATTCGAGGGATTGAGCATCAAATTGACTTAATTCCCGGTGCATCATTACCCAACCGCGCACCATACCGTACCAATCCAGAGGAGACGAAGGAGATTATGCGTCAAGTACAAGAGCTACTCGACAAAGGTTATATACGCGAATCCCTTAGTCCTTGTGTTGTTCCTATTATTCTAGTGCCAAAAAAGGATGGTACCTCGCGTATGTGTGTTGATTGTAGAGGCATTAATAATATTACTATTCGTTATCGTCATCCTATTCCTAGGCTAGATGATATGCTTGATGAATTGAGTGGCTCTACAATATTCTCCAAAGTTGATTTGCGTAGTGGATACCATCAAATTTGTATGAAATTGGGAGATGAATGGAAAACAACATTTAAAACTAAGTTTGGTTTATATGAGTGGTTAGTCATGCCTTTTGGGTTAACTAATGCACCTAGTACTTTCATGAGACTAATGAACGAAGTTTTACGTGCTTTCATTGGACGATTTGTGGTAGTCTATTTTGATGATATACTGATTTATAGCAAATCTTTGGAAGAACATTTGGAACATTTACGTGCTGTTTTTAATGCTCTACGTGATGCACGTTTGTTTTGTAACCTTGGGAAGTGCACCTTTTGCACCGACCGAGTATCTTTTCTTGGCTATGTTGTTACTCCACAGGGAATTGAAGTTGATAAAGCCAAGATTGAAGCTATTGAGAGTTGGCCGCAACCCAAAACGGTCACACAAGTGAGGAGTTTTCTTGGACTCGCTGGTTTCTATAGGCGTTTTGTGAGAGACTTTAGCACCATTGCTGCACCTCTCAATGAGCTTACAAAGAAGGATGTGCCTTTTGTTTGGGGTACCGCACAGGAAGAAGCCTTCACGGTATTGAAAGATAAGTTGACACATGCTCCTTTACTCCAACTTCCTGATTTTAATAAGAGTTTTGAGCTTGAATGTGATGCTAGTGATATTGGATTAGGAGGTGTGTTATTACAAGATGGAAAACCTGTTGCATACTTTTCTGAAAAATTGAGTGGGCCTAGTCTGAACTATTCTACTTATGGTAAGGAATTATATGCTCTTGTTCGGACTTTAGAGACATGGCAACATTATTTATGGCCCAAAGAATTTGTTATACATTCTGATCATGAATCTTTGAAACATATTAAAAGTCAAGCTAAACTGAATCGTAGACATGCTAAATGGGTTGAATTCATTGAGACTTTCCCTTATGTCATCAAACACAAGAAGGGTAAAGAAAATGTTATTGCTGATGCTTTGTCTCGTCGCTATACTATTCTTTCACAACTTGACTTCAAAATATTTGGTTTGGAGACCATCAAAGATCAATATGTGCATGATGCTGATTTTAAAGAAGTAATGCAGAATTGTAAAGAAGGAAGAACATGGAACAAGTTCATTGTTAATGATGGTTTTGTGTTCCGCGCTAACAAGCTATGCATTCCTGCTAGCTCTGTTCGTCTTTTGTTGTTGCAGGAGGCGCATGGAGGAGGATTAATGGGACATTTTGGTGTGAAGAAAACGGAGGACGTACTTGCTACACATTTCTTTTGGCCAAAGATGAGACGGGATGTTGAGCGTTTTGTTGCTCGTTGCACTACATGTCAAAAAGCTAAGTCACGACTCAATCCTCATGGTTTATATATGCCTTTGCCTGTGCCTAGTGTTCCTTGGGAGGATATATCTATGGACTTTGTTTTAGGTTTACCTCGAACAAAGAAGGGGAGGGATAGCATATTTGTTGTCGTGGATAGATTCTCAAAAATGGCACACTTTATACCATGTCATAAAAGCGATGATGCTGTTAATGTTGCTGATTTGTTCTTTCGTGAAATTATTCGCTTGCATGGTGTGCCAAATACTATTGTTTCCGATCGTGATACTAAATTTCTTAGCCACTTTTGGAGATGTTTATGGGCTAAGTTGGGGACTAAACTGCTTTTTAGTACTACTTGTCACCCCCAAACTGATGGACAAACTGAAGTAGTCAATAGAACTTTGTCTACTATGCTTAGGGCTGTTTTGAAGAATAATAAGAAAATGTGGGAAGAATGCTTGCCTCATATTGAATTTGCTTATAATCGTTCATTGCATTCTACTACTAAGATGTGCCCTTTTGAAATTGTGTATGGTTTCCTACCTCGTGCACCTATTGATTTGTTGCCTCTTCCATCTTCGGAAAAGGTTAATTTTGATGCTAAACAACGTGCTGATTTGATCTTAAAGATGCATGAGTTAACTAAGGAAAATATTGAGCGCATGAATGCTAAATATAAACTTGTTGGAGATAAGGGTAGAAAACGTGTTGTCTTTGCACCTGGAGATCTTGTTTGGTTACATTTGCGTAAGGATAGGTTTCCTAATTTGCGCAAGTCAAAGTTAATGCCACGTGCTGATGGTCCTTTTAAGGTGTTAGAAAAAATAAATGATAATGCATATAAACTTGAGTTGCCTGCAGATTTTGGGGTTAGTCCCAGTTTTAACATTGCAGATTTGAAGCCTTATTTGGGTGAGGAAGATGAGCTTCCGTCGAGGACGACTTCATTTCAAGAAGGGGAGGATGATGAGGACATCAATACCATTGTTACACCCACAGCCCCTAATGTTACATATGATGGGCCAATTACTAGAGCTCGCGCACGCCAATTAAATTACCAGGTACTTTCGTTTCTTGGTAATGATTCTAATGTTCATGAGAATATGATGCTGCCTAAATTGGATACATTTGTTTTGCTTACAAATGAAGGGCCTAGCTTGGAGAAGGATGAACATTGGAGCAAGAACAAGCATGGAGTTGAAGGCATGCGCAAGGGGAACAAGAACGGAGTTACAAGTGATGATTTCAGGACTCTGAAGCCACCATAAGGAGTGAATGAAGCCTTGGACGAAATATACAAGATGCCACTTCATAAATTTCGTCCAGAGGCTATTCTAGGTGCTGCGTCACCTTATTATTGGGCCAGGCCCATGTAATTTCAAAATACTTAAGTATAGGCTGTTTTTAGAGTCCGTATGTGTGGGGAAACACGAGTTAGGGTTGGTTTCGGACCCCTTCCTCAAGGGCCACGAAATCCCCCCCCCCCCTCTTCCTCCATATATACAACCCTTAGGGCGTCGTTTAGACTTTGGGTTTTGTTTAGATTAAAAGTTCGCCATAGCTGCAACTTCGCGTACTTCGTTTGTGTTCAACGACCAGACCAAGGCATCACAGAACCCCACCTTGATCGATAAAGCTTTCCTCTTATATTCGCAATATCCCGATTGCAATCTTAGTTTCTTGCTTGTTCTTCGTTTGCCTGCAGGAAACAGACCTTCGTGGTCAGGTTGATCGTGCTCCGGCGTGGTCAATAACCTCTCGGAGTTGGTTTAGCGATTGCTAAGGCGCGACGTCCTCGCACGTTCGTAGTCGGATCGTCAAAGTCGACTTCCTCCAAAACGATAGCCACCATGTCATCGAAAGACGGGACACCTTTGCCTCTATCACAAGGTCATTACTTCACATATGCCTATGCCTACTATTTGCTCTCATGACTTGATTGCCTCGCACATGTTGCAAAATTGCTATATCATTTGTGTTGAGTGCCTCACTTTCTTCACCACACCATATGCACATTATGCTTGGATTGTCTTGCACTTGCCCCATGTGTTTAGGCATTTCATTTCTCTTGGTTTTGTCAATGACTCTTATGCCTACCATACACCATTCATTGAGAGTCTTATGCATGCTTGCTACGAACTTGAGGTAGATGCTTATTCTCTTGTCACACATATGTGCATCTCTACCTCACATTTACATGCTTGTTTCCATGATGTCCTTGATTATGCTTAATTTATGTGCTTACATGACATGTCACCCTCCCTTGTCCCACCATTAGCTATGCTTGATGACGACACTTGTTTGGTGACTCACCTCTTGAATGCTTGGTTTTTCTCTAACGCTAACCGCATTTGTTTTTGCAAGTGTTTGTTCTACTTGTTCCTTTTGAAGGAAAAATCACTACACGGTGCGACATTGGAGAGTGCCCATTTCAAGGTTGACGATAGTGTGTGCTTGGTGGTTGTCCACTTCTACACGGCGATGCCCTCTCTTTCCCATGGTGATGAAGATCACAATCCGTGGACGGATCTCTCCCAAGGGGGGAGATGATGCGGAGCATCCCTCGTCCATCCACATGGACACGCCATCACCATCGCAAGCACCGAGAGGACCGGTGACAAGAGCACGTGCATGCAACATCGAGAACGACGTCACTTCTTTCCTCTTTGAGTTTCGTTCGGTTTCACATAAGAATGAGATTCCACCTCAAAGAGACATGCTATGCACTCATAGGTACTTTGGAGATGATCGCGAGGAAGCACGGAGGAAGCACCAAGTTCACCAGAGTCTCAAGAGGAAGGAGAGGGAGAAGAACGTGAAGACTCGGAGGCTCTGAAACCCCAGGTGGCCGGCCATCCATACCTCCGGGTGCCCGGGCCTTCGGCCGCCGGCTGGGTGCTGGCCCTGGCCACTCCGGGTGCCCGGCCAAGGAGCCCCGGGTGCCCGGCCCTCCCAGCCTGGGCGCAGCCCCGCCACCCAGGGTGCTCGGCCTGCCTCGCTGGGCTCTGGCCCTCGCCCCCGGGTACCCAGACCCAGCAGCCGTGGAGGCCCGGCTCCGCCTGATCAGCTCGGCCCCGGGTGCCCGGCCCCTCCTCTGGCGCATGTCTCTGTTTGGTCTGGGTGCCCGGACCCCTTTGCCCCGGGTGCCCGGACCCCTCCGGTTGTGCCTGCGTGCACTAAGGGCAAATGACCCATGTACCCTCATTTTACCCCCAATTCGTCCCTAGCCTATATAAACTCCTCCCCTAGCTCATTAGAGAGGATAGCAAAGTATATGATAGATATTTGTGAGCTTTGCTCCATGAATCCACTCCACTAGGAGATCAAGACCTCCTCTTGGAGTGACCAAACTCAAGCCCTCCTTCTTGGGGAAGGATCCCCATCATAGGATCATCAAGCCCTCATCTCCTTCATAGGATTTGGGATGAACTCTACCATGTATCTTGTTTCCCTTTGATTGTTCATGTACCTTGCGGATCTTGTGTGTTTGTTGGTCTAGTGGATGTGTGATTGGACTTGTTCTTGAGTGTTCCTCTTGTTTTCTCTCTTGTGTTCATCTTGTTCTTGGGGATTACCCCTCCAATTCGTGAAAGATCTTCACTTAGGGTTCCACCCTACAACACGTTTCAATTTGTGTACATGGCATTAAAGAAAAGAAACTCTCTATTTAATGTGACTAACTGTTCGACTCCTATTTACTAGTACTAGTATTTTTCACTTGTGCTCCTCGGCCCTCCATTCATTGAACAACCCCATGGGTGAGTAAACATACAATACTAGTATTTATATAGAACGAAGAAGCTCAAACTATTTTAGCATAGTTAAAAGTTGAGGGTGGGGATTTTCTCGGGCAGTACACACGGCAGTTTTCATGCAGGCGGTTTGACAGAGAGGCGAGGAGGGTGAGGGAGTAGCGGATTCAACTTACTGCTGGAAAGGTAGGGTTGTGCCATTTGATGGCGCGTTACTGCTGGAAAGACGGGGTCTTGTGTTATGACTACTCACTATAGTCATGAATTACTGGCTCTACGACCGGGGTGATGCCCCCTTTCCGTTCCCCACTCTAATCTGGTGCATGACACGTCGACCCGGATGCTGGCTCTCCCACATGTCGGTGAAGTACGTAAAGAATCATGCGGTATATATAGTGTATATACTAGTACTACTACTCACTTCGGAGGAGTGCGAACCACGGCAGCCCAGTGAACCAGCAGGCGATAGGCCATAGAAAACAATGTGGTGATATGGCCATAAAAAACAATGTGCTACAATCCAGTCTGTAGCATGTACATTACTACTCCTCTTTTGTTTGGATCCCTGAGCTAGAGCTAGTTTGGGTTAGTTTGGGCTGAAATAGCCTCAAAGTATCCAAACATGAGAGGTTACTTTGAGCTAGTTTGCTCTAACCCAGCTAAAAAAACTAGCCCGATGGAGAGCTTCTAATTGGGTTAGTTCTCCTAGGGCCCACTAAAAGAGAACAAAAAAATATCCCCTGCCCGCACTAGATCCCTCCCTCCCACCCACCCCCTCGCACGACTCCTCTCTCTTCCCCATCGCGTCGCCCACCCAAGCGCCGCTCCGCCACTCGCCCTCTCCCTTCTCCGGCCGCCCTCTCCCTCCGGCCTCCGACGCCCTCATCCGGACGCCATCTCCCTCCTCCCTCCGAAGCTCGCCCCACTCCCCCTTCACCGGTCGTTTCTCTCCCTCTATCGTGTGCGGCGGCGGCGCATCTACCAGGGAGGTCGTGAGAGGGGTGAGTTCATTCGTTCCTTCTCTGTCTTAGAGCCATATCATTGATCTTGCTCGCTATAGCACTGATTCTGATTTGGAAAAGTAGATCCTTATTAAACTTGGTATATATTTTTGGTGCACGCATGGAATTGTTTGATGCTTCTTGAGGAGGTAATAAATCTTTCTAGAGGCCCAAAGATTTAGTTCACCATTCTAGGTATTTCAGTTTCAGGCTTGCATTATTTCTTTAGGCCCAAAGATTTAGTTCACCTTTCTAGGTATTTCAGTTTCAGGCTTGCATTATTTCTAGAGGCCCAAAGATTCGGTTCGCAGTCATCGGCAAGCGGCCCTGCTACCCATGCCGGTCTCAACCTCAACTCGCAAGCACCGGCGTTGGAGTGGTTCCCGGGGCTTGGGCTCTACGGAGCCTTCCTCCATAGCGACGATGATGAGCTCCTCCCTAGGCGTGTCAGGGGCTCCGGGCTCTCTCCCTATCGTGAATGCCTTCCGTGATGAGTTAGCTCATGTTTTGTTTCATGGAGTGTAATTTTGTTGTGAAGCTTGATTGATGACTTGTATGTTTAAGTGGGATATCTCATTTGTATGGACAAAATAAAATTTATCATGTTTGTTTTGCATCCTTGATTTGTAAAGATGGTTCGTTTATGTCAATTGTGAGCGGGAGGAGGCCACAAAAGAGCCGGCCACACCAAATCCGGCAGGAAATAGGGTCCAAAGTAGTCAAATGATTGAGAAAGAGCATTTATTGTCAATCTAACCCTGCCATCCAAACACCTCTTTGGTTAGAGTTAGTTCAGGGTTAGTTCAGGGTTAGAATCTAACTCTAACCTCTAACCGAGTTAGAGTTCCTTCTCATCACGGTTCATCGCCATCATACTTTCCCCATTCATGTGTTTTCAATATCCTATGAATTAAAGAGGCCCTCAGACTGTTTTAGGTCCGGTCGTTTTTTTATAAATGTGTTATGTCCAAAATTTAATGAACGTGCTCCGGTTTCTATGAAAATAATCTGGTTTCATGTAGTAATTCATTTATTTGTTTATTCTTCTGCGAGGGATTTGCATGTAATTCGTGAGGTCTAAAATGTAAAGTACCCCGGCATGGTTGCATATGCTCTGAGTCGTGCATGCACTACGACCCGGGTGCGCTATGTCCCACATGTCAGCGAAAGGGAGCACGTGGAAATAGCCTAGGAGTACATATAGGAGGATAAATGCGTGAAAAAATATGTACTATGAAGCGTAGCTGCGGTTCCAAAAGGAGACGTAAAGTGATGACAAGTATAGGTCGCACGCACCCAACTAGTGGTACTAGACGTACGACTACTTTTTCCCTCGAAAAAAAGAGGTACGAGTACTCAGTACTCCTATTCTATCAACACGACTCCCATCTGACAATAGTGTCCGTGCTACAACTAGCTCTTCTCCCTCATTTATCTCTTCTAATTCTAAACTCAGTCGACGTGCGGTTGGTGGGGGGGATTTGCTGATGGTCGGTTTGCTCAACTGTGGCCCCACCTCATAGTGAAAATGTTACGACTGGAATAAAAATGCCATACACTAATAAAACATTAAGGCCACGAGGTGATGCACTGCCGTTTACAGGAGGCAAGAAGAAAGATGCATCCATCGACGACGTCCACCTCCTCAACTCAGGGCGCCGGTCCACCGAACGACACCTAACTAGCAGCGGTTTTCATGGCCAGGTCGACGTGCTTATGAACAATGGCGTCCAAAGATTCCAGCTGCTGCAAGAAGGCCAACGTCTTTCTGTCCTCGCTGGCCTTGTAGTGGCCTATGTAGACGATTTCCTCGTAGGCGTGGATGTGCAGGTCGACGATTTCTTGAATGGCGAGGCGTTGCGCAACGAGCACGGCCTGGAGGTGCACATTCTTCGTCGCGACCTCCGGCACCTGCAGGGCCACTAGGGCTTGAAAGAGTTCGTCACCATGGAGGCCGATCAGGGTGGCAGGCAATGAGGAGCCTGGGTGCGCGGGTTGAAGTAGTACGGCAAGGTCATCTATGCGCTTCTTGACGTCGGTGAACTTGCGGATGGAGTGGACCATCATGTCGTCCATGCGAGAGGCGAAGCCGGCGTCGGCGAGGGCTACGATGCCGGCGGACGCCAGCACCTTTTGGAAACGCTGCATGGTGTGAGGCCGCAGGCCGGCATCTTCGATGATCTGGCACAGCCGACTGCCGCTCACGTCCATCGCCTCCATAGGTGCTTGTGGCTTCTGGTCACTTGGTCTTGGATTGGAGTGAGCAGTGCTGCGCAGAGACTAGGAGTAGATGGATTGGAGTGGTAGGCGCCTTTATATGAGAGTCCAAACTTTGTTGCATTCACATCGTGCTGGCTCTATTCTGCTTCTCCAATTAATTCCCTCTGCATGCTAATTGGCATCATTGACCGTTCAACATCTCGGGGACCGCTACCCTCTCCCTCCTTGGCATTCAATCCGTATCAATGTAAATGCGGGTCAAGAAGAGACTAGTCATTTACTACATTGTGCACAGCGACCGTGTGGGGATGCGACGCGAACGACGCGGGCATGATGTACTTGTCCACTTTCTCGTTTTGAACTCGTGACTTGTAACGCTCAGTTTTGAATATGTAAGTTTGGTTGCCGCGCCAATATATACAACACTCCCTCCATGTAGGTGGGGCCGCTGAAGTCAAAATTAGACACAAAACACGATGGTGACGGACCAGTCTACCTCCGACATGGTTAATTGCTCCCCATCGTAATTTGTGCCAAATTTTGACCATAAAATTTGACTAACAAAAGGTTCATGCATGTCACCAAAATATTATATCATTGAAAACTATGTTCAAATACAAATCAAATGATATAATTTGTGTTGACATGCACTAACATTTTGTTAGTTAAATCTTTGGTCAAAATTTAGGCCACAAGGGATCACACATGTCATTTACAACTAGAGTAAAAATGAGATACACTAATAAAAAATTAAGGCCACAAGGCGATGCAGTGTTGGTTACAGGAGGCAAGAAGACAGATGCATCCATCGACGACGTCCACCTCCTCGACTCAGGGCACCGGCCCACCAGACGGCGGCTAAGTAGCAGCGGATTTTGTGGCCAGGTCGACGTGCTTCTAAACAATGGCATCCAAAGATTCCAGCGACTGGAAGAAGGCCAACGTCTTTCTGTCCTCGCTGTCCTTGTAGTGGCCTATGTAGATGATTTCCTCGTAGACATGGATGTGCAGGTTGACAGTTTCTTGCATGGTGAAGCACTGCGCGGTGAGCGCGGCCTCGAGTTGCACATTCTTCATTGCGAGCTCCGGCAGCTGCAGGGCCACCGGTGCTTCAAAGAGTTTGTCACCTTGGAGGCTGATGAGGGTGGCAGGCAACAAGGAGCCTGGGCGCGCGAGCTAGAGCAATATGGCAAGGTCGTCCGCGCGCTTCTTGATGGTGGTGAACCTTTGGATGGAGTTGACCATCATCTGGCACATGCGAGGATCCTGGGCGCGCGAGCTAGAGCAATACGGCAAGGTCGTTCGCGCGCTTCTTGATGGTGGTGAACTTTCGGATGGAGTAGACCATCATCTGGCACATGCAAGAGGCGACGCCGGCGTCGATGAGGGCTATGACGCCGACGGTCGCCAGCACCGTCTGGAAACGCCGCGCGGTGCGGGGCCGCAGGCCGGCGTCTTGGACGATCCGGCACAGCCAACTACCGCTCGCGTCCATCGACGCCATGGGTGCTTGTGGCTTCTGGTCACTTGGTCTTTGTCTTAGATTGGAGTGGGCAGTGTCGCGCAGAGACTAGGAGTAGATAGATTGGAGTGGTGGGGAGCCTTTATGAGAGTCCAAACCGCGTTGCATTCACGTCGTGCTGGCTCCATTCTGCTTCTCCAATTACTTACTCCTACCTCTGCATGCTAATTGAATACGGAGGCATCATTGACCGTTCACCATTTCGGGAACCGCTACCCTCTGCCTCGTTGGCATTCAAGTCGTATCAACGAAATGCGTGTTAAAAAGAGACTAGTCAGTAGTAGTATACTCAATATTGTGCACCGCGACCAAGGCAGAGAGGAAAACGAGAGAACTACGTATTTATTTACGATGTAGATTCACTCATTTTGCTCTGTATGTACTCATTTAGGGTATTGTCACTTGTTGCAATCTCTAGAAAGGCAAATACTCTCTCCGTTTTTATTTACTCTACATATTAGAGTTGATTGAAGTCAAATTTTCATAAAGTTTGACCAAGTTTATAAAAAATAATATAAACATTTATCATAATAAATATATATGATGTGAAAGTACATTCAATAATAAATCTAATTGTATTGATTTGTTATTGCTTATGTTAATATATATTTTTATAAACTTGGTCAAAGTTTATAAAGCTTGACTTTTACCAAAGCTAATACACGGACTAAATAAAAACACATGGAGTAGTCCCTCCTTTCCGGTTTACAGGGCGAGCAAGTACAATAGCGGCTTATAGCCTGCTTACATGGCAATTTTGTCTCATGCAAGAGCCTGACTATATGTGCGCTCCAAGCCTCCGCACCACGCCCCTGTTGGGGAACGTTGCAGAAAATTAAAATTTTTCCTACGGTTTCACCAAGATCCATCTATGAGTTCATCTAAGCAACGAGTCATGGGAGAGAGATTGCATCTACATACCACTTTGTAGATCGCGAGCGGAAGCGTTCAACGAACGGGGATGAGGTAGTCGTACAGGACGTGATCCAAATCACCGGAGATCCTAGCACCGAACGGACGGCACCTCCGCGTTCAACACACGTACGGTCAGCGTAACGTCTCCTTCTTCTTGATATAGCAAGGCAAAGGAGAGGTTGGGGAAGATGGCTCCAGCAGCAGCACGACGGCGTGGTGATGGTGGAGCTGCAGTACTCCGGCAGGGCTTCGCCGAGCTCTACGGAGGAGGAGGAGGTGTTGGAGAAGGAGAGGGAGGCGCCAAGAGCAAGGGTGCAGCTTCCCCCTCCCCTCCCCTCATATATATAGCCCCCTAGGGGGGGCGCCGGCCCTAGGAGATGCAATCTCCTAGGGGGGCGGCGGCCAAGGGGTGGGGGGCTTGCCCCCCAAGTAAGGGGGCGCCCCCTTTAGGGTTTCCCCCACCCTAGGCGCGCATGGGCCCTGGGGAAGTGGCGCCCCAGCCCACTTTGGGCTGGATCCTTTCCTACTTCAGCCCATGGGGCCCTCCGGGGCAGGTGGCCCCACCCGGTGGACCCCCCGGGACCCTCCGGTGGTCCCGGTACAATACCGATAACCCCGAAACTTGTCCCGATGGCCAAAACAGCACTTCCTATATATAATTCTTTACCTCCGAACCATTCCGAAACTCCTCGTGACGTCCGGGATCTCATCCGGGACTCCGAACAACATTCGGGTTACTGCATATACATATCTTCACAACCCTAGCATCACCGAACCTTAAGTGTGTAGACCCTACGGGTTCGGGAGACATGCAGACATGACCGAGACGGCTCTCGGGCAATAACCAACAGCGGAATCTAAATACCCATGTTGGCTCCCACATGCTCCATGATGATCTCATCGGATGAACCACGATGTCGAGGATTCAATTAATCCCGTATACGATTCCCTTTGTCAATCGGTATTTTACTTGCCCGAGATTCGATCGTCGGTATCCCAATACCTCGTTCAATCTCGTTACCGGCAAGTCACTTTACTCGTACCGTAATGCATGATCCCGTGATCAAACAGTGATCACATTGAGCTCATTATGATGATGCATTACCGAGAGGGCCCGGTGATACCTCTCCGTAAAGCGGAGTGACAAATCCCAGTCTCGATCCGTGTCAACCCAACAGACACTTTCAGAGATACCCGTAGTATACCTTTATAGTCACCCAGTTACGTTGTGACGTTTGGCACACCCAAAGCACTCCTACGGTATCCGGGAGTTACACGATCTCATGGTCTAAGGAAAGGATACTTGACATTGGAAAACTCTAGCAAACGAACTATGCGATCTTATGCTATGTTTAGGATTGGGTCTCGTCCATCACATCATTCTCCTAATGATGTGATCTCGTTATCATTGACATCCAATGCCCATAGTCAGGAAACCATGACTATCTGTTGATCAACGAGCTAGTCAACTAGAGGCTTACTAGGGACACGTTGTTGTCTGTTATTCACACATGTATTACGATTTCCGGATAACACAATTATAGCACGAATAAAGACAATTATCATGAATAAGGAAATATAATAATAATGCTTTTATTATTGCCTCTAGGGCATATTTCCAACAGCCCCACCCCTACACAAAGACTTCCACGCGGTTCGCAACTGCCACGTTTGAGAAGACGAACAATGATGTTACTACTTCTACAGTATCGAATCAATTGTTGCATGTCCGTCCACGGCAATGCGGGAGGGATAGCTTGTTGTAGTAAGCAAAAGCCTGTCCTCGTCTGCGAGCCACCGTGCGCATGGGCGAGGGAGACGACGTGTAGTAGTAAAATCTAGCTTCTCCTCGTTGTACGAGTCGACGCGACACATCATAGCACTGACCACACATGCTTGCCTCTAAAAACTTGGCTAAAAGACCAGTAGTATACAATATATTTGCTGCAACCTCTAACATTTACCCCACCACAAATTAAAATATATATTCATGTCTTGACCAGATGAGCGTGCAAACTACAATCACCAGGATGACGGATAGGTCTAGTAGATTATTTTAATCAAAAAATGCTTCGAGACGGCCTCATAGCATGGAGCCGACTCCAACGGTTTTAAGCTTAGAGGCACGGTACACGCTATCATAGACTATGTCACTATACTACCTCCCCTACACATGAAACTGCCACACGAGCGTCCGGGTTGCGCTTGGTTCTTCGCCTCTTCGACAATGATGGTACTACTGCAGTGGAGTACTACTAGTATGCTTTTGGCCATATGACACCGAAGGAACTGCTGCATGTCCACCGCGTGCAGGAGGGAGAGCGTGTAGCGAAAGCTTCTCCTAGTCCTATGAGCCACCACGCTCATGGGCGAGGGAGAGGGCGTTGTAATCAAACTTCTCCTTGTTGTACGAGTTGACGCAACACATCAAAGCAGTGCACTCGATATACTTGCATGTGTTGATTTAATGCACCTTGAAGTAGTATGAATACGTGACAGTAAAACTTTGTAATGCCCCGGCCCTAAAGCGAGAGATGGTTGTGCACGTCGAGGGTGAGATCATTCCGACGGAACAGGACCCGACGATGGAGCTCTCTGTGGTCTCTATAGACCTCACCTTACTCCACTGCCCCTTGTGCCTCCACCCCTTGAAGCCTCCAGTCTATGAAGTTCGAATACACCTCGTCCGTTCGGCTAATCGAGCAAGGTGCAGGTTTCTTGATTGATGTGATGTTTGATTCATTTGTGTAGTGCAAGGGAGGGCACCTGGCCTCCGCGGACTGCCACGGCGAGTGCCCCAGGAACTAGCGGCAGCGCCAGATGTGCGAGCGCAGCGGCGGCTTCAACGTGCGGAACACGGCGATGGACATTGTCCTCTCCTCGGTGAGGGTGGAGTGCCTGCACGAAGGCTGTGGGCTCTACATCACTTACCATAAGCTTGCCGATCACCAGAGCATGTTTTCGCTCGCATCCTGCAAATGCTCCGTGCTCGTCTGTAGCTACGAAGGCCAGTCGCCAGCACTCTCCCACCACATCAGCACCGTGTATCCCATGCCCGTGCACAGGATCCAGTATGGCAAGGTGCTCCAGCTGCAAGTGCTAATGCAGAGCCCGACTCTTGTTGTTCGCGGAGGAGGACGGCCGCGCGTTTTTCTTGGTCGGCGGTGTGCTCGACATCGGCGCGCCTATTGCCGTGTCGGTCGTCTGCATTAGAGCAGGGGTGTCCCCACTGCTGCACTACACGACCAAGCTGTGGGCGAATGGCCCGCCGAGGGAACCCAAATGCAGGACCGACGTCGTCAAGGTGGAAATCGAGGTGACAAGCAGCAAGGATCCCGGTGACGTCACCATGCAGGAGCTGACCTTCTTCATAGTTCCGCCAAAGCTGCTGGCGGGGGCTGGGTTGTCGAGGGCGGTGTCCCTCCACATTCAGATTGACAAGCTCGCCTCCTAAATGATTCTACAGTGCCTTCTGTTTATCTTAGTAATATGCTAATATAGGGGTTAGCTCGGTCTACTTTAGCTTAAGAGATGATGGGTTTTGGTGGTGATGCAGCAATTACTTCGACATCAGATCAGCAGTTAAATAATTTCCAACAATCGAACAGGTATTTTGTGTTTGTTGGATATAAAGATCCTTTGGGTAAGAAGTATAAGCAACTTATATGCTTGTTTCAGGAAGTGTTGCATACTTGTGCGAGTTGACGTGACACATCAAAGTAGTACTACTACTAGTAGTACTCACCCGACTGCGCACCAGGCAGACGAAGCTCGTGTCGTTTTGGTGCCGTGTGCGGTCCGCACATTAACCAAAACCTCGTGCCTCCAGCTTAGCCTCCGTGTTTTAAACTTCTCAATCTCAAGGCCAAGGAGCAAAGGGAACCTATGATAGAGCCAATCGGATGGCTGAGAACACTACAATTCGTAGCTATAGATGCGTGTGTGAGAGAGGACGAGTGTGTGCGTGCACCTCTTCCCTTTGTGTATAACGCACTAAACTCAGAGTACAAGTGTATGTGGGTGGCATCAACCTAGGGAGCTAGCGATGGTGTGTGCGAGAAGTCCCGAGAGACTAGTGTGTGCGTGGGAAAGAGGGAGAGAGATGATATGTGTCGATGTAATGCGTGTGAAAAAAAGACTAGTCTATAGCTCAACAAGAGGCTATTCCTGTCGAACGCCCCAATAACCATAAGATATGTATCCGACGTTGCCAGTTATTGCACGTACACAGCAGAAGAAAAAGAAGTACCATGGAATATTACAAAACTGCTACACCATGGCCGAGAACACATGCCCACGTTACGCCATCCGGGAATAGTGCCGCACTTCAAATCTAGAACCATCAATAAATTTTGAGCTTGCATCTTGTCACATTCCAAATTACTACCACACTATATTTAATTGCAAACATGTTCACACCGATCACAACCTAAACGGTTTCCCACTTAGGAGCGTATTAATACTCAGTTATACATACTACTATGCCAAGATGACTGCACATTCGTCCTCTACTCCTCATCCACAAAAACAAACAAGTCATTCAACATCTTTCCCTTGCGTCTGCCATGGCCAGCGTGAGTTCTGGGTCGAGTGATTACCACCAGGGAGAGGCAGGCATGGAAGTGGAAGCACGAGAGATGTCCCGCCTTACCACGAAAGCAGCCGACATGTCCTGCCGCGCGGAAGTAGCAGCACAGAGGTCCCGTCGCGCCATCAATGCGGCAGACTGGTCCGGCCGCACTGCGGAAGCAGCAGAGATGTCCCGCCGCACCGCGAATGCAGCAGAGATGTCCTCCCGCCCCGCGGCGGCCTAGGAAAATGTCCCGCGGGCAGGTGATGACTCTTACAGGCGCATGCATGAAATCGTCCATAGCCAGATGGATCATATCTCCGGCTGGGCGAGGTTGCAGGATGACATGAAAACCTCATTTGAATAGGCTACCGGCATCATCCAGCAACTAGGGGAGGGAAATGCGAAGCTCCAGGCCGAGTGCGACCTACTGAGGGTGAAGATCGCCGGAATGGAGGAGACTGCTGCCTTGTTGAAGAGGACGGGTGTCATCATCAAGAAACTTATGGACGAGAATGCCATGCTCCACATCAAGCGCAAAAGGTTGGTGGTCGAATCCGTGGATGCTGCCAAGCAGTGTATTAAGGACATGAAACTAATGAAAGAGATCATCGCCGCTCGCTGTGAGAACTAGTCTCCGGGACCTGCAGCGCATTAAGAAAGTAGAGATCAGTGAGCCAGATCGTTGCATGTGTCTTCCTTCTTCATTTTCCCTTGTGTTTCGGGCATAGCCGCATGTGGTTTTTTTAATTATCTTCCTAAATATGTAAGAGAATTATTATCCACTGTCGTCGTCCTTATATATTCATTAGTCTTGCTATAAGTCGCAGTAGATGCTATATAGGTCCGTCATATCTTACATCAAGATCCGTGCAAAATTTTCTTTTCAGATTTTCTTTTTTCTCTCTTAAATCTTAGTCGAGTGAGACATGGCCACGCCATTAAACAGGGGCTCGGGAGCCATTAATGGAGACCTTGGGAGATAGGTGGGCGACAGATAGAGGTCAAAGGGCTCTCCTCCCGATAAGCACGCGCAGGGGTCTGATCGCACGCCTCCCATACTCAAATAGCTACCATGCACAGCACCTCGTAGCTAATAAAAAAACGGGACGCGTGGCGGCACGTAAATGGTAAATAGAACACCCACAGTTTCAATAATACTTGTGTTTCCCATTGTAACGTGGTGGCACGTGTTCCAAAATGACTTTGTTGATTGTTAATGTGTGCGCCTTCGCAAATCGGATAGCAAATTTGAAGGAAATATGCCCTAGAGGCAATAATAAAGTTATTATTTATTTACTTATATCATGATAAATGTTTATTATTCATGCTAGAATTGTATTAACCGGAAACATAATACTTGTGTGAATACATAGACAAACAGACTGTCACTAGTATGCCTGTCGGTGTACTAGAGTAGGGGTACCCTAGTATCCCGAACTTGTGCACGGGCAGTCACAGCGCCCCGCGGCAAGGCTTGCCAGGCGACCACCAAGGCCCCCTGTGGCTCCTCTTGAGCCATTCAAGAACAAAGTATTTAAGCCAAAGAGACAAGTCCCCGGCAAGAGGCGCTTGCCGGGAAGGCCACTCAAGGCACGAGACCCCGGCAAGAGGAGCTTGCCGGGAAGGCCACTCAAGGCACGAGACCCCGGCAAGAGGAGCTTGCCGGGAAGGCCAACCAAGGCATCTCAAGGAACTTGCCGCGATGCGCCACGCGTCCCGGCAGGACCCGACAAGCGACAAGCTCCCGGACGCGGCAAGACAACGGCCGCGGCAAGACGCTTGCCGCGGCAAGCAACCACTCTGTACCTGCGCTCCAGCTCACCCACCTACGTGTCGCTCTGGGACCCTTCCAGGCGTACGTGGCGGGAGGCTGTGCAGCCAGGGGTACACTGTGGCATGCGGCGCTGACAAGATCGCCATCGTGGCGAGTGGAGGCGCCCCTGGCGGTCCCTTTTCTGCACCGTCTGGGCGACGTAGATAGGCATTTAATGCCCTTGTCCCCTGCCGTCAGGGTTAGGTATGATACACTGTGTAGGTAGCTGTACCTATCGCAGCACCTTTCCATTTTTGCCCTTGCCTACGTTGCCACCTGTTGGAGACCCCTTGAGCATATAAAAGGAGGCCCATGCACAACATAGAGGGGGATCGCCCCCAGGAGGACGAACAGTAGAACACTCACGCTCGGTCTCGTTAGCTGCTGGTGTGTACTGTAGCACCCAGCGCTCTCGAGCAAGAACTCAATACAATCCACAAAGCAGCAGTAGGAGTATTATCTCTCCGGAGAGCTCCAAAGCTGGGTAAAACCCCTCGCGTGCCTCGCCTCGATCTGCTCTTTGTGCGACCTCCGCCCCCCGCCGAACCGAAAAGGGGCTCCGTCCCCATAGGTGCTCGTGGAGTCAGAATCCCCGACATCTTTGGCGCGCCAGGTAGGGGGCGTCGAGGTTGTGTGAACCTAATCCGGCATTCACGCGAGCTAGATCTTCATTGACTTCATCGACATGCCACCGAAGAAGAAGGCTTCGGAGGCGGCTGCTCCGTCCGCATCGAACCCACCACCGCCGGAGCAAACGGCTGGTGGGGAAGACGCCGGCGGAAGAACGGGCGTCGACGATGGGGCCCACGGTGCCACCAGGTCCAAGGACAAGGCTGTGCTACCCGTCGGCGGCGTAGCAGGCTCCCATGACGACCGGGCGTCCGTGGACACTCCGCGCCCATCCCAGGAGGCGCGGGACCGGCAGCGTCGCGATACTCACGGTACCATACGCTCGCTGGACCCAAATCGAGCTGGCAGATCTCGGGGTGCTCAAGGCCAGCATGCACGCCAACGCGCTGGCGCGAGCGAGGCACGGTCGTCGGGACGGAATACTGCTCCTTCTAACATCGTTGGAAGTCCGAGCATATCTCGCTCCTCGCACCGTTCGCCACCGCTGCCCGCCACTCCAGCAGAAGCTCTGGCGCGAGCTCAACTGCTCCTAAACTTCCCTCCAACACCAAACAAGATCGACGACTGGAGGGCCACCATTCAGAGCCTCATCGGCTTCGCCAACGGTGACACTCCACGGCAGCCGACTACATCGCAGCCACGGCAAGCCAGCCAGGTGCGAGCCAATGGCGACAAGACCGGTGGGGGTGCAACCACCGTGCACTCTCCGCCCCGAAGGCCAAGATCGCCGACTCGCCGGGTCCACTACGACAGCGACTCCACTGCTTCATCAGATCCGCGAGCTCGTCGCGATCAGCGCCAAGTTCTTCACGAACGACGGCAAGAAGACGCTCGCACTCGCATCGAGCGCCGAAGAGAAACGCGGCGTCAATCCGACCGGCGCGCTGGGCCCACTGTCGACATGCATGCGCCAGGGGAACTAGGCGACCTGCCGTATGCGGTAGGTTGCCCTGCGTTTACTCACGAGCTGCGGCAAGTCCAGTGGCCCAGCACGAAGAATTTCAAGCCAGACGTACCGGAGAAGTACGACGGCAGGTTGCATCCGTCGAAGTTCCTCAGCATCTACACCATCGCGATGCAGGCTGCTGGGGGGCGAGACGACAAGATCCTTGCCAACTACTTCCCGCTGGTACTCAAACCCAACGTCAGGTCCTGGCTCATGCACTTGCCGGAAAACTCCATATCTTCCTGGGCAGACCTATGCCATCAGTTTGTCGGCGCCTTTACGGGCGGCCACAAACCTCATGGCCAGGAGAGTAACCTCCACCTGCTTGCCCAGAAGGAAGGAGAACCCCTGCGCAAGTACATGCAGAGATTCAGCCAAGTGCAACGCAACATCCCAGATGTCCACCCTGCCGCGGTCATCAGCGTGTTCCATCAGAACGTGCGTAACCGAAGGATGCGGGAGGAGATGGCGATGTGCAAGATTAGAGACGTCAGCGAGCTATATGCCCTAGCTGACAGGTGTGCACGTGCTGAGGAAGGGAGGAAACTCCCCGGAGAGAATACAGGAACGGGAGGATCTGACAACGAGGATGCTGCCCCGGCAAATAAAAACCGGCGACGGAACAACAGGAAGAGGAAAGGCAAAGATGTGTTAGTTGTTGAGCAGTCCGGCAACGACGGTGGCGCCAAGAAAGCCAAAGATGGTAGCTCCGGCAAGGAGGTTGCCGCATGCGCCAATTGCCAGGCTGTGGCGGCCGCCGACAAGCAGGACGGCACCAACAAACAGTACTGAAAGATCCACCGCACCAAGGGCCATGACCTCCAGAGCTGCAAGAAGGTCGAGCAGCTTGTCGAGCTGCAGAAGGCCGAGTATGAGCGACGCGACAAGGAGAAAGCCCAAGCAGGTGCTGGAGGATCTGGTACGAAGCGCACCGGCCGGGGAGGACGCCGCGGCAAGGCCAATCAGCGGCAAGGAGACAGACCTCCCCGCGGCCGCGACAAGGATGAAGATGACGACGACGAAGACATGGATGATGATGAGACCAGTGAGCAGGAGTTTCAGAAAGCCACAAAGGTCCTGTGTGTTGACGGCAGTGCTTCTCTGCATACTTCGCACCGCCAACTCAAGCAGTGGGTGCGGGAAGTTAATGCGGCAGAACCACCCGTTGAGTCACGCAAGCTTCTGAGATGGTCCAGCACGCCTATCATCTTTGACATTGAGGACCACCCTGATCGCACAACTGCGGTCGGGTGTTTGCCGATGTTGGTCTCACCAACTATCCGCAACCTCAAGGTCACTAAGATGCTAGTTGACGGCGGGGCTGGCTTGAACCTGATCTCCTCCGCTGTGCTCCGAAAACTCCAGGTCCCTGACAGCGAGCTCGAAGAGACCGGCACGTTCCAAGGAATCAACCCGAGAAGGAGCAAGCCGAAGGGGAAGATCACGCTGTCGGTGACATTTGGCAGCGAGTTGAACTTCAGGACTGAGAGGATCACTTTTGACGTTGCTGATTTCCCATTGCCTTACAATGGGATTCTCGGCCGTCCAGCACTCGCCAAGTTCATGGCGGCCTCTCACTACGCATACAACATGCTGAAGATGCCAGGCCCGATAAGTGTCATCTCTGTCCCTGGCGACAAGAAAGATGCTCTTATCTGTGCCGACAAGATCTACCGGGAAGCAGCAGCCGCCACAGATTGCAAGCCACTTGCCGTTGAAGCTCCCGGAGGGAAGAAGAAGACCAAGTCCGGCAAGAGTTCCGATGCCCACTCCGGCAAGCGCACCTCTTTGGAGTGCTGCGCTACCGTCGAGGACGCACCATCGAGCTCCACCGGCAAGTGTAAGAAGACGATGGCAGCTCCGCCAGCGACCAAGAAGGTGTCTGCCAAGGAGGACAGCACTGGTGGTACCTTCACCATCAGTGCCACTCTCGACCCTAAATAGGAAAGCGCGCTCGTTGCTTTCCTGCGGGCGAATATCGACGTGTTTGCATGGCAACCGTCTGACATCCCCGGCGTTCCCAGGAAAGTAATTGAGCACCACCTTGCAGTCTGTCCTCATGCGCGGCCCGTCAAGCAGAAAGTCAGGAAACAAGCAGTGGAGCGCCAATAATTCATTGCAGAAGAGATCAAGAAGTTGGAAGCAGCATGCCTTGTCATAGGAGTGCTCCATCCAACGTGGCTGGCCAATCCTGTAGTCGTGCGCAAGGCAAACGGGAAATGGAGGCTTTGTATCGACTTCACCGATGTCAATAAAGCTTGGCCCAAAGATCCATTTCCCTTGCCGCGCATTGACCAGATTGTTGACTCCACGGCCGGATGTGATTTGCTTTCATTTCTTGACGCATACTCAGGATACCATCAGATCTTCATGGCAGAAGAGGATGAAGAGAAGACCGCATTCATCACTCCATGTGGCACGTACTGTTTCGTACGAATGCCTTTCGGTTTGAAGAATGCTGGTTCAACATTTGCGAGGGTAGTCCATACTGCTTTTGAACCGCAAATACACAGAAATGTGGAGGCCTACATGGATGACATAGTGGTCAAGAGCAGGGACAAAGCAACTCTGATTCAAGATCTAGAAGAGACTTTCGCAAATCTGTGCAAGATCAGCCTCAAGCTCAACCCCGAGAAGTGCGTGTTTGGAGTCCCTTCCGGCAAGCTTCTCGGGTTCTTAGTGTCCCAGAGGGGAATTGAAGCCAATCCCGACAAGATCAAGGCCATTGAGCAGATCGAAGCACTGAAGCGCGTCAAGGATGTGCGGAAACTTGCCGGCTGCGTGGCGGCTCTCAGCAGGTTTATCTCTAAGTGTGCTGAGTGCGCCCTGCCATTTTTCAAAATCTTGAAAAAGGCGGGTCCAATGAAATGGACTCCCGAAGCGGAGGCTGCGCTGCAGGACTTGAAGAGATACCTGTCCTCCACTCCAATACTTGTCGCACCTAAGCCACAAGAGAAGTTGCTGTTGTATCTGGCGGCAACCAATCAAGTGGTTAGTGCTGCGTTAGTAGCGGAGAGGGAGGCTGATGATGAGCCAGCGACCGCGGCAAGCACGTCCAGCGACAAGCAAGGGACTTCCCCGACAAGCTCTGGTCCCGACAAAGATGGATCTGCACAGATGAGCGAAGAGATACAGGAGAAGAGAATGGTGCAGCGCCCAGTCTACTTTGTCAGTTCCCGTCTGCAGGGGGCTAGGTCAAGGTACTCTGGTGTGTAGAAATTGCTTTTCGGCCTTCTCATGGCCTCGAGAAAGTTGTGCCATTACTTCCAAGCACATGAGATCACAGTTGTCACTCGCTTTCCGCTGAAGAGGATACTGCAGAATCCCGAAGCAACAGGCAGGATTGTTGAGTGGGCACGGGAACTGTCAAGCTTTGGCCTCAAGTTTGAGAGCACTTTAACTATCCAAAGCAGAGCATTGGCAGAATTCATAGCAGAGTGGACTCTAACACCAGACGAAGAAATTCCAGAAACGAGCATCCCCGTCAAGGAAGCAAGCAAAGAGTGGCTGATGTACTTTGATGGTGCTTTCTCGCTGCAAGGCACCGGTGCTGGCGTGCTGCTTGTCGCACCCACCGGAGAGCACCTCAAGTACGTGGTCCAGATGCACTTTCCCAAGGAGCAAGCAACGAACAATACTGCAGAGTATGAGGGATTGCTTGCCGGTCTCAGGATCGCGGCAGACCTTGGGATCAAGCAGCTCATTGCCAGGGGTGACTCACAGCTTGCCGTCCGCCAAGTGAACAAGAATTATCAGAGCCTGTTGATGGAAGCTTATGTTGATGAAGTGAGGAAGCTAGAAGAGCGTTTTGTCGACCTGCAAATGGAACATGTTCCAAGAGCTCAGAACGACATTGCTGACGGCCTGTCAAAGTGCGCATCACTAAAGTTACCTGTGGAACCAGGGATCTTTGTGCTCAAGCTGACTCAACCGTCCGTGACGCCATCGACCGGACAGACCAAGAAGAGGAAGTTGATTTCTGGTGACTACCTTCCGGCAGAGCTTCCCGAAGCCGCCGCCAAGAAAGTCCCCAAGATCAACGCCAAGAGTGCTGAGGAGCCGTCTGCTCCGACAAGCCCCAGGGTTTGTTTTGTTGAAGCAGATGCTCCCGACAAGTTTTGCTCCGGCAAGCTTGCTGGGGAACGTCAAGCTCCGGCTGAGCCGCAGGTTCTCGCTATAGAAGCGGATGTTCCCGCAGCAGCAGATATGCGTGTAGTCCTTGTTGTCGAGCCGCAAGCTCCAGCATGGGCACATCAGATTGTCCGTTTCCTCCAGACAAGAGAACTTCCCGAAGAGCCAGAAGAAGCGGAAAGAGTAGCCCGGCAGTCAAGTATGTACCAGTTCGCCGACAACGCACTGTACAGAAGAAGACTCAACGGTGTGAAATTGAAGTGTATTCACCGGGAAGAAGGACAGAAGCTGTTGGCAGAGATACACGGAGGCATATGTGGTCACAACATTGGCGCAAGAGCACTTGCCGGCAAAGCTTTCCGGCAAGGTTTCTTTTGGCTGACAGCCCTCCAGGATGCAACTGCACAAGTAACCAAGTGTGAAGCGTGCCAGTTCCATTCCAAGCAGATACACCAGCCAGCTCATGCTCTCTAGACGATCCCTTTATCCTGGCCATTTTCGGTCTGGGGGCTCGACATCCTCGGCTCCTTCCCCCGAGCAGTCGGGGGCTTTGAGTACTTGTACGTCGCTATCGACAAGTTCACAAAGTGGCCGGAAGTGGAACCAGTGAGGAAGGTGATAGCACAGTCAGCTGTCAAGTTCTTCAAGTCGATTGTTTGCCACTTCGGGATCCCTAACAGGATCATCACCGACAATGGTACGCAATTCACGAGCCGCACCTTCATGTAGTACGTCCAAGATCTTGGCGCCAAGGTCTGCTTCGCTTCTGCTGCTCACCCCAGAAGCAACGGTCAAGCGGAGAGGGAAAATGCTGAAGTGCTGCGTGGGCTCAAGACCAGGACTTTCGACAGGCTGCACAAGTGCGGAAGAAACTGGATCGAGGAGCTGCCGGTGGTTCTTTGGTCGATCAGGACGACGCCAAATCGAGCCACTGGCCAGACACCTTTCGCTCTAGTCTATGGAGCAGAGGCAGTTATCCCCACGGAACTCGTATACGGGTCACCTCGAGTGCTCGCTTATGATGAGCTTGAGCAAGAGCAGCTGCGACAAGATGACGCGCTGCTCCTTGAGGAAGGTCGTCTTCAGGCTGCTGTGCGAGCTGCTCGCTACCAGCAAGCTTTGCGCCGCTACCATAGCCGCAAAGTTAAAGCCATAAGTCTCGAGGAAGGCGACCTTGTTCTTCGGCGCGTTCATTCCGCCAAGAATTCCAACAAGTTGACGCCGAAGTGGGAAGGCCCTTACCGGGTGAAACGAGTCACTAGGCCCGACACTGTCCGCCTTGACACCGAAGATGGCTTTCCGGTGAGCAACTCCTGGAACATCGAGCATCTTCATAAGTTTTACCCGTAAGGCGCGGTTGTCGGACCCTGTCCGGCAACCACCTTTTTGTACAAGTCTTGCCGCTGTTGCATGTAATCCTTTGTACAAAGCCAGGCGCAGACCCTGTGCATAAATAAAGCTCATGTGCTCCGCACACCTTGTCAATTTCATGCTTTTTTTTGCATGAATTATCTGACACTTTGTGCAGCGAACACTCCCGGTAAGCAATAACGAGCCATAAGGCTCCATACCATTATTTTCTCTACTTCCTTTTTTCTCAAGGGAATGAAGGCTCCTTCGCCCACAAGTTTGCCGGGGGGGAAGGGGAAGATAGTGGCATGGACCAGGCGTCGTTCAAAAAAGTTTCCCCTTGCCGGGAAGCAAACGACAAAAAAGCTAAGTGCCAAAGTTTGAGCAATCAGATTTTCTAAATTTAAGTTATTTTCCTTGAACGACCATGCTTTGTATGGAAAACCTGTGCGCGAAGGAACCGACTCGTGGCTAGTTGCGCCCTTACTTTGTTTCGAGTTCGCTCAACAGTTTAAGTGTGGTGCGACTAGAGTCGCGCCCTTACTTTGTTTCGAGTTCACTCAACAACTTAAGCGAGCTGCAGCTAGTTACGACAAGGTTTCTTGTCGGCAACGGCACTGCCAGCAGGCTGCTGACGTCCCGCACTCAGCGCTCGCGGCAAAGGTGCCTACGCCGGCAAGTTCCCTAAAAGTGTAGGGCAAAAACATACAAGGGAAGGAATCAAGTAAAGGAAATAACATTGCAATTGCTGCCCAAAATAAAGTTATATATTACAAGATAGCTTGTCGCGGCTCTAATAGACTGTTTCCATAACGTGATTAGCAGCGACAAGAAAAGAAGAAAACGGGCGGCCTAGTCCACGCGATCGCCCTCAACCCTCTTGATCCCGCTCACCTTGTCCACAATGGGTGCGACAAGGTCCTTGAGCGCCTCCAGATCAGCTTCCGTCGGCAGGGATCCGAGGACATTGGTGAGGTTGAGGCCCGGGTTGCGGAAGGCTACCTTCACCAACACCTTCTGAAGAGCTCCCGCGCAGATCTTGCGTGACTCGTCGGCCAGCTGCTTTGGGATCCTTTCCCGGAGTCGCTGGAGGGCCGTCACCACGCCTTTGAAGAACAGAGTGAGCTTGGCGCTGGATGGGAGGGTCTCATCGGAGGGATACCCGAGATCCCCCATCCCCAGTTGCGCCAGCTCCTTGTCGATGTCTGCGGCAGCATTCACAAGACCCTCCGTCCACTGCTCCACAGTCTCTCTAAAATCATTCTGGGTGGCGGCAATGCTCTCCAGCAGCGCCTTGTCGGCCTTGATCTCCTTCTTCAGGGACGCCTCCTGCTCCCTGGCGCCGTCCAGCGTCTTGGTCAAGGCAGCCAGCTTCAGCTCAAGATCGGCGTTAGAATCCTTGGCGGCGCTAAGCTCCTTGATCTTCTAGGCGAGACAACCCTGCAGCTCGCCAAAGGTGTAGGCGTCCTTCTCGCGCTCATGCTTGAGCGCAGCAAGCGCTTCACCGCTCGCCTTAAGATCAGCCTCCAGCTGCGCCACCTTCGTCTCCAGCTCCTTCTTGGCGGCCTCGGCAGCTGCGGCAGCGTCCTTTGCTTCCTTGAGGGCTCCGCCGAGTGTTTGCTCACGCGCGGCGAGCTCCTCTTCGTGGCTGTCCAGGCTGGCCTTCAGCTGCACCAATTCGCCCTCCCGCGCAGATAGCCCCTCGGCGGCAAGCCGTTGTTGCTCTGCAACTTCTGCCTTCTCGAGGATGAAGGCCTTCTGTGCTTCATCAAGTTGCACATGCTCCGCCGCCAGTGACCGGAGAGCTGCCTGGTTGAGACCTCGGAGCTCCTCCGCGCGCTTCTCCAGGTCCACGCCCGCCTTCGCGACGAGCGCTTCGCAGGACTCCAGTTTGGCCTGTCGAGCGCGGTAGAGCGACACCAGCTTCCGCAGCAGTCGCTCCTCCTCAGGCTCGTCGCTGCTACTGCCTGGCGTGTCGACCAGCGTCAGCCCAGCAGAGGCGAGCACCTCCATGTCAAAGCTTTCCCCTTCGACCGGCGCCCTGGACGTTGACGCCCAGGGGAGGTTGATGAAGACGCCATCGCCGGCCTTCAAGTAGACGCCTGGCTGGGGCTCTTCGGAGCCTGGCGCTGCGGCAGCGGTGGGAGGATCGGCGGTCGGTGTAGCGCCTGTCGCTCCTGCGGCCTCAGGGTCGTCAGTGCGATCGCCGGACCCTTCGTCGGCTGCTGCGGCGGCAGCCCTGGCGGCCTCTTCGCCGGCGGGATCATCAGCGCCGGCCGCTTCTTCGGTGGCGGCGGCATCGTCAACAGCAACCTCGGTCTCCATTGGCTCCACAGTAGATGGATCTGACGGCCGGAAAAGGAAGAAAAGTCAAGCAAATATCCAAAAAGAAGAACCCAAGGGAAATTTAGAAGCAAGGAGTACCTGTTTCAGGCTCAGCAGTTGGGATATCCGCTGCCGGGGGGTCACTGGTACTGTCCCTTGCCGGAGAATTCTCCCTTGCCGGGGAGCTCTCCCTTGTCGGAGACTTCTCCCTTGCCGGAGAGCTCTCCCTCGTCGGAGGATTCTCCCTTGCCAGAGAAATCTCCCTTGGCGGCGTAGTCGAAGCAGATGGCATGTCAGGGGCGGCGTCCGGACGCTCCTGATGGGGCTGCTCTGCTCCTACACAAGCCAACAGTCAGATATCAGCGAGCAAAGAGTATCCATGCGCGCCTAACAGCAGGAAGTAAACCATATACTTACGCTGGGGGCTGCTCTGAAGAACAGCTGTCGGGTCCGGCAAGTTTGTCTCGGGCGCACCCCCTGCTGGCACGGTGGGATCATCCTCGATGACAATCACCGGGACCTTGGCTCTCTTTGCCATTCTCTGGGCCAGAGTCCTAAAAAGGAATAAGTTCAGAGTGAAGCAAATGAGATGCAAGACAAGACAACAAATATTGAAGACATACAAGTACAACTAGAATTTTACTCTTCTTCTTCCTCGTCGGAGCTGAGCGCGGAGAAGTCAAAGCTCGGCCCACCTCCGGCGCGAGGACGCGGAGGAGTCGGATCTCTTGGCCGCTTGGCGGGAGCTGGAGCAGCGGACCGGGAGGATCCCGCTCCAGTTGCTGCTGCAGCGTGAGGTGCTTCCGCAGCAACAGAACTTGTCGTGGTGGAGCGTGTCGTGCGGCGCGGCGGGGGCTGACTCGTCCGCCGCTCCGCTACGTCCCCGGCCTTGCAAAGACACTTTCTTGGTGGAGCCGGGGGCTCCGCTTGTGGAGCCGGGGGCTCTGCTTGCGGCAAGCTGTCCGAAGACGAAGAGGAAGAGGAGCCGATCTCAAACGAGCCGCTCGTATCCTCGGCGGGCCCGCTTGGCCCGACGTCATGCCCGGCGGACCTCTTCTCGCCGGCAAGCTCCTCTCGATCGGCAAGGCTTGCCGCCTCTGCTGCATCTGCCTCCTCCACGGTGAACCCAAACTCGCCCGCAGCTGCGGCTGCCGCCGCCTCTTCCAGCCTGGTGGCGATGCGTTTGAGCTCATCTTCGGAAGTGTCCCGGGTGAGGCCCCTCTTCTCATCGGCGTCGACCGGCACTTCTATCAAGTTATCGAAGACGCCCACACGACATCGTCTGCAGGCTCTATCCAGGCTGGATCAATTCCGTGCGAGTCGCACAACAGCATCATTGCACGGATGCGATCGAGCACGGAGTTGTTGCACAGCGGAACGACACCCCTCGGCAACCTGAACACTTCGGGGTGCTGTGGGTCGTGCTTGAACAGCTCCTGGAGCATCGCGTTGAGCTCCAGGACAGTGAAGTTGAAGTTGAGGCCCGGCCACAACCTCATGATATCCGCCGCATTCTGGAACTCCCAGGCGGGTCTCCTCCTCTCCTGCAGGGGGGCGATGCGGCGGCGGAGGAAATCTGCGCCAACCGCTCCTACAGTAAGCCCGGCAAGCCTGAGGCGTAGGAACCGGGCGACGGCAATCTTCAGTCTGTCGTCTTCTGGGGCCAGGCTACTCCAATCACTGCCGCGCACTACTGGAGTTTCGCGCAGAGCAGTAAACGGCTGCGGGTTCTCCTCGACAATCAGGCACCACTCCGCCCTCCACTCCTCCCACTTGCTGCGGAACTCTCCATCCAGATAAGCATCCTTCTTGCCGGCTTTCGAGATCCAGGCGATTCCACCAGATAAAGGCTCTCCTTTCTCAACCCAAGGCAAAAAGAAATGGTGGAAAAGGGCTACGTTTGGATGGATTCCGACAAAGTTTTCGCAGAGATGTGCGAAAACTGCCATGGTCAGGACAGCATTGGGGGTGAAGTCGAGGAGGTGGAGCCCGTAGGTGTTCATGATGTCACAAAAGAATTCAGAAAAGGGCGGGCAGAGCCCGCGGTAGAAGAACAAGGCGAAGAAGGGATACCCAGTGGGATACTTATCCCAAGCAGTGGCTGGGAGTACCTTCGTGCGCGGATGCGCTCGCGTCCCCGTCGACCAGAAGAGGTAGAAGTCCTCCTTCAGCTCTGCCGCCTCGAGCCTCGGAGGGAAGATTGCCCGCTCCTTTCGCATCGCCGCGAGCCGCTGCGCCTCGGCCGACTTCGCCTTCTCAGCTTTCGGAGCCATGGCGGGAATGGTGAGGGAGGACGACGGCGTTGGTGGTGCTGGTGGTGATGGGGGCGGGGCGCTGCTCTCCTTCGGCTTTGGGAAGAAGGGGAGTGGCGGAGATTCTCGAGGAGGGAATAGCAACGGGCAGATGGCGAACTGCCCCTGTTCCCCCTGCTTATAAGGAGCGAGGGGGCGAACGGTCCGCCTTTTCCGAATAAAGAAACCACCCACAACCTCTCCCACGACGTCGCAATCGACGCGTGCCGTTCGGGGAGGGCGCGGTGGATACGGAGTAAGATATGGCGTGCTCCAGGCCACGCGTGCCCGTGCCCTGTTTTGGGCCTGGCCCAACAGCGCTCGGCACCGTGTATGGCCCAGGCCCGGGGGCTCCTGTCGGTGTACTAGAGTAGGGGTACCCTAGTATCCCGAACTTGTGCACGGGCAGTCGCAGCGCCCCGCGGCAAGGCTTGCCAGCCGACCACCAAGGCCCCCTGTGGCTCCTCTTGAGCCATTCAAGAACAAAGTATTTAAGCCAAAGAGACAAGTCCCCGGCAAGAGGAGCTTGCCGGGAAGGCCACTCAAGGCATGAGACCCCGGCAAGAGGAGCTTGCTGGGAAGGCCAACCAAGGCATCTCAAGGAACTTGCCGCGACGCGCCACGCGTCCCGGTAGGACCCGACGAGCGACAAGCTCCCGGACGCGGCAAGACAACGGCCGCGGCAAGACGCTTGCCGCGGCAAGCAACCACTCTGTACCTGCGCTCCAGCTCACCCACCTACGTGTCGCTCTGGGACCCTTCCAGGCGTACGTGGCGGGAGGCTGTGCAGCCAGGGGTACACTGTGGCATGCGGCGCTGACAAGATCGCCATCGTGGCGAGCGGAGGCGCCCCTGACGGTTCCTTTTCTGCACCGTCTGGGCGACGTAGATAGGCATTTAATGCCCTTGTCCCCTGCCGTCAGGGTTAGGTATGATACACTGTGTAGGTAGCTGTACCTACCGCAGCACCTTTCCATTTTTGCCCTTGCCTACGTTGCCACCTGTTGGAGACCCCTTGAGCATATAAAAGGAGGCCCATGCACAACATAGAGGGGGATCGTCCCCAGGAGGACGAACAATAGAACACTCACGCTCGGTCTCGTTAGCTGCTGGTGTGTACTGTAGCACCCAGCGCTCCCGAGCAAGAACTCAATACAATCCACAAAGCAGCAGTAGGAGTATTATCTCTCCGGAGAGCTCCGAAGCTGGGTAAAACCCCTCGCGTGCCTCGCCTCGATCTGCTCTTTGTGCGACCTCCGCCCCCCGCCGAACCGAAAAGGGGCTCCGTCCCCATAGGTGCTCGCGGTGTCAGAATCCCCGACAATGCTTCTACTTGACTAGCTCGTTGATAAGGGATGGTTATGTTTCCTAGCCACAGACATGAGTTGTCATTTGATTAACGGGATCACATCATTAGGAGAATGATGTGATTGACATGACCCATTCTGTTATCTTAGCACTTGATCGTTTAGTATGTTGCTATTGCTTTCTTCATAACTTATACATGTTCATATGACTATGAGATTATGCAACTCCCGTTTACCGGAGGAACACTTTGTGTGCTACCAAACATCACAACGTAACTGGGTGATTATAAAGGCGGTCTACAGGTGTCTCCAAAGGTACATGTTGGGTTGGCGTATTTCGAGATTAGGATTTGTCACTCCGATTGTCGGAGAGGTATCTTTGGGCCCTCTCGGTAACACACATCACTTAAGCCTTGCAAGCCTTGCAACTAATGAGTTAGTTGCCGGATTATGTATTACGGAACGAGTAAAGAGACTTGACCGGTAACGAGATTGAACTAGGTATTAAGATACCGACGATCGAATCTCGGGCAAGTAACATACCGATGACAAAGGGAACAACGTATGTTGTTATGCGGTCTGACCGATAAAGATCTTCGTAGAATATGTAGGAGCCAATATGAGCATCTAGGTTCCACTATTGGTTATTGACCGGAGACATGTCTCGGTCATGTCTACATTGTTCTCGAACCCGTAGGGTCCGCACGCTTAACGTTACGATGAAAGTTTCATTATGAGTTTATATGTTTTGATGTAACGAAGGTCGTTCGGAGTCCCGGATGTGATCACGAACATGACAAAGAGTCTTGAAATGGTTGAGACATGACGATTGATATATTGGAAGCCTATGTTTGGACATCGGAGGTGTTCCGGGTGAAATAGTGATTTTACCGGAGTACGGGAGGGGTTACCGGAACCCCCGGTACCTAATGGGCCTTAATGGGCCTAGTGGAGGAAGAGGAGAGGAGGCCAAGGGGCAACCACGTGCCCCTCCCCCCAAGTCCGAATTGGACAAGGAGGGGGCGGCGCCCCCCCTTTTCCTTTCCCATCTCTCTCTCTTTCCCCCCAAGTCCAAGTCCAACATGGAAAAGGGGGGGAGTCCTACTCCCGATAGGAGTAGGACTCCTCTTGGTGCGCCCCTTGCCTGGCCGCACCTCCTCCCCCTTGCTCCTTTATATACGGGGGCAGGGGGCACCCTAGTGACACAACAATTGATCATTGATCTCTTAGCCGTGTGCGGTGCCCCCCTCCACCATAATCCTCGATAATATTGTAGCGGTGCTTAGGCGAAGCCCTGCGACGGTTGAACATCAAGATCATTACCACGCCGTCGTGCTGACGGAACTATTCCCTGACATTCTGCTGGATCGGAGTCCAGGGATCATCATCGAGCTGAACGTGTGCTAGAACTCGAAGGTGTCGTAGTTTCGGTGCTTGATCGGTCGGGCCGTGAAGACGTACGACTACATCAACCGCGTTGTTATAACGCTTCCGCTTTCAGTCTACGAGGGTACGTGGACAACACTCTCCCCTCTCGTTGCTATGCATCACCATGATCTTGCGTGTGCGTAGGATTTTTTTTGAAATTACTACGTTCCCCAACAGTGGCATCCGAGCCTGGTTTTATGCATTGATGTTATATGCACGAGTAGAACACAAGTGAGTTGTGGGCGATATAAGTCATACTGCTTACCAGCATGTCATACTTTGGTTCGGCGGTATTGTTGGATGAAGCGGCCCGGACCGACATTACGCGTACGCTTACGCGAGACTGGTTCTACCGACGTGCTTTGCACACAGGTGGCTGGCGGGTGTCAGTTTCTCCAACTTTAGTTGACCCGAGTGTGGCTACGCCCGGTCCTTGCGAAGGTTAAAACAACACCAACTTGACAAACTATCGTTGTGGTTTTGATGCGTAGGGAAGAACGGTTCTTGCTAAGCCCGTAGCAGCCACGTAAAACTTGCAACAACAAAGTAGAGGACGTCTAACTTGTTTTTGCAGGGCATGTTGTGATGTGATATGGTCAAGACATGATGCTAAATTTTATTGTATGAGATGATCATGTTTTGTAACAGAGTTATCGGCAACTGGCAGGAGCCATATGGTTGTCGCTTTATTGTATGCAATGCAATCGCCCTGTAATGCTTTACTTTATCACTAAGCGGTAGCGATAGTCGTAGAAGCATAAGATTGGCGAGACGACAATGATGCTACGATGGAGATCAAGGTGTCGCACCAGTGACGATGGTGATCATGACGGTGCTTCGGAGATGGAGATCACAAGCACAAGATGATGATGGCCATATCATATCACTTATATTGATTGCATGTGATGTTTATCTTTTATGCATCTTATCTTGCTTTGATTGACGGTAGCATTATAAGATGATCTCTCACTAAATTTCAAGATAAAAGTGTTCTCCCTGAGTATGCACCGTTGCCAAAGTTTGTCGGTCCCAGAAACCACGTGATGACCGGGTGTGATAAGCTCTATGTCCATCTACAACGAGTGCAAGCCAGTTTTGCACACGCAGAATACTCAGGTTAAACTCGACGAGCCTAGCATATGCAGATATGGCCTCGGAACACTGAGACCGAAAGTTCGAGCGTGAATCATATAGTAGATATGATCAACATAGTGATGTTCACCATTGAAAGCTACTCCATTTCACGTGATGATCGGTTATGGTTTAGTTGATTTGGATCACATGATCACTTAGAGGATTAGAGAGATGTCTTTCTAAGTGGGAGTTCTTAAGTAATATGATTAATTGAACTTAAATTTATCATGAACTTAGGACCTGATAGTATCTTGCTTGTTTATGTTTGATTGTAGATAGATGGCCCGTGCTGTTGTTCCGTTGAATTTTAATGCATTCCTTGGGAAAGCAAAGTTGAAAGATGATGGTAGCAATTACACGAACTGGGTCTGTAACTTGAGGATTATCCTCATTGCTGCACAGAAGAATTACGTCCTGGAAGCACCGCTGGGTGCCAGGCCTGCTGCTGATGCAACTGACGACGTTAAGAACGTCTGGCAGAGCAAAGGTGATGACTACTCGATAGTTCAATGTGCCATGCTTTACGGCTTAGAAGCGGGACTTCAACGACGTTTTGAACGTCATGGAGCATATGAGATGTTCCAGGAGTTGAAGTTAATATTTCAAGCAAATGCTCGGATTGAGAGATATGAAGTCTCCAATAAGTTCTATAGCTACAAGATGGAGGAGAATAGTTCTGTCAATGAGCATATACTCAAGATGTCGGGTATAATAATCACTTGATTCAACTGGGAGTTAATATTCCGGATGATGGCGTCATTGACAGAATTCTCCAATCACTGCCACCAAGCTACAAGAGCTTTGTGATGAACTATAACATGCAAGGGATGGATAAGACGATTTCCCGAGCTCTTCGCAATGCTAAAGGCTGCAGAGGTAGAAATCAAGAAGGAGCATCAAGTGATGATGGTCAACAAGACCACTAGTTTAAAGAAAAAGGGCAAAGGGAAGAAGAAGGGGAACTTCAAAAAGAACAGCAAGCATGTTTCTGCTCAGGAGAAGAAACCCAAGTCTGGACCTAATCCTGAAACTGAGTGCTTCTACTGCAAGCAGACTGGTCACTCGAAGCGGAGCTGCCCCAAGTATTTGGCGGATAAGAAGGATGGCAAGGTGAACAAAGGTATATGTGATATACATGTTATTGATGTGTACCTTACTAGAGCTCGCAGTAGCACCTGGGTATTTGATACTGGTTCTGTTGCTAATATTTGCAACTCGAAACAGGGACTACGAATTAAGCAAACACTGGCCAAGGACGAGGTGGCGATGCGCGTGGGAAATGGTTCCAAAGTCGATGTGATAGCGGTCGGCACGCTACCTCTACATCTAACTTTGGGATTAGTATTAGACCTAAATAATTGTTATTTTGTGCCAGCGTTGAGCATGAACATTATATCTGGATCTTGTTTGATGCGAGATGGTTATTCATTTAAATCAGAGAATAATGGTTGTTCTATTTATATGAGTAATATCTTTTATGGTCATGCACCCTTGAAGAGTGGTCTATTTTTGATGAATCTCGATAGTAATGATACACATATTCATAATGTTGAAGCCAAAAGATGCAGAGTTGATAATGATAGTGCAACTTATTTGTAGCACTGCCGTTTAGGTCATATCGGTGTAAAACGCATGAAGAAACTCCATACTGATGGACTTTTGGAACCAATTGATTATGAATCACTTGGTACATGCGAACCGTGCCTCATGGGCAAGATGACTAGAACTCCGTTCTCCGGTACTATGGAGAGAGCAACAGATTTGTTGGAAATCATACATACAGATGTATGTGGTCCGATGAATATTGAGGCTCGTGGCGGATATCATTATTTTCTCACCTTCACAGATGATTTAAGCAGATATGGGTATATCTACTTAATGAAACATAAGTCTGAAACATTTGAAAAGTTCAAAGAATTTCAGAGTGAAGTTGAAAATCATCGTAACAAGAAAATAAAGTTTCTACGATCTGATCGTGGAGGAGAATATTTGAGTTATGAGTTTGGTCTACACTTGAAACAATGCGGAATAGTTTCGCAACTCACGCCACCCGGAACACCACAGCGTAATGGTGTGTCCGAATGTCGTAATCGTACTCTACTAGATATGGTGCGATCTATGATGTCTCTTACATATTTACCGCTATCATTTTGGGGTTATGCTTTAGAGACGGCTGCATTCACGTTAAATAGGGCACCATCAAAATCCGTTGAAACGACGCCTTATAAATTGTGGTTTGGCAAGAAACCAAAGTTGTCGTTTCTTAAAGTTTGGGGCTGCGATGCTTATGTGAAAAAGCTGAAGGAAATATGCCCTAGAGGCAATAATAAAGTTATTATTTATTTCCTTATATCATGATAAATGTTTATTATTCATGCTAGAATTGTATTAACTGGAAACATAATACATGTGTGAATACATAGACAAACAGAGTGTCACTAGTATGCCTCTACTTGACTAGCTCATTAATCAAAGATGGTTATGTTTCCTAGCCATGAACAAAGAGTTGTTATTTGATTAACGAGATCACATCATTAGTTGAATGATCTGATTGACATGACCCATTCCATTAGCATAGCACCCGATCGTTTAGTATGTTGCTATTGCTTTTATCCATGACTTATACATGTTCCTTTAACTATGAGATTATGCAACTCCCATTTACCGTAGGAACACTTTGTGTGCTACCAAACGTCACAACGTAACTGGGTGATTATAAAGGCGGTCTACAGGTGTCTCCAAAGGTACATGTTGGGTTGGCGTATTTCGAGATTAGGATTTGTCACTCCGATTGTCGGAGAGGTATCTTTGGGCCCTCTCGGTAACACACATCACTTAAGCCTTGCAAGCCTTGCAACTAATGAGTTAGTTGCCGGATTATGTATTACGGAACGAGTAAAGAGACTTGACCGGTAACGAGATTGAACTAGGTATTAAGATACCGACGATCGAATCTCGGGCAAGTAACATACCGATGACAAAGGGAACAACGTATGTTGTTATGCGGTCTGACCGATAAAGATCTTCGTAGAATATGTAGGAGCCAATATGGGCATCCAGGTCCCGCTGTTGGTTATTGACCGGAGACGTGTCTCGGTCATGTCTACATTGTTCTCGAACCGTAGGGTCCGCACGCTTAACGTTACGATGACAGTTATTATGAGTTTATGCATTTTGATGTACCGAAGGAGTTCGGAGTCCCGGATGTGATCACGGACGTGACGAGGAGTCTCGAAATGGTCGAGACATAAAGAATTATATATTGGAAGCCTATGTTTGGACATCGGATGCATTCCAGGTGAAATCAGGATTTTACCGGAATACCGGGAGGGTTACCGAAACCCCCCGGGAGCATAATGGGCCAACATGGGCCTTGGAGGAGAGGTGAGAGGGCTGCCCTAGGGGCTGCGCGCCTCCCCCCCTTCCCCTAGTCCTATTAGGACTAGGAGAGGTGGGCGCCCCCCCTCTCTCTCTCTCCCCCTTGGAGAATCCTAGTCCAACTAGGATTGGGGGGGGGGAATCCTACTCCCAGAGGGAGTAGGACTCTCCTGGCGCGCCTAGCTTGGCCGGCCAGCCCCTCCCCCTTGGCTCCTTTATATACGGGGGCAGGGGGCACCCCAAAGACACACAAGTTGATCTACGGATCGTTCCTTAGCCGTGTGCGGTGCCCCCTTCCACCAAATTCCACCTCGGTCATATCGTTGCAGTGCTTAAGCGAAGCCCTGCGCCGGTAACACATCAAGATCGTCACCACGCCGTCGTGCTGACGGAACTCTTCCCCGACGCTTTGCTGGATCGGAGCCCGGGGATCGTCATCGAGCTGAACGTGTGCCAAGAACTCAGAGGTGCCGGAGTAACGGTACTTGGATCGGTCGGATCGCGAGGAGAACGTACGACTACTTCCTCTACCTTGTGTCAACGCTTCCGCTTCGGTCTACGAGGGTACGTAGACAACACTCTCCCCTCTCGTTGCTGTTCATCACCATGATCTTGCGTGTGCGTAGGAAAAAATTTGAAATTACTACGTTCCCCAACAGTGGCATCCGAGCCTAGGTTTTTATGGTATGATGTTATTTGCACGAGTAGAACACAAGTGAGTTGTGGACGATACAAGTCATACTGCCTACCAGCATGTCATACTTTGGTTCAGCGGTATTGTTGGACGAGACGATCCGGACCAACCTTACGCGTACGCTTACGCGAGACCGGTTCCCTCGACGTGCTTTGCACATAGATGGCTTGCGGAAGACTGTCTCTCCAACTTTAGTTGAACCGAGTGTGGCTATGCCCGGTCCTTGAGAAGGTTAAAACGGAGTCTATTTGACAAACTATCGTTGTGGTTTTGATGCGTAGGTAAGATGAGTTCTTGCTTAAGCCCGTAGCAGCCACGTAAAACTTGCAACAACAAAGTAGAGGACGTCTAACTTGTTTTCGCAGGGCATGTTGTGATGTGATATGGTCAAGACATGATGCTAAATTTTATTGTATGAGATGATCATGTTTTGTAACCGAGTTATCGGCAACTGGCAGGAGCCATATGGTTGTCACTTTATTGTATGCAATGCAATCGCGATGTAATGCTTTACTTTATTACTAAGCGGTAGTGATAGTCGTGGAAGCATAAGATTGGCGAGACGACAACGATGCTGCGATGAAGATCAAGGTGTCGCGCCGGTGACGATGGTGATCATGACGGTGCTTCGAAGATGTAGATCACAAGCACAAGATGATGATGGCCATATCATATCACTTATATTGATTGCATGTGATGTTTATCCTTTTTATGCATCTTATCTTGCTTTGATTGACGGTAGCATTATAAGATGATCTCTCACTAAATTATCAAGAAGTGTTCTCCCTGAGTATGCACCGTTGCGAAAGTTCTTCGTGCTGAGACACCACGTGATGATCGGGTGTGATAGGCTCTACGTTCAAATACAACGGGTGCAAAACAGTTGCACACGCGGAATACTCAGGTTATACTTGACGAGCCTAGCATATAACAGATATGGCCTCGGAACACGGAGACCGAAAGGTCGAGCGTGAATCATATAGTAGATATGATCAACATAGTGATGTTCACCATTGAAACTACTCCATCTCACGTGATGATCGGACATGGTTTAGTTGATTTGGATCACGTGATCACTTAGAAGATTAGAGGGATGTCTATCTAAGTGGGAGTTCTTAAGTAATATGATTAATTGAACTTTAATTTATCATGAACTTAGTCCTGGTAGTATTAGCATATCTATGTTGTAGATCAATAGCTCGCATTGTTGCTTCCCTGTGTTTATTTTGATATGTTCCTAGAGAAAATTGTGTTGAAAAATGTTAGTAGCAATGATGCGGATTGGATCCGTGATCTGAGGTTTATCCTCATTGCTGCACAGAAGAATTATGTCCTTGATGCACCGCTAGGTGACGGACCTATTGCAGGAGCAGATGCAGACGTTATGAACGTTATGCTAGCTCAATATGATGACTACTTAATAGTTTAGTGCACCATGCTTAAACGGCTTAGAATCGGGACTTCAAAGACGTTTTGAACGTCATGGACCATATGAGATGTTCCAGGAATTGAAGTTAATATTTCAAGCAAATACCCGAGTTGAGAGATATGAAGTCTCCGACAAGTTCTATAGCTAAAAGATGGAGGAGAATCGCTCAACTAGTGAGCATGTGCTCAGATTGTCTGGGTACTACAATCGCTTGAATCAAGTGGGAGTTAATCTTCCAGATAAGATAGTGATTGACAGAATTCTCTAGTCACCATCACCAAGTTAGTAGAACTTCGTGATGAACTATAATATGCAAGGGACAACGGAAAATATTCCCAAGCTCTTCGCGATGCTAAAATCAGCGAAGGTAGAAATCAAAGAAAAACATCAAGTGTTGATGGTTGACAAGATCACTAGTTTCAAGAAAAGGGCAAAAGGAAAGAAGGGGAACTTCAAGAAGAACGGCAAGCAAGTTGCTGCTCAAGTGAAAAAGCCCAAGTATGGTCCTAAGCCTGAGACTAAGTGCTTCTACTGCAAAGGGACTGGTCACTGGAAGCGGAACTACCCCAAGTGATTGGCGGATAAGAAGGATGGCAAAGTGAACATAAGTATATTTGATATACATGTTAATGATGTGTACTTTACTAGTGTTCATAGCAACCCCTCAGTATTTGGTACTAGTTCAAGTTGCTAAGATTAGTAACTCGAAACGGGAGTTGCAGAATGAACAAAGAATAGTTAAAGGGCAAGGTGACGATGTGTGCTGGAAGTGGTTCCAAGATTGATATGATCATCATCACACACTCCCTATACTTTCGGGATTAGTGTTGAAACTAAATAAGTGTTATTTGGTGTTTGCGTTGAGCATGAATATGATTTGATCATGTTAATTGCAATACAATTATTCATTTAAGTTAGAGAACAATTGTTGTTCTGTTTACATGAATAAAACCTTCTATGGTCATACACACCAATGAAAATAGTTCATTGGATCTCGATCGCAGTGATACACATATTCATGATATTGAAACCAAAAAGATGCGAAGTTAATAATGATAGTGCAACCTATTTGTGGCACTGCCGTTTTGGTCATATAGGTGTAAAGCGCATGAAGAAACTCCATGCTGATGGGATTTTGGAATCACTTGATTATGAATCACTTGATGCTTGCAAACCATGCCTCTTGCGAAAGATGACTAAAAACGCCGTTCTCCGGAACAATGGAGCAAGCAACAGATTTGTTGGAAATCATACATACTGATGTATATGGTCCGATGAATATTAAGGCTCGCGACAAGTATCATTATTTTCTGACCTTCACAGATGATTTGAGCAGATATGGGTATATCTACTTGATGAAACATAAGTCTGAAACATTTGAAAAGTTCAAAGAATTTCAGAGTGAAGTGGAAAATCATCGTGACAAGAAAATAAAGTTTCTACGATCTGATCGCAGAGACAAATATTTGAGTTACGAGTTTGGTCTTCAATTAAAACAATGTGGAATAGTTTCACAAACTCATGCCACCTGGAACACCGCAGCATAATGGTGCGTCCGAACGTCATAACCGTACTTTATTAGATATAGTACAATTTATGATGTATCTTACCGATCTACCACTATCGTTTTTGGGATTATGCATTAGAGACAGCTGCATTCACATTAAATAGGGCACCATCTAAATCCGTTGAGACGACACCGTATGAACTATGGTTTAGCAATAAATCTAAGCTGTCGTTTCTTAAAGTTTGGGGCTGCGATGCTTATGTGAAAAAGCTTCAACCTGATAAGCTCGAACCCAAATCGGAGAAATGTGTCTTCATAGGATATCCAAAGGAAACTGTTGGATACACCTTCTATCACAGATCCGAAGGCAAGACTTTTGTTGCTAAGTTCGGAAACTTTCTAGAGAAAGAGTTTCATTCGAAAGAAGTGAGTGGGAGGAAAGTAGAAAACTTGATAAGGTAATTGTACCTTCTCCCTTATTGGAAACTAGTTCCTCACAGAAATCTGTTCTTGAGACTACTACACCAATTAGTAAGGAAGCTAATGATGATGATCATGTAACTTCAAGATCAAGTTACTACCGAATCTCGTAAGTAAACCAGAGTGAGATCCGCACCAGAGTGGTGCGGTAATCCTGTTCTGGAAGTCATGTTACTAGACCATGACGAACTTGCGAACTATGAGGAAGCGATGATGAGCCCAGATTCCGCAAAATGGTTAGAGGCCATGAAATCTGAGATATGATCCATGTATGAGAACAAAGTTTGGACTTTGGTTGCCTTGCCCGATGATCGGCAAGCAATTAAGAATAAATGGATCTTCAAGAGGAAGACGGACACTGATAGTAGTGTTACTATCTACAAAGCTAGAATTGTCGAAAAAGGTTTTTCGACAAGTTCAAAGTATTGACTACGATGAGAGTTTCTCACTCGTATCTATGCTTAAGTCTGTCCGAATCATGTTAGCAATTGCCGCATTTTATGAAATCTGGCAAATGGATAAACAAAACTGCATTCCTTAATGGAGAGTTGTATATGATGCAACTAGAAGGTTTTGTCGATCCTGAAGGTGTTAACAAAATATGCAAGCTCCAGCGATCCATCTATGGACTGGTGCAAGCATCTCGGAGTTGGAATATACGCTTTGATAAGTTGATCAAAGCATATAGTTTTATACAAACTTGCGGTGAAGCCTGTATTTACAAGAAAGTGAGTGGGAGCACTACAGCATTTCTGATAAGTATATGTAAATGACATATTATTGATCGGAAATAATGTAGAATTATTCTGTGAAGCATAAAGGAGTATTTGAAAGGAGTTTTTCGAAGAAGGACCTCGGTGAAGCTGCTTACATATTGAGCATCAAGATCTATAGAGATAGATCAAGACGCTTGATAAGTTTTTCAATAAGTACATACCTTGAAAAGATTTTGAAGTAGTTCAAAATGGAACAGTCAAAGAAAGAGTTCTTGCCTGTATTACAAGGTGTGAAATTGAGTAAGACTCAAAACCCGACCACGGCAGAAGATAGAAAGAGAATGAAAGTCATTCCCTATGCCTCAGCCATAGGTTCTATAAAGTATGCCATGCTGTGTACCAGATCTATTGCATACCCTACCACTGAGTTTGGCAAGGGAGTACAATAGTGATCTAGGAGTAGATCACTGGACAAGCGATCAAAATTATCCTTAGTGGAATAAGGATATGTTTCTCGATTATGGATGTGACAAAAAGGTTCGTCGTAAAAGGTTACGTCGATGCAAGTTTTGACACTAATCTAGATGACTCTAAGTCTCAATCTAGATACATATTGAAAGTGGGAGCAATTAAGCTAAAGTAGCTCCGTGCAGAGCATTGTAGACATAGAAAATTGCAAAAATACATAACGGATCTGAATGTGGCAGACCCGTTGACTAAATTTCTCTCACAAGCAAAACATGATCACACCTTAGTACTCTTTGGGTGTTAATTACATAGCGATGTAAACTAGATTACTGAATCTAGTAAACCCTTCGGGTGTCGGTCACATAGCGATGTGAACTATGGGTGTTAATCACATGATGATGTGAACTATTGATGTTAATCACATGGTGATGTGATCTAGATTATTAACTCTAGTGCAAGTGGGAGACTGAAGGAAATATGCCCTAGAGGCAATAATAAAGTTATTATTTATTTCCTTATATCATGATAAATGTTTATTATTCATGCTAGAATTGTATTAACTGGAAACATAATACATGTGTGAATACATAGACAAACAGAGTGTCACTAGTATGCCTCTACTTGACTAGCTCATTAATCAAAGATGGTTATGTTTCCTAGCCATGAACAAAGAGTTGTTATTTGATTAACGAGATCACATCATTAGTTGAATGATCTGATTGACATGACCCATTCCATTAGCATAGCACCCGATCGTTTAGTATGTTGCTATTGCTTTTATCCATGACTTATACATGTTCCTTTAACTATGAGATTATGCAACTCCCATTTACCGTAGGAACACTTTGTGTGCTACCAAACGTCACAACGTAACTGGGTGATTATAAAGGTGCTCTACAGGTGTCTCCGAAGGTACATATTGGGTTGGCGTATTTCGAGATTAGGATTTGTCACTCCGATTGTCGAAGAGGTATCTCAGGGCCTTCTCGGTAATGCACATCACATAAAGCCTTGCAAGCATTGCAACCAATGAGTTAGTTGCGAGATGATGTATTACAGAACGAGTAAAGAGACTTGCCGGTAACGAGATTGAGCTAGGTATTGGATACCGACGATCGAATCTCGGGCAAGTAACATACCGATAGACAAAGGGAACAACGTATGTTGTTATGCGGTCTAACCGATAAAGATCTTCGTAGAATATGTAGGAGCCAATATGGGCATCCAGGTCCCGCTGTTGGTTATTGACCGGAGACGTGTCTCGGTCATGTCTACATTGTTCTCGAACCGTAGGGTCCGCACGCTTAACGTTACGATGATAGTTATTATGAGTTTATGCATTTTGATGTAGCGAAGGAGTTCGGAGTCCCGGATGTGATCACGGACGTGACGAGGAATCTCGAAATGGTCGAGACATAAAGAATTATATATTGGAAGCCTATGTTTGGACATCGGATGCATTCCAGGTGAAATCAGGATTTTACCGGAATACCGGGAGGGTTACCGGAACCCCCCGGGAGCATAATGGGCCAACATGGGCCTTGGAGGAGAGGTGAGAGGGCTGCCCTAGGGGCTGCGCGCCTCCCCCCCTTCCCCTAGTCCTATTAGGACTAGGAGAGGTGGGCGCCCCCCCTCTCTCTCTCTCCCCCTTGGAGAATCCTAGTCCAACTAGGATTGGGGGGGGGGGAATCCTACTCCCAGAGGGAGTAGGACTCTCCTGGCGCGCCTAGCTTGGCCGGCCAGCCCCTCCCCCTTGGCTCCTTTATATACGGGGGCAGGGGGCACCCCAAAGACACACAAGTTGATCTACGGATCGTTCCTTAGCCGTGTGCGGTGCCCCCTTCCACCAAATTCCACCTCGGTCATATCGTTGCAGTGCTTAGGCGAAGCCCTGCGCCGGTAACACATCAAGATCGTCACCACGCCGTCGTGCTGACGGAACTCTTCCCCGACGCTTTGCTGGATCGGAGCCCGGGGATCGTCATCGAGCTGAACGTGTGCCAAGAACTCGGAGGTGCCAGAGTAACGGTACTTGGATCGGTCGGATCGCGAGGAGAACGTACGACTACTTCCTCTATGTTGTGTCAACGCTTCCGCTTCGGTCTACGAGGGTACGTAGACAACACTCTCCCCTCTCGTTGCTGTGCATCACCATGATCTTGCGTGTGCGTAGGAAATTTTTTGAAATTACTACGTTCCCCAACAAAAGCTTCAACCTGATAAGCTCGAACCCAAATCGGAGAAATGTGTCTTCATAGGATACCCAAAGGAAACTGTTGGGTACACCTTCTATCACAGATCCGAAGGCAAGACATTTGTTGCTAAGAATGGATCCTTTCTAGAGAAGGAGTTTCTCTCGAAAGAAGTGAGTGGGAGGAAAGTGGAACTTGATGAGGTAACTGTACCTGCTCCCTTATTGGAAAGTAGTACATCACATAAACCGGTTTCTGTGACACCTACACCAATTAGTGAGGAAGCTAATGATGATGATCATGAAACTTCAGATCAAGTTACTACCGAACCTCGTAGATCAACCAGAGTAAGATCCGCACCAGAGTGGTACGGTAATCCTATTCTAGAAGTCATGCTACTAGATCATGATGAACCTACGAACTATGAAGAAGCGATGGTCAGCCCAGATTCCGCAAATGGCTAGAAGCCATGAAATCTGAGATCGGATCCATGTATGAGAACAAAGTGTGGACTTTGGTTGACTTGCCCGATGATCGGCAAGCAATTGAGAATAAATGGATCTTCAAGAAGAAGACTGACGCTGACGGTAATGTTACTGTCTACAAAGCTCGACTTGTTGCGAAAGGTTTTCGACAAGTTCAAGAGATTGACTACGATGAGACCTTCTCACCCGTAGCGATGCTTAAGTCTGTCCAAATCATGTTAGCAATTGCCGCATTTTATGATTATGAAACTAGAGGATACCCCGCGCGTTGCGGCGGAACCTAACACTGATATAGAAGGATACAACAAATGGAAACATGTAGTGTGATATTTATCGGAGTGACACATATCAGCACAGAAAGGTTGACATTTATGTCTTAGAAGAATCGTATTAAAAGAACACTCAATTGATAAAGAAAGTACTGATGTGAATTACCCAAAACAAAATGAATGAAATCTTTCATAAATTAGGGCATACAGAATATAGCTCTGCTGATAAAGGCCATAGTAAAAATATTAATGTAGACAACTTCGAGAGAATAATTGCACCAAAAAGGAGCTAAGATCTTATATGCATCAGCACAAAACATGTGGAGTTTGACACCTTGTGTCCTAATATCATACTTGCATGAAGTATGTTAGGCAGGGAAAGGTTATAGGAAATAACACAATTATGAGCCAGACAATACCATTAAAACCGTGTTTCGATAAGACCAAGTGAAAGTTTGCACATCTAGAAGAAAATTGGGAAATAGAAATGGGTTAGTTTACTTGGAGAGATACCTTGGTCTACCTAGTTGCTTTGTCCGGCCGTGGTAGAAAGATCCCAGAATCGGGAAATGGAGAAGTAAACATGGTTGGTGCTGAGAAATTTGACTTTCTTATTAGTGGACATGAAAATAGGGCTCAACAAATATGTACAAAATAAATATAATAGTAGCAAGATAAGCATAACACAACAATATAAGACCTTGTCTAAACATAATCGCTCAAAATCAAAAGAAGAAAACCAATAAACCAGAAAAGAATTAAGAAAGGAACTGAGATCCATCTTTTTAAGGAAAACATGGAAGTGAATTAATTAGGAAATATTATCGTAACCTGAAGAAAAATTCTAAAGTTTCTTGTTGATAATAATCTTTCCATTGTTTGGAGGTTTTAGTCTACCAAGGTCAAGTGTTAGAGACAAATGCTTCTGAATTTCTTGTATAGTTGGAACTCTGAAGACCGGAGTACTACTTTTATAGCACAGATAAACAACCAGAATATTAGTGCGCTGATTGGTGCTGACAGTCTATATATGATACGTCAGAATCAAATTCACTAAGAGTTAGTTCTCTGAAGATCGTAGAGTACTTTGATTATAGCACAAATAAACGCACGGCAAAAGGGATTGGTGTTGATAGTGTACATAGGATATGTTAGAATGAAATGAAATAATGTGTGGTGATCTCAATGGACTCGATCCAGTCTGCCCTGAGTTTTGATGTTTTACTTTCTTCAAAGATCCTCACTATTTTGCATTTACGAAAGATAAACTCACTGTATTTTTCCCTCAGTTTTGAAATTACTTCTAGTCTAAAGATTGAATCGTGCATTGAAGTTATTTTCCTGGTCTCACCTCTTCCGACCAGTGCCCGGTGACGTCAGGTTCGCCGATGTTGGAGCTACACCAATGGATGGATGGTGGGCTGGTGGCGTACAAAAAAATAAATCAAAATCACATTGTATAATCTAAAGTGATATACACTATCTTATATCCAAGTGAAAGAGACTCATAGTGAATTCCATCTGGAGCACTAAGTGTTGTTAGCCTGGACTGAGAGTGTTCAAGGTGTACGGGGGAGAGCCACAAATGGTAAAAGAAAATCCAAATCAAATGATGTGTCTTTTTCCCACACCATCCAAAGAAACCAATGGACAACATATTTGAATCGTCTTACAAAAACCAGACACGAATATGCCGTATGTATATCATCGCTCAATCCCAAATAGGGACCATACAGAAGCTTGTTAAGACCAATTCTCGTGATGCAGGCCAACCGTTCCACGCAATGAACAGAAGCAATACGCCATTAACATACACCATCCTTAACACCGAGGGATTGATGTACTGAAATGCGATGACCTTGTCATCCTGCGCACAAGAACAGAAGGTCCCACGTTTAGCAAGCAAATCGACAGATAGCAGCTTGTATATTGGAGACGGTGTACGAACCGAAGTAGAGGAGAGCGATGGTGTAAGCGGCGGCGCACCGGGCGATGTTGGAAAACACAGAGTCCATCATCTGCCTTCCCCCTTCGCCCTTCCCCCTTCACAGCAGAGGCATGGAAGCAGAAAGACATGTTCATAGGCCCCCTTATGGGAATTGAAATATGGGAAGAAAAAGTGGCGCTGTGGAATTGGCCGAATTTGGCGCCGCGCCGTGATGCAGTGGTCGTGGTCGTGGATTCTTGGCGCGGTCATCAAATTCATCGGAAGCATAAGTGTGATTCCACGGCGCAGCCACACAACTGGATCTAGGCGAGGCCCTCACTCCTTTGTAGAGGAAGAGGAACGGTGTGTAGAGTCCTAGGGTCGGGAATGGAACAGCGGTCCCGCTTCTGCAGCAAAAATTCAGGCCGCCAGAGAAGCTAGAGGCCAGGGCTGCCAGACCGAGGAGAGGGTGTTGGGGCTGGGTCGTCTTCCATCGAGTGGGGCAGTGTGAGCTCGTAGCTATTGCCCATCTTCCATGGCGTCTTCAAAATTTCTGAATGAAGAGAAGAATATGAGACGTCCAGACCGCAGAGAAGTAGAAACGGTGGGGAGCTGAGAATAAAACAGGGTGTCTATGGCTCTTAAAGTGTAGATAGACTATCTTATCAGTTTCAGAAGTTGAAGGGGAACTGATGTGTGATTAAATCCCATGATTTTTCCCGTGGAATTCTTTTGCTAAAGTTGCAGGTTTGCTGAGTTGGATGGCTGCATGTGATTGCTGATGTGGGTAGCTTGCATGTCAAGAGAAATCAAGTAGTGGGGATGAACTATTTAGGTATTATAGATTTGGCAGATGGATGTCAAAACTGCATTCCTGAATGGATTTCTGGAAGAAGAGTTGTATATGATGCAACCGGAAGGTTTTGTCGATCCAAAGGGAGCTAACAAAGTGTGCAAGCTCCAGCGATCCATTTATGGACTGGTGCAAGCCTCTCAGAGTGGGAATAAACGCTTTGATAGTGTGATCAAAGCATTTGGTTTATACAGACTTTTGGAGAAGCCTGTATTTACAAGAAAGTGAGTGGGAGCTCTGTAGCATTTCTGATATTATATGTGGATGACATATTACTAATTGGAAATGATATAGAATTTCTGGATAGCATAAAAGGATACTTGAATAAGAGTTTTTCAATGAAAGACCTCGGTGAAGCTGCTTACATATTGGGCATTGAGATCTATAGAGATAGATCAAGACGCTTAATTGGACTTTCACAGAGCACATACCTTGACAAAGTTTTGAAGAAATTCAAAATGGATCAAGCAAAGAAAGGGTTCTTGCCTGTGTTACAAGGTGTGAAGTTGGGTAAGACTCAATGTCCGACCACCGCAGAAGATAGAGAGAAAATGAAAGGTGTTCCATATGCTTCAGCCATAGGCTCTATCATGTATGCAATGCTGTGTACCAGACCTGATGTGTGCCTTGCTATAAGTCTAGCAGGGAGGTACCAAAGTAATCCAGGAGTGGATCACTGGACAGCGGTCAAGAACATCCTGAAGTACCTGAAAAGGACTAAGGATATGTTTCTCGTATATGGCGGTGACAAAGAGCTCATCGTAAATGGTTACGTTGATGCAAGCTTTGACACTGATCTGGACGATTCTAAATCGCAAACCGGATATGTGTTTACATTGAACGGTGGAGCTGTCAGTTGGTGCAGTTCTAAACAAAGCGTCGTGGCGGGATCTACATGTGAAGCGGAGTACATAGCTGCTTCAGAAGCAGCAAATGAAGGAGTCTGGATGAAGGAGTTCATATCCGAGCTAGGTGTCATACCTAGTGCATCGGGTCCAATGAAAATCTTTTGTGACAATACTGGTGCAATTGCCTTGGCAAAGGAATCCAGATTTCACAAGAGAACAAAGCACATCAAGAGACGCTTCAATTCCATTCGGGATTTAGTCCAAGTGAGAGACATAGAAATTTGCAAGATACATACGGATCTGAATGTTGCAGACCCGCTGACTAAGCCTCTTCCACGAGCAAAACATGATCAGCACCAAGGCTCCATGGGTGTTAGAATCATTACTGTGTAATCTAAATTATTAACTCTAGTGCAAGTGGGAGACTGAAGGAAATATGCCCTAGAGGCAATAATAAAGTTATTATTTATTTCCTTATATCATGATAAATGTTTATTATTCATGCTAGAATTGAATTAACCAGAAAAATAATACTTGTGTGAATACATAGACAAACAGAATGCACTAGTATGCCTCTACTTGACTAGCTCGTTGATCAGAGATGGTTATGTTTCCTAGCCATAGACATGAGTTGTCATTTGATTAGCGGGATCACATCATTAGGAGAATGATGTGATTGACATGACCCATTCGGTTAGCTTAGCACTTGATCGTTTAGTATGTTGCTATTGCTTTCTTCATAACTTATACATGTTCCTATGACTATGAGATTATGCAACTCCCGTTTACCGGAGGAACACTTTGTGTGCTACCAAACGTCACAATGTAACTGGGTGATTATAAAGGTGCTCTGTAGTTGTCTAAAAAGGTACATGTTGGGTTGGCGTATTTCGAGATTAGGATTTGTCACTCCAATTGTCGGAGAGGTATCTCTGGGCCCTCTCGGTAATACACATCACTTAAGACTTGCAAGCATTGCAACTAATGAGTTAGTTGTGGGATGATGTATTACGGAACGAGTAAAGAGACTTGACTGGTAACGAGATTGAACTAGGTATTAAGATACCAACGATCGGATCTCGGGCAAGTAACATACCGATGACAAAGGGAACAACGTATGTTGTTATGCGGTCTGACAGATAAAGATCTTCGTAGAATATGTAGGAGCCAATATGAGCATCCAGGTTCCGCTATTGGTTATTGACCGGAGACGTGTCTCGGTCATGTCTACATTGTTCTCGAACCCGTAGGGTCTGCACGCTTAACGTTACGATGATAGTTTCATTATGAGTTTATATTTTGATGTACCAAAGGTTGTTCGGAGTCCCGGATGTGATCATGGACATGACGAGGAGTCTCGAAATGGTCGAGACATGAAGATTGATATATTGGAAGCCTATGTTTAGACATCGGAGGTGTTCCGAGTGAAATAGTGATTTTACCGTAGTATTGGAGGGGTTACCGGAACCCCCGGTAACCTAATGGGCCTTAATGGGCCTAGTGGAGGAAGAGGAGAGGAGGCCAAGGGGCAGCCGCGCGCCCCTCCCCCCCAAGTCCGAATTGGACAAAGAGGGGGGCGGCGCCCCCTTTTCCTTTCCTCTCTCTCTCTCTCTCTCTCTCTCTCTCTCTCTCTCTCCTCTCTCTCTCTCTCTCTCTCTCTCTCTCTCTCCCCCAAGTCCTTGTCTAACATGGAAAAGGGGGAGTCCTACTCCCGGTAGGAGTAGGAGTCCTCCTGGCGCGCCCCTTGCCTGGCCGCACCTCCTCCCACTTGCTCCTTTATATATGGGGGTAGGGGGCACCCTAGTGACACAACAATTGATCATTGATCTCTTAGACGTGTGCGGTGCCCCCCTCCACCATAATCCTCGATAATATTGTAGCGGTGCTTAGGCGAAGCCCTGCGATGGTAGAACATCAATATCGTCACCACGCCGTCGTGCTGACGGAACTCTTCCCCTACATTCTGCTGGATCGGAGTCCGGGGATCGTCATCGAGCTGAATGTGTGCTAGAACTCGGAGGTGCCGTAGTTTCGGTGCTTGATCGGTCGGGCCGTGAAGACGTACGACTACATCAACCGCGTTGTTATAACGCTTCCGCTTTCGGTCTACGAGGGTACGTGGACAACACTCTCCCCTCTCGTTGCTATGCATCACCATGATCTTGCGTGTGCGTAGGAATTTTTTTGAAATTACTACATTCCCCAACAAAAATTACCACAGCATGTTGGTGCCATGTCATGATACCGAGCCAAGTTTCATGATTTTAATGCGTGTTTTGGATTTACAGGAATTAAAAACCAAGTTTCTCAATGTTTCCGGCCGAGCCACGACGCCCAGATGTTTGAATTTCAACCTCATTTCTTGCATGGGACCTAGAAATTTGCACAAGGACACACATCTGATTTTTCAACCAACTTTGGTGCACTAGAGCATGTGCTTGTAGTTCAAATTTGAATTATGCACATTAAATAACCAGAAACTCAATTAATGTATAAAAAAGGCCAAACGAACCCGGAATAATTCCAAAATTTAACACGACACTCATATAGTTCTATGTTGCCTCTGTAAAGAAAATCAGGGGGCAGCGTATATCATTTCGCAAACAAAGGTGACAGGTTCCCTCTCAGAACCACGAGCCTTCTTGAGAGAAGCTCCGGTTTGCAAGAAGCTTATACCAAAACTTGTTCCAATTAGGCCAAGATTTTTACCACAACATGTTAGTGCCATGACATGACACCATGCCAAGTTTCATGATTTCCACGCGAGTTTTGGATTTACAGGAATTTAAAAACCAAGTTTCTCAATGTTCTGGGTCGAGTCACGATGCCAAGATGTTTGAATTTCATTCCCACTTCTTGATGGGACCTAGAAATTTACCCGAGGACACACATGTTATTTTTCAACCAACTTTGGTGCACTGGAGCATGTGCTTGTAGTTCAAAATTGAATTATGCACATTAAATGACTAGAAACTCAATTAATGTATAAAAAAGGCCAAACAAACCTGGACTAATCCCAAAATTTAACACGGCACTTATATAGTTCTATGTCAACTCTGTAAACAAAATCAAGGGGGCAGCGTATATCGTTTTGCACACAAAGGTGACACGTTCCCTCTCAGAACCACGAGCCTTCTTGAGAGAAGCTTCGGTTTGCAAGAAGCTTATGCCAAAACTTGTTCCAACCCGGCCAATTTTTTTACCACAGCATGTTAGTGCCATGACATGATACCATGCCAAGTTTCATGATTTCCAGGCGAGTTTTCGATATATAGGAATTTAAAAACCAAGTTTCTCATACATTAATTGAGTTTGGCTATGACCCAAATATCAAAGTTTCTCCTTTTGATGATACGGAACTTCCTCACTTTGAGCACTTTTCCATTTAAGACCTTCTTAATTATATTTTCGATCATGCCAAAATCTGGTGTCAACACATGCCCCCTGTTTTTGGCAAAACATGTGTGCCGAAAAATAGTTTGCATGAAGTTTGTTCTAAGCGCGATGTCAACACTTCATCGGCCATTTGTCCGTGCCTAGGACGATAGGTATATATCGTCCATTTAGATTAGCAACAAAGTGAAGCTAATTGAACATATGATGATTTGGTAATACCCTTTCATGATGTAAAAAGTTATATTGCATGCATGGATTAAAATAAGCCCATTGAGGGTAACTAATCATACCCGATGAAGAATTCCATGGCATATGCGTCAACGACATAGTTGAATATATGGATAATGTGTGGACCGAAGATGATGAAACCTTCGGCTTGGTCCTTCATAGTTTTCACTCTTTTTCTTCTTCTCTTTGCCGCGCTTCGTGTAATGGATGCTTTCACATAATTCTTATTTTGAGTACTTCCTTTAGGAACCCATGCCATGTTCCTTTCTTCAAGTTCTTGTGCACTAAGTTTTTGTAATTTCTTCTTTTGCCAATATGATAAGCCGAGTGAGCGCCCCGGCTGTGATTTTGTTTGAATAATGACAATTCTTGTTTTACCTTGTGCACTTTCAACTTCTTTTCTTCAGATTTGGCACTTTGATTCTCGACAATTGATTGCTTCATCTCATTGTCTTTAGTAGCCAATGTTAACACTTTAATTGGCTCTTTATCCTTTAAGATCAAATATGAACTGGCACTCTTGCGACCATCTTTTTTAACTCGATCTACTTGTTTGATCACCTCTTCCTTCCTTCTTTCTTGAGCTCCGGGCCGATTCTTTCTTATTGAAACGGTCTTGAACATATAACAGCTCACTGAACGTTGATCTTCTTGGAGCTGCATAACAATGGTGAGATGGTCTAAAATATGATGGAGAATGTGCCATCGTATCATACCTGTCCCATGATGAATATCGATCTACATGAGCATAGGGAGGCATCCACGACATTGGCATTGGCGGCCCAAAATAAGGATATGAACATGTTGCATTAAAATTCTCTTCTTGCCAATACCGATCCTTGGATTTGCGCCTAGGGGGTGATCTTGATGCTTTTGCATTAGTTGGTCGATAAGCACGCTTCTCCTCACTTATCTTATGATATTTTTCCAATAGTTGCGCGAAAGTGACTTTCGGCTTCTTACCTTTGTGCTTACGTCGGCCTTTATTTTCTTTGGTTGTGCTTGCACCGGTCTTTGGATTTTCTTGTTGCCCCCCAGTCCTTGGCGTCTCCATTGTAGCTTTGATGGAATTCTCGCCCTCAAGATTATGTTCATTATGCTCTTTAACAACTTCTTTACTTGAAAGCTTGATCCCATCACCTGCAGTTTTTACCTTCTCTTTAAATGGATCACCTTGAATCAGCCGATGCAAAAACCTTTTACCATCGGGACCAATTGGCATAGACTCGTTATCTCTTGGTGTCTCAACAAATTTCAATCGTCCTTTAACAACGAACGATTTAACTATTTGACGAAACATATTGCAATCCTGAATACTATGCTTCAATGAATCATGCAACTTACAATAAATTTGTCCTTGGATAGATGGCTTGACATGGTGATCAAGAATTCTAATGTAATTATTTTTCAACAACAAATCAAAGATTTGATCGCACATGTTTGAATCAAAGGTATACATTTTGTTTTTTAGCCGATCTTGGTGTGCGAACGGCTTTGGAAGTAAGCAAACAAATGGTTCAGATTTAGAATCTCCCCATTCGACTATGCATTGTGTTTTAGACCCTATCTCCGATGTATTTGGATAAGATATTATATTAGCATCAGATTTCTCAAAATAATTTGACCTTGGCTTTAAATTTCTGAAACGAAAATAGTTAGAATACACATGTCTCAATTGAGACCAAGTGCAAGCCAAGTAAGAAACAAGCAAAGCCACCCAATTAGATATGAAATTATGATAAAGCAATGGGGAAAACTTTGTCTGCAATAATAGGCCACTATCAGTCTTTATAAATGGCACAATAGATTGACCGATATGTTCTATAACAGTTTTATTGCTAACAAGTAAATTTCCCTTCGTCATTGGTCTTTCAAAATTACTTATGGGAATTTCTCTTATAGAAGCATCAACAATAAAGTTGCGACCAAATCGGAAGATAGGTAAATCACTTGCTAGACATACCTTTTCAAACACGTTGGGAGAGCATGATGGTTGCATTACTTGAACGATAGGTTGTTCCTCTTTCGAATAGCTCCCCAAAACCTTGTCATCCTGTTTTTCTAGAATAGATTCGGCATAAGTAATATTTGATTCAGTCTTTTCAATAGCCGAATTAACTTTGTTATCCGAATCACCATCTTTTTTGATAATTCTATCAACACCCAATGCTTTCTCTTTTTGACATAATCTAGCTTGAATTGCAGCAGAATTAATAGGCTTTCCCTCTTTTATTAATTCATGTAGAACAACATTGCATTCGTCCCAAAAGGACGTAAGATTTTTCTTAATGACCCAATCTGGATAGAATTGCCCCCCGACACTTTTAGACTCTTTTGGTAATGAGATGTCACCAAAATTCTGTAATTTTGCAGGGGAAACATTGTATGCTATGATACTAGGTGAAGACACATGTGATCCTATAGAATTTTCACTTATTCGGCTATTAGCGTGAAGGTGTGAAGCCGAATTATGAATACCCATAGTTGCATATGGTGCCAAACAATTAGTAGCATGAGGTGTAGCATATGATGATTGCGGGTAATTGGCCGGATAACTAGTAGTAGCATGGCCAATTCCCGTATCCACCGGCATGTTTTGATTAACATATTGCAAGCTAGTTGCCGATGAATAAAAAGGTGAAACACTTTGTTGCATACTATCATAAGTTCCTATGTGAAGTGTTTCAACTTGATTAACGGAACTCATCATGTTGTTCATCGGCATATGGATTTGTGGGGCTGCCGATGCATGGGAGTTCGTATACATATGTTCCATGTTGCTAAAATTATATGAGGTAGAGGCATGGAGATTTTTTTGCATCGGCTCTTGCACATAATTAGATGCATGATTGATAAAGCTAGGGCTAGCCGATACATTATGCTCATTAAACGATCTAGCAACAACGTATGCATTATTTGCATCTACATAAGTGAATTGGTATTCATGTTACCTTTGTAGATTGCAAACCCTAAATGACGATCTCTTCGTAGCAAGAACGGGCTGGAGACCGTTCAAAGCTTCGTCCCCAGCGGAGTCGCCAAAAAGTGTGTTCACACACGAACACGGTACCATGTGCCCTCAACGCCGGGGGTGATGCACCGCAGCTCACGTCGAAGGAGACCCGACCAACAGCGCGATACGCAAGACAGTCGGCGGGTGCTTTTGAGGACCCAAAACCCCACATGCCCGGGAGGGACCCCGTCAAGGCGCGCGGCAGCTATGGGCTGCCCTAGGTCGATTCGCTCGCCCCTAGAGCCCCCTGGATCCGCAGCCCTCCAGCATGAAGAACTAGCGAAGAACGAGAAGAAAGATACAAGGGAGAGATAAAAAGTAGATGAACACGAAAAAGTAGTAGATGTGTTTCTTCGATTGTGTGTTGTTCAATCGGCCGTCACCATTTAGGTATATATGAGGTAGAGGCAAGGAAAAGACTTGGATTCACGTCCAAAACCCTAGTCAAATTCGGATTGGTTTTGTCCGAACTTTCCAAAACTGTTCAGTTTAAACTGGCTGCACCTTGCGGGTAATTTTTGAGGTGGTAAACGACCTTGGATGGAAGCAAGCTCAAAAGCAATCCTGAATGTTTCGACGAGACAAACAACTTTAATGTTGAACACTTTTAGATCTGAGATCGTCTTCAATGGCTAATTGCTCATGCATTGTATCAGACATCCATCAACATGTGTCTGATGTCCAGCGTAATATATTGATCCCTAGCTGGTCCGCACCATATTGACTAACTTTTGCATACAAACTCGGATTGAGATTATTTATATATGAAAATCGATCGCCTCGATGATACGAAGACAATTCCTTTAGAGTGATCCTTCATACGAGGCTATCTTGAGGGTGTAATCAGCCGAATAGTGTTCTATATATAAAATCTCAGTACTTCGAACACAACTTCGGCCTTAGAGATGAGACCGGATGGCTATGACCCAAATATCAAAGTTTCTCCTTTTGACGATACAGAACTTTCTCACTTTGAGCACTTTTCCATTCAAGGACTTCTTAATTATATTTTCGATCATGCCAATATCTGGTGTCAACAGTTATGTCCTGCTCCTGCCGTGCCGTCATCCACCCCAGCTGAGGTGCACCATCGATGGAAGCGTTCACTACAGCAGAGATTCCCCCTGCAGACTTTCTTTCGCCGCCTCAGATCATCTTCCCCGTTGCCGACAGCCACGCCAACTGTATTACCATCATCGACTGAGCAGATGAACCTGAGGACTACACAGTTCCCAAAGAGAGGTCGCACTCTTTCGTGTCTGCTTACGTTATACATCGGTTATGAAAGTGCAACTATCCTGGGTGGTTTTGGTAATTCCTAACAACATATAGCTCATTCAGCTAACGTTATTCCAAGATGAATATTTCAGGAAAAGCTCAATGGATGGCATGGCATGGATGAGGAAAGTGGATCCCTCAAAATTATAAGGACAAAGGATTGGCTCAAACTTCAAGGACAAGACTCTACATTTTATGTTTTAGTGATCCAAGATCACATTGAGTCCATAGGAAAAGCCAATACTATTAAGGAGGGATGAGGTGTTGCTTAATGAGCCTCTTGTTTCATGTGCTTAGTGATATGCTCCAAAATCCTCGACTACCTTTCCATATCCACATATGATCTAAACCAAAAGTCAAACTCGGCCCCACCGATTCTTTCTATCCGGAGCCACCGAGTTTCATTTGTCATAGCCACTGCCACAAACCCTAGCAAATCGGGTTCACTGATAGGGATCTCGATCTCACCGAGATGGGATTGCAATTTCTCTGTTTCCCTTCGTAACGTTTTGGTCCAACCGAAGTGAGCGATCGGTCCCACCGAGATTGCAATGTAAACTCACTGTTTCCCTTTCGTAACATTTCGGTCTCACCGAAAAGAGCGAATCAGTCCCACCGAGTTTATCTGACCAACTCTCTGGTTAGCTTATTACCAAAATCGGTCCCACCGAGTTTGTGTAATTGGTCACACCGAGATTATGTTATGCCCTAACCCTAACCATATCGGTCCTACCGAGTTGCATCTCAGTCCCACCAAAAATCCTAACGGTCACTAGGTTTGCTAAATTGGTCCGACCGAGTTTAACGATTCGGTCCCACCGAGTTTGGCAAATTGTGTGTAACGGTTAGATTTTGTGTGGAGGCTATGTATACCCCTCCACCCACTCTTCATTCGTGGAGAGAGCCATCAGAACAGGTCTTCACTTCCAATACACATTTTCTGAGAGAGAACCACCTACCCTTGTGTTGAGCTCAAGATATTCCATTCCTACCATATAAATCTTGATCTCTAGCCTTCCCCAAGTTCCTTTCCACTCAAATCTTCTTTCCACCAAATCCAAATCCTGTGAGAGAGAGTTGAGTGTTGGGGAGACTATCATTTGAAGCACAAGAGCAAGGAGTTCATCATCAACACACCATTTGTTACTTCTTGGAGAGTGGTGTCTCCTAGATTGGCTAGGTGTTACTTGGGAGCCTCCGACAAGATTGTGGAGTTGAACCAAGGAGTTTGTAAGGGCAAGGAGATCGCCTACTTCGTGAAGATCTACCGCTAGTGAGCAAGTCCTTCGTGGGCGACGGTCGTGATGGAATAGACAATGTTGCTTCTTCGTGGACCCTTCATGGGTGGAGCCCTCCGTGGACTCGCACAACCGTTACCCTCCGTGGGTTGAAGTCTCCATCAACGTGGATGTACGATAGCACCACCTATCGGAACCACGCCAAAAACATCCGTGTGTCCAATTGCGTTTGAATCCTCCAAACCCTTCCCTTTACATTCTTCCAAGTTGCATGCTTTACTTTCTGCTACTCATATACTCTTTGCATGCTTGCTTGCATTGTGCTTGACTTGTGCTTAGATAGTTAAAATCTGCCAAGAACTAAAATTGGGAAAAGGATAGATTTTTATTTGGTCAAGTAGTCTAATCACCCCCCCCCTCTAGACATACTTCCGATCCTACAAGTGGTATCAGAGCTTTGGTCTCCATTTGCTTTGATTTCCATAGCTTTTAGTGGTCATAGCCTTGGTTTCACAACCTAGGAGAGTATGGCGTCTAGCGAGGGAAATTATCACCGTAGAGGTCCTTACTTTGATGGTACTAATTTTGCTAGTTGGAAGCATAAAATGAAAATGCATATTCTTGGACATAACCCCGCCGTTTGGGCCATTGTGTGTGTTGGCTTGCAAGGTGACTTCTTTGATGGGAAAGAATCAAACCGTGAAGCTACCGCGGAAGAGTTGAAGATCCTGCAATACAACGCTCAAGCTTGTGATATTCTCTTCAATGGATTGTGCCCTGAAGAATTCAACAAAATCAACCGTCTTGAGAATGTAAAGGAAATTTGGGATACTTTGATTGATATGCACGAAGGTACCGACTCCGTCAAGGAATCCAAATTGGATGTGCTTCAAAGTCAACTTGACAAGTTCAAAATGAAGGATGGTGAAGGTGTCGCTGAAATGTACTCTGGGCTTGATCTTATCACAAATGAGATTGCCGGCTTAGGGAGTGAAGAGATGACCGATAGATTCATCATCAAGAAGATCCTAAGAGCCTTGGATGGAAAATATGATACCGTGTGCACATTGATCCAAGTGATGCCCAATTACAAAGATCTCAAGCCAACGGAAGTCATTGGAAGAATTGTTGCTCATGAGATGTCACTCAAGGATAAAGAGGAACTTCGCAACAAATCAAGTGGAGCTTACAAAGCCTCATGTGAAGCCCCCACATCATCAAGTGAGAAGCAAACCTTCAATGAAGAATTGAGCTTAATGGTGAAGAACTTCAACAAGTTCTACAGAAGTAGAAGCAAAGATAGAAGCTCCAAGTCAAGGTCCTACAATGACAAAAGATCTTCTAGTCGAGAGCGAAACTGCTATAACTGTGGAAGACCCGAACACTATTCCAATGAGGTACGGCTCCCTACGAGAGAAGAGAAGACTCTCCCAAAAGAAGAAGTAGAAAAGAAGAATCGCCATCTAGAGAAAGAAGGAGTAGAGATGATCGTTATGAACGAAGACACTCACGGAGAAGCAAGGATTCGGAAAGAAAAGAAAAGTCATCAAGGAGCTACACAAAACGAAGACATCAAGCTCATGTTCGTGAATGGGTATCCGGCTCCGACTCCGACAACCACTCCGAGAGAAGTTATCACTCTTATTCCGAATGTACTCAAGATGAAGGTTTTGCCGGTCTAGCACTTGTGTCAACCAACTCCTATGACATATTTGACTCACCAAATGAAGGAGTTGGAACATGCTTCATGGCTAAAGGCCCAAAGGTATCACACCCCGAGTATGTTGATTTCAATAGTGATGAAGATGACTTGTTAGGTGATGATGATTTACTTATTGACAACTCTAGTGATGAATACTATGATGAAACATCAATGAATCATGCTAAAACGAATGACAATGATAAGGACAAGATTGAGGCTCTAACTAAAGAACTAAACGCTCTTAAGTTAGCTCATGAAACTATCTTAGAAGATCATCGAGAACTTTTAAGAACACATGAGAAATTACGCTTTGAAAAGCTCAACCTTGAGCAAGAGCATGAGTTCTTAAAAGAAATCAATGATGATCTTCGTAAGAAAAGTTCTTCTTACATTGCCAAGCGTTTACTCTTATCCACTTACATGCCTCAAGTCAAGTCTAGTAACAAGAACAAGAAAGATTCTTCCTCTAGTAGTAACAATGATCATGTTAAATCCAATATTGTTGCTTCTAGTAGCTCTTTTGATTCTACTAATGATTCTCTTAGCAAAGTGACACTTGAGCAAGAAAATAGCCTATTGAAGGGAATTATAGAGAAAGGAGTGTACAAGAGCCTTGCCGGGAGTAAGCAATTCGAGGAAATTGTACGCAAGCAAGGAAGGCACCGGAAGAATCAAGGTGTTGGTTTTGAACGAAAGTTCAATGCCAATGGAGTGGAGTGGGAATAATATCAATACCCCAAGACAAAGTTTGTTCCTCAACAAGAGAAGTATGATCCTACTTCTTTCACAGGGACACAAGCTCAAGATGATCTTCCACCACAAGACTACAAGCAAAAAGGCAAGGACAAGCTTCAAGAGGAAATTGATGCATTTGAAGAAGCTCCTAAGACTTTAGTCAAGTGTTTTACCAAGACTACTTCAAGTTCCACTTCATCAAGTACGACTACAACTTCAAGGATTCCCATCAAGATGGTGTGGATCCAAAAGAAGAAGAACTAGAGAGTTCTTGAGGGTGACTCCACCAACATACTTCACTCTTATCATTTTGGCAAGAACAAGTGCAATCAACTTCCATATCTTGCACTAGTTCAAGGAGTCACAAACCCTCTTGTTGGTAAGTCAAGGGACAAGGTAACCTAAAAGCTTTGATAGACATCATCTTATGTGTGCATCACTCTATGTCTATGGATATCCTTGTTTGTTCCTTGTGGGACTAACCCATGTAGGTATTGAAAGTGCAATTCACTCCAATGGATAGCTCCAATTGATCTACATCAACATTGAGCATCCACATCTTCAACATCTACATGAAGTCATCATCGACAAAACCCAAGGTTAGTTCATCCCTCTTAGGGGGGTTATCACATCTAGGGGAGCTTTACTCTAAGAATTGAGCTAAAGCAACTCTAATGATGTGAACACAACAATGCTTTATGTAAAAGTGGTAACCCCACTTGTGCTTAAACGATGAGTATGACCTATGATCAAATGTTCTCATTTGACTCCTAAGTCAATATACTCATATATAGATGACCTAGTCATCGCCAATTGCTTGATAGATGCTAGAATTGGTTGTGCATGCTTTGCCACATATTTCAATTGCCATTTTATTGTGTGAGCATGTTGAGTGCATATTTTACTCATTCGAGGACATCCACTTGTTATTGTGATTGATTGGTTTTCTTGCCAAGTGGATGGACAAGAATGCCTAAGAACCTTCTCTAGCTATCTATGCTTTTCTCATCTCAAACTCTATTCATGCTACATCACAAAATTTGATCAAGTCAGATGCAAACCACTCTGTGCGAGGAGCACTCGGAGTCCCCGATTTGTCATAGACTTAAACTTCCAAAACTTCTTTGTGCTTTTCGGTCTGACCGATTTCCCCATTTCGGTCATACCGAGATCACTAAGTCGATCTAGGTTTTCACCTCGGTGCAACCGATTTGAACCGTTCGGTCACAGCGAGTTGTCGTAACTGTCAACAGTTATGCATCTCGATGCCACCGAGTTGTTCCACTCGGTCACACCGACAGGGTCGGGCTATATATACTCACGGGCAAAATTTTGGAAATTTCTCCGAAACCTCTTCGCCCGCGCATAGCTCGCTCTGCCTCCTAGGTCTCCGGGTCGTCCTCCTCATCGCCAGCCGCCTCCTGTCGCTGGTCTCCGCCGCCGTCAACGGAATTCGTCTCCGCCATTGCCGCCGTAGCGAGTCCGCCGCCGAACTAGGGTATGGACTCGATCACAGTGCTATTCCCCGTCCAATTCCTAGCACATTGTGTTCTTTATGATCCTTGCTATGATTGAAACACTCCTATCCAGTCAAAACAATCCGTAGAAGAGTTGAGATTCGAAAATTTAGGTTTAGGTTTCTGCCGAAACCATCTTGGACCCACCGGGTTGCGGAACTCGGTTCCACCGATTCGGCCACGGCCATTGCACATGTGGTTCTCGGTCTGACCGAGAATTACAAATCGGTGAGACCGAGTTCAGGACTTTGTGAAACCCTAGCAGTCTCGGTGCCACCGAACTGTGACTCGGTCTGACCGAGTTCACTAGTTTTGGTTCCAAAAGTTGCTTCGGTATCACTGAGTTTGCAAATCGGTTGATCCGAAATGCTTTCTGTGGAAAAATAAAACTAAGTTTTTGACTCATTCTTTTGCAAAAATCTCTGCATTTTGTGATGCTCATCCACTCTATCTCATCTATAAACTATTCACAGGGTCAGCAGTCTGTATTTGCAACATGTCTGATCAAAGTGACAGCCAAAACAAATCTGAGGAGCAGGCTCATATGAGTGAGGGCACTAGTCCCTCTAGCAGTTCTGATGAGGGTAGCAGGAGCACCCCAAGCAATCTGCCTAAAGCTGCCACTGGAGCAAACAAGAAGAGAACTTCTGAATCAGAAGATGAGGACTATGTGGCAGAAGAGGAAGCCACATCCAAGAAGAAGGTGCTCAAGAAAGAGTATGGCTCAGCTGCAGCCATCAAGCCTGGAATGCAGAAAAAGGCACCTGCAAGAAGAGTTCCCACCTCTAAGCCTAGGAAGGCTGTAACTGAAGAAACCATGAAATTCACCATGGAATCAGAAGAGGAAGCAAGTGGCCAGGATAAGAAGAAGAAGAGAGTCAGAACTACCACTGCTAGAGTTCTTGGCAAACCCTCCATGAGGAGAGACTCAGATGAAGAAGAGGAAGAAGAGGTTGCTGCTCCAGCACCCAAGGCACAGAAGCTTATGGGTGATGCCATAAGGTTAGGGGCTACTACATCCAAGCCCAAGGAAGCACCCAAAGCTGTATCTATGCACAAGAGTGCACCAAAGAAAAACACCAGGAACATATCTGCTGCTGAAAAGAACAAGGCCCCAGTGCCTGACATTGCTGAAAAAGAAGAAGGACAAGTGCTCAGGAAGCTCAAGCCCAAGATCCCAGACCACAATGATGCTCATCCTGTGGCTGAGGACATGAAAATTAGAAGAGATTCAGGGCTGAAGAAGTGGAGAGAAGTAGATCCATATGCTTCAAGAAGAAGAACTGCTGTGGATTACAGGTTTCACACCAAGGAACAGCAAGACTTCTATGAGACAGTGCTGCTGGATAAGAAGCCCATAGTATGTGACATGAGATGGGTTGATTGGGAATACATCAAGGAGAACGAAGAACACTATCCTGGAGTGTATGACAGCTTCAAGGGTTGTGGAGTTGCAGACTTTGTTGGGCAGAAGCTCACAAAGTGGAATGAGGAGCTCATCATGCAATTCTACTCCAAAGCACACTTCTATCCAGATGGCAGGATAGTGTGGATGTCATAAGGAACCAGATATCAGTCTACAGTTGCTGAATGGGCACAGCTGATCAATGCCCAAGAAGAGCAGGAAGATGACTTGGACATCTATGCCAAGAAGAACATGGATCACAATTCCATGTCCAACATGTACAAGGAGATCCCAAACAAAGCACTTGACACTTTCAAGTTTGGCTCAGTGCATTTCCTTCTGTCAGGGCTGCCCACTATCAACTGGATTCTGAGGCACACTCTATTGCCCAAGTCAGGTGATCACAAGATGATCCGAGGCCATGCAATAAACATGCTCCACATATTTGATGTGCCACAAAAATTCAAGGTGATGAGCCTCATGGTAGAGACCATTAAGAGGACAGCAGCTGATCAGAAGAGGAGTTGTGGATATGCCCCACAAATTCAAGAGCTGGTCAACTCAAAGATGGGCACAGGCACATACCTGCTGGACAAGGAACACCTGCCCATCCATCCAGACTTTGAAGACAATCAGGTTGTCATGAATGAGAATGAACCATCATCTGCACATGCTCAAGCAAAGAAGGAGAAGGCAAAGATGGAGAAAGATGCCAAGATGCCAACTCAAGAGGAGGCATCTGAGTACTTCTTGAAGAACAAGAAGGAGCAGCTCAGTTACCTGATAGCATCCACTCTGAGAATTGAGAAAGGACTGGCCACCCTGACTCGAAACCAAGAGATCCTGGAAAGAATCATGGAACAAAAGTTCTATGACCTGGATGTGGAAGTAACAGAGGTTCAGTTTGCCGTGGAACAACTACAAGATGATATGCAGGAGAGGAAGGGCAAGACCACAACTGATGCATTTGCCAGAGTGCCCAGAGCTCAGAGATCATCTGCAGTGCCAGCTCCTGACACCAGAACCACCACTTCTGCACCAGCTACAGCTTCAGTTCCACCAGCTCCAGCTCCTACCCCAGCAGCTCCAACCACTTCTACTGAAGCCTTCGTCCTTGGTGTTATCCGGACTCCACCAACTGAAGACCAAGCCTGAGAGTCATTTAATACTATGCATTTTCTATGAACTTTTTGGTAACTTGTTGCCAAAGGGGGAGAAAAATGTATAGATCATAGGCTTCGAGAGAGAGAGTTTGCATTTGTTCTCTCTTGTCTTCTTGGTTGAACTTTATTTGCTTTTGAGTGCTTGAGATACTATGCCGTAATTTGTGAGACATTGATGATCATGTGTTTGATCATAAGCTACACGTAATGCTTGTTGGATGTTATTATCAGTTTATCCTTATTTTGATCATTCACTTTGCTTGGTGATGAGTGCATGTATTTAATTCTTATCATTTTGAGCGCTCCACCAAGATGTATGTGACATGGAAGAGTAACCCATGATTTTAACTCTTTGTGCATTTGCAGTCCAAAGCAAATCTTAAAACATGCACAAATTTAGGGGGAGCTCTTACTTATCACATACTTCTCAAAGCGACGATATATTTCATTCTTATTATCTTTTGTCGAAGCTTTGATCTATATGTTGTCATCAATTACCAAAAAGGGAGAGATTGAAAGTGCAACTATCCCTGGGTGGTTTTGGTAATTCCTAACAACATATAGCTCATTGAGCTAACATTATTCCAAGATGAATATTTCAGGAAAAGCTCAATGGATGGCATGGCATGGATGAGGAAAGTGGATCCCTCAAAATTATAAGGACAAAGGATTGGCTCAAACTTCAAGGACAAGACTCTACATTTTATGTTTTAGTGATCCAAGATCACATTAAGTCCATAGGAAAAGCCAATACTATTAAGGAGGGATGAGGTGTTGCTTAATGAGCCTCTTGCTTCATGTGCTTAGTGATATGCTCCAAAATCCTCAACTACCTTTCCATATCCACATATGATCTAAACAAAAAGTCAAACTCGGCCCCACCGATTCTTTCTATCCGGAGCCACCGAGTTTCATTTGTCATAGCCACTGCCACAAACCCTAGCAAATCGGGTTCACTGATAGGGATCTCGATCTCACCGAGATGGGATTGCAATTTCTCTGTTTCCCTTCGAAACGTTTCGGTCCAACCAAAGTGAGCGATCGGTCCCACCGAGATTGCAATGTAAACTCACTGTTTCCCTTTCGTAACATTTCGGTCTCACCGAAAAGAGCGAATCAGTCCCACTGAGTTTATCTGACCAACTCTCTGGTTAGCTTATTATCAAAATCGGTCCCACCGAGTTTGTGTAATCGGTCACACCGAGATTATGTTATGCCCTAATCCTAACCATATCGGTCCTACCGAGTTGCATCTCAGTCCCACCAAAAATCCTAACGGTCACTAGGTTTGCTAAATTGGTCCGACCGAGTTTAACGATTCGGTCCCACCGAGTTTGGCAAATTGTGTGTAACGGTTAGATTTTGTGTGGAGGCTATGTATACCCCTCCACCCACTCTTCATTCATGGAGAGAGCCATCAGAACAGGTCTTCACTTCCAATACACATTTTCTGAGAGAGAACCACCTACCCTTGTGTTGAGCTCAAGATATTCCATTCCTACCATATGAATCTTGATCTCTAGCCTTCCCCAAGTTGCTTTCCACTCAAATCTTCTTTCCACCAAATCCAAATCCCGTGAGAGAGAGTTGAGTGTTGGGGAGACTATCATTTGAAGCACAAGAGCAAGGAGTTCATCATCAACACACCATTTGTTACTTCTTGGAGAGTGGTGTCTCCTAGATTGGCTAGGTGTTACTTGGGAGCCTCCGACAAGATTGTGGAGTTGAACCAAGGAGTTTGTAAGGGCAAGGAGATCGCCTAATTCGTGAAGATCTACCACTAGTGAGGCAAGTCCTTCGTGGGAGACGGCCGTGATGGAATGGACAAGGTTGCTTCTTCGTGGACCCTTCGTGGGTGGAGCCCTCCGTGGACTCGCGCAACCGTTACCCTTCGTGGGTTGAAGTCTCCATCAACGTGGATGTATGATAGCACCACCTATCGGAACCATGCCAAAAACATCCGTGTCTCCAATTGCGTTTGAATCCCCCAAACCCTTCCCTTTACATTCTTGCAAGTTGCATGCTTTACTTTTCGCTGCTCATATACTCTTTGCATGCTTGCTTGCATTATGCTTGACTTGTGCTAAGATAGCTAAAATCTGCCAAGAACTAAAATTGGGAAAAGGATAGATTTTTATTTGGTCAAGTAGTCTAATCACCCCCCCTCTAGACATACTTCCGATCCTATAGGTTATTATTACCTGCTACTTTCTGTGCACCTCTTAGACTCCGAGTCAGGTCCAAACTAATGTTTAAACTTGAGTTTTAAAATGCCTGTGGGGCACATATCGAGGCAGCAATGAATAGTATCTATCTACTATCTGGTTCATCTGGGGTCTTCTATGTGGTTCATGTTGGGTGGGAAACAAACAGTAGATGATCCATTGTCTATCTTTTTAAACTGAAGCTATAATCTACCTGCTATCATTAGTTCCAGATCTATCCACTCATTTGCTACCAACAGTCTTGATTTCTGCATGCACCCCTTAGGCCTTACATAATCTAAATATGTTTTTTACCATGCCTGTAAGTTATTGTACACAGTCATACTAAACATGTAGAGAAAAAGAGAAGACCGTTGCGTGGGAATATAATGTCATGCAGACGCCGCTCCATGTTGGCGAAGTGGCCCCCTCCCGCCATTCTAGATTGTATTCTAGAGGAAGATAACTGTTCAGAGGGGGATTCAGAGGGAGCCGACCACTCCTATTTACCCCCTGAGGTGTTTTCTCTAACCTGGATGCTGATGTTGGTCATATCATGCATATGGCGCCTTGCATTTCTTACATTATTGTGGACACAGCTATGGCAACGGCGGCGCTCGGCACGTTCAGTGGCGAGCGGGAGAGGGAGAGCAGAGGAGGCGGATGAGCTCGAGAGAGAGTGAGAGGGGGTCAGGGTGTGTGTGGCGCTCGAAGGCGCATCGGGAAGCAGGAGGTGGTGCGGCGCGTGGTCGCGCGCATTAGGCACGCGCCTCCCATCCTTATGGCGAGAGGAGGGAGATGACTGGCACGGGCCAGCACAGTGTTGGGGTGATATGTAGTACTAAAAAGCAGTTTAGTCCCCAACTTAGCCCATAAAGATATCCAAAAGTGGCTAAGAAATTCATTATCACGATCTGAAACAATAGTATTTGGCACACCATGCAAGCGAATAATTTCACGAGAGAAGAAATCAGCAACATTAACAACATCATCGCATTTATGACATGGTATAAAGTGTGCCATTTTTGAAAATCTATCCATGATAATGATACGTACATTTTACATCATGCTTTTATATCGATATTTATTGCATTATGGGCTGTTATTATGCATTATGTCACAATACTTATGCCTATTCTCTCTTATTTTACAAGGTTTACATAAGGAGGGAGAATGTCGGCAGCTGGAATTCTGGGCTGGAAAAGGAGCAAATATTAGAGACCTATTCTGCACAACTCCAAAAGTCCTGAAACTCCACGAAAGTTATTTTTTGAAATAAAAAATATTGAGCGGAAGAAATACGTCAGGGGGGCCACCACCTGTCCACGAGGGTGGGGGGCGCGCCCTACCCCCAGGGCGCGCCCCCTGCCTCGTGGGCCCCCTGTTGGCTCTCCAGTGGCCATCTTCTGCTATATGAAGTCTTTCGTCGAGAAAAAAATCATGAGCAACCTTGGCGGAACCAATCTAGGGCTCCGGCAGAGCTGTTCTGCCAGGGACACTTCCCTCCGGGAGGCGGAAATCATCGCCATCGTCATCACCAATGCTCCACTCATCGGGAGAGGGCAATCTCCATCAACATCTTCACCAGCACCATCTCCTCTCAAAACCCTAGTTCATCTCTTGTATACAATTCTTGTCTCCAAGTCCGGGATTGGTACTAGTAGGTTGCTAGTAGTGTTGATTACTCCTTGTAGTTGATGCTAGTTGGTTTATTTGGTGGAATATCATATGTTCAGATCCTATATGCATATTAATACCCCTCTGAGTATGAACATGAATATGCTTTGTGAGTAGTTACGTTTGTTCCTGAGGACATAGGAGAAGTCTCGCTATTAGTAGTCATGTGAATTTGGTATTCGTTTGATATTTTGATGAGATGTATGTTGTCTAGCCTCTAGTGGTGTTATGTGAACGTCGACTACATAACACTTCACCATTATTTGGGCCTATAGGAAGGCATTGGGAAGTATTAAGTAGATGATGGGTTGCTAGAGTGACAGAATCTTAAACCCTAGTTTATGCCTTGCTTCGTAAGGGGCTGATTTGGATCCATATGTTTCATGCTATGGTTAGGTTTACCTTAATACTTTTGTTGTAGTTGCGGGTGTCGTGGTTCTAAGTCTGACAGTAGAATGGGGGGTAGGAATGGAGAGGCAAGATCCTAGCTTTGGAGTAGTTGTGCACGCAAGAGTTTTACGAGTTCAGGCCCTTCTCAGAAGAAGTAATAGCCCTACGTCTCGGAGCCCGGAGGCGGTCGACTGGATTATATGTGTGTGTGTGTTACAAAGATGCTAACCCTTCTTCCTGTGGAGGGGGGTGGCTTATATAGAGTTCGCCAGGACCCCTGCCAGCCCACGCAATGAAGGATCTTAAGGTACATTAAGGCAGGGCGTTACTGGAAATGCCCTGTATAAAGTGCTATTAAGGCTATAAAGGCTATTTAACTTCAGACCGTTTGGATGCGGTGTGGCTCCTGTGATTCCTATGGTCGAGTGAATCTTCACGGTCGAGTGTCTCTGCGCTCGTCGAGTGTTATTGTATTTGTCGAGTGGATGCTTATCAGGTCGACTGGTAAGCAGCCTCTTTTAGTCAGTGACCTTGGGGAGGGTACCCTTGGGCAGGCCTATGACCCTACCCTAGGTACGTGACTTCATCATTAGCCCCCGAATGGATCGAGGTTTGAGTGAGGAAGGAGTTGATAGCCTTCCGACCTGTTTGTTGCGTTGCAAGTGTGTCTTGCTCTGGATCAACGGCCTTTTAGCGATGGCTTCAAATTCTCTTTCAGTCGCCTTGATCCATTCTTTGCGTTTGTCGAGTGAACTTCGTGGTCTTGAGGATCTCCGAGTGACAGATCGATGGAGACTCGCTGTCTGGCTGATTGCTCTGCGGTTAGCGGATTTCCCGGGATCTGAATTTTGGGAAGCGCGCGAAGCGGAGAAAACCGCGGCACTCGGATGGGACGAGACGATGACGCCTCGATCTTCGCGCCGCCTTTTTCGCCACGTACTGCTCGCGCGCCTATTGCGGGATTTGATGGATTTCCTGGGCCTACTGGTCAGCCACTCGGAAGTGGCCTTATTTAAGGCGCCAGGCGGGGGTATTTTGAACAGTGCCAACACAATCTTCGTCTTCCTCCGCCCCCAAATCTCTCTGTTGTGCCCGCAGCTTTCTCGGTGCCGCCGCTTCGCACCGGTCTCGCCGGCGACAATGGGGAAGGAGAAGACTGCGGCTCTGGAGCGGGCGAAGAAGGCGACGGCGACGGCGAAGGGGAGGGCGTCAAGCCGGGGCAGATCCTCGTCTCGGTCCCAGCTGTCGCGGGGTTGGGTCCAAGGAGATTGGATCCGCTCGACCATCACCGAGAGGGATCTCGCCGATCTGGCCGACGAGGGACTGATCCCCCACGGGTCGGCAAGGCTCCCGGGAACGGAGACGCAACCGCAGCCGAAGGAGGGTGAGTGTGTTCTTCTGGCCACTCATGTAGATCATGGGTTTTCTCTGCCGCCGAGTCCTTTCTTCTGGGGGTTTCTGAACTTCTTTGGGGCGCAACTCCATCATTTCACTCCCAATTCCATCGTCTACCTCCCTGCCTTTGTTTCGCTATGTGAAAATTTCTTGGGCTGTCGGCCGCACTGGGGGCTTTTCAAGCACATATTCACCTGTCGCTCTCAGTCGGTGAAGAAAACAAATCCAGACAACAAGAGAACTCAAGTGATCCAGATGTGCGGGGGACTCGGAGTCCAGACGAGAGGCAAGAGCGCCTTTCCGGCGATGACTCTGCCCGACTCGGTTAGAGGGTGGCAGTCGACCTGGTTCTACTGCCAAGACCAGTCGACTGGGCTCCCCCCTTTCTCCATGAGTCGAGTAGACAAGCCATCTTCTCTGAAGGTGGTACCGGAGGAGAAGGCCCAAGTGAAGTTGTTGATGGGGTGCGTAGTCCATCTTATTCGAGACGGGGTGACTGGCATGGATCTTCTGGAAGTTTTCCTCCGACGGCGAATTCAGCCACTGCAATACCGAGGCCATCCGATGTGGATGTACTCTGGTACCGAAGACACTACTCGGGTTCATCCAGAGGAGGTCGACGATGCCACGCTGGAGAGGTGGATGACTGCCATCACTAGGAACAAGGACAATCCTCGAGGTGCCAGGAGAGTTCTCCCATTCGACCAGTCTCGTCAACCAGATAAGGTACGAACACTTTTCTCCGACTGATCTGTAATATTCAATCTGCTTGTTTCCTCTTCCGAGACAGTCGATTGACCTTTACCTTGTTTGTTGTTCTCCAGGAAATTACTGAAATGTATTCGACGCCCAATGGAGCGCAGGAGCAGGCTGTGGAAGGAGAGGCGAGCGGAGGCGAGAGCGGAGACGAGCCAGAGGAGTGGGAGTCCGACAGCGAAGCGGAGGGAAGCGGCGACGCCTACTCCAGTGAGGAGGAGGAGGAGGAAGCTGAACCTCCTCGCACAGAAAGGCGGTCCAAGCTTACACACGACCCTGCGCAGGAGCGGGGTAAGGCGACTGCTCCTGTGGGGCAGTCGTCGAAGCGTCCCAGGACTTCTTCGCCCGCACCGACTAAAAAAGCCCCCAAGCATCCGCGTGCGACACCGTCCAAGCCCCCCAAGGCCTTGCCCAAGATGAAAATGACTATTTCCACCATTTCTGGGTAAAGAGTTGAACTTGTCTTCTCTTGCTGAATGTGACAGATTTTGGTCGACTCATTGACCGAGTCGACTGACTCTTGAAATTTGCAGTGCTGCTACCTCGGAGATTTCCGCCAAGGGTGATGACCAGGAGATGGAAGACGTTGTTACCTCCAACCCGGGTATGATTACTGATGCTTTATTCTGGGTCGACTGCTGATTTCTTATCATTTCGGTCGGTTGAACTTTTCTTGCAGCTCCTCCTCATGTCATTGACCTCCCTGATGACGACGACGAAGAGCCGCTGAGGGCGGGGAGGAACAGGAAGGCTCTGGCCGGCAAGACTCCACAAGCTACCCCGGCGCCTGAGGTCGTGGTTCGGGATGGAGGTGATGCTACTCGGACTTCGGTGACTTTTGCTGTACCGCTGACGAGTGCTCGACCCACTTCATCGAATGTTGCTCCACCATCTCGTTTTGCTATCCACCACGTCCTGGAAGACCCAGTGAGCGCTGCTAAGGAAGCCATTCGCCAAGCAGGGATTATGATGGAACAAGTGAAGGTGGTCCGAGAGGCTGGTCAGGCGGCTTATGATGCCAGTTCAGCTCTTCAGAATAATGTTCAGGTAAGTCGACTTGTCTGTTTCGTTATGAAACGCCACCTGAAAACTGCTTCTTTCTGAAGATTTTTGCTGTTTGTACACCAATTTGGGTGTGTGTGTCGATTGAATTTCTGTGGGGGCACGCTGAGTACACCCAGTGGGTGTAGTCCCCGAGGCTATGGTGGACTGTTGGCAGTCGACTATAGTCTCTATACTTTCAAACTTCTTCACTCGGCCTGGACGGACCAAGTCGAGTGGAACCAACAAAAGCCTGTGGGGGCACGCTGAGTGCACCCACTGGGTGTAGTCCCCGAAGCTATGGTCGACTGCTGGCAGTCGACTATAGTCTAAAGAACTTTATGCTTCTCTCTCTCTATATATATATATGTATATATATATATATATATATATGTGTGTGGCTGACCGCTGACTATTAGTCATGGCACTAGAATCATATTTGGTCGACTGATCGATCAGGATTTTGAAAGATTACCGGTGGGGGCATGCTGAGTGCACCCACTGGGTGTAGTCCCCGAGGCTACTGTCGAATGTTTTGATTCGGCTGTAGTCTTAGAAGTGCTACAACTTTTCCTTTAGTCACTCGGAAGTAACTTGTCTTTGATATCTTTTGTCGATTGACTCTTTGCAGAAGTCTTGCGAGCTTGTTGCTCATCTTGCTGAATTGAAGGAGAAACAGGTCCAGCTTAACCTCGACTTGAAGTTTGCCCAGGAGAACTTGCAGAAGGCGAAGGACGAAGCAAAAGGTATGGCTGGTGAGGTTTCGACGGCTGTTTTTGTTTTTCTGCCTATTCTCAACTCCGTTCTCATTATTGTTTTGCAGACCAACTGGAGGAGGCTCTGAGGAAGAAAGATCTTGACCTTGCGGAAGCACAGAAGGCGGCTTCGGAGAAAACGAAGCTCGCTGAAGAAAAGCTTGCTTCAGTTGGTCAGCTTGAAGACGAGAATGCCAAGCTGAAGTCTGCTCTTGACACGGCCAACAAGGAAGCAAGTCGACTGAAAAACGACAAGATTGCTCTGACTGACAAGGTCGGTGATATGGCGGGGAAGTGAAAGGATCTGGAGGCTTACCTCGGAGGGCTCGCCAAGAAACTATTCCTCATGCTTGAAGGTAACCCCCTTACTCGATTGACTTGTCGTTGTCGACTCATCATTCAATTATAATATTGGACTGTACCTTTCAGAATTCTGTCAAAACTTCGAGGAAGAAACTGGTCGAGTGGAAACCAATCTGGACCCCATCAACTCTCCTGTGAAGGACGAAGCTGCCATGAATGTCCTCCGGCTGGAGTCTCGCGTCGCCAGTGTGGTGGACTACCTCGCTCGACTGAAGGCTGCAGTGTCGCGGATCGACACTGCACTCTGGCCAAATCAGATACTTCAGAATGACCTTGAATCCTTGGTCACTCGACTGAAGGAAGTGCCAAGCCGAGTGCATGAATGGAAAAAGTCTCCTGCCAGGTGTGGTGCCGATGTTGCTCTGTCGCTAGTTCGTGTCCACTGCAAGGAGGCGCGAGAAGAGAAGCTGGCCGCCCTCCAAGTTGCCAATACCAGGAAGCATAATTTCCAGGACTTCATGGAGACCTTCATTGCTGCTGCCACCCGTATCTCAGACGGGATTGATTTGGACGAGTTTGTTGCCCCATCCAGTCCTCCACCGGAGGAGTAAAAAACTATTGTGTCTCACTTTAAATTTGCCTCGGAATGCCGAGTGGTTTGTGTAACCGATAAACTCTGTCGAGCTGGAGGCTCGGGCACTTTTATTTGCGGTCCAGGACCTTTTGATCTTTATCCGAACTTGATTTATCGTTGAATATCTTCGTGATTTTTCCGTCGAGTGAGACTTGACTTTTACTCAAAATGACTTAGGCGAGCACGGAGCTGCAGCTAAGCCTCCGAGTGGGAGGTTTGCTCTCCACTTGGTAGGATTTTTAAACACTTAGGCGAGCACTAGGCTGCAGCTAAGCCCCCGAGTGGGAGGTTTGCTCTCCACTCGGTAGGATTTTAATTACTTAGGCGAGCACTGGGCTGCAGCTAAGCCTCCGAGTGGGAGGTCTGCTCTCCACTCGGTAGGATTTTAATCACTTAGGCGAGCGCTGGGCTGCAGCTAAGCCTCCGAGTGGGAGGTCTGCTCTCCACTCGGTAGGATTTTAATCACTTAGGCGAGCGCTGGGCTGCAGCTAAGCCTCCGAGTGGGAGGTATGCTCTCCACTCGGTAGGATTTTAATCACTTAGGCGAGCGCTGGGCTGCAGCTAAGCCTCCGAGTGGGAGGTATGCTCTCCACTCGGTAGGACTTTAATCACTTAGGCGAGCACTGGGATGTAGCTAAACCTCTGAGTGGGAGGTTTGCTCTCCACTCGGTAGGATTTTAATCACTTAGGCAAGCACTGGGCTGCAGCTAAGCCTCCGAGTGGGAGGTTTGCTCTCCACTCGGTAGGATTTTTGAATATAGCTTCTGAAGGAGAAGGAGGCAGTCGACCTGCGCCTTGTCGTCCTTGCGAAGCGTTCATTATATTGAGAGTTTAACTAAATCCTTGGACTGTTATTAAGCCCTCGAGCGGCAAGCTGGCTTTTCACTCGGTAGGAATTTTAAATACTTAGGCGAGTACTTGGACTGCAGCTAAGCCCCCGAGTGAGAGGCTAGCTCTCCACTCGGTAGGATTTTAAATACTTAGGCGAGTACTTGGACTGCAGCTAAGCCCCCGAGTGGGAGGCTGGCTCTCCACTCGGTGGGATTTTAAATACTTAGGCGAGTACTTGGACTGCAGCTAAGCCCCCGAGTGGGAGGCTGGCTCTCCACTCGGTAGGATTTTAAATACTTAGGCGAGTACTTGGACTGCAGCTAAGCCCCCGAGTGGGAGGCTGGCTCTCCACTCGGTAGGATTTTAAATACTTAGGCGAGTACTTGGACTGCAGCTAAGCCCCCGAGTGGGAGGCTGGCTCTCCACTCGGTAGGATTTTAAATACTTAGGCGAGTACTTGGACTGCAGCTAAGCCCCCGAGTGGGAGGCTGGCTCTCCACTCGGTAGGATTTTAAATACTTAGGCGAAACGGATTCGCAGCTAAGCCTCCGAGTGGGAGGCTGGCTCTTCACTCGGCAGGACTTTTACAAACTTAGGCGAAATGGATTCGCAGCTAAGCCATCCACTGGGGGAAATTTCAACAAAAAGAAATAGCAATCTTCTGTGAAAATTATAACATTCTTGCTTTAGATAAAAAAACTACAGAGGTACTTTTATTGCATCTCAACCGAGTGAGTTTCTTTTTTCAAGTGTAAAAAGGACGGAGTAACTCCGCATTCCAAGCTCGAGGCTCGTCGATCTGGCGATCAACGTTGTAGAGGTGATATGCTCCGTTGTGGAGGACTTTGGTGACGATGAAGGGGCCTTCCCAGGTTGGAGCGAGCTTGTGAGGTTTTTGCTGATCCACTCGGAGGACCAAGTCTCCTTCCTGAAAGGCTCGACTCTTCACGTTTCTCGCGTGGAACCGACGTAAGTCCTGCTGGTAGATAGTCGAGCGGATTAGGGCCATCTCCCTCTCTTCTTCCAAGAGGTCGACTGCATCTTGCCGAGCTTGTTCCGCTTCTGCTTCAGAGTATAGTTCGACTCGAGGTGCATTGTGGAGCAGATCACACGGCAGCACTGCTTCAGCTCCGTAGACCAGAAGAAGGGCGTTCTTCCAGTCGACCGATTAGGAGTGGTCCTTAATCCCCGAAGAACTGACGGAAGTTCGTCGACCAAAGCTCCTGCCGCGTGTTTGAGATCACGCATTAGTCGGGGTTTTAGTCCTTTGAGGATGAGACCATTTGCACGCTCTGCCTGCCCATTCGACTGAGGATGGGCAACTGAGCCATAGTCGACCCGCGTGCCTTGGGAGGCGCCGAAGGCTTTGAATCTGTCGTTATCAAAGTTTGATCCATTGTCCGTGATGATGCTATGTGGAACTCCATATCTGAATATCAGCTCTCTGATGAAACTTATAGCAATGCTTGCATCGAGGTTTTTGATGGGTTTGGCTTCTATCCACTTGGTGAACTTGTCGACTGCAACCAGTAAGTGAGTGAAGCCGCTTCTACCAGTTCTCAGTGGTCCAATCATGTCTAGCCCCCAAACAACGAAGGGCTAGACGAGTGGAATGGTCTTCAGAGCAAAGGCGGGCTTGTGCGACATGTTGGAATAAAACTGACACCCTTCGCACTTGTCGACTATGTCTTTTGCCATTTCATTCGCCCTCGGCCAGTAAAATCCTGCTCGGTATGCTTTAGCCACAATGGTCCGAGAGGACGCATGATGACCACAGGTCCCCGAGTAGATATCCTCAAGAATTACCTGACCTTCTTCTGGCGTGATGCACTTCTGGCCAACTCCAGTCGCGCTTTCTCTGTACAACTGCCCTTTGATTACTGTAAAGGCCTTGGATCGACGGACGATCTGTCGAGCCTCTTCTTCATCTTCTGGGAGCTCTTTCCTCATAATATACGCGATGTAAGGCGCTGTCCAGTCGGGGGTGATGACTACAACTTCCATAATCAGGTCGACCACGGCTGGAATCTCCACTTCAGTCGGATCGTTGGCGCTCCTTGGCTGCGGAGGTTCTTCTGTGAAAGGATCTTCCTGTATTGATGGCGCACAAATGTGTTCCAAGCACACATCAATGGGGATGGCTTCTCTCTTGGACCCTATTTTCGCCAAATCACCCGCAGCTTGGTTTTTCAGTCGGGGTATATGATGGAGTTCTAACCCCTCGAATCTCTTCTCCAACTTTCTTACTGCATTGCAATAACCCGTCATGGCTGGGCTTCGAACATCCCACTCCTTCATCACTTGATTAACAACCAGATCTGAGTCGCCGTAGACCATAAGGCGACGGACGCCGAGTGAAATGGCCATACACAGTCCATATAGGAGTGCTTCATATTCTGCCTCGTTGTTGGAGGAATCAAAGTGAATCTGGAGGACGTATTTGAGCTTGTCTCCTCGGGGGGAAACCAATACAACCCCCGCACCGGACCCATTCAGTATCTTGGAGCCATTGAAAAACATAGTCCAGTGCTCCGAGTGAACTTGAGTCGGAAGTTGTTGTTTAGTCCACTCGGCGAGGAAATCGGCTATTGCTTGGGACTTGATAGCTTTCTTTGCCTCGAACTTGATATCAAGGGGAAGAAGTTCAATCGCCCATTTTGCCACTCGACCAGTTGCATCTCTGTTATGAAGGATCTCTGATAACGGGGCGTCGCTGACGACTGTAATGGAGTGATCAGAGAAATAATGAGCAACCTTCTTCGTGGTCATGTAAATCCCGTAGACAAGCTTCTGATAGTGAGGGTATCTTTGCTTTGATGGGGTCAGAACTTCAGAAAGGTAATAAACTGGGCGTTGAACTTTGAATGTTTTTCCTTCCTCTTCCCGCTCGACCGTAAGTACGGTACTAATGACTTGTCCAGTGGCTACAATGTAAAGCAATAATGGCTCTTTGCTGACAGGGGCAGCAAGCACCGGCTGGGTGGAGTGCAGAGCTTTTAGCTCTGCAAATGCTGCATCAGCTTCCGGAGTCCACTCAAACTTGTCTGACTTCTTCATCAGTCGGTAAAGAGGCAATGCCTTTTCACCGAGTCTGGAGATGAATCGACTTAAAGCGGCCAAGCATCCAGTAAGTTTCTGGACATCGTGCACACGCACAGGGCGTTTCATTCGGAGTATGGTGCCAACTTTTTTAGGGTTAGTGTCAATTCCTTGTTCGGAAACAAGAAAACCGAGTAACTTTCCTCCAGGAACTCCGAATGTGCATTTTGATGGATTAAGCTTGATATCATACCTCCTGAGATTGGCAAACGTTTCCGCAAGGTCAGTCAGCAGGTCGGAACCTTTTTGTGACTTGACCACTATATCATCCATGTATGCTTCTACATTCCGACTGATCTGAGTGATCAGGTACTTCTGAATCATTCTCATGAAAGTAGCTCCGGCATTCTTGAGACCGAAAGGCATGGTGACATAGCAGAAGCACCCGAACGGGGTGATGAAAGCTGTTTTTATTTCATCTGGTCCATACAGACGGATCTGATGGTATCCGGAGTAAGCATCTAAAAAAGACAACCTCTCGCATCCTGCGGTCGAGTCGACTATTTGGTCGATGCGAGGAAGAGGGAAATGATCTTTCGGGCAGGCCCGATTGATATGTTTGAAATCGATGCACATACGCAACGACTTGTCCTTCTTGGGGACCATTACAACATTGGCGAGCCACTCGGAGTGGTAGATCTCGCGAATGAACTCTGCCGCTAAGAGTCGAGCCACCTCTTCGCCAATGGCCTTTCTCTTCTGGACGGCGGACCGTCGAAGATGTTCCTTAACTGGTTTGACTTTCGAGTCGACTCGAAGGCGGTGCTCAGCCAGTCCCCTGGGAACACCTGGCATGTCAGCAGGCTTCCATGCAAAGATGTCCCAATTCTCACGGAGGAACCGGATGAGCGCTTCTTCCTATTTAGAGTCGAGTGTAGTGGAGATGTTGGTCGGAGCCGCATTGGGGTCAGTCGGGTGGATGTGAACCTGTTTTGTCTCACCGGACGACTGAAATGCTGACTCTGTGGCAGGCTTCTTGGCTCGCAACAAATCACTCGGGTCTGCGGTCTTCTGGTACTCTTGTAACTCCATTTCGGCCATCTGAGCGTCAGCAATTTTGGAGCCTTTCTGGAAGCACTCTTCTGCCTTCTTCCGATTGCCCGTGATAGTGATCACACCTCTAGGACCGGGCATCTTCAATTTAAGGTATACGTAGCATGGTCGGGCCATGAAACGAGCGTACGCTGGCCTTCCAAGTATGGCGTGGTACGCACTCTGAAATCCACGACCTCAAAAGTCAACTTTTCCTTCCGGAAATTCTTCGAGTCACCAAAAACTACATCGAGAGCGATTTGGCCGAGTGACTCAGCCTTCTTTCCAGGAATGACTCCGTGGAAGCTCATGTTACTGGTGCTGAGTCTGGACATCGGAATGCCCATCCCTTTCAGCGTCTCTGCATACAGCAAATTCAAGCCACTGCCACCATCCATCAACACTTTGGTTAGTCGAGTGCCTTCAATGACTGGGTCAACCACCAACGCTTGCCTCCCTGGGGTAGCAATACGAGTCGGGTGATCGGACTGGTCGAAAGTGATGGCAGTCTGAGACCATTTTAGATAATTGGGTGTCGTCGGAGCGACCATGTTCACTTCCCGATTGATAACCTTCAATCGACTCTTGCTTTCGACATCAGCGAAAATCATCAGGGTGGAGTTGACTTGGGGGTACTCCTCACCACTGTCTTCTTTGTCCTCAACTTTGTCTGACTCTTTCTCTTTGTCTTTGGCCTGTTTCCCTTGAAACTGCTGAATCAGGAGTCGACATTGTCGAGTGGTATGCTTTGGGTAAATGAGTTTACCCTCTTCGTCTTTCTTCGTGTGAATGTGACACGGTAGGTCCATCACATCGTTCCCATCCTGATCTTTAACCTTCTTGGGGTTCCAGGGACCCTTGGGTTTCCCCTTAAACTTTCCTGGGGTCACAGCCAAGGTCTCTCCAGGAGCAGCTGGCTCGGCTTTGCGCTTTTGCTTCCGACTGGAGTTTCCTCCGCCAGCCTCATTAGTGGCTGCTTTGTACTTGCCACTCCGGAGCCTATCTTCTTCTTCACCGTTTGCATACTTGGTGGCAATTTCCATCATCCGACTCAATGTCATATCTCCGGTTCGACCGAATTTCAAACTCAGTTCTCTGTTCCTGACGCCTTCCTTGAAGGCACAAACTGCCTGGTGATCAGATACATTCTCGACTGTGTGATGTAAAGTGATCCACCTCTGGATATAATACCTCAGAGTTTCACTCGACTTCTGAACACACGACTGCAATTCGATCAACCCTGCTGGTCGCTTGCAAGTCCCTTCAAATGTCCTGACAAACACTCGGGCAAGATCTTCCCAAGTGTAAATACTGCTGGGTACCAACTGGTTCAACCATGCTCTGGCTGATCCCTCCAGCATAAGAGGCAAATGCTTCATGGCTACTTCGTCGTTGCCGCCACCAATCTGAACAGCCACTCGGTAATCTTCAAGCCATGTGTCAGGCTTGGACTCGTCGGTGAACTTACTAACTCCAGTCGCCAACCTGAAGTTGGGAGGAATTACAGCGGCCCTGATCGCTCTGCTGAAACATTCTGGTCCTGATACATGAACCCTGCTGCTGGAGGGAACGTCTCTGTCATGGCCTTCTCTGTGAGCTCTATTCCTGTCGACCAGACCTTGAACGATAATGGATCTCGCATCAAAGCCTGGCTCCCTGGAGTCGACTGGAAACCTACGCCCAGCACTGTGCTGGCGTCTGTCATCTTGCTGCCGAGGGACGTACGATCCACCCCTTGGGGGAGGAGTGGGCACTCGACGTTGATCATTGCGATTGAATCGGTGTTCATACCGCTCACGGCCTTGATATTGATCATCATGCCGGCTTCTACGTTCCTCACGCCTCAGGGGCGATCCTGGACTGTGAGCCGACTGTACAGAATTCGCAGCGACGGATCGGCTGTGAATCCTGTTACGCGACTGCGATACAACTGAGTTCTGATCCCCTGCTGCCCGGAGAAAATCTCTGATCTGTAGCAGACCTCTCCGTGCCTCTGACTGAGAAGGCTGGATCGACTCTGCTATGCGGGCTGCAGCTGCTAAATTCTGAATCGGAGTTCGGTATACCTGAGTTGGTGGCTGAAAGAGACGACGTCGACTGGATTCTGGAACTGGCAGTCGAGTGCGCTCATCGAGTACTCTCTGGAGATTCTCCAGTCGAGTGCGTTCAGCCAGGTTGGCCAAGCGCGCCTCCTCCAAGGCGCGTGCCTCGGGGGTTTCTCCAATGATAGGAGTGTGAAGCGCGTCCATGTTCCGGTGACGAAGTTCCTCCCTCTGCAGCGAGGTGAGAGGCTCGGGTCTGTACTCTTCGTGGCCCCGCGCCGGAACTCCTCCCCCGGCAACCTCTTCGGTGTGGGGGAATCCGGGGGGACTGCGCAGTCCGTCGACCATCAGTACCTCCGTCGCTGGATCGCTGCTGTCGCACTCGGACGCAGTCTCTGCGGAGCCAGTCGACAGATCGAACAGGCCGTAGAGTGATTCGTCGGGCTCAATCGCCGCGACTTGGGGGATGGCCGACTGGCGGGCCAATGCATGCCTCACCCACCGCTGGAGCCTCGACCGACCGGAGCGCTTGCGCCGGCGGGAAACTGGGAGCGAGGACGAAACGGGTGCCGACCCGTACTGGGCCGACGGTTGCCGCAGGAGGACGCCACGAATGCACGCGCGAAAGTGCGTTGCTCCGCGGGCGGGAAGCGCGTCCACGTCGAGTGGAGCCTCCTGGAGCCAAGCAGAGTCATCGACGACGAAAGTGAGGGCGCCGAGGCGGATCTCGCGCCCCTCGACCAGGACTCCGCTCGACGACATGATGGGAGATGTCAAAAGAATCCCAACTCCTCCAACAAATCGCTAGAACACCTGCCCCAAGGTGGGCGCCAACTGTCGTGGTTCTAAGTCTGACAGTAGAATGGGGGGTAGGAATGGAGAGGCAAGATCCTAGCTTTGGAGTAGTTGTGCACGCAAGAGTTTTACGAGTTCAGGCCCTTCTCAGAAGAAGTAATAGCCCTACGTCTCGAAGCCCGGAGGCGGTCGACTGGATTATATGTGTGTGTGTTACAAAGATGCCAACCCTTCTTCCTGTGGAGGGGGGTGGCTTATATAGAGTTCGCCAGGACCCCTGCCAGCCCACGCAATGAAGGATCTTAAGGTACATTAAGGCAGGGCGTTACTGGAAACGCCCTGTATAAAGTGCTATTAAGGCTATAAAGGCTATTTAACTTCAAACCGTTTGGATGCGGTGTGGCTCCTGTGATTCCTATGGTCGAGTGAATCTTCACGGTCGAGTGTCTCTGCGCTCGTCGAGTGTTATTGTATTTGTCGAGTGGATGCTTATCAGGTCGACTGGTAAGCATCCTCTTTTAGTCAGTGACCTTGGGGAGGGTACCCTTGGGCAGGCCTATGACCCTACCCTAGGTACGTGACTTCATCAGCAGGTGCTTGCAATAGAGGTTAATCATAAGTGGGATGCTTGTTCAAGTAAGAACAACACCCAAGCACCGGTCAACCCACATATCAAATTATCAAAGTACGGAACGCGGATCATATGAATGTGATGAAAACTAGCTTGACGATAATTCCCATGTGTCCTCGGGAGCGCTTTTCTCTATATAAGAGTTTGTCCAGGCTTGTCCTTTGCTACAAAAAGAATTGGGCCATCTTTGTACACTTTATTTACTTTTGTTAATTGTTGCTCGTTACAAATTATCCTATCACAAAACTATCTCTTACCACTTATTTCAGTACTTGCAGAGAATACCTTGCTGAAAACCGCTTATCATTTCCTTCTACTCCTCGTTGGGTTCGACACTCTTACTTATCGAAAGGACTACGATAGATCCGCTATACTTGTGGGTCATCAAGACTCTTTTCCGGCACCGTTTCCGGGGAGTGAAGCGCCTTTGGTAGGTGGAATTTGGTAAGGAAAAATTTATATAGTGTGCTGAAATTTACTATCACTTGTTACTATGGAAAGTAATCCTCTGAGGGGCTTGTTTGGGGTATCTTCACCCCGACCTGTAGAGCAAAGAGTTGCTCCTCAACCTACTGAACCTACTGAAAATGAAAATGTTCCCTTTGAAGTTCCTTCGGGTATGTTAGAAAAACTGCTAGCTAATCCTTTTGCAGGAGATGGAACAAAGCATCCTGATGAGCATCTAATATATGTGGATGAAGTTTGTGGATTATTTAAGCTTGTAGGTGTGCCCGATGATGTTGTTAAGAAGAAGGTCTTCCCTTTATCTTTGAAGGGAGATGCATCGACATGGTATAGGCTTTGTGATGATACGGGGTCATGGAACTACAAATGATTGAAATTGGAATTTCATCAGAAATTTTATCCTATGCATCTTGTTCATCGTGATAGCAATTATATATATAATTTTTGGCCTCGTGAAGGAGAAGGCATTGATCAAGCTTGGGGAGGCTTAAATCAATGTTATATTCATGCCCCAATCATGAGTTCTCAAGAGAAATAATTATTCAAAGTGTTTATGCTCGGCTTTCTGATAACAATCGCACCATGCTCGATACTTCTTGTGATGGCTCTTTTATGATGAATACTATTGGATTCAAATGGAATTTATTGGATAGAATTAAACGCAACTCTAAAGATTGGGATCTCGACGATGGTAAGGAGTCAGGTATGACACCTAAGTTTGATTGTGTTAAATCTTTTATGGATACCGATGTTTTCCGTAAATTTAGCATTAAATATGGACTTGACTCTGAGATAGTAGCTTCTTTCTGTGAATCTTTTGCTACTTATGTTGATCTCCCCAAGGAGTAGTGGTTTAAATATCATCCTCCCATAGAAGTAAAAATAGCTACACCTATTAAAGTTGAAGAAAAAACTATCACCTATAATGATCCTGTTGTTCCTACTTCTTATGTTGAGAAACCACCTTTCCCTGTTAGGATAAAGGATCATGCTAAAGCTTCAACTGTGGTTCGTAAAAGCAATATTAGAACTTATACACCTCCTGAGCAAATTAAAGTTGAACTAATACCGCTATTGTTAAGGATCTCTTGGCTGATAATATTGATGGGCATGTTATTTATTTCTGCGGTGAAACTGCTAGAATTGCCAAACCTTGTGCTAAAGATAAACATAGACCCGTGGTAGGCATGCCTGTTATTTCTGTTAAAATAGGAGATCATTGTTATCATGGCTTATGTGATATGGGTGCTAGTGCTAGTGCAATACCTATTGACTTATACAAAGAAATTATGCATGAAATTGCACCTGCTGAGATAGAAGGTATTGATGTTACCATCAAACTTGCTAATAGAGATACAATATCACCCATTGGAATTGTTAGAAATGTTGAAGTCTTGTGTGGGAAAATTAAATATCCTGCTGATTTTCTTGTTCTTGGTTCCCCACAAGATAGTTTTTGTCCCATTATATTTGGTAGAACCTTCTTGAACACAGTTAATGCTAGGATAGACTGCGAAAAGAGTGTTGTTTCTATTGGCTTGGGTGATAAGTCTCATGAGTTTAATTTCTCTAAATTTAGTAGACAACACCGTGAAGAGGAATTACCTAGTAAGGATGAAATTATTGGTCTTGCTTCTATTGCCATACCTCCTAGTGATCCTTTAGAACAATAATTGCTAAACCATGAAAATGATATGTTTATGAATGAAAGAAGGGAAATAGATGAAGTATTCTTTAAACAGGAACCTATCCTGAAACACAATTTGCCAGTTGAAATCCTAGGGGATCCTCCTCCACCCAAGGGTGATCCCGTGTTTGAGCTTAAACCGTTGCCTGATACTCTTAAATATGATTATCTTGATGAAAAGAAGATATATCCTATTATTATTATTATTAGTGCTAACCTTTCAGAGCATGAAGAAGAGAGATTATTGAAAACTCTGAAGAAGCATCGTGCTGCTATTGGATATACTCGTGATGATCTTAAGGGCATTAGTCCCACTCTATGTCAACATAAAATAAATTTGGAAGAAGTTGCCAAACCAGTTCATGATCATCAATGACGGCTGAATCCTAAGATGAAAGAAGTGGTAAGAAAGGAAATACTAAAGCTCCTTGAGGCGGGTATAATTTATCCCGTTGCTGATAGTCAGTGGGTAGGTCCTATTCATTGTGTTCCTAAGAAGGGAGGTACTACCGTTGTTCCTAATGATAAATATGAATTGATTCCGCAAAGAATTATTACAGGTTATAGGATGGTATTTGATTTCCGAAAATTAAATAAGGCCACTAAAAAAGATCATTACCCCTTACCTTTTATCGATCAAATGCTAGAAAGATTATCCAAACATACACATTTTTGTTTTCTAAATGGTTATTCTGGTTTCTCTCAAATACCTGTGTCAGCCAATGATCAATCAAAGACTACTTTTACTTGCCCTTTTGGTACTTTTGCTTATAGACATATGCCTTTTGGTTTATGTAATGCACCTGCTACCTTTCAAAGATGCATGATGGCTATATTCTATGACTTTTGTGAAAAGATTTGTGAGGTTTCCATGGACGACTTTTCCGTCTATGGATCCTCTGTTGATGATTGCTTGAGCAACCTTGATCGAGTTTTGCAGAGATGTGAAGAAACTAATCTTGTCTTGAATTGGGAAAAGTGCCACTTTATGGTTAATGAAGGTATTGTCTTGGGGCATAAAGTCTCTGAAAGAGGTATTGAAGTTGATAAAGCCAAGGTTGATGCTATTGAAAAGATGCCATGTCCCAAGGACATCAAAGGTATAAGAAGTTTCCGTGGTCACGCAGGATTTTATAGGAGGTTCATTAAGGACTTCTCCAAAATTTCTCGGCCTTTGACTAATTTATTACAAAAAGATATACCATTTGTTTTTTATGATGATTGTGTAGAAGCCTTTGAAATACTTAAGAAAGCATTAATCTCTACACCTATTGTTCAGCCACCTGATTGGAATTTACCCTTTGAAATTATGTGTGATGCTAGTGATTATGCTGTAGGTGCTGTTCTAGGGCAAAGAGTTGATAATAAATTAAATATTATTCAATATGCTAGTAAGACTCTAGACAATGCTCATAGAAATTATGCTACTACTGAAAAAGAATTCTTAGCAGTTGTATTTGCTTGTGATAAGTTCAGACCTTATATTGTTGATTCTAATGTAACTATTCACACGGATCATGCTGCTATTAAATATCTTATGGAAAAGAAAGATGCTAAACCTAGACTTATTAGATGGGTTCTCTTGCTACAAGAATTTGATTTGCATATTGTTGATAGAAAGGGAGCTGAGAACCCCGTTGCAGACAACTTGTCTAGGTTAGAAAATGTTCTTGATGACCCACTACCTATTGATGATAGCTTTCCTGATGAGCAGTTAAATGCCATAAATGCTTCTTGTAGTACTCTGTTGTATGCTGATTATGCTAATTACATCGTTGCTAAATTCATACTACCTAGTTTCACATACCAGCAAAAGAAAAGGTTCTTCTATGATTTGAGACATTACTTTTGGGATGTCCCACATCTTTACAAAGAAGGAGTAGATGGTGTTATTAAACGTTGTGTACCTGAGCATGAATAGGAATAGATCCTACGCAAGTGTAACTCCGAAGCTTATGGAGGACACCACGCTGGAGATAGAACTGCACATAAGGTATTGCAATCCGGTTTTTATTGGCCTACTCTCTTCAAGGATGCCCGTAAGTTTGTCTTATCTTGTGATGAATGTCATATAATTGGTAATATTAGTAGACGTCAAGAAATGCCTATGAACTATTCACTTGTTATTGAACCATTTGATGTTTGGGGCTTTGATTATATGAGACCCTTTCCTGCCTCTAATGGATATACACATATTTTAGTTGATGTTGATTACGTTACTAAGTGGGTAGAAGCTATTCCAACTAGTAGTGCTGATCATAACACTTCTACTAAAATGCTTAAATAAGTTATTTTTCCGAGGTTTGGAGTCCCTAGATATTTAATGACTGATGGTGGTCCACATTTTATTCATGGTGCTTTCCGTAAAATGCTTGCTAAGTATGATGTTAATCATAGAATTGCATCTCCTTATCACCCATAGTCTAATGGTCAAGTAGAATTGAGTAATAGAAAGCTCAAATTAATTTTGCAAAAGACTGCTAATAGATCTAGAAAGAATTGGTCCAAGAAACTTGATGATGCATTATGGGCCTATAGAACTGCATATAAAATGCTATGGGTATGTCTCCGTATAAAATGGTTTATGGAAAAGCATGTCACTTACCTCTCGAACTAGAACATAAGGCATATTGGGCTATTAAAGAGCTCAACTATGATTTCAAACTTGCCGGTGAGAAGAGGTTATTTGATATTAGCTCACTTGATGAATGGAGAACCCAAGCTTATGAAAATGCCAAGTTGTTTAAAGAAAAAGTTAAAAGATGGCATATGACAAAAGGATACAAAAGCGTGAGTTTAATGTAGGTGATTATGTATTGCTATACAACTCTCATTTAAGATATTTTGCAGGAAAACTTCTCTCTAAATGGGAAGGCCCTTACGTTATCGAGGAGGTCTATCATTCCGGTGCCATAAAAATCAACAACTTCGAAGGCACAAATCCGAAGGTGGTGAACGGTCAAAGAATTAAACATTATATCTCAGGTAATCCTATAAATGTTGAAACAAATGTTATTGAAACCGTAATCCCGGAGGTATACATAAGAGACACTTTCCGGATCGTTTCAGACTCTGAAAAGGAATAGGTATGTGGTACGGTAAGTAAACCGACTCCAAAACAATTTTTATGGCAATATTTCTCCGTTTTGGAATATTTAGAAAATTAGAAAATAAGAAGCCGTCTGGGAAGGACACGAGGTCTCCACGAGGGTGGAGGGCGCGCCCTACCCTATTGGGCGCTCCCCCTGCCTCATAGTCACCTCGTGTGCTCTCTGGACTCCGTTTTCTTGCACGATATGTATTTTGGTCGGTAAAAATTCATTATATATTCTCCCGAAGGTTTTGACCCCTGTATCACACAAATATCCTCTATTCTTGTTTCGAGCTATTTTTCTAACAGATCTAGATTATCATGACGTCTCCAATTGCCCCCAAGGACAAGTTCTTCGAGAAGGTCATCAACCCTTACCTCGCGGAGGTGCTGCGACACCCTCAAACCATTGAGATGCATGATGGGTTGCTGCACATCCGCGATGTTGAGGGACCGAACGGGACAGGAAGCATGGAGACGAGGCTCGAAGCAATGGAGCAACAAGTTTTCAAGTGCCAAGGGATGGTGGAACGTGGACTCAACTCCAACCACATGATGATCGCGGAGTTCACCAACAACCACAAGCTGGATGCTGACAACATCGGCGAGACCATCTTCAAGCTTCTCGAGAAGATCGAGCACCTTCAAGCCCAAATCTATGACCTGCAAAACCAAAACTGTGAGTATGAATATAGATTCAAAAGGATGAGTTTGGCTGTAGATTTGAGGATCCCGGAGACTCGATCGTCCTTCTATGATGGTGAGCCTATGCCTTGGAAGATGGACGACAAGCCCGCATCATCGACAACACCGCCACCTTCTTCACCAACAAACAAGGAGATATAATCACATGGGTATGGGCACTCCCCTTGGCAACTGCCAAACTTGGGGGAGATGCCCCGGTGTGACGCCCCCAATTCAATCGTACACTAATCATGCACGCAAACGTGTACGATCAAGATCAGGGACTCACGGGAAGATATCACAACACAACTCTAAAAACATAAATAAGTCATACAAGCATCATAAGACAAGCCAGGGGCCTCGAGGGCTCGAATATAAGTGCTCGATCATAGACAAGTCAACGGATGCAACAATATCTGAGTACAGACATAAGTAAACAAGTTTGCCTTAAGAAGGCTAGCACAAACTGGGATACAAATCGAAAGAGGCGCAGGCCTCCTGCCTGGGATCCTCCTAAACTACCCCTGGTCATCGGCGGCGGCCTGCACGTAGAAGTAGGCACCCTCGGTGTAGTAGGGGTCGTCGTCAACGGTGGCGTCTGGCTCCTGGACTCCAGCATCTTGTTGCGACAACCAGGTAGAAGGGAAAGGGGAAAAGAGGGAGAAAAGCAACCGTGAGTACTCATCCAAAGTACTCGCAAGCAAGGAGCTACACTACATATGCATGGGTATAGGTGTAAAGGGCCATATCAGTGGACTGAACTGCAGAATGCCAGAATAAGAGGGGGATAACTAATCCTGTCGAAGACTACGCTTCTGGCAGCCTCCGTCTTGCAGCATGTAGAAGAGAGTAGACTGAAGTCCTCCAAGTAGCATCGCATAGCATAATCCTACCCGGCGATCCCCTCCTCGTCGCCATGTTAGAGAGCGATCACCAGGTTATATCTGGCACTTGGAAGGGTGTGTTTTATTAAGTATCTGGTTCTAGTTGTCATAAGGTCAAGGTACAACTCCAAGTCATCGTGTTACCAAAGATCACGACTATTCGAATAGATAAACTTCCCTGCAGGGGTGCACCACATAACCCAACACGCTCGATCCCATTTGGCCGGACACACTTTCCTGGGTCATGCCCGGCCTCGGAAGATCAACACGTCGTAGCCCTACCTAGGCACAACAGAGAGGTCGGCACGCCGGTCTAAATCCTATGGCGCAGGGGTCTGGGCCCATCGCCCATTGCACACCTGCATGTTGCGAGGGCGGCCGGAAGCAGACCTAGCCTCCCTAATACAAGAGCAGGCGTTCCAGTCCAATCCGGCGCGCGCCGCTTAGTCGCTGACGTCATGAAAGCTTTGGCTGATACCATGACGTCGAGTGCCCATAATTGTTCCCGCGTAGTTGGTTAGTGCGTATAGGACAGTAGCCAGACTCAGATCAAATACCAATAACTCGTTAAGCGTGTTAAGTATCCGCGAACGCCGACCAGGGCCAGGCCCACCTCTCTCCTAGGTGGTCTCAACCTGCCCTGTCGCTCCGCCACAAAGTAACAGCCGGGGGCCGTCGGGAACCTAGGCCCACCTCTACCGGGATGGAGCCACCTGCCCCTTCAGCCCCCATCTCCGAACAGTATCATAAGTAATGTAACAGTATAAATTATATAGCATATGCCCGTGATCACCTCCCCAAGTGATCACGGCCCAGTAGTATAGCGTGGCAGATGGACAAGAGTGTAGGGCCACTGATGGAACACTAGCATCCTATACTAAGCAGTAGGATAGAAGGTAAGGGTAACAACTGTAGCAACAATGAGAGGCTATGCATCATAATAGGATTAACCGAAAGCAGTAACATGCTACGCTACTCTAATGCAAGCAGTATAGAGAAGAATAGGTGATATCTCGTGATCAAGGGGGGGCTTGCCTGGTTGCTCTGGCAAGAAGAAGGGGTCGTCGGTGACGTAGTCGTACTCAGGGTCTACCGGAGAAGAAGAGGGGGAAAGAAACAGTAAATGCAGAGCAAACAAAGCATCACAAAACATAACGAGGCAATACGCGGTGCTAGGTATGCCCTAACGCGGTAGTAAGTGATACCAGCGAAGGGGGGAAACATCCAGGAAAGTATTCCCAGTGTTTCGCGTATTCGGACAGATGGACCGGAGAGGGAAAGTTGCGTGTTCACTATGCTAGGGACGTGTGGCAGACAAACGGACTGCATATTCGGATTCATCTCGTCGTCCTGAGCAACTTTCATGTAGAAAGTATTTTCATCTGAGCTACGGTTTATTTTCTATTAATTTTAAAAGATTTAAATCATTTTTAGGATTTATTTAATTATTTTAATTTAACATTATCCAGAACAGTGTTTGCTGACGTCAGCATGACGTCGGAACGACGTCAGCAGTCAACCAGTCAGTTGACTAGGTCAAACTGACGCGTGGGTCCTACTGTCATTGACTAAGACTAATTAAACAGGTTAATTAGTTTCATTAGTAATTAGGTCAACCTAACTAAGATTAATTAAGTTAATTAATTCATTAATTAACTAATATTTATTTATTTATTTATTTATTCTTTTTAATTCTTTTTTTAATCTCTCTTTTTTTATCGTTCTAGGGCTGGGCCCCGTTTGTCGATGGCTCGTCCGAGCCACCAGGGCTACCAGACGCGGGCTAACCGGGGCTGCAACGGAGCGAAGCCCGGGGCATGCGGGCGCGAGCGCCGGCGGCCAGCAGCCGCGCGACGGCGACTGGAGCAGCAGATGGCAGCAGCAGCGGGTGGCGGCTGTAGCGAGTGGTGGGGGCAGGGGCGCGGGTCGCCGGAGCCAGAGGGAGCGGGTGCGCACGGGGTGATGGGTGCGGCCGGCGCGGGTGTGGGCACATGGTGCACGGCAACCGCGAGGAGGAGAGGAGGAGCGGAACGGTGACTCACGGCCATTGACGGGCAGAGGAGGCGGCGAGGCACGATGGAGAGCCGCAGGGAGGACGTCGGGGAGGACGTCCGGCGGCGCTGGGCGAAGCAGAGGCGGGGGAACGGGGCGGTCCGGCGAGGAAGCGGCGCCGATGAGGGGAGGTGTTGGGGCGGCGCCAACGAGGTGATGTCGCGGAGGAGGACAGAGGCGCAGCGGGCGGGCGACGAGTGGTGGCGCCAAGGGCGGTTGGAGTGCGGCGACGGGGTGGGGAGCCGGCGTCGGGGCGCGGTCATCGGCCCGATCCCGATGCAGAACTGGATCGGGTGGAGGGGGAGAGAGCGAGTGGGGTGCGGGTGGAGTTCGTGGGGGAAGTGGGCGAGTGGGGCTAGGGTTTCGGGCGCCCACGGGGGTTAGTAGAGGGCGCGGGTGGGCCGGCCCGTTCGGACGACGGAGGCCAGCTGGGCCACTTGGCCCAGCGAGGGGGAGGGGGTTCTCCTTTCATTTTTTTTAGATTGTTTTCTGTTTTTATCTTTTTTGTTTCTTTTAATAATTATTTTATTTTATTTTTTGTAATATATATTTTCAACACCTAAATTAGTATTTAGAATTACAACACTGCCACATTAATTTGAACAGCTAATTAAAATAGTTTAATATTTTATTAATTTGAAAAAGGTATTAAATTAAATGTTTTGCTGTTGTTTTAATTTCCTTAGTGCATCTAAACACTTTTACAAAAATGGGGTTTCTGGATCAATATTATTTATGATTTATTTTCTACAACTTGAACATTTTAGTATTAAAGTTTGAAAACTTTTGATGTTTACTTTTAATTCAATTTGAATTTGAATCGGTTTTGAACTAACACGAGATTATCAACAGTAATCGAGGTGGCGGGGCATCATTAACAGGGGATTACTGTAGTCTAATTATCCGGGCATCACACCCGGTATCGTATCACCCTCACACTCCTATCTTTACTGTTTTTCTTAGTTCGATCCTATTAGTAGTATCTTGATCTAGTAGAATAAAGTTTATGGTATGATCTAGTTTTGAGTTTTGCTTTATGATCCCTCTTTGTAATCTAGTCCGTGAGCTATATAATAAAGATTAGTGTTGAGTCAAGGGCTTGATTATTTTTCCATGATCTTGAGTGAATAAAAGAATAGAGGAAAAGAATAAAAAGAAACAAAGAGATCATATTGATCTTATTGAGAGTAATGACTTCACATAGAAAGAGTATGATGATTAAAAGTTGTTGGGGGTTGGCAAACATAGCTTTGGTCATCGTTGCAATTAATAGGAAGTAATAAAGAAAGAGAGGTTTCACATATAAATATACTATCTTGGACATCTTTTATGATTGGGAGCACTCATTAAAATATGACATGCTAAAGAGTTGATGTTGGACAAGGTGGACAACGTAATGGGTTATGTTTTCTTATATCTGAGATAAAGTATATTGTCATGGATCATCCAACATGTTGAGCTTGCCTTTCCCCCTCATGCTAGCCAAATTCTTTGCACCAAGTAGAGATACTACTTGTGCTTCCAAAAACCCTTAAACCAGTTTTGCCATGAGAGTCCACCATATCTACCTATGGATTGAGTAAGATCCTTCAAGTAAGTTGTCATCGGTGCAAGCAATAAAAATTCCTCTCTAAATATGTATGATTGATTGGTGTGGAGGAAATAAGCTTTATAAGATCTTGTGATGTGGAAGAAATAAAAGCGACGGACTGCATAATAAAGGTTCATATCACAAGTGGCAATATAAAGTGACGTTCTTTCGCATTAAGATTTTGTGCATCCAACCCTGAAAGCGCATGGCAACCTCTGCTTCCCTCTGCAAAGGGCCTATCTTTTACTATTATCTTCTACCTTATGCAAGAGTCATGGTGATCTTCACCTTTTCCTTTTTTACATTTTATCCTTTGGCAAGCCTGCGAAGGGCCTATGTTGGAAAGATCCTGATAGATATATCTAATTGGATATAGGGGAGCATGAGTTATTACTGTTGACATTACCCTTGAGGTAAAAGGTTGGGAGGCAAAACTATAAGCCCATATCTTTCTCTGTGTCCGGTTAAAACTCCATAACCACAAGTATTGCGTGAGTGCTAGCAATTATGAAAGACTAAATGAGAGTTGAGTATGTGGACTTCCTAGAAAGCTCTGACATAGACTCTTTCTGATGTTATGATAAATTGCAATTGCTTCAATGACTGAGATTATAGTTTGTTAGTTCTCAATAAAGTTTATGATTCGTACTTTTGCATTGTGAATAGATTATTAATTGAGCATAAGAAACCATATGACAATATCCATATATGTTGCTGTTATGAGAATAATCATGATGCCCTCATGTCTATATTTTATTTTATCGACACCTCTACCTCTAAACATGTGGACATATTTATCGTTATCGGCTTCCGCTTGAGGACAAGCGAGGTCTAAGCTTGGGGGAGTTGATACGTCTATTTTGCATCATGCTTTTATATCGATATTTATTGCATTAGGGCTGTTATTATGCATTATGTCACAATACTTATGCCTATTCTCTCTTATTTTACAAGGTTTACATAAGGAGGGAGAATGCCGGCAGCTGGAATTCTGGGCTGGAAAAGGAGCAAATATTAGAGACCTATTCTGCACAACTCCAAAAGTATTGAAACTCCACGAAAGTTATTTTTGGGAATAAAAAAAATACTGAGCGGAAGAAATACGTCAGGGGGGCCACCACCTGTCCACGAGGGTGGGGGCGCGGCCCCCCTGCCTCGTGGGCCCCCTGTTGGCTCTCCGGTGGCCATCTTCTACTATATGAAGTCTTTCGTCGAGAAAAAAAAATCATAAGCAACCTTTCGGGACGAGACTCCGCCGCCACGAGGCGGAACCTTGGCGGAACCAATCTAGGGCTCCGGCAGAGCTGTTCTGCCGGGGACACTTCCCTCTGGGAGGGGGAAATCATCGCCATCGTCATCACCAACGCTCCTCTCATCGGGAGAGGGCAATATCCATCAACATCTTTACCACCACCATCTCCTCTCAAAACCCTAGTGTGACGCCCGGGTAATTAAGCTACAGTAACCCTCTGGTAATGATGCCATGTCACCTCGTTTTCTGTTTTTGTTCTCGGGTCAGTACGAAACCCAGTTCAACTTTCGAATTTAAAACACAGGCAAACAATAAAAGTTTTCAAATATTAAAACCAAATTGTTCTCGTTGTGACAAATAATGCATAAGTAATAAACGTGGAGAAACCAACATCTTTAAAAGTGTTTTAGTGTCTTAAAATAAATAAAACAGTAGCAAAAGAATTAATTGAACGCCTTTTATAATTAATAAAATGTTAAACTATTTTAATTGGAGGTCTAAACTTTTTGTAGTAGAGGTATAATTAGTGATACAAATTTAGGCACAACTGTTGTGATTTATAAAACTAAATAAAATAAGATAGTAAAAGAACAAAAACAGAAAACGAGACAAATAGAAAAAAATAAAGAAATGGGGCAAAGCCACCCCCGTCTACTTGGGCCAAATGGCCCCTCTGGCCATATAGGCCAACCAGGCCAGCGGCCGGCCCACCCTCGCTTCCCCTTTTCCCCCTGTAACCCTAACCGACCAACTGCAACACCCCACTCCCCCACTCGCACCCCACTCTCCCTCTCCCCCTGATCTGGATCGGGGGGCAACAGCACCTCTCGCCGCACGCCCAGACCCCGCTGCGTCGTCCTTACACCCCGTCGCCGACGTCGCCCGTCTCCGCCGTCGCCTCCCCGTCTCCTCCCCATGCCGGACCTCCTCCCCGACGGCCTCCCAACGCCATGTCGCGCCCCGTCGCCGCTCAATGTCCCGGACGCCGTCACCGGACCCCGGCGAAGCCCCGAGCCACCACGACGGCCAGCCTCCCCACCGGTCTGCCTCCTCGCCGCACGTCGTCCCCGACGACCTCCTCGACCCCCGGTGCCCGAATCCCTACCGCTCTTGTGAGCTTGTCAGAATTGCGATTTTGAATCGGATCGGAGCTTCAATGGTAGGATCGCAAATTGTAGAATCTTCACTATCAGGATCGTAGAAACGTAGATTCTATGAACTAAAATCGTAGAATCATAGGGGTTAGTTTGGATCGTAAAGTCGTAGAATCGTATAACAGGATCGCGATTCTGACAACCTTGCTTGTGAGCTCCCCCTCCTCTTCCCTTTTCCCTTTGCTCGCCGCATCGCTCGGAGCCGCAGCCCGCGCCTCGCCCTCCCCCCATCTCCGTCGCGCTCCAGCGCCCACCTGTGGCTCGCCACGCATCCCCTGTCCCTGCGCCGTTCGCGCCTCCCCTACTCGCCACGCTCGATGCGCCACCGCGCACACACGCGCCCGCCGACGGCCCCTTCGCCGCAGATGCTCGTGCCCCGGCCGCCCGCCTCTCCTTGCCGTGGCCAAGCCCGCTAGCAGGTGCGGCTTGCCGTCCACGCCCGCCTGCTTCTGCCCCTGCTGCCGCGTCGGCCTGCAGTGGCGTCCCCCACCTCGTGCCGCTGCTCCCCCTCCCCTGCAGTAGTGGCCGCTCTCTACGGACGGAATAATTGCACTGTCTATAGGTGGAGATGAGCTGACTCAAACGAATGGTCATGCCAATGACAAAAAGGTGGCCGCCGGCGCCTCCCCGCTGCCACGCCCTACGGCCGGCGTCCCCTTGCGGCGACCGCTCGCGCCTCGCCGCAAGCCACTGCCTCGCCGTCGCGGTCCCCTCCGCTCGCCATGGGCCGCACCATGCTGCCCCGCGCTGGCCCCCGCTCGGGCTGCGGTCGCGCCCGAGACCAGCACCCGTGACACCGCGCGCCCGCTAAGGACCCCCCTGCCTATGACACGGGGGGCCCACCACCAGAACGTTAAAAAAAGAATAAATAATAATAATAAATTAATTAATTAACTTAATTAATTATGTTTAATCAACCTAGTTAAACTAATTGAACTTAGTTATCTAATGTGTCTATGACATGGGGACCCACTAGTCAGCTTGACTAGTCAAACTTTGACTGCTGACTGGGCTGCTGACTCAGCCCCCTGTCCCCACCAGTCAGCCCCATTGTACACCTCTGGGTACACTTATGTGTACCCATAGCATTTAACATTTAATTTTCGAAATAAAATAATTTAGAAAATGAACTAAAACTTTAAAAATTAATATAAAATAATCCGTAGCTCAGATGAAAAAACTTTGTAGATGAAAGTTGCTCAGAACGACGTGACGAACCCGGATACGCAGCCCGTTCGTCCGCCACGCACCCCTAACATATCAAACTCGCAACTTTCCCCCTCCGGCTCCTCTGCCCGAAAACGCAAAACACCGGGGATACTTTCTCGGATGTTTCCCCCTGTCGGTGTCAAAATCGGCGGATCTCGGGTAGGGGGTCCCGAACTGTGCGTCAAGGCCGGATGGTAACAGGAGATAAGGGGCACGATGTTTTTACCTAGGTTCGGGCCCTCTCGATGCAGGTAAAACCCTACTCCTGCTTGATTAATATTGATGATATGGGTAGTACAAGAGTAGATCTACCACGAGATCAAGGAGGCTAAACCCGAGAAGCTAGCTTATGGTATGAATGTTGTATGATGGAGTTGTCCTACGGACTAGAACCCTCCGGTTTATATAGACACCGGATAGGGTTAGGGTTACAAAAAGTCGGTTACAATGGTAGGAGATCTTGAATATCCGCATCGCCTAGCTTGCCTTCTACGCCAAGGAAAGTCCCTTCTGGACACGGGACGAAGTCTTCAATCTTGCATCTTCATAGTCCTAGAGTCCTGCTGAAGGTATAGTCCGGCTATCCGAACACCCCCTAATCCAGGACTCCCTCAGTAGCCCCTGAACCAGGCTTCAATGACGACGAGTCCGGCGCGCAAGTTGTCTTCGGCATTGCAAGGCGGGTTCCTCCTCCAAGTCCTTCATAGAAGATTGTAAACACCAAGAGTAGTGTCCGGCTTTGCAAAATAAGCTTCCACATATTACCATAGAGAGAATCAACACAAATCAAATCTGCTGACGTATTCCGCAGTGCGTCATTACACTACGGCCAAGTCCTTTACTCGAATAGTTTTTACTCTTCCACCTCAGCGTGTTTCGCGAGGTGGTTTCCTTGGCACGTCTTGTCAAAGCAGAGATCGTGTCCCCCATTTATGGGATTCTCATCAATATGGAAGTGGGTAACCCAACCGCGCCATTTATTACGGTGCTTGGGAGGCAAGCGAGTTTTACCAGGCTGGTGGGGACGCATAGCCGCATCCACCCATATAAGGGGATAAGGATCAACTTTTTTACCTACGCCTTCTTCCTCCTCTGCCTATCCATCTTCTGCGCACCCGAGCTCCAGCGCCCAAGCCCGCACTTCCCACCTCAACCTTCTCCAGCAATGTCCGGAGCGGGAGGCAAGTGGATGGTCTCCTCCATCACGGAGGGCCATGTCAAGAAGCTAAGGAAGGCCGGATACTTGTCCAAGGACATTGCGCATCGGCTTCTCGAGGAGGGGCAGCTTCTCCCCACCCCAAGGCCCCATGAGAGGGTAGTTTTCCTTCCCCACTTCCTCCGTGGACTGGGTTTTCCACTCCACCCATTCGTCTGGGGGCTCATGTTCTACTACGGCCTGGATTTCCACTATCTGGCCCCAAACTTCGTCCTCAACATCTCAGCGTTTATCGTCGTGTGCGAGGCTATCCTCCGCGTCCGCCCCCATTTTGGCCTCTGGCTCAAGACCTTCAACGTCAAGCCCAAGGTGGTGCACGGCAGCCAGGCGGAGTGCGGAGGCGCCATGGCGGGCAAGATGGCCAACGTCCTATGGCTCGAGGGCTCCTTCGTGGAGACCCTAAAGGGGTGGCAATCCGGGTGGTTTTACATCACCGAGCCACGCGATCCAAAATGGGTCGCAGCCCCTGAGTTCCGATCCAGACCCCCCACGCGGCTTATGTCCTGGAAAGAGACGGGCCTGTCGTGGGGGGACGAGAAAGAGGTGACCGGACTACAAACATGCATCCAGTCCCTGGTGAACAAGCCGATCAAGCTCGTCAACATGGTCCATGTTATGCTCGTCCGCCGGATCCTCCCGTGTCAACAACGGGACTTTACTCTATGGGAGTTCAACCCGGCGCAGCACCAAACCCTCAACAGGCTCTTCGACACGACGTATGAAGACGTCTGGAAGGTGCTAACCAAAGGCGCCGAGGCTCCCACATCCGCCTCCGAGGACCGCGGATACAGCTCACAGCGTCACGCTAGCGAGGTAAGCTATTTCTACCTTTCACAGGATGTTTAAGCTCTTTTTCATAGTTTGACTCTATGTAGGATCTAAACTCCCTTACCTTTAACAGGCTTGGCAGGTGATATCCGGACCGATTAATTGTCCGGCTCCCTTGCCCGAAGACCCAACCCCTGCTCTCTTAGTGAAGCTGCTGGCTCCGGCGCCTTATGTGGTGCCGGAGAAGAAGGCCACAGGGACTCGAAAGAGTGCCCGCAACGTGGCGGTGTCAGACTCGTCATCTGACGAGTCCGAGACGCTCTCCTCCCGTGAAAACAAGGAGGAAGAAGAAGAAACCTCTCCCCCTCCAGCGGGGGGAGGAAAGAAAAGGGAGGCCGCCCCAATGGGGGAGGCCGGAGGGTCCAGGAAGAGGAAGACCCCTCCGCCGGACTACTCGCCCGACGCCAACGAGGACAACAAGGAGTGGCTTGACAGGGCCAAGCGTCCGGCGAAATCGTAAGTATTCGGATACCAGAGTGACTCATGATATTCCTTTGTCGTTCAGCTTTCCCTAATGCCGAACATAATTGTGCAGCCCGCCCCGGGCCAAACTCGACGATTCGTCGAGCGGCTCCCTGGATTCGTCGGACGTGAACTCAGTTCCACCCGCTGTCTCCCCCCGCACTGCAGACGACGCCGAAGTGGCGTCGCAACGAGCTCCGGGGCAGGAGGAGGTGGTCCTGGAGGAGCCGAAAGGCGACCTCCCGGACCCCAGGAGTAAAGGGGACAAGACCGCCCAGGGCTCCGAGTCCGGCTTTGTGCCGGACACCGCGCCGGGATCTTCAATAGTTCTAGACCGCAGTAGGCGAACTCCTTCTAAGAGGAGCAAGCCTTCTGAGCCGGCGGCCTCCGTCCAACCGGAGGTGCCGGACAATCTGCTGGAGGTGCTTGACGGCACCTCCGCCGACGAGGAGCACCGTATTATTATGAGTACGGTGATCTGGAAGGTTCAGTCTGCCAAGGGCGGACTGAACGAAGCTTGCGTAGCCTTCTAACAGGCTTCGAGGTAAGTAAAAAATATGCAAGAATATAACCCCATAGACAGTAGCCCCTGATGCTCTTTTTGGCGTTCGGAAATAAAAGCCGAATATAGGATCTGTTAAATTTTGCAGGAGTCTAACAAAAAGGAGTCAAAATATGCGTATGCAGGCTTCGCTGCTAGCCACTGCCGCGCTGACTGCGGAGGTGGATGCCCTGAAACAGGGCCTCGAGCAGACCGAGCAAGAGCTCGGCCTTGCCAAGCGGCAGCTCGAGGAGAAAGAAGGTAAGAAATACCTTACAGAAGAAATGCCTATAAAAAGACGTGATTGCAAAAATTAACAGGATTGTACTGCCTATTGTAGGGGCCATGACTGAGGTGGCGACCCTCAAGCAGGCGCTGTCTGAGGCCGAAAATAAAACGGCCGCGGAGCGCACCGAGCGAGAGAAACTTGAGGCCCAGGTCGGCGAGGTGCGGCAAGAGCTTTAGACTCTTATGAAAAAACATGAGAGTTTGGAGCTTGAGTCAAAAACGCAAGCATCTGAGCTCACGGCGGCCTCTAAGGCTGCCAAGTCCGCCAAGGCCGAAGCCCAAAAGGCCCTCCAAGAGTTGGAGGAGATGAAAAAGATAGGAGCGGGTAAGGCATTCTTTATGCAAAGAAGAAATATAAAAGTAAACTACTTGTTACTTACCCAAATCCGGAGCTCTCCAGGGGCATTCGCAGATCTTCCCCGCAGCGTATCCGACGCCGCCGCATTCTACCGAGCTGAAGAGGGCAGCTCGACGGAGAAGGTGTTCTGGTCTCAGTATGCTGAGGCCGGACACCCTATTCCCTTGAGCGACCAGCTGAAACAGCTGGTCGAGCTCCACAAGGCGGCCGAACAGGCCATGAAGGGCTTCGTAGTTTGGCTGTGGCCCGGAGAGGCCCTGCCTGGGAGCTACTTCGGGCTGGTGCGGCGGCTGGTGGAGGCCTGTCCAAGGCTTGATGTCATCAAGTGCTCCGTCTGCATCGAAGGTGCCCGTAGGGCCCTTGCCCGTGCAAAGGTGCACTGCGGTAAGCTAGACGGTGAGAAGCTTGTGAGGGACGGACCGCCGCAGGGGAAGGAGCATCGCAAGCCCGAGAACTACTATAAGGATGTTCTTGCGGGTTCCCGCCTTGTCGCGGATGAATGTACCAAGGATGTAATTTTTGAATGAACTCGCTCGTGTTTATCCTGTGCATTGAAAACTTGTTCATATGCGCTAAGCAATGCTTGTTGAATTTAAAATATTATTTTCTGTGCGGCCGTTTATCAAAAAATTGAGAGATGGCAAGTCGTCGGCTTCCGTCCCCATGCCACTAGTGCTGGGGTGTTCGGGATAAACCTGAGCGCTCTTTTTCCCATATTTGGGTCCTTCGAGGGAGGCGCTCAGCACAACGAACCAGGCAATCGGACTATAATGCTTGAACACTCTCACTTAGCCATAGAACTTTATAATTTTAAATTTCGGCGAAGCCCCTAGTTCGGAAGGCCGAGTTCGAGGCGCTATCCACGCTCGAAGCGGCATAAGTCTTTAGGGACTCAAAAAACCTCTCGAACAGCGACCGGTCTCGCGCCTCATCATGACAGTCAGTTTTAGCTTTCTCCACTGAGGTGCTTAACCCAGCTCAACCGGGGCACAATTGCAGTGGTTCTCCTAGTGCTACCTTAGCCGATATAGCGGAACGTAAGGCACCAAAACATAGGAGCCGGGCAAACCCAACTATTGACCCAAATCATGATTCGGAGCCGATGCATATAGTGCTATAAGTTCGGGGTGCCGCACTTATGAAGTGTTCGGTCTTCTTATGCCATATTAAGGGGTACTGAAGCCCTTGGTGTATTTGCCGTACCACAGTGTATGGGTGCCGCATGTCATTAATGAACATATATATAAAAAACGGGATAATGCAGAAAAACAGACAAAAAGCTATGCATTGTTTATAAAGAGGCTGCTATCAAAGCAGGACGATACAAATAGTGCGATAAGCAAAAGATACTGGACTATTTAACATGTCCTGGGTGGGGGCAGGCCGCGGAATTGTATTTAAAACAGGTATATTGCTCGTAACAGAGACCACCTGGGAGTTCCATAGTGCGGCATGGCTTGTCTGCTTCCCCGGATCTTGCATCGTTCGTGCGGCAGTTGAATTGCCGAACAGGTCATCCGAAGTGTGGAGTCCTGAAAGTAAGAAAAAGGAATTCGGCAGCCCCTAGTACGTTTTAGGCCATATTTTGGGCTTGCCATTATTGTGCCCCTTCCCCTGCGCCCATGGTATTTCGAGAGCCTAGTTATGTACGCGAAGCACTGGTTTCGCTATGTTGCAAGGGCTGGGGTTGGGGCCGCATTGCTACGCCTGCTCCGGACGTGCCAGGCGGTCTTGTTGTAGGTTACTCCAGGCGCGCTTGGCGGTGTTTGGCTTTTTAACGGCCGTACTGGAGAATTGCCTGAGAAGGCTGCTTTGTACTTCCGCTGCGAGAGCCCCCGTGTGCTCCTCCGTACGGAGAGAGCGTTCGGTGTTTCCGTTGACCGTAATTACTCCTCGAGGGCCTGGCATCTTGAGCTTGAGATACGCATAGTGCGGCACCGCATTGAACTTTGCAAATGCGGTTCGCCCGAGCAGGGCATGATAGCCACTGCGAAACGGGACTATAACGAAGATTAACTCTTCGCTCTGGAAGTTATCCGGAGATCCGAAGACCACTTCAAGTGTTACTGAGCCTGTACAGTTGGCCTCTACACCTGGTATAACGCCTTTAAAGGTCGTTTTTGTGGGCTTAATCCTCGAGGGATCTATGCCCATTTTCCGCACTGTATCCTGATAAAGCAGGTTCATGCTACTTCCGCCGTCCATGAGGACTCTTGTGAAATGAAATCCGTCGATGATTGGGTCGAGAACCAATGCGGCGAAACCGCCGTGACGGATGCTAGTGGGGTGGTCCCTTCGATCAAAAGTGATCATGCAGGAGGACCATGGGTTGAACTTTGGGGCGACTGGCTCCATCGCGTATACGTCCCGTAGCGCACGCTTCCGTTCCTTCTTGGGAATGTGGGTTGCGTATATCATGTTCACCGTCCGCACTTGTGTGGGTAAACCCTTCTGTCCACTGTTGTTCGGCGGCCTGGGCTCCTCCTCGTCATCGCTATGCAGCCCCTTGTCTTTGTTTCGGATCTTAGCTTGCCTGCCTGCTTGAACACCCAGCAATCCCTGTTGGTGTGATTGGCTAGCCTTTCGGGGGTGCCATGTATCTGGCACAAGCGATCGAGTATTCGGTCCAAACTGGACGGGCCCTGAGTATTCTTTTTGAATGGCTTTTTCCGCTGACCGGATCTATAGCCTCTGAATCCGGCATTTACTGTTGTATCCTCGTTGTTGTCGCTGTTAACACGGCGCTTTTGTTTGTTCCGGCGTGTCCTGCCACTTTTATCCTTGGTATCCGAACTACCAGGGTTCTTTGATAAGTTGTTACTGCGAGCTAGCCCGCTGTCTTCTCCCGCACAAAAGCGGGTCATGAGTGTCGTGAGGGCTGCCATAGATTTCGGCTTTCCCTGTCCCAGGTGCCGGGCAAGCCATTCGTCGCGGATATTATGCTTGAAGGCTGCTAGGGCCTCAGCGTCCGGACAGTCGACTATCTGGTTTTTCTTTGTTAAGAACCATGTCTAGAATTGCCTGGCCGGTTCCTCTGGCTGCTGAATTATGTGGCTTAGGTCATCGGCATCCGGTGGTCGCACATAAGTGCCCTGGAAGTTGTCGAGGAATGCGGCTTCCAAGTCCTCCCAAGAACCGATTGAGTCTGCTGGCAAGCTGTTGAGCCAATGTTGGGCCGGCCCCTTGAGCTTGAGTGGGAGGTATTTGATGGCGTGTAGATCATCACCACGGGCCATGTGGATATGGAGGAGATTATCCTCGATCCAGACTGCGGGATCTGTTGTGCCATCGTATGATTCGATGTTTACGGGTTTAAAGCCCTCTGGGATTTTATGATCCATTACTTCATCTGTGAAGCATAGTGGGTGTGCGGCGCCTCTATACTGGGCTATATCACGACGCAGCTCAGAAGAGCTATGTCTGTTGTGTTCGGCCCAGCCGGATTTGTTGTATCCGGAATGAATATCTCCGTCACGTGCCGTAGGGTGCCTGCGCGATCCGTAGATCGATCTTGTTTGTCTTGCCTTATCTTCCAGTACGTCTCGCAGGTCTGGCGCGTTTTCCCGTGCCTTAGTTGAATGGCATCGGGGCATGGCTTGAGTGGAGGGTCGAGAGGCCTCTCTGTCGCGGCCGCGTGGTGGCCGGTCGGCCATGTCGTGCGCTGGTGATGTGGGTGCTTCCTCCTCTGATCGGGGTAGCGGCCTGCGCTTTGGGTAGTGCTTGGAGGGGCGTTCGAGTTCATACTCTTCGGCCGCAAGGACTTCAGTCCATCTGTCAGCTAGTAGATCTTGATCAGCTCTAAGCTGTTGTTGCTTTTTCTTGAGGCTGTTTGTCGTGGCTAAAAGCCTGCGTTTGAAACGCTCTTGTTCGGCGGGGTATGATGGCACGACGAATTCGTCGTCGTCGAGGCTTGCCTCTTCTTCGGAGGGAGGCAGGTAGTTATCATCCTCAACTTCTCGGTTTGCCGCTCTCTCATGAGGGCTGGCTTCTCCATCTTCCTGTGGCGAATCTTTCTGGAGGGGGTGTTCTTCGGCGCTATCCAGGGTAGTATTATCTCCCGTGCCAGAATCACCGTTTTTGCTTTGGCGGGATTTAGAGCGGCGCCGCTGACGCCGGCGCTTTGGCTGTTTCTTGGAGGTATCATCATCCGCTGTTCCATCACCATCTCCATCTTTTGGAGTGTCCACCATATATATATATATATCATATGACGAGGTGGCCTTCCAGCGCCCTATAGGTGCTGGTTGCTGTTCGTCTCTTGCATCGTCGTCCATACCGTCGATGTCTTCGGAGTCGAAGTCAAAGATGTCGGTTAAATCGTCGACAGCGGCTACAAAGTGGGTGGTGGGTGGGCTTTGAATTTCTTCATCGTCCGTATCCCATCCTCGCTGACCGTAGTTCGGCCAGGGCTCTCCTGATAAAGAGAGAGACTTGAGGGAATTCAGGATGTCGCCAAAAGGCGAGTGCTGAAAGATGTCCGCGGCGGTGAACTCCATGATCGGTGCCCAATCGGATTCGATCGGCAGGGGCGCGGGGGGTTCAGAGTCCGGAAAGGAGTCCGGATCCTCGGAGTCACGGGTCCTGCAGAGTGCGGGGCTGGCGTTCGGCTCGATCGCCTTTGAGATCGCAGCCCCCGAGGTGACGTCCAACCGATCATCCTCGATCGGTGCATCTGGCTCCGAATTGAGGGTTAGAGCCGGTGCGCTTGCGGCCTCCAGGGTATTGTCCGGCGGCAGAGCTAGATCATGCCCCGCGAGACAGTGCGGCGCGCTTGGCTGTGGCTCGAATCCGTCGAAGATCAAATCTCCGCGGATGTCTGCCGTGTAGTTTAGGCTTCCAAACCTGACCTGATGGCCAGGGGCGTAGCTTTCGATCTGCTCCAGATGGCCAAGCGAATTGGCCCGCAGTGCGAAGCCGCCGAAGACGAAGATCTGTCCGGGGAGAAAAGTCTCACCCTGGACCGCATCGTTGTTGATGATCAAAGGAGCCATCGAGCCCAAAAGCGACGACACAGAGGAACTCTCAATGAAAGCACCAATGTCGGTGTCAAAACCGGCGGATCTCGGGTAGGGGGCCCCAAACTGTGCGTCAAGGCCGGATGGTAACAGGAGACAAGGGACACGATGTTTTTACCCAGGTTCGGGCCCTCTCGATGGAGGTAAAACCCTACTCCTGCTTGATTAATATTGATGATATGGGTAGTACAAGAGTAGATCTACCACGAGATCAAGGAGGCTAAACCCGAGAAGCTAGCTTATGGTATGAATGTTGTATGATGGAGTTGTCCTACGGACTAGAACCCTCCGGTTTATATAGACACCGGATAGGGTTAGGGTTACAAAAAGTCGGTTACAATGGTAGGAGATCTTGAATATCCGCATCGCCTAGCTTGCCTTCTACGCCAAGGAAAGTCCCTTCTGGACACGGGACGAAGTCTTCAATCTTGCATCTTCATAGTCCTAGAGTCCTGCTGAAGGTATAGTCCGGCTATCCGAACACCCCCTAATCCAGGACTCCCTCACCCCCCTTCACCGGTATCACCTCTTACCGCGTTAGGGCACCCCTAGCACCGATACTTGTCATGTCATGCATCGCTATGCATCTGTTTGGTTAAATATTTATTGTTTCTTCCCCCTCTTCTCTCGCTAGACACCGAGACCGGCGCCGCTGCTACCCAGTACGACTACGGAGTTGACGACCCCTCTCTCTTGCCAGAGCAACCAGGCAAGCCCCCCGCCTTGATCACCAGATATCGCCTATTCTCTTCTATGCTGCTTGCATTAGAGTAGTGTAGCATGTTACTGCTTTCCGTTTATCCTATCCTGGTGCATAGCATGTCCTTGTTACTACTGTTGTTACCTTTACCTACAATCCTACATGCTTAGTATAGGATACTAGTTTTCCATCAGTGGCCCTACATTCTTGTCCGTCTGTTGTGCTATACTATCGGGCCGTGATCACTCGGGAGGTGATCACGGGTATATACTATACTTTATACAAGATACATGTGGTGACTAAAGTCGGGTTGGCTCGAGGAGTACCCGCGAGTGATTCACGGATTGGGGGCTGAAAGGACCTTTGTCCCAACGGCCCTCTGTGTGGATCTTTATGGCGGAGCGGCAGGGCAGGTTGAGACTACCTGGGTGAGAGGTGGACCTGGCCATGTTCGGCGTTCGCGAATACTTAACACGTTTAATGAGATCTTGGTATTTGATCTGAGTGTGGCTACTGGCCTATACGCACTAACCAACTACGCGGGAACAGTTATGGGCACTCGGCGTCGTGGTATCAGCCGAAGCACTTCGTGAAGTCAGCGACTGAGCGACGCACGCCAGATTGGACCGCGTAACGTGACTTCCGTTGGACTGGAGGTTGCTAGGTTTGCTTCCGGCCGCGTTCGCAATGTACAGGTGTGCTAAGGGCGATGGGCCCACACCCCTGTGCGCTTAGGTTTAGACCGGCGTGCTGACCTCTCTGTTGTGCCTAGGTGGGGCTGCGACGTGTTGATCTTCCGAGGCCGGGCATGACCCAGGAAAGTGTGTCCGGCCAAATGGGATCAAGCGTGTTGGGTTATGTGGTGCACCCCTGCAGGGAAGTTAATCTATTCGAATAGCTGTGATCTTCGGTAATAGGACGACTTGGAGTTGTACCTTGACCTTATGACAACTAGAACCGGATACTTAATAAAACACACCCTTCCAAGTGCCAGATACAACCCGGTGATCGCTCTCTAACAGGGCAACGAGGAGGGGATCGTCGGGTAGGATTATGTTATGCGATGTTACTTAGAGGACTTCAGTCTACTCTCTTCTATATGCTGCAAGACGGAGGCTGCCAGAAGCGTAGTCTTCGAGAGGATTAGCTATCCCCCTCTTATTCTGGCATTATGTAGTTCAGTCCACTGATATGGCCCTTTACACATATACCCATGCATATGTAGTGTAGCTCCTTGCTTGCGAGTACTTTGGATGAGTACTCACGGTTGCCTTGTTTCCCCTTTTCCACATTTCTCTACCCGATTGCTGCGACCAGACTGTGGAGTCCAGAAGCCAGACGCCACCATCGACGACGACTCCTTCTACTCTGGAGGTGCCTACTACTACGTGCAGTCCGCTGACGATGACCAGGAGTAGTTAGGAGGATCCCAGGCAGGAGGCCTGCGCCTCGTTCGATCTGTATCCCCGTTTGTGCTAGCCTTCTTAAGGCAAACTTGTTTAACTTATGTCTGTACTCAGATATTGTTGCTTCCGCTGACTCGTCTATGATCGGGCACTTGTAATCGAGCCCTCGAGGCCCCTGGCTTGTATTATGATGCTTGTATGACTTATTTTATTTGTAGAGTTGTGTTGTGATATCTTCTCGTGAGTCCCTGATCTTGATCGTACACGTTTGCGTGTATGATTAGTGTACGATTGAATCGGGGCATCACAAGTTGGTATCAGAGCCGACTGCCTGTAGTAATCCCCCTTCCACACTCCTTGGCTGAAGTCGAGTGTAGACTTTACAAAAAAAATTCTAACATGGTTGTGCGGCCCATGGGCCCACGTCGTCATTGGGTGGTATTAGGATCTTTTATTCCTCGTCTATACTCTGGGATTCTAATCTCTCTTCTATTCGGGTTAAAAGATTTTCTAAAAATCTAACTTTAGGTTCTCGAAAACACTTTCTCCCGGAGAGCCCCTCACTTCAGATAATCGCTGACTGCACCAGACGATTTCGAAGTTACTCTCCGATACTCTTTTGAGACTTTGTGCCCGTTGCTTTTGCAGTTCCTTGCCACCTGAATACCCCTATGGATAATTTCTTGCCCTTATCGAGTATCCGTTCATCCCCAGTTATTCATGTGTTTCACATTGGTCTTCGAAATACTATTTGATCCTCCAAAAATCCTTAATAGCTTGTTGCTCTGCAATACTTGTCTGCTTGCATTATGGATTCTTTCCATATGTCTGGTAATATTCGTTAGTATCCTTAGGCACCGTCATTTTGATCCTATTGATTCAACATGAGTGCGAATGCACGCAATCATCAGTTGATCCTTTTAAATTATCTTTCCGGCTCAGACGTCATTTTAAGCATGAGCTGGATCTCGACCAATCCAATTGTCGTTGATTGTACCCTAAGGCTATTCCACTTATCCATCCCTAATCAGAGCATTGCTTCTGGTCCCTTGATTTGGAAATCATAATTCCTTGCATTTGACATTTGAGTTAATCAGTTGTTTCTATAATCTGATCTCCTTGCATTCTTCTTCCTCTAGTTAAGTACCGATGCTCACGTCAGACCCCTTGTGGACCATCAGGTCCATTGTTGGATTTTATCCGTCAGCGTCCTTCATATTCAATAACTTTGTGAGACCTTCCCCTGATACATAATGCCTTTGGTAAATTGTATCCTCTGCTTTGTCAACCATGCTCTACCTCCGAGCTTGAGTTATTTACCCCTGAAGTTGATGGTATACGTTCCTAAGATGCCTTGATGGGTTGAACCTATGCCCTCCTTAATATGTGTGAACTCGAAAAGTTTCAAGAGTCATACTCTTCCAGTGTTTTGCTAGATAAAATTTAAACATTACAACTTCTCCGAAAAATGAGAAGTGAATGGAAGGTTATGCATTCAGGAAGTGGGAGTCGACCTTGAACCTTTGTGTTCATGCCCATGGACACGATGTATATCCTATCATGGAAGCTTCTTGAAATAATAACTATTCCCTTGGTATAAGTTCATCTTATATCTGGGATTTGATCATTTATGATCGTGGTTTTCGACCATGTTCTCCTTTAAATACCATTTCTCATGCAAGTTGAAGCACTTGTCTTCTACAGAGTAATACCCCGGTCCAACCTCTACTTTGATTTGTCATCGAGTATTACCCCCCTGGTATCTCAAGATTATCACGGAACTGCATAACTTCTTATGAGTTCTTCATCAAGTGCTACATTCTCATTGATTCCAATTTTTCACGGGCTCTGAGTTATTTAACACTCAAAGACACCGATAACTGACTCGAGTGTGCATCGCGATTAAGCAAGTCTTGGTAACCTTCATTACTTACGAGTTTGAACTCAATCACGTCATTCCTAGCCTGTTTGGCTATATCCTTGTCGTGCCGATTTTAACTGTGCTACCTGGTCCTCTTCCCAGAGCATAATTTTTGACAATGAGCTAAGCTTACGTCGATCTTCCTCATCATATCATTTCGCTTTGGACAACAAGCTTGTTTGGAGTTTGTGTCGTACCCTTGGTTCCATTAACCTTTAGCTTCATCATTCCCTTGACTTGATGTCATCGCCGATCTATTACATCTTCATGGAGCCTTTCGACAAAATTTGTCATGATCATCATCAGCATTCTGAGCACTTCCAGGATATCAGTTGAATTCATGTTGAGTAATACCATCCTTGCCCTCGATGATTTGTGTTATCCTCGACCACTTTATTGCCTTCCGTTCAACACAAAACTTGTTCGTGTTTTGTGTTATACCTTGAGTTCCTTGCTATCCAACGTTTGTTCTTCTTTAGCTTGGAATATTACCGCCTTTTATTGAAAAATGTCGTGGGAATTTCACCACCTCTTGAGAATTCTTGATACAAGTGATACTTCTCACCATCACCATTCCTTCTCGTTCCCTGTGTTCATTCTAACCGGGATTCCAACAAGGGAATGATGCTACTTGGGTTCTGTACTTCTAGCAAACTTATTACTTTGAAGTTAATGTTCGATAGTCCATTCTTAGACTATTGGTTATTAAATCACCATTCTAACATTGATCATGCTACCTATGCCCATATTTCGGGTGCACCTGTCAACCAATGTTTAACTGTGGATGTATTCCTCGAACATACATCATTATATCATTTGCTCTGACAAATGTTATCTCCTTGTTCACATAACTGTGGAAATCCATCTTAGTTAATTCTTGATGAATTGTCGCTGAGTCCATCAGCCATCTCCTCATCCTCTCCTTGGTTAAATGATGAACTCGTGATTCAGAACTTGCTTCCATAGTTCATTTCCTAAGAATATTACGATGTCACCTCGTCAATTGTGTTGCACCTTTTCTTCTCAAGCATCCTGGGTCTGAGGGATCCTTCCACCAATCGGATCTGAACCTCGGACAGATATGATGGTTGGAACATATTTCCAAGGGTTAAAACAATGGTCTTTATATGACTCAGTAAGGTGGTGTCATGCCTAGCACACCTGGCCGGAGGACCTAGTGTTATAGTTTCCTTTTTAACAGGGTTAACCATTCTTCCTTGAGGAAATTGAATGACTTGTTTAATAAGTTTTTCCGGATGGATCCTTTGTGTATCCAAGGTCTGACCTTTGCTTGAAGACCTTGTCAATGCTATCTCGAAGCATGTCTGTGTTACTCCGATCATCAATAAGAACATTTGAAGCCAAATGCTATCTTTTCTTTATCAATAATCCGAAACACCGCTGTATGGGTATTGTCATCAAATTCATCTCCCCTTACCTAAATGGTTTCTACTTTCTATCATGTCGTGGATATCTTGCTCTGATTGTCCTTGGGAAGGATATACCCCCGAAATATGTGTGTATACCCATTTTCCTTTCCATTGTTCTGTTTAAACCTGATAATCACTTTTCCTTTCCATTGGTTTGTTTAAACCTTCTTGTGATCTATATGATCTAAGCAGTAATATTCTCCTGATTATGTAAACACCTCGGTATGCAACTCTGTCAGTAAGAACCCGTTACTATTGTTGATGAAATTCAGGTATCCACCGATGGACGAGAACTTTGCCTAATGGTCCGCCTCGTTCAACGAGCAGGAAAATGGTTCTCTTCGTCCCTCACCCTTGGTACCGATGTTGTTGCCGACATAACTGACAGGCTATCCTCTGACATGCCTTGCTTACATGATCGTGCAAGACATTACTGCCCTTTCTACTTTTAACCCACACGGTGGGCCCATAACCCACAGTTTCACAGGATCGAAACCTGACTCTCCTGTACAACCCTGTTTCTCATGGTTTTCCCCCACACTTGGCTTCGTATTTAATTCACTGACCACCTTCCTAGTGCTCTATTCTGGTGTTAGACGCAATACTTACTTCCGCTGCTCTGAACCCCTTTCTCACTCTGGTTCAGACTTCGAGCAACTATCTATCCGCTTGGAGCCCCTTATTGTACCTTCGTACCTTACTCTCGATGTATTTATATGTTCAACTCGAGAGATAATCGTATGCTCATTTCATAGGTTAACCCCAGATTGTTTCCCTCAAAAGCATTATGTCATAGCTGAGCTGCCCCTTATCCTTTCGTAAGTACGATGGAGTTCCCGAAGAAAGGACGACAACTTTATCATGATACATTGGAATAAAGAATTGAAGACATCAATGAAAGGGATTAACTACTTGAGAAGATTCGTTAGAATATCGTAACCAGAACTTTCCCCCTTACTCCCCTCTTAAATCTCGGGACGAGATTTCTTGTAGTGGAGGAGAGTTGTGACGCCCGGGTAATTAAGCTACAGTAACCCTCTGGTAATGATGTCACGTCACCTCGTTTTCTGTTTTTGATCTTGGGTCAGTTCGAAACCCAGTTCAACTTTCGAATTTAAAACATACGCAAACAATAAAGGTTTTCAAATATTAAAACCAAATTGTTCTCGTTGTGACAAATAATGCATAAGTAATAAAGGTGGAGAAACCAACATATTTAAAGGTGTTTGAGTGTCTTAAAATAAATAAAACAGTAGCAAAAGAATTAATTGAACGCCTTCTATAATTAATAAAATGTTAAACTATTTTAATTGAAGGTCTAAACTTTTTGTAGTAGAGGTATAATTAATTATACAAATTTAGGCACAACAGTTGTGATTTATAAAACTAAATAAAATAAGATAGTAAAAGAACAAAAATAGAAAACGAGACAAATAGAAAAAAAATAAAGAAATGGGGCAAAGCCACCCCCCTCTACTTGGGCCAAATGGCCCCTCTGTCCATATAGGCCAACCAGGCCAGCGGCCGGCCCACCCTCGCTTCCCCTCTCCCCCCGTAACCCTAACCAACCAACCGCAACACCCCACTCCCCCCACTCACACCCCACTCTCCCTCTCCTCCCCCCCCCCCCGATCTGGATCGGGGGCAACAGCGCCTCTCGCCGCACGCCCAGACCCCGCCACCTCGTCCCTACACCCCGCCCCCGGCGTCGCCCATCTCCGCCATCGCCTCCCCGTCTCCTCCCCACGCTGGACCTCCTCCTCGACGGCCTCCCAACGCCATGCCGCGCCCCGTCGCCGCTCAATGTCCCGGACGCCGTCACCGGACCCCGGCGCTGCCCTGAGCCACAACGACGGCCAGCCTCCCCACCGGTCTGCCTCCTCACCGCACGTCGTCCCCGACGACCTCCTCGACCCCCGCTGCCCGAATCCCTACCGCCCTTGTGAGCTTCCCTCCTCTTCCCTTTTCCCTCTGCTCGCCGCGTCGCTCGGAGCCGCGGCCCGCGCCTCGCCCTCCCCCCATCTCCGTCGCGCTCCAGCGCTCGCCCGTGGCTCGCCGCACATCCCCTGTCCCTGCGCCGTTCACGCCTCCCCTGCTCGCCACGCTCGATGCGCCACCGCGCGCACACGCGCCCGCCGACGGCCCCTTCACCGCAGATGCCCGCGCCCCGGCCGCCCGCCTCTCCTTGCCGTGGCCAAGCCCGCTAGCAGGTGCGGCTTGCCGTCCACACCCGCCTGCTTCTGCCCCTCCTGCCGCGTCGGCCTGCAGTGGCGTCCCCCGCCTCGTGCCGCTGCTCCCCCTCCCCTACAGTAGTGGCCGCTCTCTACGGTGGCCGCTGGCGCCTCCCCGCTGTCGCGCCCTACGGCCGGCGTCCCCTTGCGGCGACCGCTCGCGCCTCGCCGCAGGCCACTGCCTTGCGGTCGCGGTCCCCTCCACTCGCCATGGGCCGCACCATGCTGCCCAGCGCTGGCCCCCGCTCGGGCTGCGGTCGCGCCCGAGACCAGCACCCGTGACACTGCGCGCCCGCTAAGGACACCCCTGCCTATGACAGGGGGGCCCACCACCAGAACGTTTAAAAAGAATAACTAATAATAATACTACTACTACTACTAATAATAATAAACTTAATTAATTATGTTTAATTAACCTAGTTAAACTAATTGAACTTAGTTATCTGATGTGTCTATGACATGGGGACCCACTAGTCAGGTTGACTAGTCAAACTTTGACTGCTGACTGGGCTGCTAACTCAGCCCCTGTCCCCACCAGTCAGCCCCATTGTACACCTCTGGGTACACTTATGTGTACCCATAGCATTTAACATTTAATTTTCAAAATAAAATAATTTAGAAAATGAATTAAAACTACAAAAATTAATATAAAATAATTCATAGCTCGGATGAAAAAACTTTGTACATGAAAGTTGCTCAGAACGACGTGACGAACCCGGATACGCAGCCCGTTCGTCCGCCACGCACCCCTAACATATCAAACTCGCAACTCTTCCCCCTCCGGCTCCTTTGCCCGAAAACGCGAAACACCGGGGATACTTTCCCGGATGTTTCCCCCCTTCATCGGTATCTCCTCTTACCGCGTTAGGGCACCCCTAGCACCGATACTTGTCATGTCATGCATCGCTATGCATCTATTTATTAAATATTTATTGTTTCTTCCCCCTCTTCTCTCGCTAGACACCGAGACCGGCGCCGCTGCTACCCAGTACGACTACGGAGTTGACGACCTGTCGGGGCGGACGGGCGTCCCCCCGCGAGCACCTATGGGGCCGGAGCCCCTTTCGTTGTCCGGCAAGGGGGGCGGAGGGAGCGCAGAGAGCAGATCGAGGCGGGCACACGGGCGGTTTACCCAGGTTCGGGCCGCGATGGACGCGTAAAACCCTACTCCTGCTTAGTTGTATTGAACTGGGGAGCTCGGGAGCTTGGAGAGCTAGCTGCACCGAGCGTATGGCTGTCTGGATGCCGATTCTCCGAACCCCGGAACCCCTTCTACGTTGCACACGGGCCTCCTTTTATAGCGCAAAGGGGTCACCGACAGGTGTCAACGTAAGAGAAAGGGGTAAAAGTGTAAAAGGGGTGGTAGTTGTAATAGTGCGGGAACGGTGGTGCTATAGTGCGGCACAGTGTTATCATACCTACTTCTGACGGTAGGGGACAAGGGCATTAAATGCCCGTCACGGTCGCCCGGACAGCACCGAGGCGGACCGTTAGGTGCGCCACCGTTCGCCACGATGGCGGCTGCATGCCGCCGCATGCCCCAGGCTGCGCGGTGCCTCGCCACGTGCCCTCGGGGGAAGCCCCGGAGCGACGCGTGGGCGGGCGAGCTGGAGCGCAGTCTTGAGGTGGCGATCTTGCCGCGGCAAGTGGCTTGCCGCGGGGGTCGTCTTCCTGTGCCTGATAGCGTGCCAGCTATCAGGCCTTGCCGGGGCGCTTAGCGCGCCACGGCGGGCTTCTCTTGTGGTGTCTGGGTTCGGCCTTCCCGACAAGCTCCTCTTGTCGGGGGCTCGATCTTCTGTCTCGTTATACTTTGTTCTTGGATGGCCTTACATGGGCTCAGTCGTCCCGGCAAGCTCCTCTTGCCGGGGTCTTGTCTTCTTGGCCCGGCAAGCTCCTCTTGCCGGGGGCCTTGTCTTCTTGGCCCGGCAAGCTCCTCTTGCCGGGGGCCTTGTCTTGAATGCTTGGTCTTCTCTTGGCGCTTCCGGGGCGGGCCTTGCCGCAGGGTGCTACGACTGTCCGTGCACAAGTCTGGGGTACTAAGGTACCCCTACTTTAGTACACCGACAGGAGCCCCCGGGCCTGGGCCACACATGGTGCCGAGCGTTGTTGGGCCAGGCCCTAACGGTGCACGGGCACGCATGGCCTTGGTCGCGCTGCTCCTTAACTCCGCATCCGCCGCGCCTTCCCCAGGCGGCGCGCGCTTACCGCGGCGTCGTGGGGGCGAAAACGCCCGTTCCCTCTTTAAGTGGAGGGAGGTGCGGAGGCGCGGCTCAATAAATGAACGGGGGTGGGGCGCGGTTTTCGAGGCGTCCGTTCCCCATAGTTACGGGATGGGGAGAGGTCGTCCCACCCGTCGCCTCGGTTCTGCGCGCCCACCACGCGGTCCTCATGCACTCGGAGTCGCGGCGGCGGAGGCAGGGAGTCGGGCCGGCGCGGGCCGATGCAGTGGGTCGGCCCCAGTCGCCTGCCCTTCCTCCGCTTCTATTGGAGGAGCGGGGCGGCCGCGGTCCCACTCCGCTCCTTTATAAGGAGCGAGAGGGGGCGACGGAAATACGCACTCCATCTCCTTCCTCCTTCTGCTTCTGGTTTCCTTCCCCCATCTGCGATGGAGGGGGGGAACCCTGGTTCTTCTTCGGTTGCCGCGAGGGTGTCTGCTCGGCAACGCGCCCCTCCTCCCCTTGCGCCCGCGGCGGCGGAGCCGATCGTCGGGGGAAGAGGGAGAGGGCGAGGTCGCGGATGAGGTCGTGGACGGGGCCGAGGCGCTCGGGGCGGACGGATCGGTGCGCCGCCCTTGCCCCCGCCAGCGGCTCCGTTCCTTCCCGCGGTCCATCTCGGGGACGACCCCTGTGAGTTCATTATCAGGCTGCGCCGGGCGCCTCGTCGCCACCTCCGGCTTCCCGCTCCATTCGCGAACGTGTTGGAGGTGGAGCAGCCTGAGACGCTAAACCTGCGCATGAGGGGCTGCGGGATCAGCGGGACGCGAGTCCACGTCGAGTCCCGAGCCCCCGGCGTGGTGTGTCTGGGCCGCGGGTGGAAGACGTTCGCCCGGATACACAGCTTGACGGAGGGGTTCACCCTCCACTTCAAGCTAGTGGGGGAGGACCTCCTCTCCGTCAAGGCCTTCTGGGGCTTCGGTATCCGGGCCCGGTGCTGCGAAGATAGCTCCTCCGACAGCGAAGGCTCCTCCTCGAGCGAGAGTGACGAGGAGGGGAGCGACAGCGACGACGAGGGGAGCAGCCGCCGGGATGACGGGTACGACTAGGCGTCGGCCGCAGCTCCGGGTGGCGCCGGCGGCCCCATCGACCGCGCCGGGCTCCGTGAACTCCCCGGGGTCGTCTCCTTGGGCGACTGGCGTAGGGGGGGCTGCTGAGGAGGACAGAGGGCGGACGTCGAAGGCCGCGAAGTCGGAGTACGGGCCGACTTCGACAGCTGGCTGACGCTCCGGTGCCTCGTGTTCCAGATGCGCCCCAGACGCCGTCATCACCCTTGCTCTCGGTGACGACCACCGGGGTCTTCTCTTCGGCCCGGCAAGCTCCTCTTGCCGGGGGGGGCTTGATCTCCTCGGGCGGCCGGAGTGGCGAGGCTGCGGAAGAGGAAGAGGCTGGCGGCAAGGCCGCTGCCTCATCTTCCAGCTCTGCCTCCGGCGCCTCCGTCTTCTTCAGCCTCCGGAGACCCCCGGGCGGAGCCCCCGGATCTTCTCTTGGTGCCTTCTGCCACCCGTAGCTCATCTAGGTGCCCCTTTCGCCCTCTTCGCCTACTTGCCCTACCTCCTGGGGAGAGAGACAAGAAAGGGATTACGGGCACCTTATCTCTTTTCAGCTCGTAAGCCTTTGGGCCTTAGTTGCGTTTAAGCCTTGTAATCCCTCTTTTCATGTTTTTCATTCTCTCTGAACTGTACCTGAGTGGAATGTTTTTAATGAAAAGGGGATGTTTGCCGGATCATTTGTCTCGCGGGTGGAAACCGCGGTAGGGAACGAATCCTTTACATCGTTAAGATAGACAGTTTCTCGCCCGGCAATACGCCCAGCCGATCCCCCGCACTGCTCGGCCTTTCTCACGCCCTTGGCGGAGGCGGGGAGCAGGTGGGTTCCGGCCCCTCGCTTCCCTCCCCCTTGCTGCCGCGGCTGCTATCGCAACGGGCCCCAGGAACGCGCTCTGGGGCTTGCCGCTAAGAGAGCACGGTAGCTTTTCGGGAGGGAAGGAGGCTTTCAAATTCCACAGTCCATAAGAGAATGCATGATGAGGGATGCAAAAAACTTATCTGAGGTTGCGGCCCCCGGCGACTCTGGCCCGCCGGGGGGCAGGTGTTGGCTCGTCCTTCTCCTCTTCCTTGTCCTCGAGCGGCCCGGCAAGGACATTCAATTCCTGCGAGCCAAAAAGGGGAAGGATGGGAAAAAGACGCGGACTCGACCTCTAAGTTAGGGGTTAGCGACAGTTAGGAACTGACAACCCTAACCAAGGACGAGACTCTGACTCAGCATGCATGCTAAAATCTAGGGCGCCAGCGCTTCTTTATCTTCGGCCAGGGGCTTCGCCTGGCTTTGTACGAGGGCTTAAATGCAACATCGGCAAGGCCTGCACAAACCGGTGGTTGCCGGAGCGGATCACGGCAACCGCGCCTTATGGGCGAAACTTGCGAAGATGCTCTATGTTCCCAGGAGTTGCTCACTGGTAGGCCCTCTTCGGTCTTGAGGCGGACAGCGCCGGGCCTCGCGACTCGTCTCACCCGATAAGGGCCTTCCTGCTTCGGCGTCGACTTGTTATAATTCTTGGCCGACTGAACGTGCCTAAGAACAAGGTCGCCTAACAGGGCAACTTTATCTGGTGCCAGGGGCTTCGCCTGGCTTTGTACAAGGGGTTACATGCAGCAGCGGCAAGGCCTGTACAAACCGATGGTTGCCGGAGCGGGTCACGGCAACCGCGCCTAGTGGGCGGAACTCGCGAAGATGCTCTATATTCCCAGGAGTTGCTCACTGGTAGGCCCTCTTCGGTCTTGAGGCGGACAGCGCCGGGCCTCGCGACTCGTTCCACCCGACAAGGGCCTTCCTGCTTCGGCGTCAACTTGTTATAATTCTTGGCCGACTGAACGTGCCTAAGAACAAGGTCGCCTAACAGGGCAACTTTATCTGGTGCCAGGGGCTTCGCCTGGCTTTGTACAAGGGGTTACATGCAGCAACGGCAAGGCCTGTACAAACCGATGGTTGCCGGAGCGGGTCACGGCAACCGCGCCTAGTGGGCGGAACTCGCGAAGATGCTCTATATTCCCAGGAGTTGCTCACTGGTAGGCCCTCTTCGGTCTTGAGGCGGACAGCGCCGGGCCTCGCGACTCGTTCCACCCGACAAGGGCCTTCCTGCTTCGGCGTCAACTTGTTATAATTCTTGGCCGACTGAACGTGCCTAAGAACAAGGTCGCCTAACAGGGCAACTTTATCTGGTGCCAGGGGATTCGCCTGGCTTTGTACAAGGGGTTACATGCAACAGCGGCAAGGCCTGTACAAACCGATGGTTGCCGGAGCGGGTCACGGCAACCGCGCCTTATGGGTGAAACTTGCGAAGATGCTCTATGTTCTAGGAGTTGCTCACTGGTACGCCTTCTTCGGTCTCGAGGCGGACAGCGCCAGGCCTCGTGACTTGTCTCACCCGATAAGGTCCTTCCCACTTTGGCGTCAACTTGTTGGAATTCTTGGCCGACTGAGTGCGCCGAAGAACAAGGTCGCCCTCTTCGAGACTCCTGGCCTTGACCTTGCGGCTATGGTAGCGACGCAAGGCTTGCTGGTATCGAGCGGCTCGTACCGCAGCCTGGAGACGTCCTTCCTCAAGGAGCAGCGCGTCATCTTGGCGCAGCCGCTCTTGCTCGAGCTCGTCATAAGCGAGCACCCGAGGAGATCCGTATACGAGTTCCGTGGGGATAACTGCTTCCGCTCCATAGACTAGAGCAAAAGGTGTCTGTCCGGTGGCTCGACTTGGTGTCGTCCTGATTGACCACAGAGCCGCCGGCAGCTCCTCAATCCAATTTCTTCCGCACTTGTGCAGCCTGTCGAAGGTCCTGGTCTTGAGTCCGCGCAGCACTTCAGCGTTGGCCCTTTCTGCTTGACCGTTGCTCCTGGGGTGAGCAACCGAAGCGAAACAGACCTTGGCGCCGAGATCCTGGGCGTATTGCATGAAGGCGCGACTTGTAAATTGTGTCCCGTTGTCGGTGATGACTCTGTTGGGGATTCCGAAACGGCAGACGATCGACCGGAAGAACTTGACTGCTGACTGCGCGGTCACCTTCCTCACTGGCTCCACTTCTGGCCACTTCGTGAACTTGTCGATTGCAACGTACAAGTACTCGAAGCCCCCGACGGCTCGGGGAAAAGGGCCGAGGATATCGAGCCCCCAGACCGAGAAGGGCCAGGACAAAGGGATTGTTTGGAGAGCTTGAGCTGGCTGATGAATCTGTTTTGCATGGAACTGGCACGCTTCACACTTGGTTACTAGTGCAGTTGCATCTTGGAGGGCTTCTTGCCAGAAGAACCCTTGCCGGAAGGCTTTCCCGACAATTGCTCTTGCGCCAATGTGATGGCCGCACATGCCTCCGTGTATCTCTGCCAACAGCTTCTGTCCGTCTTCCCTGGAGATGCACTTCAATCTGACACCGTTGAGTCTCCTTCTGTACAGCTCGTTGTCCACGAACTGGTACATACTTGACTGCCTGGTGATCTTCTCCACCTCTTCTGGGTCGTCGGGAAGTTCTCCAGTTTGCAGAAAACGGACGATCTGCCGTGCCCATGCCGGAGCCCGGGGCTCGACGGCAAGGACTAAAGGCATGAAGGCCGCTGCGGGGACCCCGGCTTCTACGGCAAGAACCTCTGGTTCAGCCGGAGCCGGTGATCCCCCGGCAAGCTTGCCGGGGCAAAGCTTGTCGGGAACCTCCGCTTCCACTGGACGGACCCTCGGACCCGCAGGAGCGGACTGTTCCTCAGCGTTCAGACTGCTGATCCGCTCGCCGGAGCAAGGCTTATCGGGGACACCTGCTTCGACTGGACGGATCCTTGGATCCGCAGGAGCGGGCTGTCCCTCGGCGTTCAGGCTGCTGATCAGCCCGCTGGAGCGAGGCTTACCGGGGACACCGGCTTCGACTGGACGGATCCTGGGATCCGCAGGAGCGGGCTGTCCCCCGGCGTTCTGGTTGTTGATCTTGGGGACCTTGGCGGCGGTCTCAGGGAGGTCCGCCTGCGAGTAGTCGCCGGAGACCAACTTCCTTTTCTTGGACTGCCCAACTGATGGTGTAACGGATGGTTGAGTCAGCTTGAGCAAGAAGGTCCCTGGTTCCACAGGTAACTTCAGCGAAGCACACTTCGAAAGGCCGTCTGCTATCTCATTCTGAGCTCTCGCGACGTGCTCCATTTGCAGCCCTTCAAAGTGTTCTTCCAGCTTCCTCACTTCATCTACGTAAGCTTCCATCAGAGGGCTCTGGTAGCTCTTGTTGACTTGCCGGACCACCAGTTGAGAATCTCCCCGCACGATCAGCTTTCTGATCCCAAGTTCGGCCGCAATCCTGAGGCCGGCGAGCAAGCCTTCATACTCAGCAGTATTGTTGGTAGCTTGCTCTCTTGGGAAGTGCATCTGGATAACATACTTGAGGTGCTCTCCGGTGGGCGCGATGAGTACCACGCCAGCACCGGCGCCTTGCAGCGAAAAGGCACCATCGAAGTACATTACCCACTCGCTTGTTGCTCCTTGTACGGGCGCGCTTGTTTCTTGGCCTTCTCCATCTGGCGTCGGGGTCCACTCAGCTATGAATTCTGCCAAAGCTCGGCTCTGTATGGTTGAAGTACTTTCAAACTTGAGCCCGAAGCTCGACAGCTCCAGTGCCCACTCGACGATCCTGCCTGTTGCCTCTGGATTGTGCAATATCCTCCTCAGCGGAAAGCGAGTGACTACTGTTATCTCATGCGCTTGGAAGTAATGGCGCAACTTTCTCGAGGCCATGAGGAGGCCGAAAAGCAATTTCTGCACCCCGGAGTATCTTTATCTAGCCCCCTGCAAGAGGGAACTTACAAAATACACCGGGCGCTGCACCATCTTCTTCCGCGCTCCGTCCTGTTCCTGCGCAGGGTGGCCCTTGTCGGGGCCAGAGCTTGCTGGAGCAGCCCCCCGCTCGTCGCTGGACTCGCTTGTAGGTGGTATAGGCTCCTCGTCGGCCTCCCTCTCCGCCACTAACGCAGCACTAACCACCTGGTTGGTTGCCGCTAGGTATAGCAACAACTTCTCCTGTGGTCTAGGTGCGACAAGTATTGGAGCGGAGGATAGGTACCTTTTCAAATCTTGCAGCGCTGCCTCCGCTTCTGGAGTCCACTGCATGGGACCTGCCTTCTTCAAGATTTTAAAGAAGGGCAGGGCGCGTTCTGCAGACCTTGAAATGAACCGACTGAGGGCGGCCACACAACCTGCAAGCTTTCTGACGTCCTTGACGCGCTCTGGGGCTTCGATCTGCTCGATGGCTTTGATCTTGTCGGGATTAGCTTCAATCCCCCTCTGTGACACAAAGAACCCGAGAAGCTTGCCGGAGGGGACCCCGAAAACGCACTTCTCGGGGTTCAGCTTGAGCTGTATCTTGCGCAAGTTCTGAAATGTCTCTTCCAGATCTTGGACCAGGGTTTCCTTGCTCCTGCTCTTCACTATGATGTCATCCATGTAGGCCTCCACGTTCCTATGGATCTGCGGCTCGAAAGCAGAGTGCACTACCCTTGCAAACGTTGATCCCGCATTCTTCAGTCCAAACGGCATGCGTATGAAGCAATAGGTGCCGCACGGAGTGATAAATGCGGTCTTCTCTTCATCTTCCTTGGCCATAAAGACTTGGTGGTAGCCTGAATATGCATCGAGAAAAGAGAGTAGCTCACATCCGGCAGTGGAGTCAACAATCTGGTCAATGCGCGGCAAGGGAAATGGATCTTTGGGACATGCTTTATTCACGTCGGTGAAGTCTATGCACAGTCTCCACTTCCCATTGGCTTTGCGCACGACGACCGGATTGGCCAGCCACGTTGGATGGATCACACCTCTCACTAGGCCTGCTGCCTCTAGCTTCTTGATCTCTTCGCTGATGAATTCCTGGCGCTCCACGGCTTGCTTTCTCACTTTCTGCTGGACGGGTCGCGCGTGAGGACAGACAGCGAGCTTGTGCTCAATCACCCTCCTGGGAACACCGGGGATGTCGGACGGTTGCCATGCAAACACGTCGTCATTCGCCCGCAGGAAGGCGACGAGCGCGCTTTCCTATTTGCTGTCAAGCGTGGCACTGATGGTGAAGGTACCGCCAGTGCCGTCCTCCTTGGCGGACACCTTCTTGGTTGCCGGAGGAGCGGTCATTCCCTTCCTGTACTTGCCGGCGGAGCTCGATGGAACGTCCTCGACGGCGGCGCGGCACTCCGAAGAGGTGCGGTTGCCGGAGTGGGCCCCAGAGCACTTATCGGGCTTGGTCTTTGTCTTCTTCCCCCCGGGGGCTTCAGCGGCAAGTGTGTCCTTCTCTGCCGCGGCTGCTACATCCCGGTAGATCTTGTCGGCGCAGATAAGCGCATCCTTTTTGTCGCCATGGATAGTGATGACGCTTATCGGCCCCGGCATCTTGAGTACGTTGTAGGCGTGGTGGGAAGCCGCCATGAACTTGGCGAGAGCGGGACGGCCGAGGATCCCATTGTATGGTAACGGGATATCGGCGACGTCGAACGTGATACGCTCAGTCCTGAAGTTAAGCTCGCCGCCAAAGGTCACCGGCAGAGTAATCTTCCCCTTGGGCTTGCTCCTCCCCGGGTTGATTCCTTGGAAGGATCCGGTCTCTTCGAGCTCGCCGTCTGGGATCTGGAGTTTCTTGATCACAGCGGAGGAGATCAAGTTCAGCCCGGCCCCGCCGTCTACCAACATTTTGGTGACCTTGAGGTTGCGGATGGTGGGTGAGACCAGCATCGGCAAGCACCCGACCGCGGTTGTGCGGTCGGGGTGATCCTCAAGATCGAAAATGATGGGCGTGCTGGACCATTTGAGGAGCCTGCGCGACTCCACGGGCGGCTCTGCTGCGTTCACCTCTCGCGCCCACCGCTTAAGCTGGCGGTGGGAGGTGTGCAGAGAGGCGCCGCCGTCAACGCAAAGGACCTCCGTGGCCTTCTGGAACTCCTGCTCGCTGTTATCTTCGTCTTCCACGTCTTCGTCTTCGTCTTCGTCATCCTCGTCGCGGCCCCGGGGAGGCCGATCGCCTTGCCGCTGCTTGGCCTTGCCGCGGCGTCCTCCCCGGCCGACGGGCGGCCGCTTCTTGCTTGGTTCGCCACCCCCACCCTGGGCCTTCCCCTTGTCGCGCCTCTCGTACTCAGCCTTCTGCTGCACGACGAGGTACTCGACGCTTTTGCAGTTGGAGAGATCGTGGCCCTTGGTGCGGTGGATCTTGCAGTATCGCTTGTCGGAGCCGTCCTGCTTGTCGGCTGCCGCCACGGGGGCAGGCTCCTTGCCGGAGCCGCCAGCCTGCGTTTGCTTGGCGGGAGCCTCCTTGCCGGACCCCTCGACGGCAAGCACCTCTTTCCTGTTCTTCCTCCTATTATTCCGCCGCTGGCTCCTCTTCGCCGGGGCGGTGTCGTCACTGTCGCTTTCTCCTGCGCCAGCATCCTCCCCGGGGAGTTTCCTCCCCTCCTCCGCGCGCGCGCACTTGTCAGCCAAGGCATATAGCTCGCTGACGTCCTGGATCTTGGTCATGGCCATCTCTTCACGCATGCGGCGGTTACGCACGTTCTGGTGGAACGCGCTGATAACCGCGGCAGGGTGAACGTCGGGGATGTTGCGATGCACGCGGCTGAAGCGCTGGATGTACTTGCGCAGGGGTTCTCCTTCCTTCTGGGCTAGGATGTGGAGGTCGCTATCCTGGCCATGAGGTTTGTGGCCGCCTGTGAAGGCGCCAACAAACTGATGGCAAAGATCCGCCCAGGAAGAGATGGAGCCTTCCGGCAAGTGCATAAGCCACGAACGAACGTTCGGCTTAAGCACGAGCGGGAAGTAGTTCGCCAATATCCTCTCGTCGCGCCCCCCGGCAGCTTGTACGGCGATTGTGTAGATGCTGAGAAACTCCGAGGGGTGCGTCCTGCCGTCGTACTTCTCCGGTACGTCGGGCTTGAAGTTCTTCGTGCTGGGCCACCGGACGCGTCGCAGCTCGCGGGTGAACGCAGGGCAACCTGCCGCGTACGGTAAGTCACCTGGTTCACCGGGCGCGTGCGCGTCGACAGCGTTCCCAGCCCGCTGGTCTGATTGCCGCCGAGTTTCTCGGCGGCGCTCAATCCTTGTTCGAGCGTCTTCTTGCTGCCGCTCGTCGAGGACTTGGCGCTGGTCCCGGTGAGTCCGCGGGTCCGACGACGCTGTGGAGCCATCGTCGGCGTTGTTCCAGCGGGGCGGCGTCTTCTGCTTCTGCGCCGGGGAGTGCATGGTGGTCGCACCTCCGGCGGTCTTGTCGCCGTCGGCCTTCGTCTTCTCGACCTGCCGGGGCCGTGAGGTCGCCGGCCGCTGCGGCGTGTCGTTGTTGGCGAAGGCGATCAGGCTCTGGATGGTGGCCCTCCAGCTTTCGGCCTTGCCAGCCGCTGGAGGGTAGTCGAGGAGCAGTTGCGCTCTCGCGAGCGCTTCTGCCGGAGTGGAGGGGAGCGGGGGCGAGTGGCGCGAGGAGCGGGATGCGCTCGGACTCCTAACAATGTTAGAAAGAGCGGGGTCCCTCCCCGGCGCCTTCGCCTTGCCCGTGCCCGGACGGGGGCCCGTGGCGTCCCGCGAACCTCCTGTTTGCCCTTGTTCCAGCAAGCGGATGCCACCTCCCGTGGCATGGCGCTGCTGGGTCGTCGTTTGAAGGGACGGATGCGGCGCGTCCTCGGAGGCCGAGGCTCGGTCGTCCTCCCTGTTCTTGGATTTGGTGGCACCGCGAGTGTTCTCGCCGGTGGCCACCCCTCCGACGGCGTCTCCCCCGCCCACCGTTGGCTCCGGTAGCGGTGGGAGTGACGCGGACGGGCCCGCGGCCTCCGAAGCCTTCTTCTTCGGGGCCATGGTGTTGATGAAGCTAGCGAGTTCGGAGAAGCTGACGAAGAGCGCGCTCGCGCGAACGCAGGATCTGATCCGCACAACCTCGACGCTCCCCCTACCTGGCGCGCCAAAGATGTCGGGGCGGACGGGCGTCCCCCCGCGAGCACCTATGGGGCCGGAGCCCCTTTCGTTGTCCGGCGAGGGGGGCGGAGGGAGCGCAGAGAGCAGATCGAGGCGGGCACACGGGCGGTTTACCCAGGTTCGGGCCGCGATGGACGCGTAAAACCCTACTCCTGCTTAGTTGTATTGAACTGGGGAGCTCGGGAGCTTGGAGAGCTAGCTGCACCGAGCGTATGGCTGTCTGGATGCCGATTCTCCGAACCCCGGAACCCCTTCTACGTTGCACACGGGCCTCCTTTTATAGCGCAAAGGGGTCACCGACAGGTGTCAACGTAAGAGAAAGGGGTAAAAGTGTAAAAGGGGTGGTAGTTGTAATAGTGCGGGAACGGTGGTGCTACAGTGCGGCACAGTGTTATCATACCTACTTCTGACGGTAGGGGACAAGGGCATTAAATGCCCGTCACGGTCGCCCGGACAGCACCGAGGCGGACCGTTAGGTGCGCCACCGTTCGCCACGATGGCGGCTGCATGCCGCCGCATGCCCCAGGCTGCGCGGTGCCTCGCCACGTGCCCTCGGGGGAAGCCCCGGAGCGACGCGTGGGCAGGCGAGCTGGAGCGCAGTCTTGAGGTGGCGATCTTGCCGCGGCATGTGGCTTGCCGCGGGGGTCGTCTTCCTGTGCCTGATAGCGTGCCAGCTATCAGGCCTTGCCGGGGCGCTTAGCGCGCCACGGCGGGCTTCTCTTGTGGTGCCTGGGTTCGGCCTTCCCGACAAGCTCCTCTTGTCGGGGGCTCGATCTTCTGTCTCGTTATACTTTGTTCTTGGATGGCCTTACATGGGCTCAGTCGTCCCGGCAAGCTCCTCTTGCCGGGGTCTTGTCTTCTTGGCCCGGCAAGCTCCTCTTGCCGGGGGCCTTGTCTTCTTGGCCCGGCAAGCTCCTCTTGCCGGGGGCCTTGTCTTGAATGCTTGGTCTTCTCTTGGCGCTTCCGGGGCGGGCCTTGCCGCAGGGTGCTACGACTGTCCGTGCACAAGTCTGGGGTACTAAGGTACCCCTACTTTAGTACACCGACACGACCCCTCTCTCTTGCCAGAGCAACCAGGCAAGCCCCCCCCCCCTTTATCACCAGATATCGCCTATCCTCTTCTATACTGCTTGCATTAGAGTAGTGTAGCATGTTACTGCTTTTCGTTTATCCTATCCTGGTGCATAGCCTGTCCTTGTTACTACTGTTGCTACCTTTACCTGCAATCCTACATGCTTAGTATAGGATGCTAGTTTTCCATCAGTGGCCCTACATTCTTGTCCGTCTGCTGTGCTATACTATCGGGCCGTGATCACTCGGGGGGTGATCACGGGTATATACTATACTTTATACATGATACATGTGGTGACTAGAGTCGAGTCGGCTCGAGGAGTATCCGCGAGTGATTCACGGATTGGGGGCTGAAAGGACCTTTGTCCCAACGGCCCTCTGTGTGGATCTTTATGGCGGAGCGGCAGGGCAGGTTGAGACTACCTGGGTGAGAGGTGGGCCTGGCCCTGTTCGGCATTCGCGGATACTTAACACGTTTAACGGGATCTTGGTATTTGATCTGAGTCTGGCTACTGGCCTATACGCACTAACCAACTACGCGGGAACAGTTATGGGCACTCGGCGTCGTGGTATCAGCCGAAGCACTTCGTGACGTCAACGACTGAGCGGCGCGCGCCAGATTGGACCGCGTAATGTGACTTCCGTTGTACTGGAGGTTGCTAGGTCTACTTCCGGCCGCGTTCGCAACGTGCAGGTGTGCTAAGGGCGATAGGCCCAGACCCCTGTGCGCTTAGGTTTAGACCGGCGTGCTGACCTCTCTGTTATTCCTAGGTGGGGCTGCGACGTGTTGATCTTTCGAGGCCGAGCATGACCCAGCAAAGTGTGTCCGGCCAAATGGGATCAAGCGTGTTGGGTTATGTGGTGCACCCCTGCAGGGAAGTTAATCTATTCAAATAGCCGTGATCTTCAGTAACAGGACGACTTGGAGTTGTACCTTGACCTTCTGACAACTAGAACCGGATACTTAATAAAACACACCCTTCAAAGTGCCAGATACAACCCGGTGATCGCTCTCTAACAGGGCAACGAGGAGGGGATCATCGGGTAGGATTATGTTATGCGATGTTACTTGGAGGACTTTAGTCTACTCTCTTCTATATGCTGCAAGACGGAGGCTGCCAGAAGCGTAGTCTTCGACAGGGTTAGCTATCCCCCTCTTATTCTGGCATTCTGTAGTTCAGTCCACTGATATGGCCCTTTACACATATACCCATGCATATGTAGTGTAGCTCCTTGCTTGCGAGTACTTTGGATGAGTACTCACGGTTGCCTTGTTTCCCCTTTTCCCCATTTCTCTACCCGATTGCTGCGACCAGACTTTGGAGTCCAGAAGCCAGACGCCACCATCGACGACGACTCCTTCTTCTCTGGAGGTGCCTACTACTACGTGCAGTCCGCTGACGACGACCAGGAGTAGTTAGGAGGATCCCAGGCAGGAGGCCTGCGCCTCGTTCGATCTGTATCCCCGTTTGTGCTAGCCTTCTTAAGGCAAACTTGTTTACCTTATGTTTGTACTCATATATTGTTGCTTCCGCTGACTCGTCTATGATCGTGCACTTGTAATCGAGCCCTCGAGGCCCCTAGCTTGTATTATGATGCTTGTATGACTTATTTTATTTGTAGAGTTGTGTTCTGATATCTTCCCGTGAGTCCCTGATCTTCATCGTATACGTTTGCGTGTATGATTAGTGTACGATTGAATCGGGGGCGTCACACCTAGTTCATCTCTTGTATCCAATTCTTGTCTCCAAGTCCGGGATTGGTACTAATAGGATGCTAGTAGTGTTGATCACTCCTTGTAGTTGATGCTAGTTGGTTTATTTGGTGCAAGATCATATGTTCAGATCCTATATGCATATTAATACCCCTCTGATTATGAACATGAATATGCTTTGTGAGTAGTTACGTTTGTTCCTGAGGACATGGGAGAAGTATAGCTATTAGTAGTCATGTGAATTTGGTATTCGTTCGATATTTTGATGAGATGTATGTTGTCTAGCCTCTAGTGGTGTTATGTGAACGTCGACTACTGATGAAGACAACAATACCATTGTTACACCCACAGCCCCTACTGTTACATATAATGGACCAATTACTAGAGCTCGCGCACGCCAATTAAATTACCAGGTACTTTTGTTTCTTGGTAATGATACTAATGTTCATGAGAATATGATGTTGCCTAAATTGGATACATTTGTTTTGCTTACAAATGAAGGGCCTAGCTTGGAGAAGGATGAACATTGGAGCAACAACAAGTACGGAGTTGATGGCATGCGCAAGGGGAACAAGAACGGAGTTACAAGTGATGATTTCAGGACTTTGAAGCCACCATAAGGAGTGAATGAAGCCTTGGACGAAATATACAAGATGCCACTTCATAAATTTCATCCAAAGGCTATTCTAGGTGTTGCGTCACCTTATTATTGGGCCAGGCCCATGTAATTTTGAAATACATAAGTATAGGCTGTTTTTAGAGTCCGTATGTGTGGGGAAACAAGAGATAGGGTTGGTTTCGGACCCCTTCCCCAAGGGCCACGAAATTCCCCCCTCTCTTCCTCCATATATACAGCTCTTAGGGCACCGTTTAGACTTTGGGTTTTGTTTAGATTAAAAGTTCGCCATAGCTGCAACTTCACGTACTTCGTTTGTGTTCAATGACCAGACCAAGGCATCACATAACCCCACCTACATTAATAAAGCTTTCCTCTTTTATTCGCAATATCTAGATTGCAATCTCAGTTTCTTGCTTGTTCTTCGTTTGCTCACTGGAAATAGACCCTCGTGGTCAGGTTGATCATGCTCCGGCGTGGTCAATAACCCCTCGGAAGTTGGTTTAGCAATTTCTAAGGCGCGACGTCTTCGCACGTTCGTAGTCGGATCGTCAAAGTCGACTCCCACGGAAAACGATTGCTATCTCATCGAAACATCGGGACACCTTTGCCTCTATCAAGTGGTATCAGATTTCCAGGTTGCTCGGTGAGATTTTACAGTTTTTCTAGTTTAGATCGAGTCTGTTCTTCATACCTACAGTCCACGAAAAAGGCACAAAAAAACTAGGGTTAGTTCATCTTATCCGAACCAATCTGAGCCTTTGCATAATCTTTTCTGTATTTGCTTTGTTGATTTTGCGGTTGCATCGTCGTGTCAAGTTGCCGGTCCTAGCGTCTAGTACTTTGGAGTTTCGAGTTCTGTTCACAAGTTGTCACGTCGCCGCCGCACCATCGTCATCACCGCTGCCATATACCACCATTGTCATCACCGCTGCCATATACCACCATCATCATCACCGCTGCCATATACCACCATTGTCATCACCGCTGCCATATACCACCATCATCATCACCGCTGCCATATACCACCATCATCATCACCGCTGCCATATACCACCATCGTCATCACCGCTGCCATATACCACCATCGTCATCGCCGCTACCATATACCACATATCCACCGCCATCACGCTAATCCGAGTCCACCTCCATCATAGATTCGCCACCAGTCCGTGTTCCATCGCCCTGCAAATATCCGCCACCAGTCCGAGTTTACACCAGATTCCTCTCCGCCACTAGTCCTAGTCCGAGTCCAGTAATTGTTGCTTTGTTCTTGTTTTCCAGATCATGCGATACTCCGAGTCGTGACAGAGTAGGACTCCCAAACTCCCAAACTAACTTTTCTGCAGGTCGACCTTCATCATGGACACCACATGCATCATCTACTTCCACTGCACCATCACCTCCTTCAGGTGCCACCTCCAACCGTGATACAAGAAAGCAGGCACAACCACCACTATCTGCCAAGAGCACACCTGCCGGGCCTGCACAGAGCTCTTCTTCTTCCATGGCGTCTACAGGGCACACAAGTGATATTATTTGTCGTCGTTGTAAGGGAAGAGGACATTTTGTGAGAGAATGCAAATCTCAGCGTGTGATGATTGCTACTGAGGATGGTGGGTATGAGTCCGCTAGTGACTATGATGAGGAGACTTTGGCTCTTCTTACACATGAAGAACACGGTGGAGATGATTCTGATCATGAGACGCAATACATGGCTGCTGAAGATGCTGACAGGTATGAATGTTTAGTTGCTCAACGTGTTTTGAGTGTGCAGGTTACACAAGCTGAGCAAAATCAGAGGAATAATTTGTTCCATACAAAGGGAGTTGTGAAGGAACGTTCTATTCGCGTCATCATAGATGGAGAGAGCTGCAACAACTTGGCTAGCATGGAGATGGTGGAGAAGCTATCTCCCACCACAAGACCACATCCACATCCTTACTACATCCAATGGTTCAACAACAGCGGCAAGGTTAAGGTAACACGTACTGTTCATGTGCATTTTAGTATCTCTACATATGCTGATTATGTTGATTGTGATGTGGTACCTATGCAAGCATGTTCCTTATTACTTGGTAGACCATGGCAATTTGATAAAGATTATGTACACCATGGTAGAAACAATCAGTATACTCTTGTTCATAAGGATAAAAATATTACTTTGCTTCCTATGACTCCTGATTCCATTTTGAAAGATGATATTAATAGAGCTAATAAAGCAAAACAGGAGAAAAATAAGAGTGAAAATCAGATTGTGGCAAAAGAATTTGAGAAACAAATGAAGCCTAATAATAAACCATCTACTGTTGCTTCTGAAATTAAATTGAAAAGTGCATGTTTACTTGCCACCAAATCTGATATTGATGAGCTAGATTTTAGCAAATGTGTTTGCTATGCTTTTGTGTGCAAAGAGGCATTATTTTCATTCGAGGACGTGCCTTTCTCTTTGCCCCCTGCTGTCACTAACATTTTGCAGGAGTTCGCTGACGTCTTTCCACAAGACGTGCCACCGGGATTACCACCTATTCGAGGGATTGAGCATCAAATTGACTTAATTCCCGGTGCATCGCTACCCAACCGTGCACCATATCGTACCAATCTAGAGGAGGCGAAGGAGATTATGCGTCAAGTACAGGAGCTGCTCGACAAAGGTTATATACGCGAATCTCTTAGTCCTTGTGTTGTTCCTATTATACTAGTGCCTAAAAAGGATGGTACGTCGCGTATGTGTGTTGATTGTAGAGGCATTAATAATATTACTACTCGTTATCGTCATCCTATTCCTAGGTTAGATGATATGCTTGATGAATTGAGTGTCTCTACAATATTCTCCAAAGTTGATTTGCGTAGTGGATACCATCAAATTCGTATGAAATTGGGTGATGAATGGAAAACATCATTTAAAACTAAGTTTGGTTTATATGAGTGGTTAGTCATGCCTTTTGGGTTAACTAATGCACCTAGTACTTTCATGAGACTAATGAACGAAGTTTTACGTGCTTTCATTGGACGATTTGTGGTAGTCTATTTTGATGATATACTGATTTATAGCAAATCTTTGGAAGAACATTTGGAACATTTACGTGCTGTTTTTATTGGTCTACGTGATGCACGTTTGTTTGGTAACCTTGAGAAGTGCACCTTTTGCACCGGCCGAGTATCTTTTCTTGGCTATGTTGTTACTCCACAGGGAGTTGAAGTTGATAAAGCCAAGATTGAAGCTATTGAGAGTTGGCCGCAGCCCAAAACGGTCACACAAGTGCGGAGTTTTCTTGGACTCGCTGGTTTCTATAGGCGTTTTGTGAGAGATTTTAGCACCATTGCTGCACCTCTCAACGAGCTTACAAAGAAGGATGTGCCTTTTGTTTGGGGTAACGCACAGGAAGAAGCCTTCACGGTATTGAAAGATAAGTTCACACATGCTCCTTTACTCCAACTTCCTGATTTTAATAAGACTTTTGAGCTTGAATGTGATGCTAGTGGAATTGGATTAGGAGGTGTGTTATTACAAGATGGCAAACTTGTTGCATACTTTCTGAAAAATTGAGTGGGCCTAGTCTGAACTATTCTACTTATGATAAAGAATTATATGCTCTTGTTCGGACTTTAGAAACATGGCAGCATTATTTATGGCCCAAAGAATTTGTTATACATTCCGATCATGAATCTTTGAAACACATTAAAAGTCAAGCAAAACTAAACCATAGACATGCTAAATGGGTTGAATTCATTGAGACTTTCCCTTATGTCATTAAACACAAGAAGGGTAAAGAAAATGTTATTGCTGATGCACTGTCTCATCGTTATACTATGCTTTCACAACTTGACTTTAAATATTTGGTTTGGAGACCATCAAAGATCAATATGTGCATGATGCTGAATTTAAAGATGTATTGCAGAATTGTAAAGAAGGTAGAACATGGAGCAAGTTCGTCGTTAACGATGGATTTGTGTTTCGTGCTAACAAGCTATGCATTCCAGCTATCTCCGTTCGTCTTTTGTTGTTGCAGGATGCGCATGGAGGAGGACTAATGGGACACTTTGGCATGAAAAAGATGGAGGATATACTTGCTACACATTCCTTTGGCCAAAGATGAGACAGGATGTTGAGCGTTTTGTTGCTCACTGCACTACATGTCAAAAAGATGAGTCACGACTCAATCCTCATGGTTTATATATGCCTTTGCCTGTACCTAGTGTTCCTTGGGAGGATATATCTATGGACTTTGTTTTAGGTTTACCTCGAACAAATAAGGGGAGGGATAGCATATTTGTTGTCGTGGATAGATTCTCGAAAATGGCACACTTTATACCATGTCATAAAAGCGATGATGTTGTTAATGTTGCTGATTTGTTCTTTCGTGAAATTATTCGCTTGCATGGTGTGCCAAATACTATTGTTTCAGATCGTGATACTAAATTTCTTAGCCACTTTTGGAGATGTTTATGGGCTAAGCTGGGGACTAAACTGCTTTTTAGTACTACTTGTCACCCCCAAACTGATGGACAAACTGAAGTAGTCAATAGAACATTGTCTACTATGCTTAGGGCTGTTTTGAAGAATAATAAGAAAATGTGGGAAGAATGCTTGCCTCATATTGAATTTTCTTATAATCGTTCATTGCATTCTACTACTAAGATGTGCCCTTTTGAAACTGTGTATGGTTTCCTACCTCGTGCACCTATTGATTTGTTGCCTCTTCCATCTTCGGAGAAGGCTAATTTTGATGCTAAAGAACGTGCTGAATTGATTTTAAAAATGCATGAGTTAACTAAGGAAAACATTGAGCGTATGAATGCAAAATATAAACTTGCTGGAGATAAGGGTAGAAAACATGTTGTGTTTGCACCTGGAGATATTGTTTGGTTACATTTGCGTAAGGATAGATTTCCTAATTTGCACAAATCAAAGCTAATGCCACGTGTTGATGGTCCTTTTAAGGTGTTAGAGAAAATAAATGATAATGCATATAAACTTGAGCTACCTGCAGATTTTGGGGTTAGTCCCACTTTTAACATTGCAGATTTGAAGCCTTATTTGGGTGAGGAAGATGAGCTTCCATCGAGGACGACTTCATTTCAAGAAGGGGAGGATGATGAGGACATCAATACCATTGTTACACCCACAACCCCTACTGTTACATATAATGGACCAATTACTAGAGCTCGCGCACACCAATTAAATTACCAGGTACTTTCGTTTCTTGGTAATGATTCTAATATTCATGAGAATATATGATGCTGCCTAAATTGGATACATTTGTTTTGCTTACAATTGAAGGGCCTAGCTTGGAGAAGGATGAACATTGGAGCAAGAACAAGTATGGAGTTGATGGCATGCGCAAGGGGAACAAGAACGGAGTTACAAGTGATGATTTTGGGACTTTCAAGCCACCATAAGGAGTGAATGAAGCCTTGGACGAAATATACAAGATGTCACTTCATAAATTTTATCCAGAGGCTATTCTAGGTGCTGCGTCACCTTATTATTGGGCCAGGCCCATGTAATTACGAAATACATAAGTATAGGCTGTTTTTAGAGTCCGTATGAGTGGGGAAACAAGAGATAGGGTTGGTTTCGGACCCCTTCCCCAAGGGCCACGAAATTCCCCCCTCTCTTCCTCCATATATACAGCCCTTAGGGCACCGTTTAGATTTTGGGTTTTGTTTAGATTAAAAGTTCGCCATAGCTGCAACTTCGCGTACTTCGTTTGTGTTCAACGACCATACCAAGGCGTCATAGAACCCCACCTTCATTAATAAAGCTTTCCTCTTTTATTTGCAATATCCAGATTGCAATCTCAGTTTCTTGCTTGTTCTTCGTTTGCTCGCAGGAAATAGACCCTCGTGGTCAGGTTGATCGTGCTCCGGCATGGTCAATAACCCCTCGGAAGTTGGTTTAGCGATTGCTAAGGCGCGACGTCTTCGCACATTCGTAGTCGGATCGTCAAAGTCGACTCCCACGGAAAACGATTGCTATCTCATCGAAACATCGGGACACCTTTGCCTCTATCAACTACATAACACTTCACCATTATTTGGGCCTAGAGGAAGGCATTGGGAAGTAATAAGTAGATGATGGGTTGCTAGAGTGACAGAAGCTTAAACCCTAGTTTATGCGTTGCTTCGTAAGGGGCTGATTTGGATCCATATGTTTCATGCTATGGTTAGGTTTACCTTAATACTTTTGTTGTAGTTGCAGATGCTTGCAATAGAGGTTAATCATAAGTGGGATGCATGTTCAAGTAATAACAGCACCCAAGCACCGGTCCACCCACATATCAAATTATCAAAGTACCGAACGCGAATCATATGAACGTGATGAAAACTAGCTTGACGATAATTCCCATGTGTCCTTGGGAGCGCTTTTCCCTATATAAGAGTTTGTCCAGGCTTGTCCTTTGCTACAAAAAGGATTGGGCCATCCTGCTGCACTTTATTTACTTTTGTTACTTGTTGCTCGTTACAAATTATCCTATCACAAAACTATCTGTTACCACTTATTTCAGTACTTGCAGAGAATACCTTGCTGAAAACCACTTATCATTTCCTTCTGCTCCTCGTTGGGTTTGACACTCTTACTTATCGAAAGGACTACGATAGATTCCCTATACTTGTGGGTCATTAGATAACAAATATGATATCCCTTACCTTCATTGTTCGAGGTAAACCTAAAACAAAGTCCATAAATATATCCTCCCAAGGAACATTAGGGTACAGTCAAAGGCATATATAAACCATGAGGATTGAGTTGTGACTTAGCTTTTTGACATGTAGTGCAGCGAGCAACTAAACGCTCAACATCCGATCTCATCTCTGGACAAAAGAAATGTGTGGCAAGTATGTCCTCTTTCTTCTACACGCCAAAGTTTCCAATTAATCCTCCTCCATGCGCCTCCTGCAACAACAAAAGACGAACTTTTTCCATATTCTCCCTTCTTCACAAATCTGCTACACATCTTTAAATTCAGCATCATGCACATATTGATTTTTTATGGACTCCAAACCAAATATTTTAAAGTCAAGTTGTGAAAGCATAGTATAACAATGAGACAATGCATCAGCAATAACATTTTCTTTGCCCTTCTTGGTTTAATGACATAAGGGAAAGTCTCAATGAATTCAACCCATTTAGCATGTCTACAATTCAATTTTGCTTGACTTTTTTTGACAGTACACAGTAGGGCAAAACCCCACTGCAATTTTTATATTTCAATTAAGGTAGCAAAAAACAAACAGATAGTACACAAGGCTTGACGGCCATAAATAATGTGTAACAAATTGACTTTCAATGTGCTTCAAAGATTAATGATCAGAATGTATAACAAATTCTTTGGGCCATAAATAATGTTGCCATGTTTCCAAAGGCCGAAAGAGCATATAATTCCTTATCATAAGTAGAATAATTCAAACTAGGCCCACTGAATTTTTCATTAGAGTATGCAACAGGTTTACCATCTTGTAATAACACACCTCCTAATCCAGTTCCACTAGCATCACATTAAAGCTCAAAATTCTTATTAAAATCAGGAAGTTGTAGTAGAGCATGGGTCAACTTATCTTTCAATTTTGTGAAGGCTTCTTCCTGTGCGGTACCCCAAACAAAAGGCAGTTACTTCTTTGTAAGCTCATTGAGAGGCGCAGCAATGGTGCTGAAATCTCTCACAAGATGCCTATCAAAACCAGCGAGGCCAAGAAAACTCATCACTTGTCAAACCATTTTGGGCTGCGGCCAACTCTCAATAGCTTCAATCTTGGCTTTATGAACTTCAATTCCCTATGGAGTAACAACATAGCCAAGAAAAGATACTCGTTTTGTGAAAAGAGGTGCACTTCCCAAGGTTACCAAACGAAGGTGCATCATGGAGAGCAATAAAAACAACACGTAAATATTCCAAGTGTTCCTCCAAAGATCTGCTATAAATCAGTATATCATCAAAGTAAACTACCACAAATCGTCCAATGAAAGCACGTAAAACTTCGTTCATTAATCTCATGAAAGTACTAGGTACATTAGTTAACCCAAAAGGCATGAGTAACCAATCATATAATCCAAACTTAGTTTTAAATGTTGTTTTCCATTCATCTCCCAGTTTCATACGAATTTGATGGTATCCACTACGCAAATCAACTTTGGAAAAAAATTGTAGAGGGACTAATATAATAGGAACAACACAGGGACTAAGAGATTCAGGTATATAACCTTTGTTGAGCAGCTCCTGTACTTGACGCATAATCTCCTTCATATCCTCTAGATTGGTACGGTATGGCGCACGGTTTGGCAGTGAAGCACCGAGAATTAAGTCAATCTGATGCTCAATCCCTCAAATAGGTGGTATTCCTGGTGGCACGTCTTGTGGAAAGACGTCAGCAAACTCCTGCAAAATGTTAGTGACAGCAGGAGGCAAAGAAAAAGGCACGTCCTCGAATGAAAAAATACCTCTTTGCACACAAAAGCATAGCAAAAAGATTTGCTGAAATCTAGATCATCAATATCAGATTTGGTGTCACTTAAACATCCACTTTTCAATTTAATTTCAGAAGCAACACTAGATGGGTTAATATTAGGCTTCATATGTTGCTCAAATTCTTTGGCCACATTCCAGTTTGCACTCTTATTTTGCTGTTGTTTTGCTTTACTAGCTCTGTGAATATCATCTTTCAAAATGGAATCAGGAGACATAGGAAGAAAAGTAATATGTTTATCCTTATGAACAAGAGTGTACTGATTGTTTCTAACATGGTGTGCAGATTTTTTTAATCGAATTTCCATGGTCTACCAAGTAATAAGGAACATGCTTGCAAGGGTACCAGATCACAGTCAACATAATCAGCCTATGTAGCTATACTAAAATGCACACGGACAGTATGTGTTGCCTTAACCTTGCCGTTGTTGTTGAACCATTGGATGTAGTAAAGATGCATATGTGGTCTTGTGGTGAAAGACAGCTTCTCCGCCATCTCCATGCTAGCCAAGTGGTTGCAACTCCCTCCATCTATGATGACATGAACAGAATGTTCCTTCACAACTCCCTTTGTATGGAAAAAATTGTGCCTCTGATTTTGCTCAGCTTGTGTGACCTGCACACTCAAAACACGTTGAGCAACTAAACTTTCATACCAGTCAGCATCTTTAGCAGCCATGTATAGCGTCTCTTGTTCAGAATCAACTCCACCCTGCTCTTCACTCGCAACAAGAGCTAGATTCTCCTCATCATAATCACTAGTGGACTCATACCCATGATGCTTAGTAACGATCATCACACGCAGAGATGGGCATTTGCTCGCATAGTGACCATGACTGATGAGGACATCACTTCCATCGTTACACCTACTATGGCTCCTTCATTAGTTGTTCCACCTGGACCTATGACTAGAGCGTGTGCGTGTCAAATAAATGGCCATGTACCATCGCTCCTTCGTACACATGATTTAACAAACAAAACTATGATGCTACACTCATGTTTTGATTTGCTTGTACTCAGGAATAAAGGAGAGATTAGAAATGAAAACAATTGTGCATTCAAATCAGATGAAACAAACAGTGCATGCATATCCCCACCGAATCCAACCATCTCACATGCATGCATGCACCCACGGAACCATCCATCGCAGCCACCACTTGATGTTACGTGTAAAAGGACAAGGACATGTGCACTAAAATATTTGGCTATGCCAGGACCCCAGAATTGACTTGCAATCCGGCCATGCAATGCTCCAGCCTCTACACGCAGCCCCATGGATGTACGTCTATAGCAGTCCGTGTCAGGATGGGAAACAGCGAACCGACTAGCCGCACGTCTGCCTCTACATACATCTGCCTATAATAAATAGCTACCCTAGATTAGGTTTTAGACCTGGGTTTTTTTCAGTTTTGTCTAGCCATCGCTACAATTCGCATCTACGAGACGTGTAGGGCTAACACCTTGTCAGATCCACAGTGGAACCCCAACTCTGTTCAATTCGCATCTATGGGATATTGTCAACATGTAAAATGTTGTTCAGTTTCTAACTCCCATGTAAGATATATATCAGGAACGTATCTACCCTCAAAAGGTGAAATATTCAATTTTAGTTTCTGGATATGGTCATTATCTCGTACCTGAGGGGGTGCTGCAGCCCTACCATTATGATTATTGGCATGGGGACAACCTCGTGGTTGTGGTGTTGGTGGCTACACATAGTTCTGATTTTGATCAACCTCATTCTCGGAATCGCCCTCGAAATTGTTCTCCTCGATAGAAAATAGAGCTACAGAAGCATCAATAGTAGGTGCAGTGACACCAGAAGTTTGGCCTGGCTCAAGGGGAATGCACAGGGCTTGTCCCACTTGATTCTTGTAAACCTACTCCAGCAAGGAAACACAAATCTAAAAATAGATGGATCTCGAAAGCAAACCTAATATGAAAAGAACTTGTATTGGTGGCGGATAGGCGGTGGTATATGTGGACTCGGATTGGTGGTGGATACAACGGTGGTATATGTGGACCCGGATTGGTAGTGGTATATGGTAGCGGTGATGTATATGGTTGGGTGGTGGTATATGGTAGCGATGAAGGTGGTGCGGCGGCACCGTGACAACTTGTGAGCAAAACTTGAAACTCTAAAGGACTAGATGCTAAGACCAGCAACTTGACATGATGATGCAACCACAAATTCAACAATGCAAAACACTGAAAAGATTATGCAATGGCTCAGATTGGTTTGGATATGATGAACTAAACCTAAATTTTTTTGTGGCTTTCTCATGGACTATAGGTACGAAAACAGATGCGATCTAGACTACTAAAAAATGGAAAATCTCACCGAGCAACCTGGAAATCTGATACCACTTGAAAGAGGCAAAGGTGTCTTGATGTTTCGATGAGATAGCTATCATTTTCAGCGCGAGTCGACTTTGACGATCCGACTACGAACGTGTGAAGATGTCGCGCCTTAGCAATCGCTAAACCAACTTCTGAGGGGTTATTGACCATGCCGGAGCACAATCAACCTGACTACGATGGTCTATTTCCTGCAAGCAAACGAAGAACAAGCAAGAAATTGATATTGCTCCCTCCATCTATGATGACGCGAATAGAACATTCCTTCACAACTCCCTTTGTATGGAACAAATTATGCCTCTGATTTTGCCCAGCTTGTGTAACTTTCACACTCAAAACACGTTGAGCAACTAAACATTCATACCTGTCAGCATCTTCAGCAGCCATGTATTGCGTCTCATGATCAGAATCATCTCCACCGTGTTCTTCATGTGTAAGAAGAGCCAAAGTCTCCTCATCATAGTCACTAGCGGACTCATACCCACCATCCTCAGTAGCAATCATCACACGCTGAGATTTGCATTCTATCGCAAAATATCCTCTTCCCTTACAACGACGACAAATAATATCACTTGTGTGCCCTGTAGATGCCATGGAAGAAGAAGAGCTCTGTGCAGGCCCGGCAGGTGTGCTCTTGGCAGATAGTGGTGGTTGTGTCTGCTTTCTTGTATCACGGTTGGAGGTGGCACCTGAAGGAGGTGATGGTGCAGTGGAAGTAGATGATGCATGTGGTGTCCATGATGAAGGTCGACCTGCAGAAAAGTTAGTTTGCGCCAATGCCTGTCGATCCTGCACTTCACGTTCAGCTTTACAAGCAAGATGGAATAAACGAGTGATATTATTATAATCTTTTTAGTCTAGAATGGTCTGAATCTCTCTATTTAATACACCCAGAAAACGTGCAAGCATAGCTTCATTCTCCTCAACAATACCACATCTAATCAAGCCAGTTTGTAATTCCTGATAATATTCTTCTACCGATTTTTTTCCTTGTCTTAAGCGCTGCAATTTTTAAAGTAATTCACGTTGATAATATGGTGGAACCCAACGAGTACGCATAGCAACTTTTCAAAGCAGCCCAAGTAGCTGGAACAGGATATAATCGACAATGTTCAGACCACCAAACACATGCAAAGCTAGTGAAAGCACAAACATTAGTAGGAACACGTCTCTCCTCAGGATATTGTAAACATGTAAATCGTTGTTCAGTTTCTAACTCCCAAGTAAGATATATATCAGGAACATATCTACCCTCAAATGGTGGAATATTCAATTTCAGTTTAGTGAGATGGTCATGATCTCGTACCTGAGGGGGAGCCCTAACATTGCCATTATTTGCATGTGGACGACCTGGTGGTTGTGGTGCTGGTGGTTGTACGTAGTTCTGATTTTGATAAACTTCATCCTCGTAATCTCCCACATAATCATCCTCCTCCGCATCAGCAGCAGGAGCCACAGAAATATCAACAGCAGCACCAACAGTTTGGCCAAGCGCAAGAGGAACACGGCTCGCTCGGCGGATGGCTGTTTCGCGACGTGGAGGTAGTCGCTGTTGTTGTTGTTGTAGAGGTGCGTTAGGTGCAGCCGGTGGTGGTGGTGGAAGACGCACGAGCAATTCATTAAACTTGTTATCGAGCTTTGTGTCGAACGTCTTCTCCATGCCATCTATCTTCTCCATGGCCTCTTCAAATCTGTTTAGCACATCTTGCACCTGTCCACTCATCATTTGCTGAAATTTATCATGCAACTCCTTATTCGTCATGTTCTCTCAGTCAGTCTCGTCGGCTTGTGATCCTGGCATGGTTAGCAGCAATAGAAACACACAAGAATATGATCCTACAGACTACTAACAAGAGGTGGTGGTGGGTGTCACAAATCCATCAAGCAAATCTCAAATTCTTACCAGTTCTTACCCAGCAGCAGGCGGTGATCGGCAACCGATGTAGTCAAAACTCTCAAAGCTTGGATAGAGCGATTACCAGGGAGATTCAAACGCACGACGTAGATGTATGTGGAGCTGGGAAGGCTTATAATATAGTAGCAAAAAGGGTCAGCAATAATCAATTCAGAGATGCAAAGTTGAATAAACGCTCAACAACGACACTGTGCTGGTCCTAGGCTAGACCGTACTAGAGACGCGAGCCTAGAACACTAACAAAATCACGGCGCTGCACGTAAACAAGGGAGGAGCACACTCTGAATTTTTTTCTTTTTTTTCACTTTTTTGCACTTTTTTCTCTCTCTTTTTTTGCTCCGCAACAATTTTTTTTTGAAAAAGTCTACAAATGTCCTAAAAACTGCCTAGCCAGAATTTTCCAGACTTAGTTTTTTTTAAACTGGTACTAGTTTTCTTCTGCGGGTAGCACGGAAGTTGGGGAGTCCTTCTCTGTCACGACTCGGAGTATGGCGTGATCTGGAAATCCAAAACATAGTAACAAAATACTGGACTCGGAATAGGACTGGTGGCGGAGATGAATCTGGTGGAACTCGGACTGGTGGCGGATATATGTTGCAGGTGGAATCGGATTGGCATGATGGTGGCGGATATGTGGTGGAGTATATGGACTCGGATTGGCGGTGAATATGTGGTGGTGGTATATGGCAGCGGTGATGAAGTTGGTGCGGTGGTGGTATATGGCAGCGGTGATGAAGTTCGTGCGGTGGTGGTATATGGCAGCAGCGATGATGACGACGCGGTGGTGATATTTGGCAGCGGCGACGTGACAACCTGTGAACAGAACTCGAAGCTCTAAAGGACTAGACGCTAAGACCAGCAACTTGACACGACGATGCAACCGCAAATTCAACAAAGCAAATACAAAAAAGATTATGCAAAGGCTCAGATTGGTTCGGATGGGATGAACTAACCCTATTTTTTGGCTTTTTCCTGGACTAATGGTATGAAGAACAGACTCGATCTAAACTACGAAAAACTGTAAAATCTCACCGAGCAACCTGGAAATCTGATACCACTTGATAGAGGCAAAGGTGTCCCGTCTTTCGATGAGAAGGTGGCTATCATTTTGGAGGAAGTCAACTTTGACGATCCGACTACGGACGTGCGAGGACGTCGCGCCTTAGCAAACGCTAAACCAACTCCGAGAGGTTATTGACCACGCCGGAGCATGATCAACCTGACCACGAAAGTCTGTTTCCTGCAAGCAAACGAAGAACTCCGAGAGGATCAAGCAAAGGCTTCCATTTTGGTGCAACGAGACCAAGACCAGTCCAACGGTGGGAAGGAGGTCATCGTGGAGCCCAGAACGGCGTCACCACAAGGCCTTTGGCAGGCGAGGACCAACTTTAGTCAGGATAAGTGTACCAGATGTTCCCCTTCGAATTGGCCAATTGTTGGCGCCCTTCCCGCTCAATATTTGGGAAGAGGCCCAGGGCCTTCGCCTATAAATAAGACTAGCCACCCCCAGGGTAGAAAAAACGGTTCGACATCGAGAGAACGGTTCGGCATCGAGAGAAGAATTCGGGATCTAGCAATCAGAGCAAGCAAAGAGAGAGAGAGAGAGAGAGAGAGAGAGAGAGAGAGAGAGAGAGAGAGAGAGAAGGGCGACTGAACTCCTCCCAGTAGTTCGTCCCCCTAGCCAAGAACAGGCCCTCGCGAGGCTGTTCTTCCCTGTATTGTTCTTCATCACCAGCCTAAGAGGCAATCCACCACACCACACTGGAGTAGGGTATTACACCACACCGGTGGCCCGAACCAGTATAAACCCTGTGTCTTTTGTGTTGTTCCTTTGGTAGTTCAGATCTTTGTGAGACGGAGAGGTAGAGGGCATAATCTCCGCGCGCACCCCAGAGTTCGAACCTTAAGGGTCTACCGGAACCTGAAATCCGACATTTGGCGCGCCAGGTAGGGGTGTGCCGGAATTTGTCTTCCACCGCTCCGCTCTCCGCCGACCGTCGCGTCCATGTCTGACGCTCGTCGGGCCCGCGCCGAGCGTCGGGCCGCCATCGCTTCCCGCGTCTCCCAGACAGCTCCCGTCGGTGGGCGTCCTCGTCGTTCCCCGTCGCCCGCCGTCAACGCCGCCACCGACCCGGTGGGGAACGAGCAGCAAGCGTCGTCTCAGCACCCGTCCGTGCGGCAAGACGGCCGCACCGCTACTTCATCACTCGCACCAGCTGGCTCTTCGTCCCGCGTGCTCCGCGCACCCTTGGAGGCCCGAGTTGCGCTCATCGCAGCAAACGAGCTCCTGCGCTACCGTCCCGTCGACGACGTCTACGAAGAGTGGCTCGACCACGTCGCCGAGCTCGTTCGCACCGCAGGGGGCTCTCCTGCCGTCCGCTCCGCTGCGCCGCACCCCGCCATACGCTGGCAATGAAGTTCCGGGGGCGCACCAGCCGCCTCCTCTCCAAGAAGACGCCGTGGCTCCAAGGCGCGTGGCCCCTGGGCAGAACCCGCTCCGTCAGGCGCCAGCCCAGCAAGAACGGAGCTGCCAAGAAGTCCCTCGACCGCAAGAGGCTGCCCGGGCGCTTCCTGCTCCGGCTCGCCGTGACCCTGCTCCGGCTCCGGCACGTCAAGACCCCGCACTGCTCTCAGCTGCAGCGCATGGGGACCCGCAAGGCCAAGCTCTCCCTCAATCGAAGCCTCCCGTGGCCATAGCAGGCTGCCACGCCTACACCACCGAGTTGCGCAGTGTCGCGTGGCCCGGCAAGTTCAAGTCGGACCTGCCTCCTCGCTATGATGGCACGACCGACCCTGCAGAGTTCCTCCAGCTCTATGAGATGGGCATCGAAGCTGCCAGTGGAGATGAAAAGGTCATGGCGAACTGGTTCCCCATGGCACTCAAGGAAGGAGCTCGCACCTGGCTCCTGAACCTGGCCCCAGGCACGATCTCTTCCTGGGACCAGATGCGCACCCGCTTCATCGCCAACTTCCAAGGTACTCGTGACCGGCCGCCTGCCGTGAGCGACATGCACCGCATCAAGCAACAACCCGGAGAGACCCTGCAAAAGTACATCCAGCACTTCAACAGTGCGCGCCTCAAGATCCCCAAGGTGTTCGAGGAAGCCATCGTCTCGGCCTTCTCCGATGGCGTGCGTGACGTCAAGATGAAGGAGGAGCTGGCGATGCATGAAGACCTGTGCACCTCCCTGGAGCTGTTCAACTTGGCGACCAAGTGCGCCAGGGCTGAGGAGGGGCGTCTCTCCCTCCTCGAGCTGCCTGCCGCAGACCCAGAAGAGAAGAAACCCAAGGCCAAGGACATGAAGCGCAAGGGGGCTGCCGTGTTCGCGGAAGAACCAGACACCAAGCGGGGCGAGGATCTGCCTGAATCTTCCAGGGGCAGCCGATACTGTGTGTACCACGACCTCCACACCCACAACACCAACGAATGCCAAGAACTCCGTGCCGTGCGAGAAGGAAGGATTGACCGTCGTCCTGACCGTGCCGACCGGGGCTACGGCCGAGGAGGAGGAAGGAACCCAGGACGCTGGGAAGACCGCGGCCCGCGCCAAGGGTGGCGCGATCAACCTCGCGAGGACCGCTGGCGAGACTTGCCTCGCGAGGGGGACTGGCGGGATCAGCCTCATGAGGATCGCCTGCAGGGCAATGCAGGCCTCCCTCCACTGCCACCTCAGCCAAGAAGGAACGAGGACCGCCACCAGGACGAGGGGGCTGGGGGCTTCCAGGAGCCACGCGCAATCGCCTGCATCCTGGGCGGAGCTCAAGCCCCAGCCTCCCAACGCATCTTCAAGCAGTTTGCCCGCGAAGTGAATGCAGTCCTCCGCAGGCTCGAAGCTACGTGCCCTCTCAGGTGGTCGGCGTGCGCCATCACGTTCAGCTCAGCGGATCAGCTCAAGTGCTCGGCCACAGCCGGGGTCCTCCCGATGCTTTGCTCCCCAGTCATCAACAATGTACTGGTCACCAGGACCCTCATCGATGGTGGAGCAGGGCTCAACATCCTGTCCGTGGAAACATTCAACAATCTTCAAGGGCCCTACGACCAGCTTCAGCCGACCAAGCCCTTCCCCGGAGTCACCGACGGTTCCATGATCCCGATCGGGCAGGTCCGCCTCCCTGTCACCTTCGGAGCCCGCAGCAACTACCGCACCGAGCTCATCGACTTCGACGTCGCTCACATCCGCCTGCCGTACAACGCCATCCTCGGGTACCCAGCGCTGGCCAAGTTCATGGCTGTGACTCATCATGGCTACAACGTCCTCAAGATGCCAGGAAGTGGCGGAGTCATCACGGTGCCGTGTGAAGAAAAGGATGCAGTGTGCTCCCTGGAGCGAGCCTTTCAGGCCGCGTCACTAGAAGACCCAGATCATGGAAGCAGGAGGCTTCCCGAGATCACCCCCAAGAAGAAGAAGACATCGTCAGGCTTCGCCCCTCAGGAGGCAGGCCCCTCAGGGCCTGCGTCAGCCCAAGGGGACCCTCCATCCATCGCATAGGAAAGCGCGCTCGGCGCCCTCCTCAGGCAAGGCTCGGGGGCTCTCACCTAGAGGGCCACTGACCTGGCCAGGGTCACGAGGGAGGCGCTTGGGCACCACGTGGAGGCGTGCCTCAAAGCACGTTTCCCTCAAGAAGGAGCAAGGCAAGAGAGGTCAGACCAGCAGGAGTTCGTTAACAAGGCCGTTCAAGAGCTACAGGAGTCAAGAATCATGAGAGGTTGCCGCCGTCTACCAGCTGTGGCTCCCCGTCCAGGCGAGGATGGTGGGCTGCGCGTCTGCATCGACGTACCAGGGCTCAATCGGGTCGCCATGATGGAGCGCCTCTGGCCCTTGCAAGTGGGGCATTGCGGAGGCCCACCCCACAGCTATGTTCGCATGCCTTACGGCTTGCCGAGCGTGGCTGCTGCATACCAGCGCCTCATGAGGGGCATCATGGAGACTCAGGAAGACAGGCGTTCCGCGGTCCTGGCGGAGATGGAGACGATTCGCGAGGAGCCACCAGCACCTCCGGAGCCTCCTTAGGCCCCTGGGCCTGGGGGCTCGTGAGGATCAGCTTCCGCAGCCCACCGAGTCTGCTGCACCAACACCACCTCATCCTCGACATCTTCAGGTGACATCCTTCAAGCTTCATTTCTAGCTGGGAACGCCCTCCCAGGGTTGCTTCATTCCCAGGCCGCGTGGGTCCATCCCTGCGGCGTGTATCCCTTTCTTATTTTTCGGTCATTAGCCTGCTTTGTTGGGGGCGCCCCTCGGGCTGCATCATCCCCAAGCTGCTCGGGCCAGGCCCAGTGGCGTGTATCTCCCTTGCGTTTATTTCCAGCTATGCTTTCGCCTATCATGCTTGATTATTTGATGCCTGTCCACGGCACCTCTCCTTCTCCATGTCGACCACTTGCACGTTAAAGGGGGGGTACCTGAGCATCGCGACTCAGGGCTCTTACTGGCTCTCCAGCCCTCACCCTCTGGCCTTGTCCATGGCATCGCGACCTGGCATACCAGCGACGGCTGAGACAAGATCGAGGGCCGGGACCCGAGGACGTAGAGTGCCGGCATCTAACCCAATTTGCAGGAACACATCTCAAGATACGGCCCAGTGCTAGGCGCAACTCGCCTAGAGGTAGGGCCCTGTGAGTCACGCGCTGGCTCACGGGTGCCCAGATACACCTCACCTAGACCTACCATGCCGGCCACGTGTCAGGGCGGGGCTGTACACGCCCCGGGGGCTCCTCTCGGAGGGGAGCCCCCTCCCACGTACCAGTGGAAGCACCATGCTCCGCGCTGGCTGACGACACTGCCAAGGAGTGGCTATGCCCGTACACATACGGAAGCGCTATGCTCCGCGCTGGTGATAAACAACTGAGGGTGGCCTCCGAGCCGCGTTAACCTCAGGGAGCCCAGAGCTCAGTGGCTAGCCTCATCGCAACGCCTCCCCTCGGGAGCGCCGCGCGAGGGGGCTAGGCACGGGGGCTACGCCTGGGTCACGCCCAGACGTACGCCGCCCAGCCAGGCCCCTCGGGCCTGGCTCGTCGCGCGTCTCTCCCCGAGCGGAGCCAAGGTATGAAGGCCATTTGAGTGTCAAGGGGGACCCTTGAGCATCGCGACTCAGGGGCCTAACTGGTCCTGTAGCCCCTCACTCCTTAGTTCCGAAAGGCTATGCTGGGTGAGGTACGCGCGGGGCCGGGCTCTGCAGACGTAGAACGGTAGTCTCGCTTGCATCTCACCTCATCGCCCGTTGTTTGCGCGTCAAGGGGGACTCCTGAGCATCGCGACTCAGGAGCCTAACTGGCTCCGTAGCCCCTCACTCCTTAGTTCCGAAAGGCTATGCTGGGTGAGGTACGCGCGGAGTCAGGCTCTACAGACGTAGAACGGAAGATACACCTACATCACGCTTCCCTACTTGTTGTTCGTGCACCAAGGTGGACTCCTGAGCATCGCGACTCAGGAGCCTAACTTGTCACGTAGCCCCTCACTCCTTTGGTCTCGTCCTGGTTTCCGGTCGGGGCTAATGCTGGGTGAGGTACGCGCGGGGCCGGGCTCTGCCGGCGTAGAACACAAGCAAGTAGGGAAGAAAAGCATAAAATTCAAGGAAATTAAAAGCAAAATATTACAGTCCATACTGTCGTCTCAGTACCAAACACAAGTTTAAATGCCTCCCCGAGGCGTGATGCATGTGCAGGAACTAAAAGAAGAGCAGGAGCAGTAGCGGAGTCACTTGTTGGCGGTGGAGCAGCGCGGAGTGGCTTCGCCTCGTGGAGCAGTAGGACCAGCAGCGCCTTGCTTCGGCTTGGTGCTGAAGGCCCGGAACTTCCCCAGCAGCGCCTCCGCGCGCCCCTTCACGGCTTCGACAGCGGCGGCAGCACCCTCGCCGCTCACCGGCTCCAGCAGGATGTCGACGTCGGCGCTGGGATCGCGAAGGTAGATGTGGGCGAAGACCCGCGTCAGCGCAGCGGAAGACAGGACACGCGCCTCGGCCTCAGCCGTGGGGCCAAGGCCAAGGGCGACATCCCCAAGGGCCTGAACCAGGAAGGGAAGCAGCTTGGCGGGGCCGTCCCCGTCATCGGCCAGCGGGCTCTCCAGGCCGCTCTCATAAAGTGTCTTTAGCGAAGCGCGAGCATCCTTCTCCATGTCCGCGAAGGCCACGCGATCCTCGGCAAGGACCCGGGCCTTGGCGTCCAGCTCGGCCTTCGTCGCCTCTAGCTCCTTCTTCAGCGCGCTTAGGCGGTCGCGGCGTTTCTTGAGCTTGGCCTCCCGGTCCTCGATGGCCGCCTCGCGAGCCTTCGTGCCTTCTTCCTGCTCTTGGCGAAGGTGGACCTCCTTCGCGAGCTGGTCTCGCAGGCCCTGCAGTTCGTCCTCCAGCTCCTTGCAGCGACCACGGGCTTCAACCACCTCTCCCAGGGCCGCGTCTCGGGCAGTCTTCGCCTCGAGGGTGGCCTCCCTCTCTCCGTCACAGGCCGTCAAGGCCTGAACCAGCGCCGCCCGAATCGAGGCGTCGGAGCGGATCCACCCCGAAGCCAGCTCCAGGCGCCCGGCCACCAGGCGAGGGTCAGCGCCAAGAAGATCCTGCCGCAGCCGGCCCAGTTCAGCAACGGCACGCTCCAGGACGGCAGAAGAAGACGGAGAAGCATCGGCACGCTCCAAGACAGCAGGAGGAGTTGGGGGAGTAGCGGTCAGTGGAACGGGAGGAGAAGGTAGCGGCGGCGAGACCACAACATCCTGAGGCGGAGTCTGCTGCGCCCCGACGGCCGTGGCGGCGGCAGCAGGCAGGAGCACCTCGGGAGTCACTTGGGCCATGGGGGCTGGGCTCTTCCCAGCCAGCTCAGCCAGGCCTCGCAAGGATGAGCGGGCAGGAGAAGCCCGTGCCTCACGATCGCCTTCACCTGCAGGCGGAGGCGTTGCCGCGGATGGGGCCTCGGGAGCCCCCTTCCGTTTCTTCGCCATGGGCGCCAGCCTATGCAAGAGGAGCGAACATCAAGCCTCAGCGGCGGAACAAGAAACAAAAAGATGAGGGCTCGAGCACTTACGGGTCGTTGCTGGAGGGCTCGAGCAGCCTCCGGCCATACTTGAAGCCTGAGAGACGGCTGGAGGGGTCAACCTCAGAAGCAGAAGGCGCGTCCGCGGATCGCCCCGGAGCCAGGGCGGGCCGCGGGGGATCAGCCCGGTCCTGTCCTTCTTCGGGATCGGGGGCGAGCTCCCGCTACCCAGCACGTCGTCACCCTCATCATCATCGCTCAACGAAAGGCAGAGAGTATGTGACTTGCGTCGGGGAAGGGGAGCCCTAGACTCTCTGTCAGTTGCCTCGGAGTCAGGGCCCTCTTCCCGCTCCTCTTCGCCCCCTCTCCGCTGGAGTCGCCAGAGGACACGTCCACCAGTCCCTCGGGAGCCACCACGGGAACGGGCCCGTCCCCATTGAACATGGGCATGGACTCCACCACCTGCCTCCAGTCGTCGCGAAGGAACAAGGGCGTGGGTGCGCCCTCCAACCTTTCCACCTCGCCCCCGACCAGAGATTGGAGAACCGCGGTCAAATCCTCGTCGCCCACAGCCGCGGGGCTCGGATGAGCCCTCCACATCGGAGGTGAGTACTGCCGAAGCGGAGCCAGTTGGTGCTCCAGGAACTCCCTCAGCAGCGACATGCCGGTCAGCTTCGTCGCCGCCGTGCTATCCGGCTTCAGGTCCGCGTCCATCTTCTCCAGTACCGGCTTCGCGCGGGGGTCCGTAAGCTCCGCCCGGGACCAGTCGCCAGAACTCACGGGCTGCTCCGTGGGTAGGATCAGCCGAGGGTGGATGCGCCCGGCGTCCACCAAGACCCACTTGCTCCTGAAGCCCTCAATCCTCTTCCCGGGATTCGAGATGGCAGTGGCGCCACCACACGCAACGAAGCTCGCGCATGCGGAAGGGGAACCACGGGTGACCCGGAGGTAGAAGTAGTGGCGCAGTAAGGCCACTGAGGGTTGCACCCCCACATGAGCCTCGCAGTAGTAGGCGAAGATCGCCAGGAGAAGGATGGAGTTGGGGTGGAGATGCAGAGCTTGTAAGTCGTAATGGCGGAGGACAGAGAGGAAGAACTCGGAAAAAGGAGGCACCAGGCCCGCAGTAATGGAGCTTACGAAAAGAGGGTAGAAGGTGCTTCCTCGGCCCTCAGGGGTGGCGGAGCCGACCTTGAACACCCGCGCCCCGTCGATGCCCCGCGCTGCCGCCATCCGGCGCAGCCGGGCAAGGCTCGCCTCCGACACATTCGCGAGTCCAGGGCAAGCGAAAACCAAGCTTCGGCCGGAGGCTGACAAGGCGCCATGACTTCCTAGGTCACGCGGAAAGAGCAGATCTGGAAATTAGGAGGAAGGAAGGAGAAGCGCAAGAAAGGGGATCTGATCAGCAACCGGAGAAAGAGAAGAGCAAAGCCTAGGCGGGCGCTGCACCTTTAACAACCTGCGTGGTTGCTGAAGCACTCGCGTCCAATCAACCGCCACGCAGCGCCCAAGGCCGCAGGCTGTTAGGGCCCGCGGCGCTTCGCCCTTGCCCTTTCGCCTCTCGGCACGGCCAAGTCTGGGTGCACCTTGGGCCTGGGGGCTACTGTCGGCGTTCTGGGAACGGGGGTCCCCAGACTTGCCTGCCTGCGGCCTGCGGCGTGGCTCAAGGGGGCCCAGCACGGCCCAACTTCATCAACACAAGACCCCAAGACCCTCGCGAGGGGCCAAGTCTCGCGGGGCGGACGACACAGCACTTCCTCAGGCATGGCCTCGTTAGGCTGGCTCACGAGGAGGTGGAGAGATCAAGGCGGGGTACCTCGCGAGGTGCCCATGACGCAAGCCATGACGACCAAGGGCGCCAGGCGGGCGCCAGCCCGCGCAGTGTACCCCCTTTCCTCTTTGGTGCAAAGGGGGCAAGCGCAGGCGAGAGGATCAAGCAAAGGCATCCATTTCGGTGCAACGAGACCAAGACCAGTCAACGGTGGGAAGGAGGTCATCGTGGAGCCCAGAACGGCGTCACCACAGGGCCTTTGGCAGGCGAGGACCAACTTTAGTCAGGATAAGTGTACCAGATGTTCCCCTTCGAATTGGCCAATTGTTGGCGCCCTTCCCGCTCAATATTTGGGAAGAGGCCCAGGGCCTTCGCCTATAAATAAGACTAGCCACCCCCACGGTAGAAAAAACGGTTCAGCATCGAGAGAAGAATTCGGGATCTAGCAATCAGAGCAAGCAAAGAGAGAGAGAGAGAGAGAGAGAGAGAGAGAGAAGGGCGGCTGAACTCCTCCCAGTAGTTCGTACCCCTAGCCAAGAACAGGCCCTCGCGAGGCTGTTCTTCCCTGTATTGTTCTTCATCACCAGCCTAAGAGGCAATCCACCACACCACACTGGAGTAGGGTATTACACCACACCGGTGGCCCGAACCAGTATAAACCCTGTGTCTTTTGTGTTGTTCCTTTGGTAGTTCAGATCTTTGCGATACGGAGAGGTAGAGGGCATAATCTCCGCGCGCACCCCAGAGTTCGAACCTTAAGGGTCTGCCGGAACCCGAAATCCGACAAAGGCTTCATGCACTCATTATGGTGGCTTCAAAGTCCTGGAATCATCACTTGTAACTCCGTTCTTGTTCCCCTTGCGCATGCCAACATCTCCATGCTTGAACTTGCTCCAAGGCTCATCTTTCTTGTCATGGTAGGCCCTTCATTTGTAAGCAAAACAAATGTATCCAATTTAGGCAGCATCATATTCTCATGAACATTGGAATCGTTACCAAGAAACGAAAGTACCTGATAATCCAATTGGCATGCGCGAGCTCTAGTAATTGGTCCAGTATGTATAGCTGCAGGGGCTGTGGGTGTAACAATGGTATTGATGTCCTCATCATGAGTTAATTGCCAACACGAAGTTGGAGATGGACATGAGGAGAGGCATGACGCCAATGATGAAGAGGGCTCCGACCCTCCGGCCGGCACCGGTGTGGAGGCACCTCCTCCCTTCCTTCTTCCTTGGCTTGGCCCTTCTCTTTATGGTGGAGTTGCTGCAATGGATGTGTGGTGGATGCAGATGAGACTTGTGGAGGATGGAGATTGAATGAGCCGACAGCTAGCGTTGGAGGTCTTCATATAGGAGTGCCCCTCGGGTGTCATCCTTTGATCTAGCCTCCTCCCTTTCATCCAAGGGATCAAGGGGAGCCAAATCCATGCCCAAACAAGCCTCGGTCGTCAAGGATCTCGTAGGGAAAAACGGGGACGAAATCGGAGCAAAATTCAAAAAGTTCTGGCCGATTTTCGTGGTTGTCTAGAGCTCGATCGAGCGGCTTTGGTCGTATGGAAGACCATATTTCACTCTGGACTTCGGGAGCCGCTTCGTATTTTGGTTGCCATTTCTTCATGCAAACTCAATTTTGATGTTCTTGGGCTCGTTGGATTGCTAGAGAAAAGCTCGGTGCATTTTGTGGCCTTGGATCTTCATTTCGGACACTTTGATAGATGTTAAATCATCAAACTCTCCAAAGGGCCTTGATCTGGTGCCGCAACTTCTCCGGTTTGACCCCTAGCTTGATTATTTTGATGTTCCAAGTCCATGAACACGTCAACACACCTACAAAGACCACAAAGCAAAGGAAAACTAATGAAAACTAGATAAAAATAAAAAGTGTGCATTGAACTTGGTAAAACAAATAAATTCCAAAAACTATGCATTGGAGACATGAATAATTTCTAGATTGATATGATATGTTTGGCACTATAATATACTCTAAAATGTATGCATTAAAATCTACTCATCAAATTGACACTATTAAAACTTGGCCCCAACCTACAAACTTGATTCAAGTGCGTAGATTCGCTGTACTAGCCGGTTTTACCGTTGTTTCGTTAAGGACTTTAGCATGATTGCTTCACCTTTACATGCTTTGAGTAATAAGAATGCACCCTTCATATGGGGACCTTCACGAGACAAAGCGTTCAATGAGCTTAAGAATATGCTAATTCATGCGCCTTTGCTTACTTTACCCAACTTCGATAAAACTTTTGAAGTGCATTGTGATGCTAGGAGTAATGTTATAGGTGGTGTCGTAATAGAAGAGCGGTGACCAATTGATTATTTTAATGAGAAACTATCCAGAGCTCAATTGAACTACCTCATATATGATAAGGAATTGTATGCCTTTGTGAATGTTTGGCATGTTTGGGAGCATTACCTTAGGCCTAGAGAATTTGTTATTCATTTCGATCATGAAACTCTCAAGTATCTAAGAGGCCAAAATACATCGAATAAACGACATGCTAAATGGAGTGAATTCATTGAACCTTTTCCTTATGTCATCAAATACATTAAGGGTAAAGAGAATGTCGTGGCAGACACTCTTTCCCTCGAATGCATGCTCAACTAGAGCTTAATGCCATTGGTTTCGAGCATATCAAAGACCTATATGAGCATGATGCATTCTTTGCGCTTCACTTTGCCAAATGTCATGATAACACTTATTGGGAGCGTTACAATATGAAATATGGATATCTTATGCATGCTAACAAGCTTTACGTGCTCGAGAGCTCTTTGCATTTGTTGCTTTTGCAAGAGTCACACGACGGAGGCCTCATGGGACACTTTGTCTGGGATAAGACATTCCCCACTCTCACAAACGTGTACTAGCCCAGGATGTTTTGAGATGTGACGTGCTTCACCAAATGTTGTTGCACATGCCGTAAAGCTAAGTCAAAAGCTCAATTCCATGGATTATACATGCCTTTAGCTATACCATATGCACCTTGAGAGGATATAACCATGGATTTTGTACTTAGTTTGCCTAGGACTAGAAATGGCAAAGACTCAATATTTGCCATTGTGCATCGCTTCTCTTAAAGGACACATTTCATTCTACGCAACAAAGTAGACGATGCTTCACATGTTGCAAATCTCTTTTGTAGGGCATCTTACATCTTCATGGAGTGCCAAAAACAATTGTCTCCGACCGTGACGTCAAGTACTTAGCTACTTTTGGAAGACCCTATGCACCAAACTTGAAATCAAACTCATGTTCTCTCTGGTCTATCATCGCCAAACCGATGACTAAACCGAGGTGGTCAACCATACGCTATCAACACTTCTTCGCGTGCTCATTAGGAAGAACATCAAGGAGTCGGAGGAGCGCTTACCCGTCGCTGAATTCACCTACAATGTGCAAAGATACACGACTACGTACATGTCTCCATTTGATGTGGTGTATTGTTTCAACACTTTGTCCCCATTAGACATCCTCCCGCTTCCTCTCCAAGGTTTCGGAGTCGAATCCGATGTCCGTCATGCCGGAGAAGGCCTGAGATCACCAAAATGGAGGTTGGGGGCGGAATGAAGTGGAGTGGCTAGGGTTTTGTCTAAGGTGCGGATAGGGTGAATATATGCAGGATCGGGATGGGCCAGCGTGGGCTAGATCCGACGTGGCGGATGCGCCCAGGCACGTCCGGGCCTCCCCATATCCGTCTTAGATGTGGGCTGATGTTTGTCAGCCCGGACGTATAGAGCCGGTATGAGGGGTGCGGTCGAGTCAAGATTTTGTGACCTTTCACTGACTAGGCCGTCTGCCCAGATGTATAGACGTACCAGCTCATACTGTATGACATAATTTTTTTTCTCATATTTATGAGAACCCTAGACAGTAAAACAAAATGGACGGCCTGGATCTTCAAGCCTATGTGTACCTGGGTACCTGCGAGTCCCCCGTGCTCAAATTGGGGGATTTTCGGGTTATAGCGTCAGCGGAGCGTGTCGGATGATGATGCGTAAGAAACGTTCGGGCGGCGGAATGGACGCGACGGTCGACGAGCTGAGCGCGGCGTATAAGGAGTTCGTGGCGGCTGCGGTGGCCGTGATGGAAGCTCGCGAGCAGTCGGGCGGCCAGAAGACGGCAGCCACAGACGCGGCGCTTGAAGCCTTCAAGCAGCGATGGGAGCTCTTCCGCGTCTCCTGCGACCACGCCGAGGAGCTCGTTGAGTCCATCCGCCAGCGCATCGGCTCCGAGTGTCTCGTCGACGAGGCCACGGGATCTTCCTCTTCCGCCTCCGCGCCCGCAAGCGTCGCGCTGGCTGCCCCCGGCATCAAGCCAATCAGCGCCGTCCGCCTCGAGCAGATGAGCAAGGCCGTCCGCTGGCTCGTTATCGAGCTTCAGCACGGCGCCGGAGGGCCCTCAGCTGCCGGACCTGGCGGTGGCGTCTCAACCCCGGCTGCCGGCGCCGGAGGGCAGCATGTGCACGGCGGGGTCGAATCGCGCTTCCCCGAGGATGGCACCCAGTAGGTACTGTTGTTGCTTATTAAGTAGCAGTATCATGTTTCAAAAAATAAGACAAGGAATTTATGTGATATATGTGCTAACTGTTAAGTTTTGAGATTGGAAACATTACAGTTTGTTGTGCTCAGCATAGTACCTGATGCGTAAAGGTGCGAAATATGGGGAAAGAACCACCAAATGATTGGCATTATTATTGCTAGCTTTTTTCCTTGGCTGGCTGATATTTTTTCCGTGTCTTAGTGCGCGATGCTCGACATAGTTTGGTACAATTTTTGTAGGTACTCCCTCGGTACCTAAATATATGTCGCTGGAGAAGTTGAACTACAGTTGCTTCAACGACATATATTCCGGTACAGAGGGAGTAGTTATCTGTCTTTTGTAACTTAATTGTGCTAATCATCAGCTCACTGCCTTGCCTTACGTTTATGTCTCTCTTCCTCACTTTTTGCGGGTCAGGGACAGTGTTCGGGCCAGGTAGCTAATCAAATGTCCCAGAAAATAATGCACAATGTCACAGCCTACAAGATTGTCAGCCTATCTAAACCCTACTAAGATAGGAAAATACACAGGAGCTCTCGGGTGCTCCGCACCCCTATACGAAAAATATTCGTAAAAAATCCCAGAAAATAAAAAAATCCAAAATTTCGGGATGTCAAACCTGGTTTCCCAATCTACTTTCGTGTGAAATTTCGTGAAAAAATACCCAAAAACGTATCCGTGGCGAAGTAATTACTGCCCGACAAAAAATGTACCCAAACAGTGTTTTGCTATACATAGGAAATTTTTGTCTTTTTTGCCGCGAATACGTTTTCTGGTATTTTTTCACCAAATTTCGGACGGAAGTACATCGGGAACCCACGTTTGATATCCTCAAATCCCAGATTTTTTTTCAAATTTCTCGGTATATTTTTTCCTGGTATTGTACGTATAGGGGTGCGGAGCACCCGAGAGCTCTAAATCCTCATCCACTAAGATAGGGCTATCGGCCTATGATATCTCCGAATATTAGTTTTGGCTCATCTGGATTTCTTACTGCTCTTGCATATGATATGTCCTGAGTGCTTTCCAAGATTTCCAATTTTCTAGTGAATCATCTGTGTTTCTTCCGTTAAGAGATAATAAGATCCACAAGCAGCAACATACGCGATAGTTAACATTGAGAAATAATATGACATGGCTTATGATATTTGAACACCAAATATACTAGATGGTCATTAGATGTTCCATTTCCATGTAATGTTCTCTATGTTACTCATCTACTTGGATATAGGCAAAACTTTTACTGGATGGCGTGTCATTTTTTGTCTAACCAGTTGAATTTATGTAACCTATGTTGATCATATTCGCAGTGGACACTGTTCTAGCCATTTAAGTGTTGTAAGTCAAGGTCTCTGAGCACTTACGCTGCCACCTACGCGTTAGCAGCAAGCTATAAATAGTGGTTAGTTTTTTGTTTTGTTTTTATAAATGGTGGTTAGTTAGGCAGCCACCTAATTGTTCACAACTCAGACCTAAAGTGGTTACGGTCTATCTATTTGGACGTAATATTGATCCAGTTTCTATGGGATATATGTTACATACTGACAGTATTATTTATGTTGAACGGTAGAAAAAGCTCTGTGCAATTGAGCATAGCATGCAACAAATATTAAATTGATGTAGCAGCATACCTTTAATGTTACTGGAGGAAATGTAGCCATTATCCCAGCATGACCAACACCTTCTATATGTGGTTTTGTTATTATAAAAACAGGACATGCTAGCAAGTTATTGGTCTATTTTTTATAAGTTGTATGCTACTCCCTCTGTAAAGTAATACAAGACTTTTTTAGATCATATACTTTACAGAGGGAGTAAGTAATAGTGGTATCCTTTTATATTGGTGCTATAAAGCTCTATGAACTACAAAGTTACCTTTTGGCCCAATACACTCTGATACGCCATGTGGCCAGTTATCCAATCCTTATTTTGGAAACAAATGTAAGATTTCCTGGAAATGCACTAGGCCAATCTCAACTTCACATTTTTAAAAATTCTTGTGCATGTAAGTGTTATTAATTAGTGTTCAAGGCCTTGCCCTAACAAAAATAGCAAATGTGTAAGAATTTGTTAGTAGAGACATTCTGCATGCAAGTATATCTTCGTACATAAGTATTGAATATGTGTCCCACCCACTTAGTATCTAAAATAGTCTCAGACATGTTTCCTTTTCTCACTTGACTACTTTACTGTGCTTGGTTATCAAAACTTTGCATGGAAAAAAATATTTTGTAAAAGTCAAGGACCAAAGTAAATACGTAATACCCAATCAACTTTATATACATTTTTTTATTCCTTCGAAGTGTATTGGCTATTTTATATTTTTCCCAAATGTAGTTGTACAGTTTTGATGTTTTTAGTACACCAATAGTGTCTGTTTATGAACCTCCGGGATTGACAACATTGACTCCATAATCGTCTGAAGCATAGTATCTGATGTATTGCAATGTAGATATTTGAGAGTACAGTTTATTCCCTCGTTGCTAGATTTTGTTCTGCTTGGACCGATATGGTATGTTCTTGTCTCTGAATCATTCTAGCGCTTTGTCTTGTGTAGTGTTTAGTTACGGACTTATTTCTTTGCTGGATATCAAATGACATGAATGACTTCTTTTCTTTCAGTTCTACAATTTCCATATGACCGTATCATAGATGGTTGGAATCTAGAATATTGTGCACACAGCTGTATCTTCTAAGCTAGGTTCCGTACTTCCGTGGCTTCTTTGGACATGATTTATGGTTAGTCACGCTTGCCCAACTATATGGGAATTTAGGTCGATGCAACTAGTTTCTCCTGCAATTATAATTGTGCCATTGCTTTTGCCACTACACTGTTAAATTTCTTACATTTTTGCCACTGCCGTTACATCTTAGGTGTTACCATCCCTTTCTCAGTTAGTGCAACTAGTTATCAACCCGTGCATCTCCATAGGCTAGCAATTTGAAAGCACTCAATCCAGTTGGAAGAAGAAGCTTATATATCCCAATCCATCTGGTCTAAGTCCCATTCCAATCAGATTTATTAACACCTAACATAATAGCAGCCCACAAATTCACTCAAATTTGCACGAATAAAGTACTAATATACTGAAAGTAACTACTGTCCCTTTGGCCATATGGTCATCATAATTTAAGTGTATTTTACTGCTTTGTGGAGAAAAATAATTATATCAAACATGGAAATTGCGATAACTTAACTGTGAGTTTTAGCGCTAAATCACATCCTATGAGAGTAGGTAGAATTTTATTGCACGGTATATTCAGATATACCGAATAATCACTTGGCTAACCAGTACAAGCCGACATGAATAAGTTCAACATCGATCTTTAGTAACTCCACGGTGCAGCCTGTTTATTGTTTAAGAGAACTAGATGACCCATTGTGCCAATGGCGCAAAGGACGAGAGTGAACCAAGTTTTTAGATCATCAGAATTAGGATATTTAGAGACCGATTATTAAATAATTGAAGCATAAGAAAATAGATATTTAGGTATGATGTTCATACATAGTGTTATATACTCCCTCCGTCCAAAAATAAGCGTCTCAAGCTTAGTACAACTTTGTACTACCTTCGTTTCAGTTTACAAGTCCTACGCGTATACCTAGGTTGCCAATTTTATCACCCTAATATAAACTATATAACACAAAAAATATATCATTTGAAAATAGAACATCTGAAGTTTATATTGGTATATTTTTTTGTAATATATGACTTGTATTTGGTTGCTCAAATTGACGACCTAGGGGTACACGCACGCCCTGTAAACTGAGAGAGAGGTAGTACTAAAGTTAATACAAAGTTGAGACACTTATTTTGGGACCAAAGGAGTATTATATTCGAGGTAGTTTCATAGGCCAAAAGAAAGGCTTTGTTAGACATATTAGGGTTTGGAACAATGCTCGATACCCTTGGTAGGTACGGTTGTCATATATTTATAAGAGGGAACCGTACAAATACAGGTTATGTTACAACACGTATATCTACTATATACTTAATCTAACACCCTCTCTCAACTTAACTATGTCCTGAAACACTCGGAAGGTTAAGGTTGCGTTGACATCCTTCAAAAAAAGGCAAGGGCAAGGGTTTGCTGAAAATATCAGCAAGCTGATCCTTAAAAGAAACAAACTTGATCCGAAGGAGCTTCTGAGCAACACGTTACCTCACAAAGTGATAGTCAACTTCGATGCGCTTCGTTCGGGCATGAAATACCGGATTGGATGAAAGATATGTGGCACCGATGTTATCACACCAAAGGACAGGCGGCTGAGTCGGAGAGACCTTCAACTCTCGAAGCAACGACTACGCCCACATGATCTCAGCTGTGGCATTAGCAACTCCTTTGTACTCAGCTTAAGTACTACTCCGAGACACTATAGCTTGCTTGCGAGCCTGCCAGACGATCAAGTTATGTCCAAAGGACACAGCATGTCCCCCCGTGGATCGCCGATCATCAGGACTACCAGCCCAATCGGCAACAGAAAATGCTGAGATCAGTCCAGAAGATGCAGGCTGAAGATGGAGACCATATGAACCAGTGTGACGAACATAACGCAAGATGCGCTTAACTGCTGACCAGTGAGAATCACGCGGTGCATGAAGGTACTGGCACACACGATTAACTGCAAATGATATGTCTGGTCGAGTAATGAGCAAGTACTGCAGCCCACCAACAATGCTGCGGTACTCAGTGGCATCCGCAGGAGAGAGCAAGTCACCAGCAAGAGCTGTCAGTTTGTCTGTGGCAGACATGGGAGTCGTAGCAACCTTGCACTGCAACATACCTGCACGGCGTAGGAGATCCTGGGAGTACTTCTTCTGAGTAAGAGTCAAGACGCCATCAGAATGAAGTACCTCCAGACCCAGAAAATAATGCAGTCTCTCAAGATCCTTAACAACAAACTCAACACCAAGAGAGGGCACAAGCCGATCCGTAGCAGCAGCAGACGAACTGACAAGGATGATGTCATCAATATAGACCAGAATGTACATAGTCACCTCAGGTCGCTGAAGAATAAACAGAGACGTGTCCGCTGTAGAAGGCACAAACCAATGCGCACGAAGAGCAGCGCCAAGACGTGCATGCCACGCACGAGGGGCCTGCTTTAGACCATAGAGAGCCTTGACAAGACGACACAAATGATGTGGCTGAGTAGGATCAACAAAACCTGGCGGTTGATGCATACAAAACTCTTCTTCCAGAACTCCATGGAGAAAAGCATTCTGAACGTCAAGCTGTCGAAGCGGCCATCCTCAAGTAACAACCAAGGAAAGAAGAACACGAATCGTAGTTGGCTTAATAACATGATTGAATGTGTCTTCATAATCAATGCCATACCGTTGTTTGAATCCCTTGGCAACCAGCGTGCCTTGTACCTTTCAATAGAACCATCAACATGTTTCTTCACCTTAAAGACCCATTTAGAGTCAATGACATCGACACCCGATGGAGGTGGAACAAGACGCCAAGTGTTGTTGCGTTGAAGAGCATGGATCTCCTGCTCCATCGTAGCACGCTAGTGTGGAATGCCAAGTGCTGCCTGAAAATGTCGTGGTTTAGTCGTAGGATCGGCTTCAGCATGCGCCACACAGGCCGCAAGCCACGCGATAGTGCCGTTAGTGCGCTTCTTCGGTTGGAAGATGCCACTCTTGCTGCGAGTATGAGGACGCAGGACGACAGGCGGAGGTGGCGGTGAAGCTGCCACCACAGGAGAGCCACTGTCCATCAGCGGCGAGGAAGACGCGCCTGTGGGCGAGTCAATAATCGCAGCCGGTGACACGGTCAAGGTCGCCGAAGACAGGCCAGGCGTGGTCGGCGACGACGGGCCAGGCGATGAAGGCCGACCCGAAGCACCAACAGATGAGGCCGCCGACCTAGGTGACGGAGCCGCGGGGTCAGCCGACCCAGGCGACCGCGAGGCCTCCAGCCCAGGCAACATGGGCGCCACGGGGTCAGCCAGCCTAGGCAACGACGAGGCCGCCATCCCAGGCGACGCACGTGCGATCAGCGTCGGGGGCAGCCGGCGTAGCGGCAGCTGGCACAGTTGAGGCCTCGTCGTCATCATCATCAAGAAGCTCAAGTCGAGCACCTCGGCCAGTCCCTGCACCATGGTTAGGCAATAACAGAGGAGAATATGCAGCATCCACAAATTAATCAGGCAAGACCGAAAAAGAGTGCAACTCGGTGACGGGAGTATCAGTGGGTGATGTGAGCGTGAAAAAAGGGAAGACAGTCTCATCAAACACAACATCACGGGAAATGTAAACACGATTCGTTGGAATGTGGAGACATTTGTAACCTTTGTGGAGAGGACTGTACCCAAGGAACACACATTTTTTTGATCGATACTCAAGTTTATGCTTATTGTACGGACGAAGATGCGGCCAACACGCACAACCGAACACTTTGAGAAAGGAGTAATCTGGAGTTTCATGAAGCAACACTTCTAGAGGAGACTTCATGTGAAGAAGTCTTGTGGGAATCCTGTTTATGAAAAAACAAACAGTAACAAAGGCATCGCTCCAGAATCGAAACGGGACAGAGGCATGTGCAAGAAGTGTTAGACCAGTTTCAACTATATGACGGTGCTTGCGCTCAGCTACACCGTTCTGCTGATGTGTATGAGGACAAGACACATGGTGTGGATGCCAAGCTTCTGAAAGAAGGTGTTAAGATTACGATGTTCACCCCCCCCAGTCGGACTGAACATGGATAATTTTGTGCTTAAGCAACCGCTCAACATGTGCTTGAAATTGCATAAAGACATGAAACACATCAGATTTGCGCTTAATAAGATAAATCCAAGTAAAACGACTCAAAGCATCGATGAAATTGACATAATAGTTGTGACCACTGACAGAAGTTTGGGCATAGCCCCACACATCAGAAAACACAAGTTCGAGAGGAGCCTTGACAACACGACTTGATACAGAAAAAGGCAACTGATGACTCTTGCCTTGTTGACAGGCATCGCACACTAGAAACTCCTTATTGCTTGACTCAACAAGAAGATGATGGCCATGAAGCACATGGCGCACAATGGGAGTGGCAGGGTGGCCAAGGTGAGAATGCCACTGCGACGACGACACCCGAACACCACTGAAAACTTGAGATACTCGTGGCACATCATGCGCTCATGGCACATCAAGCGCATATAACCCGTCGCGAGCTCGACCACTAAGTAGAACGTCCCTCGTGTCCCGGTCCTTAACAAAAAAATGGAAAGGGTGAAACTCAACAAACACATTGTTGTCGCGAGTTAATTTAGGAACCAAGAGTAAACTACGTGTGACTGAAGGAACACGAAGGACATCAAGAAGACGCAAAGTTTTAGTGGTATGCGAAAGAAGAGATGCCTGACCAACATGTGAGATGGGCATACTTGATCCATTGGCAGTGCGAACCTGATCATGACCGATGTAGGGCTGGCGAGTGGCCAACTTGTCAAGCTGGCTCGTCAAATGATCCGTCGCACCTATGTCCATGTACCAGGCAGGATCCACAGAATATGGAGTGAACCCAGGCTCCTGTGTAGCGGGAGCAGCTTGCTTCTCGTTACCCTTCCCATTGTTCCCGATGCCAAGGAAATCACGTTTAAAACGACGATGGCACCGAGACGCCAAGTGCCCCTCAATGCCGCAGCAGAGCTAACACTCAACCCCACCACCACACGCCTCGCAGTGGAGCCGCTTGCGGCTAGCCGTTGGAGGAGCTGGAGCAGGGGGATGTGGCTGGTTGCCCGTGGACGGCGGCGGTTTCTACTTCGCACCACGGGCACCCCCACGGAGAGCAGCGTTCGCAGAAGGGCCCTCCGTGTAAACTCCGACGGAGCGGCGAGCAGCGAGCCGTTGTTCCGTGTTAAGGAGGCGTGCATAGAGGTCACGAGGTGGCATCGGCGTGTCACGTCCATTGACGTTTTCAACAAGAGAGTCATAGTCCTCATCAAGGCCATTGAGGATGAATGAAGTAAACTCCTCATCACGGAGAGGCTTCCCAATTCAGGACAGTGTGTCAGCCAAATTTTTGAGTTTGTTGAAGAAGGCTGTGACAGAGAGATCATTCTTCTTGACCTCACCCACCTGATTACGAATGGCAGACGAACGTGCCAGCGACCGCGAGGAGAAGCTGGAGTCGAGAGTGGTCCATGCATCCCGCGACGTCGCGGCAAAGACTACCAGGCCGGCCATGGACGGAGTGAGCGAAGACTGAATAGCCCCCAGGATGGCTTGATCCTGAGCGATCCAGCTGCAATGGGCAGGGTTGGGGACCATGACGGAGCCACCATGGGACGAGGGCATCGGAACCACGGCCGGAGCGCACGGCAGCGAGCCATCAACATATCCCTCAAGGTAGTGGCTACGCATCAGCGGCAACACTTGAGCGCGCCACATGAGGTAGTTATCAGCAGAGAGCTTCACCGTCACAAGGTGAGCAAAGTGGAACGGCCCTGGATCGGCCGTCGACGCTGAGAGCTGCGGATCATGCGGCGGGACGACACTGTATGGAACCAGTGCATCGGCCGATGGAGGCACACGGGATTGTTGGTGATGACCGTAGGGTGCCGAAGGGGGCACACCGTAAGGGAGTGTGGGAGGCGCGGCGTAGGACGCATGGGCGGCGGCGTAGGGCGCACCATACGGCGCGTAGGTCGTCGTCGACGGCGCGACGTACGTGCGGGGTATGGGTATGGGCCGCCGTAGGGCGCCTGCACGTGAGGGCCATATGGCCCCGAGACCAGCGGCGCATCGGGGGACTGGGCCGGGGCAGGATGGCCGCCGTAGGACGCCTGCGCGGAGGCGCCGTAGGACGGCAGCGGTGGAGGCACGCCATGCGCCGGGATCGGGGTGCCAGGCGCCGGGTGCATGGCGGGCGATTGAGACTGCGCGGGAGGGCGCGAACCTGACGCAGAAGATCGGGCCCAGGCGAGTGGCGGCGATGCCAGGAACGACGAGTCCATCGCCAGGGTGGAGAGAGGCGGCGCGGCAGTGGAGACCGACGCGGCGGCAACAGAGGAGGCGGAAGCAAGGCGCGGATCGAACGCGTCGTCTGATACCATGTTAGACATATTAGGGTTTGGAACAATGCTCGATACCCTTGGTGGGTACGACTGTCATATATTTATGAGAGAACCATACAAATACAGGTTATGTTACAACACGTATATCTACTATATACTTAGTCTAATGGGCTTGAGACCAGTTCATGATAAACAAAGCTACATAAGCAGAGATGCATTATATATATTGTTTTTGTCACCAAGGTGATGGTAACTAAGACATGTTGCCCTTTAGATCAGGCAGAATCATCGACGCATGTGCCATCGATGGCACATGCGTCATATAAATAGAATCATGTCTATATGACTCATGTGTACGAAAAACTATATATACGATCAGCTCTTAAGGCAGTGATGGCACAAGCAGCAATGGCACAGCTTGGTGACCTCACAACTCTTCGTTTGCCGGCCGATCTTCAGCCTATTCCATTTTTTCGTAGACATAGATGGATATTGATTAGTTTGCACGTCCATTGTTTAGTTGGTGCTGAGATGGATAGAATTGAACAGTCGAGACCAACAGTCCTTGCCTTGTGTTGAGTAAATTGTGGCCAAGATGTTGCACCCAGAAGCACTTTTGTTGGGATCCTAACTTTTTCCATGACGGCAGGCTGATGACAGAAAGTAAGCTAGTGTTGGAAGATTTACAGTGTAGATTATTCAGGTGTTGATTAGGAAGTATACACACAATAAGGACCGACAACTTGATCGAGAAAGAAACTTCATTTCCTTAATAGCATTTCGCAGATCAAGCTATGGAATAAAAAAATGAAGTACCATCAGGCTGATCTCTAATTTCACTCAACAAACACAAATGCATTTTACACTGCCCGCGTACTACTATTGTTGTCCATTTGGAGTAGGATTTGTAAGTGAATGTTTATATACCATCGTAGTCAAGTTGACTTGCATTAGGTCAGTTGAATCAGATACTTCTGCCAATGACATGAACAGATCAATAGGGCATGCATAATATACTACCACTTTGATTATGTCTCTAAGATAAAGTATTAAGGGAAACCAGATATGAGGATAAATAAATGACTAAATTTAGAAGTGTGTAGTGTGTACTTCATGTACCTTTGAGCAACGACATCACCTGGTCTCTCAAGAACACATCTAACTCATCCTGCTATCCTGCTACCTATGGGCACCAAAAGCCTGAAGTCGTTGACGATCCATCCAACCTCTACATGGCAGTAAGGTGAACCAAGATCGATGTCATGATAAAACTTTCCAGAAAAATCAGTGTCCTTAACTAATGCAACTGAAAAACCATTATTTGACTACAAAAATAGATGCAAGGTTATATGAACAATTCAGCATCAAACCCTTTAGGAATTTGAACTAACATGTCTATCACACAAAACTAAAATGCGTTGAACCTTGGCTCCGGCAGAACCTATTTCATGACAAAACAATCATGAAATTCTATCAGGTGACTGCAGAAGATTGTAATAAATAACCAAAGGATTAATAGACGATATTATATTGTACTAACCGAATAACCAAGCATACTAAAGCGACGGAGAGGCATACACGACATCAGGTACATCGACGGTCGCAGCTAGTGACGATTGTGTAGAAAGTTGTGGCCGCTGTTACCAGTACAACAGCTACGTTGTTGGAGTAATTGGTTGTGCGTTGTACATGCTATCCTATGGCCCGGACCTTCTCGAGATAGGTCAGAGGTATCTAAGAAATAAGAGAAAAGTAGGGGGAAAACAAGATGCTGATTTGGTTAACTGAAAGGAAATGTAGTTTGCGGGGAAGGGACACACGTTTGCAACTCGGTGCTCATCCTCACCGTCAGCAGTCAGGTAGCAAGAATTTGTGCATGCGCCGGGGATCCTCTTATTCCCATTTCATCTGCTCCCTATGCCACATCCACGAGTTATAGATCTTGGGCGAGCAGACCACTACTACTTCTATGTTGAAGGTACTACAACAGGCAAAACGACATCATGAATTAAATTTTATGAAGTAACCTTCAGCAAAAGTAGGTATTTATCCTATGAAAAAATGATACTATGGTGCAATACATGATAATGCCTAGTCAGAACGGATGCATCTGTTAGCCACAAATGATAAGGAGGGAACCCTAGCCGCCGCCGCCGCCGGGGCTCCCGCTCCTCTTCTCGTCCCTTCCTCGCCGCAGCCAGGGGGCGCAGCCGGGCGAAGCGCGGCTGGCGCCGACGCCGGCGGGGATTCTTCGTCCTCTCACGCAGGGCCCTGGGCGGGACGGGATGGCCGGGCTAGGGTGCGGCGCTGGCGGCGGGCGCTGCAGCGTGGCAGGGCACCAGAGCTGTGCAGCGACGGCAGCTTGCTGGCTGCGTGACGGGCGTCATGGTGGCGGAGCGTGCTGGGTGGATGAGGGCGGTGGGTGGGGCTGGTGCAGTGCGGTTTCGCCAGATCTGGCCCCATGGCGACGCGAGCTGCGGGCGGCAAGGGCTGTAGACGGCGCCCTGGTTGTGGTGCCGCGGTGGTCGTCCGTGGCAGCGGTGAGGCCTCGGCTGGTTTGGCCAGCTGACGGTTGGTGACCGGGGCGGTGGTGCGCACTTGGCGGCGGCGGCCGCGTCCAGATCGATACGGTCTGGCGGGCGTGTGGACGTCAGGTTGCGAGGGGGCGGGCTACGACCTGGTGGGGTCGTGGCGATGGCCGTGGACCACGGCGGCGCGCCAGTTGCAGCTGCTCGTGGCGGTGGTTGCCGGCCAGATCGGCTCGGATCTGACCCATGGCCACCGGCGGGCGGCTTAGGGCTGTCCATCGGGGTCCTGGTCTGGAGGTGGGCTGGCACGGCGTGGTGGTGGCTCATGGCGGTGGTCCGGGCCGTTTCATGGCAGCGGCTGGTCTTCTCCGGTGTCGGCCTATTGTTGAGAGGCTCGCGAGGTGGCAGGTTGGTCGCGGCGGCGGCTGGCTTGTTCCGTCGTCAGCTCGCTCGTAGGTGACCTATGTCGGCCTTCAATTTGTCTCCTCGTCATCCTGGCGCTACTTTTGTCAAAGGGCTGGCCTTCTCTCAGCTGTGGTCCATCGCTCATCTCGCACCCGGTGCGGCAGGACCCATCTCGTCTTGCGCATGATGTAACAAGACCGAGCTCGTCTCGCGCCCGGTGCAGCAGGACCGACCTCGTCTCACACACTGTGCCGTAGGACCTAGCTCGTCTCGCGCCCGGTGCCGCAGGATGGGTTGAGGCCAGTTTTGGCCGGCTTATTGGGTCTCGGTGCTGGGGGCTGCCCAAGGGCATGAAAGGCGAGTCCTTCCCGCTCGTCTCTTTGGTTTGGGTAGCGGCGGATCTTGGGTGAGGTGGTGTCAAGGTCTTGGATGCCAGGGCGGCAGCCCTGGTGGTGGTTGCGCGGTGCTCATGGGCAGAGCACATGGCTTGGTGCTGCCCGGTGGCCGTGGCCGTGTGGGCGGCGTGGCAGCCGGGGTGTGGCGTTCGGTGGCGGTGAGTGTTAGGCGGGGTGAAAACTGATACGTCTCCAATGTATCTATAATTTTTGATTGCTCCATGCTATATTATCTACTGTTTTAGACTATATTGGGCTTTATTTTCCATTTTTATATTATTTTCGGGACTAACCTATTAACCGGAGGCCCAACCCAGAATTGTTGTTTTTTGCCTATTTCAAAGTTTCGGAGAAACAGAATATCAAATGAAGTCCAAACGGAATGAAACCTTCGGGAACGTGATTTTCTCATCAGATAAGACCCAGGAGACTTGGACCCTCCGTCAAGAAAGGCACGAGGCGGTCACGAGGGTGGAGGGCACGCCCACCCCCCTAGGGCGCGCCCCTGCCTCGTGGGCCCCTTGAACCTCCACCGACGTACTTCTTCCTCCTATATATATGATAGAGGCAAAGGTGTCCCGATGTTTCGATGAGATGGTGGCTATCGTTTCTGTGGGAGTCGACCTTGACGATCCGACTACGAACGTGTGAGACGTCGCGCCTTAGCAATCGCTAAACCAACTTCCGAGGGTTATTGACCACGCCGGAGCACGATCAACCTGACCACAAGGGCCTGTTTCCTGCGAGCAAACGAAGAACAAGCAAGAAACTAAGATTGCAATCTGGATATTGCGAATATAAGAGGAAAGCTTTATTAATGAAGGTGGGGTTCTGTGACGCCTTGGTCTAGTCGTTGAACACAAACGAAGTACGCGAAGTTGCAGCTATGGCGAACTTTTGATCTAAACAAAACCCAAAGTCTAAACGACGCCCTAAGGGCTGTATATATGGAGGAAGAGGAGGGAATTTCGTGGCCCTTGAGGGAGGGGTCCGAAACCAACCCTAACTCTTGTTTCCCCACACATACGGACTCTAAAAACAGCCTATACTTAAGTATTTCGAAATTACATGGGCCTGGCCCAAGAAGAAGGTGACGCAGCACCTAGAATAGCCTCTGGACGAAAATTATGAAGTGGCATCTTGTATATTTCGTCCAAGGCTTCATGCACTCATTATGGTGGCTTCAAAGTCCTGAAATCATCACTTGAAACTCTGTTCTTGTCTCCCTTGCGCATGCCATCAACTCCATGCTTGTTCTTGCTCCAATGATCATCCTTCTCCAAGCTAGGCCCTTCATTTGTAAGCAAAACAAATGTATCCAATTTAGGCAGCATCATATTCTCATGAACATTAGAATCATTACCAAGAAACCAAAGTACCTGATAATTCAATTGGCGTGCGTGAGCTCTAGTAATTTGTCCAGTATGTATAGCAGCAGGGGCTGTGGGTGTAACAATGGTATTGATGTCCTCATCATCCTCCCCTTCTTGAAATGAAGTCGTCCTCGACGGAAGCTCATCTTCCTCACCCAAATAAGGCTTCAAATCTGCAATGTTAAAAGTGGGACTAACCCCAAAATCTGCAGGCAACTCAAGTTTATATGCATTATCATTTATTTTCTCTAACACCTTAAAAGGACCATCAGCACGTGGCATTAGCTTTGATTTGCACAAATTAGGAAATCTGTCCTTACGCAAATGTAACCGAACAAGATCTCCAGGTGCAAACACAACATGTTTTCTACCCTTATCTCCAGCAAGTTTATATTTAGCACTCATACGCTCAATGTTTTCCTTAGTTAACTCATGCATTTTTAAAATCAATTCAGCACGTTCATTAGCATCAAAATTAACCTTCTCCGAAGATGGAAGAGGCAACAAATCAATGGGTGCACGAGGTAGGAAACCATACACAATTTCAAAAGGGCACATCTTAGTAGTAGAATGCAACGAACGATTATAAGCAAATTCAATATGAGGCAAGCATTCTTCCCACATTTTCTTATTATTCTTCAAAACAGCCCTAAGCATAGTAGACAATGTTCTATTGACTACTTCAGTTTGTCCATCAGTTTGGGGGTGACAAGTAGTACTAAAAAGCAGTTTAGTCCCCAACTTAGCCCATAAACATCTCCAAAAGTGGCTAAGAAATTTAGTATCATGGTCTGAAACAATAGTATTTGGCACACCATGCAAGCGAATAATTTCACGAAAGAACAAATCAGCAACATTAACAGCATCATCGCTTTTATGACATGGTATAAAGTGTGCCATTTTCGAGAATCTATCCACGACAACAAATTTGCTATCCCGCCCCTTCTTTGTTCGAGGTAAACCTAAAACAAAGTCCATAGATATATCCTCCCAAGGAACACTAGGCACGGGCAAAGGCATATATAAACCATGAGGATTGAGTCGTGACTTAGCTTTTTGACATGTAGTGCAGCGAGCAACAAAACGCTCAACATCCCGTCTCATCTTTGGCCAAAAGAAATGTGTAGCAAGTACGTCCTCCATCTTCTTCACGCCAAAGTGTCCCATTAATCCTCCTCCATGCGCCTCCTGCAACAACAAAAGACCAACAGAGCTAGCAGGAATGCATAGCTTGTTAGCACGGAACACAAAACCATCATTAACAACGAACTTGTTCCATGTTCTTCCTTCTTTACAATTCTGCATTACTTCTTTAAAATTAGCATCATGCACATATTGATCTTTGATGGTCTCCAAACCAAATATTTTGAAGTCAAGTTGTGAAAGCATAGTATAGCGACGAGACAAAGCATCAGCAATAACATTTTCTTTACCCTTCTTGTGTTTAATGACATAAGGGAAAGTCTCAATGAATTCAACCCATCTAGCATGTCTACGATTCAGTTTAGCTTGACTTTTAATATGTTTCAAAGATTCATGATCAGAATGTATAACAAATTCTTTGGGCCATAAATAATGTTGCCATGTCTCTAAAGTCCGAGCAAGAGCGTATAATTCTTTATCATAAGTAGAATAGTTCAGACTAGGCCCACTCAATTTTTCAGAAAAGTATGCAATAGGTTTGCCATCTTGTAATAATACACCTCCTAATCCAATTCCACTAGCATCACATTCAAGCTCAAAGGTCTTATTAAAATCAGGAAGTTGAAGTAAAGGAGCATGTGTCAACTTATCTTTCAATACCGTGAAGGCTTCTTCCTGTGCGGTACCCCAAACAAAAGGCACATCCTTCTTTGTAAGCTCATTGAGAGGTGCAACAATGGTGCTAAAATCTCTCACAAAACGCCTATAGAAACCAGCGAGTCCAAGAAAACTCCTCACTTGTGTGACCGTTTTGGGCTGCGGCCAACTCTCAACAGCTTCAATCTTGGCTTTATCAACTTCAATTCCCTGTGGAGTAACAACATAGCCAAGAAAAGACACTCGGTCGGTGCAAAAGGTGCACTTCCCAAGGTTACCAAACAAACGTGCATCACGTAGAGCATTAAAAACATCACGTAAATGTTCCAAATGTTCTTCCAAAGATTTGCTATAAATCAGTATATCATAAAAATAGACTACCACAAATCGTCCAATGAAAGCACGTAAAACTTCGTTCATTAGTCTCATGAAAGTACTAGGTGCATTAGTTAACCCAAAAGGCATGATTAACCACTCATATAAACCAAACTTAGTTTTAAATGCTGTTTTCCATTCATCTCCCAATTTCATACGAATTTGATGGTATCCACTACGCAAATCAACTTTGGAGAATATTGTAGAGCCACTCAATTCATCAAGCATATCATCTAGCCTAGGAATAGGATGACGATAACGAATGGTAATATTATTAATGCCTCTACAATCAACACACATACGCGATGTACCATCCTTTTTCGGCACTAGAATAATAGGAACAGCACAAGGACTAAGGGATTCGCGAATATAACCTTTGTCGAGCAGCTCCTGTACTTGCCGCATAATCTCCTTCGTCTCCTCTGGATTGGTATAGTATGGTGCACGGTTGGGTAGCGATGCACCGGGAATTAAGTCAATTTGATGCTCAATCCCTCGAATAGGTGGTAATCCCGGTGGCACGTCTTGTGGGAAGACGTCAGCGAACTCCTGCAAAATGTTAGTGACAGCAGGGGGAAAAGAGGAAGGCACGTCCTCGAATGAAAATAATGCCTCTTTGCACACAAAAGCATAGCAAACAGATTTGCTAAAAACTAGCTCATCAATATAAGATTTGGTGGCAAGTAAACATGCACTTTTCAATTTAATTTCAGAAGCAACACTAGATGGTTTACTATTAGGCTTCATTTGTTGGTCAAATTCTTTTGCCACAATCTGATTTTCACTCTTATTTTTCTCCTGTTTTGCTTTATTAGCTCTATGAATATCATCTTTCAAAATGGAATCAAGAGTCATAGGAAGCAAAGTAATATTTGTATCCTTATGAACAAGAGTATACTGATTGTTTCTACCATGGTGTACATAATTTTTATCAAATTGCCATGGTCTACCAAGTAATAAGGAACATGCTTGCATAGGTACCACATCACAATCAACATAATCAGCATATGTAGAGATACTAAAATGCACCCGAACAGTACGTGTTACCTTAACCTTGCCGCTGTTGTTGAACCATTGGATGTAGTAAGGATGTGGATGTGGTCTTGTGGTGAGAGATAGCTTCTCCACCATCTCCATGCTAGCCAAGTTGTTGCAGCTCCCTCCATCTATGATGACGCGAACAGAATGTTCCTTCACAACTCCCTTTGTATGGAACAAATTATGCCTCTGATTTTGCTCAGCTTGCGTAACCTGCACACTCAAAACACGTTGAGCAACTAAACATTCATACCTGTCAGCATCTTCAGCAGCCATGTATTGCGTCTCATGATCAGAATCATCTCCACCGTGTTCTTCATGTGTAAGAAGAGCCAAAGTCTCCTCATCATAGTCACCAGCGGACTCATACCCACCATCCTCAGTAGCAATCATCACACGCTGAGATGTGCATTCTCGCGCAAAATGTCCTCATCCCTTACAACGGCGACAAATAATATCACTTGTGTGCCCTGTAGACGCCATGGAAGAAGAAGAGCTCTGTGCAGGCCCGACAGGTGTGCTCTTGGCAGATAGTGGTGGTTGTGCCTGCTTTCTTGTATCACGGTTGGAGGTGGCAGCTGACGGAGGTGCCGGTGTAGCAGAACGTGTGGAAGTAGATGATGCACGTGGTGTCCACGATGAAGGTCGACCTGCAGAAAATTTAGTTCGCGCCAATGCCTGTCGATCCTGCACTTCACGTTCAGCTTTACAAGCAAGATGGAATAAACGAGTGATATTATTATAATCCTTATAGTCTAGAATGGTCTGAATCTCTCTATTTAATCCACCCAGAAAACGTGCAAGCATAGCTTCATTCTCCTCAACGATACCACATCTAATCAAGCCAGTTTGTAATTCCTGATAATATTCTTCTACCGATTTTTTTCCTTGTCTTATGCGCTGCAATTTTTGAAGTATTTCACGTTGATAATATGGTGGAACCCAACGAGTACGCATAGCAGTTTTCAAAGTAGCCCAAGTAGCTGGAACAGGATATAATCTACAATATTCAGACCACCAAACACATGCAAAGCTAGTGAAAGCACAAACAGCAGCAGGAACACGTCTCTCCTCAGGATATTGTAAACATGTAAATCGTTGTTCAGTTTCTAACTCCCAAGTAAGATATATATCAGGAACATATCTACCCTCAAATGGTGGAATATTCAATTTCAGTTTAGGGAGATGGTCCTGATCTCGTACCTGAGGGGGAGCCCTAACATTGCCATTATTTGCATGTGGACGACCTGGTGGTTGTGGTGCTGGTGGTTGCACGTAGTTCTGATGTTGATCAACCTCATCCTCATAATCTCCCACATAATCATCCTCCCCCACATCAGCAGCAGGAGCCACAGAAGTATCAACAGCAGCACCAGCAGCTTGGCCAGGCTGAAGAGGGACACGAGTCGCTCGGCGGAGGGCTGTTTCGCGATGTGGAGGTAGTCGTTGTTGTTGTTGTAGAGGTGCGTTAGGTGCAGCCGGTGGTGGTGGTGGTAGACACGCGAGCAACTCATTGAACTTGTTATCGAGCTTTGTTTCGAATGCCTTCTCAATGGCATCTATCTTCTCCATGGCCTCTTCAAATCTATTTAGCACATCTTCCACCTGTCCACTCATCATTTGCTGAAACTTATCATGAAGCTCCTTATTCGTCAAGTTCTCCCAGTCAGTCTCGTCGGCTTGTGATCCTGGCATGGTTAGCAGCAATAGAAAGAGACAAGAATGTGATCCTACAGACTACTAACAAGTGGTGGTGGAGGCGGGTGTCACAAATCCGTCAAGCAAATCTCAAATTCTTACCAGTTCTTACCCAGCAGCAGGCGGTGATCGGCAACCGTTGTAGTCAAAACTCTCAAAGCTTGGATAGAGCGATTGCCAGGGAGAGTCAAACGCACGACGCAGATGTATGTGGAGCTAGAAAGGCTTATAGTATGGTAGCAAAAAGGTCAGCAATAATCAATTCAGAGATGCAAAGTTGAATAAACGCTCAACGACGGTACTGTGCTGGTCCTAGGCTAGACCGTGCTAGAGACGCGAGCCTAGAACACTAACAAAATCATGGCGCTGCACGAAAACAAGGGAAAAGCACACTCTGGAAAAAAAATTCGCTCTGTTTTTTTTGCGCTCCTCTTTTTTTTGCGAAAAATCACTAGAATGGCGAGTGTCTCAAAACTCTTCCCAGGTCAAACTGACAGGATGGGTACGAAATTTTTTTGAATTTATTTTCCCGGAAATCAGGGCAGCGACGACGAAAAAGTGCGACCAAAAATCACTATGATGGCGAGTGTCTCAAAAGACTCAGAACAGCCTAAAAATAGGATAGGGAAAAAATATTTTCGGTCGCCGAAATTTTGGCCTAAAAACTGCCCGGGGGTCTCCAGACTCTTTTTTTCGAGACCTGCGCAGGCAAGGAAACACAAATCGGAATTTAGATGGATCTCGAAAACAAACCTAATATGAGAAGAAATCGGATTGGTGGTGGATATATGGTGGTGGTATATGGCAGGGGTGGTGGTATATGGTAGCGGTGGTGGTATATGGATACGGGTTGGTGGTGGTATATGGATACGGATTCAGAGCGGTGGCGGATAAGCAATGGTGGTAGATGGCAAGGCGATGATGATGGTGCGGCGGCGGCGTGACAACTTATGACCAGAACTCAAAACTCTAAAAAACTAGACTCTAAGACCAGCAACTTGACACGACGATGCAACCGCAAATTCAACAAAGCAAAAACCCTAAAAAGATTATGCAAAGGCTCAGATTGGTTCGGATATGATGAACTAACCCTAATTTTTTTGTGGCTTTTTCGTGGACTGTAGGTATGAAGAACAGACTCGATCTAATCTACGAAAAACTCTAAAATCTCACCGAGCAACCTGTAAATCTGATACCACTTGATAGAGGCAAAGGTGTCCCGATGTTTCGATGAGATGGTGGCTATCGTTTCTGTGGGAGTCGACCTTGACGATCCGACTACGAACGTGCTAGACGTCGTGCCTTAGCAATCACTAAACCAACTTCCGAGGGTTATTGACCACGCCGGAGCACGATCAACCTGACCACAAGGGCCTGTTTCCTGCGAGCAAACGAAGAACAAGCAAGAAACTAAGAGTGCAATCTGGATATTGCGAATATAAGAGGAAAGCTTTATTAATGAAGGTGGGGTTCTGTGACGCCTTGGTCTGGTCGTTGAACACAAACGAAGTACACGAAGTTGCAGCTATGGCGAACTTTTGATCTAAACAAAACCCAAAGTCTAAACGACGCCCTAAGGGCTGTATATATGGAGGAAGAGGAGGGAATTTCGTGGCCCTTGAGGGAGGGGTCCGAAACCAACCCTAACTCTTGTTTCCCCACACATACGGACTCTAAAAACAGCCTATACTTAAGTATTTCGAAATTACATGGGCCTGGCCCAGGAAGAAGGTGACGCAGCACTTAGAATAGCCTCTGGACGAAAATTATGAAGTGGCATCTTGTATATTTCGTCCAAGGCTTCATGCACTCATTATGGTGGCTTCAAAGTCCTAAAATCATCACTTGAAACTCTGTTCTTGTCTCCCTTGCGCATGCCATCAACTCCATGCTTGTTCTTGCTCCAATGATCATCCTTCTCCAAGCTAGGCCCTTCATTTGTAAGCAAAACAAATGTATCCAATTTAGGCAGCATCATATTCTCATGAACATTAGAATCATTACCAAGAAACCAAAGTACCTGATAATTCAATTGGCGTGCGCGAGCTCTAGTAATTGGTCCAGTATGTATAGCAGCAGGGCTGTGGGTGTAACAATGGTATTGTTGTCCTCATCAATATACCTACGTACCCCCAAACGATCAGATACGGAGCCAAAAACCTAATTCCACCGCCACAACCTTCTGTACCCACGAGATTCCATCTTGGGGCCTGTTCCGGAGCTCCGTCGGAGAGGGACATCATCATGGAGGGCTTCTACATCATCCTAGCCCCTCCGATGAAGTGTGAGTAGTTTACCTCAGACCTACGGATCCATAGTTATTAGCTAGATGGCCTCTTCTCTATTTTTGGATCTCAATACAATGTCCCCCCCTCTTTCGTGGAGATCTATTCGATGTAATATTCTTTTTGCGGTGTGTTTGTTGAGACTGATGAATTGTGGGTTTATTATCAAGTCTATCTATGAACAATATTTGAATCTTTTCTGAATTCTTTTATGTATGATTGGTTAACTTTGCAAGTCTCTTCGAATTATCAATTTGGTTTGGCCTACTAGATTGGTCTTTCTTGCAATAGGAGAAGTGCTTAGCTTTGGGTTCAATCTTGTGGTGTCCTTACCCAGTGACAGAAGGGGCAGCAAGGCACGTATTGTATTGTTGCCATCAAGGATAACAAGATGGGTTTTTTATCATATTGCATGAAACTATCCCTCTACATCATGTTGCGTAAGGCGTTACTCTGTTTTTAACTTAATACTCTAGATGCATGCTGGATAGCGATCGATGAGTGGAGTAATAGTAGTAGATGGAGGTAGGAGTCGGTCTACTTGTCTTCGACGTGATGCCTATATACATGATCAACCTAGATATTCTCATAACTATGCTCAATTCTGTCAATTGCTTAACAGTAATTTGTTCACCCACCATAGAATACTTATGCTCTTGAGAGAAGCCACTAGTGAAACCTATGGCCCCCGGGTCTATTCTCATCATATCAATCTCCATCACTTTAATCTTGCTTGCTTTTTACTTTGCCTTTTACATTTCACTTTGCATCTCTATAGCAAAAATACCAAAAATATTATCTATCATCTCTATCAGATCTCACTCCCGTAAGTGACTGTGAAGGGATTGACAACCCCTAATCGCGTTGGTTGCATTGAGCTATTGTTTTTGTGTAGGTACGAGGGACTCGAGCGTAGCCTCCTACTGGATTGATACCTTGGTTCTCAAAAACTGAGGGAAATACTTACGCTACTTTGCTGCATCATCCTCTCCTCTTCGGGGAAATCCAACGCAGTGCTCAAGAGGTAGCAAGAAGAATTTCTGGCGCCGTTGCCGAGGGGTCTGCGCAAAAGTCAACATACCAAGTACCCATCACAATCCCTACCTCCCGCATTACATTAGTTGCCATTTGCCTATCGTTTTCCTCTCCCCCACTTCACCCTTGCCGTTTTATTCACCCTCTTCTTTTTGTTCGCCTTCTTTCATTCTTCGCTCTCTCTGTCGTTATGTCTGAAATTGGGGAAATTATTGCTGATATGGGCGATAATAATAACATAGAAAATTCTGATGCTCCGGCTGAAGAATCCCCTACCTATCATACAAAAAGATTTCGAATCGGTAGTGGTAATATTATTGGAAAATGAGTTATTCAAGATTTCTTTACTTGTGTCGGTGCTTTGCCCTATATGGGCGGTTCTATTCTTCATAGAAGTAGTAGTCTTGCGGACGCTATTGCCATGCTTATTGTTGAACTTGAAAGGCAATTTATGCATATGCACCCTTCTATACAAAGAATTTTACTAGAATTTTCTAATATCGAACACTCCTCTGTTAAGCGTGCCGCTACTATCTTTTTGGCTCATGAATTCAGATTTATAATAAAAGAAGCCAAAGAAATCTTTGCGCACTATAGGGTGGACGCTGGCCGTCCTCCCATAGAATCTATCCTCTTTGATCAAGAAGAAATTATGCGCTTTCAATCTCTTGACTATGTTGCTTTCAATGAAAACCTTAGAAAAAATGTGCCAACCAATATTTTAATTGATAGAATCTCTGGACTTAATGATGATTGGGCTATTCGAAATAATGAGCTAGGATACTCTCTTGAGTGTAGGCTCACAAAGTTCTGTCGAAAGAACGCTTACAATGATGAATTGGTTGTGCATTATGAAGGGCCGAAGGAGGAACCTATACCTCCAAAAATTGATCTTGGGGACTTTTGTCCTATTAAATTTAGCCCTTTTGATTACTTTTGCTTGCCTCAAAGGAAACTTGCTGCCGAATGTAGAGAATACAAAATGAGTTTCACCGATCTATCTTATTACTACGGCACTACCTAGATCTATCGTTGCTTTTATGCCTAGCTAGGGGCGTTAAACGATAGCGCTTGTTGGGAGGCAACCCAATTTTATTGTAGTTTTTTTGTTTTTGCTTCCGTTTAGGATAAATAATCCATCTACCTTCTGTTTAGATGTGGTTTTGTGTTTTAATTAGTGTTTGTGCCAAGTTAGACCTATAGGATCTTCTTGGATGATAGTTATTTGATCTTGCTGTAATTTCCAGAAACTTTTTGTTCACGAAAACAATTGTTAAAAATTACCAGAACATGATAAAATACTGATTCCAAGTGCTGCTGATCAATAAACAAATTTTCTAGGTCGTCATATTTTGGTAGATTTTTTGGAGTTCCAGAAGTTTACGTTAGTTACAGATTACTACAGACTGTTCTGTTTTTGACAGATTCTATTTTTCATGTGTTGTTTGCTTATTTTGATGAATCTATGGCTAGTAAAATTGTTTATAATCCATAGAGAAGCTGGAATACAGTAGGTTTAACACCAATATAAATAAAGAATGAGTTCATTACAATACCTTGAAGTGGTCTTTTGTTTTATTTTGCTAACGGAGCTCACGAGATTTCTGTTGAGTTTTGTGTTGTGAAGTTTTCAAGTTTTGGGTGAAATATTTTGATGGATTATGGAACAAGAAGTGGCAAGAGCCTAAGCTTGGGGATGCCCATGGCACCCCCAAGATAATCCAAGGACACCAAAAAGTCAAAGCTTGGGGATGCCCCGGAAGGTATCCCCTCTTTCGTCTACTTCCATCGGTAATTTTATTTGGAGCTATATTTTTATTCACCACATGATATGTGTTTTGCTTGAAGCGTGTTGTATTATTTGTGTTGGGGAACGTAGTAATTTCAAAAAAATTCCTACGCACACGCATGATCATGGTGATGCATAGCAACGAGAGGGGAGGGTGTTGTCCACGTACCCTCATAGATCAAAAGCGGAAGCGTTAGCACAACGAGGTTGATGTAGTCGTACGTCTTCACGATCCGACCGATCAAGTACCGAACGTACGACACCTCCGAGTTCAGCACACGTTCAGCTCGATGACGTCCCTCGAACTCCGATCCAGCCGAGTGTTGAGGGAGAGTTTCGTCAGCACGACGGCGTGGTGACGATGTTGATGTTCTACCGACGCAGGGCTTCGCCTAAGCATCGCTACAGTATTATCGAGGTGGACTATCGTGGAGGGGGGCACCGCACACGGCTAAAAGATCAACTGATCAATTGTTGTGTCTTTGGGGTGCCCCTTGCCCCCGTATATAAAGGAGTGGAGGAGGGGGAGGGCCGGCCCTCTCTATGGCGCGCCCTAGGGGAGTCCTACTCTCACCGGGAGTAGGATTCCCCCTTTCCTAGTAGAACTAGGAGCCCTTCCAAGTAGTAGGAGTAGGAGGGAAGGAAAGGGAAGGAAAAAGGAGAAGGAAGGAAGGGGGTGCCCCCCTCCCTAGTCCAATTCGGACCAGCCCATGGGGAGGGGTGCGGCCACCCTTTGAGGCCTTTCTCTCCTTTCCCGTATGGCCCATTAAGGCCCAATACACATTCCCGTAACTCCCCGGTACTCCCGAAAATACCCGAATCACTCGGAACCTTTTCGATGTCCGAATATAGTCGTCCAATATATTGATCTTTACGTCTCGACCATTTCGAGACTCCTCGTCACGTCCCCGATCTCATCCGGGACTCCGAACTCCTTCGGTACATCAAAACACATAAACTCATAATATAACCGTCATCGAAACTTTAAGCATGAGGACCCTACGGGTTCGAGAACTATGTAGACATGACCGAGACACGTCTCCGGTCAATAACTAATAGCGGAACCTGGATGCTCATATTGGCTCCCACTTATTCTACGAAGATCTTTATTGGTCAGACCGCATAACAACATACGTTGTTCCCTTTGTCATCGGTATGTTACTTGCCCGAGATTCGATCGTTGGTATCTCAATACCTAGTTCAATCTTGTTACCGGCAAGTCTCTTTACTCGTTCTGTAATGCATCATCCCGCAACTAACTCATTAGTTACAATGCTTGCAAGGCTTATAGTGATGTGCATTACCGAGTGGGCCCAGAGATACCTCTCCGACAATCGGACCGACAAATCCTAATCTCAAAAAACGCCAACCCAACAAGTACCTTTGGAGACACCTGTAGAGCATCTTTATAATCACCCAGTTACGTTGTGATGTTTGGTAGCACACAAAGTGTTCCTCCGGTAAAAGGGAGTTGCATAATCTCATAGTCATATGAACATGTATAAGTGATGAAGAAAGCAATAGCAAGATACTAAACGATTGTAACGCCCGGATAATCATGCTACAGTAATCCCACGCTAATCATGCCATGACACCTCGGTTACTGTTGCTATCCTCGTAATAATTCGAAGCCATTCAAAATTCAAATTCAAATTAATGTCAACAATAAAAGGTTTTCAAAAATTGAAACAAAAATGTTCGGACAGTGCCAATAATGGCATAGGTAATTATGGTGTAAAGGTCATAATTTTACAAAATACCTAAATGCCCTAAACTAAATAAAACAGAAATAAAAAAAAGAAAAGAAAAGAAATTACAAAAGAACCAAAGGAAAGGAGAAAGACCCCCTGGCTCCCCCTGGGCTTCGGCCCATTCCCTCGCACCCGGCCGGCCCAGGTGGCCCAGCTGCCACCTCCCCACCTCTGTCACCTTCTCCCCACACCCCCACTGTCCGTCCGACCGCGCTCGCGTCGCCGTCGGACCAGCTCGCCGCCCCGCGCCGCTATAGGCCCTGGAGAGGATAAGGGCGCCGACGTCGCGCCCCCTCGGGCTCCCCTCCCCACTTGCCCCCTGCTCTCCTCCTTGATCCCCGCCTCCCTCTCGCTCCTCAGATCCGCCCCCGTCCGAGCGCTTCCATGGCCGTGGCCGTCACGTAGTCGTGGCCGCCGTCCTCCCCGCACCACGCCAACGTGTCGCCGATCTCCCTCGTCGCCTGCCTCGTCGTCCCTGACCGTTGATTCGATCTCCGCGACGTCGCAGCGTCGTGGACGAGGTCGTCTTCTTCCTCCGCCTAGCCGCCGCTCATCCCCAACTCCGGCGACGCCCTCTGCTGCTACTAAGCCGCCAAGGGCCACCGTGTGTGCCGCTCGGTGAGCCCCCGCTCCCTCCCCTCTCTCTCTCGACGCCGTTCGCTAGTTGGACGCGCCGCCCCCAACCTACCGAGCGCATCGCCGCACGCGCTCATCGCCGGTAGCCGTCCGGTGACCATCTGGTCCCGTGCTCGTGGCCGTTGTGCTCGCACGCGCAAGTAGAGGCCTCCTGGCCATTTTGAGTGCTTGCCAACACGCCGTACCGCCGTTCCCTCTCACGGCCGAGCGCCGGCGTCTGCCGCGCCACTCGTCGCCGTCGCTACACAGCCTCTCCGGCCATGGTGTCACTATCGTTCGACGCGGCTTCATCTCTGCGTTCGAACGCGCCCAGCCCCGCGATGAACCATGCCCCGCAGCCTCGCCATCAAACTCACCTGAGCCCCTGCGTCCGCCTCGCTCGTCGCCGGTGACGCTACGGCCCTCCTCCGACCAAGCCACCACCTCCATTGAATGCGCCATGGCGCGAGCCTTGGAATGGGCCTAGCCCCGCTCCTCCCCGAGCCCCGTAGCGCGATTCCGGCCAACTCCGGCGAAGAGCCGCCTCTGTTTGGGTCGCCGGAGTCGCTCCGGCGCCGGCCGCCGACGTGGCATGCATTGGGACCACCCCTGGGTCACTGCCTGTGGGCTTGGGGGCCCCAACTAGCCACGTTGACCGAAGTCAACTTCGCTGGCGTGGCAGCTACTGCCACTGACATGCGGGCCCCATGCCATAAAACAAATAAAAACAAATATATAAACTGCTAATTAATTAAGTTAATTAACTAAAACCTAATTAAACACTGACTGTTGGGGCCCACCCACTAATTATCCTATTTGGTTTGTCTAAACCCCCTATTATTGCCCCCTGACAATGACATGTGGGTCCCACTAGACCCACCTGTCTGGTTTGACTGGTCAACCGACCAGCTGACCTGCTGACATCACTCTGATGTCATGCCTACGTCATCACTCACTGTTTTGGATAATGTTGGAATTAAATAATTAATTAAATTCCAAAAAATAATAAAATCTTTAGAAAATCATATCTTTTAATCCGTAACTCGGATTAAATTATTTTCAACATGAAAGTTGCTCAGAACGATGAGACGAACCCGGATACGCAGCCCATTCGTCCGCCACACACCCCTAACAAATCAAACTCGCAACTTTCCCCCTCCGGCTCCTCTGCCCGAAAACGCGAAACACCGAGGATACTTTCTCGGATGTTTCCCCCCTTCACCGGTATCACCTCATACCGCGTTAGGGCACCTCTAGCACCGATACTTGTCATGTCATGCATCGCTATGCATCTGCTTGCTTAAATATTTATCGTTTCTTCCCCCTCTTCTCTCGCGAGACACCGAGACCGACGCTGCTGCTGCCCCGTTCGACTACGGAGTTGACGACCTCTCTCTCTTGCCAGAGCAACCAGGCAAGCCCCCCCTTGATCACCAGATATCGCCTACTCTACTCTCTATTGCTTGCATTAGAGTAGTTTAACATGTTACTGCTTTCCATTATTCCTATCCTGATGCATAGCCTGTCCTTGCTTCTACTGTTGTTACCTTTACCTGCAATCCTACCTGCTTAGTATAGGATGCTAGTTTTCCATCAGTGGCCCTACATTCTTGTCCATCTGTTGTGCTATACTATCGGGCCGTGATCACTCGGGAGGTGATCACGGGTATATTCTATATACTTTATACATGATACAAGTGGTGACCAAAGACGGGTCGGCTCGTAGGAGTACCCGCGAGTGGATCTTTGTGGCAGAGCGACAGGGCAGGATGAGACCACCTAGGAGAGAGGTGGGCCTGGCCCTGTTCGGCGTTCGCGGATACTTAACACTCTTAACGAGATATTGGTATTTGATCTGAGTCTGGCTACTGGCCTATACGCACTAACCAACTACGCGGGGACAGTTATGGGCACTCGACGTCGTGGTATCAGCCGAAGCACTTCGTGACGTCAGCGATTGAGTGGCACGCGCCAGATTGGACTGTGTAATGTGACTTCCGTTGTACTGGAGGTTGCTAGGTCTGCTTCCGGCCGCCTTCGCAACGTGCAGGTGTGCTATGGGCGATGGGCCCAGACCCATGTGCGCTTAGGTTTAGACGGCGTGCTGACCTCTCTGTTGTGCCTAGGTAGGGCTGCGACGTGTTGATCTTCCGAGGCCGGGCATGACCCAGGAAAGTGTGTCCGGCCAAATGGGATCAAGCGTGTTGGGTTATGTGGTGCACCCCTGCAGGGAAGTTAATCTATTCGAATAGCCGTGATCTTCGATAACAGGACGACTTGGAGTTGTACCTTGACCTTTTGACAACTAGAACCGGATACTTGATAAAACACACCCTTCCAAGTGCCAGATACAACCCGGTGATCGCTCTCTAACAGGGCATCGAGGAGGGGATCACCGGGTAGAATTATGCTATGCGATGCTACTTGGAGGACTTCAGTCCACTCTCTTCTATATGCTGCAAGACGGAGGCTGCCAGAAGCGTAGTCTTCGACAGGATTAGCTATCCCCCTCTTATTCTGGCATTCTACAGTTCAGTCCACCGATATGCCCCTTTACACATATATCCATGCATATGTAGTGTAGCTCCTTGCTTGCGAGTACTTTGGATGAGTACTCACGGTTTCCTTGTTTCCCCCTTTTCCCCATTCCTCTACCCGATTATTGCGACCAGACGATGGAGCCCAGGATCCAGACGCCACCGTCGACGACGACTCCTACTACTCTGGAGGTGCCTACTACTACGTGCAGCCTGCTGACGACGATCAGGAGTAGTTAGGAGGATCCCAGGTAGGAGGCCTGCGCCTCGTACGATCTGTATCCCCGTTTGTGCTAGCCATCTTATGGCAAACTTGTTTAACTTATGTCTGTACTCAGATATTGTTGCTTCCGCTGACTCGTCTATGATCGAGCACTTGTATTCGAGCCCTCGAGGCCCCTGGCTTGTATTATGATGCTTGTATGACTTATTTTATTTGTAGAGTTGTGTTGTGATATCTTCCCGTGAGTCCCTGATCTTGACCGTACACATTTGCGTGCATGATTAGTGTACGATTGAATCGGGGGCGTCACATGTTGGTATCAGAGCCGACTGCCTGTAGGAATCCCCCTTCCACACTCCTTGGCCGAAGTCGAGTCTAGACACTGCAAAAACTTTTACTAACATGGCTGTGTGCCTTACGGGCCCACGTCGCCATCGGGTGGTACTAGGATATTTTACTCCTCGACCTTTACTTTGGGACTCTGAACTCTCTTCTACCTGGGTTAAACGGATTTACTAACTCTAACACTAGGGTCCCGTGACGACATTCACCCCAAAGTTGGATAAAAGCCATAGTTATTCCTTAGTTTAGTATTTTGAACAATTTCCACACTGTCATTTGACTCCTTTGAAACATCTTTGTTTTCAGATGGAACCCACGAGGCAGGTCGTGCGCCACACGACGGCTTAGGTGCCTTGGGATCACCTGCCGTGCTAGCTGAGATGATGACCTATCTGGGTTATCGCTGGCACCCCGAGTACACCGTCTTCGAGGAGTACCAGGACTTTAACCAGGAGCAGTACCGTGCCATCGTCCACCTCTACTCTCGGGAGTATGACTCCACTACTGTGCTGCACACCGCTTATGGTGTTGAAGTGACCATCGATATGGCAGTTCACGATGCTGCTTATGTTGCTCTGACACGCCTTCGTAGGGAGTATCGGGAGTTGGAAACCTCCCCCTTCAGGAACATTGCTATCGCATCCGGTGTTGGTGCGAAGGGTTACTACATTGCTGCCTACTCCACTGTCACCCGAGATCCCTTCTACCATCAGAACCTGGTTCTGCATGCTGATGGGCTGGATCGAGCTAACCGAGCTCTTCGTCACGAGTTGTACACCACTCGTCAGCACCTCTACCGTGCTCTGACGATGTTGCACCCCTTCATCGGATCTGGGGAGCTGCCGCGTTCTGCTATCTACCCCGCCAGGACCGTGATGCCCCAGGGTGTCGGTTGGCCAGAGGTGGGAGGCTACTGCCCTGCACTTGGTCCTCTTCTGCCACCTGAGCGTCGGGTTCAGCACCAGAGTACCCGCGGACCCCAGGTTGCCGACGTGGTGTACCCGATGCCACACTACCAGCTTTCAGGCTACAACTACCTCCGCAGTACCGCGTGGGACTGATGTAGACTTGCTTAGTAGTATTAGTTGCATTCGACGCGAGCCTGCGTGCCGCCTATGATGTCTTAGTCTATGTACTAAACTCTGTGTACCGAACTCTATGCATGATCTCTTTTGTAAGATATGCCGACTATTATGTGGTATCTATCGTGCTGCTTTCATTATGCATGTTTCATCATGAATGATTCTTGTCTTTGCAAATTTCTCAATGCTAAACTACCCCTGTTATATATTAGCAGGATGGTTAGACCAGGTGGTCGTGGTCGTGGTGGCAACTTCGCACCACCGCCTGAGTACATGGCTGGTATGATCCAACAGCTTGAGATGAATTGCCAGTTCATGGAGAACATGATGGCTCAGTTTCCTCGCCCCAATATGAACCAGCAGCCAGCCCCAGTAACTCTGCAGGATTTCATGCGCCTGAACCCAACTATGTACCGCAGCTCAACTCAGCCTCTGGATGCTGATGACTGGCTCCGTGACATCACCTATGAGATGGAGTCTGCTGATGTAGCCCCTGCCAGCTATGTCACCTTTGCTTCCTTCTTCCTGAAGGGACCCGCAGCTCAATGGTGGGACAGCCACAGGCGTACTCTGCCAGTTGGAACAATCATCACCTGGCCAGACTTCCAAGCTGCTTTCCGTGCCCGCTTCATTCCTCAGGGAGTCATGGACCGGAAGAAGCGTGAGTTCCGCAACCTCACCCAGGGCAACAAAACTGTTGAAGCTTATCAGCGAGAGTTTCTGGACTTGTCTCGCTATGTTGAAGAAGACATTGCAACTGATGCACGCCGGCAGGAGAAGTTTCGTGACGGCCTTCAAGCTGACATCAAGCTCGCACTTCTAGTGCACGACTTTGATGATTTCGCCACCTTGGTGAACAAGGCCATCAATGTCGAAACGGGTCTACAGGAATACCAGAGCTCTCACAGGCGCAACCGTGACACGGGCTCATCTTCGGGCCCGTCCTCGCAGAAGCGCAAGATATGGATTCCCAACAACATATACCAGCCGAATGCACTTGCCCCAAGGTAGTCCTATGCTGCACCTCGTCTGCCTACTGCTCTAGCTAGGCAGCGAAAACTTCCAGCTCCACCACCCGGAGCTCCGGTCCCCACTCCCAATAATGGTCTGTGCTACAAGTGTGGTCAACCAGGTCACCTTGCCAGGAACGGCTATCAGAATCAGAACCAGAATCAACTGGCCCTTCCAACAGCTGGCCGTGGCAACAACCAGGCCCGCAACACCAATAGTGCCAAGTTTCATGGCCGTGTTCATGCCAACCACGTTGATCAGAACGAAGCTCAAGACCAGCCTGCTACTGTGATGGGTACACTCCTCGTAAATTCAGTACCAGCATCCGTTTTATTTGATATAGGAGCATCGCATTCATTCATATCAGCAGAATTTGCATTCAAACATGGCATTAAATACGAAGAGATGAACACTCCGCTAGTGGTACACACCCCTGCGGGCCAATGTCAAACCTCTATGGTTAGTCACGACGTTCCCGTTGAAATCGAAGGACTGGAATTTCTTGTCTCTCCATCGTACTGAAGTCCTCTAGCATTGATCTCATTCTGGGAATGAATTGGTTAAAAGCGCATACTGCTTCTATCGTTTGCGCCACCAAGACCGTCCATCTGCTACACCCTTCCGATGAAATAATAAGCTACAATGCTCGTCTGGTTCAGAATGCCGAGGCAAGGCTCTATGCCTTGAATGCATTGAACGCTGCACCACTCGAGGGCATTGAAAACATTCCCGTCGTGCGTGACTTCCTCGATGTCTTTCCTGAAGAACTTCCAGGGATTCCCCCTGCTAGAGCTGTCGAATTCGTCATCGACTTGAAACCAGGCACCACTCCTATTGCCAAGCGACCCTACAAGATGCCGCCGCATGAACTCCTTGAGCTTAAGGAGGAAATCGACAAATCTCTTCAAAATGGTTTCATTCGCCCAAGTTGCTCTCCTTGGGGAGCACCTTCTCTCTTTGTCAAGAAGAAGGATGGGACAAACCGACTGGTACAAGACTACCGTCCTATTAACCAAGCTACCATTCAGAACAAGTATCCTCTTCATCGGGTCAATGATCTGTATGATCAACTGGCTGGTTCATCAGTGTTCTCTAAACTTGACTTGAGGTTGGGTTACCACCAGATCCGTGTTCATGAAGAGGATATCCCAAAGACCGCCTTTGTGACTCGATATGGTTCATACGAGTACACTGTCATGTCATTCGGCTTAACCAATGCTCCAGCCACCTTCTCTCGCCTGATGAACTATATATTCATGGATTACCTCGACAAGTTTGTAGTGGTTTATCTGGATGATATCCTGGTATTTTCCAAGAACGAAGAAGAACATGCTGAACACCTTCGTCTTGTGCTGGAAAAGCTACGAGAGCATCAGCTATACGCCAAGTTCTCCAAATGTGAATTCTGGCTTCCCGAAGTAACTTATCTTGGGCATGTCATCTCTAAGGATGGTATTGCCGTTAACCCTGAACGAGTTCAGGCTATTCTCGATTGGACTCCTCCGAAGAATGTCAAGCAAGTCAGAAGCTTTCTCGGTCTCGCCAGCTATTGCCGTCGATTCGTCGAGAACTTCTCCAAGATTGCCAGGCCCCTGACTAACTTGTTGCATAAGGGCGTAAAGTTCCAATGGACAGACAAATGTCAGGAAAGCTTCCAGGCACTCAAAGACAAGTTGACTTCTGCCCCAGTACTAGCTCCACCTGATACTAAGAAGGACTTCGTCATTTACTGCGACACCTCCCGTCAAGGATTAGGCTGTGTCCTAATGCAAGAGCGCAAAGTGATTGCTTATGCCTCTCGACAATTGCGCCCTCACGAAGAGAACTACCCAGTTCATGACCTCGAGCTTGCTGCTGTCATCCATGCACTAAAACAGTGGCGACATTACCTTCTTGGTAATCGTTGCGAGATCTTCACTGACCACCAAAGCTTGAAGTATCTGTTTACTCAGCCAGATCTGAACCTCCGTCAGCAGAGATGGATGGAGACTATAGCAGACTTTGACTTGGGTATTTCCTATACACCAGGCAAGGCTAATGTAATGGCTGATGCCTTGAGCCACAAGTATTACTGCAACCACCTCCAGGTTCATAAAGTTCAGCCCTCGCTTGTTGAAGAATTCAGAAAACTGAACCTCCATATTGTTCCTCCGGGTGCACTCGCTCCCCCCCTAAGGAGTTTCGCAAGATGAACCTCCGTGTTGTTTCCCAGGGTTCCCTCTATACCCTGGCTGTCGAACCCGATCTTGTGAGCTCCATCAAGACAATACAGGGATATGACTCTGAAGCCCACAAGATTAAGCGCTACCTCAAAGAAGGGAAGCCCTCATTCTTCACTATTGCTAACGATGGCGCCTTGTACTTCAAAGGCCGCCTAGTGGTGCCGTATAAGGAGAAAAACCTGGATATGACTCAGAAAGTTATGAAAGAAGCTCATGATACGCCTCTATGTATCCATCCTGGTAGTACAAAGATGTACCAGGACATTCGTTAAAGATTCTGGTGGTCTAACATGAAGCAAGACATTGCTCGCTATGTTGCTGAGTGTGATGTTTGTCGTCGTATCAAAGCAGAACATCAAAGGCCTGCTGGAACTCTGCAACCTATCTCTATTCCTGAATGGAAACGGGACCATGTTGAAATGGACTTCATCACTTGTTTTCCCAAATCGCAGAAAGGTAATGATGCTATTCTTGTCGTCATTGACCGGCTTTCTAAAGTTGCACATTTTTTGACGGTCAAAGAAACGATCACTGCTAGTCAGCTTGCAACTCTCTACATGTCCAGAATTGTTTCACTTCACGGTATTCCACTGGTTATCAGTTTGGACCGTGGCAGCTTATTCACTTCAAGATTCTGGGCAAGTTTCCAAGAAGCTATGGGGACTCACTTATCTTTCAGTACTGCGTTTCATCCGCAGTCACAAGGGCAAGTTGAACGTGTCAACCAAGTTCTCGAAGACATGCTTCGAGCTTGTGTTATTTCCTTCGGCAAGAAATGGGAGGAATCTCTCCCGTATGCTGAGTTCTCTTATAATAATAGCTATCAAGCTAGTCTGAAGATGGCCCCCTTCGAAGTGTTATATGGACGAAAGTGCCGAACCCCTCTAAACTGGTCAGAAACTGGGGAACGTCCACTCTTTGGTCCGGATATTATCCAACATGCCGAAGAACAAGTCCGCGTTATTCGCGAGAATCTCAAGACTGCTCAGTCACGCCAAAAGAGTAATTATGACCATCATCATAAAGACATGGTCTATCAACCTGGCGAAAAGGTCTATCTTCGAGTTATAGCAATGAAGGGTGCACACCGCTTCGGGATCAAAGGAAAGCTAGCTCCCCGCTATATTGGCCCATTCACTATTCTGGAAAGGCGTGGAAAAGTGGCATATCAACTGGAGCTTCTGTCGAACCTTTCTCAGGTTCACGATGTGTTCCACGTGTCACAGCTCCGTTACTACTTCAAGGACCCAATCCGAGCAGTGGATCATGAAGTGCTCGAATTGCAACAGGACCTCTCCTGTAAAGAGCATCCGGTCCGCATTCTCGACCAAGCTAAATGCCGCACACGTTAGAAGGCGATCAAGTTCCTCAAAGTCCAGTGGTCACACCATTCTGAAGATGAAGCCACCTGGGAACGCGAGGATCGTCTTCGCGGTGAATACCCCGCACTGTTTCCTTCTACCTCCTAAATCTCGGGACGAGATTCGTTGTAGTGGAGGAGATTTGTAACACCCGTATAATCATGCTACAGTAATCCCACGCTAATCATGCCATGACACCTCGGTTACTGTTGCTATCCTCGCAATAATTCGAAACCGTTCAAAATTCAAATTCAAATTAATGTCAACAACAAAAGGTTTTCAAAATTTGAAACAAAAATGTTCGGACAGTGCCAATAATGGCATAGGTAATTATGGTGTAGAGGTCATAATTTTACAAAATACCTAAATGCCCTAAACTAAATAAAACAGAAATAAAAAAAGAAAAGAAAAGAAATTACAAAAGAACCAAAGGAAAGGAGAAAGACCCCCTGGCTCCCCCTGGGCTTCGGCCCATTCCCTCGCACCCGGCCGGCCTAGGTGGCCCAGCTGCCACCTCCCCACCTCTGTCACCTTCTCCCCACGCCCCCCACTGTTCGTCCGACCGCGCCCGCGTCGCTGTCGGACCAGCTCGCCGCCCCGCGCCGCTACAGGCCCCTGGAGAGGATAAGGGCTCCGACGCCGACCCCCTTGGGCTCCCCTCCCCACTTGCCCCCTGCTCTCCTCCTCAATATTCGCCTCCCTCTCGCTCCTCAGATCCGCCCCCGTCCGAGCGCTTCCATGGCCGTGGCCGTCACGTAGCCGTGGCCGCCGTCCTCCCCGCACCACGCCAACATGTCGCCGATCTCCCTCGTCGCCCGCCTCGTCGTCCCCGACTGTTGATTCGAGCTCCGCGACGTTGCAGCGTCGTGGACAAGGTTGTCTTCTTCCTCCGCCTCGCCGCTGCTCATCCCCAACTCCGGCGACGCCCTCTACAGCTACTAAGCCGCCAAGGGCCACAGTGTGTGCCGCTCGATGAGCCCCCGTGATGTAGGGTGGAACCCTAGATGGCCGATCTTTCACGAAAGGAGCGAGATCCCTCGAAGAACACAACGAACATGGGGAAGAACGGAGAGAAAACACAAGGGGAAACACTCAAGAACAAGTCCAATCACACATCCACTAGACAATCAAACACACAAGATCCACAAGGTACATGAACAACAAAGGGAAAGATACAAGGTAGCGTTCATCCCAATCCTTGGAGGAGTTGAGGTCTTGATATCCCGGAGGATCTTCTCACATGCTCACATGGAGGTCTTGAATCCAAGGTGGATCTTCTCCGTAGAGGGGCCGCGGTCTCTCTCTCGTGGAGTAGATCCGATATGGATGAGCAAAGCTCTATCTCTAATGAGCTACTACTTTGCTAACCCTAGAAAGGAGGTGGAGGTGGTCTATTTATAGTCTTAGCCACGAAGGGTAAGTGGGAGAGGGATACAAGGCCAAAGGCCCGTGGCTGCGCACAGGCAGAGCGGTAGTACCGCTTGGGAGGGCGGTAGTACCGCTTGCAAGCAGTAGTGCCGCTTGGAGGCCTCTAGCGGTAGTACCGCTTGGTGTGGGCGGTAGTACCGCTCGTCCTGGGTCTTCTTCCTCCTTCTCTTCCATGCTTCTCTTGCGGATGGTGTAGTTGTTCCCTGGCGCTTGCACTCCTCCTCGTCGTTCGTAGTGTTTCGACAATACCTATGCATGCACACGAGTGGAGTGTCAAGTAGTATACCATCCTCGAAGGGGTCAAGTGAGCACGTGTAAAGGAGATGATTCACCTTTGTGTATGTGAAGTAGATGTCGCACGTGTCACTCGCTGAATGGACTCTTGACATGGTGATGTCCATAGGATGCTTCGCATCATCTCCCCTCCCTTGGGAAAGATCCGACCTCGGATCGAAAACCAAATCACCATGGGAAAGAGATGGCTTCGCCGTGTAGAAGTGGACGTTCAACAAGTACTTGTCATCTTGAAGTTCAAAATGTGCACTCTCCAATGTCGCACCGTGTAGTGATTCCTTCAAAAGGAGCAAAAACAACAAACACCTGGAAAAACAAATGTGGTTAGCGTTAGTGCAAAACCAAGCATTCAAGAGGTGATTCACCAAACAAGTGTCGTCATCATGCAAAGCATATGGTGTGACAAAGGATTGAGACATGGCATGTAAGTTTATCAATCGAGCACAAGCAAGGATATCATGGGGACAAGCATGTAAATGAGAGGTAGAGATGCAAACATGTGTGTCAAGAGAATAAGCATCTACCTCAAGTTCATAGCAAGCATTCACAAATTGCTCAATGAAAGGTCTATGGTAGGCATATGAATCATTCACAACACCAAATAAAATGAAGTGTCTAAACACATGTGTCAAGTGCAAGACAATCCAAGCATAATGTGCATAGGGTGTAGTGAACATAGTGTGGCACTCAACACAATAGAAAGAGCAATTGTTCATCATGTGTGAGGCAATCAAGTCAATCATGTGACAAGCAAAGGGACATGACATATGTGAAGTGATGACATTGTTGCAACCAAACATATGAGAGGAGCAAATAATCCAAGAATTGGATGCAACACACAAGGCATATATATCATGATGCATGGAATGGTTAAAATGACAAGTCGAAGCAAGATCTCTAACAAGTGTGCAATCAAGTGATCCAAGATGAACAATAAGTCTCATGGGGAAAGCAACACAGGTAGTATGATGCATAATATCCATGATCATGGTTTGGGGGTTCTCAAAAGAGAAGGATATCACCGTGAAAGCGTGTCCTTGTGCGTCCTTCACGATGCCGAAGCACAAGCAAGTGCGATGTAGAATCGTCGTGGTAGAAGGTGGTTCGCTCTCAAGAGCTCGAATGGTCAACTCACGTGACGTGGAAGTCGACACAAAGTCCAAGTATCCTACACATGCACACAACAAAACAAAGAACGTATGCGCATGGTAGATAAACACATCATCCATCATGATGGTTCTCTTCTTTTGCACATAACCATTAGAAGCACAAGTGCATGAATAATATGATGCAACAATGGCTATATTCATGGCACGATGTGTATGGTGCAAAGAGGTAAGACAAGCATGCTTCACAAGGAATATGTCAAAATCTCCAATTATATGTGAGAATGCTATGGGGGCAAACTCATTATCAAGACTAAGGGCATTGTTGTTCTCAATACATGGCAAATCATCTAGCATGAGGGAGGCAACACATGGAGATAAATGACAAGAAGGAATAACAATCATGTGCAAAGCATGGTAATGGTTGTCATCAACCGCATGAAAGGAGCAAGTATGAATAATTGGTGATGCAACAAGGCAAGCAAGCATAGTAATCAAGTCGCGCAAGCTAGTGGAGCGAAGATGCAACACATTAAAGGAAATCATGGCAATCATGTCATGTGAGTAAATAATAGGCATAGGCAATGTACATGACATATCGCAAGCACGAACACAAATCAAGATCATAGTATCATCATAGGCATGGGGCACAAAGTAATCATGGCAATAACAAACAATATATGCACCACGCTTGCAAATACACATACAAGTACTAGAATCAATCATCATGTGTAATGCAAAGCATGGGTCACAAATGCATGGAAAAGGCATAGGAATGGGCATATCATGCAAAGTGAACATGGCAAGATGGGCAAAGAATATATAATGGACAACAACCATAACCATGTGAGGGCCATGTAAAAGAAATGCGCGAAGTCTTTGCGTGAAGAGAGCGGTGGGAAAGGCAATCCATGGGATCCCAAGTCATCATTGCTCTCTAGAGCTCGTTTTGTCAACTCGTGGGATTGCGAGGTTGACAAGTATTCATGGGTACCTACACAAAAGAGACACAAACCAAAGAAATTGTGTGCGTGGTAAATGTACACATAATCCATCATGATGTGTATGTGCAAGTGAGTATTAGCACAAGATAAGCATTGCTCAAAGAAATTTGATGCATGGTACAAGAACATGTCATCCATCATGAAAGAGTAGTTATTGTGTATGACACGATGGGGATGCAAATTTATCATAGAAGTATATGGCACATCAATAGCATGTTTATGCATGGGAAGCATATTGTGCACACAAGTATTGGGATCATGCAATGGATAGGATGAATCAAAATCTCCTAAAATGTATGAAGAAACTATGGGGGTCTCCTCATGAGCAATATTGGAAACATCATATGGAGAAAATGGACAACATCCAAAACAGTGCATATCCGAAGCTAGGTAGTCATGGCATGGCATATGAGATAAATGATGCAAAGAGAGCATATCAATATCATCACAAGAAAAACAAATGCCGATAACCATGGGCTTGTCATCTATGCCATAAGTGCAAATTGGGTTTAGTTTAATGGCATATGCATAGTCACTATGAAGAGATTGCAAATATGACATATGATTGATCTCATGCATAGCATATGACAAGTCAAGCGGATTGTCAAACATGATGTGACCTGAAGAATTGTCACAAGAAATCCTATGTAACATGGCATCGCAACCAATAGACTCCACATGAGAATCATCATATTCATCATAAATGGGCAAATCATCGCATGGGGAAATCATACTAGCATGAAGCATTGTAATAGGTTGATCAACATCATGCAAGCAATCAATGTCAAGAATGTCCACTAGTGGGACAAGAGCATCACCTTCACCTATGTTACCTTGTTCATTCCACTCAAGTGGTGTAGGTGAGGTGGCAAAGACCAAATGGTGGTCATCATCATCAACTTGATGGAACCATGTGGGGGGTGCATCATATTCCACCATGGCCATCGTCTTGTCCAAAGGAAGGACGTAGTCGTCGCGAATCGGCGCGTCATCATATATGGGACCTAGCACGAAATGAGAAGACACAATAGAGGTAGAGGTTAAGTCGTTAGAAATCATAGTGGCCTCACTCTTTCTATGTGGTGGCTCACTCACTCCCTCAATGTAGGTGCACTCAATCTCATGTATGGTGGAGTCACTCATCTCACTCAAGTGGTGGGGGTTGTGGCTCTCCTCACATGGGAATTGGGGCAACTCATCACATATGTGGCTAGTGGTGAAGTCACTCTCACTCTCAATATGGTGGCACAAGTCACTCAAGTCATCATACGTCGCCGTGGTCGAAGGGAAAATCCCATGCTCAACCATCTCGTCGTTGTCACCATGGATGAAGGCCGAAGATGGCACATCATCGCTCTCGCCTCCTAAGATGGAAGCATCATCCTTGCTCGTCACCAAGTCGCTCGCCTCCAAAGCATGGTCCTTGAAGGTCTCCGTAGTCGTACTTGTCGCCGCACCATCTTGAAAAAGAGTCGTGGAGGACTCGGCATCATCAATGCCACAAAGAGGGATGGCAGTGAAGTCGAACTTGGGAGCATCGTCTTGGAGCTCATCGAGCTTGGACATCCTGGTGGTACTAGCCTCATGCTCGTCGTCTTTGAGTTTGGTCTTCGAGAAGTGTGCTTGGGGTGGAGAAGCCTTGGCCTTCATGAGTTCTTGTTCCGCCTTGAGAGCACCAATGTAGTTGTCGTCGAGGGACTTGTAGTTCTCGAGGAAGATAGTCTTGGAGATGTCGTTGTTCAATCCCATGATGAAGTGGAACTTCATTGACATGGGGTCGTCCACGTCGGCTCGTCGCAAGGCAATCTTCATCTCCTTGAAGTACTCGTCGATGGACTTGGATCCTTGGATGGTGTTCTCCAATTGGCGTAGAAGTTGTTCCGTGTTGGTTGGAGGCACAAACTCTTGCCGCAAAGCTGTCTTCGTCTTGGGCCAACTCATGTCGTAGCTCTCCGAAGGTGTGTGAAACCACCATGTGGACGCGTAGTCGTGGAAGTTTCTTGTGGCGCACTTCACTTGATCTTCGGGAGGAACTTGATGTAGCTTGAGGTAGTCGTCCATCAAACGCTCCCACTCGAGATACTCCTCGGGTTCTAGAGTCCCATAGAAAGGAATCTCATGGTCGGTGTCGAGGTCGTAGTAGGTCGCGGACTTGAGCTTGGGGAGCTTCTCTTGAGTGTAGTCTTGAGGTGCTTGTTGGCGAAGATGTCGTATATGCGAAGGCGAAGATGCCTTGAAGCCGCTTCGCGAAGATGCCAGGGGAGATGGTGAAGTCGTTGAGCGGTTGTTGGTGTTGAGATCTTGACCTTCACGTTCTTGGTGGTGATGGTGTCGATGCCGATGTGAGCTTGCCGGAGATGGTAGCTCGGAAGAATGTGCTCTTGAGCGTCTTCTCGAAGATGAGGAAGATCGCTTGTAGGACTTGATGAGGGCTTTGATCTCCTCCATTTGAGCTTGCATCTTGGCGTCGTTGGAATTGTTCATGGCATCGAACTCGTCGTTGTTGTTGTAGACCGAGGGTGAAATGCCTTGCCTATCCATCACAAGACTCGAGTAGAGGTGAGTAGGAAATGAGATAAACAATACCAAGTTACCTTTTCCCAAAGTTGAGGATATATCTCGTTTCACTCAATTTGAGATGAAAGAATAGTGGAATTGGTACCGGACTTGTTCACTCACACCTACAAACTAAAGCTTATGGTGTAGCTCGGTGAGGATAGTGGCACAAAAATTTAATGCAAAATGTTAGCAAGAGTCAATAATGTTGAAAGAGGTTCACAAATTCGCAAGTGAAACAAGTAGACCAATAGCAAAGAATGGCACATGGAAACACACACACGGATAGATAGATGGGGTCGTGCAACCAAGGAATGAGCACAAAATGTGGAGTCCTCGGAAAACGCTCGTGTTGCACAACTCAAGAGAGACGCTAGCACGATTGCTCTATAGGAGGATACGACACTTGTGCACAACCTATGATATGCAAAATGGATAAACTTCTATCCCAAGTATGCTATATATGTATGGTTCCCGGTGTTTCTCTCAAGATGATCCAAGATGATCGGATATGACAATCTTACATGCAATGTGGTATGATGCTATGGCACTTGCTTACAAGCTTCGTTGCTCTTTCTCTTTTGCTTAAAAGCTTATTGTTTTGTTTGTTTGTTTTTTTGTATGGCCACTTTGCGAAATGCACAAACCAAGATAGCAATTGTGTATATGCGGGAACAATCTTTGTGACACAAGAGATGATATGATACCAATATGATATGGTATGTATGCAATGTATGGTGTCGATCACTAATGTGCACAAGTAAAGTTGCCAACAATACTCAAATGGCTAGTCTCGATAGGCAAGTGACGCAAAATGGGCTAGGGGTTATCAATGGTATGGCAAGGGAATATACAATGGTGTTGTCGAGGTTACCGTCCTTGGCAATGATGAGTGGCGGTGTTCTTGATGTAGATACCAAGATGAAGGAGACTCGTCCCTAAGTAGCCGAAACACCTTAGGAAACGGAAAAACCACAACTCAAAATCTCAAGGACAAAAGTCAAATGGTGGTAGCGGGAATGCGGTGGTGGTTGCGGAAGTATTGGTGGAAACCCGGTCAAAATGGGTTAGGTTGCGATGGCGGAAGTGTGTGGTGGTCAAGCCTATGCGGAAGGTAAGGTGGTGTTAAATGAAGAAGCAATCGTCCCTAAGTAGCCTAAACACCTTAGGAGACTCGAATCGCAACTCAAACAACCACTAATGCTATGGGGAACAAAATTGGTTAGGTTGCGGAAGTCGGTGGTGGTTATGCGGAGGATGTGGTGGAAGCCCTAGGCAAAGATTCCAAAGTTCCAAAAATTTGATGGAGTGAAATGTTTGTGAAACCTATCTAGAGGGATAGAGGATGTCAATAGCTACTCAACGAGCTAAAGAACGCGAAAATCGGACTCCGGATGTGGAAGTTATAGGCAAAACGGTGAAACTCGGAATGCTGAAACTGGCATGGGCGGTAGTACCGCTCGGATGGGCGGTAGTACCGCTCGTGTCGGGATTTTTTGACTGTTTCGGTTGAAACAGGGCCTGGCGGCAGTACCGTTGGCGGGGCGGTAGTACCGCTTGTGGTACTAAGCGGTAGTACCGCTCGGATGGGCGGTAGTACCGCTCGTGTCGGGATTTTTCGTAGATCGTATCGGGACGCGATTTTGGGGCGGAAATGGATGATTTCGGGGACAAAATTGGAGAGATTTCGTGGATGGGAAGTGGGGAAACTTGGGGAGATGCTAGATCCACTCGAAACTAAGCAAATCCATGGATCAAATCCAACAAAACTTCATCAAACCAACAAATCACAAAAAAAATTAGGGCTATTTTTGGTGGGGATTTTCGAAATTGGGGAAGAACACAACAAAATTAGGATAGAAAACACAACGGGGAGGCTCCAAATTCGTGATAAACCTAAGCTCTGATCCAAGATGATGTAGGGTGGAACCCTAGATGGCCGATCTTTCACGAAAGGAGCGAGATCCCTCGAAGAACACAACGAACACGGGGAAGAACGGAGAGAAAACACAAGGGGAAACACTCAAGAACAAGTCCAATCACACATCCACTAGACAATCAAACACACAAGATCCACAAGGTACATGAACAACAAAGGGAAAGATACAAGGTAGCGTTCATCCCAATCCTTGGAGGAGTTGAGGTCTTGATATCCCGGAGGATCTTCTCACATGCTCACATGGAGGTCTTGAATCCAAGGTGGATCTTCTCCGTAGAGGGGCCGCGGTCTCTCTCTCGTGGAGTAGATCCGATATGGATGAGCAAAGCTCTATCTCTAATGAGCTACTACTTTGCTAACCCTAGAAAGGAGGTGGAGGTGGTCTATTTATAGTCTTATCCACGAAGGGGTAAGTGGGAGAGGGATACAAGGCCAAAGGCCCGTGGCTGCGCACAGGCAGAGCGGTAGTACCGCTTGGGAGGGCGGTAGTACCGCTTGCAAGCGGTAGTGCCGCTTGGAGGCCTCTAGCGGTATTACCGCTTGGTGTGGGTGGTAGTACCGCTCGTCCTGGGTCTTCATCCTCCTTCTCTTCCATGCTTCTCTTGCGGATGGTGTAGTTCTTCCCTGGCGCTTGCACTCCTCCTCGTCGTTCGTAGTGTTTCGACAATACCTATGCATGCACACGAGTGGAGTGTCAAGTAGTATACCATCCTCGAAGGGGTCAATTGAGCACGTGTAAAGGAGATGATTCACCTTTGTGCATGTGAAGTAGATGTCGCACGTGTCACTCGCCGAATGGACTCTTGACATGGTGATGTCCATAGGATGCTCCGCATTACCCCGCTCCCTCCCCTCTCTCTCTCGACGCCGTTCGCTAGTTGGACGCGCCGCCCCCAACCTACCCGAGCGCATCGCCGCACGCGCTCGTCGCCGGTAGCCGTCCGGTGACCATTTGGTCCCGGGCTCGTGGCCGTTGTGCTCGCACGCGCAAGTAGAGGCCTCCTGCCATTTTGAGTGCTTGCCAACACGCCGTACCACCGTTCCCTCTCGCGGCCGAGCGCCGGCGTCCGCCGCGCCACTCATCGCCGTCGCTACACAGCCTCTCCGGCCGCGGTGTCACTACCGTTCGACGCGGCTTCATCTCTGCGTTCGAACGCGCCCAGCCCCGCGATGAACCATGCCCCGCAGCCTCGCCATCAAACTCACCCGATCCCCGGCGTCCGCCTCGCTCGTCGCCGGCGACGCTGCGGCCCTCCTCCGACCAAGCCACCACCTCCATTGAATGCGCCACGGTGCGAGCCTTGGAATGGGCCTAGCCCCGCTCCTCCCCAGCCCCGTAGCGCGATTCTGGCCAACTCCGGCGAGGGGCCGCCTCTGTTTGGGTCGCCGGAGTCGCTCCGGCGCCGGCCGCCGACGTGGCATGCGTGGGGACCAACCCTGGGTCGCTGCCTGTGGGCCCCAACTAGCCACGTTGACCGAAGTCTTCGCTGGCGTGGCAGCTACTGCCACTGACATGCGGGCCCCATGCCATAAAACAAATAAAAACAAATATATAAACTGCTAATTAATTAAGTTAATTAACTAAAACCTAATTAGACACTGACTGCTGGGGCCCACCCACTAATTATCCTATTTAGTTAGTCTAAACCCCCTATTATTGCCCCCTGACAATGACATGTGGCCCACTGGACCCACCTGTCTGGTTTGACTAGTCAACCGACCAGTTGACCTGCTGACATCACTCTGATGTCATGCCTATGTCATCACTCACTGTTTTGGATAATGTTGGAATTAAATAATTAATTAATTTCGAGAAATTAGTAAAATCTTTAGAAAATCATATCTTTTAATCCGTAACTCGGATTAAATTATTTTCAACATGAAAGTTGCTCAGAACGACGAGGAGAACCCGGATACACAGCCCGTTCATCCTCCACACACCCCTAACATATCAAACTCGCAACTTTCCCCCTCTGGCTCCTTTGCCCGAAAACGCGAAACACCGAGGATACTTTTCCGGATGTTTCCCCCCTTCACCGGTATCACCTCATACCGCGTTAGGGCACCTCTAGCACTGATACTTGTCATGTCATGCATCGCTATGCATCTGCTTGCTTAAATATTTATTGTTTCTTCCCCCTCTTCTCTCGCTGGACACCGAGACCGACGCTGCTGCTGCCCCATTTGACTACGGAGTTGACAACCTCTCTCTCTTGCCAGAGCAACCAGGCAAGCCCCCCCCCCTTGATCACCAGATATCGCTTACTCTACTCTCTATTGCTTGCAATTGAGTAGTGTAACATGTTACTGCTTTCTGTTATTCCTATCCTGATGCATAGCATGTCCTTGCTTCTACTGTTGTTACCTTTACCTTCAATCCTACCTGCTTAGTATAGGATGCTAGTTTTCCATCAGTGGCCCTACATTCTTGTCCGTTTGCTATGCTATACTATCGGGCCGTGATCACTCGGGAGGTGATCACGGGTATATTCTATATACTTTATACATGATACAAGTGGTGACCAAAGACGGGTCAGCTCGTAGGAGTACCCACGAGTGGATCTTTGTGGCGGAGCGACAGGGTAGGATGAGACCACCTAGAAGAGAGGTGGGCCTGGCCCTGTTCGGCGTTCGCGGATACTTAACACGCTTAACGAGATCTTGGTATTTGATCTGAGTCTGGGTATTGGCCTATACGCACTAACCAACTACGCGGGGACAGTTGTGGGCACTCGGCGTTGTGGTATCAGCCGAAGCACTTCGTGACGTCAGCGACTGAGCGGCGCGCGCTAGATTGGACCGCGTAACGTGACTTCCATTGTACTGGAGGTTGCTAGGTCTGCTTCCGGCCATGTTCGCAACGTGCAGGTGTGCTAAGGGCGATGGGCCCAGACCCCTGTGCGCTTAGGTTTAGACCGGCGTGTTGACCTCTCTGTTGTGCCTAGGCAGGGCTGCGACGTGTTGATCTTCTGAGGCCGGGCATGACCCAGGAAAGTGTGTCCAGCCAAATGGGATCAAGCGTGTTGGGTTATGTGGTGCACCCCTGCAGGGAAGTTAATCTATTCGAATAGCCGTGATCTTCGGTAACAGGACGACTTGGAGTTGTACCTTGATCTTATGACAACTAGAACCGGATACTTAATAAAACACACCCTTCCAAGTGCCAGATACAACCCAGTGATCGCTCTCTAACAGGGCATCGAGGAGGGGATCGCCGGGTAGAATTATGTTATGCGATGCTACTTGGAGGACTTCAGTCCACTCTCTTCTATATGCTGCAAGATGGAGGCTGCCAGAAGCGTAGTCTTCGACAGGATTAGCTATCCCCCTCTTATTCTGGCATTCTGCAGTTTAGTCCACTGATATGCCCCTTTACACATATATACATGCATATGTAGTGTAGCTCCTTGCTTGTGAGTACTTTGGATGAGTACTCACGGTTGCCTTGCCCTTTTCCCCATTCCTCTACCCAATTGCTGCGACCAGACGGTGGAGCCCAGGATCCAGACGCCACCGTCGACGACGACTCCTACTACTCTGGAGGTGCCTACTACTACGTGCAGCCTGCTGACGACGATCAAGTGTAGTTAGGAGGATCCTAGGCAGGAGGCCTACGCCTCGTTCGATCTGTATCCCCGTTTGTGCTAGCCATCTTATGGGAAACTTATTTAACTTATGTCTGTACTCAGATATTGTTGCTTCCGCTGACTCGTCTATGATCGAGCACTTGTATTCGAGCCCTCGAGGCCCTTGGCTTGTATTATGATGCTTGTATGACTTATTTTATTTGTAGAGTTGTGTTGTGATATCTTCCCGTGAGTCCCTGATCTTGATCGTACACATTTGCGTGCATGATTAGTGTACGATTGAATCGGGGGCGTCACAACAATCAAGTGCTAAGCTAACGGAATGGGTCAAGTCAATCACATCATTCTCCTAATGATGTTATCCCGTTAATCAAATGACAACTCATGTCTATGGTTAGGAAACATAACCATCTTTGATCAACGAGCTAGTCAAGTAGAGGCATACTAGTGACACTCTGTTTGTCTATGTATTCACACATGTATTATGTTTCCGGTTAATACAATTCTAGCATGAATAATACACATTTATCACGAAATAAGGAAATAAATAATAACTTTATTATTGCCTCTAGGGCATATTTCCTTCAATTTGTGTCTTTGTTTGTTAGTGTGCCACAATCATCCTTGCTGTACACATCATTTGAGAGAGCCATACATGAATTGGAATTTGATAGAATACTCTATGTGCTTCACTTATATCTTTTGAGCTTTATAGTTTTGCTCTATGTGCTTCACTTATATCTTTTGAGCTTTATAGTTTTGCTCTATGTGCTTCACTTATATCTTTTAGAGCACGGTGGTGGATTTGTTTTAAATAAACTATTGAACTCTCATGCTTCACTTAGATTATTTTGAGAGTCTTTAATAGCATGGTAATTTGCTTAATATAATAATATGCTTGGTATTCAAGATTTGTGAAACTTTCTTTTGAGTGCGTTGAATACTAAGAAAAGATTGATGCTTGATAATTGTTTTGAGATATGAAGATGGTGATATTAGAGTCATGCTAGTTGAGTAGTTGTGAATTTGAAGAATACTTGCGTTAAAGTTTGTGATTCCCGTAGCATGCACGTATGGTGAACCGTTATGTGATGAAGTCGGAGCATAATTTATTTATTGATTGTCTTCCTTATGAGTGGCGGTCGGGGATGAGCGATGGTCTTTTCCTACCAATCTATCCCCCTAGGAGCATGCGCGTAATACTTTACTTTGATAACTTCTAGATTTTTGCAATAAGTATATGAGTTCTTTATGACTAATGTTGAGTCCATGGATTATACACACTTTCCTTCCTTCCACCATTGCTAGCCTCTCTAATACCGCGCACTTTTCGTCGGTATCATACACCCACCATATACCTTCCTCAAAACAGCCACCATACCTACCTATCATGGCATTTCCATAGCCATTCCGAGATATAGTGCCATGCAACTTTCCACCGTTCCGTTTATTATGACACGCTCCATCATTGTCATATTGCTAGCATGATCATGTAGTTGACATCGTATTTGTGGCAAAGCCATCGTTCATAATTCTTTCATACGTGTCACTCTTGAATCATTGCATATCCCGGTACACCGCCGGAGGCATTCACATAGAGTCATATTTTGTTCTAAGTTTCGAGTTGTAATTGTTGAGTTGTAAGAAAAATAAAAGTGTGATGGTCATCATTTTTAGAGCATTGTCCCAAGTGAGGAAAGGATGATGGAGACTATGATTCCCCCACAAGTCGGGATGAGACTCCGGACGAAAAAAAAGAGGCCATAAAAAAAGGCCCAAATAAAAATAAATGAGAGAAAAAGAGAGGAGGGACAATGTTACTATCCTTTTACCACACTTGTGCTTCAAAGTAGCACCAAGATCTTCATGATAGAGAGTCTCTCATTTCGTCACTTTCATATAATAGTGGGAATTTTTCATTATAGAACTTGGCTTGTATATTCCAATGATGGGCTTCCTCAAAATGCCCTAGGTCTTCGTGAGCAAGCGAGTTGGATGAACACCCACTTAGTTTCTTTTGTTGAGCTTTCATATACTTATAGCTCTAGTGCACCCGTTGCATGGCAATCCCTACTCACTCACATTGATATCTATTGATGGGCATCTCCATAGCCCGTTGATACACCTTGTTGATGTGAGACTATCTTCCCCTCTTTTTGTCTTCTCCACAACCACCATTCTATTCCATATATAGTGCTATATCCATGGCTCACGCTCATGTATTGCGTGAAGATCGAAAAAGTTTTGAAAATGTTAAAATATGAAACAATTGCTTGGCTTGTCATCGGGGTTGTGCATGATTTAAATACTTTGTGTGGTGAAGATAGAGCATAGCCAGACTATATGATTTTGTAGGGATAGCTTTCTTTGGCCTTGTTATTTTGAGAAGACATAATTGCTTTGTTAGTATGTTTAAAGTATTATTATTTTTATGTCAATATGAACTTTTGTCTTGAATCTTTTGGATCTGAATATTCATACCACAATTAAGAAGATTTACATTGAAATTATGCCAAGTAGCACTCCGCATCAAAAATTCTCTTTTTATCATTTACCTACTCGAGGACGAGCAGAAATTAAGCTTGGGGATGCCTGATACGTCTCCAAGGTATCTATAATTTTTGATTGCTCCATGCTATATTATCTACTGTTTTGGACTATATTGGACTTTATTTTCCACTTTTATATTATTTTTGGAACTAACCTATTAACCGGAGGCCCAACCCAGAATTGTTGTTTTTTGCCTATTTCAGAGTTTGGGAGAAACATAATATCAAACGGAGTCCAAACGGAATGACACCTTCGGGAACGTGATTTTCTCATCAGATAAGACCCAGGAAACTTGGACCCTCCGTCAAGAAAGCCACGAGGCGGTCACGAGGGTGGGGGGCGCGCCCACCCCCCTAGGGCGCACCCCCTGCCTCGTGGGCCCCTTGAAGCTCCACCGACATACTTCTTCCTCCTATATATACCTACGTACCCCCAAACGATCAGATACAGAGCCAAAAACCTAATTCCACTGCCGCAACCTTCTGTACCCACGAGATCCCATCTTGGGGCCTGTTTCGGAGCTCCGCCGGAGAGGGCCATCATCACGGAGGGCTTCTACATCATCCTAGCCCCTCAGATGAAGTGTGAGTAGTTTACCTCAGATCTACGGGTCCATAGTTATTAGCTAGATGGCTTCTTCTCTCTTTTTGGATCTCAATACAATGTTCTCCCCCTCTCTCGTGGAGATCTATTCGATGTAATCTTCTTTTTGCGGTGTGTTTGTTGAGACCGATGAATTGTGGGTTTATGATCAAGTCTATCTATGAACAATATTTGAATCTTTTCTGAATTCTTTTATGTATGATTGGTTATCTTTGCAAGTCTCTTCGAATTATCAATTTGGTTTGGCCTACTAGATTGGTCTTTCTTGCAATGGGAGAAGTGCTTAGCTTTGGGTTCAATCTTGCGGTGTCCTTACCCAGTGACAGAAGGGGCAGCAAGGCACGTATTGTATTGTTGCCATCGAGGATAACAACATGGGGTTTTTATCATATTGCATGAAACTATCCCTCTACATCATGTCATCTTGCTTAAGGCGTTACTCTGTTTTTAACTTAATACTCTAGATGCATGCTGGATAGCGGTCGATGAGTGGAGTAATAGTAGTAGATGCAGGCAGGAGTCGGTCTACTTGTCTCAGACGTGATGCCTATATACATGATCATACCTAGATATTCTCATAACTATGCTCAATTCTGTCAATTGCTCAACAGTAATTTGTTCACCCGCCGTAGAATACTTATGCTCTTGAGAGAAGCCACTAGTGAAACCTATGCCCCCCGGGTCTATTCTCATCATATCAATCTCCATCACTTTAATCTTGCTTGCTTTTTTACTTTGCCTTTTACTTTTCACTTTGCATCTCTATACCAAAAATACCAAAAATATTATCTACCGTCTCTATCAGATCTCACTCCCGTAAGTGACTGTGAAGGGATTGACAACCCCTAATCGCGTTGGTTGCGTTGAGCTATTGTCTTTGTGTAGGTACGAGGGACTCGAGCGTAGCATCCTACTGGATTGATACCTTGGTTCTTAAAAACTGAGGGAAATACTTACGCTACTTTGCTGCATCATCCTCTCCTCTTCGGGGAAATCCAATGCAGTGCTCAAGAGGTAGCAAAAACCTGCTCTATCTTCAGACGGACCGGCGGCGGCGAATCTCGTTCCCTTCTTGAAGGCGTCGTCGCGGCTCTCACTACTCGCCGTGCGGCTCTAGGGAAAACTCTGATCCTTCGATTGGGTGGTGGCGGTGCTCCATACCGTATCCTTTCTGAAGGCATCGCCTTGAAGCCCACGATTCGTCGTAAGCGGCTTCATTTCTTTGTTGAGCCCCTGATTACTCTTGTAGTGCTAGGGGTGGTGTTGCTGCGATTAGCGCCTATGTATCATGTCTTGGGTGTGTGCGTGTGTGGTGGTGACGTGTGTTTGTATTGGGTTGTTGTTGATCGTTGCTTTATATATAAAGCGGGGCGAAAGCCTTTTTCGGTAATAGGACAGTGCCCAAAGAACCTAACTATTCAATATTCAATTTCAGTCTCTAGAGAAAAAAATCGCATTGCTCCTATTTTCTTAAAATAATAAAATAGTACTAAATGTAGAAAGGTGTAGGATGCAACTCATTGTATTCCATGGATTAGGTTACAACATATGCACAGGATGTCTTGCATGACAAGGAAACTAATCCTACCATATCTCTAGAAGTCGGCTATACAAGGCTAGAGAAGATTGGAATAACAATACAAGATATGACACGTTCAACACCCCCACGCAGTCGAAGCGTCGGCGTAGGCGATGCAAAGACTGGAATGAAACTTCTGGAATGCAGCGGTTGGAAGCCCCTTGGTCATCATGTCGGCAAATTGCTGGGTGGTCGGTACATGAAGAACACGAAGCTGACCCAACTGTACCTTCTCGCGGATGAAGTGAACATCAAGTTCAATATGCTTGGTGCACTTGTGCTGCACTGGATTGGCCGCGAGGTAGGTGGCCGAAACATTATCACAAAAAACCACCGTAGCTTTCGGGATTGCAACCCGAAGTTCACCAAGTAGCTGACGGAGCCAACATGTCTCGGCAACAACATTGGCGACGTCACGGTACTCGGCCTCAGCACTCGAGTGGGAGATAGTGGGCTGCCGCTTAGAGGACTAAGAGATGAGAGAGTCACCGAAGAAGACAGAATATCCCGACGTGGAGCGTCGAGTGTCAGGACAACCGGCCCAATCCGCTTCAGTGTAAGCAAGCAGCTCGGTGGAGGCGGAGGCGCAAAGACGAAGTCCAAAGGTCGGTGTGCCACGAATATACCGAAGAATGCGCTTGACCAGAGACCAGTGAACATAACGGGGCGAGTGCATATGCAAGCAAACTTGCTGCACCGCAAACTGAATGTCTGGTCTGGTGAGCGTGAGGTATTGAAGAGAACCAACAATACTGCGGTAGAGAGCGGCATCAGCGGCAGGTTGCCCAGCAGTAGCAGAAAGCTTTGGTTTGGCCTCGGCAGGAGTGGCAGCAAGCTTGCAGTCGGTCATACCAGCACGATCCAGGAGATCAAGAGCATACTGTCCTTGATGAAGAAATAATCCGGAGGCATCATATCGCACATTAATGCCGAGGAAGAAGTGCAATGCACCTAAGTCCTTCAGCCGAAACTCAGAACCAAGACGATCGATGATGTCGCGAAGTAGTTCCACGCGAGAGGCGGTGATGACAATATCGTCAACATACAAGAGAAGCATGGCGACATGATCAGCTCGATGAAGCACAACTAGCGACGTGTCCGAGGTGGTGCTGCAAAACCCAAGAGCAGTGAGGAATGCTGCAATGCATTGATACCAAGCACGAGGTGCCTGTTTCAGAGCATATAGAGACCATGAGAGCAAGCAGACATCATCAGGCCGAGTGGGATCAACAAAACCAGTAGGCTGCTGACAGAGAACACGCTCTTGGAGATGACCTTAAAGAAAAGCTTTGTTGATGTCGAGCTAATGAACATGCCAATGACGAGATGCAGCGAGCTGAAGAACAACATGAATCGTGGCGGGTTTGACAACCGAGGAGAAGGTCTCCGAGAAATCAACACCGGCACGTTGTGCAAAGTCGTGAACAACCCAACGGGCCTTGTACCTGTCAAAAGAGCCATCCGGAAGAAACTTATGCCGAAATACCCACTTGTCGGTGATGATGTTAGCTCCAGGGGGACAAGGGACCAACGTCCAAGTCCGGTTGGCGATGAGGGCATCATACTCAGAGCGCATGACTGCGAGCCAATGCGGATCACTCAACGCAGAGCGCACCGAGTGCGGTACGGGCGAGATGACCGTGACACTGAGGTTATGATAACGAGGGTTTGGTTGCCGGATCCCGTCCTTGGCGCGTGTCACCATAGAATGATGAGGCGGCGTAGGCGGGAGCCAAGCCAGACGTCGAGGAGGAGCCGCAACCTCAAGTGAGGGCGGGGCCCCGGTGACAGCCGTAGGTGACGAGGCGGCGGTCGAGGCCGGAGACGAGACCGTCGATGACGGCGGCGTGACCGTAGCCGAAGCCGCGGATGACGAGGGCAATGAGAAGGACGTGGGCAACGGTGACGAAGCCGCGGGCGAGGCCATGGGTGGCGGCACCGGCGACGACAACAGAGCCGCGGGCGAGGCCGCGGGTGGCGGCAACGGAGATGGCGACACAGCCGCGGGCGAGGCCGCTGGTGGCGGGGAGGACGCCTCGGCGGGCGAGGCCGCAGCGAGCATGGGCGGGGTCGCACATGGAGAGGCGGCCGATGACCCAGCCGACGAGGCGAGGCCAGCAGATGCTGGTGCTGATGCCTGCCGAGGCGAGGCCAACTCTTCCTGAGCCGGCGAGAGAGGCCCCGTCGAGAAACCCGAAGGGACCGCCGAAGGGAGAGGCGGGCACGGCGAGGGAAGCGCAAGGGCTCCCCCGAGGCCGCTGGGTGGGAGCGTCCGAGGACGGGGCTGCCGTCGGCGAAACCTGCTGAAAGGGAAAAACAGCTTCATCAAAGTAAACATGCCGCGAGACGAACACACGACGAGAGACCGGGTCGAAGCAGCGAAATCATTTGGTGTCGGGTTGATAGCCAAGAAATACACAAGCGATAGACCGCGGTGCAAGTTTGTGTGGCGCGGTAGCGGTGATATTGGGATAACACAAGCAGCCAAAGACGTGAAGATCATCATAGGATGGAGGAGACCCGAATAGAAGATGATGAGGGGTATAGCTCCAGTGTGGTTTGCAAGGCCGGATGTTGAGAAGGAGAGTGGTGGTGGCGAGAGCATCGGGCCAAAAGCGAGCCAGCATGTGTGCATGAAAGAGCAAAGCACGGACACTCTCATTGAGGGTGCAGAGAACACGTTCGACATGACCGTTTTGTTGTGATGTGTATGGACAGGTTAGGCGAAATATGGTGCCATGACTGGAAAGGAGATGTTGAATGGCGAGGTTATCAAATCCTTTTCCGTTATCGGTTTGAAGATGAGCAATGGTGCGATGAAAGTGGGTGTTGACGTAGGCATAAAAGGAGTGAAGAGTGGATGCGACGTCAGATTTCAGCGTAACGGAGAAGTCCAAGTGAAGTGAGAAAAATCATCTGAAATCACAAGGTAATATGATAAACCCAAGTTGCTAGGCACTGGAGATGTCCAAACATCACAATGAATAGCATCAAAGGGAAAAGTAGCAATTGATGAAGATGAAGAAAACGATAGGCGAACGTGTTTTCCTATGCGGCAAGCATGACAAGTGTGAGCCGCTAATTTATTACATGAAAAGGGAAAAGTGCTCAAAATTTTATGAAGAGCGTTGGCGCTGGGATGACCAAGACGAGCATGCCAAAGCAAAACATCGGCATGAAGTGCAACCGGGCCACCGCGTTTAGAAGCACCGCATGGGTGGATCGAGAGAGTCACATCGGTGCAGAACCCTCCGGGAGCGAGCATCCTTAACAGAAAAACCGAGGGCGTCAAACTCAACAGTGACGGGATTTTCATGAGTAAGAGTACGAACAGAACAGAGTTTTTTAATTAAGGATGGTGAAACGAGCACATTATTGAGAGTTAAAGAAGAAGAGGGTAACGGAAGGGAGGATGAACCATGATGAGTGACGGGGAGAGAGCTCCCATCACCAACCATGATGCGCGAGGAGAAGGGACAGGGGGAGGCACGAGATAGGATACCGGGATTAGAGGCCATGTGAGCAGCAGCGCTAGTGTCCATGTACCAATCGCCGCCTCCGTTGTAGGTGCTCGGCGAGGGTGCAGCATGGAGAGCGCAGAGGAGCGCCGTGTCGTAGACCGGAGGGGCGCCGCCATATGCACCATAGCCCGGAGGGCCGCCATACGACGAGGGACCACCGTAGGCCGATGGGCCACCATAGGCTACAGCGGTGCCGTACACTGCGGGAACCGGCGTGGTCAGCAGCGCTTGAGGAGGAGTCGGCCGTGGTCCGAGAATACCCGGAGCCGGTGGGCGGGGAACGGGCATAGAGTAGGCATGCACGACACCCGTCCATGGGTTATACCCCGAGAGCCAAGGCGGAGGAGGAGCAGCCGCCGCGGGCACGAGAGGGTGCGGCGTCGTGTTGGAGTTGCGGCCCCGGCCCCCGCGACCCTTCTGCTTGCGGCCACCGGAGGGCACAGGCGCGGGTGGCGGGGCAGGAGCAGAGGCGCGCGGCCCCGGCAGAGTTGGGGAAGCACTGTGGCTGGCGGCGAGGCCGACATGAAGAGCAGCGTGGGTCTCCTCCATACGAAGGTACGTGACCGCCTTCGTGTACGTCGACGTGACAAGGGAGAGGTTGGCGGCGGACTGGCCGAGGTCGGGGAGGAGGCCCCAAAGGAGGTTGGTTAGGAGGACGGAGTCGTCGATGTTCATGCCGATGTCGTGCAGCTCGTCGGCGAGAACCTTCAGCCGCGTGCAGTACTCATCGACCGAAAGATCGTTTTGCTGCATAGTGAAGAATTCACCTTGGAGGAAGACACGGCGTTGGAGCTGATTGTCGAGGAAGAGATCGCACAACCGTGTCCACATGGCGTACGCCGAGGGGTCACGGGAGTTCACCATGTTGAAGAGGCCTGGAGAGATGGTGAGGAAGAGCCACTTGACGATGCAGGCGTCTACGGCAAGCTACTCGTCGTCGTCCTTCATGTCGCGGAAGTCGACGCTCCCATCAATGTGCTCGATGAGATGGTAGGAGCGGAACAAAAGCACGAAGTAGGTGCGCCATGCGTTGTAGGACGGCGAGTCGAGGTCGAGGATGACGGGCACATGATCCTTGATGTAGAGCTCATTGAGACGATCTGAGGTGAACATGGCACCGGCAAAGGAGCCGGCGTCGGAGGGGTCGACCTTGGAGCGAGACATGGTGGGGGAGGAGTGCGGCGCGGTTAGTGTTTTGGGAGGTGGTGGAGGGAAAAGATGGCAGCGGCGGAAGGCAGCTGTTGCGTGGGAGGGGAAGGGAGGGTGGCGGCTGCGAGGAGGGGCAGCGGCGGGTTAGGGTTTGGGAGGGGTGCGGCGGCTGCTACGACAGAGGAGCGGCGGCGGGGGGGTTGGGTGAGTTGTGGTGGCTGCGGCTACGGGAGATGCGGCGGCGGCCCAGGGTTGAGGTGGCGCGGCGGCGGCTATAGGGAGATGCGGCGGCAGCGGCAACGCAGGGCGGAAGCGATGAGGATCGTAGGGTAAACTGATACCATGTAGAAAGGTGTAGGGTGCAACTCATTGTATTCCATGGAGTAGGTTATAATATATACACAGGATGTCTTGCGTGACAAGGAAACGAATCCTACCATATCTCTAGAAGTCAGCAATACAAGGCTGGAGAAGATAGGAATAACAATACAAGATATGTCACATTCAACACTAAAGAGTCGATATTCGGAATCTGATTGCTCACCATTTAAATGAGAATCCTAAGCAAAAACTGGGAATGCAGGGAGGTCGCCATTGAAGTTAAATAGGTAAAATCAACCTTCACAATGATGAAAAGGAAATTTTATTTGGAAAGGGTGTTCTGGAGCTTCCCACCACTCTGCTCAATGAACCGGTCGATACTGTCCGAAATCATCAGCTAAAACATTGTTAACTAGTCATTATTGCTAACTCAAAAGCGAACTGAAGTAAATATAGTGAATTCAGCAAAGCAAAATTATAAGGGTGCAGTCAAAAACAAAAAAACTGTATATTGGATAGATTAGAAGTTATATGCCGGATGGACAGACAGCAAGAGGTAGCAGCATGTTTTTTTGACTCCGATGCACCTAAGCATGTATGCCACTTCGGTGCCAAGAATGAAATACACCACCAGCAACACAACGGCGCCACTCTTCCGAGGTTGGTCTTTCCACGACGATAGTCCTCATATCCCTAATACTTGCTGGGTAACATAAAGCAAATACCTTCGGTCATAGATTATACTAAATCATAGGAAACAGATTAAAGACAATTAACAATATATTCATTTTCTCTCAACTATCAAAATGGCGAGATTGCATTCAACAACATGAGCCATAATTATACTTGCGTTCTTTACAAAATACTGAGGTTTTTGTATGGAAACAAAATATTCAGCCTGCATATGTAGAAAACTCAAAATAATACATTTAGTAAATTATGTATGGATGTAGATCGACACTTTGGGTGAGTGTGTTCCGGTAGAAAAGTACTTTGACTGTGCCACTTAAACAAAGAACACCTATGTAATAGGAAAATCAATTTGATAACACTACTATACAGACTATGACTTCAACTCATTGTAGCTCTTAGTGCATCCCATGACTGGAAGCAAAGGATCTTGACACGTGAATTTTCTTAACATGGAAAATTACACTTCAAGCTTTTCCTGCTTAATGTCAAATAACCTGTCAACTTTAGTTTAAACATATGCATAAGGAATCACCAAGAGCCAGCTCTACAAGTATTTCACGTCAAGAGTAAAATAGAAAGGCTGGTGTGTAAGAAGAGTACTCACCCAAATGGATATTTGGCCTTGCAACAACTGTTGCATCAATAAAGACCATAACTTTCTCATAGTCCAATGCCACAACATCGTAGATAGTCCGCTAGATGCAATTTGGTGTTTGAACAATTGAAAATCATCACATATGTACATCTCAATAAACCCATCTACCTAATGTGATATTGGACAATCAAGCATAAACAAAGGAAATGGTTTTTGTTCTAAACAAAGGTTTTCCTACACATGGTACTGAACTCTATAGGATAAACAAAGAAAATAATATTTTTTCATTGCAAATTTAAAAAAGATTACACAATTATCACCTTGGAAGATGATAGAGGCAAAGGTGTCCCGTCTTTCGATGAGATGGTGGCTATCGTTTTGGAGGAAGTCGACTTTGACGATCCGACTATGAACGTGCGAGGACGTCGCACCTTAGCAATCGCTAAACCAACTCCGAGAGGTTATTGACCACGCCGGAGCACGATCAACCTGACCACGAAGGTCTGTTTCCTGCAGGCAAACGAAGAACAAGCAAGAAACTAAGATTCCAATCTGGATATTGTGAATATAAGAGGAAAGCTTTATTGGTCAAAGGTGGGGTTCTCTGACGTCTTTGTCTGGTCGTTGAACACAAACGAAGTACGCGAAGTTGCAGCTATGGCGAACTTTAATCTAAACAAAACCCGAAGTCTAAACGATGCCCTAGGGGCTGTATTTATGGAGTAAGAGGGGGGGAGGAATTTCGTGGCCCTTGGTGGAGGGGTCCGAAACCCACCCTAACTCTTGTTTCCCCACACATACGGACTCTAAAAACAACCTATATTGAAGTATTTCGAAAATACATGGGCTGGCCCAAAAATAAGGTGACGCAACACCTAGAATAGCCTCTGGACGAAAATTATGAAGTGGCATCTTGTATATTTCGTCCAAGGCTTCATGCACTCATTATGGTTGCTTCAAAGTCCTGAAATCATCACTTGAAACTTTGTTCTTGTCTCCCTTGCGCATGCCATCAACTCCATGCTTGTTCTTGCTCCAATGTTCATCCTTCTCCAAGCTAGGCCCTTCATTTGTAAGCAAAACAAATGTATCCAATTTACGCAGCATCATATTCTCCTGAACATTAGAATCATTACCAAGAAACAAAAGTACCTGCTAATTTAATTGACGTGCGCGAGCTCTAGTAATCGGTCCAGTATGTAAAGTAGCAGGGGTTGTGGGTGTAACAATGGTATTGATGTCCTCATCATCCTCCCCTTCTTGAAATGAAGTCGTCCTCGACGGAAGCTCATCTTCCTCACCCAAATAAGGCTTCAAATCTGCAATGTTAAAAGTGGGACTAACCCCAAAATCTACAGGCAGCTCAAGTTTATATGCATTATCATTTATTTTCTCTAACACCTTAAAAGGACCATCAGCACGTGGCATTAGCTTTGATTTGCGCAAATTAGGAAACCTATCCTTACGCAAATGTAACCAAACAAGATCTCCAGGTGCAAAGACAACATGTTTTCTACCCTTATCTCCGGCAAGTTTATATTTAGCATTCATACGCTCAATGTTTTCCTTAGTTAACTCATGCATTTTTAAGATCAATTTAGCACGTTGTTTAGCATCAAAATTAACCTTCTCCGAAGATGGAAGAGGCAACAAATCAATAGCTGCACGAGGTAGAAAACTGTACACAATTTCAAAAGGGCACATCTTAGTAGTATAATGCAATGAACGATTATAAGCAAATTCAATATGAGGCAAGCATTCTTCCCACATTTTCTTATTATTCTTCAAAACAGCCCTAAGCATAGTAGACAATCTTCTATTGACTACTTCAGTTTGTCCATCAGTTTGGGGGTGACAAGTAGTACTAAAAAGCAGTTTAGTCCCCAACATAGCCCATAAACATCTCCAAAAGTGGCTAAGAAATTTAGTATCACAATCTGAAACAATAGTATTTGGCACACCATGCAAGCGAATAATTTCACAAAAGAACAAATCAACAACATTAACAGCATCATCGCTTTTATGACATGGTATAAAGTGTGCCATTTTCGAGAACCTATCCACGACAACAAATATGCTATCCCTCCCCTTCTTTGTTCGAGGTAAACCTAATACAAAGTCCATAGATATATCCTCCCAAGGAACACTAGGTACAGGCAAAGGCACATATAAACCTTGAGGATTGAGTCGTCACTTAGCTTTTTGACTTGTAATGCAGTGAGCAACAAAGCGCTTAACATCCCGTCTCATCTTTGGCCAAAAGAAATGCGTAGCAAGTATATCCTCCGTCTTCTTCACGCCAAAGTGTCCCATTAATCCTCCTCCATGCGCCTCCTGCAACAACAAAAGATGAACGGAGCTAGCAGGAATGCATAGCTTGTTAGCACGAAACACAAAGCCATCATTAATAACGAACTTGTTCCATGTTCTTCCTTCTTTACAATTCTGCATTACATCTTTAAAATCAGCATCATGCACATATTGATCTTTGATGGTCTCCAAACCAAATATTTTGAAGTCAAGTTGTGAAAGCTTAGTATAGCGACGAGACAAAGCATCAGCAATAACATTTTCTTTACCCTTCTTGTGTTTAATGACATAAGGGAAAGTCTCAATGAATTCAACCCGTTTAGCATGTCTACGATTCAGTTTAGCTTGACTTTTAATATGTTTCAAAGATTCCTTATCAGAATGTATAACAAATTCTTTGGGCCATAAATAATGTTGCCATGTCTCTAAAGTCCGAACAAGAGCATATAACTCTTTATCATAAGTAGAATAGTTCAGACTAGGCCCAGTCAATTTTTCAGAAAAATATGCAACAGGTTTGCCATCTTGTAATAACACACCTGCTAATCCAATTCCACTAGCATCACATTCAAGCTCAAAAGTCTTATTAAAATCAGGAAGTTGGAGTAAAGGAGCATGTGTCAACTTATCTTTCAATACCGTGAAGGCTTCTTCCTGTGCGGTACCCCTAACAAAAGGCACATCCTTCTTTGTAAGCTCATTGAGAGGTGCAGCAATGGTGCTAAAATATCTCACAAAACGCCTATAGAAACCAGCGAGTCCAAGAAAACTCCTCACTTGTGTGACCGTTTTGGGCTGCGGCCAACTCTCAATAGCTTCAATCTTGGCTTTATCAACTTCAATTCCCTGTGGAGTAACAACATAGCCAAGAAAAGATACTCGGTCGGTGCAAAAGGTGCACTTCCCAAGGTTACCAAACAAACGTGCATCATGTAGAGCAATAAAAACAGCACGTAAATGTTCCAAATGTTCTTCCAAAGATTTGCTATAAATCAGTATATCATCAAAATAGACTACCACAAATCGTCCAATGAAAGCACGTAAAACTTCGTTCATTAGTCTCATGAAAGTACTAGGTGCATTAGTTAACCCAAAAGGCATGACTAACCACTCATATAAACCAAACTTAGTTTTAAATGTTGTTTTCCATTCATCTTCCAATTTCATACGAATTTGATGGTATCCACTATGCAAATCAACTTTGGAGAATATTGTAGAGCCACTCAATTCATCAAGCATCATCTAGCCTAGGAATAGGATGACGATAACGAATAGTAATATTATTAATGCCTCTACAATCAACACATATACGTGACGTACCATCCTTTTTAGGCACTAGTATAATAGGAACAGCACAAGGACTAAGAGATTCGCGTATATAACCTTTGTCGAGCAGCTCCTGTACTTGACGCATAATCTCCTTTGTCTGCTCTGGATTGGTAAGGTAGGGTGCATGGTTGGGTAGCGATGCACCGGGAATTAAGTCAATTTGATGCTCAATCCCTCGAATAGGTGGTAATCCCGGTGGCACGTCTTGTGGGAAGACGTCAACGAACTCCTGCAAAATGTTAGGGACAACAGGGGGCAAAGAGGAAGGCACGTCCTCGAATGAAAATAATGCCTCTTTGCACACAAAAGCATAGCAAACACATTTGCTAAAATCTAGCTCATCAATATCAGATTTGGTGGCAAGTAAACATGCACTTTTCAATTTAATTTCAGAAGCAACACTAGATGGTTTATTATTAGGTTTCATTTGTTGCTCAAATTCTTTTGCCACAATCTGATTTTCACTCTTATTTTCCTCCTGTTTTGCTTTATTGGCTCTATTAATATCATCTTTCAAAATGGAATCAGGAGTCATAGGAAGCAAAGTAATATTTTTATCCTTATGAACAAGAGTATACTGATTGTTTCTACCATGGTGTACAGATTTTTTATCAAATTGCCATCGTGTACCAAGTAATAAGGAACATGCTTGCATAGGTACCACATCACAATCAATATAATCAACATAGGTAGAGATACTAAAATGCACACGAACAGTACGTGTTACCTTAACCTTGCCGTTGTTGTTGAACCATTGGATGTAGTAAGGATGTGGATGTGGTCTTGTGGTGAGAGATAGCTTCTCCACCATCTCCATGCTAGCCAAGTTGTTGCAGCTCCCTCCATCTATGATGACGCGAATAGAACGTTCCTTCACAACTCCCTTTGTATGGAACAAATTATGCCTCTAATTTTGCTCAGCTTGTGTAACCTGCACACTCAAAACACGTTGAGCAACTAGACATTCATACCTGTCAGCATCTTCAGTAGCCATGTATTGCGTCTCATGATCAGAATCATCTCCACCGTGTTCTTCGTGTGTAATAAGAGCCAAAGTCTCCTCATCATAGTCACTAGCGGACTCATACCCACAATCCTCAGTAGCAATCATCACACGCTGAGATTTGCATTCTCTCGCAAAATGTCCTCTTCCCTTACAACGACGACAAATAATATCACTTGTGTGCCCTGTTGACGCCATGGAAGAAGAAGAGCTCTGTGCAGGCCCGGCAGGTGTGCTCTTGGCAGATAGTGGTGGTTGTGCCTGCTTTCTTGTATCACGGTTGGAGGTGGCACCTGAAGGAGGTGATGGTGCAGTGGAAGTAGATGATGCACGTGGTGTCCATGATGAAGGTCGACCTGCAGAAAAGTTAGTTCGCGCCAATGCCTGTCGATCCTGCACTTCACGTTCAGCTTTACAAGCAAGATGGAATAAACGAGTGATGTTATTATAATCGTTATACTCTAGAATGGTCTGGATCTCTCTATTTAATCCACCCATAAAACATGCAAGCATAGCTTCATTCTCCTCAACAATACAACATCTAATCAAGCCAGTTTGTAATTCCTGATAATATTCTTCTACATATTTTTTTCCTTGTCTTAAGCGCTGCAATTTTTGAAGTAATTCACATTGATAATATGGTGGAACCCAACGAGTACGCATAGCAGTTTTCAAAGCAGCACAAGTAGCTGGAACATGATATAATCTACAATGTTCAGACCACCAAACGCATGCAAAGCTAGTGAATGCACAAACAGCAGCAGGAACACGTCTCTCCTCGGGATATTGTAAACATGTAAATCGTTGTTCTGTTTCTAACTCCCAAGTAATATATATATCAGGAACACATCTACCCTCAAATGGTGGAATATTCAATTTCAGTTTAGGGAGATGGTCATGATCTCGTACCTGAGGGGGAGCCCTAACATTGCCATTATTTGCATGTGGACGGCCTGGTGGTTGTGGTGCTGGTGGTTGCACATAGTTCTGATTTTGATCAACCTCATCCTCGTAATCTCCCGCATAATCATACTCCTCCACATCAGCAGCAGGAGCCACATAAGTATCAACACCAGCACCAGCAGTTTGGCCAGGATGAAGAGGGACACGGCTCGCTCGGCGGAGGGCTGTTTCGCGACATGGAGGTAGTCGCTGTTGTTGTTGTAGAGGTGCGTTAGGTGCAGCCGGTGGTGGTGGTGGAAGACGCGCGAGAAATTCATTAAACTTGTTATCGAGCTTTGTTTCGACCGCCTTCTCAATGCCATCTATCTTCTCCATGGCATCTTCAAATCTATTTAGCACATCTTCCACCTGTCCAGTCATCATTTGCTGAAACTTATGATGTAACTCTTTGTTTGTCATGTTCTCCCAATCAGTGTCGTCGGCTTGTGATCCTATCATGGCTTGCAGCAATAGAAACACACAAGAATATGATCCTACAGACTACTAGGAAGTTGTGGGGATGGTGTGGTGGACAGTCACAAATCTGTCAAGTGAATCTCAAATTCTTACCAGTTCTTACCCAGCAGCAGGCAGTGATCGGCAACCGATGTAGTCAAAACTCTCAAAGCTTGGATAGAGCGATTACCAGGGAGAGTCAAACGCACGATGTATATGTATGTGGAGCTTGGAAGGCTTATAATATGGTTGCAAAAAGGGTCAGCAATAATCAATTCAGAGATGCAAAGTTGAATAAACGCTCAACGACGGTACTGTGCTGGTCCTAGGCTAGACCGTGCTAGAGACGCGAGCCTAGAACACTAATAAAATCACGGCGCTGCACGTAACAAGGGAGGAGCACACTCTGAATTTTTTTCTCTTTTTTTTTCTTTTTTTGCACTTTTTTTCCTCTTTTTTTTGCTCCGCAACAATTTTTTTTGAGTTTGGAACTATTTTTATACTGTGGGTAGCACAGAAGTTGGGGAGTCCTTCTCTGTCATGACTCGGAGTATGGCGTGATCTGGAAATCCAACACCGAGTAACAAAATACTGGACTCGGAATAGGACTGGTGGCGGAGATGAATCTGGTGGAATTTGGATGGTGGCGGAGATGAATCTGGTGGAACGCGGACTGGTGGCGGAGATGAATCTGGTGGAACGCGGACTGGTGGCGGATATATGTTGCAGGTGGACTCGGATTGGCTTGATGGCGGCGGATATGTGGTGGCGTATATGGACTTGGATTGGCGGTGAATATGTGGTGGTGGTATATGGCAGCGGTGATGAAGTTGGTGCGGTGGTGGTATATGGCAGCAGCGATGATGATGATGCGATGGTGATATATGGCAGCGGCGACGTGACAACCTGTGAACAGAACTCGAAACTCTAAAGGACTAGACGCTAAGACCAGCAACTTGACACGATGATGCAACCGCAAATTCAACAAAGCAAATACAGAAAAGATTATGCAAAGGCTCAGATTTGTTCGGATAGGATGAACTAATCCTAATTTTTTTGGCTTTTTCGTGGACTATAGGTATGATGAAGAATAGACTCGATCTAAACTACAAAAAACTGTAAAATCTCACCGAGCAACCTGGAAATCTGATACCACTTGGTAGAGGCAAAGGTGTCCCGTCTTTCGATGAGATGGTGGCTATCATTTTGGAGGAAGTCGACTTTGACGATCCGACTACGAACGTGTGAGGACGTCGCGCCTTAGCAATCGCTAAACCAGCTCTGAGAGGTTATTGACCACGCCGGAGCATGAGCAACCTGACCACGATGGTATGTTTCCTGCAGGCAAATGAAGAATAAGCAAGAAACTAAGATTGCAATCTGGATATTGCGAATATAAGAGGAAAGCTTTATTGATCAAAGGAGGGATTTTGTGATGCCTTTGTCTGGTCGTTGAACACAAACGAAGTACGCGAAGTTGCAGCTATGGCGAACTTTAATCTAAACAAAACCCAAAGTCTAAACGATGCCCTAGGGGCTGTATTTATGGAGTAAGAGGGGGGAATTTCGTGGCCCTTGGTGGAGGGGTCCGAAACCCACCCTATCTCTTGTTTCCCCACACATACGGACTCTGAAAACAGCCTATATTGAAGTATTTCGAAAATACATGGGCCTGTCCCAAAAATAAGGTGACGCAGCACCTAGAATAGCCTCTGGACGAAAATTATGAAGTGGCATCTTGTATATTTTGTCCAAGGCTTCATGCACTCATTATGGTGGCTTCAAAGTCCTGAAATCATCACTTGAAACTTTGTTCTTGTCTCCCTTGTGCATGCCATCAACTCCATGCTTGTTCTTGGTCCAATGTTCATCCTTCTCCAAGCTAGGCCCTTCATTTGTAAGCAAAACAAATGTATCCAATTTAGGCAGCATCATATTCTCATGAACATTAGAATCATTACCAAGAAACGAAAGTACCTGGTAATTTAATTGACGTGCGCGAGCTCTAGTAATCGGTCCAGTATGTATAGTAGCAGGGGTTGTGGGTGTAACAATGGTATTGATGTCCTCATCAGAAGACTTAGGAAGCCAGCAACAACATCAATTTATATTTACATCTTGACAGGGTTGAAAACATAATAATCAGGAAACTATGAAATCAACAACAATTCATCATATTCCACGAAATCCCTAAAAATCCCTTGCTTCACAAACATATAAAAAAAATTCCATATGGCTATCTAATGTATCATTGACAGTGCCAAGAATTATTTAATTATGATGGAAGATAATTTAGCTATATCATTTGTGCTGCCAACCTAAAGAACATGCTCCGCTCAGTAAGAGATCCATTAATGAAAAAAGAGAGGAGGAAGCAGAGCACATCAACCAAGCTTGCATATGTACAGAGAGAGGGTTTGGGCGAAGTTCACCTTGGTGTGTTGACATCAGGCGTGTTTATTGTTGCTTCACACGTGTGTCGTTGGCCGCCTCTCCAGGTTGCTGCACCGTGCAAACTTACAATACCACAACAATAGAAGAGGGGTTTGACCACCTGCCCTGAGTATGCAATCCTCCATCTTGAGCCATGTACAGTGGTTTTTTTTCCCGGAACAGATGTACAGAGGGATGAATAAGAGAACTATGGAAGCTTACTGGCAAAATTATTTTTGCATGTTGTTGCATCCTTCAAACAAACAAACAGGGTATATATTACTCCTCCCTTTTATTGATATGTTAGTGAAGCAAGGGTATGAAAAATTGCATCAAGTCAGTCAGAAATCCAGGTTGGGGTGTGAAAAAAAAAGCTTCAGATGTAAATGCTTTTATGAAAAAAGAAACCACACTTTTAGGTATGAGGAGCTCACGTTGAGGTTTGGTCCTCTGCTCACCATGGACAGAGGAGTTCAAGGCATCCCTCGGGGCAACAAAGGAGAGGAGGTCCTCGGGAGGCGGTGAGAGCTCCTGGGGGCGGCGCCAAACACCTGGTGTTCATGGGGCCTCGGATGATTTGCGGATCTGATGGATCATGACGGAGGCTGGAATAAAAAATTTGCCATCTACGCCTCCCTGGACCACCAAGGCCTAGATGAGTGGTCAGAGCACCTCCCTTTCCTTTCTTCTATCTCTTTCTCCCTCCTCTCCTCCCTTCTCTCTCTCTCTCCCTCTCATCCTTTCTTTCCTGCAGAATGAATCGAGAGCCATCATTGTCTCCCTTTGCTTGCAGGTTGTCGCCTGACCATGCTAATCGGGTGAGGAGGCAGGGGAGGAGGAGGGGGTGGAGACGAGGCGGCCGAGAGGGAGGGGGAAGAGGCGGCGGCATGGGAGAAGAGGAACGTGATGATAAGAGACGAGGGAGAGAGAGGGGCTGACCAATGAGATATTTCTACGTCAATCCACCCACCTACGTTGGATCCGCCTAATCCCACACTCGCCGTAGTCCACCGCTTTTTTCACCCAAGACGCACGCGACACACACCACAGAGTTGTGCCCGTGGGTAAAGGAGGCCCACTGGTCATCCATTGGAGCACCAAAGCATAGCGTCTAAAGAAACGAACGAGCGGATGTTTGACAGCGCAGTAGAAACGTATGAACGTGGTAGATCGTGTGAAGGAAAACTATCGAGCGAGGCAAGTACCTCAGCTATGCGGGTAGCATAGTGAGGTTTATAGGATAGATGTAAGATGATTACCATGGAATTGTATAACAACCAAACATCTTTTTTATCAGAAGTTAACACTTGTAAGATATTGTATCTGAACAATAGTTACTACAATATGCAAGCTATAGAATCATACGTCCAAAATAACAATTTATATAAGATATAAATGTCATTATAATATCTGGCCTTGTGTAGTTGCTCTTTTCTATAGGGGTATATGTGCATATGTACCATATATATATCTGGCCTATCTTGCCCATCGCATTATAGGTCTAGTTCATAACTGCTAGAGTTAGAGCATCTACAGGCGGACTTGGAAAATCCAGCCCATCTAACACCGCGGACACATCCGCGGGCACTGAACGGGTATGCCTCAAATTGTCACAGTTGCAGCCGGACATCTCATACAAGATTCTCAAATCCATACCAAGACATGCAAACTAAAATAAACCTACATACTACGTCGATCACCTAGCTACTCATCGTCGGAGATATCGACGATCTCCTTGCCCGGCTCCAGCAGCATGGGCGGTAGCTGAAGCTCTGGCTCCTCTGGCGCCTCCGGCTGCTTCGCTCCGGCCTTCTCTGCCTTTATCTCTGCGTCGAGTTTGGCGAAGAGCGTGTCGGACTCCACCTTCTCCCGCCGGAGGAATGCCCGGTTGGCCTCCACATAAGCCTCATCATGTATAGACTCCAGGATGGCCTCCTGCTTCGCCATCTTGTCGGACTGGGCGATGACTGTCGGTGTCAAAACCGGCCGATCTCTTGGGTAGGGGGTCCCAAACTGTGCGTTTGAGGATCGAAGGTAACATGAGGCAGGGGACACGATGTTTACCCAGGTTCGGGCCCTCTTAATGGAGGTAATACCCTACTTCCTGCTTGATTGACTTTGATGAGTATAGGGGTTACAAGAGTTGATCTACCTCGAGATCGTAATGGCTAAACCCTAGATGTCTAACCTGTATGATTGCGATCGCCTCTACGGACTAAACCCTCCGGTTTATATAGACACCGGAGAGGCCTAGGGTTGTACAGAGTCGGTTTACACAGAAATGAATCTTCACATCCGAACGCCAAGCTTGCCATCCACGCAAAGGAGAGTCCCATCCGGACACGGGGGAAGGCCTTCTACCTTGTATCTTCTTGGCCCATTAGTCCAACCCATATCACATAGCCCGGACGCCCGGGGACCCCCTAAATAAGCCTCCCGCTTCGTATTTCGAGGCGCAATCCTCATTGACACATCTTGTCAAAGCAGAGATCGTGTCCCCTTATTGCGGGATTCTCATCAATGCGGGTTTGGGTAATCCAACCGTGCCGTTTGCATGACCCCTTGGTAATAGGCAAGTTTTAAGGCTCGTGGGGGGGGGCGCTTGATATTCACTACCTTTATAAGGAGATAAGGATCCATCTTTTTACCCCACGCCTTCTCCTTCCTCAGCTCATCCACTCCCGAGCTCTAGTGCCCAAGTGCCAATCTCTCGCACTGCCACCAAATACTACGGCCATGTCCGAATCTAGTTCGCAAGGCAAGTGGATGACCTCCTACGTGACGGAGAAGGACATCAAGGAGCTCCGCGAGGCGAGGTACCTGACAGCGGAAATCATACACAGTCTCCCGGCCAAGGAGCAAGTTATCCCCACTCCAGAGCCTGGTGAGAGGGTTGTATTCCTCCCTCACTTTCCCCATGGGCTAGGGTTTCCCCTCCACCCCTTTGTTCGTGGTCTCATGTTCTATTACGGGCTGGATTTTCATGATCTGGCTCCGAACTCCTTCCTTCACATCTCGGCGTTTATCGTCGTGTGTGAGGCATTCCTCCGCATCCCTCCACACTTCGGTCTGTGGCTCAAGATTTTCAACGTGAAGCTGAAGGTGGTTGACGGGCAACACGCGGATTGTGGCGGTGCCATGGTGAGCAAGCTTCCCAAAGTTATCTGGCCCAAAGGGGCCTTTGTGGAGACCGTCAAGATATGGCAGCAGGAGTGGTTTTATATCACTGAACCCTGTGGCACCAAGTGGGCGGCCGCCCCTGCATTTAGATCCGGACCCCCGTTGCGGCTTGCGCCATGGACCAATAAGGGTCTGCATTAGGGATCATCCGATGAGGTGCTGATGCTGAAGAAGCGCATCAAAAATATCATAGAGAAGGACACCAGCCTCACATATGTGATCCAGGTGATGCTCATCCACCGGTCCCTTCCCTGCCAACGCCGGCCTCTCCGCATGTGGGAGTTCAATCCGGAAGGGCCACGGACCCTGAAGCGATTCTTTGGCACGACGCATGAAGCGATCTGGAAGCTACTTTTCAAGACTCGAAAGTCGAGGCCAGGGATATCCGAGGACATCGGCCTTGACTTCAATCGTCTAGCCTCCCGAGTAAGTGCTACATTTCTGAACATAACATAGTTCATTAATCAAAAGAGGGAGTGCATTGAGAATTCCATCCTGTAAAATAGGGTTGGACAAAGAAGGCGAAACGGATCAAATGTCCAGCTCCATTGCCCGAAAACCCAGTAGATCCTCTTCTAATGAGGATGCTGGTCCCGGTGCCCTATTAGGCGCTGGGGAAAAAGGTCCAGAAGAAGAAGAAGGAAGCCAAAGATGGCCTCCGCCGCAAAGGTAATTCGGACGCGATGTCCGGAGAGACCGAAACTCACTCCTCCGAGGAGGATGAAGACGAAGAGGAGGAGGAGGCCGACAGCAACCTTTCCCCAAAGGGGAAGAAGAAGAAAAGGGCGGCCTCCGAAGATCCAGAGGCGGAGGTGACCAAAAGGGGAAAAATATCCCTCCCAGACGGCTCAGACTCGAACGTCGAGGCCATCCCCAAGTGGCGCCCCAGGCCGAAGCCCCTTGCCTAATCGTAAGTATCCGAAGATGTCGTACATAAGTTCAGTTTTATGATTATGGTATTTGACGGTTTGCATGGTGTAGACTGGCCCGCGATCTTCCTCAACAATCATCGGAGGGGAACTATTTGGTCCGAGGATGATGGAGAGTGAGTCACCTTCGCGAGCCTCCCCGCCTATTGCCACGGACGACACCGGGGTGTTGTCCCGAAGGGCCTCTCCGGGGCACGGGGTGGTACAGGAAGCCGCCAAAACGGCACCAGAGGATAATACCTCGGCCGCCGAAAACACAGGGGGAACGATCCCCTCGGGGACTGACGGCGGGGGCCTGGACCAGTCCGGCCCCCAACCAAATACTATTCCAGAAACCCAAGTGGCTCTGGAATCGAATGAGCGACCTCCCTCAAAGGAGGGGGGAGTACCAACTCCAGCGGCAACCTTCGCTAATCCGGAGGTGCCGAACATAGTGATGGAGGTGCTGCAACATGCTTCCATCGTAGAGGAGCACCGCACCGTGATGGGTGTGGTGATTGAAAAGGTCCAGTCCGCCAAGAGCGGGCTGAAAGAGGCCTTCACTAGCCTGCTAACAAGCTTCGAGGTATGCAATGTAATATCCCTGACCGCTTTTCATATGAAAAAGATGCCTGTGTATAGATAGTAGCCCCTGAGACTTTGATTGTCCCGTTTTAAAAGAAGGGGGACGAACAGAGGATCAATAATTTTCGCAGGAGATAATATACATTTATATGTTGAAATGCAGGCTTCACTGTTAGCGGCGACCGCCCAGGCCGCCGAAGTATCCGGACTTAAGCGTAAGCTGGGGCTGGACGACGAGGATCTCCTCCGCATTAACAAAAGATTTGATGAGGCGCAAGGTATGTCTTAGAACATTTCGTTCATGCATGTATTAATACGCAGATCTTGAGTCAAAGCTCATGCTCTGCTATGTGTATGATTGCAGGTAGCGCGGCTGTGGTTGAGGCCCTTAGGGGTGAACTTGCCTAGGCCTAGGAGCAGGCGAGGGTGAACAAGGCGGCCGCTGATAAAGCGGCGGAGGATTTGAAGTCCGAGCAGGTTGTTCACTACCAATACAAGGAGCGGCTGCCGAAATAGAGCAAGCGCTCAAGGACGCCACCGACAAGTGCAAGTCCCTAGAGGAGAAGAGTAAAGCCCAGGCGGCCAACCTTTCCAAGGCCCTTAAAGAGGCCGAGGAGGCACGGGTCGAATCCCGAGCCGCGCGCGAGGAAATTAAGCAGGCCAGTCAAATAGCGGCTGGTAAGCCCTATCTCTTATTGAGTAAATTCGGCAATCAGATGTATATTTTACTCACAGGACTATGGTGTGCTCCAGATGTCTTTGCAGATCTTCCGAAGTGCACCATCTATGCCGCGCAGTTCTTCCGGACCTAGGAGGGGCATGCGACGGAGAAACTATTTTGGTCCCAGTTTGTGGCGCGGGAGCGCCCCGTGCTGCTGAATGACCAGATGGCGCAGTGGGCCGAGCTGCATAGGATGTCCGGATTGGCCATGAGGGACGTCATAGTCCGGCTGTGGCCAACCGAAGCCGTTTCGAGCAGCTATTTTGGCCTAGTGCAGCGACTTGTTAACGCACCGCCCTGTATTGACGCGGTCAAACGATCGTCATGTATAGAAGGTGCGCGGCTGGCCTTTGCCCGTGTCAAGATGCATTGGGCCAAAAAGAAGGCCGCCATTATGGCCGTCGAAGGTCCGCCCGGGGGCAAGGACCACCGTACGCCGGAGCGCTACTTTGAAGACGTCCTAGAAGGTGCCCGCTTGATAGAGGGCCAGTGCTCAAAGGACATCATGTTCGAGTGAATGTGTCCGAACTGCCCGGATGTTGTATAAACCAAAACTTTGTAATATAAACCAAGGCCTTGTAATATATTTATGTTCTTTATCTTTTAAAGTGTTTTCCTCCTGTGCCTCCGTTTATATCCCTGAGAGTTTGCCCGTCGTCGGCTTCCACCCCCACGTAGATACTATGGGAGTGTTCGGTACAGCACATGACCACAGATTGACCCAACGTCTTTGTCCGTAAAGGAGGTGTCAGTGCCGCGAACTAGGCAATCGGACTATGTGGCTTTACCACTCTCACTTAGCCATAGGAGTTTGACAATGGGGTTATAAGGTAGCCCCTGGTGCGTATGCGGCTACCCGAACTTGGGTGCCTTACGCGTGTGACTGGGAAAAGCCGCCCTTCGTGTAATACGGAAGAAATCGCTAGAGATTTAATAAGTCACCAAATTGCTGACCAGCTCTCGCCGCATCATGACAGTCAGTTTTCGGCTTTCTCTACAAAGGTGTTTCACCGGGCCAGCCGGGAACACAACCGCAGTAGTTCTCCCTTTACTACCTTAGCCGAAAAATGGAACGTAAGGTGGCAAGCACAGGAGCCGGGCAACCCAACTATTGACCAAAGACGTGATTCGGAGCCGATGCATATAATGCAGTATTCGGGACGCCGAAGTATACCCTGAGAGTGTTCGGATTTTCAGTTGTTGAGAATATATCTGGCTTGAATGGAGCCCCTGGTGATTTAAGTCGTACCAAGGTGTATATGCCAATTCGGACGTAAAGTGGGAAAACAGATTAAGAAATAAGCCAATACCGAACAAGCTTAGGCGAAGCAGTTTCCATTACACTACTAGAAAAAGGGCTACTAATGGCGCACCTAATTTGGCCATTAATGGCGCATTAGTGGTGCGCCATTAGTAGCACGCCATTAGTAATATTTACTAATGGCGCACCACCGGTGCGCCATTAGTATCTGGTATACTAATGGCGCACCATGAGTGCGCCATTAGTATGGGGCACGGTGCGCCATTAGTATGCCTACCAGCACCATGTATAGCCAGGTGCTTTGGTATACTAATGGCGCACCTCTGGGTGATGCGCCATTAGTAACCTAGGCATACTAATGGCGCACTTTTGTGTGATGCGCCATTAGTATGAATATTAGGTTTTTTTTTATTTTTTAGTTTTCTGTTTTTTTGCACAGGTTACAAAATGTATAATTGGACAAAATATAAACAGCACACATCAACAACAGATTCATCGAATACAATAAAAGATTAGTCTCTGAATACAATTCATCATATTAGTCTCCGAATACAATTCATCATATTAGTCTCCGAATACAATTCATCATATTAGTCTCCGAATTGAAAAGACCGAACAAAGATAGAACATTATATTACAAGTCTCGAGACCGCGAGTAGCGAGTTTGTCTTCACATTACAAGTCGATATCGATCATCTAAACTACCATCACATAGAAGAGAGCTGCGGTCATCACGATGAGCATCATCACGATGGAACTCGTCTTCATCCGGTTCCTCCAACGCTCCCTCCCCTCTCCCGCTAGATAGCGGGCGTATCTAGATTCGGCCTCGGCCCTAGTGGTGTACCCTTTGTAACTGTTTCCGCTGAATCGGTGAACCTGTCTCCGACACTCCTCCCAGTCGTCGTAGACTCCGGGAACCTTACCCTTGTAGACGACATACGATGGCATCGCTATGCACTAGCCAAACGTTAGTACCAATTCACAAACAATACATAAGCAATATATAAGTATGCAACAGAACGATCGGAAGAGAAAAGCAAGACATTAATAGCATCGATTACATCTAAGTTTAACGACTCTCGAAACCAAAGAGACATACTACAAGTTCATTAAAGTTTAATTACAAGGAGCGACTCTCGACTCAAGGGACCGGAGCGTGGATGAAGCCGCCGTCTATCGTGGGAGTCATGAAATTACGGGCGTTGTCAGCCTGCATTTGTAGCATTCCGTCTATCTCACTATTGGACGGTTGATTTTTGAGGTAGAACTGCCCCGCGGTCCGAAGGACATCTTGATGGATGATTTCCGCAAACTCCGACTGGATGCGAAAGAATTCTTGTCTGATGTCCGCGTCCTGGATTGCCGACACGCTCGCGGCCCAATCTTTGAGTTTACTCGGTAGCAGAAGTTGATGATGGTCCCGTACGATCGCCCGCATGTGATGGATGGCGTAGTAGGCACCCTTCTGACCGCCAGTCGGCTGCTTGACGCAGCAGAACGTCGTATTGTGCGAGAACACGTGCTTGCCGTACTTACGAATAGGCCTGTTGAAGGTGCCTCCAGATTGGGCGTAGCCGGGGAGAACATCATCAAGAACCTTCTTGACATTTGTGTAGTCTACGTTCGACTGACGGTCCGGGTCGAAATACGTGGCCATGGAATATTTGGGGCTTAGGAGGATGAGCATGCAATGTGTGTCACTGCAGAAAACACGGAATGTTAAAAAAAACGATCGAAATCTAAGAATTCGTATGTTAGGGGCGGTTGAGGGGAGGACTTACTCGGGAAAGTAAGGCACGAGGAAGTTATCCTTATCTGGGTTTGCCAGAATGACGCCTTCGAGGTAAGAACTCGCGACTTGCCGGTCCCCAGCGCTGCCCAAGATCTTGGCACGCATGTAGAAGGGGTCGACTATCACGATGTCCGGGGTCTTGTCGCGAATGATCCGCATCTCCATACTCAGCGAAAATAGCCGAACGAAGGTGTAGTGCAGCGGATGAAGGTTCAACATAGCGTGGATGTCATCAAACCGCAGGACGATCGTACCCCCGATGGAGTTATCCACAAAGCCCTTGCCCTCTGGCACCTTGGCCACGAAAACCGGGTATGCCACATCCTTCTCTCTGAGACGCCGCTTCTCCAAAGCAAGAACACTGTCATGCAGACTCCGCATAGAACCGGTTGCAACATCGAGCATATTTCTCGGTAGCATCGGCCTACCGGCCACATGCACCCTCCTCATTAAATCCTCAGGTGAAGGTGGCCCGTCCTAAGCACGGATCGTACTCGTTGCCGGCTGGCCCGCACCCTTGTTTGTCTTTCTTTTGCGTGCCTTCTTCTTCTCCTGTAATGGGACCGAGTTCTGCTCACAGACCGCCTTCTTGAGTGTGTTGGGGCTGAGAATATTTCGCACCTCGCCTATCTGAGGCTCGGTGAAGTCGGCAGCTGGAGGCGTCTCCTGAGAGCTGAACGGCAGACGACGCCTGTTGCAACTTGGCTTCCCCGCGGTACCAGCTACATCGCGCACGTCTTTTGTTGGGTTGGGTTCTTGAGAAGCAGGCCCCATGAAGTCGCCATCGTACCCATGATCGGCAAAGTACCGATCGACTTTGACAAATGTATCGTCGTCGTCGTCGTTCTGATCCTGTGCCATATGCATGTTTGGATCCAGTGGCATAGGGATGTCCGGCACCGTTGCGGCGGTCTTGCCATGGGGCCGACTTGGCGCCGGCACGACTGGCGGTGTTGTCTTTGGGGTGGTGTCCCCCGCCCCCAAACGAATCTGGCTCTTCGGCCAAAGCAGGGGCCAGCCGATCAGGCAGGCGCTGAGGGTCATTACGTCATCATCGTCGGCCCCGACAGGTCGAATCGGAGGTAGCAACTCATCGCAGCCTGGCAGCACCCGAACCAGTTGAACCCTAAACAAGTTGGGTGGCATCTGCGTACTGTGGAACAAGGGGTTGCCCGGTTGAACGATTTTGCCCTTGGCGACATCGACCAACTCATTGTTCACGAAGTGCAGGAGAGTGCACGGAACGTCGACGGCGCCCTGTGAAAACATGTAGGGCGTCAGGGATGCCCAGTCAAAGGCAAGGAGATGAAGTCCTCGGCCGAGAGAGGCTTAATTAGTTACCGTGATGATGGCGTCGAGCTCGGCTAATGTCGAGGCACCGCCAACGGCGGGCGTGCAGTTGACGGAGGGGCCGCTTGCTGCAGAGGTGCCGGCCGGCGTACACCCGGGTGCATTAAGCTCCCGTGCCGGCGTCGGAGACACCAATGCCGCCTCCGCCGGAGACCCCAATGGCCCCGCCATCGCGTTCTGCGAGTTGCTGGCCGTGAAGCTAGGAATCGGGGGCGGCCCCTGTTGGCCGCCCGCAATCCACGCACTCAACCCCTGCATCAAGATAGGCACAATGGCGGTGATCGTCGCTCCGAGTTGTTGTTGCACTTGCTCTTGGACAATCTCCGGAATCCGCGCCACCTGTGCCCTGAGTTCTTGAACCTCGCGCGCCTGGCTTTCCGAGCTGGTCTTTTTCTCCTTTCGTCCACCAGTGTTATAGTATGACCCCCATTTTGTCGACAAGCCTTTGCCGGCCACACGACCAGCTGACGTCGGCTTACTGAGCTTATCCTTGTTCTTCATTACATTCAACGCCCTATTTAGAGTGGTGTCCCAAGGGTTGCTCTTAGTCGAACCCGCGCTACTGCTTTCACTCGCCTGCGGAAGGAATGTGAACCATTTAGAAATTCGGCTTCATTAATTAGAATGCAACCATATGGAGCTAATTACGTGGGGGCGTATTCCTTACCAGAACAAGCTCAAGCGTCCTGGTCTTCGGATCCGTGGTAAGCTCCTTTGTTTTCGGGTCCTTCTTGTACCGGGCCCTGACATAGTTCCTGGTCTGCTTGTCACCGTATTTATCGAAGAGGGGCGGTAGGCCTTGCTCGGCACGGTCCGCCTCCTCCTTGTCCCATATAGGCTCCGCCACTCTATAACCGCCGGGACCGAGTGTGTGTTCCCCTAAGTTCAGCTCCCGCATTTCTTTCCTCCACTGACTTGATTGGGAGTGTGCGGTGCTCGAGCAATTGATCTTGAAGTCATTGTAGTCATCTTCGGTGATCGAAGGATTTTTCTCCTTGATCTTCTCATAACTCTCACCTTTCTCGATCATTCTCTTCACATTGCTTTTCCAAGTAGACAGGGCCTTGCTCATCTTCGTGAGGGCAGCATTGTTCACTTTATTCCCTTTGAGGCTTGTGTTTTCAAATTCAGCGGGGAACTTGTATCGTTCGTGCAGCTTCATGAAGAGGAGGTTGCGCAAATTCCCTCGGTCAGGATGCCTCAGGTTCTCGGTGTTGATCGAGACGGTGCTCCGGAGAATGCACCCGAGCTGAAGCGAGTACCCCTTGACTATTCGTGCGGGCGCCGTTGGATTCCCGTCGGAGTCCACTTCAGTAACTTCCTCCTTGAGGGTGCGGAGCACGGTCGGGCGCCGGTCCTTCCGTTGCCTCTTCTGGCTGCCATCTGTGCGTGCGCCGCCATCATCAGTGGTGGCATCCTCGGCGGCACCATCAGTGGTGGCATCAGTGGGGTCATCCTCGGCGGCACCATCAGTGGTCTCAGGATCGGTGGGGAAGGCGGTGTCCTCATACAAGTGAGGTTGTTCCTCCATCTCCTGGGACAGCTCCCAGAATGACTTGCCGCCCGAACCCCCTGCCTCATCGTTGTTTGCCATGTTTCTCTCTAAATAGAAACAAAGTTTGGTCAAAAAGTTGGTTATTATCAAGGAAAAAGATCATGGTCTCATCATTTAGGGTTTGTCGACACCGAGGCATCCTAAAATCTAAGCTTGTATCATTGAGGGTTTTTCGACGCCGAGGCACCCTAAAAGCCATGCATTAGTCACAAGTACCCCGGGGCACTTGATCCTACTTAATTAACTACTAAGATACCCCGGCCCATGCATTAGTCACAAGTACCCCATATGTCCTATTTTTAGCAAAGTCATGCTAAAATTCACGGAAAATTTCAGCATGACCTTTGCTGAAAATAGGACATATGGAGTACCCGAATTTGCCGGAGCGGAAGTTAATCGACATTCCGGCAAACTCAAGGGCCTCTCGGGTGGACAAGGCAAAAAAGGCCTCCATCACAACATGGAAAATACATTGGCATGTGAAGAGGTGAAACAATATATGCATCTCCAAGCAGTATCATTCAACATTTTGGACAAACCACTACAAGCAATACTGGATCAGATACAAGAAGAATGTGAGAAAATGCAGACAAATACTAACAGATTGAAGTCAAAACCTTTTCTGGTTAGTAATTGTGTCTTGAGCATATGTATGTAGTAAGTGTTTCTGCTCTCAGTCTTTCAGAACACATATTTTAGCTACCTAGTACCAGTGCTATTACCCAGCAGTTAATTAGCTTTTGCTTTTGCTTTTCAGCGCCAAATTCTAGCTAGTACCAGCAAATTAACAGTCATGCCAGCATATAGTATATAAATCTGAATTTGTGTTTACAAGAAGAGTGCCCATTGCAATGTAAACCTGAGAACACAACTCACCTCAAGTGCAGGATATAGCAGACACCTACTTCTTCAGTCAAGTGCAGTAATAGACCGTTTGCAGAACCTGTTTAGTCAGAGTTGAACATTACATAAGATGAGAACTCTACATAACTAATATTGGTATGACAGATAGAAAACTGAGAATGGATAAAAAAACTAAGCATGGCAGCACGACGCTGATGCATCTTCTGTGTCGCCAACTGGACTAAAAGATGAGTATTTTTTTTATGGTTCTTAGTTAGGCATGAAAACTAAAGCAGCAGCAACCTGCAGAAAAGCAAGCACCAGCAGGGAATAATGGCCAACCAAAAAAAGGAAGAACTTAATTGCATTCATCACTGGCTACTTAAATATTGATAAGATGACAGTGAAGCAGTTTCAGTTTCCATGTAAAGGTGCTGGATCAGAAAATACTGAAAATAGAGCAATGACTTTCTCTATATATATAGCAAGCAAATAACCCCCCCCCCCTAATACTAAATGTACCACTCTACCAAGTGGAGTCCATTGCTTAGGATGCACTGCCACTGAAGCATTGGGTACAAGACTGTTACATGAAAGTAAATGCAGCAGTTGAAGCAGAGATTGGTGTACAAGCAAGAACAGAGCAAGTTCTTCTTATCCTCTGTTACATGAAAGTAAATGCAGCAGTTGTATTTGAATGCAATTTTGTTCCTACTGAGACTTTTGGTGCTAATACAAACTCCTGTAATCCTAAGCTGCAGCTTAAAAATGCTACTTTTATCATCAAAGCTCTTCACAAGGAAGAACAAGCTGTATCTCATACACTTGCTGCCGTGTCCATCAAAATTGCATTCAAATAAATTTGCAAACTATTGTAATGGACAGATGCAAACTAAAACTGAACCTGAACCGAACATGTACAGAGAACAAATTGAAGTGGTTCTTTCGTTCCTAGTTTCAAGAAACACATGACGGCAGCAAGATTGCAGGCTAAAGATCATGATGAGACGTTTATCGGTACATAATTTTACAGAACCTGTAAGTTGCATTTGCACAAGTATAGACCAGCAAGTAAGTTAAAACTAGGAAACTAGTTTCATTTGCATTTTTCAACTAGGAAACTACCTAGTAGGCTGAATCTTTTTAGCCCAGCAACAAACTCTGGAAAACTACTTAATCAGACACAACTCTAGGAAACAAACTACCAAGTAACATGACAGAAACTAGCAGGAACCAACCAATGAACTGATGAAATACTAAAACTTAGCCGAGCAACCAATATTCCTGTCATACACTGGAATTTAAGTGAGGTAAAGTTCATGAGTCAAAACAAGCATATGAAGTTGATCAATCATGTTCATGACGGTGACGATAACAAACTGAAGTATGCACAAAGAAACAGCAGATAAAATCATCACAGGTTCATCCATCTAGGTCTTAAGAGAACAGAAACAAAGTGATCACTGTATGTTCATGAGACAAAAGGGGAATATCAAGGATTTTCGGTTAGCTTGAGCGTGTATGACAATCACACTGCATAATCCATGGCGCAAAACACAGAACAAACTGAGGCACACAAACATCCTGCAGCTCAAACCATCAGAGGATCATCTGCAAACTCAATTTAGTAGTAGTACTGTACATCTTAACAGGACAAGAACAAAACTATCACTGCAGTGAGTTTGGGAATCCTACCAACTGAACAACATTCCTTAAATGAATGTGTGGGAAGACTCAGAGTAAAATTGGAAGTAAATTGAGCCATCTAAACAGTAAACAAAGTTAGCACAAGCAAGAATAAAGTTGAGCAAACAGCCGGAGCAGAGCAATTTATATAACATTCACGCTGTATAATCCATGGTGCAAAGATCCTCCACACCAAACCATCGCAAGATCATATGCAAAGTCAATTTAGTACTACATCTTAACAGAACAAGAATAAACTATCAATGCAGTGTGTTTGGGGCATCCTTGTATGCATGCGTAGGATGATTCAGATTTCAGAGTAAAAACTGGACGTGAATTAAGCCACCTAAACAGTAACTGATGAATGCAGGAACAAAAGTATAGCACAAGCAAGAACATAAGTATACCTGGTCGCCGGAGGGGTCGGGGTCGGGGTCGGCGAAGGGGTCAGGGTCGGGGTCCGAGCTCGTCCGGGTCCTCGCTCGCCGCGGTCGAAGGAGAGCAGGGGCCGGTGGCGGAGGACGGCAGGGGCAGGCGGAGTGGGTGTGTCGGGGCCGCACTCGCCGGCTACTGCAGGGGCCGGAGGAGGCCCTCGCTCATCGGAGGGAGGAGGAGAGGACAGGAGCGGGCGGTGCGCGCTCGGCCGATCCCGTTCGGAGGGCACGGGGGCGGAGGGGGTGGAGTCCCGTGGGGAGAGCGGCGCCGACGTTGGGGTCTCAGGCAGCGGTGGGCGCAGGGGCAAGGCGGCGGGGCGGCGGCGAGGCGGCGGGGCAGCGGCGTCGGGAGAGGAGAGGGGAAGGGGATCGAGGGCGAGGGCGAGGGAGAGAGAGGGGATAGGTGTGGGCCCGGGAGGAAGTATGGATGGGGGCCTAACAATACTAATGGCGCACCACACCTCGGTGCGCCATAAGTACATCCATGCTAATGGCGCACCTCACCCTGGTGCGCCATTAGTATTTTTTTTCTGCCCGAGCCAACAGGTTATCTACCACCTGACGTGAACCACATCAAGCTCTCTCTATTAGCTCGACTGGTCAGCAGCCAGTTCTCACACCAGGAGGTCCTGGGTTCGATTCCCAGGCTCCACAAATTTTTTTTCATTTAAAATGTTGTTTGATACTTATTTGTGTTTAAATATGTTCAAACTTGTTTAAATCATAACAGTAATATTTTTTTTATAAGACAGTAATAATTTTTTTAAAAATATCACCAAACAATAATGCCGGTGGAGTGGGGGAGGGTGCGGGGGGTCGGCGGCGGCGGTTGAGTAGGGGAATCGAGGGTGCAGGGGGTCGGCGGCGGCGGCCGGTGGACCGGGGGGTGCTCGGCGGCGAGGGGGACCGTATCTGGCGATCGAGATGGAGGGGGATCGAGATCGAGTGTCCATGAAATTTAAAAATATTCATGATAGTTCAAAAAGTGCCCATGAAGTCTACGATTTAAATACAATCGATCTTAGCTAGCTAGCTATCTGTTAACAATCTTCTTGCCCTTCTTTTTCGCAAATGGAGTTCTTCTGTGGAACGGACGTCCTTTAGGTAGGGTGGTCCTGCTTCTTCTTGTGGTGTATGCTGCTACTTCATCATCGTCGTCATGTTCGATCCTCGGGTCGCCGTACTTGTCGAAGTCTTGCTCATTGGCTACGCCATCCATTCCGATGATCTTCCTTTTGCCTCTCCTCACGACAACACGGCTGGTCTTTGATGGGTCGGTAATGAAGAAGCATTGGTCCACTTGGGAAGCCAGTACCCATGGCTCATTTTTCGCGGTGACGTTTGCGCCCGCGGTCTTGGATTTGGCTTCGGGTATAACCATGGTGGTGAAATACCGGTCTTCTTTTAGGACGCTCTTGGCCCATCTGACACGGAACATCAGGACCTTCTCTCCAGCGTAGCTCAGCTCCCAGATCTCCTCGATCCTTCCGTAGTATCTGTCCTTGTCGTTACCGGTGTAGGATTCCATCGTTACCCCGGAGTTCTGATAACCATCGCTCTTCATGTCCTTGGCCTCAGTGTAGAATGTGTAGCCGTTGATATCGTACGCCTCATAGGTCATCAGGTTGTGCTCGGCGCCCTGTGACAAGGCGAATATGAGTTGTTCTTCCGCGGAAGAATCCTCATGTAAAGGGTACGACAGAAGCTTCTGCTTGAACCAACGCGTGAAACATGAGTTGTGCTCTTTGAGTATATCTCCGTCCGTCCTCTGTTGGCCTCGGTCATTGTACGTCTTCTTAATAAAGGTTTTGTGCTCTACCACCCAAGGATCGACCACGTCTATGTGTTGTAGCGCGACTAGGTTTGCTCTTTCAAAGTCGGCGAGTCGACCCTCGAAGTCGACATGCATTTCGCGGCGACCCTCATGGTGACCCCATCCAGCGAGCCTGCCGAGGTGCCTGTTGACGGGCAGACCAACGGGGTTCTCGATGCCTAGATAATTCGTGCAGTACGAGATGCACTCTTCGGTTAGAAAGCCCCTGGCTATGCTTCCCTCTGGACGTGACATGTTACGAACGTATCCTTTGATGACACCATTCATCCTTTCGAACGGCATCATGCTGTGCAGGAACGTCGGCCCGAGTTGGATGATATCCTCCACTATATGGACCAGCAGATGCACCATAACGTCGAAGAATGCGGGCGGGAAGTACATCTCAAGCTCGCATAGTATCACCACGATCTCTTCCTGTAGCCTTCTGAGTTGCCTCACGCCAATCGACTTCCGAGAGATGACGTCGAAGAAGTTGCATAGGCCAAATAGCGTTTCACGGACGTGAGCGTCCATGATCCCACGGATTGCAACTGGAAGTATCTGCGTCATCAGCACATGACAGTCGTGAGACTTCATCCCGCTGAACTTCTGCTTCGCTGGGTCTAGGTATCTGCTGTTGGGGAACGTAGTAATTTCAAAAAAAATTCCTACGCACACGCAAGATCATGGTGATGCATAGCAACGAGAGGGGAGAGTGTTGTCTACGTACCCTCGTAGACTGAAGCGGAAGCGTTGACACAACGTAGAGGAAGTAGTCGTACGTTCTCCTCGCGATCCAACCGATCACAGCACCGTTACTCCGGCACCTCCGAGTTCTTGGAACACGTTCAGCTCGATGACGATCCCCGGGCTCCGATCCAGCAAAGCGTCGAGGAAGAGTTCCGTCAGCACGACGGCGTGGTGACGATCTTGATGTGTTACCGGCGCAGGGCTTCGCCTAAGCACTGCAACGATATAATCGAGGTGGAATTTGGTGGAAGGGGGCACCGCACACGGCTAAGGAACGATCCGTAGATCAACTTGTGTGTCATGGGGTGTCCCCTGCCCCCGTATATAAAGGATGAAGGGGGGAGGCTGGCCGGCCAAAGGAGGGAGGCGCAGGAGGAGTCCTACTCCCTCTGGGAGTAGGATTCCCCCCCCCCCAATCCTAGTTGGACTAGGATTCTTCAAGGGGGAGAGAGAAGGAGAGGGGGGCGCCCACCTCTCCTAGTCCTAATAGGACTAGGGGAAGGGGGAGGCGCGCAGCCCCTAGGGCTGCCCTCTCACTTCTCCTCCAAGGCCCATGTTGGCCCATTATGCTCCCGGGGGGTTCCGGTAACCCTCCCGGTATTCCGGTAAAATCCTGATTTCACCTGGAATGCATCCGATGTCCAAACATAGGCTTCCAATATATAATTCTTTATGTCTCGACCATTTCGAGACTCCTCGTCATGTCCGTGATCACATCCGGGACTCCGAACTCCTTCGGTACATCAAAATGCATAAACTCATAATAACTGTCATCGTAACGTTAAGCGTGCGGACCCTACGGTTCGAGAACAATGTAGACATGACCGAGACACGTCTCCGGTCAATAACCAATAGCGGGACCTGGATGCCCATATTGGCTCCTACATATTCTACGAAGATCTTTATCGGTCAGACCGCATAACAACATACGTTGTTCCCTTTGTCATCGGTATGTTACTTGCCCGAGATTCGATCGTCGGTATCCAATACCTAGTTCAATCTCGTTACCGGCAAGTCTCTTTTCTCGTTCTGTAATACATCATCTCGCAACTAACTCATTGGTTGCAATGCTTGCAAGGCTTTATGTGATGTGCATTACCGAGAAGGCCCTGAGATACCTCTCCGACAATCGGAGTGACAAATCCTAATCTCGAAATATGCCAACTCAACATGTACCTTCGGAGACACTTGTAGAGCACCTTTATAATCACCCAGTTACGTCGTGACGTTTGGTAGCACACAAAGTGTCCCTACGGTAAATGGGAGTTGCATATTCTCATAGTTGAAGGAACATGTATAAGTCATGGATAAAAGCAATAGCAACATACTAAACGATCGGGTGCTATGCTAAATGTAATGGGTCATGTCAGTCAGATCATTCAACTAATGATGTGATCTCGTTAATCAAATAACAACTCTTTGTTCATGGCTAGGAAACATAACCATCTTTGATTAATGAGCTAGTCAAATAGAGGCATACTAGTGACACTCTGTTTGTCTATGTATTCACACATGTATTATGTTTCCAGTTAATACAATTCTAGCATGAATAATAAACATTTATCATGATATAAGGAAATAAATAATAACTTTATTATTGCCTCTAGGGCATATTTCCTTCATCTGCTTATCTTCCCCGCGTAACCGTAAGGAAGTTTTACTCCTAGGAGGCAGGTGAAAAACTGCTCGATCTCCTCCTGACTTAGAGTGAAGCACGCGGGAGGGTAGTCATTTCCGGTCTTCTTGGCCTTTTTGCCTTTGCGACGACATTCTGTGTCCTGCTTCGCCTCATCATCATCATCATCATCATATATAGCGTGAAGCTCCTGCCTGATGCCCATTGATTTCAAGTCTGCCCTTGCTTTCGGCCCATCTTTGGTCCTCTCTGGCATGTTGAGCAGGGTACTAAGCAGACTCTCGCACACGTTCTTCGTGATATGCATGACATCAAGGCTGTGAGGCACACGGTGGATCTTCCAGTACGACAAGTCCCAGAAAACAGACCTCGTTTTCCATACCTTCAGTAGCGGCTCTGGCGCCTTTCGCTTCTTTCCCGGCTCTGGCGCCTTTTGCTTCTTTCCCGGCAGTGGGCAGTCTTTCCAATTTTTCAACAGCTTGTCTATTTCCTCGCCGCTCCTCGTACACGGGCGTTTTCGGGGTTCGGTTTCACCATCGAACAGATCCTTGCGTTTCCTCCACGGGTCATCGTCGCGAAGCCACCTTCGATGTCCCATGAACACGGTTTTCGAAGACCCGGGATCTCTATCTAGCTGGCGATACGTTGTGTCGTCCATGCACCGTACGCATCCAGAAAATCCGTGGACTACCTGCCCCGCGAGATATCCATAACCGAGATAGTCGTGCACCGTCGTGAGCAGTGCGGCTCTCATAGGGAAATATTCTTTCTCTGCGGCGTCCCACGTATTGGCTGGCGTTTTCCACAGCGTGTCTAGCTCCTCCTTCAGCAGCCCCAGATACAGATTGATGTCGTTCCCTGGTTGTTTCGGCCCTTCAATTAGCATACTGATGTGAATGTACTTCCTCTTCATGCACAACCAGGGGGGAAGGTTGTACATCCACACAAACACAGGCCAGGTGCTATGTGTGCTTCTCTGGCTGCCAAACGGATTGACTCCATCGGTGCTCGCGCCCAGCACGATGTTCCTTGGATCCTTCCCAAATTCTGGGTATTCAAAATTCAACGCTTGCCACTGGCTCGCATCCTTAGGGTGACTCAGCATCTTGTCTTTTTTATCTATCTCCGGATCATTTGCGTCATCTTCTCGCTTCTTCTCCTCCCTATCCGCGTGCCAACGCAGGAGCTTTGCTACCTTAGGATCCGCGAAATACCGCTGCAGAATAGGAGTGATCGGAAAGTACCACACCACTTTTCGAGGAGCTTTCTTCCTCTTCTTGTATCGAGTGACGCCGCACACCGGACATATGGTAGACTCCGCGTGCTCGCCCCGATAAATGATGCAATTGTTCATGCAGACATGGTATTTCACGTGCGGTAAATCCAGAGGACACACGATTTTCTTCGCCTCCTCCAAACTGGTCGGGCACTTGTTCCCCTTTGGAAGACGTTCGTGCCAGAATGACATGTTCTCGTCGAAGCATGCGTCCGTCATTTTGTGTTTTACCTTCATCTCCAGAGCCATGAGCGTTACTTTCAGGCGGGTATCCTCGGGCCTGCATCCTTCATACAATGGAGTAACCGCGTCTAACTCAAGTTGATCCACCTTGGCTTTCTCTCGGGCGGCAGCTCTTGCGTTATCCGTCTGCTTGAGAAGCAGCTTTTGAATATAAGGGTCCTGCACCCAGCCCATCGATGGTCCACCGTCGTCTGCTCCGCCGGCATCATCATCTTCATGATCATGCCCGTCGTCTGCTCCGGCATCTTCCTCATCATCATGACTGTGTACAGCATCACCGTCATGATCATCTCCTGGGGATTCTTCGTCTTCTCGCCCGCCCGAGCCGCGGTGGTTGTCTTGCTGCCCTTCCTCATTTCTTGCCCGGCCCCCATGGACGACTTCATAGTCATCTTCATCACCTTGCCACCGATAGCCATCCATGAAACCACGCAAGAGCAGGTGGTCCCGCACCTGCCCGGAATCCGGGTCCGCAATAAGGCTCTGCAGCTTGCATCTTCGACACGGACATCTTATCTCCGTCTCGTTCTTTTGAAGCATCTCGGCCTTCGCGGACCTCAAAAACCTATTCACGATGCCTTCGGTCATCGTGCGGACCATGGTTGCCTGCGGGGTAGAGCAAAACAATATTTTAGAACCAAGAAAAAATTTGGCATGACTTTCCCTAAAAATAGGACCAAAAAGAATGCTTAATGCCAAAATTATCGCCGAAACGGAAATGAATCAACATTCCGGCAAAATATTGGCAACTATCGCATTTCAAATACCGGTACACCTCCAACCACAAACACATATGCAACACCACTAACATATGCAACACCACGAACATACATAGATCTAGCTAGGCCATAAAAAGTGCATGTGCACATTGTTGTAGGAAGAACAACGTAAATATAGCTTCCCCTTACTTACCTATCAAAACAAGGTAATTTAACCACTTAATTTGAATGAATCTATGGTGGAAATGAGGAGAAAGAGAGGAGGCACCCGAGACAAGGAGGAGGTGGAGAATGAAGTGGGCGAGAAAGTGAGTGTGGGTAGGAGAGGCTGCCCAAAATATCTTGTTGCTGCCCACTTACTAATGGCGCACCTGACATAAATGCGCCATTAGTAATCCAGGTTACTAATGGCGCACCAGCGCCTGATGCGCCATTAGTAGTTTTGCGAAAAAAGTAAATCATACTAATGGCGCACTCTGTCATAGTGCGCCATTAGTAGTTTGAACTAGTAATGGCGCACTTTGGGACAGTGCGCCATTAATAGTTTTCCAACAAAAGGAATAAAAAATATAATTAAAAAAAATCATTAGTGGCGCACCCTGTCACTGGTGCGCCATTACTAGTTACAACTAGTAATGGCGCACCGTACCAGGATGCGCCATTAGTATGTTTGGCCAGACGCGCTAGTTAAAAAAAAAATTAGGACACTAATGGCGCACCCCAGGCCGGGTGCGCCATTAGTAGTTTCAACACTAATGGCGTATCAGAAGGTGGTGCGCCATTAGTATATACTAATGGCGCACCACTTGTCTGGTGCGCCATTAGTGTCAATCCCATCTATAGCCCTTTTTCTAGTAGTGTTATAGTCTGATTGGTACGTCGAAACATATTTTTACAGAAGATGCCATAAGCATCAAGGCCATTTTACATGCTGAGAACAAGGGAAAGCTATATACGGGTCCTATATTTGAAAAGATAATCTTGAATATCCTTTGGACAATCTGCCGCACGTCTGCGCCGCTTTTCCCCATAGTGTATGTGATGATGACATCACCAACAAAGTTACACCCATAGCCCCTAGTCATACATATACAGGACCAATTACGAGAGCTCGCGCACGCCAATTAAATTACTAGGTACTTTCGTTTCTTGGTAATGATTCTAATGTTCATGAGAATATGATGCAGCCTAAATTGGATAAATTTGTCTTGCTTGCAAATGAAGGGCCTAGCTTGGACAAGAAGGATGATCATTGGAGCAAGATCAAGCATGGAGATGATGGCGTGTGCAAGGGGAACAAGAACGGAGTTACAGGTGATGATTTCAGGACTTTGCAGCCACCATAATGAGTGCGTGAAGCCTTGGACGAAATATACAAGATGCCACTTCACAAATTTCGTCCACGGGCTATTATAGGTGCTGTGTCACCTTATTATTGGCCCAGGCCCATGTAATTTCTAAATACTTGAGTATAGGCTGATTTTAGAGTCCGTATGTGTGGGGAAACAAGAGTTAGGGATGGTTTTGGACCCCTCCTCCAAGGTCCACGAAATTCCCCCCTCTTCCTCCATATATACAGCCCTTAGGGCGTCGTTTAGACTTCGGGTTTTGTTTAGATTAAAAGTTCGACATAGCTGCAACTTCGCGTACTTCGTTTGTGTTCAACGACCAGACAAAGGCGTCACAGAACCCCACCTTCATTAATAAAGCTTTCCTCTTCTATTCGCAATATCCAGATTGTAGTCTCAGTTTCTTGCTTGTTCTTCGTTTGCTCGCAGGAAATAGACCCTCGTGGTCAGGTTGATCGTGCTCTGGCATGGTCAATAACCCCTCGGAAGTTGGTTTAGCGATTGCTAAGGCGCGACGTCTTCGCACGTTCGTAGTCGGATCATCAAAGTCGACTCCCACAGAAAACGATTGCTATCTCATCGAAACATCGGGACACCTTCGCCTCTATCAAGTGGTATCAGATTTCTAGGTTGCTCGGTGAGATTTTTACAGTTTTTCATAGTTTAGATCGAGTTTGTTCTTCATACCTACAGTCCACGAAAAATCCAAAAAAATTTAGGGTTAGTTCATCATATCCGAACCAGTCTAAGCCTTTGGATAGTCTTTTCAGTATTTTGCTTTGTTGAATTTGCGGTTGCATCGTCGTGTCAAGTTGCTGGTCTTAGCATCTAGTTTCCCTTAGAGTTTCGAGTTCTGTTCACAAGTTGTCACGACGCCGCCGCCGCACCATCGTCATCGCTCCTGCCATCTACCACCACTGCTTATCCGCCACCAATCCGTATCCATATACCATCACCAATCCGTATCCATATACCATCACCAATCCGTATCCATATACCACCACCAATCCGTATCCATATACCACCACCGCTACCATATACCACCACCGCTGCCATATACCACCACCGCTGTCATATCTTACCATCATATATCCACCACCAATCCGAGTTCTTCTCATATTAGGTTTGTTTACGAGATCCATCTATTTCCCGATTCGTGTTTCCTTGCCTGAGTAGGTTAAAAAAAGAGTGTGGAGACCCCAAGTAGTTTTTAGGCCAAAATTTCGGTGACCAAATATATTTTTTCCCTATCCTATTTTTAGGTCCCAGGGAGTGTTTTGCGACATTCGGCATCATAGAGATTTTTTGTCGCGTCGTCGCAGCCCTGATTTTCAAAAAAAAAAAAACCAAAAAATTTCGTGCCTATACTGTTAGTTTGACTTGGGAAGAGTTTTGAGACACTCGCCATTATAGTGATTTTTCGCAATAAAAAAAAGAGGAGCGCAAAAAAAGAGAGCAAAAATATATATTTCAGAGTGTGCTTTTCCCTTGCTTACGTGCAGCGCCGTGATTTTTTTAGTGTTCTAGGCTCGCATCTCTAGCACGGTCTAGCCTAGGACCAACACAGTACCGTCGTTGAGCGTTTATTCAACTTTGCATGTCTGAATTGATTATTTCTGACCCTTTTTGCTACCATATTATAAGCCTTCCCAGCTCCACATACATCTATGTCGTGCGTTTGACTCTCCCTGGTAATCGCTTTATCCAAGCTTTGAGAGTTTTGACTACAACGGTTGCCTATCACCTCCTGCTGCTGGGTAAGAACTGGTAAGAATTTGAGATTTGCTTGACGGATTTGTGACACACTGTCACTTTCTAGTAGTCTGTAGGATCATATTCTTGTTTGTTTCTATTGCTGCTAACCATGGCAAGATCACAAGCCGACGAGACTGACTGGGAGAACATGACGAACAAGGAGCTTCATGATAAATTTCAGCAAATGATGAGTGGACGGGTGGAAGATGTGCTAAACAGATTTGAAGAGGCCATGGAGAAGATAGATGGCATTGAGAAGGCATTCGAAACAAAGCTCGATAACAAGTTTAATGAATTGCTCGCGCGTCTTCCACCGCCTGCTGCACCCGTCGCACCTCTACAACAACAACAACAACAACATCGCCTTCCAAATCAAGTGGGACGAGGTCAAACTTCTGGTGCCGGTGTACCTACTGTTGATGCTTCTGTAGCTCCTGCTACTACTGCGGAGGTGGAGGACCATTACGAGGATGAAGTTGATCAAAATCAGAACTACGTGCAACCACCAGCACCACCACCACCAGGTCGTCCTCATGCATATCATCGCAACGGTAGGGCTGCACCACCACCTGAGGTCCAAGCTCATGACCATCTTCCTAAACTAAAATTGAATATTCCACCATTTGAGAGTAGATATGTTCCTGATATATATCTTACTTGGGAGTTAGAAACTGAAAAACGGTTTACATGTCTACAATATCCTGAGGAGAGACGTGTTCCTGCTGCTGTTTGTGCTTTCACTAGTTTTTCATGGTGGTCTGAACATTGTAGATTATAGCTACTTGGGCTGCTTTGAAAACTGCTATGCGTACTCGTTGGGTTCCACCTTATTATCAACATGAATTACTTCAAAAATTGCAGTGCTTAAGACAAGGAAAAAATTCTGTAGTAGAATATTATCAGGAATTACAAACTGGCATGATTAGATGTGGTATTGTTGAGGAGAATGAAGCTATGCTTGCACGTTTTATGGGTGGATTAAATAGAGAGATTCAGACCATTCTAGAGTATAAGGAGTACAATAATATCACTCGTTTATTCCATCTTGCTTGTAAAGCTGAACGTGAAGTGCAGGATCGACACGCATTGGCACGGACTAACTTTTCTGTAGGTCGACCTTCGTCACGGACACTGTGCATCCTCTACTTCCACACTGTCTACTGCACCGACACCTCCATCAGCTGCCACCTCCAGCCGTGATACAAGGTAGCAGGCACAACCACCACTATCTGCCAAGAGCACACCTATTGGGGCTGCACAGAGTTCTTCTTCTTCCATGGCATCAACAGGGCACACAAGTGATATTATTTGTCTTCGTTGTAAGGGACGGGGTCATTACGCGAGAGAATGCAAATCTCAACGAGTGATGATTGCTACTGAGGATGGCGGGTATGAGTCCGCTAGTGACTATGAAGAGGAGACTTTGGCTCTTATTACACGTGAAGAACATGGTGGAGATGATTCTGATCATGACACGCAATACATGGCTCTTGAAGACGCTGACACGTATGAATGTTTAGTTGCTCAACGTGTTTTGAGTGTGCAGGTCACACAAGCTGAGCAAAATCAGAGGCATAATTTGTTCCATACAAAGGGAGTAGTGAAGGAATGTTCTGTTCGCGTCATCATAGATGGAGGGAGCTGCAACAACCTGGCTAGCATGGAGATGGTGGAGAAGCTATCTCTCACCACATGACCACATCCACATCCTTACTACATCCAATGGTTCAACAACAGCGACAAGGTTAAGGTAACACGTATTGTTCATGTGCATTTTTGTATCTCTACATATGCTGATTATGTTGATTGTGATGTGGTACCTATGCAAGCATGTTCCTTATTACTTGGTAGACCATGGCAATTTGATAAAAATTCTGTACACCATGGTAGAAACAATCAGTATACTCTTGTTCATAAGGATAAACATATCACTTTACTTCCTATGTCTCCTGATTCCATTTTGAAAGATGATATTAATAGAGCTAATAAAGCAAAACAGGAGAAAAATAACAGTGAAAATCAGATTTTGGCAAAAAAATTGAGCAACAAATGAAGCCTGATAATAAACCATCTAGTGTTACTTCTGAAATTAAATTTAAAAGTGCATGTTTACTTGCCACCAAATCTGATATTGATGATCTAGATTTCAGCAAATCTGTTTGCTATGCTTTTGTGTGCAAAGAGGCATTATTTTCATTCGAGGACGGACCTTCCTCTTTGCCTCCTGCTGTTACTAACATTTTGCAGGAGTTCGCTAATGTCTTTCCACAAGACGTGCCACCGGGATTACCACCTATTCGAGGGATTGAGCATCAGATTGACTTAATTCCCGATGCTTCGCTACCCAACCGTGCACCATACCGTACCAATCCAGAGCAGGCAAAGGAGATTATGCGTCATGTACAGGAGCTGCTCGACAAAGGTTATATACGCGAATCCCTTAGTCCTTGTGCCGTTCCTATTATTCTAGTGCTGAAAAAGGATGGTACATCGCGTATGTGTGTTGATTGTAGAGGCATTAATAATATTACTATTCGTTATCGTCATCCTATTCCTAGGCTAGATGATATGCTTGATGAATTGAGTGGCTCTACAATATTCTCCAAAGTTGATTTGCGTAGTGGATACCATCAAATTCGTATGAAATTGGGAGATGAATGGAAAACAACATTTTGAAACTAAGTTTGGTTTATATGAGTGGTTAGTCATGCCTTTTGGGTTAACTAATGCACCTAGTACTTTCATGAGATTAATGAACGAAGTTTTACGTGCTTTCATTGGACGATTTGTGGTAGTCTATTTTGATGATATACTGATTTATAGCAAATCTTTGGAAGAACATTTGGAACATTTACGTGTTGTTTTTATTGCTCTACGTGATGCATGTTTGTTTGGTAACCTTGGGAAGTGCACCTTTTGCACCGAGCGAGTGTCTTTTCTTGGCTATGTTATTACTCCATAGGGAATTGAAGTTGATAAAGCCATGATTGAAGCTATTGAGAGTTGGCCGCAGCCCAAAGCGGTCACACAAGTGAGGAGTTTTCTTGGACTCGCTGGTTTCTATAGGCGTTTTGTGAGATATTTTAGCACCATTGCTGCACCTCTCAATGAGCTTACAAAGAAGGATGTGCCTTTTGTTAGGGGTACCGCACAGGAAGAAGCCTTCACGGTATTGAAAGATAAGTTGACACATGCTCCTTTACTCCAACTTCCTGATTTTAATAAGACTTTTGAGCTTGAATGTGATGCTAGTGGAATTGGATTAGCAGGTGTGTTATTACAAGATGGCAAACCTGTTGCATATTTTTCTGAAAAATTGACTGGGCCTAGTCTGAACTATTCTACTTATGATAAAGAGTTATATGCTCTTGTTCGGACTTTAGAGACATGGCAACATTATTTATGGCCCAAAGAATTTGTTATACATTCTGATAAGGAATCTTTGAAACATATTAAAAGTCAAGCAAAACGGAACCGTACACATGCAAAATGGGTTGAATTCATTGAGACTTTCCCTTATGTCATTAAACACAAGAGGGGTAAAGAAAGTGTTATTGCTGATGCATTGTCTCGTCGTTATACAATGCTTTCACAACTTGACTTTAAAATATTTGGTTTGGAGACCATCAAAAATCAATATGTGCATGATGCTGAATTTAAAGATGTACTGCAGAATTGTAAAGAAGGGAGAACATGGAACAAGTTCGTCGTTAACGATGGATTTGTGTTTCGTGCTAACAAGCTATGCATTCCAGCTAGCTCCGTTCGTCTTTTGTTGTTGCAGGAGGCGCATGGAGGAGGATTAATGGGACACTTTGGCGTGAAGAAGACGGAGGATATACTTGCTACGCATTTCTTTTGTCCAAAGATGAGACGGGATGTTAAGCGCTTTGTTGCTCACTGCATTACAAGTCAAAAAGCTAAGTGACGACTCAATCCTCAAGGTTTATATGTGCCTTTGCCTGTACCTAGTGTTCCTTGGGAGGATATATCTATGGACTTTGTATTAGGTTTACCTCGAACAAAGAAGGGGAGGGATAGCATATTTGTTGTCGTGGATAGGTTCTCGAAAATGGCACACTTTATACCATGTCATAAAAGCGATGATGCTGTTAATGTTGTTGATTTGTTCTTTTGTGAAATTATTCGCTTGCATGGTGTGCCAAATACTATTGTTTCAGATTGTGATACTAAATTTCTTAGCCACTTTTGGAGATGTTTATGGGCTATGTTGGGGACTAAACTGCTTTTTAGTACTACTTGTCACCCCCAAACTGATGGACAAACTGAAGTAGTCAATAGAAGATTGTCTACTATGCTTAGGGCTGTTTTGAAGAATAATAAGAAAATGTGGGAAGAATTCTTGCCTCATATTGAATTTGCTTATAATCGTTCATTGCATTATACTACTAAGATGTGCCCTTTTGAAATTGTGTACGGTTTTCTACCTCATGCAGCTATTGATTTGTTGCCTCTTCCATCTTCGGAGAAGGTTAATTTTGATGCTAAACAACGTGCTGATTTGATCTTAAAAATGCATGAGTTAAGTAAGGAAAACATTGAGCGTATGAATGCTAAATATAAACTTGCTGGAGATAAGGGTAGAAAACATGTTGTCTTTGCACCTGAAGATCTTGTTTGGTTACATTTGTGTAAGGATAGGTTTCCTAATTTGCGCAAATCAAAGAAAATGCCACGTGCTGATGGTCCTTTCAAGGTGTTAGAGAAAATAAATGATAATGCATATAAACTTGAGTTTTCTGCAGATTTTGGGGTTAGCCCCACTTTTAACATTGCAGATTTGAAGCCTTACTTGGGCGAGGAAGATGAGTTTCCATCGTGGACGACTTCAATTCAAGAAGGGGAGGATGACGAGAACATCACTAACAAAGTTACACCCACAACCCCTACTGATACATATACAGGACCAATTACTAGAGCTCGCGCAAGCCAATTAAATTACCAGGTACTTTTGTTTCTTGGTAATGATTCTAATGTTCATGAGAATATGATGCTGCCTAAATTGGATACATTTGTTTTGCTGACAAATGAAGGGCCTAGCTTGGAGAAGGATGAACATTGGAGCAAGAACAAGCATGGAGTTGATGGCATGCGCAAGGGGAACAAGAACGGAGTTACAAGTGATGATTTCAGGACTTTGAAGCCACCATAATGAGCGTGTGAAGCCTTGGGCAAAATATACAAGATGCCACTTCATAAATTTTGTCCAGAGGCTATTATAGGTGCTGCGTCACCTTATTATTGGGCCAGGCCCATGTAATTTCGAAATACTTGAGTATCGGCTGTTTTTAGAGTCCGTATGTGTGGGCAAACAAGAGTTAGGGATGGTTTCGGACCCCTCCTCCAAGGGCCACGAAATTCCCTCCCTCTTCCTCCATATATACAGCCCTTAGGGCGTCGTTTAGACTTTGGGTTTGGTTTAGATTAAAAGTTCGTCATAGCTGCAACTTCGCGTACTTCATTTGTGTTCAACGAACAGACAAAGGCGTCACAAAACCCCACCTTCATTAATAAAGATTTCCTCTTTTATTCGCAATATCCAGATTGCAATCTCAGTTTCTTGCTTTTTCTTCATTTGCTCGCAGGAAATAGACCCTCGTCGTCAGGTTGATCGCGCTCCGGCATGGTCAATAACCCCTCGGAAGTTGGTTTAGCAATTGATAAGGCGCGACGTCTTCGCACGTTCATAGTGGGATCTTCAAAGTCGACTCCCACAGAAAACGATTCGTATCTCATCGAATCATCGGTTCACCTTCGCCTCTATTAGTATGGTCCTTTGAGAGGATCAACGATCGAGTGTATATAAGGGGTGATGAGGACATCAATACCATTGTTACACCCACAACCCCTACTACTACATATAATGGACCAATTACTTGAGCTCGCGCACGCCAATTAAATTATCAGGTACTTTCGTTTCTTGGTAATGATTCTAATGTTCATGAGAATATGATGCTGCCTAAATTGGATATATTTGTTTTGCTTACAAATGAAGGGCCTGGCATGGATAAGAGGGATGAACATTGGAGCAAGAACACGCATGGAGTTGATGGCATGCGCAAGGGGAACAAGAACAGAGTTACAAGTGATGATTTCAGGACTTTGAAGCCACCATAATGAGTGCATGAAGCCTTGGACGAAATATACAAGTTGCCACTTCATAAACTTCGTCCAGAGGCTATTCTAGGTGCTGCATCACCTTATTATTGGGCCAGGCCCATGTAATTTTGAAATACATAAGTATAGGCTGTTTTTAGAGTCCGTATGTGTGGGGAAACAAGAGATAGGGTTGGTTTCAGACCCCTTCCCCAAGGGCCATGAAATTCCCCCCTCTTCCTCCATATATACAGCCCTTAGGGCACCGTTTAGACTTTGGGTTTTGTTTAGATTAAAAGTTCGCCATAGTTGCAACTTCGCGTACTTCGTTTGTGTTCAACGACCAGACCAAGGCGTCACAGAACCCCACCTTCATTAATAAAGATTTCCTCTTATATTCGCAATATCCAGATTGCCATCTTAGTTTCTTGCTTGTTCTTCGTTTGCTCGCAGGAAACAGGCCCTCGTGGTCAGGTTGGTCGTGCTCCGGCGTGGTCAATAACCCTCGGAAGTTGGTTTAGCGATTGCTAAGGCGCGACGTCTCGCACGTTCGTAGTCGGATCGTCAAGGTCGACTCCCACAGAAAACAATAGCCACCATCTCATCGAAACATCGGGATACCTTTGCCTCTATCAAGTGGTATCAGATTTCCAGGTTGCTCAGTGAGATTTTACAGTTTTTCGTAGTTTAGATCGAGTCTGTTCTTCATACCTATAGTCCACGACAAAGCCAAATTTTTTTTAGGGTTAGTTCATCCTATCCGAACTAGTGTGAGCCTTTGCATAGTCTTTTTAGTATTTTGCTTTGTTGAATTTACGGTTGCATCGTCGTGTCAAGTTGCTGGTCTTAGCGTCTAGTCTTTTAGAGTTTCGGGTTCTGGTCATAAGTTGTCACGCCGCCGCCGCACCATCATCATCGCCCCTGCCACCTACCACCAGCGCTCCGAACCCGTATCCATATACCACAATCGATCCATATCCATATGCTAACACCACCGCTGCCATATACCACCACCAATCCGAGTTCCTTTTATATTAGGTTTGTTTTCAAGATCCATCTAAATTCTGATTCGTGTTTCCTTGCCTTAGTAGGTTTCGAAAAAAAAAGAGTCTGGAGACCCCCGGGCAGTTTTTAGGCCAAAATTTCGGCGATCGAAAATATTTTTCCCTATCCTATTTTTAGGCTTTTCTGAGTCTTTCGAAACACTCGCCATCATAGTGATTTTTTTTCGCACTTTTTCGTCATCGATGCCCTGATTTCCGAAAAAAATAGTCAGAAAAATTTCGTGCCCATCCTGTCAGTTTGACCTGGGAAGAGTTTTGAGACACTCGCCATTATAGTGAATTTTAGCAAAAAAAAAGGGGAGCGCAAAAAAACGGAGCGAATTTTTTTTCCAGAGTGTGCTTTTCCCTTGTTTACGTGCAGCGCCGTGATTTTGTTAGTGTTCTAGGCTCGTGTCTCTAGCACGGTATAGCCTAGGACCAGCACAGTACCGACGTTGAGCATTTATTCAACTTTGCATCTCTGAGTTGATTATTACTGACCCTTTTTGCTACCATATTATAAGCCTTCCCAGCTCCACATACATCTACATCGTGCGTTTGACTCTCCCTGGTAATCGCTCTATCCAAGCTTTGAGAGTGTTGACTACATCGGTTGCCGATCACCGCCTGCTGTTGGGTAAGAACTGGTAAGCAATTGAGATTTGCTTGACGGATTTGTGACATCCGCCACCACCACCACTTGTTAGTAGTCTGTAGCATCATATTCTTGTGTGTTTCTATTGCTGCTAACCATGCCAGGATCACAAGCCGACGAGACTAACTGGGAGAACTTGACGAACAAGGAGCTTCATGATAAGTTGACAGGTGCAATATGCGCTAAATAGATTTGAAGAGGCCATGGAGAAGATAGATGGCATGGAGAAGACTTTTGAAACAAAGCTCGATAACAAGTTTGCTGAATTGCTTTCGCGTTTTCCACCACCACCGTCGGTTGCACCTATCGCACCTCTACAACGACAACAACAACGCCCCCTTTCGAATTAGTTCGGACGAGCGAAGCGTGTTCCTCATGAGGATGGTCAAACTTCTGGAGCTGCTGTACCTGGTGTTGATGCTTCTATAGCTCCTGCTGCTACTGCCGAGGTGGAGGACCATTACGAGGATGAGGTTGATCAAAATCAAGACTACGTGCAACCACCAGCACCACCACCACTAGGTTGTCCTCATGCATATCATCGCAACGGTAGGGATGCACCACCACATGAGGTACGAGATCATGACCATCTTCCTAAACAGAAATCGAATACTCCACCATTTGAGGGTAGATATGTTCCTGATATATATCTTACTTGCGAGTTAGAAACTGAACAACGATTTACATGTCTACAATATCCTCAGGAGAGACGTGTTCCTGCTGCTGTTTGTGCGTTCACTAGCTTTGCATGTGTTTGGTGGTATGAACATTGTAGATTATATCCTATTCCAGCTACTTGGGCTGCTTTGAAAACTGCTATGCGTACTCGTTGGGTTCCACCATATTATCAACGTGAATTGCTTCAAAAATTGCAGCGCTTAAGACAAGGAAAAAATCTGTAGTAGAATATTACCAGGAATTACAAACTGGCTTGATTAGATGTTGTATTGTTGAGGAGAATGAATCTATGCTTGCATGTTTTATGGGTGGATTAAATAGAGTTATTCAGACCATTCTAGAGTATAAGGATTATAATAATAGCACTCATTTATTCCATCTTACTTGTAAAGCTGAACGTGAAGTGCAGGATCAACAGGCATTGGCGCGGACTAATTTTTCTGCAGGTCGACCTTCATCATGGACACCGCGTGCACCCTCTACTTCCACACGTTCTACTGTACCAACACATCCATCAGTTGTTACCTCCAGCCGTGATACAAGGAAGCAAGCACAACCACCATTATCTGCCAAGAGCACACCTATCAGGCCTGCACAGAGTTCTTCTTCCATGGCGTCAATAGGGCACACAAGTGATATTATTTGTCGTCGTTGTAAGGGAAGAGGACATTTTGTGAGAGAATGCAAATCTCAGCTTGTAATGATTGCTACTCAGGATGGTGGGTTTGTGTCCGCTAGTGACTATGATGAGGAGACTTTGGCTCTTATTACACGTGAAGAACACGGTGGAGATGATTCTGATCATGAGACGCAATACATGGCTGCTAAAGATGCTGACAGGTATGAATTTTTAGTTGCTCAAAGTGTTTTGAGTGTGCAGGTTACACAAGCTGAGCAAAATCAGAGGCATAATTTGTTCCATACAAAGGGAGTTGTGAAGGAACGTTCTATTCGCGTCATCATAGATAGAGGGAGCTGCAACAACTTGGCTAGCATGGAGATGGTGGAGAAGCTATCTCTCACCACAAGACCACATCCACATCCTTATTACATCCAATGGTTCAACAACAGCGGCAAGGTTAAGGTAACATGTACTGTTCGTGTGCATTTTAGTATCTCTACATATGCTGATTATGTTGATTGTGATGTGGTACCTATGCAAGCATGTTCCTTATTACTTGGTAGACCATGGCAATTTGATAAAAATTCTGTACACCATGGTAGAAATAATCAGTATACTCTTGTACATAAGGATAAAAATATTATTTTGCTTCCTATGACTCCTGATTCCATTTTGAAAGATGATATTAATAGAGCTAATAAAGCAAAACATGAGAAAAATAAGAGTGAAAATCAGATTGTGGCAAAACAATTTGAGCAACAAATGAAGCCTAGTAATAAACCATCTAGTGTTGCTTCAGAAATTAAATTGAAAAGTGCATGTTTACTTGCCACCAAATCTGATATTGATGAGCTAGACTTTAGCAAATCTGTTTGCTATGCTTTTGTGTGCAAAGAGGCATTATTTTCATTCGAGGACGTGCCTTCCTCTTTGCCCCCTGCTGTCACTAACATTTTGTAGGAGTTCGCTGACGTCTTCCCACAAGACGTGCCACGGGGATTACCACCTATTCGAGAGATTGAGCATCAAATTGACTTAATTCCCGGTGTATCGCTACTCAACCGTGCACCATACCGTACCAATCCAGAGGAGACGAAGGAGATTATGCGTCATGTACAGGAGCTGCTCGACAAAGGTTACATACTTGGATCTCTTTGTCCTTGTGCTGTTCCTATTATACTGGTGCCTAAAAAGGATGGTACGTCGCGTATGTGTGTTGATTGTAGAGGCATTAATAATATTACTATTCTTTATCGTCATCCTATTCCTATGCTAGATAATATGCTTGATGAATTGAGTGGCTCTACAATATTCTCCAAAGTTGATTTGCGTAGTGGATACCATCAAATTCGTATGAAATTGGGAGATGAATGGAAAACAACATTTAAAACTAAGTTTGGTTTATATGAGTGGTTAGTCATGCCTTTTGGGTTAACTAATGCACCTACTTTCATGAGACTAATGAACGAAGTTTTACGTGCTTTCATTGGACGATTTGTGGTAGTCTATTTTGATGATATATTAATTTATAGCAAATCTTTGGAAGAACGTTTGGAACATTTATGTGATGTTTTTATTGCTCTACGTGATGAACGTTTTTTTGGTTACCTTGGGAAGTGCACCTTTTGCACCGGCCGAGTATCTTTTCTTGGCTGTGCTGTTACTCCACAGGGAATTGATGTTGATAAAGCCAAGACTGAAGCTATTGAGAATTGGCCGCAGCCCAAAACAATCAGACAAGTGATGAGTTTTCTTGGACTCGCTGGTTTCTATAGGTGTTTTGTGAGAGATTTTAGCACCATTGCTACACCTCTCAATGAGCTTACAAAGAAGGATGTGCCTTTTGTTTGGGGTACCGCACAGGAAGAAGCCTTCACGGTATTGAAAGATAAGTTGACACATGCTCCTTTACTCCAACTTCCTGATTTTAATAAGACTTTTGAGCTTGAATGTGATGCTAGTGGAATTGGATTAGGAGGTGTGTTATTACAAGATGGCAAACCTGTTGCATACTTTTCTAAAAAATTGAGTGGGCCTAGTCTGAACTATTCTTCTTATGATAAAGAATTATATGCTCTTGTTCGGACTAGAGAGACATGGCAACATTATTTATGGCCCAAAGAATTTGTTATACATTCTGATCAGGAATCTTTGAACCATATTAAAAGTCAAGCTAAACTGAATCGTAGACATGCTAAATGGATTGAATTCATTGAGACTTTCCCTTATGTCATTAAACACAAGAAGGGTAAAGAAATTGTTATTGCTGATGCTTTGTCTCGTTGCTATACTATGCTTTCACAACTTGACTTCAAAATATTTGGTTTGGAGACCGTCAAAGATCAATATGTGCATGATGCTGATTTTAAAGATGTAATGCAGAATTGTAAAGAAGGAAGAACATGGAACAAGTTCATTATTAATGATGGCTTTGTGTTCCGTGCTAACAAGCTATGCATTCCTGCTAGCTCTATTCGTCTTTTATTGTTGTAGGAGGCGCATGGAGGAGGATTAAAGGGACACTTTGGCGTGAAGTAGACGGAGGACGTACTTGCTACACATTTCTTTTGGCCAAAGATGAGATGGGATGTTGAGCGTTTTGTTGCCCGCTGCACTACATGTCAAAAAGCTAAGTCACGACTCAATCCTCATGGTTTATAAATGCCTTTGTCTGTACCTAGTGTTCCTTGGGAGGATATATCTATGGACTTTGTTTTAGGTTTACCTCGAACAAAGAAGTGGAGGGATATCATATTTGTTGTCGTGGATAGGTTCTCAAAAATGGCACACTTTATACCATGTCATAAAAGCGATGATGCTGTTAATGTTGCTGATTTGTTCTTTCGTAAAATTATTCGCTTGCATGGTGTGCCAAATACTATTGTTTCAGATTGTGATACTAAATTTCTTAGCCACTTTTGGAGATGTTTATGGGCTATGTTGGGGACTAAACTACTTTTTAGTACTACTTGTCACCCCCAAACTGATGGACAAACTGAAGTAGTCAATAGAACATTGTCTACTATGCTTAGGGCTGTTTTGAAGAATAATAAGAAAATGTGGGAAGAATTCTTGCCTCATATTGAATTTGCTTATAATCGTTCATTGCATTCTACTACTAAGATGTGCCCTTTTGAAATTATGTATGGTTTCCTACCTCGTGCACCCATTGATTTGTTGCCTCTTCCATCTTCGGAGAAGGTTAATTTTGATGCTAAACAACATGCTGAATTGATCTTAAAAATGCATGAGTTAACTAAGGACAACATTGAGCGTATGAATGCTAAATATAAACTGGCTGGAGATAAGGGAAGAAAACATGTTGTCTTTGCACCTGGAGATCTTGTTTGGTTAGATTTGCGTAAGGATAGGTTTCCTAATTTGCGCAAATAAAAGCTAATGCCACGTGTTGATGGTCCTTTTAAGTTGTTAGAGAAAATAAATGATAATGTATATAAACTTGAGCTGCGTGCAGATTTTGGGGTTAGTCCCACTTTTAACATTGCAGATTTGAAGCCTTATTTGGGTGAGGAAGATTAGCTTCCGTCGAGGACGACTTCATTTCAAGAAGGGGAGGATGATGAGGACATCAGTACCATTGTTACACCCACAGCCCCTACTACTACATATACTAGACCAATTACTAGAGCTCGCGCATGCCAATTAAATTATCAGGTACTTTCGTTTCTTGGTAATGATTCTAATGTTCATGAGAATATGATGCTGCCTAAATTGGATACATTTGTTTTGCTTACAAATGAAGGGCCTGGCATGGATAAGAGGGATGAACATTGGAGCAAGAACAAGCATGGAGTTGATGGCATGCGCAAGGGGAACAAGAACGGAGTTACAAGTGATGATTTCAGGACTTTGAAGCCACTATAATGAGTGCATGAAGCCTTGGACGAAATATACTAGATGCCACTTCATAAACTTCGTCCAGAGGCTATTCTAGGTGCTGCGTCACCTTATTATTGGGCCAGGCCCATGTAATTTCGAAATACATAAGTATAGGCTGTTTTTAGAGTCCGTATGTGTGGGGAAACAAGAGATAGGGTTGGTTTTGGACCCCTTCCCCAAGGGCCACGAAATTCCCCCCTCTTCCTCCATATATACAGCCCTTAGGGCACCGTTTAGACTTTGGGTTTTGTCTAGATTAAAAGTTTGCCATAGCTGCAACTTCGCGTACTTCGTTTGTGTTCAACGACCAGACCAAGGCGTCACAGAACCCCACCTTCATTAATAAAGCTTTCCTCTTATATTCGCAATATCCAGATTGCAATCTTAGTTTCTTGCTTGTTCTTTGTTTGCTCGCAGGAAACAGGCCCTCGTGGTCAGGTTGATCGTGCTCCAGCGTGGTCAATAACACTCGGAAGTTGGTTTAGCGATTGCTAAGGCGTGATGTCTCGCACGTTCGTAGTCGAATCGTCAAGGTCGACTCACACAGAAAACAATAGCCACCATCTCATCGAAACATCAGTACACCTTTGCCTCTATCAAGGGGCCTCGAAAAGGGCCCTAAGTACCATCAAAGAGTGATGTGGGTTGTAAAGGACCAGAAAAAGAAAAACAAGAAGAAAAAGAGGGAAGAATATAAGGTCCGGATAGGGTCGAGCCTTGCCGTGGACCGTGTTTTCCGTATTCCTCCGTCTGTGCCCATGGTATCTTTAGTGCATAGTTATGTACGCGCGGTACATATGCCGCCATCCAGCTGGGGTTGTGACGGAGGCCGGATTGCTAATCTAGCTCTAGACGAGCCGGGCTGTCGTTCTATGGGGTAGACCACACTCGTTTGATAGTGTCTGGGGGCTTAACTGCCGGGGTAGTATTCGGCTTGATAAGGCCACCCTATGCTTTAGCTGCGAGAGCCGTAGTATGCTCCTCGGTACGGAGGGAGTGCTCCATGTTTCCATTGACTGTAATAACGTCGCGAGGTCCAGACATTTTGAGCTTTAGGTAAGCATAATGCGGGACCGAGTTGAAGTGGGCGAAGGCGGTTCTTCTAAGCAGTGTGTGATAACCGTTGCGGAAAGGGACGATGTCGAAGATCAACTCTTTGCTTCAGAAGTTGTCCGGTGAACCGATGACCACTTCTAGTGTTACTGAGCCCGTGCAACAGGCTTCAACACCAGGTATTACTCCTTTAAAGGTGGTTTTTGTGGGCTTGATTCTTGATGAATCGATGCCCATTTTGCAGACAGTGTCCTGATAGAGCAGGTTAAGGCTGCTGCCGCGGTCCATAAAGACTCGCCTGAGATGGAATCCGTTGATAATTGGGTCGAGGACCAATGTTGCCGAACCTCCATGACGGATACTGGTCGGATGGTCTCTGTGATCAAAAGTGATCGGACTGGTTGACCATGGGTTGAATTTTGGGGCGACTGGCTCTATGGCATAGACGTCCCTTGGTGCGCGCTTGCGCTCCCTTTTGGGGATATGTGTAGCATATATCATATTCACCGTTTTTACATCGGGGGGAAATTTCTTCTGCCCCCTGTGTTCGGTGGGCGATGCTCTTCACCATCGTCCTTGCTGGGCGGCCCCTTCCCCATATGTTCGGCGTTTAGCTTGCCATCCTATTTAAAGACCCAACAATTCATGTTGGTATGATTAGCAGGCTTATCAGGGGTGCCAGGAATCTGGCAAGGCCGATCGAGTATTCTGTCCAAACTAGATGGACAACCTTGTTTCCTTTGAATGGCTTCTTCCGCTGACCGGGTTTAGAGCCACTGAATCCGGCGTTGACCGCCGTGTCTTCGATATCTTTGTTATTGCTTCGACGCTTGTGTTTGTTGCGTCGTGGCTTGCCGTTGCCATCCCTGGCTTCGGAGGTGCCAGGGTCGTTGGTGCTATTGCTTATGCGAGCTAGCTAGCTATATTCTCCCACGCAAAATTGGGCCATAAGTGCGGTAAGGGCTGCCATAGACTTCCATTTTTCTTGGCCGAGGTGTCGGGCGAGCCACTCGTCTCAGATGCTGTGTTTAAAGGCCACGAGGGCTTCGGCGTTCGGACAGTCCACAATTTGGTTCTTTTTAATTAAGAACCTGGTCCATAGCTTCTGGGCTGATTCTCTAGGTTGCTGGACTATGTGACTAAGGTCATCGACGTCTAGAGGCCGAACATAGGTACCTTGGAAGTTGTCTCTAAAGGATCCTCCAAGTCTTCCCAGCTATCAATAGAGTTTTCTGGGAGGCTATTTAACCAGTGCCGTGCTGGTCCCTTTAATTTTAGCAGGAGGTATTTGATGGCATGGAGATCATCACCGCGGACCATGTGAATATGGAGAAGAAAATCTTCAATCCATACTGCGGGATCTGTAGTACCATCATATGATTCAATGTTCACGGGTTTAAACCCTTCAGGGAACTGGTGCTCCATTACCTCAACGGTGAAGCATAAGGGGTGTGCGGTGCCTCTATATCAAGCGATGTCGCAGCGCAGTTCGGATGAAGTCCGAATGCGGTTTTCAGCCCGGGTGAGGTTGTGCCTATCTTGCCAGGTCTGATGGCTGTCCTCTCACATTGGAGCACGCCCCCTTGACCCATAGATTGATCTTGTCTGACCGACTCTATTGTCCAGGTCCTTGCGTAGGTCATAGGTATAGCCCGGGGATGCTGCCTCCCTGCCTCGACAGCGGGGTGGCGCGGGCTGGTGTCCGGTGTAAATAGCCGGTCTGTCCCGTCCACGTGGTGGTCGGTCAGGTTCTTCAGTGGGTTTATACTTTGGCGGTATTGGCTCAAGGGCCTCGTCGTCGAATTGTGGTAGCATCTTGCACTTCTGGTAGCTCTTGATTGGGCGTTCGAGGCCATATTCCTCGGCTGCCAAGATTTTAGTCCATCTGTCATTGAGCGTACCCTATTGGGCTTGGAGTTGCTGCTGCTTCTTTTATAGGCTTCTCGCAGTGGCGATTAGCCGGCGCTTAAAGCGCTCTTGTTCGAGGGGTTCCTCCGGCGCGATGAAGTCTTCGTCACCGAGGCTCACATCCTCTTCGGAGATCGGTAGGTAGTTACTATCTTTCGAGTCCTCGTTCCCGACTGGATGGGTTAACTTGCCCATCCCCCCGATCATCCTATTCGGATGTTGGCTCGATAGGGGCTTCGGGGTCTTCGGCATTCTCCGGAGTGTTATTGTCTCCGGTGCCGGTATTGCTATCTTTTTTGCGACGCGATTGTGAGCGGCGCCACTGATGTCGACGCTTTGGAGGTGCTTTAGCGGGCTTGTCCTCAACCGGATCCTTCTTGCCGTCATCGTCATCCTCTTTGGGCGTGTCTACCATGTACACATCATATGTGGAGGTGGCCGTCCAACGTCCAATAAACGGAGGGTCTTGGCCTTGGTTGTCTCCAGCATCGTCGTCCATGTCGTCGATGTCTTTGGAGGCGTAGTCCAACATGTTGGTTAAATCTTCGACAGTGGCTATGAAGTGGGTGGTGGGTGGGACGTAAAATTCCCTGCTCTCAGCCCCTAGTCCGGGCTGGGCGTAATTCGGAAGCGATTCCTCTGTAATGGCGAGGGATCACATTAAGTCCAGAGCCTCGTTTAGGGGTGAGGTTTGGACAGGGAAGCGAGAGTCCGCGGGGCTAGCCGGGGTGAGAGCCTCCTAGCCACGCCCGCTTGACGCGGACCTCGAGAATTCGGATCTGGGTCTGAGGGAGAGTCCGGCACTTTAGGGACGAGGGGATCCCGATTCAACTTCGGGTTTGCCGATGACGCAGTCCCCTCCAGATCTCTGGTAGCAAGTTCCATAATTGCAGGGAGTTCGGCGGGCTCTAAACTCCCGTCTTCGGACCTGGTAGTCTACTCTGGATCTAAGGCCAGAGTGGTGGTCGGGTCCGCGAACCCTTCAAAGATCATGTCTCCTCAGATATCATCAACATAGTTCAGATTTCCAAAACTGATCTGATGACCAGGGGCGTAGCTGTCGATCTGCTCAAGGTGACTAGTCGTGTCGGGGTGGACTACGTCCCCTGCGAGCACCTATGGGGCCGGAGCCCCTTTCGTGGTCCGGTGAGGGGGGCGGAGGGAGCACGGAGAGCAGATCGAGGCGAGCACACGGGCGGTTTACCCAGGTTCGGGCCGCGATGGACGCGTAAAACCCTACTCCTGCTTGGTTGTATTGAACTGGGGAGCTCGGGAGCTTGGAGAGCTAGCTGCACCGAGCGTATGGCTGTCTGGATCCCAAATCTCCGAACCTCGGAACCCCGGAACCCCCTCTACGTTGCACACGGGCCTCCTTTTATAGCGCAAAGGGGTCACCGACAGGTGTCAACGTAAGAGAAAGGGGTAAAAGTGTAAAAGGGGTGGTAGTTGTAACAGCGCGGGAACAGTGGCGCTACAGTGCGGCACAGTGTTATCATACCTACTTCTGACGGTAGGGGACAAGGGCATTAAATGCCCGTCACGGTCGCCTGGACAGCACCGAGGCGGACCGTTAGGTGCGCCACCGCTCGCCGCGGTAGTGGCTGCATGCCACCGCGTACCCCAGGCTGCGTGGTGCCCCGCCACGTGCCCTTGGGGGAAGCCCCGGAGCGACGCGTGGGCGGGTGAGCTGGAGCGCAGTCCTGAGGTGGCGATTTGCCGCGGCAAGTGGCTTGCCGCGGGGGTCGTCTTCCTGTGCCTGATAGCTTGCCGGCTATCAGGCCTTGCCGGGGCGCATGGCGCGCCGTGGCAAGCTTCTCTTGTGGTGCCTGGGTTCGGCCTTCCCGACAAGCTCCTCTTGTCGGGGTCTCAATCTTCTGTCCCGTATACTTTGTTCTTGGATGGTATTACACGGGCTTAGTCGTCCCGGCAAGCTCCTCTTGCCGGGGTCTTGTCTTCTTGGCCCGGCAAGCTCCTCTTGCCGGGGGCCTTGTCTTCTTGGCCCGGCAAGCTCCTCTTGCCGGGGGCCTTGTCTTGAATGCTTGGTCTTCTCTTGGCGCTTCCTGGGCGGGCCTTGCCGCAGGGTGCTACAACTGCCCGTGCACAAGTCTGGGGTACTAAGGTACCCCTACTTTAGTACACCGACAGGAGCCCCCGGGCCTGGGCCACACACGGTGCCGAGCGTCGTTGGGCCAGGCCCTAACAGTGCACGGGCACGCATGGCCTTGGTCGCGCTGCTCCTTAACTCCGCACCCGTCGCCCCGAGCGCCGTCCTTGCCTCCGCCAGCGGCTCCGTTCCTTCCCGCGGTCCATCTCGGGGACGACCCCCGTGAGTTCATTATCAGGCTGCGCCGGGCGCCTCGTCGCCGCCTCCGGCTTCCCGCCCCATTCGCGAACGTGTTGGAGGTGGAGCAGCCTGAGACGCTAAACCTGCGCATGAGGGGCTGCGGGATCAGTGGGACGCGAGTCCACGTCGAGTCCCGAGCCCCCGGCGTGGTGTGTCTGGGCCGCGGGTGGAAGACGTTCGCCCGGATCCACAGCTTGACGGAGGGGTTCACCCTCCACTTTAAGCTAGTGGGGGAGGACCTCCTCTCCGTCAAGGCCTTCTGGGGCTTCGGCATCCGGGCCCGGTGCTGCGAAGATAGCTCCTCCGACAGCGAAGGCTCCTCCTCGATCGAGAGTGACGAGGAGGGGAGCGACAGCGACGACGAGGGGAGCAGCCGCCGGGATGACGGGTACGACTAGGCGTCGGCCGCAGCTCCGTGTGGCACCGGCGGCCCCATCGACCGCGCCGGGCTCCGTGAACTCCCCGGGGTCGTCTCCTTGGGCGACTGGCGTAGGGGGGCTGCTGAGGAGGACAGAGGGCGGACGTCGAAGGCCGCGAAGTCGGAGTACGGGCCGACTTCGACAGCTGGCTGACGCTCCGGTGCCTCGTGTTCCAGATGCGCCCCAGACGCCGTCATCACCCTTGCTCTCGGTGACGACCACCGGGGTCTTCTCTTCGGCCCGGCAAGCTCCTCTTGCCGGGGGCTTGGTCTCCTCGGGCGGCCGGAGTGGCGAGGCTGGGGAAGAGGAAGAGGCTGGCGGCAAGGCCGCTGCCTCATCTTCCAGCTCTGCCTCCGGCGCCTCCGTCTTCTTCAGCCTCCGGAGACCCCCGGGCGGAGCCCCCGGATCTTCTCTTGGTGTCTTCTGCCACCCGTAGCTCATCTAGGTGCCCCTTTCGCCCTCTTCGCCTACTTGCCCTACCTCCTGAGGAGAGAGAGAAGAAAGGGGTTACGGGCACCTTATCTCTTTTCAGCTTGTAAGCCTTCGGGCCTTAGTTGTGTTTAAGCCTTGTAATCCCTCTTTTCATGTTTTTCATTCTCTCTGAACTGTACCTGAGTGGAATGTTTTTAATGAAAAGGGGATGTTTGCCGGATCATTTGTCTCGCGGGTGGAAACCGCGGTAAGGAACGAATCCTTTACATCGTTAAGATAGACAGTTCCTCGTCCGGCAACAGGCCCAGCCGCTCCCCCGCACTGCTCGACCTTTCTCACGCCCTTGGCGGAGGCGGGGAGCAGGCGGGTTCCGGCCCCTCGCTTCCCTCCCTCTTGCTGCCGCGGCTGCTATCGAAACGGGCCCCAGGAACGCGCTCTGGGGCTTGCCGCTAAGAGAGCACGGTAGCTTTCCAGGAGGAAAGGAGGCTTTCAAATTCCACAGTCCATAAGAGAATGCATGATGAGGGATGCAAAAACTTATCTGAGGTTGCAGCCCCCGGCGACTCTGGCTCGCCGGGGCGTAGGTGTTGGCTCGTCCTTCTCCTCTTCCTTGTCCTTGAGCGGCCCGGCAAGGACATTCAATTCCTGCGAGCCAAAAGGGAAAGGACGGGAAAAAGACGCGGACTCGACCTCTAAGTTAGGGGTTAGCGACAGTTAGGAACTGACAACCCTAACCAAGGACGAGACTCTGACTCAGCATGCATGCTAAAATCTAGGGCGCCAGCGCTTCTTTATCTTCGGCCAGGGGCTTCGCCTGGCTTTGTACGAGGGCTTAAATGCAACATCGGCAAGGCCTGCACAAACCGGTGGTTGCCGGAGCGGATCACGGCAACCGCGCCTTATGGGCGAAACTTGCGAAGATGCTCTATGTTCCCAGGAGTTGCTCACTGGTAGGCCCTCTTCGGTCTTGAGGCGGACAGCGCCGGGCCTCGCGACTCGTCTCACCCGATAAGGGCCTTCCTGCTTCGGCGTCGACTTGTTACAATTCTTGGCCGACTGAACGTGCCTAAGAACAAGGTCGCCTAACAGGGCAACTTTATCTGATGCCAGGGGCTTCGCCTGGCTTTGTACAAGGGGTTACATGCAGCAGCGGCAAGGCCTGTACAAACCGATGGTTGCCGGAGCGGATCACGGCAACCGCGCCTTATGGGCGAAACTTGCGAAGATGCTCTATATTCCCAGGAGTTGCTCACTGGTAGGCCCTCTTCGGTCTTGAGGCGGACAGCGCCGGGCCTCGCGACTCGTCTCACCCGACAAGGGCCTTCCTGCTTCGGCGTCGACTTGTTATAATTCTTGGCCGACTGAACGTGCCAAGGAACAAGGTCGCCTAACAGGGCAACTTTATCTGGTGCCAGGGGCTTCGCCTGGCTTTGTACAAGGGGTTACATGCAACAGCGGCAAGGCCTGTACAAACCGGTGGTTGCCGGAGCGGGTCACGACAACCGCGCCTTATGGGTGAAACTTGCGAAGATGCTCTATGTTCCAGGAGTTGCTCACTGGTACGCCTTCTTCGGTCTTGAGGCGGACAGCGCCAGGCCTCGTGACTTGCCTCACCCGATAAGGTCCTTCCCACTTTGGCGTCAACTTGTTGGAATTCTTGGCCGACTGAGTGCGCCGAAGAACAAGGTCGCCCTCTTCGAGACTCCTGGCCTTGACCTTGCGGCTATGGTAGCGACGCAAGGCTTGCTGGTATCGAGCAGCTCGTACCGCAGCCTGGAGACGTCCTTCCTCAAGGAGCAGCGCGTCATCTTGGCGCAGCCGCTCTTGCTCGAGCTCGTCATAAGCGAGCACCCGAGGAGATCCGTATACGAGTTCCGTGGGGATAACTGCTTCCGCTCCATAGACTAGAGCAAAGGGTGTCTGTCCGGTGGCTCGACTCGGTGTCGTTCTGATTGACCAAAGAGCCGCCGGCAGCTCCTCAATCCAATTTCTTCCGCACTTGTGCAGTCTGTCGAAGGTCCTGGTCTTGAGTCCGCGCAGCACTTCAGCGTTGGCCCTTTCTGCTTGACCGTTGCTCCTGGGGTGAGCAACCGAAGCGAAACAGACCTTGGCGCCGAGATCCTGGGCGTATTGCATGAAGGCGCGACTTGTGAATTGTGTCCCGTTGTCGGTGATGACTCTGTTGGGGATTCCGAAACGGCAGACGATCGACCGGAAGAACTTGACTGCTGACTGCGCGGTCACCTTCCTCACTGGCTCCACTTCTGGCCACTTCGTGAACTTGTCGATTGCAACGTACAAGTACTCGAAGCCCCCGACGGCTCGGGGAAAAGGGCCAAGGATATCGAGCCCCCAGACCGAGAAGGGCCAGGATAAAGGGATTGTTTGGAGAGCTTGAGCTGGCTGATGAATCTGTTTTGCATGGAACTGGCACGCTTCACACTTGGTTACTAGTGCAGTTGCATCTTGGAGGGCTTCTTGCCAGAAGAACCCTTGCCGGAAGGCTTTCCCGACAAGTGCTCTTGCGCCAATGTGATGGCCGCATATGCCTCCGTGTATCTCTGCCAACAGCTTCTGTCCGTCTTCCCTGGAGACGCACTTCAATCTGACACCATTGAGTCTCCTTCTGTACAGCTCGTCCACGAACTGGTACATACTTGACTGCCTGGTGATCTTCTCCATCTCTTCTGGGTCGTCGGGAAGTTCTCCAGTTTGCAGAAAACGGACGATCTGCTGCGCCCATGCCGGAGCCCGGGGCTCGACGGCAAGGACTAAAGGCATGAAGGCCGCTGCGGGGACCCCGGCTTCTACGGCAGGAACCTCTGGTTCCGCCGGAGCCGGTGATCCCCCGGCAAGCTTGCCGGGGCAAAGCTTGTCGGGAACCCCCGCTTCAACTGGACAGATCCTCGGATCCGCAGGAGCGGACTGTTCCTCAGCGTTCAGACTGCTGATCCACTTGCCGGAGCAAGGCTTATCGGGGACACCTGCTTCGACTGGACGGATCCTTGGATCTGCAGGAGCGGGCTGTCCCTCGGCGTTCAGACTGTTGATCTGCTTGCCGGAGCAAGGCTTACCGGGGACACCTGCTTCGACTGGACGGATCCTGGGATCCGCAGGAGCGGGCTGTCCCTCGGCGTTCTGGTTGTTGATCTTGGGGACCTTGGCGGCGGTCTCAGGAAGGTCCGCCTGCAAGTAGCCGCCGGAGACCAACTTCCTTTTCTTGGACTGCCCAACTGATGGTGTAACGGATGGTTGAGTCAGCTTGAGTAAGAAGGTCCCTGGTTCCACAGGTAACTTCAACGAAGCACACTTCGAAAGGCCGTCTGCTATCTCATTCTGAGCTCTCGGGACGTGCTCCATTTGCAGCCCTTCAAAGTGTCCTTCCAGCTTTCTCACTTCATCTACATAAGCTTCCATCAGAGGGCTCTGGTAGCTCTTGTTGACTTGCCGGACCACCAGTTGAGAATCTCCCCGCACAATCAGCTTTCTGATCCCAAGTTCGGCCGCAATCCTGAGGCCGGCGAGCAAGCCTTCATACTCAGCAGTATTGTTGGTTGCTTGCTCTCTTGGGAAGTGCATCTGGATAACATACTTGAGGTGCTCTCCGGTGGGCGCGATGAGTACCACGCCAGCACCGGCGCCTTGCAGCGAGAAGGCACCATCGAAGTACATTACCCACTCGCTTGTTGCTTCTTGTACGGGCGCGCTTGTTTCTTGGGCTTCTCCATCTGGCGTCGGGGTCCACTCAGCTATGAATTCTGCCAAAGCTCGGCTCTGTATGGTTGAAGTACTTTCAAACTTGAGCCCAAAGCTCGACAGCTCTAGTGCCCACTCGACGATCCTGCCTGTTGCCTCGGGATTGTGCAATATCCTCTTCAGCGGAAAGCGAGTGACTACTGTTATCTCATGTGCTTGGAAGTAATGGCGCAGCTTTCTCGAGGCCATGAGGAGGCCGAAAAGCAATTTCTGCACCCCGGAGTATCTTGATCTAGCCCCCTGCAAGAGGGAACTCACAAAATACACCGGGCGCTGCACCATCTTCTTCCGCGCTCCATCCTGTTCCTGCGCAGGGTGGTCCTTGTCGGGGCCAGAGCTTGCCGGAGCAGCCCCCCGCTTGTCGCTGGATTCGCTTGCAGGTGGTATAGGCTCCTCGTCGGCCTCCCTCTCCGCCACTAACGCAGCACTAACCACCTGGTTGGTTGCCGCTAGGTATAGCAACAACTTCTCCTGTGGTCTAGGTGCGACAAGTATTGGAGTGGAGGATAGGTACCTTTTCAAATCTTGCAGCGCTGCCTCCGCTTCTGGAGTCCACTGCATGGGGCCTGCCTTCTTCAAGATTTTAAAGAAGGGCAGGGCGCGTTCTGCAGACCTTGAAATGAACCGACTGAGGGCGGCCACACAACCTGCAAGCTTTCTGACGTCCTTGACGCGCTCTGGGGCTTCGATCTGCTCGATGGCTTTGATCTTGTCGGGATTAGCTTCAATCCCCCTCTGTGACACAAAGAACCCGAGAAGCTTGCCGGAGGGGACTCCGAAAACGCACTTCTCGGGGTTCAGCTTGAGCTGTATCTTGCGCAGGTTCTGAAATGTCTCTTCCAGATCTTGGACCAGGGTTTCCTTGCTCCTGCTCTTCACCACGATGTCATCCATGTAGGCCTCCATGTTCCTATGGATCTGTGGCTCGAAAGCAGTGTGCACTACCCTTGCAAACGTTGATCCCGCATTCTTCAGTCCAAACGGCATGCGTATGAAGCAATAGGTGCCGCACGGAGTGATAAATGCGGTCTTCTCTTCATCTTCTTTGGCCATAAAGACTTGGTGGTACCCTGAATATGCATCAAGAAAAGAGAGTAGCTCACATCCGGCAGTGGAGTCAACAATCTGGTCAATGCGCGGCAAGGGAAATGGATCCTTGGGACATGCTTTATTCACATCGGTGAAGTCTATGCACAGTCTCCACTTCCCATTGGCTTTGCGCACGACGACCGGATTGGCCAGCCACGTTGGATGGATCACACCTCTCACTAGGCCTGCTGCCTCTAGCTTCTTGATCTCTTCGCTGATGAATTCTTGGCGCTCCACGGCTTGCTTTCTCACTTTCTGCTTGACGGGTCGCGCGTGAGGACAGACAGCGAGCTTGTGCTCAATCACCCTCCTGGGAACACCGGGGATGTCGGACGGTTGCCATGCAAACACGTCGTCATTCGCCCGCAGGAAGGCAACGAGCGCGCTTTCCTATTTGCTGTCAAGCGTGGCACTGATGGTGAAGGTACCGCCAGTGCCGTCCTCCTTGGCGGACACCTTCTTGGTTGCCGGAGGAGCGGTCATTCCCTTCTTGTACTTGCCGGTGGAGCTCGACGGAACGTCCTCGACGGCGGCGCAGCACTCCGAAGAGGTGCGGTTGCCGGAGTGGGCCCCAGAGCACTTACCGGGCTTGGTCTTTGTCTTCTTCCCCCCGGGGGCTTCAGCGGCAAGTGCGTCCTTCTCTGCCGCGGCTGCTACATCCCGGTAGATCTTGTCGGCGCAGATAAGCGCGTCCTTTTTGTCGCCGTGGACAGTGATGACGCTTATCGGCCCCGGCATCTTGAGTACGTTGTAGGCGTGGTGGGAGGCTGCCATGAACTTGGCGAGAGCGGGACGGCCGAGGATCCCATTGTATGGTAACGGGATATCAGCGACGTCGAACGTGATGCGCTCAGTCCTGAAGTTGAGCTCGCCGCCGAAGGTCACCGGCAGAGTAATCTTCCCCTTGGGCTTGCTCCTCCCCGGGTTGATTCCTTGGAAGGATCCGGTCTCTTCGAGCTCGCCGTCTGGGATCTGGAGTTTCTTGATCACAGCGGAGGAGATCAAGTTCAGCCCGGCCCCGCCGTCTACCAACATTTTGGTGACCTTGAGGTTGCGGATGGTGGGTGAGACCAGCATCGGCAAGCACCCGACCGCGGTTGTGCGGTCGGGGTGATCCTCAAGATCGAAAATGATGGGCGTGCTGGACCATTTGAGGAGCCTGCGCGACTCCACGGGCGGCTCTGCTGCGTTCACCTCTCGCGCCCACCGCTTAAGCTGGCGGTGGGAGGTGTGCAGAGAGGCGCCGCCGTCAACGCATAGGACCTCCGTGGCCTTCTGGAACTCCTGCTCGCTATTATCTTCGTCTTCCACGTCTTCGTCGTCGTCTTCTTCATCCTCGTCGCGGCCCCGGGGAGGCCGATCGCCTTGCCGCTGCTTGGCCCTGCCGCGGCGTCCTCCCCGGCCGATGGGCGGCCGCTTCTTGCTTGGTTCGCCACCTCCACCCTGGGCCTTCCCCTTGTCGCGCCTCTCGTAATCAGCCTTCTGCTGCACGACGAGGTACTCGACGCTTTTGCAGTTGGAGAGATCGTGGCCCTTGGTGCGGTGGATCTTGCAGTATTGCTTGTCGGAGCCGTCCTGCTTGTCGGCTGCCGCCACAGGGGCAGGCTCCTTGCCGGAGCCGCCAGCCTGCGTTTGCTTGGCGGGAGCCTCCTTGCCGGACTCCTCGACGGCAAGCACCTCTTTCCTGTTCTTCCTCCTATTATTCCGCCGCTGGCTTCTCTTCGCCGGGGCGGTGTCGTCGCTGTCGCTTTCTCCTGCGCCAGCATCCTCCCCGGGGAGTTTCCTCCCCTCCTCCGCGCGCGCGCACTTGTCAGCCAGGGCATATAGCTCGCTGACGTCCCAGATCTTGGTCATGGCCATCTCTTCACGCATGCGGCGGTTACGCACGTTCTGGTGGAACGCGCTGATAACCGCGGCAGGGTGAACGTCGGGGATGTTGCGATGCACGCGGCTGAAGCGCTGGATGTACTTGCGCAGGGGTTCTCCTTCCTTCTGGGCTAGGATGTGGAGGTCGCTATCCTGGCCATGAGGTTTGTGGCCGCCTGTGAAGGCGCCAACAAACTGATGGCAAAGATCCGCCCAGGAAGAAATGGAGCCTTCCGGCAAGTGCATAAGCCACGAACGAACGTTCGGCTTAAGCACGAGCGGGAAGTAGTTCGCCAATATCCTCTCGTCGCGCCCCCCGGCAGCTTGTACAACGATCGTGTAGATGCTGAGAAACTCTGAGGGGTGCGTCCTGCCGTCGTACTTCTCCGGTACGTCGGGCTTGAAGTTCTTCGTGCTGGGCCACCGGACGCGCCGCAGCTCACGGGTGAACGCAGGGCAACCCGCCGCGTACGGTAAGTCACCTGGTTCACCGGGCGCGTGCGCGTCGACAGCGTCCCCAGCCCGCTGGTCTGATTGCCGCCGAGTTTCTCGGCGGCGCTCAATCCTTGTTCGAGCGTCTTCTTGCCGCCGCTCGTCGAGGACTCGGCGCTGGTCCCGGCGAGTCCGCGGGTCCGATGACGCTGTAGAGCCGTCGTCGGCGTCGCTCCAGCGGGGCGGCGTCTTCTGCTTCTGCGCCGGGGAGTGCATGGTGGTTGCACCTCCTGCGGTCTTGTCGCCGTTGGCCTTCGTCTTCTCGACCTGTCGTGGCCGTGAGGTCGCCGGCTGCTGCGGCGTGTCGTTGTTGGCGAAGGCGATCAGGCTCTGGATGGTGGCCCTCCAGCTTTCGGCCTTGCCAGCCGCTGGAGGGTAGTCGAGGAGCAGTTGCGCTCTCGTGAGCGCTTCTGCCGGAGTGGAGGGGAGCGGGGGCGAGTGGCGCGAGGAGCGGGATACGCTCGGACTCCTAACAATGTTAGAAAGAGCGGGGTCCCTCCCCGGCGCCTTCGCCTTGCCCGTGTCCGGACGGGGGCCCGTGGCGTCCCGTGAACCTCCAGTTTGCCCTTGGTCCAGCAAGCGGATGCCACCTCCCGTGGCATGGCGCTGCAGGGTCGTCGTTTGTTGGGACGGATGCGGCGCGTCCTCGGAGGCCGAGGCTCGGTCGTCCGCCCTGTTCTTGGATTTGGTGGCACCGCGAGTGTTCTCGCCGGTGGCCACCCCTCCGACGGCGTCTTCCCCGCCCACCGTTGGCTCCGGTAGCGGTGGGAGTGACGCGGACGGGCCCGCGACCTCCGAAGCCTTCTTCTTCAGGGCCATGGTGTTGATGAAGCTAGCGAATTCGGAGAAGCTGACGAAGAGCGCGCTCGCGCGAACGCCGGATCTGATCCGCACAACCTCGACGCACCCCCTACCTGGCGCGCCAAAGATGTCGGGGTGGACTACGTCCCCCGCGAGCACCTATGGGGCCGGAGCCCCTTTCGTGGTCCGGTGAGGGGGGCGGAGGGAGCACGGAGAGCAGATCGAGGCGAGCACACGGGCGGTTTACCCAGGTTCGGGCCGCGATGGACGCGTAAAACCCTACTCCTGCTTGGTTGTATTGAACTGGGGAGCTCGGGAGCTTGGAGAGCTAGCTGCACCGAGCGTATGGCTGTCTGGATCCCAAATCTCCGAACCTCGGAACCCCGGAACCCCCTCTACGTTGCACACGGGCCTCCTTTTATAGCGCAAAGGGGTCACCGACAGGTGTCAACGTAAGAGAAAGGGGTAAAAGTGTAAAAGGGGTGGTAGTTGTAACAGCGCGGGAACAGTGGCGCTACAGTGCGGCACAGTGTTATCATACCTACTTCTGACGGTAGGGGACAAGGGCATTAAATGCCCGTCACGGTCGCCTGGACAGCACCGAGGCGGACCGTTAGGTGCGCCACCGCTCGCCGCGGTAGTGGCTGCATGCCACCGCGTACCCCAGGCTGCGTGGTGCCCCGCCACGTGCCCTTGGGGGAAGCCCCGGAGCGACGCATGGGCGGGTGAGCTGGAGCGCAGTCCTGAGGTGGCGATTTGCCGCGGCAAGTGGCTTGCCGCGGGGGTCGTCTTCCTGTGCCTGATAGCTTGCCGGCTATCAGGCCTTGCCGGGGCGCATGGCGCGCCGTGGCAAGCTTCTCTTGTGGTGCCTGGGTTCGGCCTTCCCGACAAGCTCCTCTTGTCGGGGTCTCGATCTTCTGTCCCGTATACTTTGTTCTTGGATGGTATTACACGGGCTTAGTCGTCCCGGCAAGCTCCTCTTGCCGGGGTCTTGTCTTCTTGGCCCGGCAAGCTCCTCTTGCCGGGGGCCTTGTCTTCTTGGCCCGGCAAGCTCCTCTTGCCGGGGGCCTTGTCTTGAATGCTTGGTCTTCTCTTGGCGCTTCCTGGGCGGGCCTTGCCGCAGGGTGCTACAACTGCCCGTGCACAAGTCTGGGGTACTAAGGTACCCCTACTTTAGTACACCGACAAGTCGAGTTGGCACGCAGTGCGAAACCATCAAATACGAAAATTTGGCCGGGGAGGAAAGTCTCCCCCAAGACGACATTGTTGTGGATGATCCAACGAGCCATCGAACCTTCTGTCGACAACACAGAGGAACTTTCAATGAAAGCACCAATGTCGGTGTCAAAACCAGCCGACCTCGGGTAGGGGGCCCCGAACTATGCGTCTGAGGACCAAAGGTAACAGGAGGCAGGGGACACGATGTTTACCCAGGTTCGGGCCCTCTTAATGGATGTAATACCCTACTTCCTGCTTGATTGACTTTGATGAGTATAGGGGTTACAAGAGTTGATCTACCTCGAGATCGTAATGGCTAAACCCTAGATGTCTAACCTATATGATTGTGATCACCTCTACGGACTAAACCCTCCGGTTTATATAGACGCCGGAGAGGCCTAGGGTTGTACAGAGTCAGTTTACAGAGAAATGAATCTTCACATCCGAACGCCAAGCTTGCCATCCACGCAAAGGAGAGTCCCATCCGGACACGAGGGAAGGCCTTATACCATGTATCTTCTTGGCCAATTAGTCCGACCCATATCACATAGCTCGGACGCTCGGGGACCCCCTAATCCAGGACTCCCTCAACGACAAACCCCGCCTCTAGTTGCTCCATGTTGAAGCCCAGCAGCTGCTGCACCGGCAACTCTGGCTGCTCCACCTCCTCTGTCTCCTCCACCTCCGTTGGAGCCATCTCCTCCTCCTCCTCCTTCTCCCCCGGCTGCTGCTCCTGCCCCTCCGGCTCTGGCAAGTCCGGAGGCAGCTTGTCAACAATGTGGTGGCGCGCGTGGCTTGCCTCGCCCGGATCTCCTGTTAGATCATGTAGCAGCGCTCCGGCGTCCGCATGACGTAGTAGGTGATCATCCTCTGTGAAGGAAATATGCCCTAGAGGCAATAATAAAGTTATTATTTATTTCCTTATATCATGATGAATGTTTATTATTCATGCTAGAATTGTATTAACTGGAAACATAATACATGTGTGAATACATAGACAAACAGAGTGTCACTAGTATGCCTCTACTTGACTAGCTCATTAATCAAAGATGGTTATGTTTCCTAGCCATGAACAAAGAGTTGTTATTTGATTAACGAGATCACATCATTAGTTGAATGATCTGACTGACATGACCCATTACATTTAGCATAGCACCCGATCGTTTAGTATGTTGCTATTGCTTTTATCCATGACTTATACATGTTCCTTCAACTATGAGAATATGCAACTCCCATTTACCGTAGGGACACTTTGTGTGCTACCAAACGTCACAACGTAACTGGGTGATTATAAAGGTGCTCTACAAGTGTCTCCGAAGGTACATGTTGAGTTGGCATATTTCGAGATTAGGATTTGTCACTCCGATTGTCGGAGAGGTATCTCAGGGCCTTCTCGGTAATGCACATCACATAAAGCCTTGCAAGCATTGCAACCAATGAGTTAGTTGCGAGATGATGTATTACAGAACGAGAAAAGAGACTTGCCGGTAACGAGATTGAACTAGGTATTGGATACCGACGATCGAATCTCGGGCAAGTAACATACCGATGACAAAGGGAACAACGTATGTTGTTATGCGGTCTGACCGATAAAGATCTTCGTAGAATATGTAGGAGCCAATATGGGCATCCAGGTCCCGCTATTGGTTATTGACCGGAGACGTGTCTCGGTCATGTCTAATTGTTCTCGAACCGTAGGGTCCGCACGCTTAACGTTACGATGACAGTTATTATGAGTTTATGCATTTTGATGTACCGAAGGAGTTCGGAGTCCCGGATGTGATCACGGACATGACGAGGAGTCTCGAAATGGTCGAGACATAAAGAATTATATATTGGAAGCCTATGTTTGGACATCGGATGCATTCCAGGTGAAATCAGGATTTTACCGGAATACCGGGAGGGTTACCGGAACCCCCCGGGAGCATAATGGGCCAACATGGGCCTTGGAGGAGAAGTGAGAGGGCAGCCCTAGGGGCTGCGCGCCTCCCCCCTTCCCCTAGTCCTATTAGGACTAGGAGAGGTGGGCGCCCCCCTCTCCTTCTCTCTCCCCCTTGAAGAATCCTAGTCCAACTAGGATTGGGGGGGGAATCCTACTCCCAGAGGGAGTAGGACTCCTCCTGCGCCTCCCTCCTTTGGCCGGCCAGCCTCCCCCCTTCATCCTTTATATACGGGGGCAGGGGACACCCCATGACACACAAGTTGATCTACGGATCGTTCCTTAGCCGTGTGCGGTGCCCCCTTCCACCAAATTCCACCTCGATTATATCGTTGCAGTGCTTAGGCGAAGCCCTGCGCCGGTAACACATCAAGATCGTCACCACGCCGTCGTGCTGACGGAACTCTTCCTCGACGCTTTGCTGGATCGGAGCCCGGGGATCGTCATCGAGCTGAACGTGTGCCAAGAACTCGGAGGTGCCGGAGTAACGGTGCTGTGATCGGTTGGATCGCGAGGAGAACGTACGACTACTTCCTCTACGTACGACTACTTCCTCTACGTTGTGTCAACGCTTCCGCTTCGGTCTACGAGGGTATGTAGACAAACACTCTCCCCTCTCGTTGCTATGCATCACCATGATCTTGCGTGTGCGTAGGAATTTTTTTGAAATTGCTACGTTCCCCAACAGTGGCATCCGAGCCTAGGTTTTATGGTTTGATGTTATTTGCACGAGTAGAACACAAGTGAGTTGTGGACGATACAAGTCATACTGCCTACCAGCATGTCATACTTTGGTTCAGCGGTATTGTTGGACGAGACGATCCGGACCAACCTTACGCGTACGCTTACGCGAGACCGGTTCCCTCGACGTGCTTTGCACATAGATGGCTTGCGGAAGACTGTCTCTCCAACTTTAGTTGAACCGAGTGTGGCTACGCCCGGTCCTTGAGAAGGTTAAAACGGAGTCTATTTGACAAACTATCGTTGTGGTTTTGATGCGTAGGTAAGATGAGTTCTTGCTTAAAAGCCCGTAGCAGCCACGTAAAACTTGCAACAACAAAGTAGAGGACGTCTAACTTGTTTTTGCAGGGCATGTTGTGATGTGATATGGTCAAGACGTGATGCTAAATTTTATTGTATGAGATGATCATGTTTTGTAACCGAGTTATCGGCAACTGGCAGGAGCCATATGGTTGTCGCTTTATTGTATGCAATGCAATCGCGATGTAATGCTTTACTTTATTGCTAAACGGTAGTGATAGTCGTAGAAGCATAAGATTAGCGAAACGACAACGATGCTGCGATGAAGATCAAGGTGTCGCGCCGGTGACGATGGTGATCATGACGGTGCTTCGAAGATGGAGATCACAAGCACAAGATGATGATGGCCATATCATATCACTTATATTGATTGCATGTGATGTTTATCCTTTTATGCATCTTATCTTGCTTTGATTGACGGTAGCATTATAAGATGATCTCTCACTAAATTATCAAGAAGTGTTCTCCCTGAGTATGCACCGTTGCGAAAGTTCTTCGTGCTGAGACACCACGTGATGATCGGGTGTGATAGGCTCTACGTTCAAATACAACGGGTGCAAAACAGTTGCACACGCGGAATACTCAGGTTTAACTTGACGAGCCTAGCATATACAGATATGGCCTCGGAACACAGAGACCGAAAGGTCGAGCGTGAATCATATAGTAGATATGATCAACATAATGATGTTCACCATTGAAACTACTCCATCTCACGTGATGATCGGACATGGTTTAGTTGATTTGGATCACATGATCACTTAGAGGATTAGAGAGATGTCTATCTAAGTGGGAGTTCTTAAGTAATATGATTAATTGAACTTTAATTTATCATGAACTTAGTACCTGATAGTATCTTGCTTGTCTATGTTGTGTAGATAGATGGCTCGTGCTGTTGTTCCGTTGAATTTTAATGCGTTCCTTGAGAAAGCAAAGTTGAAAGATGATGGTAGCAATTACACGGACTGGGTCCGTAACTTGAGGATTATCCTCATTGCTGCACAGAAGAATTACGTCCTGGAAGCACCGCTAGGTGCCAGGCCTGGTGCAAGAGCTACGCCAGATGTTGTGAACGTCTGGCAAAGCAAAGCTGATGACTACTCTATAGTTCAGTGTGCCATGCTTTACGGCTTAGAACCGGGACTTCAACGACGTTTTGAACACCATGGAGCATATGAGATGTTCCAGGAGTTGAAGTTAATATTTCAAGCAAATGCCCGGATTGAGAGATATGAAGTCTCCAATAAGTTCTATAGCTGTAAAATGGAGGAGAATGGTTCTGTCAGTGAGCATATACTCAGAATGTCTGGGTATAACAATCACTTGATTCAACTGGGAGTTAATCTTCCGGATGATTGCGTCATTGACAGAATTCTCCAATCACTGCCACCAAGCTACAAGAGCTTCGTGATGAACTATAATATGCAAGGGATGACCAAAACTATGCCCGAGCTCTTCGCGATGCTAAAAGCCGCGGAGGTAGAAATCAAAAAGGAGCATCAAGTGTTGATGGTTAACAAAACCACTAGTTTCAAGAAAAAGGGCAAAGGGAAGAAAAAGGGGAACTTCAAAAAGAACAGCAAGCAAGTTGCTACTCAAGAGAAGAAACCCAAGTCTGGACCTAAGCCTGAAACTGAGTGCTTCTATTGCAAGCAGACTGGTCACTGGAAGCGGAACTGCCCCAAGTATTTGGCGGATAAGAAGGATGGCAAGGTTAACAAAGGTATATATGATATACATGTTATTGATGTGTACCTTACTAATTCTCGCAGTAGCACCTGGGTATTTGATACTGGTTATGTTGCTAATATTTGCAACTCAAAACAGGGGCTACGGATTAAGCGAAGATTGGCTAAGGACGAGGTGACGATGCGCGTGGGAAATGGTTCCAAAGTCGATGTGATCGCGGTCGGCACGCTACCTCTACATCTACCTTCGGGATTAATATTAGATCTAAATAATTGTTATTTAGTACCAGCGTTGAGCATGAACATTATATCTGGATCTTGTTTGATGCGAGACGGTTATTCATTTAAATCAGAGAATAATGGTTGTTCTATTTATATGAGTAATATCTTTTATGGTCATGCGCCATTAAAGAGTGGTTTGTTCTTACTTAATCTCGATAGTAGTAACACACATATTCATAATGTTGAAGCCAAAAGATGCAGAGTTAATAATGATAGTGCAACTTATTTGTGGCACTGACCGTTTAGGTCATATCGGCATAAAGCGCATGAAGAAACTCCATACTGATGGACTTTTGGAGTCACTTGATTATGAATCACTTGGCACTTGCGAGCCGTGCCTTATGGGCAAGATGACTAAAACACCGTTCTCCGGTACTGTGGAGAGAGCAACAGATTTATTGGAAATCATACATACTGATGTATGTGGTCCAATGAATGTTGAGGCTCGTGGCGGATATCGTTATTTTCTCACCTTCACTGATGATTTAAGCAGATATGGGTATATCTACTTAATGAAACACAAGTCTGAAACATTTGAAAAGTTCAAAGAATTTCAGAGTGAAGTGGAAAATCATCGTAACAAGAAAATAAAGTTTCTACGATCTGATCATGGAGGAGAATATTTGAGTTACGAGTTTGGTCTACATTTGAAACAATGCGGAATAGTTTCGCAACTCACGCCACCCGGAACACCACAACGTAATGGTGTGTCCGAACGTCGTAATCGTACTTTACTGGATATGGTGCGATCTATGATGTCTCTTACCGATTTACCGCTATCTTTTTGGGGTTATGCTCTAGAGACGGCCGCATTCACGTTAAATAGGGCACCATCAAAATCCGTTGAGACGACGCCTTATGAACTGTGGTTTGGCAAGAAACCAAAGTTGTCGTTTCTTAAAGTTTGGGGCTGCGATGCTTATGTGAAAAAGCTTCAACCTAATAAGCTCGAACCCAAATCGGAGAAATGTGTCTTCATAGGATATCCAAAGGAAACTGTTGGATACACCTTCTATCACAGATCCGAAGGCAAGACTTTTTGTTGCTAAGTTCGGAAACTTTCTAGAGAAAGAGTTTCTTTCGAAAGAAGTGAGTGGGAGGAAAGTAGAACTTGATAAGGTAAGTGTACCTTCTCCCTTATTGGAAAGTAGTTCATCACAGAAATCTGTTCCTGTGACTACTACATCAATTAGTGAGGAAGCTAATGATGATGATCATGTAACTTCAGATCAAGTAACTACCGAATTTCGTAGGTAAACCAGAGTGAGATCCACACCAGAGTGGTACGGTAATCTTGTTCTGGAAGTCATGTTACTAGACCATGACGAACTTGCGAACTATGAGGAAGCGATGATGAGCCCAGATTCCGCGAAATGGTTAGAGGCCATGAAATCTGAGATGTGATCCATGTATAAGAACAAAGTATGGACTTTGATGGATTTGCCCGATGATCGGCAAGCCAAAGAAAATAAATGGATCTTGAAGAGGAAGACGGACACTGATAGTAGTGTTACTATCTACAAAAGTTAGAATTGTCGCAAAAGGTTTTCGACAAGTTCAAGGTGTTGACTACGATGAGAGTTTCTCACTCGTATCTATGCTTAAGTCTGTCCGAATCATATTAGCAATTGCCGCATTTTATGAAATCCGGCAAATGGATAAACAAAACTACATTCCTTAATGGATTTATTAAAAAAGAGTTGTATACGATGCAACTAGAAGGTTTTGTCGATCCTGAAAGGTGTTAACAAAATATGCAAGCTCCAGCGATCCATCTATGGACTGGTGCAAGCATCTCAGAGTTGGAATATACGCTTTGATAAGTTGATCAAAGCATATAGTTTTATACAGACTTGCGGTGAAGCCTGTATTTACAAGAAAGTGAGTGGGAGCACTACAGCATTTCTGATAAGTATATGTGAATGACATATTGTTGATCGGAAATAATGTAGAATTATTCTGCAAAGCATAAAGGAGTGTTTGAAAAGAGTTTTTCGAAGAAGGACCTCGGTGAAGCTGCTTACATATTGAGCATCAAGATCTATAGAGATAGATCAAGACGCTTGATAAGTTTTTCAATAAGTACATACCTTGAAAAGATTTTGAAGTAGTTCAAAATGGAACAGTCAAAGAAAGAGTTCTTGCCTGTATTACAAGGTGTGAAATTGAGTAAGACTCAAAACCCGACCACGGCAGATGATAGAAAGAGAATGAAAGTCATTTCCTATGCCTCAGCCATAGATTCTATAAAGTATGCCATGCTGTGTACCAGACCTATTGTATACCCTACCCTGAGATTGGCACGGGAGTACAATAGTGATCTAGGAGTAGATCACTGGACGGCGGTCAAAATTATCCTTAGTGGAATAAGGATATGTTTCTCGATTATGGAGGTGACAAAAAGGTTCGTCGTAAAAGGTTACGTCGATGCAAGTTTTGACACTAATCTGGATGACTCTAAGTCTCAATCTAGATACATATTGAAAGTGGGAGCAATTAGCTAAAGTAGCTCCGTGCAGAGCATTGTAGACATAGAAAATTGCAAAATACATAACAGATCTGAATGTGGCAGACCCGTTGACTAAACTTCTCTCACAAGCAAAAGTCACACTGTAGTACTCTTTGGGTGTTAATCACATAGCAATGTGAACTAGATTACTAAATCTAGTAAACCCTTTGGGTGTTGGTCACATATCGATGTGAACTATTGCTGATAAAACACATGGCGATGTGAACTAGATTATTGACTCTAGTGCAAGTGGGAGACTGAAGGAAATATGCCCTAGAGGCAATAATAAAGTTATTATTTATTTCCTTATATCATGATGAATGTTTATTATTCATGCTAGAATTGTATTAACTGGAAACATAATACATGTGTGAATACATAGACAAACAGAGTGTCACTAGTATGCCTCTACTTGACTAGCTCATTAATCAAAGATGGTTATGTTTCCTAGCCATGAACAAAGAGTTGTTATTTGATTAACGAGATCACATCATTAGTTGAATGATCTGATTGACATGACCCATTACATTTAGCATAGCACCCGATCGTTTAGTATGTTGCTATTGCTTTTATCCATGACTTATACATGTTCCTTCAACTATGAGAATATGCAACTCCCATTTACCGTAGGGACACTTTGTGTGCTACCAAACGTCACAACGTAACTGGGTGATTATAAAGGTGCTCTACAAGTGTCTCCGAAGGTACATGTTGAGTTGGCATATTTCGAGATTAGGATTTGTCACTCCGATTGTCGGAGAGGTATCTCAGGGCCTTCTCGGTAATGCACATCACATAAAGCCTTGCAAGCATTGCAACCAATGAGTTAGTTGCGAGATGATGTATTACAGAACGAGAAAAGTGACTTGCCGGTAACGAGATTGAACTAGGTATTGGATACCGACGATCGAATCTCGGGCAAGTAACATACCGATGACAAAGGGAACAACGTATGTTGTTATGCGGTCTGACCGATAAAGATCTTTGTAGAATATGTAGGAGCCAATGTGGGCATCCAGGTCCCGCTATTGGTTATTGACCGGAGACGTGTCTCGGTCATGTCTACATTGTTCTCGAACCGTAGGGTCCGCACGCTTAACGTTACGATGACAGTTATTATGAGTTTATGCATTTTGATGTACCGAAGGAGTTCGGAGTCCCGGATGTGATCACGGACATGACGAGGAGTCTCGAAATGGTCGAGACATAAAGAATTATATATTGGAAGCCTATGTTTGGACATCGGATGCATTCCAGGTGAAATCAGGATTTTACCGGAATACCGGGAGGGTTACCGGAACCCCCCGGGAGCATAATGGGCCAACATGGGCCTTGGAGGAGAAGTGAGAGGGCAGCCCTAGGGGCTGCGCGCCTCCCCCCTTCCCCTAGTCCTATTAGGACTAGGAGAGGTGGGCGCCCCCCTCTCCTTCTCTCTCCCCCTTGAAGAATCCTAGTCCAACTAGGATTGGGGGGGGGGGGGGAATCCTACTCCCAGAGGGAGTAGGACTCCTCCTGCGCCTCCCTCCTTTGGCCGGCCAGCCTCCCCCCCTTCATCCTTTATATACGGGGGCAGGGGACACCCCATGACACACAAGTTGATCTACGGATCGTTCCTTAGCCGTGTGCGGTGCCCCCTTCCACCAAATTCCACCTCGATTATATCGTTGCAGTGCTTAGGCGAAGCCCTGCGCCGGTAACACATCAAGATCGTCACCACGCCGTCATGCTGACGGAACTCTTCCTCAACGCTTTGCTGGATCGGAGCCCGGGGATCGTCATCGAGCTGAACGTGTGCCAAGAACTCGGAGGTGCCGGAGTAACGGTGCTGTGATCGGTTGGATCGCGAGGAGAACGTACGACTACTTCCTCTACGTACGACTACTTCCTCTACGTTGTGTCAACGCTTCCGCTTCGGTCTACGAGGGTACGTAGACAAACACTCTCCCCTCTCGTTGCTATGCATCACCATGATCTTGCGTGTGCGTAGGAAATTTTTTGAAATTACTACGTTCCCCAACACTCTGAACCATGGCGGAGTGCCGAGGCATGGGCAGAGCCTGGATGGAATGTCGGACCGTGGGCAGAGCGCAGGAGCGGGAGAGAGAGGAGGTGGATGGGCTCAGACTAGCAACACGGAGAGGGGGAAGGTGGATGCATTAGGGTTGCGGGACGCCGGCCGACTTAAATAGCTGGATTTGGTCTTGGGCGGCGAGCCGGAGTGGCGCCGCGCGGCGACGGACGCGGTGTTGATTGGATTCCGGGTTTCTGAGTGTTTCCCGTGGGACTCCTTCGTCAGTCTGACGTGGCGGGTGTGCCTGGACGCCCCATATCCGCCCCATATTTGGGCTGGATATTGGGGTGCCGGTCAGCCTCGACGTTTGAGGCCCGTTTAAGGAGCCCATATGGGTCGAAAAAACGTGACCGGACAATGACTGGGCAGTCCGCCAGGCGTATGATGCGGGTTTGAGGCGCCCGACTATAGATGCTCTTATATTGATGATGGGCTTTAGCTTATTGTATTCTAGCCTTTTCACATCATCTTGTACATGTATATATGCTGGCTTTGGCCTTCTAGAGAGACACTAGGAATAGGACTACTGCTAAATTGCTTCCATCCGACCTCTAGCCACTACAGAAAAAAGACACATACGTGACATTTTGGGCCGAACAACATTTTTCTGTCATGCTTATGACACTTCTATGACGATAATTGTGACAAAACCCGGTATCATCATAGATGTGGTGGGCTCCTACTTCTATGACAAAAAATCGTGACATAAAATGGGCTTTTCATCCTGGGCGGGCCGGAGACGCAGCTTCATGACATTCTTTGGGCCGTCCATGACGGAAAAAACCGTGGTAGAAGCGAGGGCGAGGAAAATATCAGGGAGTTCCCGGTTACGGTGTGTGGTCGGGGGCCGAGCAATGCGCGTTTCTCTCATACACGTACACGTGTGTGTGCGAGGCATTATGCTCTAACTAAACCCGAGCGAGGAGTTGGGCTCTAACTGAACCCGAGCGATTGGTCAATGGCTGTTAACTGAACCCGAGTGATTCCTTCGCTACTGCTGCTAACTGAAGCCGATCGATGCTGCCTCTGGATGAACAGTGAGCATTGTTGGGGGTTTGGATGAATAGTTCCCGATGGGGGTTGGATGAACAGGACCCCGTGTTGTTGCCGCTGGATGAACAGGACCCCGAACGATCGAGCCGGTTGGGGGTGGATGAACAGGACCCCGTGGAGGGCTGGATGAACAGAACCCGTGGAGGGCTGGTTGAATAGTAGCTGGTGGAGGGCTGGATGAACAGTAGCCCATGGAGGGGTGGTTGAACAAGAACCCGTGGAGAGGGCTGGTTGTACAATAGCCGGTGGAGGAGCGGTGGAGGCTGGATGAACAGGAACCGTGGATGAACAGTCGCAGGTGGAGGCTGGAGGAGGTCGACGGTGGATGAACAGTAGCCCATGGAGGCTGGAGGAGGTCGACGGTGGAGATGAACTGTATCCCGTGGAGTCTCGTTTTGCGGTACGCCACACCCCTCCCAATGAACATGACCCCCGTTTCGGCCGTAGTGCTCCAACTCAAGTCCGTCTCCTCCGTTTTGTGGTACGCCACACCCCTCCCAGTCAACAGGACCCCGTTTCGACCGTAGGAGGTCCAAGTGAACTCCGTTTCCTCCGTTTGGCGGTACGCCAGACCCTCTTGATGAACAATATCCCGTTTCGACTGTGGCCGGTCGAACACAAGGTTGTTTCCTCCATTCTGCGGTACGCCAGGCATCGTTTCGATCGGCTGTTCCTTCCAAGCCGGTTGGCTCCCAATGAACACGACGATGACACAATTTCTCCTTTCCGACCCAACCATGTACATGAGCCCTTGATGAGGACATCAATACCATTGTTACACCCACAGCCCCTGCTGCTATACATACTGGACCAATTACTAGAGCTCGCGCACGCCAATTAAATTATCAGGTACTTTCATTTCTTGGTAATGATTCTAATGTTCATGAGAATATGATGCTGCCTAAATTGGATACATTTGTTTCGCTTACAAATGAAGGGCCTGGCATGGATAAGAGGGATGAACACTGCAGCAAGACCAAGCATGGAGATGATGGCATGTGCAAGGGGATCAAGAACGGAGTTACAAGTGACGATTTCTAGACTTTGAAGCCACCATAAGGAGTGCATGAAGCCTTGGATGAAATATACATGATGCCACCTCATAAATTTCGTCCAGAGGCTATTCTAGGTGCCGCGTCACCTTATTATTGGGCCAGGCCCATGTATTTTCGAAATACTTTAGTATAGGCTGTTTTTAGAGTCCGTATGTGTGGGGAAACAAGAGTTAGGGTTGGTTTCGGACCCCTCCTCCAAGGGCCACGAAATCCCCCCTCTTCCTCCATATATACAACCCTTAGGGCGTCGTTTAGACTTTGGGATTTGTTTAGTTAAAAGTTAACCATTGCAACTTCGTGTACTTCGTTCGTGTCCAACGACCAGACCAAGACCGCTCCCAGATCCTCACCATTATCCATACTTCATACATATTTGCAATATTCAGATTGCATTATCATATTCTTTCTTATTGTTCGATTGCATGCAGGAATAGACCTTCGTGGTCAGGCTGATCGTGCTTCCGACATTGTTGGTAACCTCCCGGAGATTGGTTTAGCGATTGCTAAGGCGCAACGTCGTTGCACGTTTGTAGTCGGATCATTAAAGTCGTCTCCACCAAATCGATAGTTATCATCTCATCGAAAGATCGGGACACCTAGCCTCTATCAGCCCTGGCCATACGTATGCGCAAGTAGGCGTTCGAGACCCCGCCCGTATGTACGTACATGACCGTATTTACTTTCTTGCAGCTTGGCTGTACATACGTGTACACGATATTAACGGGACTGCGTGACATGCTATGTGCGTGCCTCTACTACGACACGTGCGCGCCTCTACTATGACACGCGCCCTTCCTTAGACGGCCACGGTTCATCGCTGCAGCCTGCAGACAGAACGATCGACCTGTATGTACGAACACATTCGCGACCAGAATGACAACGCTACATACGCTTCGACCAGGTGGGTCCTGATGAAGCTATGTACCTAGGGTAGGGTCATGGACCTGTTAAAGATACCCTCCCCAAGGATATCCCTAAAAGAACCAGAAACATTTGAAGAAGAATCATCATCCACTCGACCATGGAGCAATGTTCCACTCGACAGTCTTGAAGACACTCGACCGTGTAGACAATCACTCGACCACCGGGAGGTCTAAGGCCACTCTGCTCTGCAATGGTCAGGAATTAAGTCATAGCTTATGGTCATTATGTATCTTTATTGCTGGCGTTACCAGTAACGCCTCTCTCTTAATGTACAATGAACACTGTATACCGGAGGGGAGCTGGGGTCCTGGCGCACTCTATATAAGCTACCCCGTCCTCTGGGACAAGGGTTCGCACCCCCTGTAACTCACACGCATATAATCCAGTCGACCGCCTCCGGGCTCCGAGACGTAGGGATATTACTTCCTCCGAGAAGGGCCTGAACCCGTAAACCTTGCGTGTACAACTCTTCCATAACTGGGATCTTGCCTCTACATTCCTACCCCCTATTCTACTGTCAGACTTAGAACCACGACAGTTGGCGCCCACCGTGGGGCAGGTGTCTTAGCGACTTGTTGGAGAAGTTGCAATCTTTTCGATCCCCTTCATCATGGTTTCAGGCGGAGTTTTAGCTGAGGGCCGCGAGATCCGTCTCGGCGCGCTCGTGTTCATCGCCAACGACTCCGCTTGGCTTCACGAGGCTCCACTCGACGTCGACGCGCTCCCCGTCCGCGGGGCAACGCACTTTCACGCGTGCATCCGTGGCGTCATCCTGCGGCAGCCGTCGACCCAGTATCGGTCGGCTCCTCTGACGTCCTCCCTCCCTGTTTCCCGCCGGTGCAAGCGCTCCGGTCAGTCGAGGCTTCAGCGGTAGGTGAGGCACATGGTGGCTCGCCAGTCGGCCACCCCCCAAGTCGCGCCGATCGAGCCCGACGAATCTCTCTACGGCCTGTTCGACTGGCTCTGCAGAGACTGCATCCGAGTGCGACAGCAGTGATCCTGCGGCAGAGGTCCTGATGGTCGATGGACCACGCAGTCCTCCCGACTTCCCCCGTGCCGATGGTGGCGACGGCGGAGGCGATCCGTCGCATGCCCATGAAGAGTACCTCCCCGAGCCCCTCTCTTCACTGCAGAGGGAAGAACTTCGCCACCGAAACATGGATGCACTTCACACTCCTATTGTTGGAGAAACCCCCGAGGCCCGTGCCTTGGAGGACGCGCGCTTGGCCAACCTGGCTGAGCGCACTCGACTGGAAAACCTCCAGCGAGCACTCGACGAGCGTGCGCGACAACAGGTCCTAGAATCCAGTCGACGTCAGCTCTTTCCACGTCCGACTCAGGTATATCGAACTTCGATCCAAAATCTTACAGCTGCAGCTCGAATAGCAGAGTCAATTCAGCCCTCCCAGTCAGAAGCTGGCAGAGGTCTAATGCAGATCAGAGCTTTGCTCCGGGCAGCGGGAGAGCAGAATACAGCTATGTCGCAGTCGTGTAATAGGATCCATAGCAGGTCCGCCGTTGCGGATACAGTCCAGTCGGCTCACAGCGCCCCCGAGGCGTGAGGGACGTGGAGACCGACATGATCAGTACAGGAACCATGAGCAGTATGATCACCGACTCAATCGTGATGATCGCCGTCGAGTGCCCACCCTACCCCAAGGAGTGGGTCGTTTGTGCCTCGATAGCAGGATGACAGACGCCCTCACAGTGCTGGGCGAAGGATTCCAGTCGACCCCAGAGAACCAGGCTTTGATGCGAGATCCATTCTCGTTCAGGGTTTAGTCGACAGGAACAGAGCTCACCGAGAAGGTCATGACAGAGATGTACCCACTAGCAGCAGAGTGCACGTTTCAGGTCCAGAGTGCTTCAGCAGGGCTATCAGGGCCGCGGTGATTCCTCCCAACTTCAGGTTGGCGACTAGAGTCAGTAAGTTCACTGGTGAGTCCAAGCCCGATACTTGGCTTGAGGACTACCAAGTGGCTGTTCAGATTGGCGGCAGCAATGATGAAGTAGCCATGAAGCACCTGCCTCTTATGTTGGAGGGCTCGGCCAGAGCGTGGCTGAACCAATTAGCACCCAGCAACATTTACACTTGGGAAGATCTTGCCCGAGTGTTTGTCAGAACGTTTGAAGGAACATGTAAACGACCAGCAGGATTGACAGAGCTGCAATCTTGTGTGCAGAAGACGAATGAGACTTTGAGGGATTACATCCAGAGGTGGATCACGTTGCATCACACGATGGAGAACGTGTCTGATCACCAAGCAGTATGTGCCTTCAAAGAAGGCGTCAAGTACAGAGAGTTGAATCTGAAGTTCGGTCGGACCGGAGACATGTCTCTGAGTCGAATGATGGAGATTGCCACCAAGTATGCTAATGGTGAAGAGGAGGATCGGCTCCGGAGTGGCAAGCACAAATCAGTCGCCCATGAAACCGGAGGAGGAAACTCCAGCTGATAGAGGCGGGGGTGTCCCGATCTTTCGATGAGATGCTAACTATCGATTTGGTGGAGTTGACTTTGACGATCCGACTACAAACGTGCACGACGTTGCGCCTTAGCAATCGCTAAACCAACTTCGAGAGGTTATTGACCACGCCGGAGCACGATCAACCTGACCACGAAGGTCTATTCCTGCACGCAATCGAAGAACAAGCAAGAATATGATAAAGCAATCTGAATATTGCGAATATATATGAAGTATTGATAAAGGTGGGGATCCGGAAGCGGTCTTGGTCTGGTCGTTGGACACAAACGAAGTACACGAAGTTGCAATGGCTAACTTTTAACTAAACAAATCCCAAGGAAAAAGCTACTAGATGGATCTACTTATATAGGAGCAAGGGGTGGCGGCCAAGGAGGTGGGAGGACGTCCCAAGGCAGCCTAGAACTAACCCTAGATCGTACAAGGCCAATGGGCCCAAGTGGAGGTGGTGCAACACCTTTGGACTTGTTGTTTGATTCGGATTCTGCTGCAGCGTCAGATTGTTTCGTCCATATCTCAATGCTCCGGACGAATTTAAAGGTGATTCCAATTGGAGTGGAAAGAGGACGAAATCTAGTTTCCAAAAAATAAAGAATCACCCAATTCGGAGTCCGTATGAAAAAGTTATTGCCGTTTTGAGTCAGGTATGTCTGTGCAGTCCGAATCTCAATCCAGAACGTGAGAGACTTGGACTCTATCTTCTCTTGGACCAAAAGTGACGTGAAAGAACTTTTTGAACAGCAAGTAAACATCTCTTTATCCCTTATCTTCATATGTGTGTTGTACAAATGTCCCATACACCTGCAATTAGACAAAACACAAAAGTGTGTGAAGTATTTTTGTTCTGGATAACAAAAATAGATTATTGAATAGTTTGCACTAGAAATCACCTGACAAATATGCATGTATGCAATATTTTTGGTCGTATCCAAGGTAGTCATGTCCTCATCATCCTCCCCTTCTTGAAAACAAAGCCGTCCTCGGCGTTGCTTAATCTGAAATGTGGCTAACAAAAAAGACAATGTGTACATGTTGTATATGTATATGTCATCCATTTTTACTTTCCTTAGTTTTTGCACATATGGCACATGTATACATGAGTAACCTTCATAATTCATAAAATCTAAAGCCAAAATATTATCACAAGAAGTAGAAGGCATGAAAATATTGCAACTCAGTTTGCACATATAAGCGAAGCTCTTATTCATTTTAAAAGGTTGACAATGTTCATCATTAAACCATCCCAACATTGGTGAATAAACCTTACTTGCGTCAAATTTACATGCTACAACATGCTTAAATAAGCAAACATGCAATAAGTCATTGGACACAGAATCATCACCAAGATTAGAGGTCATATCAAAATGATTAAACATTGGTTCTTTTGCATCAACAGTTAATTCAATGGGTGCACTCAAAATTGTTGGTATTTCAGTTGTTTGATCACATGACGCATTCATGACAGTATCAAGATTCTCTAAAATAGGTGTTGTGCTCAAATCACCAGGTAACTGAACACATGATGCATTTAAGTTAACTAGGGATGCATCATTCTCATGTGAAGTTATATCATCAATATCTTTACTGTTACCTTGTCGCAAAGACGTAGCTGATGTAGGTACGGACGTTGACAATGCACCATACTCTTGAGATGATGTCGCGCTCACAATCCGAGGTGGGGCTGCTCTAGTAGGTGCAACTGTGGAGGAACCAACCGGCGGCGGTGAGCACGAACTGGAATAGTAGTCGTTGTAGTCACCCAATGCATCCTCCTGCATCTGTCTCTCAAAGGTACAAGCACGAACATACATACCAGTAATGCAACGGGGAATATACTGAAATCTTGCCTGAATATCATGGTTCAAACCACCAAAAAATCTATTCATTGTATCATCCTTAGATTCTTCTATATCACAATGATGCATATAAGATTTGAACTCTTGGTAGTAAGCATGAACAGTGTTGTTGCCTTGTTTAAATTGTTCAAATTTGCGAAGCAATTCACGACGATAGTAAGGAGGGAAAAAATGTTGTCTCATTACATCTTTCAAATCTTTCCAAGTTGTGGGTTGGTTATCAATGTTTTTCTTACAATGCACATTCCACCAAACAGAAGCAAAACCAGTAAATGCTCTAGTGGCAGCTCGTACTCGCTCAAGTTCAGAAAAGTCATGGTGACTAAAAACTTGTTCAACTTCAAGCTCCCAAGCTAGATAAATAGCAGGATTAAATCTACCCTCAAATGACGATAAAGAGATAACCTGACCATGTGCTTGTGTGTGTTGTCCCAACTCTCGTGATGGTGATGTTGTGTCCGTCGTCCAAGAACTTCTGTCTCCGGAACCTGTCATGATTAGTAGAAAAACAAGAAACAAAATCCGAGAATAATGTTCCTATGAACTACTAGGATGTGGTGGTAAAACGCTCACAGTATAGCAAATATCAAAGTCTTACAAGTTCTTACCATGCAGCAGGTGGTGACCGGCAACCAGCGGTGTCAAATAACTCCGAAGATTGAGTAAAGCGATTGCCAGGTGAGCGTATGTATACACGGTGTAGAAATATGTGAAGCTTGGAAGGCCAATATATGGTAGCAAAATATCAGCAATAATCAATTCAGAGATGCACTGTTGAATAAACGCTCACCGACGGTACTGTGCTGGTCCTAGGCTAGACCGTGCTAGAGACGCGAGCCTAGAACACTAAAAAAAATCACGGCGCGACGCGTAACAAAGGCGGAGCACACTCTGAATATCTTTTTTTTTTCTTTTTTCACGGAATTTTTTCACTTTTTTTCTCTTTTTTTTCTCTTTTTTTCTTTTTTTCTCTCACTTTTTTTTTCTTTCTCTTTTTTTTTCACAAACAAGCTAGATAAGATGCAGATTGGATCTAGTGATGACGCGAACGGCCTGAAGTATGATTATGACAATGAATGATGGGGAGTACGTGGTGGAAATTGATGGATGGCGGTGGTGGACAACGGATGCAATATTGACGCGGTGGTGGTATATGGCAATGACAATGAAGATGGTGCGGCGGTGGCGTGACAAACAGTGAACAGAACTCGAAACTCTAAAGGACTAGACACTAAGACCAGCAACTCGACACGACAATGCAACCGATAATTCAATAATGCAAACAATGAAAAGAAAATTGCAAAGGCTCAGACTGGCTTGGACAAAAGGATGAATAGATCTAACTTTTTTTTGTGGATTTTTCTTGGACAATAGGTAAGAAAAATAGATCTAATCTAGGGAAAACTGGAAATTCTCACCGAGCAACCTGAAAACTGATACCACTTGATAGAGGCGGGGGTGTCCCGATCTTTCGATGAGATGCTAACTATCGATTTGGTGGAGTTGACTTTGACGATCCGACTACAAACGTGCACGACGTTGCGCCTTAGCAATCGCTAAACCAACTTCGAGAGGTTATTGACCACGCCGGAGCACGATCAACCTGACCACGAAGGTCTATTCCTGCACGCAATCGAAGAACAAGCAAGAATATGATAAAGCAATCTGAATATTGCGAATATATATGAAGTATTGATAAAGGTGGGGATCCGGAAGCGGTCTTGGTCTGGTCGTTGGACACAAACGAAGTACACGAAGTTGCAATGGCTAACTTTTAACTAAACAAATCCCAAGGAAAAAGCTACTAGATGGATCTACTTATATAGGAGCAAGGGGTGGCGGCCAAGGAGGTGGGAGGACGTCCCAAGGCAGCCTAGAACTAACCCTAGATCGTACAAGGCCAATGGGCCCAAGTGGAGGTGGTGCAACACCTTTGGACTTGTTGTTTGATTCGGATTCTGCTGCAGCGTCAGATTGTTTCGTCCATATCTCAATGCTCCGGACGAATTTAAAGGTGATTCCAATTGGAGTGGAAAGAGGACGAAATCTAGTTTCCAAAAAATAAAGAATCACCCAATTCGGAGTCCGTATGAAAAAGTTATTGCCGTTTTGAGTCAGGTATGTCTGTGCAGTCCGAATCTCAATCCAGAACGTGAGAGACTTGGACTCTATCTTCTCTTGGACCAAAAGTGACGTGAAAGAACTTTTTGAACAGCAAGTAAACATCTCTTTATCCCTTATCTTCATATGTGTGTTGTACAAATGTCCCATACACCTGCAATTAGACAAAACACAAAAGTGTGTGAAGTATTTTTGTTCTGGATAACAAAAATAGATTATTGAATAGTTTGCACTAGAAATCACCTGACAAATATGCATGTATGCAATATTTTTGGTCGTATCCAAGGTAGTCATGTCCTCATCACCAGCCGGAAGCAGAAGCGCAAAGCTGAGCCAGTTGCTCCTGGAGAAACCTTAGCCGTGACTCAAGGAAAATCCAAAGGGAAGCCCAAGGGGCCATGGAACCCTAAGAAAATAAAAGATCAAGATGGAAATGATGTGCTGGATTTGCCATGCCACATCCACACAAAGAAAGATGAAGAGGGTAAAATCATTTACCCAAAGCATACCACTCGACAGTGTCGACTCCTAATCCAGCAGTTTCGAGAAAAACAACCCAAAGACAAGGAAAAAGAGTCAGACAAGGTCGAGGACAAAGAGGAGAGTGATGATGGTTACCCTCATGTCAATTCCACTCTGATGATTTTTGCTGATGTTGAGAGCAAGAGTCGACTGAAAGTTATCAACAGAGAAGTGAATATGGTCGCTCCGGCGATATCCAGTTATTTGAAATGGTCTTAGACTGCCATCACATTCGACCAGTCCGATCACCCGACACACATAGCCACCCCTGGGAGGCAAGCTTTGGTGGTCGACCCAGTTGTCAAAGGCACTCGACTGACTAAAGTTTTGATGGATGGTGGCAGTGGCCTGAATATTATGTATGTAGAGACACTGAAAGGGATGGGCATTCCGATGTCCAGACTCAGTGAAAGCAGTATGAGTTTCCATGGAGTCATTCCGGGCAAGAAGGCTGAATCACTCGGCCAAATTGCTCTTAACGTGGTTTTCGGTGATTCCAAGAATTACCGCAAAGAAAAGTTGACATTTGAAGTTGTGGATTTACAGAGCGCTTATCACGCTATTCTGGGCAGGCCAGCTTATGCACGTTTCATGGCTCGACCATGCTATGTGTACCTCAAATTGAAGATGCCTAGTCCCAGAGGTGTGATCACTATTACTGGCAATCGGAAGAAGGCAAAAGAGTGCTTCCAGAAGGGCTCAAAGATCGCCGATGCACAGATGGCAATAGTGGAATTGCAGGAGTATCAGAAAAATGCAGATCCGAGTGATTTGCTGCGAGCTAAGAAGCCTGCGACGGATTCAGCATTTCAGTCGTCCGGTGAAACGAAACCGATTCATATCCACCTGACTGATCCCAATGCTACTCCGACCCACATTTCAACGACACTCGACTCTAAATAGGAAGAAGCGCTCATCCAGTCCCTCCGTGAGAACTGGGACATCTTTGCATGGAAACCTTCTGACATGTCAGGTGTTCCCAGGGGACTGGCTGAGCATCGTTTGCGAGTCGACCCAAAGGTAAAACCAGTCAAGGAACATCTTCGACGGTCTGTCGTACAGAAGAAAAAAGCAATCGGTGAAGAAGTGGCTCGACTCCTTGCTGCTGAGTTTATCCGAGAGATTTACCACTCCGAGTGGTTAACTAATGTTGTCATGGTCCCTAAGAAGGACGATTCACTTCGCATGTGCATCGACTTCAAGCATATCAATCGGGTCTGCCCGAAGGATCACTTCCCTCTCCCTCGCATTGATCAAGCAGTCGATTCGACTGTGGGGTGTGAGCGTTTGTCCTTTTTGGACGCTTATTCCGGGTATCATCAGATCCGTCTGTATGGACCCAATGAGATTAAAACAGCTTTCATCACCCCATTCGGGTGTTTCTATTATGTCACCATGCCATTCGGTCTGAAGAACGCTGGAGCCACGTTCATGCGGATGATCCAAAACTGTTTACTCACTCAAATCAGTCGGAATGTGGAAGCGTACATGGATGACATTGTGGTCAAGTCACGTAAGGGTTCCGACCTACTGGCTGACCTTGCTGAAACCTTTGCCAACCTTTGAAGGTATGATATCATGCTTAATCCATCAAAATGCACATTCGGAGTCCCAGGAGGAAAGTTACTCGGTTTTCTCGTTTCCGAACGAGGGATCGACGCTAACCCCGAGAAAGTAGGTACCATACTCTGAATGAAATGCCCTGTGCGTGTGCATGATGTCCAGAAGCTTACTGGTTGTTTGGCCGCCTTAAGTCGATTCATTTCTAGACTCGGTGAGAAGGCACTGCCTCTCTACCGACTGATGAAGAAGTCAGATAAGTTCGAGTGGACTCCTGAAGCTGATGCAGCATTTGCAGAGCTAAAAGCCCTGCTTTCCACCCAGCCGGTGCTTGCTGCCCCAATCAGCAAAGAGCCTTTGCTCCTTTATATTGCAGCCACTGGACAAGTCATCAATACAGTACTTATGGTCGAGCGGGAAGAAGAAGGAAAAGCCTATAAAGTTCAACGTCCAGTTTATTATGTTTCTGAAGTTCTGACTCCATCAAAGCAGAGATATCCGCACTATTAGAAGCTTGTTTAATGGATTTACATGACCATGAAGAAGGTTGCACACTATTTCTCTGACCATTATATTACAATCGTCAGCGACGCTCCATTGTCGGAGATTCTGCATAACAGGGATGCAACTGGTCGAGTGGCAAAATGGGTGATTGAACTCCTTCCCTTGGATATCAAGTTTGAGGCAAAGAAAGCTATCAAGTCCCAAGCGATAGCAGATTTCCTCGCCGAGTGGATTGAACAGCAACTGCCGACTCAGGTTCACTCGGAGCACTGGACCATGTTCTTCGACGGTTCCAAGATGTTGAATGGTTCTGGTGCTGGGGTGGTACTGGTATCCCCCCGAGGAGACAAGCTCAGATATGTACTCCAGATTCATTTTGATTCCTCCAATAATGAAGCAGAATATGAAGCACTCTTGTATGGGTTGCGCATGGCCATTTCACTCGGCATCTGTCGCCTCATGGTCTATGACGACTCAGATTTGGTGGTCAATCAAGTGATGAAAGAGTGGGACGTCAGAAGCCCAGCCATGACTGGCTATTGCAATGCGGTAAGAAAGTTGGAAAAGAAGTTTGAGGGGTTAGAACTCCATCATATACCCCGACTGAAAAATCAAGAAGCTGGTGATTTGGCGAAGATAGGTTCCAAGAGAGAAGCCATTCCCAGCAATGTGTTTTTGGATCACATCCACACACCATCAGTTCAACAAGATCTGTTTACAGAAGAGCCCACGCAGCCTAAGAGTGCCACAGATCCGACTGAAGTCGAGGTCCCAGCCGTGGTCGACCTAATCATGGAGGTTCTGGTCACCACTCTTGACTGGACAATACCTTACATCGCGTACATATTTAGGAAAGATCTCCCAGAGGATGAAGAAGAGGCTCGGCAGATCGTCCGTCGATCCAAAGCCTTTACTGTGATAAGGGGACAATTGTTTAGAGAAAGTGTGACTGGAGTCAGTCAGAAATGCATAATGCTAGAAGAAGGTCGAATGATTCTCAATGACATCCACTCGAGGACCTGTGGTCACCATGCGTCCTCTCGGGCCATTGTGGCTAAAGCATACCGAGCCGGGTTTTATTGGCCATGAGCGAATGAGATGGCAAAAGATATAGTCGACATATGTGAAGGCTGCCAGTTTTACTCTGATATGTCTCACAAGCCAGCGTCAGCTTTGAAGACCATTCCCCTCGTCTGGCCCTTCGCGGTTTGGGGTTTGGATATGGTTGGACCACTGAGAACCGGTAGAAGCGGCTTCACTCATGTGCTTGTGCAGTCGACAAGTTTACCAAATGGATTGAAGCTAAACCTATCAAGAATCTCGAAGCCAGCACTGCTGTCAGTTTCATCAGAGAATTGACATTCAGATATGGAGTTCCACACAGCATCATCACTGACAACGGGTCGAACTTCAATTCTGTTGAGTTCAGAGCTTTCTGTGCTTCTCAAGGCACTCGAGTCGACTATGCTTCAGTCGCTCACCCGCAGTCGAATGGACAAGCAGAAAGAGCAAATGGCCTAATTCTCAAAGGACTGAAATCCCGACTGATGCGTGGTCTCAAACACGCAGCAGGCGCCTTGGTCGATGAACTTCCATCAGTACTTTGGGGTTTGAGGACAACTCCCAATCGGTCGAGTGGGCGAACTCCTTTCTTTTTGGTCTATGGAGCCAAAGCTGTTCTGCCAAGTGACCTGCTCCACAATGCACCCCGAGTCGAGCTCTTCTTTGAAGAGGAAGCAGAACAAGCCTGGCAGGATTCAGTCGACCTCTTAGAGGAGGAAAGAGAGATGGCCTTGATCCGGTCGACCATTTCTCAGCAAGACTTGCGACGATTCCATGCCCGAACTGTGAAAAGGTCGAGCCTTTCAAGAGGGAGACCTGGTTCTTCGAGTGGGTCAACAGAAGCCACAGAAGCTCGCTCCTGCTTGGGAGGGGCCCTTCATTATCACCAGAGTTCTCCACAATGGAGCATACCATCTCTACAATGTCGAGCATCAGAAAGACGAGCCACGAGCTTGGAACGCGGATCTGCTCCGCGCCTTTTATACTTCAGTACTCACTCGGATGAGATGTAATAAGAAATACCTCTGTAGTTTATTTATCAAAGACAAGAGTGTCATAATTTTCCCAATGATTGTTATCACTTTTGTTTACTTGAGAAATCCCCCAGTGGGTGGCTTAGCTGCGAATCAGTTTTTGCCAAGTTTGAGAAATCCTACCGAGTGGTGAGCAAGCCTCTCACTCGGAGGCCTAGCCGCGAATCCGTTTCGCCTAAGTTTAAAAACTCCTACCGAGTGGTGAGAAAGCCTCCCACTCGGGGGCTTAGCTGCAGTCCAAGTACTCGCCTAAGTTCAAAAAATCCTACCGAGTGGTGAGCAAGCCTCCCACTTGGGAGCTTAGCTACAGTCCAAGTACTCGCCTAAGTTCAAAAAATCCTACCGAGTGGTGAGCAAGCCTCCCACTCGGCGGCTTAGCTGTAATCCAAGGACTCGCCTAAGTTTGAGAAATCCTACCGAGTGGAGAGCAACCCTCCCACTCGGAGGCTTAGCTACAGTTCAAGGACTCGCCTAAGTTTGAGAAATCCTGATAGAGGCAAAGGTGTCCCGTCTTTTGATGAGATGGTGGCTATCGTTTAGGATGAAGTCGACTTTGACGATCCGACTACGAACGTGCGATGACATCGCGCCTTAGCAATCGCTAAACCAACTCCGAGAGGTTATTGACCACGCCGGAGCACGATCAACCTGACCACGAGGGTCTGTTTCCTGCAGGCAAACGAAGGACAAGCAAGAAACTAAGATTGCAATCTGGATATTGCGAATAAAAGAGGAAAGCTTTATTAATGAAGGTGGGGTTCTGTGATGCCTTGGTTTGGTCGTTGAACACAAACGAAGTACGCGAAGTTTCTGCTATGGCGAACTTTTGATCTAAACAAAACCCAAAGTCTAAGCGACGCCCTAAGGGCTGTATATATGGAGGAAGAGGGGGGGGGGGGGATTTCGTGGCCCTTGAGGAAGGGGTCCGAAACCAACCCTAACTCTTGTTTCCCCACACATACGGACTCTAAAAACAGCCTATACTTAAGTATTTCGAAATTACATGGGCCTGGCCCAATAATAAGGTGACGCAGCACCTAGAATAGCCTCTGGACGAAATTTATGAAGTGGCATCTTGTATATTTCGTCCAAGGCTTCATTCACTCCTTATGGTGGCTTCAGAGTCCTGAAATCATCACTTGTAACTCCGTTCTTGTTCCCCTTGCGCATGCCATCAACTCCATGCTTGTTCTTGCTCCAATGTTCATCCTTCTCCAAGCTAGGCCCTTCATTTGTAAGCAAAACAAATGTATCCAATTTAGGCAGCATCATATTCTCATGAACATTAGAATCATTACCAAGAAACGAAAGTACCTGGTAATTTAATTGGCGTGCGCGAGCTCTAGTAATTGGTCCATCATATGTAACAGTAGGGGCTATGGGTGTAATAATGGTATTGATGTCCTCATCATCATCCCCTTCTTGAAATGAAGTCATCCTCGACGGAAGCCCATCTTCCTCACCCAAATAAGGCTTCAAATCTGCAATGTTAAAAGTGGGACTAACCCCAAAATCTGCAGGCAGCTCAAGTTTATATGCATTATCATTTATTTTCTCTAACACCTTAAATGGACCATCAGCACGTGGAATTAGCTTTGATTTGCGCAAATTAGGAAACCTATCCTTACGCAAATGTAACCAAACAAGATCACCAGGTGCAAAGACAACATGTTTTCTAACCTTATCTCCAGCAAGTTTATATTTAGCATTCATACGCTCAATGTTTTCCTTAGTTAACTCATGCATTTTTAAAATCAATTCAGCACGTTCTTTAGCATCAAAATTAACCTTCTCCGAAGATGGAAGAGGCAACAAATCAATAGGTGCACGAGGTAGGAAACCATACACAATTTCAAAAGGGCACATCTTAGTAGTAGAATGCAATGAACGATTATAAGCAAATTCAATATGAGGCAAGCATTCTTCCCACATTTTCTTATTATTCTTCAAAACAGCCCTAAGCATAGTAGACAATGTTCTATTGACTACTTCAGTTTGTCCATCAGTTTGGGGGTGACACGTAGTACTAAAAAGCAGTTTAGTCCCCAACTTAGCCCATAAACATCTCCAAAAGTGGCTAAGAAATTTAGTATCACGATCTGAAACAATAGTATTTGGCACACCATGCAAGCGAATAATTTCACAAAAGAACAAATCAGCAATATTAACAGCATCATCGCTTTTATGACATGGTATAAAGTGTGCCATTTTCGAGAATCTATCCACGACAACAAATATGCTATCCCTCCCCTTCTTTGTTCGAGGCAAACCTAAAACAAAGTCCATAGATATATCCTCCCAAGGAACACTAGGTACAGGCAAAGGCATATATAAACCATGAGGATTGAGTCGTGACTTAGCTTTTTGACATGTAGTGCAGCGAGCAACAAAACGCTCAACATCCCGTCTCATCTTTGGCCAAAAGAAATGTGTAGCAAGTACGTCCTCTGTCTTCTTCACGCCAAAGTGTCCCATTAATCCTCCTCCATGCGCCTCCTGCAACAACAAAAGACGAACAGAACTAGCTGGAATGCATAGCTTGTTAGCACGGAACACAAAACCATCATTAACAACGAACTTGTTCCATGATCTACCTTCTTTACAATTCTGCAATACATCTTTAAATTCAGCATCATGCACATATTGATCTTTGATGGTCGCCAAACCAAATATTTTAAAATCAAGTTGTGAAAGCATAGTATAACGACGAGACAATGCATCAGCAATAACATTTTCTTTACCCTTCTTGTGTTTAATGACATAAGGGAAAGTCTCAATGAATTCAACCCATTTAGCATGTCTACGGTTCAATTTAGCTTGACTTTTAATGTGTTTCAAAGATTCATGATCAGAATGTATAACAAATTCTTTGGGCCATAAATAATGTTGCCATGTTTCTAAAGTCCGAACAAGAGCATATAATTCTTTATCATAAGTAGAATAGTTCAGACTAGGCCCACTCAATTTTTCAGAAAAGTATGCAACAGGTTTGCCATCTTGTAATAACACACCTCCTAATCCAATTCCACTAGCATCACATTCAAGCTCAAAAGTCTTATTAAAGTCAGGAAGTTGAAGTAAAGGAGCATGTGTCAACTTATCTTTCAATACCGTGAAGGCTTCTTCCTGTGCGATACCCCAAACAAAAGGCACATCCTTCTTTGTAAGCTCATTGAGAGGTGCAGCAATGGTGCTAAAATCTCTCACAAAACGCCTATAGAAACCAGCGAGTCCAAGAAAACTCCTCACTTGTGTGACCGTTTTGGGCTGCGGCCAACTCTCAATAGCTTCAATCTTGGCTTTATCAACTTCAATTCCCTGTGGAGTAACAACATAGCCAAGAAAAGACACTCGGTCGGTGCAAAAGGTGCACTTCCCAAGGTTACCAAACAAACGTGCATCACGTAGAGCATTAAAAACAGCACGTAAATGTTCCAAATGTTCTTCCAAAGATTTGCTATAAATCATTATATCATCAAAATAGACTACCACAAATCGTCCAATGAAAGCACGTAAAACTTCGTTCATTAATCTCATGAAAGTACTAGGTGCATTAGTTAACCCAAAAGGCATGACTAACCACTCATATAAACCAAACTTAGTTTTAAATGTTGTTTTCGATTCATCTCCCAATTTCATACGAATTTGATGGTATCCACTACGCAAATCAACTTTGGAGAATATTGTAGAGCCACTCAATTCATCAAGCATATCATCTAGCCTAGGAATAGGATGACGATAACGAATAGTAATATTATTAATGCCTCTACAATCAACACACATACGCGATGTACCATCCTTTTTAGGCACTAGTATAATAGGAACAACACAAGGACTAAGAGATTCACGTATATAACCTTTGTCGAGCAGCTCCTGTACTTGACGCATAATCTCCTTCGTCTCCTCTGGATTGGTACGGTATGGTGCACGGTTGGGTAGCGATGCACCGGGAATTAAGTCAATTTGATGCTCAATCCCTCGAATAGGTGGTAATCCCGGTGGCACGTCTTGTGGAAAGACGTCAGCGAACTCCTGCAAAATGTTAGTAACAGCAGGAGGCAAAGAGGAAGGCACGTCCTCGAATGAAAATAATACCTCTTTGCACACAAAAGCATAGCAAACAGATTTGCTAACATCTAGATCATCAATATCAGATTTGGTGGCAAATAAACATGCACTTTTCAATTTAATTTCAGAAGCAACACTAGATGGTTTGTTATTAGGCTTCATTTGTTGCTCAAATTCTTTTGCCACAATCTGATTTTCACTCTTATTTTGCTCCTGTTTTGCTTTATTAGCTCGATTAATATCATCTTTCAAAATGGAATCAAGAGTCATAGGAAGCAAAGTAATATTTTTGTCCTTATGAACGAGAGTATACTGATTGTTTCTACCATGGTGTACAGAATTTTTATCAAATTGCCATGGTCTACCAAGTAATAAGGAACATGCTTGCATAGGTACCACATCACAATCAACATAATCAGCATATGTAGAGATACTAAAATGCACACGAATAGTACGTGTTACCTTAACCTTGCCGCTGTTGTTGAACCATTGGATGTAGTAAGGATGTGGATGTGGTCTTGTGGTGAGGGATAGCTTCTCCACCATCTCCATGCTAGCCAAGTTGTTGCAGCTCCCTCCATCTATGATGACGCGAACAGAACGTTCCTTCATAACTCCCTTTGTATGGAACAAATTATGCCTCTGATTTTGCTCAGCTTGCGTGACCTGCACACTCAAAACACGTTGAGCAACCAAACATTCATACCTGTCAGCATCTTCAGGAGCCATGTATTGCGTCTCATGATCAGAATCATCTCCACCGTGTTCTTCATGTGTAAGAAGAGCCAAAGTCTCCTCATCATAGTCACTAGCGGACTCATACCCACCATCCTCAGTAGCAATCATCACACGCTGAGATGTGCATTCGCGCGCAAAATGTCCTCTTCCCTTACAACGACGACAAATAATATCACTTGTGTGCCCTGTAGACGCCATGCAAGAAGCAGAGCTCTGTGCAGGCCCGGCAGGTGCGCTCTTGGCAGATAGTGGTGGTTGTGCCTGCTTTGTTGTATCACGGTTGGAGGTGGCAGCCGACGGAGGTGCCGGTGTAGCAGAACGTGTGGAAGTAGATGATGCATGTGGTGTCCATGATGAAGGTCGACCTGTAGAAAAGTTAGTTCGCGCCAATGCCTGTCGATCCTGCACTTCACGTTCAGCTTTACAAGCAAGATGGAATAAACGAGTGATATTATTATAATCCTTATAGTCTAGAATGGTCTGAATCTCTCTATTTAATCCACCCAGAAAACGTGCAAGCATAGCTTCATTCTCCTCAACAATACCACATTGAATCAATCCAGTTTGTAATTCCTGATAATATTCTTCTACATAATTTTTTCCTTGTCTTAAGCGCTGCAATTTTTGAAGTAATTCACGTTGATAATATGGCGGAACCCAACGAGTACGCATAGCAGTTTTCAAAGCAGCCCAAGTAGCTGGAACAGGATATAATCTACAATATTCAAACCACCAAACACATGCAAAGCTAGTGAAAGCACAAACAGCAGCAGGAACACGTCTCTCCTCAGGATATTGTAAACATGTAAATCGTTGTTCAGTTTCTAACTCCCAAGTAAGATATATATCAGGAACATATCTACCCTCAAATGGTGGGATATTCAATTTCAGTTTAGGGAGATGGTCATGATCTCGTACCTAAGGAGGAGCCCTAACATTACCATTATTTGCATGTGGACGACCTGGTGGTTGTGGTGCTGGTGGTTGCACGTAGTTCTGATGTTGATCAACCTCATCCTCGTAATCTCCCACATAATCATCCTCCTCCGCATCAGCAGCAGGAGCCACAGAAGTATCAACAGCAGCACCAACAGGTTGGCCAAGCGCAAGAGGAACACGGGTCGCTCGGCGGAGGGCTGTTTCGCGATGTGGAGGTAGTCGTCGTCGTCGTCGTCGTTGTTGTTGTTGTTGTTGTTGTTGTTGTTGTTGTTGTTGTTGTTGTTGTTGTTGTAGAGGTGCGTTAGGTGCAGCCGGTGGTGGTGGTGGAAGACGCGCGAGCAATTCATTAAACCTGTTATCGAGCTTTGTTTCGAATGTCTTCTCCAGGCCAGTGATCTTCTCCATAGCCTCTTCAAAATTGTTCAGCACATCTTGCACCTGTTCATTCATCATTTTCTGAAACTTATCATGAAGCTCCTTGTTTGTTAAATTCTCCCAGTCAATCTCGTCGGGTTGTGATCCTGGCATGGTTAGCAGCAATAGAAACACACAAGAATATGATCCTATAGACTACTAACAAGTGGTGGTGGTGGTGGGTGTCACAAATCCTTTAAGCAAATCTCAAATTCTTACCAGTTCTTACCCAACAGCAGGCGGTGATCGGCAACCGATGTAGTCAAAACTCTCAAAGCTTGGATAGCGATTACCAGGGAGAGTCAAACGCACGATGTAGATGTATGTGGAGCTGGGAAGGCCTATAATATGGTAGCAAAAAGGGTCAGCAATAATCAATTCGGAGATGCAAAGTTGAATAAACGCTCAACGACGGTACTGTGCTGGTCCTAGGCTAGACCGTGCTAGAGATGCGAGCCTAGAACACTAACAAAATCACGGCGCTGCACGTAAACAAGGGAAAAGCACACTCCGGAAAAAAAATCGCCCTGTTTTTTTTTGCGCTCTTTTTTTTTGCGCTCCTCTTTTTTTTTGCGAAAAATCACTATAATGGCGAGTGTCTCAAAACTCTTCCCAGGTCAAACTGACAGGATAGACACGAAATTTTTGCGACCAAATTTTTTTTTCGACTGCCTGGACCCAAAAACTGGAAACGGCTCAAAAAAAACTTTCAATAACGGCGACTGTCTCAAAAGGCTAAGAAACACCTAAAAATAGGATAGCCAGAAATTTTTTTGTCAAGTGCGTTTTTGGAAAATTTTGGGCCCAAACGGAGGGTGGTTTCCAGACCTACTCAAACAAGGAAACATGAATCTGGCAACAGATGGATCTCGAAAGCAAACCTAATATGAGATAGACTCGAAGTGATGGTGGTATATGGATACGGATCGGTGGTCGTATATGGACTCGGAGTGGTGGTGGTATATGGATATGGATCGGTGGTGGTATATGGACTCGGAGTGGTGGCGGATAAGCGGTGGTGGAAGATGGCAGGGACAATGATGATGGTGCGGCGGCGGCGTGACTAATATGACCAGAACTCGAAACTCTAAAAGACTAGACGCTAAGACCAGCAACTTGACATGACGATGCAACCGCAAATTCAACAAAGCAAATACAGAAACGATTATGCAAAGGCTCAGATTGGTTCGGATGGGATGAACTAACCCTATTTTTTTTGGTTTTTTTCGTGGACTATAGGTATGAAGAACAGACTCGATCTAAACTACGAAAAACTATAAAATCTCACAGAGAAACCTGGAAATCTGATACCACTTGATAGAGGCAAAGGTGTCCCGTCTTTCGATGAGATGGTGGCTATCGTTTAGGATGAAGTCGACTTTGACGATCCGACTACGAACGTGCGATGACGTCGCGCCTTAGCAATCGCTAAACCAACTCCGAGAGGTTATTGACCACGCCGGAGCACGATCAACCTGACCACGAGGGTCTGTTTCCTGCAGGCAAACGAAGAACAAGCAAGAAACTAAGATTGCAATCTGGATATTGCGAATAAAATAGGAAAGCTTTATTAATGAAGGTGGGGTTCTGTGACCCCTTGGTCTGGTCGTTGAACACAAACGAAGTACGCGAAGTTGCTGCTATGGCGAACTTTTGATCTAAACAAAACCCAAAGTCTAAACGACGCCCTAAGGGCTGTATATATGGAGGAAGAGGGGGGGAATTTCGTGGCCCTTGAGGAAGGGGTCCGAAACCAACCCTAACTCTTGTTTCCCCACACATACGGACTCTAAAAACAGCCTATACTTAAGTATTTCGAAATTACATGGGCCTGGCCCAATAATAAGGTGACGCAGCACCTAGAATAGCCTCTGGACGAAATTTATGAAGTGGCATCTTGTATATTTCGTCCAAGGCTTCATTCACTCCTTATGGTGGCTTCAGAGTCCTGAAATCATCACTTGTAACTCCGTTCTTGTTCCCCTTGCGCATGCCATCAACTCCATGCTTGTTCTTGCTCCAATGTTCATCCTTCTCCAAGCTAGGCCCTTCATTTGTAAGCAAAACAAATGTATCCAATTTAGGCAGCATCATATTCTCATGAACATTAGAATCATTACCAAGAAACGAAAGTACCTGGTAATTTTATTGGCGTGCGCGAGCTCTAGTAATTGGTCCATCATATGTAACAGTAGGGGCTGTGGGTGTAATAATGGTATTGATGTCCTCATCAAATCCTACCGAGTGGAGAGCAATCCTCCCACTCGGGGGCTTAGCTGCAGTCCAAGGACTCGCCTAAGTTTGAGAAATCATACCGAGTGGAGAGCAAGCCTCCCACTCGGGGGCTTAGCTGCAGTCCAAGTACTCGCCTAAGTTTAAAAAATCCTACCGAGTGGTGAGCAAGCCTCCCACTCGGGGGCTTAGCTGCAGTCCAAGTACTCGCCTAAGTTTAAAAAATCCTACCGAGTGGTGATCAAGCCTCCCACTCGGGGGCTTAGCTGCAGTCCAAGTACTCGCCTAAGTTAAAAAATCCTACCGAGTGGTGAGCAAGCCTCCCACTCGGGGGCTTAGCTGCAGTCCAAGTAGTCGCCTAAGTTTAAAAAATCCTACCGAGTGGTGAGCAAGCCTCCCACTCGGGGGCTTAGCTGCAGTCCAAGTACTCGCCTAAGTTTAAAAAATCCTACTGAGTGGTGAGCGATCCTCCCACTCTAGGGCTTAGCTGCAGTCCAAGTACTCGCCTAAGTTTGGAAAATCCTACCAAGTGGAGAGCAATCCTCCCACTCGGGGGCTTAGCTGCAGTCCAAATACTCGCCTAAGTTTCAAAAATCCTACCGAGTGGTGAGCAAGCCTCCCACTCGGGGGCTTAGCTGCAGTCCAAGTACTCGCCTAAGTTTAAAAAATCCTACCGAGTGGTGATCAAGCCTCCCACTCGGGGGCTTAGCTGTAGTCCAAGTACTCGCCTAAGTTAAAAAATCCTACCGAGTGTTGAGCAAGCCTCCCACTCGGGGGCTTAGCTGCAGTCCAAGTAGTCGCCTAAGTTTAAAAAATACTACCGAGTTGTGAGCAAGCCTCCCACTCGGGGGCTTAGCTGCAGTCCAAGTACTCGCCTAAGTTTAAAAAATCCTACCAAGTGGTGAGCGATCCTCCCACTCTAGGGCTTAGCTGCAGTCCAAGTACTCGCCTAAGTTTGGAAAATCCTACCGAGTGGAGAACAATCCTCCCACTCGGGGGCTTAGCTGCAGTCCAAGGACTCGCCTAAGTTTAAAAAATTCAACGGAGTGGTGAGCAAGCCTACCACTCGGGGGCTTAGCTGCAGTCCAAGTACTCGCCTGAGTTTAAAAAATCCTACCGAGTGGTGAGTAAGCCTCCCACTCGGGGGCTTAGCTGCAGTCCAAGTACTCGCCTAAGTTAAAAAATCCTACCGAGTGTTGAGCAAGCCTCCCACTCGGGGGCTTAGCTGCAGTCCAAGTAGTCGCCTAAGTTTAAAAAATACTACCGAGTTGTGAGCAAGCCTCCCACTCGGGGGCTTAGCTGCAGTCCAAGTACTCGCCTAAGTTTAAAAAATCCTACCAAGTGGTGAGCGATCCTCCCACTCTGGGGCTTAGCTGCAGTCCAAGTACTCGCCTAAGTTTGGAAAATCCTACCGAGTGGAGAACAATCCTCCCACTCGGGGGCTTAGCTGCAGTCCAAGGACTCGCCTAAGTTTAAAAAATTCTACGGAGTGGTGAGCAAGCCTACCACTCGGGGGCTTAGCTGCAGTCCAAGTACTCGCCTGAGTTTAAAAAATCCTACCGAGTGGTGAGCAAGCCTCCCACTCGGGGGCTTAGCTGCAGCCCAAGTACTCGCCTAAGTTTAAAAAATCCTACCGAGTGGTGAGCAAGCCTCCCACTCGGGGGCTTAGCTGCAGTCCAAGTACTCGCCTAAGTTTAAAAAATCCTACCGAGTGGTGAGCAAGCCTCCCACACGGGGGCTTAGCTGCAATCCAAGGACTCGCCTAAGTTTGAGAAATCCTACCGAGTGGAGACCAACCCTCCCACTCAGAGGCTTAGCTACAGTTTAAGGACTCGCCTAAGTTTGAGAAATCCTACCGAGTGGAGAGCAATCCTCCCACTCGGGGGCTTAGCTGCAGTCGAAGGACTCGCCTAAGTTTGAGAAATCCTACCGAGTGGAGAGCAAGCCTCCCACTCGAGGGCTTAGCTGCAGTCCAAGTACTCGCCTAAGTTTAAAATATCCAACCGAGTGGTGAGCAAGCCTCCCACTCGGGGGCTTAGCTGCAGTCCAAGTACTCGCCTAAGTTTAAAAAATCCTACCGAGTGGTGATCAAGCCTCCCACTCGGGGGTTTAGCTGCAGTCCAAGTACTCGCCTAATTTTAAAAAATCCTACCGAGTGGTGAGCAAGCCTCCCACTCGGGGGCTTAGCTGCAGTCCAAGTAGTCGCTTAAGTTTAAAAAATCATACCGAGTGGTGAGCAAGCCTCCCACTCGGGGGCTTAGCTGTAGTCCAAGTACTCGCCTAAGTTTAAAAAATCCTACCGAGTGGTGAGCGATCCTCCCACTCTGGGGCTTAGCTGCAGTCCAAGTACTTGCCTTAGTTTGGAAAATCCTACCGAGTGGAGAGCAATCCTCCCACTCGGGGGCTTAGCTGCAGTCCAAGGACTCGCCTAAGTTTGAGAAATCCTACCGAGTGGAGAGCAATCCTCCCACTCGGGGGCATAGCTGCAGTCCAAGTACTCGCCTAAGTTTTAAAAATCCTGCCGAGTGGTGAGCAAGCCTCCCACTCGGGGGCTTAGCTCCAGTCCAAGTACTCGCCTAAGTTTAAAAAATCCTACCGAGTGGTGAGGAAGCCTCCCACTCGGGGGCTTAGCTGCAGTCCAAGTACTCGCCTAAGTTTAAAAAATCCTTCCGAGTGGTGAGCAAGCCTCCCACTCGGGGGCTTAGCTGCAGTCCAAGTACTCGCCTAAGTTTTAAAAATCCTACCGAGTGGTGAGCGATCCTCCCACTCAAGGGCTTAGCTGCAGTCCAAGTACTTGCTTAAGTTTGGAAAATCCTACCGAGTGGAGAGCAATCCTCCCACTCGGGGGCTTAGCTGCAGTCCAAGTACTCGCCTAAGTTTAAAAAATCCTATCAACTGGTGAGCAAGCCTCCCATTCGGGGGCTTAGCTGCAGAAAAAGTACTCGCCTAAGTTTAAAAAATCCTATGGAGTGGTGAGCAAGCCTACCACTCGGGGGCTTAGCTGTAGTCCAAGTACTCGCCTAAGTTTAAAAAATCCTACCGAGTGGTGAGCGATCCTCCCACTCGGGGGCTTAGCTGCAGTCCAAGTACTCGCCTAAGTTTGGAAAATCCTAACGAGTGGAGAGCAATCCTCCCACTCGGGGACTTAGCTGCAGTCCAAGGACTCGCCTAAGTTTGAGAAATCATACGGAGTGGAGAGCAATCCTCCCACTCGGGTGCTTAGCTGCAGTCCAAGGACTCGCCTAAGTTTGAGAAATCCTGCCGAGTGGAGAGCAATCCTCCCACTCAGGGGCTTAGCTGCAGTCCAAGGACTCGCCTAAGTTTGAGAAATCCTACTGAGTGGAGAGCAACCCTCCCACTCGGAGGCTTAGCTACAGTCCAAGGACTCGCCTAAGTTTGAGAAATCCTACCGAGTGGAGAGCAACCCTCCCACTCGGAGGCTTAGCTACAGTCCAAGGACTCGCCTAAGTTTGAGAAATCCTACCGAGTGGAGAGCAATTCTCCCACTCGGGGGGCTTAGGTGCAGTCCAAGGACTCACCTAAGTTTGAGAAATCCTACCGAGTGGAGAGCAATCCTCCCACTCGGGGCTTAGCTGCAATCCAAGGACTCGCCTAAGTTTGAGAAATCCTACTGAGTGGAGAGCAACCCTCCCATTCGGAGGCTTAGCTACAATCCAGTACTCGCCTAAGTTCGAAAAACATACCGATCCGCAAGGACGACGAGGTGCAGGTCGAAAGCTACCTTCTCGTTCAGAGCTACGCCAGATATACAACGTGTGCTCCATCCCGATCCACAAGGACGACGAGGTGCAGGTCGACTGCTACCTTCTCCTTCGGAGCTACGCCACAAGTACAACGTGCGCTCCATCCCGATCCGCAAGGACGACGAGATGCAGGTGGACTGCTACCTTCTCCTTCGGAGCTATGCCACAAGTACAACGTGCGCTCCATCCCGATCCGCAAGGACGACGAGATGCAGGTCGACTACAATATGTGCTCCATCCCTACCTGCAAGAACGATGAAGTGTAGGTCGACTGAATTTTCCGCCTCAGAGCTGCATCTCAAGCATAAAGACTATTCCAAGTGAAGAACAAAGTTCACTCGAAGGCAAATGCAAACATATTTGGAAATAAACCAAGTTCAGATAAATCTTAAAGGTCCCAGACCGCAGATCAAAGTACTCGGGCATTCAGCCCGAAAGAGTTTAACAGTTACAAAATCCACTCGGCATTCCGAGGCAAATTTAAAGGGGAGGCATAAAAGTTTGTTCACTCCGCAGGAGGAGGGCTGGCAGGCTCGACAAACTCTTCCAGGTCGACACCATCGGCGATCCGAGTGGCAGTAGCAATGAAAGTCTCCATAAAGGATCGGAAATCATGCTTCTTGGTGTTGGCGACCTTGATCACTGCCAGCTTATCCTCTCGTGCCTCTTTGCAATGGACACGAACCAAAGACAGAGCCACATCAGCACCACATCGGGTAGAAGACTTCTTCCACTCCTGCACTCGACCAGGGATCTCGTTAAGTCGAGTCATCAGAGACTCAAGGTCGTTCTGGAGCGTTGCCCTTGGCCAAAGTGTTGTGTCGATCCGCGACGTGGCGACTTTAAGTCGAGCCAAATAGTCAACAACGCCGTCGATGCAGGATTCCAGTCGGAGTAGGTTCATAGCAGTTTCATCCTTCACGGGAGAGTTTATGGGGTCCAAACTTGGTTCAATTCGCCCAATCTCCTCCTCGAAGTCTCGACAAAACTCTGCATGCACAATCCAAGGATGAGTCAATATTCGTATGACGAGTCGACAAAGATAAACCAGTCGGAACAGGGTATATACCTTCAAACTTGATGAACAACTTCTTGGCGAGGCTCCTCAGATAGCTTTCCAGATCATCCCTCCTGCGAGCAATGCCTTCCATCTTCTCGTTCAGGTTGACCTTGTCCTTCTTCAAGTGGGTTACCTCCTTGTTAGCCTCGTCCAGAGCAGATTTTATCTTGGCGTTCTCCTCCTCCAATTTGCCGACTAAAGCCAACTTCTGTTCAGCTAGAGCAGTTTGGTCATCAGCCTTCTTCTGTGCAGCAGCCAGATCTTGGTCCTTCTTTACTAGAGCCTGGTTCAGTTTTTTTGAAAAGAAATGATGCTTGGTTCAGAAAGAGCAGAATGAAATCCAGGTCTAAGACAAACCAGTCGACAAAGCTTCCTTACCATTGGCATCATCCTTGGCCTTCTGCAGCTCTGACTTGGCCAACTCTAGGTCAAGGTTGAGTTGAATTTGCTGCTTTTCCAAGTCGGCAAAGCGAGCTCCAAGATCACAAGATTTCTGCAATCATAGAGGATGGGTTATTTCACAGAGGAAAAAAAGACAAAGACAATAAATACTAAGACTACGGTCGACTGCCCGCAGTCCACCATAGTCTCGGGGACTACACCCAGTGGGTGCACTTAGCGTGCCCCCACTGGTTCAGTTAACACTCGACGAGACCTTTTCGGCGCAAGTGCCAAAAAAAGGAGAAGAAAGACAACAACAAACAAGTTTTTCAGACCATAGTCGACTGCCAGCAGTCGACCATGGTCTCGAGGACTACACCCAGTGGGTGCACTTAGCGTGCCCCCATTGGTTCAGTTTACACTGACATGGCCAGACCAGACCGAGTGAAGGAATTAAAATTTCAAGACTACAGTCGACTGCCCGCAGTCCACCATAGTCTCAGGGACTACACCTAGTGGGTGCACTCAGCGTGCCCCCACTAGTCCAAAAACTCAATAACAAAAAATTCAGCTCAAAGTATGGGTTTACTCAGTGACAAGTCGAAACACCCAGTGGGTGTACAGATGCAAAGATCCTTGGAAAGAGAATTTTCAGGTACCATATGCTAACGGAACAAGCCAAGAGAGTCAGTCAAAGTGCTGCTAACCTGAACATTGCTTTGGAGAGCCGAGCTGGCATCATAGGCGGCCTGACTGGCATCCCGCACCATCTTCATCTTTTCCATCATAACACCTGCTTGGCGTATGGCTTCTTTGGCAGCATTCACTTCGTCCTCTGGGATGTGATGGGTGGCAAAAACTGAAGGTGGATCAGCAGGAGCTTGTGCAGTCGACGAAGAAGGCAGAGCACTCGACAGTGGTATGGCGAAGGTAACAGAAGCCCGATTGGCATCACCAGCGTCCTGAACGACTGGTTTCGTCATCGGCGTCGACTGTGGCGTCTTGTCCGCAGGAGTTTTCCTATTTTTCCTCGTCAAAGGCCTCTTTGGCTCGTCATCGTCATCGCCGGTGTCGGTGGGAAACAACACCTATGGGATCACAGGAATCCCTACTACGATTGCGGTGCGCAGGGTTGTGAAAAGAGCGGATCAAACAGATAGCACGCGGTTCCTTTACCCAGGTTCAGGCCGCAAGGATGCGTAAAACCCTACTCCTGCTTTGCTGGATTGTATATCTGAGTTCCTGAGCTAGCTATGGGGCGTCGAGAGCTCCAAAAAGCCGAATCCTTCTCCTGGTCGCCTTGGGCCTCCTTTTATAGGAAAGGGGTTGCCACAGTGGCACACAGGAGGTGGAAAGGGTACAGTAGTGCGCGGTTGTCCTTTGCATTACATGACAAGGTGCATTTAATGTGCCTTGCTTAGGTGTCCTTGCTTTATCGGGGGCGGAGGAGAGCCCCGTCTCGTCCGTCGCCGCTCCCTCTTGTGTCGACACGCGCCCTGGCCAGCGGTGCCTGCGGTGCCATGTAGGTAGGTAGGCAGCTGAGGTGGCGCAGTGGTGGGTCTCCACGAAGATATGCATGCCGCCACACAGGTGTCTGCCCAACTGGTTTGGTTGGCAGCTGCATGCGAACGGCGGTGGGGGTGCGACTGGCGCGGGCCTGATGGTGGCCCCACGACATCCTTGGCAAGGGCCTTGCTGCGGCCCCGGCAAGGGTCTTGCCGCGGCGCCTGCTGTCATCCCCAGCAAGGCTTTTGCCGGGGGCCTTGTGGTCCTCCTTGGCTGGGATCCCGCCAAGGATCATCACCTTCTAAAGTGGGTCTCTGATCTTGAATGTCTTCACAAAGATCTGCATGCCACCACGGGGATGTCTCCCGAATCCTTGCCCCCATGGGGGCAGTGGACTCGAAGGTGACTTCGCTCCGTAGGTGTGGGGCGAGCTGCCACGGCAAGGGTCTTGCCGGGTTAGCTAAAGCTGCTCCCCGGCAAAGATCTTGCCGGGGGGTCTGCTCTGTCCCCTTTGCCCTTTGTGGTCTTGGCGTCGTTCTGCTTCCCTTCAGCTTCGGCCTTACCTTGGCTTACCTCCCTTGTCGTGCTTGGTGTGGCGGTGCTCGTGGCTCAAACTGCCCATGCACAGTTATAGGGGTACAAAAAGTGTACCCCCCTTTTTGTACACCGACAGGAGCCCCCGGGCCTGGGCCACACATAAGCGCAACGCGTTGTTGGGCTAGGCCCAGAAACGGTGCGCGGGCAGGCGGGGCGGTTTTTACCGCGGTAAGTATCTTCGTGCGCTGTGCTTCCCATGCGTCCCGCGCGTGGCGCGGCGTGGGGAGGCGTGCGTGACATGGGCGGCATGCGTGGGGCCGAGCTCTGCACACATGCGTCACGTCGTAGTAAAGGGGGCGGTTTGCGCCTTCCCCATAAATGGAGGGAGGCGTGGAGGCGCGGCCCATTTACTGAACGGGGCCGAGGCGTGGTCTTCAAGGCGTCCACTCCCTCGGTCCTGCACGCTCGCCACGTGGCGCCCATGCGCTTGGGGTGGCAATCGTTGGAGGCGGAAAACCGGGCCGTCGCGGGCTGGGGCAGCGGGTCGGTCCCGGTCCCCTGCGCCTTCCGCATCTTGATTGGCGGAGTGGGGCGGCCGAGCCCCCACCCCGTCCCTTTATAAAGAGCGGGAGGGGGGAAGGCGTCCTGCATTCCTTCATCTCCTTCCTTCTTCAGCTTCTGCTCCCCTCCCTTCCATTCGCCATGGAGAGAGGGAACCCTGGTCCTTCAACGGTGGCGACGCGGGTCGCCGCTCGACAACGTGTCCCTCCTTCTCCTGCACCTGTGGTGGCAAAGCCAGCCGCAAGGGGAAGGGGGAGGGGGCGAGGCAGTGGGCGAGGCCGAGGCGCTTGGGGAAGAGGAGGACGGGGCGGCGCGCCGGCCTCGCCTCCGCTAGAAGCTCCTCCCCCCATGGAGGGCCACGTTGGGGACGACCCTTGTGAGTTCTTCGTCAGGCTGCACCAGCCGCCTCGCCGTCGCCTTTGTCTCCCGACCCCATTCGCGCGGGAGATGGAGTTGGATCCGCCGGAATCACTGCGGCTGCACATGAGGGGCTGTGGGATCAGCGGTACGCGGGTTCGTGTCGACTTCCAAGCCCCTCACGTGATGTATCTTTGTCGGGGATGGAAGACGTTTGCCCATATCCACCGCTTGACGGAGGGGCTCACTCTCCATTTCAAGATGATGGAGGGCGGCCTCCTCTTCGTCAAGTTCTTCGGGTGCTTCGGGACACGGGCAAGGTGCTGCGTGGAGAGCTCTTCTGATAGCGAACACTCCTCCTTGGGCGGGAGTGACGAGGAGGACAGCGGCAGCGACGATGAGGGTAGCGTGCGATAGGATGACGGGTTCGACTACGTGTCGGGCGCCGCCTCGTGCGGCACCGGCGACCCCATCATCCGTGTCGCCGGCTCCCTGAACTTCTCGGGGTCGTCTCCTTGTGCGGCTGGCGTTGGGAGGCTGCGGAAGAGGAAGAGGGCGGGCGGCAAGGCCGTCAAGTCAGAGTACATGGGCACCAACGCCTTCGACGCGTGCTGACATCCTGCCGCCTCGTATTCGAGCTCTACTTCCGGCGCCGCCATCACCATCCAGCCTCCGGACGGCCACCGAAATGTTCTCTTGGTGTCTTCTGCCACCCGTAGCTCGCCTAGGCGCCCCTTTTGCCCTTTTCGCCTCCTTGACCTGCCTCCTGAGGAGAGAGACAAGAAAGGGATTACGGGCACCTTATCTCTTTTTAGTTTGTAAGCCTTCGGGCCTTAGCTGAATTTAGAACTTGTAATCCCATCATTCATGTATTTCATTCCCTATGGACTATACTTGAGTGGAATGTTTTTAATGAAAAAGGGATGCTTGTCGGGTCATTTGTTTGCGGGTAGAACCCACGACAAGGAGCAACTCCTTGATATCTTTAAGATAAACATTTCCTCGCCCGGCAACAGGCCTTGCCGTCTCCCCACTTCATTCGACCTTTCTCACGCCCTTGGCGGAGGCAGGGATGAGGCAGGTTCAGGCTCCTCGTTTCATCCTTTCGCTGCCGTGACTACGACCAAACCCGGCCCCAGGAACGAGCCCTAGGGCCTAGAGTTAGGGGAGCACGGTAGTTTTTAGGAAAAACGAGGTTTCACATACCTCAGTCCATAAGTGAATGCATGATAAGGGATGAAGAACTTATCTAAAGCTGTAGCCCCCGGCAACTTTGGTTTGCCGGGGGTGAATCTTTGCTCTTGCAGCCCCCGGTAGTACTGGCTTGCCGGTGTCTAGATGCTGGTCTGTCCCAATTATCTTCTTCGTCCTTAGTGATCCGGCAAGGATATCAGTGAGTCCTGCGAACCAAAGAAGACAAAAGAACGGCGAAGGGACGCACACTCGACCTCTAAGCTAGGGGTTAGCCGCCGCCAAGCACTATCAACCCTAACCAAGGACGAGACTCGACCTAGCATGCATGCTATAACTTTAGGTCGCCAACGCTTCATTTATTTATGCTCAGGGTCTGCGCCTGGCTTTGTACAAAGGGTTACATGCATCATCGACAATGCTTGTACAAAAGGTGGCTTGCCGGGGGGCCCGGCAAGCCGCGCCTCAGGGGTAAAACATGCGAAGATGCTCAATGTTCCAGGAGTTACTCACCGTAACGGCATCTTCGGTCTCCAGGCGGACTGCGCCGGGCCTGGTGACTCGTATTACCCGGTAAGGGCCTTCCCACTTTGGCGTCAACTTGTTGGACTTCTTGGCTGACTGAACGCGCCGAAGGACAAGGTCGCCTTCCTCAAGGCTTCGGGCATGAACCTTGCGGCTATGGTAGCGGCGCAAGGCTTGCTGGTAGCGTGCTGCTCTCACAGTCGCCCAAAGACGATCTTCCTCAAGGAGCAGTGCGTCATCTTGCCGCAGTTGCTCTTGCTCAAGCTCATCATAAGCGAGCACTCGATGTGACCCGTATATGAGTTCAGTGGGGATAACTGCTTCTGCCCCGTATACCAGGGCAAAGGGTGTCTGGCCGGTGGCTCGATTTGGTGTCGTCCTGATTGACCAAAGAACCATCGGCAACTCATCAATCCAGCGCCTTCCGCTCTTGTGCAGCCTGTCAAAGGTCTTGGTCCTTAAGCCTCGCAGCACTTCAGCATTTGCCTTCTCAGCTTGACCATTGCTTCACGGGTGAGCAACGGAAGCGAAACAGACTTTGCTGCCGAGGTCTTGAGTATATTGCATGAAGGTGCGGCTTGTGAACTGTGTGCCGTTGTCGGTGATGTCCCTGTTGGGTACACCGAAACGGCACACTAGCCCCTTGAAGAACTTGACGGCTGACTGAGCTGTGATCTTCCTCACTGCTTCCACCTCTGGACACTTTGTGAACTTGTTGATTGCAACGTACAAGTACTCAAAGCCCCCGATAGCGCGTGGGAAAGGGCCCAATATATCGAGCCCCCAGACCGAGAAGGGTCAGGAGAGAGGAATGGTTTGAAGGGCTTGAGATGGCTGATGAAGCTTCTTTGAATGGAACTAACACGCTTCACACCTGGTGACGAGTCTCGTCGCATCCTGGAGGGCGGTGGGCCAGAAGAAACCTTGCCGGAATGCCTTGCCGGCAAGGGACCTTGACCCGATGTGGGATCCACACATGCCTCCGTGTATCTCCGCCAACAGCTCCAGTCCTTCCTCTCGAGGGATACACTTCAATTTCACACCGTCCGGTCTCTTCCTGTACAGGACGTCATCGACGAACTGGTACATGGTAGAGCAACGGGCTACCTTTTCCGCTTCTTCCTGCTCTTCAGGAAGTTCCCCTGTTTGGAGGAATCGGACGGTATGTTGTGCCCACGCTGGAGCCTGGGGCTCGACGGCGAGGACTAAAGGCATCTCCTCCGCTATAGGAACGGCTGTCTCGACGGCAAGAGCTTGACGCTCCGCTGGAGCTAGCCGTCCCGTGGCGGGCTCAGTGTCCCTGGCAACATCCTTGCCGACGGCTCCGGGGAGCTCGGCGGGAAAGTACTTGCCGGGTCCTGATTTCCTTCTCTTGTTCTGCTCTGTTGATGGATCAACGAATGGCCGAGTTAGCTGAAGCACGAAGGTACCTGGTTCCACAGGTAGCTTGAGGGCAGCGTGCTTCGACAGGTAATCGGCGATATCGTTCTCTGCTCGGGGAACGTGTTCAGCCTGTATACCGTCGAAACACTCTTCCAACTTTCTCACTTCATCAACGTAGGCCTTCATCAACGGGCTCTGGTAATCCTTGTTGACTTGCTTGACGACAAGCTGCGAGTCGCCCCTGACGATGAGCTTTTTGATTCCGAGGTCCGCCGCGATCCTAAGACCGGCAAGCAGCCATTCGTACTCTGTCGTATTGTTTGTTGACACCTCCCTGGGGAAGTGCATCTGGATCACGTACTTGAGGTGCTCTCCGATGGGGGCAACGAGCAGTACGCCAGCCCCGGCACCTTGTAGGGAGAAAGCCCCATCAAAGTACATAATCCAATTGCAACTTGCCTCCTTGCCGGGGAGAGCAGTCTCTTGGGCTTCTTTGTCAGGTGTTGCGGTCCACTCTGCAATGAACTCCGCCAGGACTCGGCTCTGGATCGTCGAAGTACTTTCAAACTTGAGGCCAAAGCTGGACAGCTCCGGTGCCCATTCCACAATCCTCCCCATCGCATCTGGATTGTGCAATATCCGTTGTAGAGGGAGGCGAGTGACGACAGTGATCTCGTGTGCCTGGAAGTAGTGACGCAGCTTCCTCGAGGCCATGAGGAGGCCGAAGAGCAGTTTCTGGACGCCGGAGTACCTTGATCTAGCCCCCTACAGGAGGGAGCTAACAAAGTAGACCGGGCGCTGCATCATTTTCTTCTTCGGCGGCACTTCGACTGGTTGTGTCGTCTCCGCATTGGTGGCGTCGGGCTCTGTCGCTGCCATTACCTCGTCGTCAACCTCTCTCTGCGCTACTAGTGCGGCACTGACCACCTGGTTCATTGCCGCTAGGTATAGCAGCAACGGCTCCTGGGGCCTAGGCGCAACTAGTGTTGGCGCGGAGGAGAGGTACTTCTTGAAATCTTGCAATGCTGCTTCGGCTTCGTGCGTGCACTCCACCGGGCCCGCCTTTTTCAAGATCTTGAAAAAGGGAAGGGCGCGCTTGGCAGACTTGGATATGAACCTGCCCATGGCAGCGACACAACCAGCAAGCCGACGCACATCCTTGATTCGCTTGGGTGCCTCAATCTGCTCTATAGCTTTGATTTTATCCGGATTGGCCTCTATCCCACACTGTGACACAAAGAACCCGAGAAGCTTGCGGGACGGGACGCCAAAGACACACTTCTCAGGGTTCAGCTTGAGGTTGATCTTGCACAGGTTTGCAAATGTTTCTTGCAAATCTATGATGAGGGTTGCCCTGTCCTTGGTTTTGACCACTATGTCGTCCATATAAGCTTCCATGTTTCTATGGAGCTGGGGTTCAAAACCAATCTGGACCGCCCTTGCAAACGTCGAACCAGCACTCTTCAACCCGAAAGGCATCCGTATGAAACAATACGTACCACATGGGGTGATGAATGCTGTTTTCTCTTCGTCTTCTCTTGTCATGAAGATCTGGTGGTAGCCGGAGTAGGCGTCGAGGAATGACAACAGATCACACCCAGGCGTGGAGTCAACAATCTGGTTGATGCACGGCAACGGGAAGGGGTCCTTGGGGCAAACCTTATTGATATATGTGTAATCAATACACAGCCTCCACTTCCCATTCGCCTTGCGCACTACGAACGGATTGGCCAACCACGTTGGATGGAGCACTCCTCTTACCAAACCCGCTGCTTCCAATTTCCGGATCTCTTCTGTGATGAACTCTTGTCGTTCCAAAGCTTGCTTTCTGACCTTCTGCTTGACGGGCCGCGCATGAGGACAAACAGCAAGGTGGTGCTCAATCACCTCCCTGGGAACGCCGGGGATGTCGGAGGCTTGCCAGGCAAACACATCGACATTCGCCCGCAGGAAGGTGACGAGCGCGTCTTCCTATTTGTCATCAAGGGTGGATCTTATAGTGAAAGCTCCTCCCGTGTCGTTCTCATTGACAGAAACCTTCTTGGTTCCTGGCGGAATGGCCCTGGGCTTCTTGTTTCCGCCGGCGGAGCTCTCTGGCACGTCCTCGACGGCAGCGCTACACTTCAAAGAGGTGCGCTTGCCGGAGTGGGTGTCCGAGGTCTCACCGGCCTTCTTCTTCTTCTTCCCTCCCGGGGTCCCAGCGGCAGGAGCAAGTGCCCTAGCGGCGGCAACTGCTGCAACTGCTTGCTGGTATAGTTGGTCAGCGCAAATCATCGCATCTTTCTTGTCGGAGGGGATGGTGATGATCGTCACGGGCCCTGGCATCTTCAGTGTGTTGTATGCGTAGTGTGACGCCGCCATGAACTTGGCCAGCGCTGGGCGGCCAAGGATCCCGTTGTAGGGCAAGGGGATCTTGGCAACATCAAACACGATCCTCTCCGTCCTGAAGTTCAGGTCGCTTCCAAAGGTCATGGGCAGCGTGACCTTTCCCTTGGGTTGTCTTCTTCCCGGGTTGACCCCTTGAAACGTACCCGTCTCTTCGAGGTCTCCGTCAGGAATCTGCAGTTTCTCGATCACGGCAAGCGAGATCAATTTCAGACCGGCCCCGCCATCGACTAGCATCTTTGTCACCTTGAGGTTGCGTATTGTTGGTGAAACCAACAACGGCAAGCACCCGACCGCAGTAGTGCGATCAGGGTGATCCTCAGTGTCAAAAATGATAGGTGTGCTGGACCACTTCAGCGGCCTTTGGGCATCAAACGACGGCTCTGCCGCTGTAATCTCTCGCGCCCACTGTTTAAGCCGGCGGTGAGAAGTATGCAACGAGGCGCCGCCGTCGACGCACATGGCCTCTGTAGCTTTCTGAAACTCTTGGTCGCCGGACTCGTCGTCCTCTTCGTGATCGTCGTCTTCTGGCTTCCTGTCACAGCCCCGGGCGGGCCTCTCCTGTTGTTTATCCTTGTCGTGACGGCCCGCCTGGCCGTCACGCTTCTTGTCGGACCCCTCAGCACCGTCTTGGCCCTTCTCCTTGTCCCGCCTTTCATATTCAGCCCTCTGCTTCTCAGCGAGGAGCTCAACCTGTCGGCAGTCTTGGAGAGTATGGCCTTTGGTGCGATGGATCTTGCAGTATCGCTTGTCGGTGTTTCCTGACTTCTCGGCGGCCGCCAAGGCCCGGCAGGCGACACATCTGGCAATTTCCTTGCCGGGGTCATCTGCCTTGGTTTTCTTGGTGGAGCCGGTGTCATTAGATCCCTCGAAGGCAAGCACGGCTTTCCCTTTGCGCTTCCTGTTGCGGCACCGACCTTTCTTCGCCGGGGCGGCAGTATCCTAATCTGAGGAGTCAGTTTCGACGCCAGCATCTTCGCCTGGGTAGTTCCTTCCCTCTTCAGCCCAGGCACAACTGTCAGCAAGAACATAGAGTTCCGCTACATCTTTCACCTTGTTCATTGCCAGCTCTTCGCGCATCTTGCGGTTACGCACGTTCTGATGGAACGCGCTGAAGATGGCGGCAGGATGAACATCAGGGATGTTGTACTGTATCCGGCTGAACCTCTTTATGTACTTGCGGAGACTCTCGCCTCCCTTCTGGGGAATGACGTGCAGATCGCTTGCTTGGCCATGAGCCTGGTGACCGCCAGTGAAGGCGCCCACGAACTCATGGCACAAATCCAACCAGGAGGAAATGGAGTCTACCGGCAAGTGCATCGACCATGACATGGTGTTGGGTTTAAGAGCCAACGGAAAGTAATTCGCAAGAACCTTATCGTCGCAGGCTTCGGCAGCCTGCATCGGGATGGTGTAGATGCTGAGGAACTCGGACGGGTGGGTCTTGCCGCCGTACTACTCGCCCTCGTCAGGTTTGAAGGTGCGGTGAGTGGGCCACTGGAACTGCCGCAGCTCACGGGTAAAAGCCGGGCAGCCTACCTCGTAAGGTAGGCCTCCAGGGCTCTCCGGTGCCAGGTGGTCCACAGCAGGCCCTGCTCGCCTGTCTGACTGGTCACGCGCTCCGCGCCGGCGCTCGATAGTGATCCGAGTGTCTTCATGTTCCCGATCCCGAAGGACCTGGCACTGGTCATGGTGGGTCCGCGGGTCGGACGACGCTATGGAGATTTCGTCGCCCGTAACGTCGCGACGTGCAGGTGTCCATGGTACCGGGCGAGGAGGAGGCGAATGCACCGTGGTCGCGGCGCCGCCAGCTTTCCTGCCACCGGTACGTGGGACTCCGTCGGAACGTCGACCCGGGGACTCCGCCGGGCTTGGTTCTTCTTTGTTGGCCACCGCAACAAGGCTTCGGATGGTGTCTCTCCATTCGTCAAGTTTCCCTGTAGTCGGAGGAAAATTACTGCACGCGTGCCAAGGCTTCTGCTGGCATCGGTGGCAGCGAAACCTGCACAGATCACGACGCGCTTCGACTTCTGACCATGTCAGAAGGAGCTCTATCACGATCGCGCGGTCGCATGCCATCTTCACCAGCGCCTCGTCGAGCGGGCAGGTCTTCTACATCCCGGGAGTGGCGCTCGGGGTTCTTCCCGCGGCGGCGCCCAGGGTCTTCGGTGCGATCACGCCGTTCGTCACGCGCCGCTTGAGAGGAGCGCGCCGTCGGCGCCAGCGTGGGAGTCTTGGAAGCCCTTGCATCGCCCACGAACATCGCCTCCTCCCAAACTCTGGCTGCTGGGACGGTGTTGGTGTTCGCGAATAGCGCCCCGGGTCCTTTCTGCGACCGGTCCGCTGCTCGCCCGTGTCAGGACGGGATGCCCAGCTCCCGACGGGACAACCGCCACCGCCGTCTTCTTCTTGGGCGCCAGGATGATGAAGAAGCGTCGAACTAACTGCTAAAGCCGATTCTCACAACTGCGCCCCCCTACCTAGCGCGCCAAAGATGTCGGTGGCAAACGACACCTATGGGATCACAGGAATCCCTACTACGGTTGCGGGGCGCGGGGTTCTGAAAAGAGCGGATCAAACAGATAGCACACGGTTCCTTTACCCAGGTTCGGGCCGCAAGGATGCGTAAAACCCTACTCCTGCTTTGGTGGATTGTATATCTCAGTTCCTGAGCTAGCTATGGGGCGTCGAGAGCTCCAAAAAGCCGAATCCTTCTCCTGGTCGCCTTGGGCCTCCTTTTATAGGAAAGGGGTTGCCACAGTGGCACACGGGAGGTGGAAAGGGTACAGTAGTGCACGGTTATCCTTTGCATTACATGACAAGGCACATTTAATGTGCCTTGCTTAGGTGTCCTTGCTTTATCGGGGGCAGAGGAGAGCCCCGTCTCGTCCGTCGCTGCTCCCTCTTGCGTCGACACGCGCCCTGGCTAGCGGTGCCATGTTGGCAGGTAGGCAGCTGAGGTGGCGCAGTGGTGGGTCTCCATGAAGATCTGCATGCCGCCACGCAGGTGTCTGCCCAACTGGTTGGGTTGGCAGCTGCATGCGAATGGTAGTGGGGGTGCGACTGGCGCGGGCCTAATGGTGGCCCCACGACATCCTTGGCAAGGGCCTTGCTGCGGCCCAGGCAAGGGTCTTGCCGCGGCCCCGACAAGGGTCTTGCCGCGGCGCCTGCTGTCATCCCCGGCAAGGCTCTTGCCAGGGGCCTTGTGGTCCTCCTTGGCTGGGATCCCGCCAAGAATCATCACCTTCTAAAGTGGGTCTCTAATCTTGAATGTCTTCACAAAGATCTGCATGCCACCACGGGGATGTCTCCCGAATCCTTGCCCCCATGGGGGCAGTGGACACGAAGGTGAATTCACTCCGTAGGTGTGGGGCGAGCTGCCACGGCATGTGTCTTGCCGGGTTAGCTATAGCTGCCCCCGGGCAAGGATATTGCCGGGGGTGGTCTGCTCTGTCCCCTTTGCCCTTTGTGGTCTTGGCGTCGTTCTGCTTCCCTTCAGCTTCGGCCTTACCTTGGCTTACCTCCCTTGCCGTGCTTGGTGTGGCGGTGCTGGTGGCTCAGACTGCCCGTGCACAGTTATTGGGGTACAAAAAGTGTACCCCCCCTTTTTGTACACCGACAGTCGGGGAGGTCAATGATATTGGGAGCTGTTCAAAGATCAGTCACCAAAATTTACATCACCCAATGGTATATATTACAGTTGAATCGACCAAGTAAAGACAGAATGACGGAGATCGTACCCAGATTGGAGGTGACCGCATCCTCCATTGCCTCATCCTCATCCCTATAAGCTGAAGTCCTGGAAGTAGCAGCGCTGCTAGTTCCAAGATTCATCTGGTCAAATCAAAGGAAAAATAAATAGCACGGGGCGTCGAGTCAATACAAAGAGAGACACTCACGCAGAAGCGACGGGGATGTCAATCTTAATCTTCGGCAATGCCTTCCGAGGCTTCTGCACGGCAACCTTGGGTTGCTTTGACGCCTTCTCAGTCGGGGCCGGTGAAGACGTCCGAGGGCACTTAGAAGACTGGCCAGTTCGAGCAATCGCCTTTTCACGGGCGCTCGCCCGGTCTTGGTCGAGCTTGGATCGCCTCTCCCTGTGAGGAGGTGACTCGACTTCTTCTTCGTCACTTGAGTCGTCGCTCTCCTCGTTCCCCTCTCCATCAGAATGCCAGTCACCACTATCACCGCCGCTTGCCTCCCCCTCCGAGTCTTGCTCTTGCTCTCCGTTGGGCATTGAGTACATTTCGATAAGGACCTGGAAGAAAACAAGCAGAACAAAAGTCAGTCGACGATGCATAAACAGTTGCACGATTAAATTTAAATTATAGTCGGAAGCTCATAATTGAACCTTGTCTGGTACGTGGGACTAGTCGAGTGGAGGAATTCTCCTGGCTCCCCTAGGGTTATCTTTATTTCTAGTGATGCTCGTCAGCCACCCCTCCAACATGGCATCCTCGACCTCCTCCGGGTGGATCCGAGTGGTGTCCTCAGTGCCCGAATACATCCACATCGGATGGTCTCGAGCTTGAAGTGGTTGGATGCGTCGCCGGAGGAAGACCTCCAACAGATCCATACCAGTCACCCCGTCGCGGATAAGCTGGACTACCCATTCGACCAGCACCTTAACCTGCACCTTCTCCTCCGGGATCACCTTCAAAGGGGAAGGCTTCGTCACTCAGTCCATGGAAAAAGGAGGAAGTCCAGTCGACTGCCCTGGCGTCGGCTGGTCTTTGCAGTAGAACCAGGTCGACTGCCATCCACAGACCGAGTCGGGAAGAACCATGGCCGGAAAGGAACTTTTACCTCTCATCTGAATCCCAAGACCCCCGCACATCTGGATCACTTGAGTTCTCTCGTCGCTCGGATTGGCCTTTTTCACTGTCTGGGAGCGACAGGTGAAAATGTGCTTGAAAAGACCCCAATGGGGTCGCCAACCCAAGAAGATTCCGCACAAAGACACGAAAGCAGCGAGATACACGATTGTGTTGGGAGTGAAGTGGTGGAGTTGCGCCCCAAAGAAATTCAAAAATCCCCGAAAGAAAGGATGGGGAGGCAAGGAAAACCCACGGTCGACGTGGGTGGTGAGGAGAACGCGCTCACCCTCCCGAGGTTGCGGATCGGTTTCCTTCCCTGGAAGCCGTGCCGATCCATGGGGAATCAGCCCTCCATCCGCCAAGTCGTCAACGTCCTCCTGACGAATCGCCGAGCGGATCCAGTCGCCCTGGAACCAGCCCTGCGGCAGGCCGGCCCTCGAGGAAGATCCGCCCCGGTTGGACTTCTTAACCTTCGCCTTCGCCGTCGCCTTCTTCGCCCGCTCCAGAGCCACCGTCTTCTCTTTCCCCATCATCGCCAGCGAGACGCGCATGGAGCAGCGGTACTGGGGTGAGAGCGAGCGCGACGGAGAAGACCGAGGAGAATAAGAGGAAATGAAAATGCACTGTTCAAAAACCCCGGCCCGATCCCTTATATGAGGTTACTTCCGAGTGACAGACTTGTAGGCCCGGGCGATCCTATCAAATCCCGCAACAGTCGCGCGCGCGATATTTGGCGAAAAAGGTGGCACAGAGATCGAGGCAGCCCTGCCTTATCCCATCCGATCACTGCGGCCTCCCCCGCCCCGCGTGCTTCCCGAAATTCAAATCCCGCAAAATCCACGAACAGTAGAGCAACTTGTCAGATGGAAGATCTCCTCCACATCGTCACTCGGAACTCTTCCAGTAAAGAAACTCACTCGACGAAAAACTAAGAGTGGATCAAGGCGACTGAAAAAGAAGTTGGTGTCGTCACCTCGGTTCGTTGATCCAGAACAAAGTATGCTCGTAGCACCAAAAATGGGTCGGAAGTGTTCTCAACTCCTTCCCCACTCAAACCTCGATCCATTCGAGGGCTAATGATGAAGCTATGTACCTAGGGTAGGGTCATGGACCTGTTAAAGATACCCTCCCCAAGGACATCCCTAAAAGAAACAGAAACATTTGAAGAAGAATCATCATCCACTCGACCACGGAGCAATGTTCCACTCGACAGTCTTGAAGACACTCAACCGTGTAGACAATCACTCGACCATCGGGAGGTCTAAGGCCACTCTGCTCTGCAACGGTCGGGAATTAAGTCATAGCTTCATGGTCATTATGTATCTTTATTGCTGGCGCTACCAGTAACGCCTCTCTCTTGATGTACAATGAACTCTGTGTAACGGAGGGGAGCTGGGGTCCTGGCGCACTCTATATAAGCCACCCCCTCCTCTGGGACAAGGGTTCGCACCCCCTGTAACTCACACGCATATAATCCAGTCGACCGCCTCCGGACTCTGAGACGTAGGGCTATTACTTCCTCCAAGAAGGGCCTGAACTCGTAAACCTTGCGTGTACAACTCCTCCATAGCTGGGATCTTGCCTCTACATTCCTACCCCCCTATTCTACTGTCAGACTTAGAACGACGACAAGTCCCGACTGTCAGGCACTTCCTTGCGTGCGAAGATGTAGCTGGTGGGTCCCAGCAGTCAGGGGGCAAATCATTTTTTTTGCCCGTAATATGGAGGCACTTCCTTCCATGCAAAGATGTAGCTGGTGGGTCCCAGCAGTCAAGGGGGAAACATTTTTTTCATGAAATACTGTGGCCCGTTCGGTGGGTCCCTGCTGTCAGGTGGAGGAATCATTATTTTGCACATAATAAGGAGGCACTTACTTGCTGCGGCCATGGACCCAGCTGTCAGCCTCTCCACATACAGTCCCCTTCCGATGGATGTCGTTCATTGACCATGTTGACCACTCCGCGCCGAGCGCATCCAAGGTGGTGGACGACGGCGAGGCCTTGGACAGCAACGAGCTGAAGATGGGAAGACGCGGGAGTGGAGTCGCAGACGGAGAGGTGTACGAGGTTTAACTGGTTCTGGTGCGGTGTGGTTCGGCAGTCGGTGGAGAAGAACAGGAGGTGTGGAGGGCTGGAGGTGGGGTAGCGCTTCACAGCGAAGCGTGCTAAGCAAAGCTGCTAGCAGCAGGAGGCGGGAGCAGGTGGTCCCGGCGGCGCTGGAGGAAGAAGACGAGTGATTGAAGATGGATGTCGGTCGTTGGATGTAAATCCAACGGCTAACGATGTCAAAATCATTTGTTGACTAAGTTGACTACAACTTGCGTTAGCTTCGACCTATTGGCCCACATTTCAGCCTCAAAAAATGTGGCACGTATTCAACCCATTTTTTCTAGAATTTACAGTCAATTTGATCTCTTTTTTTAGAATTATAGTCCATTTGCTGGGCTGGGTGAACAAATAATGTAGCGTCCATGCGACCCATTTATTTTTTTCCTAAAAAATTACAGGCCATTTGCACTTTCTCGAAATACACGATTTTGCTGGGCTGATTCCAATTATAATGTTGGGTTGGGCGCATCAATGTTATCAAAGAATAAACAAGGGATGAGCATTTTGTTATAAATATACTTAAATAATAAATGATTTATTATTACATTGGTCCTTAAATCTTACCAAGCTTTTGTACATAATCACCAGGATTTTCATTTCCAAAAAAATCCAGGATTTATTGTTAAGAAATTATTTTTATAAGTTAATAAGATGTGGGATATTGTTTTCTTACATATGTAAGTATCTGTCAAATATATGATGACAATAATATATAATAACATATAAAATAATTTAAATATATATTATATAGTTAGAAGGGAAACATAAGTTGGACCAGGCGTTCCTATTCTTATATAGAAAAATAGAACAGACCTCTGTGTTTTCTTCAAAAAAATACATAAATTGGGCTGCCGATGTTTCAGGAAAAATAAAACCTCGGATGGGAGGTCCATAGGTCGGTCGATACATGATGGCCCTCAAGAAAATACAAACCGACATGTCATGGGTTGTGCATGTTAAAAATAAAGCCTAGACGGTGCAGCCCACAACCCAGCTGATACTTGCTACCCCAGTGATAATAAATGATACCTGCCAGCTCCCCGGCTTCGTTGTGAATTTATATCCTTTAGTAACTATGTTGAAGAACCTAAAAAATGTAACTATGTTGACAAACCTGTGGGCCCCAACGTAGTATAGCATTAGGAGGAAGTATTTTTTCAATGAGGCACTTGTTTGCGTACGGCCATAGACCTGGTGGGTCCCGACTGTCCGCCTCTCCACGTACATTCCTCTCCAGATTCCTCTCGTTTGTTCAGCATGTTCACAACGGCAGACAGCGGCGTCGCTGCGAGCGCAAAAAGGCGCGGGAGGAGATCGGACCACCTAAGGCAGTGCCTTATTTGTAACGAAAGTACTAAACTAGCCCAGTGGCCAAGTGACACTACCCGACAGCTGTTCCGCCCGGGTTCGATTCCACCTGACGCAGGGAAAATATCTCCAATTTTTTGCCTGTGCCATTATTGACATGTGGGTCCCCATTGTCATCTATGCACACCACGTCCAACACTTGCCAAAACTTCGTCCCTCGTTTTCTCTGTTTTCGCACACTCGACATTGTGTGGGCATTTTGAAAATAGCATATCTTTTCGACTGTGCATCATATGAAGATGTGCTATGCGTGATTGTTGATCATCATGATGTTAACTGGCTGGTAGTTCCATTTTCGACCATGAATAGAACTTCCAACATGATGTTATCCCTGTTTGAAAAAGTCGTGTTAATATAAATGCTCTGCCTCTAAAAGTTGCAGTTTCTTATCTGAAATTGAACTTGCAGTTTCTTATCTGAAACTGAAACTTGCAGTTTCTTCTCTGAGAATCACATTGGTTGCACTTTTATACTCCCATGAAACTACATTTTTAAGTGCTAAAAATAGATCCTATAATTCATAAAATACTTCATATGCTCAATACTGTAAATCTAAAATTCAAAAGACATTCATATCTGAAAGTACTCTCAAAATGCACAACATAAAACACAATTCACAACCTGCAAATACTGACAACCCTAAGCTCCTCCTGACAATTCACAACCTGCCCGACTATTGGGCTGGGGGGGGTAGTCCCCTTCTATTCGTCGGCAGCAGACAGCCACCCCGTGAGACGATGTGAATGGTGAGGGAGAGGATGGCGGGGAAGCGTCATCAGGCTAACTGCTTTTCTCCTCTTACAGTTGGGTTCGGTCGATGAAGACTCCACCGGCTCGCTCTGGCATGACACCCTCACAAACGGCACCCTATAGATGGTCGATCCTTCATTCTTTGGTGGATGCTCCATCTAGGATTGATACTCCCACCACCGCTCCCTCACGATCGGATTCGGTGAATCTATTTGCTCCATGGCCCAGAGGAGCAGCTCTCTGTACTCCCGCGCGACTCCCTTCGGGAGTATTGCTGCCTTTTCACTCTGTTGCAGATATTTGGCCATGGATGTCACTGTCGCCACTAGTTGGTCCCTGTTGTCAAACCAAGACTATATCTCCAACATCCTAGCTAGCTTCACAGAATCGCCGTCTGCGATCCTCACGTATCGGTTGTACTCCTACATCGATCTACTTCTCCACAACACCTTCACTCGTCGGCGGTGGTTTTTGAATGGAAGAGGAGAGGAGCAGCGCTGGTTTTAGATTAGAACGGGAGAGGAGTGACACTAGTTTTTGGATTAGGACAAGAGAGGAGGGGCGGTGGTATTAAAATGGAAGAGGAGAGGAGCCGCGCTGGATTTAGATTGGAATATGAGAGGAGTGGTGGTGGTTTAAGAGGAGAGGAGAGGCGCTGGTCTTCAAAGTAGTTTTTTGTTTTGCGTATTTTGGGTCAAAGTTTGACCACGTACTGTATTTGACAAGCAAAATGTGAATGCATGTCACAAAAAATTGTATCGTTTGGTTCGTATCTGAATGTACATTCAAATTATATTATTTTTGCAATGTATAACATATATTTTATTAGAGAAAATCATGGTCAATTATGACCCAGAATAAAAGGGAGACTAGTTAATGTGGGGTCGCTTTCTTAATTGAAGGGTAAATTGATTTTGATTTTGATCCAGTCACAGCGCGCTGGCCCTCTCGTCCAATCCTAAATCACTGCCCCACGCTCCTCTCCCTCTTCTTCATTGCAAAACCACCTCCTCTCCTCTCCATCATCTCCATTCCAAAACCACCGTCTCGCCTCTCCCTCTTCTCCATTGAAAAACCACCTCCTCTCCTCTCCATCATCTCCATTCCAAAACCAGCGTCTCGCCTCTCCCTCTTCTCCATTGCAAAACCACCCCTCTCCTCTCCATCATCTCCATTCCAAAACCACCGTCTCGCCTCTCCCTCTTCTCCATTGCAAAACCACCCCTCTCCTCTCAATCATCTCCATTCCAAAACCACCGTCTCGCCTCCCCATCTTCTCTATTGGAAGACCATCGTCTCTCCTCCCATCTTCCAAAGCCAGCACCAGACTACTTAGAAGGACATCTATGGAGAGGATGCAGCAGCGAATCAGGCAGATCACCGGCGGTGACCAGGAAAAGTTAGCCAGGTTGAAGGAGATCCTTACTTGGTTTGACAATGAGTGGGAGATTTTGAGGACGGTGAGGGCCATGTGGCAATGTATGCGAAAGAGCGAGACAGCGGTGATGAGGGCGGTGATGTACTCCTCGGTGGCAGTCACGCCATAGTTCTTCGAGTTTATCAAGTATCTCCTCTGGGCAATGGAGCAGAGAGATTCGCCCGAGGTGAAAGTCAGGCGGAGGTGGTGGGCATACAGGTCGAAGTTCGAGCACCAAGAGGATAATGAATCGATCGAGTATGGTGTGCCATTCGTGAGGGTGCAGAGCTAGCCGGAGCCACAAGAGTATTTGTTCTCCCACCGCAAGAGGAGGCCGGATGGCATGACGTCGCTTCCCCGCCGTTCTCCACGGTTCCCTTGACGCTCGCCTCATTTCAACGGCAGCGGTAGGGTTTAAGGTAAGCTTCACACTAACCTAACCTTCCATCTGCTCAGGCTTATAATCAGTGTGACAGCTAATGAAAATCATGCTTACAATCAGTCTCCGAGTAACACACCAATCGCCCTAAAATAGCTCTGGACCTTTGGGTCAAAGTTGTGACACTGTGTAGAAATAAAGAAAAATAGATTGGTGCTTCTTTCAGAAAAAGAGTACTCCCTAGAAAACTGCCAATATAAGCTACTAGTATTTCGTTAGAGGATTTGTTGCCGAGGAAGATCCGTCCACAGAGAGCGCCACACATCCCACTGGTGGTGGTGGATGCCAATGCGTGCATGGAGCATGGTTGGTGTCGGTAATTTTTTACTTGGCACTCCTTGCACTCTGCATATATGCCGGTTCCATCCATACATTTGTGCAGTTCCACCAAAATGCAGCTGAATAACCCTGTTTGCACAGATAATGAAAAAGTGTGATTACATTATAGTGGAACTAGTTGATGAAACATACAGTAATAAATAGAAGAAAATACTGCGATAGTATCATAGTATGCCATGCTGCGAGGGCGAGATGGGCACTGCGATGCCTCATACTGGAAATCGACCCAAGTTTCCCTGATACACCTTCTGCCAGTGATGAAAATTAGTGTACAACGGTAGTACAAGGAGGGGCCTTGAGACATTCCAATCTCTATTTTTGTGCAGATCAACTAAAATTAAGCACCCCAGTTTGCAGAAATGCTTAAACATTAACAATGGTACTAGTTGATGAAACATATACTACCAAAGAGAAGCACTTTTTTTATCTACATTGGAAATGAAATGATAGAGAGGACACTCGCTCTATTTTAACTGTATTATTACTTCATTTTATCAGTGGCACTAGGGTCGAGCAGGTGGCAAACGAGGTGTACCGTGCTTCGCAAGGATGGAGGCCGGGGGTGGTTAGACTGGGATGCTGAAGCTGGCTCTTTCAGTCCCTATCTTCCTCCCTGATGTTTCTGTGGTAGCATTTGGGTTGTACTCCAAATTTGGCCGAGCTGGTGCTGCGTCCCCCTACCTGCCTAGCTTATTTGGCGAACTTGTCTCCTTCTAATACTCAGTTTGTTCTAGTAGTAGTTGCATAACTGTCTGTTTACACTGAGATGTTGTCAGATAATGGTTCTCTATGGTTGGGTTTCTTTAATGGAATCGGAGGAAACCCCCTCTTTCGATATATAAAAAAATCAGTGGCACTAGCAGTGCCAAAACATTGCCTCAAATTAATAGTGCCACTAGATTAAGGTGCAAAATAATAACATTATTGCTTTATCGTGGCAGTGCCAAAACAGTAGCACAAGAGCAGACTCAACATGCAGGATCTTTGGCAAACGGTTAGACCAAAAAGGAACATACCTCATGATGGGAACCATATCTGCAGTCAACGCCATCGTAGAAGGGATGACACCAGTCACCAACATGGATGATTCAATTCATGGGACCTTTTGGTGCAGTTCACCTGAAATGAAGCAATGTCCCATGAGCTAGCTTCTTCTTCTTCATTTTTTGTAAGAAAAGGGCTCCAACCCCGGTTCCGTTTCCATCAGAAAACGAAACCCACAGAGCTTCTTCTTCATTAGTTGCAATAAAATTGAGCAACATCAAGGTTGGTTGTGAAGCTCCTAGAATGTTCAACTATAATTTGGATATCATTTGTGCAGTTCAACTAAGATCAAGCGTGAAATGTATATCTCTGTTTGCACAAAAAAGGTGGAAAGGAGGGTGACTAACAAGTGATGAAACATACATCAAATGAAAAGAAGCATGTTCCTTATCTGAATGGCAATCCTACAAGGACAGTAGCAATTTCTACAGCAGAAGCATTGCTAGATATTAGGGTGGGCATTAGGATTAACTATGACAACATTAAATATGACATTACTTTAATGGTGACATTGCTTCATTCTACCAGCAACATTACATTAACAGCTGCTACAGAGTTGGTATTTGGGCACGGGAGTGTAGGCGGACAAGGAAAGTTGCATTCCTAATGAAAAGAAGCAACTTATCTTAATGGGAAATTTAGCAGGACATGAAAAAGGTGCCATTGATTCATATTAATGGAGGCATTACATTGAAAATAATATTGGTTTAACGCGTCCTTACTTTTAACAGTGCGACTGCTACATTTTACCAGTGGCATTACATAAGAGTGGCTCGGGGCAACAAACATCAGAACAGGATATCTGGGTTGGTCCCATTTCTGTTCGGTATAGCCACCTTATACTGTGTGAGGCTAGCTGATGTAGGGTGGAACACTATACGGCCGATCTTTCACGAAAGGAGCGGATCCCAACAAAGAACACGAAGAACATGAGGGGAAAACGAGGGAAAACAGAAGAGGATCTCTCAAACCAACAAGATATAGTCACACATATGCTAGATCCAAGAACACATAGAGATCACACGGTCCAAATCCAACAAGAGATGATACATAGGGTAACCGATTCTTCTCTGTGAGGAGGTCTTGATGGGGCCACCCAAGAGGGGGTCTTGAATCCAACGGGGATCTTCTCTGTAGAGGGGCCGCGGTCTCTCTCAAGGAATAGATCCATATGGATGAGCAAAGCTCTATCTCACATATGAGGTAAACCAATGCTAACCTTAACTAGGAGGAGGAGGTCTATTTATGTCTTAGTGCAAATGGGGGCGAAGTGAAGGGGTATATGGGCCTCAGCCCGTAACTGGACACAGCCAGGGGTCGGATGTGACGCCCGGATAGTTAAGCTACAGTAACCCCCTGCTAATTATGCCACGTCATCTCTGTTATTTTAGTTAAACGCATTGATTCGAAACCGATTCTAATTCAATTTCAAAACCAAGGCAAACAACAAAAGTTTTCAAACATTGAAACTGAAATGTTCGGGTCGTGCCAGATAATGCATAGGTGATTATGGTGGTGAAACCAAACTTTTATGAAATGCTTAACTGCACTAAAATGATTTGAATAGTAGCAAACCTAATTATTTAAATGCCTTTATTAATTAATAAATTATCAAAGTAAATTATTTGGGGACTAGACATTTTGTGACAGTGGACTAAACTGAAATACTAAATTAGATGCTAAGTATATATTTTACAGAAACTAAAATAAAAGGTAACTAAAATGAAACAGAGACAAGAAAATAAAAAAGTGAAAAAAGGGGGCACCAACCCCCACCCCCCGATGGGCCTCGGCCCAGCTAGCCGCCGAGCTGGCCAGCCCACCAGTTGCCTCCTTATCCCTCCACTCCTCGCAAACCCTAACCCACCCGCACGGTTTTCCCCACTCCCCCCCCCCCACGATCTGGATCGAGCGCTCAATGCGCTCGTCGCCCCCGACGCCCTGCGCTCGCCCGTCGCCGTCCAACGTCGCCCAAGGTCCCCGCCGGCGCCACCTCCTCACCCTCTTCCTCAACGGCCACCTCGCCGCCGTGCTCCCCGCCGGACTTCCTCCCTGCCGTCGAGGACTCGTCCCCGTCCTCCACCTCGACACCCGCTGCCATTCTTCCTACAACCGCCGGTAAGGCGTTGCGCCTCCCCTTTTTTTCCCTGAGCCTCCACCACCGCGTCAGCCTTGCGTTATTCGCGCCCGCGCCGTACACCCGTAGGCTGTCCACAGCGCACCCAGGCGCCGCGCCTGCCGCGACCCTCTGCTTGCCACACCGCTCGAAGTCGTGCCTCGCCCTCCCCCCATCTTTGTCGCACTTGTCGTTCCCGCTTTGCTCCGTCTACGGCCGCCACCGCCATCCGCCCGCCCGCTCGTGACCCGACCTTCCTATGCTGCCCGCACCCCCTCGGCCGGCCTACGCGCTGCGCCGTTTGCTTCACCTCGCACCGCGCCGCAGCCGTGTGCGCATCCCCTGCCCTCTGCCCCTGCTCTGCTGTGGCTTGCTGCCGTCGCGCGCACCGCTTCGGCATCGCCCAACGCTCCTCCTGGCCCTCTCGCTGGCGCGGCTCCGCCGCACCGGCCCTGCCGGCAACTACTCGCCCTGAGGCCGCCACCGGCCGCGGGCATGGCCTCGCTGTCCCTGCGGGCGAGCGCCCTCTCGGCCTCCGCTCCGCCCTGCCCCATTAGCCCAAACACCCGCTGCACCAACGCCCGTTAACCCACGGTGGCCTCTGGGCCACTGACTCCTAGGGCCCAGTCCTAGAATGTTAAAAAAAGAAGAATAAAAAGAAATATAATATAATATAATATAAATACTAATTAATTAGTTAGTTAATTAATCTGTTTAATTAACTATTTTTGTTTAGCTAAGCTAATGGAAATTAGTTAACCTAATCATTTAGTTAAAGATAATTAACACTGTTTAAATTGCTATGAGTTCATGATGAATGGGAACCACGCGTCAGTTGACTGGTCAACAGTCAATGTTGACCGCTGACGTCATGCTGATGCAGTAAACCTATTTTTGATTTAAATTAAACATGTTAAATTATTAAATCCTTTCTAAATTAATATAAAATAAACCGTAGGTCGGATGAAAATACTTTGTACATGAAAGTTGCTCAGGACGATGAGATAAATCCGGATATGCAACCCGTTCGTCCGCCACACCTCCCTAACCTATCGAACTTGCAACTTCCCCCTCCGGTTCATTTGTTCGAAAACGCGAAACACCGAGGATACTTTTCCAGATATTTTCCCCCTTCACCGGTATCACGTCCTACTGCGTTAGGTCACCTCTAGCACCGCATATTGCCATGTTACGCTTTGTGATGCTTTGATTGCTCTGTTATTTATTGTGTTCCCCCTCCGTTACTTCTTTCCGGTAGACGCCGAGGCTGCCGGTGACCCCCAGTTCGACTACGGTGTTGACGACCCGTCCTTCTTGCCAGAGCAACCAGGCAAGCCCCCCCCGTTGATCACCAGATATCGCCTATTCCTTCTCTCTACTGCTTGCATTAGAGTAGTGTAGCATGTTACTGCTTTGGTTAATCCTATTCTGCTGCATAGCCTGTCATTGTTGCTAAAGTTGTTACCCTTACCTGCAATCCTAAATGCTTAGTATAGGATGCTAGTATTCCATCAGTGGCCCTACACTCTAGTCCGTCTGCCATGCTATACTACTGGGCCGTGATCACTTCGGGAGGTGATCACGGGCATATGCTATATACTTTATACTATTACATTACCTATGATAATGTTCGGAGATGAGGGCTGAAGGGGCAGGTGGCTCCAGCCCGGTAGAGGTGGGCCTGGGTTCCCGATGGCCCCCGACTGTTACTTTGTGGCGGAGTGACAAGGCAGGTTGTGACCACCTAGGAGAGAGGTGGGCCTGGCCCTGGTCGGCGTTCGCGTATACTTCAATTAATACGCTTAACGAGATCTTGGTATTTGATCTGAGTCTGGCCACTGGCCTATACGCACTAACCAACTACTCGGAAACAATTATGCGCACTCGACGTCGTGGTATCAGCTGAAGCCTTCGTGACGCCAGCGACTGAGCGGCGCGCGCCGGATTGGAACGTAAGCCTGCTCTTGTATTAAGGGGGCTAGTTCTGCTTCCGGCCGCCCTCGCAACGTGCAAGTGTGCAATGGGCGATGGGCCCAGACCCCTGCGCCATAGGATTTAGACCAGCGTGCTGACCTCTCTGTTGTGCCTAGGTAGGGCTGCGACGTGTTGATCTTCCGAGGCTGGGCATGACCTAGGAAAGTGTGTCCGGCCAAATGGGATCGAGCGTGTTAGGTTATGTGGTGCACCCCTGCAGGGAAGTTTATCTATTCGAATAGCCGTGTCCCTCGGTAAAAGGACGACCCGGAGTTGTACCTTGACCTTATGACAACTAGAACCGGATACTTAATAAAACACATCCTTCCAAGTGCCAGATACAACCCGGTGATCGCTCTCTCACAGGTCGACGAGGAGAGGATCACCGGGTAGGATGATGCTATGCGATGCTACTTGGTGATCTTACCATCTACTCTCTTCTACATGCTGCAAGATGGAGGCTGCCAGAAGCGTAGTCTTCGACAGGACTATCTATCCCCCCTTTTATTCTGGCATTCTGCAGTTCAGTCCACCGATATTGCCTCTTTACACATATACCCATGCATATGTAGTGTAGATCCTTGCTTACGAGTACTTTGGATGAGTACTCACGGTTGCTTTGCTCCCCCCTTTTCCCTTTTCCTTTCTTCCTGGTTGTCGCAACCAGATGCTGGAGCCTAGGAGCCAGACGCCACCGTCGACAATGACTCCTACTACACCGGAGGTGCCTACTACTACGTGCAGGCCGCTGACAACAGCCAGGAGTAGTTTAGGAGGAACCCAGGCAAGAGGCATGCGCCTCTTTCGATGTGTATCCCAGTTTGTGCTAGCCTTCTTAAGGCAAACTTGTTTAACTTATGTCTGTACTCAGATATTGTTGCTTCCGCTGACTCGTCTATGATCGAGCACTTGTATTCGAGCCCTCGAGGCTCCTGGCTTGTATTATGATGTTTGTATGACTTATTTATGTTTTTAGAGTTGTGTTGTGATATCTTCCCATGAGTCCTTGATCTTGATCGTACATGTTTGCGTGCATGATTAGTGTACAATTGAACCGGGGGCGTCACAAGTTGGTATCAGAGCCGACTGCCTATAGGAATTCCCCTTTCACACTCCTTGGCCGAAGTCGAGTCTAGACATTGCAAAACTTTTACTAACATGGCTGTGTGGCTTACGGGCCCATGTCGCCATTGGGTGGTATTAGGATATTTTATTCCTCGCCTATACTCTGGGACTCTGATCTCTCTTCTATTCGGATTAAATGATTTTGCTAACTCTAAAACTAGGATCTCGTTACTACTTCCTTCCGGAGAGCCCCTTCATTCCAGATGATGGCCTGATTCATTAGAAGACCCCGATGATACTCTCTGATATTATCCCGAGAACTTGTGGTCATTGCGTTTGCAATTCCCCTTCCACCGTCAACCCTTATGGATAACTTCTTATACTGCCATTCATACATTGGTTCCCAGTTGCTCTTGTTAGTACAAGATGCCCCGTATTACTCTCCGTTGTCTCGAGAATCCTTGTGCCTAATGCCTTGCGGTACCTTGCCACCTGAATACCCCTATGGATAATTTATTGCACTTATCGAGTATCTGCTCATCCCCAGTTGATTCATGTATTTCACAAAATTCTTTGAACTACCATTCGATCTTCCAAAAATCCTCGATAGTCTATTGCTCTTGAAATTCTTGCTTGCTTGCATTATGATTAATCCCACAAGTCTCGTAATCTTATTGGCATTCCTTGTCTTTCTCATTTTAAGTTCGTTGATTCAATATGTTGAAGATACTCGCATTCCTCAATCGAATCCTAGAATTCATCCTTCCGACTTAGGTGTCATTTTGAACAGGAGCTGGTTCTCAACCAATCAAATTGTCGTCGTTTGTATCTATGCTTACTCAAGTTATCCATCCTTAATCAGAGCGTTTGCTTCTGATCCCTTGATTTGAAAATCATAATTCCTTTGTTATTTAAATGTTGAATTATTCAGATGTTCTATAAACCGATGCCTTTTGCATTCTTTTTTCCTTCTGATTGAGTACCGATACTCACATCAGATTCCTGGTGGTCCGCGAGGTCAATTGCTTGGTTATTATCCGACAGTGTCCTTCATATGCAATAACCTTGAGAGTTTCTCCCCTGATACATAATGCCTTTGGTAAATTGTGTCTTCTGCCTTTGGCAAGTTATATCCTATGCTTTTGTCAACCATATGCTCTGCTTCGAGCATGTGTTAATTGATCCTAAAGTTCATGGTATATGTTGTAAGATGCCCCGATGGGTTGAACCTATCCTTTTTCTAATCCGTGTGAACCCGGAAACTACTACGGGTCATACTCTACTGTTGTTATGTCAGATAAAACTTCAACACTACAACTTCGTCGAAGGCGAGAAGTGAATGAAAGGATATGCATTAGAGAAGTGGGAGTCGACCTTGAACTTTGTGTTCATGCCCATGGACATGATGTAGATCCTATCATGGAAACTTCTTGTAATAATAACTATTTCCTTGATAAATATCATCTGGTATCTGTGAATAGATCCTTTGCAACCGTCGTTCCGACCATGATTTTTCTCCTTTGTCTCTATTTCCCGGACAAGTTAAAGTACTTGCCTTCTGCAGATCAATACGCCTTCCCAACCTCTATTTTGTTCTACCTTCGAGTATTACCCCCCGGTATCTCGAGGATATCAACCCATTAAAGTTCATCTTATGAATTTCTGATGAAGTAGTACCTTTCCCCGTCATAGTCACTCCATAGGTTCTGGGTTGTCGTCAACCGAGAACACCGATTTGTGAATTGAAACAACACTGAGATTCAGTACTCTCAGTACTTTGTTGTTGAGAAGTTTAATACTCCATCACATCACTCCTAGCCTAATCGACTACATCATTATCGTGCTAATTTAACTATGCTACATGGTCCTTAATCCTGGAGCACAACTTCCGATGATGAGCTAAGCTTACGTCAATTTCCTCGTCTTATCATTCCACCTCGAACAACAAGCTTGATTCCGAGTTGGTGTCGTATTTGTGGTTCAAATAATATTTTGCTGCATCAGTCCTTTTACTTGATGTAGTGGATGTTCGATTACTTCTTCCTGGAGCCTCTCGACAAAATTTGTCGTGATCATTATCAACATTTTGACTCCTTCCAGGTTTCCAATTGAATTCATGATGAGAAATATCATCGTTGCCCTCGATGAATTTTATTATAATCGACCACTTTATTGCCTTCCCACCAACACAAGCTTGTTCGTGTTTGGTGTTATACCTTCAGTTCCTTGCTATCCAGCAATTGGTTTTCTTTACCTTGGAACATTACCATCTCTTATGTCATCAATGTTGTGAGAATTTCACCACCTCTTAAGAATTCGTGATATAGTGATGCTTCTCGCCATCACCATTCTTTTCTTGGTCCCCGTGTTGAGTGAACTCTGTTGTGCAAATTTAATATCTCTAGCAACCCTATTGCTTCAGAGTTATTGGACAATATTTCCAATTTGGTGAGTTGGTTGCCCAATCGCCATTCCGACGTCAGTCATGCTACCTAAGCCCATATTTCGGGTGCACCTTTCAACCAATGTTTAAATTGGGTATGTTTTCCTCGATCATATCTCCTTATATCATTTGATTTGAAAAAATGTTATCTCTTTGTTCACATGATTGTGGAAATCCATCTTTCAAAAATCTCGATGGATTGACATCTAGTTCATCAGCCACCCTCTCATCCTATCCTTGGTTTAATGATGAACTCTTGTTTCGGAACTCGCTTCCATAGATCATTTCCGAGAATCTCACAATGTCATCTCGTCAATGTGTGTTACACCTTTTCTTATCAGGCACCCTAAGCCTAAGGTACCCTAACACCGACTAGATCTGAATCTCGGTCAGATATGACGGTTGGAATATATTTCCAAGGGTAATAACAATGTTCTATTATTACCCGGTAAGGTGATGTCATGCCCAACACCCCTGGCCGGAGGACCTACTATTATAGCTTCCTTTTTAGCAAGGTTATCCATTCTTCCATGAGGAAATTGTAAGACTTATTCTATAAGTTGTTCCTGATGGATCCTTTTTGTTTCCAAAGTCTGATCTTCACATGTTGACCATGTCAATGCTATCTTGAAGCATGTATGTGATACTCCGATTTTCAATAAGAACATCTAAAGCACAATGCTAAATTTTCATTACCAATTATTCAAACACCATTGTATGGGTAATGTCATGAAATTTCTCTCCCCTTACATAAAGGGTTTTCTACATTATGTCTTGTCACAGATATCATGCTCTGCTTGTCCTTGGGAAGGATATACCCTTGAAATATGTGTTTAAACACATTTTTTCTTTCCATTGTTCGGTTTAATCTGATATCATTTTCCTTTCAATTGTTTGGTTTAACCCTTTCTTGTGATCTATATGATCCAAGCAGAAATATTCTCCTGCTTATGTAAACACCTCGGTGTACATTTCTGTCAGCAAGACCCTGTTACTATTGTTGATGACATTCTGTTAACCATCGATGGGCGAGAACTTTGCCTATTGCTCCGCCTCATTCAACGAGCAAGAAAATGGTTCTCTTCATCCCTCGCCCTTGGTACCGACGTTGTTGCCGACATAACTGGCAGGCTACCCTCTAACATGTCTTGCTATCATGACCGTGCAAGATGTCACCGTTCCTCCTACTTTTAATCCACATGGTAGGCCCATAACCCACAGTTCCATAGGATCGAAACCTGACTCTCATGTACATCCCCTTGCTCCAAAGTTATTCCTCGCGCATGGTCTCGTATGTAATTCACGAGCCACCTTCCGAGAGATCATCAATTCTAGTATCAGACATAATACTTATTCCCATTGCTTTGAACCCCTTTCACGATCTGTTTCAGGCATCAAACGATTGCCTGCCCACTCGAAACTTCCTATGACACCTCCTTACTTTGCTCTCGATATTTCTTAAGTTCCAATTCGAGAGTTACTTCCGCCACCTTCTTTGATGTATCGACCAGATAGTCGACCTCGCAGAGGTCAGCTCTCCCGGAATGCCCACTCCTTGTCCTTCGTACGTACGATGGAGTTCTCAAGAAAGGAGGACAACTTCATCATGATGACCTGGAGCAGAGGAATGAAGGCATCAATGTATTGTATCGACCTCTTCGAGAAGAGCAACCAAAGACGAGAAGATCCGTTAGAATTTCGTAATCATAACTTTCCCCCTTACACCCCTCTTAAATCTCGGGACGAGATTTCTTGTAGTGGAGGAGAATTGTGACGCCTGGATAGTTAAGCTACAGTAAACCTCTGCTAATTATGCCACATCACCTCAGTTATTTTAGATAAACGCGTTGATTCGAAACCGATTCTAATTCAATTTCAAAACCAAGGCAAACAACAAAAGTTTTCAAACATTGAAACTGAAATGTTCGGGTCGTGCCAGATAATGCATAGGTGATTATGGTGGTGAAACCAAACTTTTATGAAATGCTTGACTGCACTAAAATGATTTGAATAGTAGCAAACCTAATTATTTAAATGCCTTTACTAATTAATAAATTATCAAACTAAATTATTTGGGGACTAGACATTTTGTGACAGTGGACTAAACTGAAATACTAAATTAGATGCTAAGTATATATTTTAAAGAAACTAAAATAAAACAGAGACAAGAAAATAAAAAAGTGAAAATAAAACAAAACAAACAAAAAAGGGGGCCCCTGCCCCAACCCCCCGATGGGCCTCGGCCCAACTAGCCGCTGAGCTGGCTGGCCCACCCATTGCCTCCTTATCCCTCCACTCCTCGCAAACCTTAACCCACCCGCACGTTTTCCCCCACTCCCCCACGATCTGGATCAAGCGCTCAACGCGCTCGTCGCCCCCGACGCCCTGCGCTAGCCCATCGTCGTCCAATGTCGCCCAAGGTCCCCGCCAGCACCACCTCCTCACCCTCTTCCTCAACGGCCACCTCGTCGTCGCGCTCCCCGCCGGACTTTCTCCCCGCCGTCGACGCCTCGTCCCCGTCCTCCACCTCGACACCCGCTGCCATTCTCCCTACAACCGCCGGTGAGGCGTTGCGCCTCCCCTTTTTTTTCCCTGAGCCTCCACCACCGCGTCAGCCTTGCGTTGTTCGCGACTGCCGCGGCCCTCTACTCGCCATGCCGCTCGGAGCCGCGCCTTACCCTCCGCCATCTTTGTCGCGCTCCAGTGCCCGCTCGTGGCCACCGCCGCCGCTCGCCGTTCCCTCTTTGCTCCGCCTACGGCCGCCACCGCCATCCGCCCGTTCGCTCGTGACCCGACCTTCCTATGCTGCCCGCACCCCGTCGGCTGTGCCTACGCGCTGCGCCATCCGCTCCACCTCGCACCGTGCCGCAACCGCGTGCGCATCTCCTGCCCTCCGCCCCTGCTCTGCTGTGGCTTGCTGCCGTCGCGCGCACCGCTACGGCGTCGCCCAACTTTCCTCCTGGCCCTCTCGCTGGCGCGGCTCCGCCGCACCGGCCCTACCGGGGATCGCCCGCCCTGAGGCCACCACCGGCCGCGGGCATGGCCTCGCCGTCCCTGCGGGCGAGCGCCCTCTCGGCCTCCGCTCCGCCCTGCCCCATTAGCCCAATCACTCGCTGCACCCACGCCCATTAACCCACGGTGGCCTCTGGGCCACTGACTCCTAGGGCCCAGTCCTAGAATGTTAAAAAAAGAAGAATAAAAACAAATATAATATAATATAAATACTAATTAATTAATTAGTTAGTTAATTAATTTGTTTTATTCTGTTTAACTAAGCTAATGGAAATTAGTTAACCTAATCATTTAGTTAAAGATAATTAACACTGTTAAAATCTTGGGTGGCCCCTCTACGGAGAAGATCCCCTTGGATTCAAGACCCCCTCTTGGGTGGCCCCATCAAGACCTCCTTACGGAGAAGAACCGGTTACCTTTGTATTGTCCTTTATTGGATTTGGATCTTGTATCTTACCTTTGTGTTCATCGATCTAGCGCATGTGTGATCTATTCTTGTTGGTTGAGTGATTTCTCTCGTGTTTCCCTCGTGTTCCCCTCGTGTTTCCCCTCGTGTTCATCATGTTCTTAATAGGGATCCGCTCCTTTCGTGAAAGATCGGCCATCTAGGGTTCCACCCTACATCATCTTGGTATCATGAGCCACGTTGATTACGATTTCGGAGCCTCCCCTCTTCGTTTTCTAGCTTGATTTTGTTGTTTTTCGTCCTAATCCAAAAATCCCCACAAAAATAGCCCAAAAAATTTTCTTGTGATTTGTGAGTTTTTATGATGTTTTGTTGGTTTTGATCCGTGAGTTTGTTGTGTTGCAAGTAGATCTAGCCTTCTCCCACCATCTCCACCTCGCAACCCCTCCAAAATCCATGAAATCCTTGAATTTGTGGCCGTTTTTGAGTTCATCCCGAGCCATCCCCGAGCGAGATTGACCCGCCCGGATCATCCGGTTGTTGACCCGGATCATCCGGATCCGCCCGGATCATCCGGCTCCTGGCCCGGATCATCCGGCTTCACCTGACCAAACTGCGTTTCCTGCAGTTTTTTATCACCGCCGCCTACGCCTCCGCATACCCCCACTTCGACCACCACCACCTAACTTCCGCAAACCCCTTCGCAAACCCTTCCAATACCCCAAACCATACCACCATTTGACCGCTACCTACTCCGACACTTTTTGTCGCACTTGGTTTCGAGAATTTGAGTTGTGGCTCACCGTTTCCTCTCGTGTTTCAGCTACCTAGGGACGGTTCGACATCAACATCACCACCGCTCATCTTCGCCAAGGACTACTACGAACGACTACACCCTTGTGGTATCAACTTCACATTGGTATCATCTTGGTATCGTGATCTCCTCATACTCTCTTGCATTTGCATTGATAACCCCATAGCCTTACTTTTGCGTAGCTTACCCATCGAGACTAGCCTTTGAGTACTGCCGGCAACGTGACTTGTGCACATTAGTGATCATACTTCACATAGCATACATACTATCATCGTGTTGCATATCTTGGAATCATCTCGTGTCTCACAAAGTTGTCATTGCATACACAATTGCTATCTTGGTTCGTGAAGCATTGCATGAAAAAAGAGCTCAAACAAAAAAGAGCCAAACAAGCTTTTAAGCAAAAGGGAAAGATAAGCAACGAGCTTATAAGCAAGAATGTAGTGACCCGACCTTAGATGGTCAAGTCTCTGTGCTTCAGTGTCATCCCTGGATCGGTAATGCTGACATACACAGTGCTCGAAGGATTTATAACAGAGTAGCAATCACACACTTATTACATCAAATGTCTCAAGAGAGAACTTATTACAATACTATGGCTTAAGGCCATCTAATATGATAACAGCGGAAGGCTTAGAAGATAAAGTGAGTCCATCAACTCCAATGGCATAGCTGAGCTGCACGACAATGACCTAACGAACCTTACTCCTCGTCTGAAATGTCTGCAACATAATACGTTGCAGCCCGAAACGGGTCAGCACATGGAATATGCTGGCAATATAACACAGTAGAGCAATGACAGAATAATGCTATCACTACATGCATATATGGTTGGTGGGAAAGCTCTATGGTTACAGTTTTGCGAAAAGCCAATTTTTTCCTACAACAAAGGAATAGATTTCTATTTAACTATCATGGTGGTTGAAACAACATTGAGAAGGTTCCTCCAACTCAATCCCAATTAAAGTGATTAACAACCCAACAATATTAATTAAACATGATGAGATACATGTGATAACCCAAGTACTAGATACTCAACAATTGTCCATAACCGGGGACACGGCTAACCATGATTAGTTTGTACACTCTGCAGAGGTTTGCGCACTTTTCCCCACAAGACTCGATCGCCTCCGTTGGATTTCTCGCACTACATGATGTTTGATAAACGGATGACCGGGACACAGTCTTTCAGAAACATTAACTCTCTACTCCGGACAGACCATACCAAACCTACATCCCACTACCTGTTGATCTGCCTCTTCAAGAGCTTCACGTAACCTACTCAACTATGCTAGAGCCCATAATAGCTTGTGGCTGCACACGGAAGTTTCTAGCATGAACCATCTCACTTCCCTTTGAGCCTGGGTGGTGGTCCATAGGAAAATCACACGGAACCCCGGGATTTCCAAAAAAATACATGCAACACTGGGTTCCCCAGGTGCCTCAATCCACCCAGTTGTTTGATTAAGTTGCCACCTTAAGTTGAACCATTAATTAACAACTCACATCTGTCATGGATTTCACTCAAACCCAAACCACGTCTACGAGCATAGCATGGCATAGTAATATAAGCAAGCATAGAAGTAACTCCCATGGGTTTGAATATAACAGGGCAATAGGCTCTACCTCATCAACTACTTCCCAACCCACAAGTTAATGACATCCTAATCATGCAATGTTTGAGGATTGGAACTAATGCATAAAAAGTGGGTATGAAAAGAGTATGGTCAATGTGTTACTTGCCTTGCTGACGATCTGCGAATCCTAGAGACTCGTAGTAACATGCTTCGCACTCCGGGAATTCTATCGCAAGCAAAAAATAGCATAAATAAGTAACAAGCAATGATGCACAAGCAAAACTCAAATAAGAGAAGTTGACCAGAAATTTCAACTTAAGAACTCCGGTTTGCAAAAAGAATCAAATCAAATGGAGCAACGAAACTCAAACGGCGAAAGAAAGAAGCTTTGTTTACTAATTTGGAACTAGGTCAAATTTTACAGTAGCAAAAACTTGTTTGAGTTGGATAAACGGAAAGAGGGTTTCAAGACGAAACTCCAGGCACTTGAATTGCCTGATTCCGATAAACGAGCGAAAAGATAAACAGAAACAAAGATCGGATCAGAAATCGCGATCAGAAAAATCGCGGAATAAATCCGAGAAAAAGAAAAGCGACGAACAGATTAACGAACAGACGTTCGTTATCTGGATCTAAACGAAGAACGTGTTCGTTAAAATGAACGAACGAGCGAACACTCACTAAATAAATAAACCGGAAAAAACCGATCTATTTAAAAGACGAAAACTAGGGTTTTTTAAAATAACCGAACGGTTTTCGTTAGAAAGCCGGGGCGACGGGGTGGCTACCTCGGCTCGGCTCCGGCGGGGCTTTGGCGGGACTCCGGCGCGGCGGCGGGGCCGCGGGGCTGCGGCGGGAGGCGGCGGCGGCTCCGGGCGACGGCGCGGGCGGCGGCAAGCGACGGCGCGGGTGGCTGCGGGCTGCGGCGCGGGCGACGGCAGGCGGCGGGGCGGGCGACTGCGGCGGCGGCGACTTGGGGCTCTAGGGGGGCTCCCGCGGGGTTTATAAAGGTGGGGGGCAACTTGGGGAAGGGGGCGGCCCCGGGAGGCGTGTCCTCCCTGGACTCGGCGGCGGCGGGACTCCGGTCCCGATCCGGCTTGCGGAGGCGGTGGCGCGGGCGGGCCGGCCTGGCTCGGCTGGGCTTCGGCCCAGTCGGGCGCGCGGTTTTTTTTTTAAATTTCACGCAGAAAAACTAAACGAACTCCAAAAATCCCGAAATAAATTTTCCCCGACTTCTAAAATCAAGCGGCACAAGATGGACATTTATGTGGGGCCTAAATGCAATTTTGAAAAATGCACATTTTTCCTAAATTCAAATAAAATAGCGAAAAACTCCGAAATAAAATCTTATTTGATTTTATTATTAAATCTTCAATATTTCCTTATTTTGGGAAAGTCATTTTATTCCCTCTCTGATATTTCTATAATTGAAATAATTAAAGATAAAATAATCAAAACCAAATGATTTTCTCTAAGCTATATTTTTCTTCAAGATTCCTCAATTGTGTGGATTTCTGATCTGTACAACTCTAGAACCTATGACAAAAACGCTTAGTGAAATTCTTCAAGACTCTTCTGGTCGAATTCCTCAAACTTGTTCTTTTTTACGAAACCTTCTGAGAACGCATATGACCTCTCCAAATTCCTCGCAACTATAGTCTGATCACAGGTACTCATGTCCGCTACTGAATCACTAGGTTCTCATAAACTTAACTCATTTGTAGCGTTCCTCGAAGAAAAATTGCATACATCTTCAGAGAATTCCATCGCTCAAATTCCTCATCTGAAGAAAATGGCTGATGGAGAGAACCCATGGAAAGGAGGAAAGAGGCCTGAGGTCAACACTGCCTTTGAAATCCCTAAGGACATCTATGCTGGGTAATGCACACCCCCCGAGGAGATAAAAATCAGCGCAAAGTGCGCATTCAAAAGACTGAGAGGAGATGGACAAGAGAGTGGAGGGAGTACAGATATGTTACTCCAAAATACATGAAGAAATTCGCTATTCCCCCTCCATGCTCAAGACCTCCATTGGCACCTGGCCAATAGTAGATCCCACCAGCCTCAAGCGCGGTGAAGATTATCCTAAAGAATGGGCCAAGCGCCAGGCCAAGTTGGCCAAACAGGCAAAAGATGCAGTGAGGAAATTCAATTAGGACTCTGCTGTTACTGCTGCCTCTGCTGAGGCCTCTGATGTCAAGCCTAAGAAGGCCATGTCAAAGAAGCCTGCTCACAAGCCAAGTGCTTCTTCTTCAATGCCCTCACGACCAAGTTCCTCAGCAATGCCCTCACAGCCAGATTCCTCAAAGCCCTCACGGCCAACTCCTCAAGCTGCTCCTACTCCTCCAAAGTCCTCAGCTCATCCGCTCAAGTCCTCACCTGCTCCGACCAAATCCTCAGCACATATGCATATTGCCACGTGCCAAAGGACGACAGGCATCTCTATTGCCTCAGGAGCTTCTGCTAGTTCCTCAGCTGCACCAAATTCTTCAACGGGACCATCTCTGCTGAAGACAAAGGCCACTGTTGGACGAGGTTCTCGCCCAAGTCCTCACAAGAAGCAGGTCGCCTTCCAAGTGCCGTCTGATGAAGACGAAGCTAATGATGATGAACTTGCAGAAATCATCAGAGATAGGCAGGTCAAGGCCGCTAGAGCCAATGGCACAAATGTGACTCTGCTTTTGGATCCAAAGTTGATCCTCGACTACATTAATCTCTGGCACAAGGATCCCAACACTCCTATGCCTGATTTCAAGCTGACTCCTGGCCAAAGTCATATGCTGACTGCCTTCATCCAAGATGAAAAATGGAAATATGAGAAGGCCAGGCAGCTCAAGAAAGCACAATACAGGAAGGAGCATTTCCTGAAGAAAAACGTTGTCTCTATGACAACTGAAGAACTTGTCACTATTCAATCTGAGATCAAGAAACTCAGTGATGAATTTGACGCATACCGTGCTGACTGGCTTGGAGCCAAAGTCAGGTTTGTGAAATTGTCTGAAAAGTTCACCTCCAATGTTGCAGCTCCAATGCAACAAGAATATCCTCAGGCTGAAGCATTTTCTTAGCCTACTGAAGAAAATGCCAGCACCGCTGATGACAATCAGGCTGCTGAAGAAAATGTGAGTTCCAGGGCTGATGACTGCATTCCAGCTGCTGAAGATAGTATAAGGGCAACCACTAGTGTTGCGGATGAAGAACAAGCCAGGCCATCTGAAGGTTCAGTTGATGTGCCTGAAGAAACTGAAATTGCCAGGGCATCCACTAGTGGTGCGCCTGAAGAAAATAAAGAAGTCAGGGCAACTGCATCAGTTGTGCCTGAAGAAATTAAACCAAATTCCTCTGCTCCTCCTGCGCCTACCCCAACTCCGATCCTTCCATCTGCATCAGACGTGAAGAAGACCAAGGCTGCAGAGCATGCAGCCGTGAGGAAAAGGAAAGCATCATCTTCATTAGATTCTTCAGCTCCGAAGAAGATGAAGAAATTGACCAGCTCGTTTGCAAACCCCATTGATGTTGTTCCTATCTCAACCATGCCATCAAAGGACCTTGTTCCTTATGATGAAGAATACGTGATTCCTAGCTTCGTCAGAGCAGTTGGATGAACAAATTGAAGTGGATGCAATCCCTTCAACTCCAGTTGTTTCCTCGCCTATGCCACAGTTTACTGCTGAAGAGGCCGGCGTCGAATAAATGGAAGATGAGGATGTGGACATTGGCTGTACTACACCTATGCTAAATGATGACTTTTGGGAAAGCCAGCACCCCAACTCTCCACTTTTCACACCATTGCAACAAATTCCTCAGTGCCCAGTTACTACAGTACAAATGGGCTCTGATGAACCACATGCCACACCGTCTGTCCATGAAGAAATTCCAGCCACTAGTGCTGAAGAAAATGAAAATGAAAATGAAGCATTGAAGACCCAAGCTGTCACTGAAGAAGAAGCTGAAATTCCTTAGCCTATGCAACCTGAGATTGCAATTCTTGAGGTGATCATGCAATTGACTGACACTCCTCAGCCCAAGCCAAAGGATCCATTCTCAAAGAACAAAAATTCAAGGCTGATGATTTCTTCGGCGAGCATGTGTTCTTCATAGACTAAAATCCCTATGATTATGCTCGTCTTAGAAGGAAGCACTTTTGGACCGCCAGCCAGGCCAACTTCTGTTCCTCTGTGCTCTTCAACAAGGACAAAGTCTTCGACCATGAGCATATTCCTTATGTGGACATTGAATCACTGCCATGCTTCACTCCTGTCCTCAGTGTGCTTCATGATACATGCCTCCTCAACTTTTGCACAGATATAGTTGATTGGAATGAAGAACTCATTCTTCAATTCAACGCAACATTGCACATCACAGGAGATGCTGACGATGTGAACTCCTGGGTTTTGGACTGGATGACCGAAAACACTCACTACAAAGCACCGGCCTCTGAATTACTTCACGCCTTTCCCATAAGTCCTCCACCTGAAGGAGCCCGTTGCCTGTACCAAGAACCTGAGCTCACTGCTCATTATATGCAAGTTCTTATGAAGCCTCTGAAACCTGGTCAAGCCTCAAGGACCAAATTCCTCGTGAAGGAATTGCAGTATGTACCAAGGACAGTCTATCGTATTCTGACGAAGACTATGAGTCCAATCAAAGGCCACGACTCCTCTGATGAGGAAATTGTTGGCATCATGAAGAATCTGGTATTCAACATCATTCATGGCATACCCGTCAACTATCATTATTTCTTAATGAGGACTCTGGCAAATGTTGCACTTTCTCCGTTTGAGCTGAAGCCTTATGCACCTTAGATTATGAGAGTCCTCACGACAAGGTCTTCACTCAACTACAAGGCTGATTTTCAGAATCACCTCAGCTACTTGCCCCCGATTGAAGTCCTCAAGCGGACCTATTCATCAGCTGATGAAAAGGGCAAGGCACCTGCCGTGGATTTGTCACGGCAGATGTCCTAGTGTAAGGACTTAGTCATGAGGCCAACGCATCTATGTGGTAGCTTGAGAGGGGTTGATGGGAATCGAGAGACGCAACACAAGACAAGGATTTAGACAGCTTCGGGCCCGGGAAACATCATCCGGTAATAACCCTACATGTTGTTTCTGGCTAGGTCTCATTATCATCATGAGAGAGTCGCCGGTAAACCGGCTCTTTGTGTCTAGCCCTAGGGATTGTTTCTTCTTGCTTCTTCCTCTTTGGGGAGCCCTGCCCCTCCTTATATAAGTTGAAGGGGCGGGTTACATGACTAGTCCTAGTAGTATTAGGATTACTCTATTACAATTGGAATCCTAGTCTTGCTTCCTTTGTAGGAGAATAGTCCTTACGCTTTCCTCATAAATCGACCCACCATTTAAACGTGAACCTGCCTTCTGGGCCTTGGGCCTCGTCATCCATCTGACCCACCCGGTGGGTTACCCGTGAATCGCCAAGCTCCGGGCGGGTTACCAGTGAGTCGTCCAGTCCGGCCGGTTTATACTTCCGCCCAGTTTACGCCGCGGGGTATATCCCCGACATTAGCCCCCAGTTTATTTTGGATTCATCCATGTTAAACTGATCTCCAACATAAACACAAGAACAAATTTGTCGGGTTGTGCTCCGGTTTAAATATTCTTATAAACCGGCACTTGATCATCCTGAAGTCCTTGTCATTTCTTCCTTCCGAAAAATCTGAGTCAATAGACCAGATTCATAATCAATTTTCTTGCAGAAGCTATTTTGTAAATAAATAATCCATTTGAATTGGCCTTCAATGCTCTGATTTGACAGAAAATATTGGTCTTTAAATATTCAACTGATATCCGCCGGTTTGAAAATGTAGAACTTGCTGGTTTATCATTGCCAAAATTGTCGGGTTATAAAAAACTGATAATTCTGGGTCATGATTGTTGCCAACACTGGTTCATGATTGTTGCCAAGGCCAGTTCTTGATTATTGCCAACGCTGGTTCATGATTTTTGCCAACGCCGGATCACACAATTGATCTCCCTGTTTTTACTCAAAACCGAGAATTTGAAGATGTTTCTCTATTATATTCATATTACCTGTAGCCCCCAAGTCTTAAGAGGAGAACATAGTTATAGCTTAAGACTTGCTTCAATATGAATGTTGCAACCTTGAAGAAAATCCAGATTGTTCATCTCAGTCATTAGTCACAACTGAATATTCCATATTATGTAGCCCCCAAGTGCCGGGTTGTCATGCTTGCAGCAACCTGGGACTTGTCATTGTCGGATGCTCAAAAAACTTCAACCAGTGTAGCCCCCAAGGGCCGGGTCATTATGCAATAATGAGCAGGGACTTTGTAGATATGATCATGTAGATTTGAATAGTGATGCGTAGCCCCCAAGGGCCGGCTCATTATGATGTGATGAGTCGGGTCTTCAATAAGGCCAATAAAAATGACTTTGCATTAGCCCCCAAGTGTCATGGTGCATTCTTGCAGCGACATGGGACTTGCATATTTGATATAATCTCAACTTGAATAATGTAGCCCCCAAGTGCCGGGTCGTAAGCCTAGAGCGACTCGGGACTATTCCTTCAATTATAGAATAAATCATATCCATTGATAATATAATAGCCATTGTGCTAAAGCGACTTTGAAAACCTTAATCGTAATACTGATTATTGATAACCTTAATAAAAATCCGGCCATGTTGGCTATTTTAAGATGTGAATAATATAATCCAATGATTTATGAGCGCGTGATTCCAATGGCGCAATCCAAATATATACTGACGATTTATAAACCCAAGCCCGGCCGGTTTAATAAATACCGGATAATTTATCATCATACTGGCAACTTATAATCGAAAGCCAGGCCGGGTTAATAAACATTGGATAATTTAGCATCATATTGGCGACTTATTCAACCTGTTTCTTCATACAACAAGTTTAACGTGTCCTGGCGGTTTACCGCCGAACGGGTCATAATGCCCAACATATAACCCGGGTTTATAACCAAGGCTACACTTAAGAATAATCAAATATGAAATATATCATACATGTGACATTGAATCACATCGTTGGTTTACCAACTTTTTGTAGTAAGGGTGATAACCCAAATCTTGAGTACTGATAACTCCTTCCATATTGTGCCGGTTTATGATAAAACCGTACCTGGTTGTGATAAACACCGGATTAACCATATATAATACTGGCGACTTATAGTCGAAAACAGACCGGGTTAAAAAGCACCGGATTATAATTGATCATGTACCGACAACTTGTAATTGACAGTCGAGCAGGGTTGTTAACGCCGGTTTAAAAAGCAACCAATTTTTTTTATAAAACAAAGAACAAAACTCAAACAAAGGCAAATAAAACCGTTGTAGGCGAGGCTTTGAGTCGATCAAGAGGTGTGACTATGGTTCGGATACGACCAAGCCCCCAAATGACGTTGTGGCATTACGCTGATCAAGAGGTGTAGCTATGGTTCAGGTTCGACCAAACCCCCAAGTAATGTTGTGGCATTGCGCCGATCAAGAGGTATAGCTATGGTTCGGGTTCGACCAAGCCCCCAAGTGATGTTGTGGCATTGCGCCGATCAAGAGGTGTAGCTATGGTTCGGGTTCGACCAAGCCCCCAAGTGATGTTGTGGCATTGCGCCGATCAAGAGGTGTAGCTATGGTTTGGATACGACCAATCCCCCAAGTGATGCTGTGGCATTGCGCCGATCAAGAGGTGTAGCTATGATTCGGATACGACCAAGCCCCCAAGTGATGCTGTGGCATTGCGCTGATCAAGAGGTGTAGCTATGGTTTGGATACGACCAAGCCCCCAAGTGATGCAATAATATGATAAGCCAATAAGGCATAATACCCATGTTTGAACCGCGCATCATGGCAGTGTTGGGGAACGTTGCAGAAAATTAAAATTTTTCCTACGGTTTCACCAAGATCCATCTATGAGTTCATCTAAGCAACGAGTCATGGGAGAGAGATTCCATCTACATACCACTTTGTAGATCGCGAGCGGAAGCGTTCAACGAACGGGGATGAGGTAGTCGTACACGACGTGATCCAAATCACCGGAGATCCTAGCACCGAACGGACGACACCTCCGCGTTTAACACACGTACGGTCTGCGTAACGTCTCCTTCTTCTTGATCCAGCAAGGCAAAGGAGAGGTTGGGGAAGATGGCTCTAGCAGCAGCACGACGGTGTGGTGATGGTGGAGCTGCAGTACTCCGGCATGGCTTCGCCGAGCTCTACGGAGGAGGAGGAGGTGTTGGAGAGGGAGAGGGAGGCGCCAAGGACCAGGGGTGCGGCTGCCCCCTCCCCCCTCCCTTTATATAGGCCTCTTGGGGGGGGGCGCCGGCCCTGGGAGATCTGATCTCCAAGGGGGCGGCGGCCAGGGAGGATTTCCTCCCCCCCAAGGCACCTAGGAGGTGCCTTCCACTAGTGGGACTCTTCCCCTTTGGAACCCTAGGCGCATGGGCCTCTTGGGGCTGGTTCCCCTTGGCCCATGTAGGCCAAGGCGCACCCCCTAGAGCCCATGTGGCCCCCCGAGGCAGGTGGCCCCACCCGGTGGACCCCCCGGGACCCTCCGGTGGTCCCGGTACAATATCGATAACCCCGAAACTTGTCCCGATGGCCAAAACAGCACTTCCTATATATATATAATTCTTTACCTCCGGACCATTCCGAAACTCCTCGTGACGTCCGGGATCTCATCCGGGACTCCGAACAACATTTGGGTTACTGCATATACATATCTTCACAACCCTAGCGTCACCGAACCTTAAGTGTGTAGACCCTACGGGTTCGGGAGACATGCAAACATAACCGAGATGGCTCTCGGGCAATAACCAACAACGGGATCTGGATACCCATGTTGGCTCCCACGTGCTCCACGATGATCTCATCGGATGAACCACGATGTCGAGGATTCAATTAATCCCGTATACGATTCCCTTTGTCAATCGGTATTTTACTTGGCCGAGATTCGATCGTCGGTATCCCAATACCTCGTTCAATCTCGTTACAGGCAAGTCACTTTACTCGTACCGTAATGCATGATCCCGTGATCAAACACTTTCATCACATTGAGCTCATTATGATGATGCATTACCGAGAGGGCCCGGTGATACCTCTCCGTCAAGCGGAGTGACAAATCCCAGTCTCGATCCTTGTCAACCCAACAAATACTTTCGGAGATACCCGTAGTATACCTTTATAGTCACCCAGTTACGTTGTGACGTTTGGCACACCCAAAGCACTCCTACGGTATCCGGGAGTTACACGATCTCATGGTCTAAGGAAAGGATACTTGACATTGAAAAACTCTAGCAAATGAACTATGCGATCTTATGCTATGTTTAGGATTGGGTCTCGTCCATCACATCATTCTCCTAATGATGTGATCTCGTTATCATTGACATCCAATGCCCATAGTCAGGAAACCATGACTATCTATTGATCAACGAGCTAGTCAATTAGAGGCTTACTAGGGACATGTTGTTGTCTGTTATTCACACATGTATTACGATTTCCGGATAACACAATTATAGCACGAATAAAGACAATTATCATGAATAAGGAAATATAATAATAATGCTTTTATTATTGCCTCTAGGGCATATTTCCAACAGGCAGCAGGTCCTCTTCGGCAACCGTTAACTTTTTGCAAGAGATAAATTCTTCTTGAACTGGGATTTTGAACCAGATATTGAGAGCTTCAAAGCTTTGTGGGAGACATCTTTCCCTTGAACCGGATTTTAAACCGATATTGAGAGCTTCAAATAGACTGACTTCCCTTGAACCGGATTTTAAACTGGAATCCTTTCTGATGACCCGGAACTTCTTCATTAAGCCGGGATTTTGTAACTGTTTCTAAGCCGGAAATTTTCTGACAGCCTTTAAATTTTCATCCATATAGCAGTAGCCTCTGGGACCAGGTTATCTTTTCCCTCCATTGTCTTGGGTCCTTAAATTTGCTTGAAACTGGCAAGATTTGTTGAGTCATGTCATAGTAGCCCACGAGTCTCAAGGTGACTCAAGGAGTTGGCTTGAGATTCTCAATTTTTGATCGTGATATAAACCGGCATAACTTGTATATCATTGGTGTTGATAGCACGATGGATATCCACAGAAGGTTGAGGTGACTACGGTGGGTTATAAATGATCTCATATGAGCTGTGTCAGCAACTCGGCCAATGGTTCCTTCCAACTGTCTGTTTGAAGTTTAACCAAACTGTAGTGACGGTGACTTGTGCGTATATCCCCGATAGCACCAGCTGTTATTGATGAAGGCATTCGTCCATTGGATGGTCAATTTCGCAAGGCTACATCTTATACCACCAATGATGACTCTGCCACTCATGATTCTGCTGCCCATGCATCCAAGCCAAATCCACAAGCCACTGCTCCTCGTGTGATGACTGACCGTGAGCTTCTGCTTAGTCTTCACCAGAAGGTGGATGGAAACCATAAGTGTGTTAAGCGTCAGTTTGGTTCTATTCTTCACAACATGACTACTACACACAATGAAGTGAAGAAAAACCATTACTACCTCCATGGGGTCTTCGGTGCACCTGGGCTATTCTGTCACATGTATATGGTGAAGAAAACCTGAAGAAAATGGGTCTCAAGGAAGATTTTGACTGGTCTGCACCTCCACCGAAGAAATACAAGAAGGTCAATGTTCCTTCCTTGGTGGCCAGCTCATATTCGTCATCACGCGAAACCGACGAGCATGAAGACTTGGACGACACTACGGCAGGCCCTACATTGAAAAACGACCCCAACAACGCTGGCGCTCCTTCATCTACTTGATATTCTTCACGGGCGTTAGTTCTCATTTTCAACCCTTTTGGTCATTCGATGACAAAGGGGGAGAAATTTGAGTTAGTCTTCAAGCGGGTCTATCTTATATGGGCGTTTTTTGCTAAGTTACAACTCTCGTTCTTCTGAGACTTTATTGGATCGAGTTGTAAACTTAAACCGGATGGTGGTCTGACACTTCTGCTATGTTCTTCTGCATGCTTATTCCTCGTTAAATGTTAATGCACACATGCTGAAGTACATCAGTCACCATATTTCATCATGCATTTCAAATTCTTCGTATTATATGTCAAATGCATGTATGAATTACAAGATATAGGGGGAGATCTCCATGATTCAACTCTTCAAGTGTGCATTTCTTCGAAAGCAAATTCCTCACTATGCACATCTTCAGCGGGAGTTCTTCTATATCTTGCAATAAAATTCCTCAGTATCAGTATTTACACTTCATATGTTTATCAACGTTGAATACTTAACCTATATTGTCATCAATCACCAAAAAGGGGGAGATTATAAGTGCATCTAGTGCCCCTTAGTGATTTTGGTGTATTGAAGACTTATAGGTTAAGGGACTGATGCGTTTGTGAGTGTACACAAGTCTATAAGTCTATGAGGAGTTTGATATTTACAGAGAAAGTCGACCCCTAAAAATGAAGTTCTTCCACTGAAGACTTTGGATTTTTGAGGACTTTCTGAAGACTTTGAAAGTGAAGAAATTGGTGTGACCTTGAAGACTTGGTATTCATTTGAGGAACATGAAGCATGAATACTTTTGTTTTCGTAGTTTCATTTTTCTCTTTCTTGAGTCATAGGAAACACCGTACTGTTAAAGGGGGTCGAGGAAATACTAAGGAAAAATTTCCATGTGATGCTCAACTCAAAATCCTACACCTACCAATCCCTTCGAGTGAAGCCATTGGAAATCTCATACAGTTCAGTCATATTCTTCAGTGACAGAGACGAAGTTATTCTGTTCTCTGAGGAATTTGTTCTGACTGAGGAGATAGAGATTCGCCAGTGCGGATTGCCTACACAGTGAGGAACATGATAGCCCTGAAGAATTTGATACCCAAATTTCCGACCGTTGCTGTGCCTTGAGCCAGCTGTCCCAAAATATCTACCCACCTAACAGTCATATCATTGAAGGGCATTTATGTCTTATCATGTCGGGCTGCTCCCTAGGCTATAAATAGCCGCCCCCTACAACCACTAGCTGGTTCGCTACTCTGAGAGAAACTGACACTTGTCATTTGAGAGCATCCCTTCCTCCGAGGACTTTGAGCGAAATTCATCAAGTGAGGAAAACCCAAACCCAAACACCTACAAACCCAAAGTGATTGAGCATCACTGAAGAGATTGATCATGCATGGATCCGACACTTGTTACCTTTGAAGACTGTGCTTCTTCCAAACGGTTAGGCGTCATGGTCTAGAGCATCCAAGAGGAATTGTGGATCGCCGAGTGACCGAGTTTGTGGAGGTTCGGAAGTCACCTGAAGACTTACCACGAGTGATTGGGTGAGGTCTGCCTGACCTTAGCTCAAGGGGAATATGGTGAGGACTGTGTGTCCGGGACTGTGTGTCCTCAGGTTTAAATGCCTAGGCGCTCCAACCAGATGTACAACTGAGACACCAGTTGGAACTGGTCTACCAAATCATTGTCTTCACCAAGCTTACTAGTTCTATTTCCTCAACCCTTTCATTTTCTCATATATCTGTTTGAAGACTTTGACTGAAGACTTTCTCAATTTCCTCAGTTCAATTTCTTCAATCTGTTTGTCTTCATCCTGTGTTATCCTATGATTACGATTTCTGTACTTTGTGCTTGTCTTCATTTCATCATTATGAACATGCTTGTGTTCAGTTATGTTTACTTTTGAGTACTTATTCCGCTGCTAGTAGTTCTTCGCTAAGGAATTTCCTCACCCGCAAATTCCTCAGTGAAGAATTCATAAAAATCGCCTATTCACCCCCCCTCTAGTCGATATAAGGCACTTTCAGAACTTGCTTGCCATTCTTCTTGAAGTTCCCTTTCTTCCCTTGGCCTTTTTCTTGAAACTAGTGTTCTTGTCTAACCATCAACGCTTGATGCTAATTCTTGATTTCTACCTTCGCAGATTTCAACATCGCGAAGAGCTTGGGAATCGTTTTCGTTATCCCTTGCATATCATAGTTCATCACGAAGTTTTAGTAGCTTGGTGATAGTGACTTGAGAACTCTGTCAATCACTATCTTATCTGGAAGATTAACTCCCACTTGATTCAAGCGATTGTAGTACCTAGACATTCTGAGCACATGCTCACTATTTGAGCTATTCTCCTCCATCTTGTAGGCAAAGAACTTGTCAGAGGTGTCATACGTCTTAACACGGGCATGAGTCTGAAATATTATTTTTAGATCTTGGAACATCTCATATGCTCCATGGCGTTCAAAAGACTTTTTATGTCCCGATTCTAAGACGTAAAGAATGGTGCACTAAACTATCAAGTAGTCATCATACCGACCTTGTCAAATGTTCATAACGTCTGCATCGGCTCCTTCAACACGTCTGTCACCTAGCGGTGCATCAAGGACATAATTCTTCTGTGCATCAAGGACATAATTCTTCTGTGCAGCAATGAGGATAATCCTCAGAACACGGACCCAGTCCGCATCATAGCTACTATCATCTTTCAACATAGTTATCTCTAGGAACATATCAAAAACATAGGGGAGCTACAACGCGAGCTATTGATCTACAACATAATTTGCAAAAACTATCAGGACCAAGTTCATGATAAATTAAGTTCAATTAATCATATTACTTAAGAACTCCCACTTAGATAGACATCCCTCGAGTCATCTAAATGATCACGTGATCCATATCAACTAAACCATGTCCGATCATCACGTGAGATGGAGTAGGTCTTCAATAGTGAACATCTCTATGTTGATCATATCTACTATATGCTTCACGTTTGACCTTTCGGTCTCCAGTGTTCCAAGGCCATGTCTGTACATGCTAGGCTCGTCAAGTTTAAGCTGAGTATTCCGCACGTGGAAAATTGTCTTGCACCCGTTTTATGTGAACGTAGAGCTTATCACACCCGATCATCACGTGGTGTCTCGGCATGATGAACTATCGCAACGGTGCATACTCGGGGAGAACACTTATACCTTGAAATTTTAGTGAGGGATCACCTTATAATGCTACCGCCGTACTAAGCAAAATAAGATGCATAAAAGATAAACATCACATGCAATCAAAATATGTCACATGATATGGCCATAATCATCTTGTGCCTTTGATCTCCATCTCCAAAGCACCGCCATGATCTCCATCGTCACCGGCTTGACACCTTGATATCCATCGTAGCGTCGTTGTCGCTCACCATCTGTACATGGCGATTGCATTTCATAGAATAAAGCGACAACCATAAGGCTCCTGCCAGTTGCCCATAACTTCTACAAAACATGATCATCTCATACAACAACGTATATCACATCATGTCTTGACCATATCACATCACAACATGCCCTGCAAAAACAAGTTAGACGTCTCTCTACTTTGTTGTTGCAAGTTTTACGTGGCTGCTATGGGCTTGTAGTAAGAATCATTCTTACCTACGCATCAAAACCACAACGATGTTTTGTCAAGTTTGTTGTTTTAACCTTCAATAAGGACCGGCCGTAGTCAAATCGATTCAACTAAAGTTGGAGAAACAGACACCCGCCAGCCACCTTTATGCAAAACAAGTTGCATGTATGTCGGTGGAACCGGTCTCATGAACGTGGTCATGTAAGGTTGGTCCGGGCCGCTTCATCCATCAATACCGTCGAATCAAAATAAGACGTTGGTGGTATGCAGTATGACTATCATCGCCTAAAACTCTTTGTGTTCTACTCTTGCATATCATCTATGCATAGCACTAGCTCTGATACCACTGTTGGGGAACGTAGCATGCAATTTCCAAAAAAAATTACGCTCATGCAAGATCTATCTAGGAGATGCATAGCAATGAGAGGGGGAGAGTGTTTCCACGTTGATAGAGGCAAAGGTGTCCCGATGTTTCGATGAGATGGTCGCTATCGTTTCTGTGGGAGTCGACCTTGACGATCCGACTACGAACGTGCGAGACGTCGCGCCTTAGCAATCGCTAAACCAACTTCCGAGGGTTATTGACCACGCCGGAGCACGATCAACCTGACCACGAGGGCCTGTTTCCTGCGAGCAAACGAAGAACAAGCAAGAAACTAAGATTGCAATCTGGATATTGCGAATAAAAGAGGAAAGCTTTATTAACGAAGGTGGGGTTCTGTGACGCCTTGGTCTGGTCGTTGAACACAAACGAAGTACGCGAAGTTGCAGCTATGGCGAACTTTTGATCTAAACAAAACCCAAAGTCTAAACGACGCCCTAAGGGCTGTATATATGGAGGAAGAGGAGGGAATTTCGTGGCCCCTGATGGTGGGGTCCGAAACCAACCCTAACTCTTGTTTCCCCACACATACGGACTCTAAAAATAGCCTATACTTAAGTATTTCGAAATTACATGGGCCTGGCCCAAAAATAAGGTGACGCAGCACCTAGAATAGCCTATGGACGAATATTATGAAGTGGCATCTTGTATATTTCGTCCAAGGCTTCATTCACTCCTTATGGTGGCTTCAAAGTCCTGAAATCATCACTTGTAACTCCGTTCTTGATCCCTTTGCGCATGCCATCAACTCCATGCGTGTTCTTGCTCCAATGTTCATCCTTCTCCAAGCTAGGCCCTTCACTTGTAAGCAAAACAAATGTATCCAATTTAGGCAGTATCATATTCTCATGAACATTAGAATCATTACCAAGAAACGAAAGTACCTGGTAATTTAATTGGCGTGCGCGAGCTCTAGTAAGTGGTCCAGTATGTATAGCAGCAGGGGCTGTGGATGTAACAATGGTATTGATGTCCTCATCATCCTCCCCTTCTTGAAATGAAGTCGTCCTCGACGGAAGCTCATCTTCCTCACCCAAATAAGGCTTCAAATCTGCAATGTTAAAAGTGGGACTAACCCCAAAATCTGCAGGCAGCTCAAGTTTATATGCATTATCATTTATTTTCTCTAACACCTTAAATGGACCATCAGCACGTGGCATTAGCTTTGATTTGCGCAAATTAGGAAACCTATCCTTACGCAAATGTAACCAAACAAGATCACCAGGTGCAAAGACAACATGTTTTCTACCCTTATCTCCAGCAAGTTTATATTTAGCATTCATACGCTCAATGTTTTCCTTAGTTAACTCATGCATTTTTAAAATCAATTCAGCACGTTCTTTAGCATCAAAATTAACCTTCTCCGAAGATGGAAGAGGCAACAAATCAATAGGTGCACGAGGTAGGAAACCATACACAATTTCAAAAGGGCACATCTTAGTAGTAGAATGCAATGAACGATTATAAGCAAATTCAATATGAGGCAAGCATTCTTCCCACATTTTCTTATTATTCTTCAAAACAGCCCTAAGCATAGTAGACAATGTTCTATTGACTACTTCAGTTTGTCCATCAGTTTGGGGGTGACAAGTAGTACTAAAAAGCAGTTTAGTCCCCAACTTAGCCCATAAACATCTCCAAAAGTGGCTAAGAAATTTAGTATCACGATCTGAAACAATAGTATTTGGCACACCATGCAAGCGAATAATTTCACGAAAGAACAAATCAGCAACATTAACAGCATCATCGCTTTTATGACATGGTATAAAGTGTGCCATTTTCGAGAATCTATCCACGACAACAAATATGCTATCCCTCCCCTTCTTTGTTCGAGGTAAACCTAAAACAAAGTCCATAGATATATCCTCCCAAGGAACACTAGGTACAGGCAAAGGCATATATAAACCATGAGGATTGAGTCGTGACTTAGCTTTTTGACATGTAGTGCAGCGAGCAACAAAACGCTCAACATCCCGTCTCATCTTTGGCCAAAAGAAATGTGTAGCAAGTATATCCTCTGTCTTCTTCACGCCAAAGTGTCCCATTAGTCCTCCTCCATGCGCCTCCTGTAACAACAAAAGACGAACGGAGCTAGCTGGAATGCATAGCTTGTTAGCACGAAACACAAATCCATCGTTAACGACGAACTTGTTCCATGTTCTTCCTTCTTTACAATTCTGCAACACATCTTGAAATTCAGCATCATGCACATATTGATCTTTGATGGTCTCCAAACCAAATATTTTAAAGTGAAGTTGTGAAAGCATAGTATAACGACGAGACAATGCATCAGCAATAACATTTTCTTTACCCTTCTTGTGTTTAATGACATAAGGGAAAGTCTCAATGAATTCAACCCATTTAGCATGTCTACGGTTCAGTTTAGCTTGACTTTTAATGTGTTTCAAAGATTCATGATCAGAATGTATAACAAATTCTTTGGGCCATAAATAATGTTGCCATGTTTCTAAAGTCCGAACAAGAGCATATAATTCTTTATCATAAGTAGAATAGTTCAGACTAGGCCCACTCAATTTTTCAGAAAAGTATGCAACAGGTTTGCCATCTTGTAATAACACACCTCCTAATCCAATTCCACTAGCATCACATTCAAGCTCAAAAGTCTTATTAAAGTCAGGAAGTTGAAGTAAAGGAGCATGTGTCAACTTATCTTTCAATACCGTGAAGGCTTCTTCCTGTGCGGTACCCCAAACAAAAGGCACATCCTTCTTTGTAAGCTCGTTGAGAGGTGCAGCAATGGTGCTGAAATCTCTCACAAAACGCCTATAGAAACCAGCAAGGCCAAGAAAACTCCTCACTTGTGTGACCGTTTTGGGCTGCGGCCAACTCTCAATAGCTTCAATCTTGGCTTTATCAACTTCAATTCCCTGTGGAGTAACAACATAGCCAAGAAAAGATACTCGGTCGGTGCAAAAGGTGCACTTCCCAAGGTTACCGAACAAACGTGCATCACGTAGAGCATTAAAAACAGCACGTAAATGTTCCAAATGTTCTTCCAAAGATTTGCTATAAATCAGTATATCATCAAAATAGACTACCACAAATCGTCCAATGAAAGCACGTAAAACTTCGTTCATTAGTCGCATGAAAGTACTAGGTGCATTAGTTAACCCAAAAGGCATGACTAACCACTCATATAAACCAAACTTAGTTTTAAAAGCTGTTTTCCATTCATCTCCCAATTTCATACGAATTTGATGGTATCCACTACGCAAATCAACTTTGGAGAATATTGTAGAGCCACTCAATTCATCAAGCATATCATCTAGCCTAGGAATAGGATGACGATAACGAATAGTAATATTATTAATGCCTCTACAATCAACACACATACGCGAGGTACCATCCTTTTTCGGCACTAGAATAATAGGAACAGCACAAGGACTAAGGGATTCGCGTATATAACCTTTGTCGAGTAGCTCTTGTACTTGACGCATAATCTCCTTCGTCTCCTCTGGATTGGTACGGTATGGTGCGCGGTTGGGTAATGATGCACCGGGAATTAAGTCAATCTGATGCTCAATCCCTCGAATAGGTGGTACTCCCGGTGGCACGTCTTGTGGAAAGACGTCAGCGAACTCCTGCAAAATGTTAGTAACAGCAGGAGGCAAAGAGGAAGGCACGTCCTCAAATGAAAATAATACCTCTTTGCACACAAAAGCATAGCAAACAGATTTGCTAACATCTAGATCATCAATATCAGATTTGGTGGCAAATAAACATGCACTTTTCAATTTAATTTCAGAAGCAACACTAGATGGTTTATTATTAGGCTTCATTTGTTGCTGAAATTCTTTTGCCACAATCTGATTTTCACTCTTATTTTGCTCCTGTTTTGCTTTATTAGCTCGATTAATATCATCTTTCAAAATGGAATCAGGAGTCATAGGAAGCAAAGTAATATTTTTGTCCTTGTGAACGAGAGTATACTGATTGTTTCTACCATGGTGTACAGAATTTTTATCAAATTGCCATGGTCTACCAAGTAATAAGGAACATGCTTGCATGGGTACCACATCACAATCAACATAATCAGCATATGTAGAGATACTAAAATGCACACGAACAGTACGTGTTACCTTAACCTTACCGCTGTTGTTGAACCATTGGATGTAGTAAGGATGTGGGTGTGGTCTTGTGGTGAGGGATAGCTTCTCCACCATCTCCATGCTAGCCAAGTTGTTGCAGCTCCCTCCATCTATGATGACACGAACAGAACGTTCCTTCACAACTCCCTTTGTATGGAACAAATTATGCCTCTGATTTTGCTCAGCTTGCGTGACCTGCACACTCAAAACACGTTGAGCAACTAAACATTCATACCTGTCAGCATCTTCAGCAGCCATGTATTGCGTCTCATGATCAGAATCATCGCCACCGTGTTCTTCATGTGTAAGAAGAGCCAAAGTCTCCTCATCATAGTCACTAGGGGACTCATACCCACCATCCTCAGTGGCAATCATCACACGCTGAGATGTGCATTCGCGCGCAAAATGTCCTCTTCCCTTACAACGACGACAAATAATATCACTTGTGTGCCCTGTAGACGCCATGGAAGAAGCAGAGCTCTGTGCAGGCCCGGCAGGTGTGCTCTTGGCAGATAGTGGTGGTTGTGCCTGCTTTCTTGTATCACGGTTGGAGGTGGCAGCTGATGGAGGTGCCGGTGTAGCAGAACGTGTGGAAGTAGATGATGCACGTGGTGTCCATGATGAAGGTCGACCTGCAGAAAAGTTAGTCCGCGCCAATGCCTGTCGATCCTGCACTTCACGTTCAGCTTTACAAGCAAGATGGAATAAACGAGTGATATTATTATAATCCTTATAGTCTAGAATGGTCTGAATCTCTCTATTTAATCCACCCAGAAAACGTGCAAGCATAGCTTCATTCGCCTCAACAATACCACATCTAATCAAGCCAGTTTGTAATTCCTGATAATATTCTTCTACAGAATTTTTTCCTTGTCTTAAGCGCTGCAATTTTTGAAGTAATTCACGTTGATAATATGGTGGAACCCAACGAGTACGCATAGCAGTTTTCAAAGCAGCCCAAGTAGCTGGAACAGGATATAATCTACAATATTCAGACCACCAAACACATGCAAAGCTAGTGAAAGCACAAACAGCAGCAGGAACACGTCTCTCCTCAGGATATTGTAAACATGTAAATCGTTGTTCAGTTTCTAACTCCCAAGTAAGATATATATCAGGAACATATCTACCCTCAAATGGTGGAATATTCAATTTCAGTTTAGGGAGATGGTCATGATCTCGTACCTGAGGGGGAGCCCTAACATTACCATTATTTGCATGTGGACGACCTGGTGGTTGTGGTGCTGGTGGTTGCACGTAGTTCTGATTGTCATCAACCTCATCCTCATAATCTCCCACATAATCATCCTCCTCCGCATCAGCAGCAGGAGCCACAGAAGTATCAACAGCAGCACCAGCAGTTTGGCCAGGTTGAAGAGGGACACGGATCGCTCGGCGAAGGGCTGCTTCCCGACCTGGAGGTATTCGTTGTTGTTGCTGTTGTTGCAGAGGTGCGGCAGGTGCAGCCGGTGGTGGAAGACGCGCAAGCAGTTCATTAAATCTGTTATCGAGCTTTGTTTCGAACGTCTTCTCCATGCCATCTATCTTCTCCATGGCCTCTTCAAATCTGTTTAACACATCTTGCACCTGTCCACTCATCAGTTGCTGAAACTTATCATGAAGCTCCTTGTTCGTCAAGTTCTCCCAGTCAGTCTCGTCGGCTTGTGATCCTGGCATGGTTAGCAGCAATAGAAACACACAAGAATATGATCCTACAGAGTACTAACAAGAGGTGGTGGTGGTGTCACAAATCCGTCAAGCAAATCTCAAATTCTTACCAGTTCTTACCCAGCAGCAGGCGGTGATCGGCAGCCGTTGTAGTCAAAACTCTCAAAAGCTTGGATAGAGCGATTGCCAGGGAGAGTCAAACGCACGAAGTAGATGTATGTGGAGCTGGGAAGGCTTATAGTATGGTAGCAAAAAGGGTCAGCAATAATCAATTCAGAGATGCAAAGTTGAATAAACGCTCAACGACGGTACTGTGCTGGTCCTAGGCTAGACCGTGCTAGAGACGCGAGCCTAGAACACCAACAAAATCACGGCGCTGCACGTAAACACAGGGAAAAGCACACTCTGGATTTTTTTTTTCTCGCCCAGTTTTTTTTTTTTTTTTTTTTGCTTCTTCTTTTTTTTTTTTTTTTTTTTTGCGAAAAATCACAATAATGGCGAGTGTCTCAAAACTCTTCCCAGGTCAAACTGACAGGATAGACACGAATTTTTTTTTTTTGCGAATTTTTTTTTTTTTTTCGACTGCCCGGACCCAAAAACTGGAAACGGCTCAAAAAAAACTTTCAATAACGGTGACTGTCTCAAAAGGCTAAGAAACACCTAAAAATAGGATAGCCAGAAAATTTTTTGTCAAGTGCGTTTTGGGAAAATTTTGGGCCTAAACGGAGGGTGGTTTCCAGACTCTTTTTTTTTTTTTTTTTTTTTTTTTTTTGGAAACCAACCTCTTCTACGGACGGCAAAAGATTGATGGAATCCGAAACCTACTCAACCAAGGAAACACGAATCTGGCAACAGATGGATCTCGAGAGCAAACCTAATATGAGATGGACTCGAAGTGACGGTGATATATGGATACGGATCGGTGGTGGTATATGGACTCGGAGCGGTGGTGGTATATGGACTCGGAGCGGTGGCGGATAAGCGGTGGTGGTATATGGACTCGGAGCGGTGGTGGTATATGGACTCGGAGCGGTGGCGGATAAGCGGTGGTGGAAGATGGCAGGGACAATGATGATGGTGCGGCGGCGGCGGCGTGACTAATATGACCAGAACTCGAAACTCTAAAAGACTAGACGCTAAGACCAGCAACTTGACACGACGATGCAACCGCAAATTCAACAAAGCAAATACAGAAAAGATTATGCAAAGGCTCAGATTGGTTCGGATATGATGAACTAACCCTAATTTTTTTTTTTGGCTTTTCCGTGGACTATAGGTACGAAGAACAGACTCGATCTAAACTACGAAAAACTGTAAAATCTCACCGAGCAACCTGAAAATCTGATACCACTTGATAGAGGCAAAGGTGTCCCGATGTTTCGATGAGATGGTCGCTATCGTTTCTGTGGGAGTCGACCTTGACGATCCGACTACGAACGTGCGAGACGTCGCGCCTTAGCAATCGCTAAACCAACTTCCGAGGGTTATTGACCACGCCGGAGCACGATCAACCTGACCACGAGGGCCTGTTTCCTGCGAGCAAACGAAGAACAAGCAAGAAACTAAGATTGCAATCTGGATATTGCGAATAAAAGAGGAAAGCTTTATTAACGAAGGTGGGGTTCTGTGACGCCTTGGTCTGGTCGTTGAACACAAACGAAGTACGCGAAGTTGCAGCTATGGCGAACTTTTGATCTAAACAAAACCCAAAGTCTAAACGACGCCCTAAGGGCTGTATATATGGAGGAAGAGGAGGGAATTTCGTGGCCCCTGATGGTGGGGTCCGAAACCAACCCTAACTCTTGTTTCCCCACACATACGGACTCTAAAAATAGCCTATACTTAAGTATTTCGAAATTACATGGGCCTGGCCCAAAAATAAGGTGACGCAGCACCTAGAATAGCCTATGGACGAATATTATGAAGTGGCATCTTGTATATTTCGTCCAAGGCTTCATTCACTCCTTATGGTGGCTTCAAAGTCCTGAAATCATCACTTGTAACTCCGTTCTTGATCCCTTTGCGCATGCCATCAACTCCATGCGTGTTCTTGCTCCAATGTTCATCCTTCTCCAAGCTAGGCCCTTCACTTGTAAGCAAAACAAATGTATCCAATTTAGGCAGTATCATATTCTCATGAACATTAGAATCATTACCAAGAAACGAAAGTACCTGGTAATTTAATTGGCGTGCGCGAGCTCTAGTAAGTGGTCCAGTATGTATAGCAGCAGGGGCTGTGGATGTAACAATGGTATTGATGTCCTCATCACACGTACCCTCGTAGACCGAATGCGGAAGCATTTGACAATGCGGTTGATATAGTCGAACTTCTTCTCGTTTCAGCCGATCAAGCACCGAATGTACGACACCTCCAAATTCTGCACACGTTCAGCTTGATGACGTCCCTCGAACTCTTGATCTAATAAAGTGTCGAGGGAGAGTTCCGTCAGCACGACGGCGTGGTGACGGTGATGGTGAAGTGATCTGCGCAGGGCTTCGCCTAAGCTCTACATGGAGGGGGGCGCCGCACACGGCTTACAATGTTTGTTGTGTGTTCTAGCGGTGCCCCCCAAATATATATAGGTTGGAGGGGAGGAGAGGCAGCCAAGGGGGCACCCCAAGTAGGAGGAATCCTACTTGGGGTCCTCCCAATTTGGCCTCCCCCTTTCCTATTCCTATTTAGAGTAGGAAGGGAAGAGGGGGAAGAGGGAATCCTATTCCCTCCCGTTTTCCTTTCCTTCTTCCCCTTTCCTTCTCCAACTTCGCCAGCCCATATGGGGGGCGCACGAGCCCCTTAGTGGCTGGTGTGTTTCCCCTCATGGCCCATTAGGCCCATATAGTTTGCCGGGGGTTGCCCAAAACCACTTTCGGTGACCCGATACGTATCCGGTGTCCGAATACTATCGTCCTGTATATGAATCTTTACCTCTCGGCCATTTCTAAACTCCTCGTCATGTCCGTGATCTCATCCGGGGCTCTGAACAATATTCGGTCACCAAATCACATAACTCATATAATACAAAATCGTCATCGAACGTTAAGCGTGCGGACCCTATGGGTTCGAGAACTATGTAGACATGACCGAGACACCTCTTCGGTCAATAACCAATAGCGGAACCTAGATGCTCATATTGGTTCCTACATATTCTACTAAGATCTTTATCGGTCAAACCGTAATGACAACATATGTTATTCCCTTTTTCATTGGTATGTTACTTGCCTGAGATTCGATCGTCGGTATCTTCATACCTAGTTCAATCTCGTTACCGGCAAGTCTCTTTATTCGTTCCATAATGCATCATCCCGCGATTAACTCATTAGTCACATTGCTTGCAAGGCTTATCATGATGTGCATTATCGAGAGGGCCCAAAGATACCTCTCTGATACTCGGAGTGACAAATCCTAATCTCGATCTATGCCAACCCAACAAACACCTTAGGAGATACATGTAGAGCATCTTTATAATCACCCAGTTACGTTGTGACGTTTCATAACACACAAGGTATTCCTCCGGTATCTGGGAGTTGCATAATTTCATAGTAAAAGGAATATGTACAAGTCATGAAGAAAGCAATAGCAATAAAATTGAACGACCATAATGCTAAGCTAACGGATGGGTCTGTCCATCACATCATTCTCCTAATGATGTGATCCCGTTTATCAAATGACAACACATGTCCACGGTTAGGAAACTTAACCATCTTTGATTAACGAGCTAGTCTAGTAGAGGCTTATTAGGGACACAGTGTTTTGTCTATGTATCCACACATGTATCAAGTTTCCAATTAATACAATTCTAGCATGAATAATAAATATTTATCATGATACAAGGAAATATGAAGTAACAACTTTATTGTTGCCTATAGGGAATATTTCCTTCACGCCATTCATCAGGACCTTCATGCTCGCAGTTGAAAACAACACGACCAACCAATCCAAGAACCGGTTCCCAAAACCGTATTAGTATGAAACCTCGAATAGGAAGGGCCATGAGATGGTGTCAAAGGCCTTTGCCAGGTAGAGCTTGAGCAACTACCTCGACGCATGGAGCTGGTGCAGGAGGTGCATGGACTGTCGGACGAGGACGAAGTTATCATGCAGGGATCAGCCGGAGATGAAGGCATTTTGGTTTGCGCTCACGAGGCTGCCGAGCTTGGGCCCAAGACGCAGATAGAGCACCTTTGCGAAGACCTTGGTGACAAGATGGATCAGGCTGATGGGCGCAATAGTCGTCGATCCCTTGTGCATCCGGTCGCTTGGGCAGAAGTGTGAGCAGCGCCTGGTTGAGGCGATGAAAGCCCCTTCCCCTTAATGCAAAGAGCTGCTGGAAAACAACAATGAAGTCCTGCTTGATGGTGCCCCAACAAGCGCGAAGGAATTCCGCGGTGAACCCGTAGGGTCCGGGCGCTTGGTGTGCTGGAAGTTGTTTGATTGCCTGCCAAATTTCGTCCTCCTCAAAGGCCGCCTCAAGCTCCGCGAGGTCTTCAGCCAGCGTGATGAGCTGCGAGAGGTTGAAGGTGCACTTGCAATCAGTCACCATGCCAATGAGCCTATCTAAGTGCATGAACGCCGCCTTGGCCACCTCTGCCTGATCAGAGATTGTGTGTCCGTCGATTACGAGGCTGTGCATGCAGTTCTTCTGATGCCGGTATGAGCATTGCCGGTGGAAGAACGATGTGTTGGCGTAGCCATAGTGACGCAATGAGCGCGCGTTGGCGAGCGATGGTGCATTCCAAGGAGGCGAATCTGAGGTAGGATAGCTTTAGCGTCTTGTGCAGCCACACCTCGTGCGTGGTGAGTGTCTGGTCCTCCCGGGCCTTGTCAAACTTGAGGATCAATTCTAGAGCGGTCGCTAGCTTGTGCGGTACGCAGCCAACCGATTTGGTGCTCCAGCTGGTGAGTGCCCGGGCAGTAGCCTTCATCCGCAGCACCAAGCGCCGCACTACTGCTGGATGCTGCTAACGCGACACTACGATCAGAGACCCTTCGAGAAATTGTGTGTGATGCAATAATCGCAAACAGTGGTGTATGAAAACCGTCAGAAATGTATAAAACGTTTGCGATGACGGATCCATCTAACGCGGTTCAGGTTTTAGTTGCGCGTGTAATGAAGGGCATACGGTTCAGTTCAATTAACTGTTTGCGATGAGGAGGAACAAAAGAAACGAGTAGCCAGATGAAGGCGTGTGCGATACACAGCATACGGTTCACTCGGATGAACTGTTTGTGATTAGGCAACACAAAAGAAACGGCTAGCCAGATCAAGGTGTGTGCGATATACGGCATGCGGTTCACTCGGATGAACTGTTTGCGTTGAGACATGAGAACAGAAACGGTTCAACTTAACAAGATGTGTGTGATACGCGGCAAACAGGTCTGTAATCATAAATGTGTGTGAAAACCGATAATAACACAGACGGTTGCTGCTAATAAGACGTGTGTATTGTGCGATAGGATTGCATACAGAACAACAATATATATATGTATAGACACACACTTATAAGGACATTCTTGCATAACCAGATTAAACATCCACTTACATAGGTGGCTACTACTACTACAACCATGGCATTTGCACACACCAAAGTAATCTATTACATGCATAATTACATAGGTGGCTATTACACACATGACATTTCCACACACCAATAAAGTAAACTATATATTACATGCATGATTAAGTAGCATAAACGATCATCTGATCATCATCTACTTCTTGTGACGGTTGCTCTGCTTGTGGCTCGATCCGAGCTCATCGATTTGGGTAACAAGGCACTTCCTCATGTCAACGATCCGCCGGTGCATCTAGTCGCATGTGTACACACTCTTGGCCGCGAACCTGAGGTGAGGTTCATCCAGTTGGCGCATCCAGGCCCTGTGCCAGGATAGGGGACTTGTTCTCTGGGCATCCTGCTACATCTTTTCGTAGTAGGGGTCGATGATGGCCGAGGCGAGTTCGACCAGGGAGTCCTTCTTCATGCTGCCCCAGACCCTGTGGTGGTCACGGATTTCAACAAGGTTCTTGCAGGCCAAGCCCATAACACTGAGCGCTTTTACATCGTGCATGGTTTCCACCGTGGCGAACTTATAGTCGGTGCTGTTGACAAACCTGTTGAAACGGTCGCAAGGCTCTTTGGCCATGCAGTAGTGGTAGATGAGAACATGATGGCGCACACACAACTGGATGACGGCAACCTTCTGATCTATGCCGGGACGACCGACGGTGTACTGGAGATCGATGCCGACCACCTTGTACTTGTCTCGAGCAAGCAACTGCTCAACGCAGTTGATGTAGTCATCCAGCATGGCCGGGTCGATGGTGTACACCACCGAGAGATCCGTCTCCCTCGCGTGGGTCTCCACTCTATGCTCGCCGAACTCCATTGGAGCGCCTCTTAACATCCCCTCTCTATGTGTCGTTGTGGGTGTGCTTGTTGTGTTGTGGGGCGCGATCGAAAGGTTGAAGAGACTTAGGTTATAATGGCCGCGGGAATTAAAGGGGAAGTCGGACAGCCAGGAATATTGGTAGGCCCTGATGGCAGTTCTAATTTGCAGCGCATAACTCCATCGTGCCACACATAACTGCATCACGTGGCAACACGCGCGGCGCAACCGCATGCATATGGGCCCCTCGACGTGATCGTGCGCATGCCCAACCGCTGGCAGAGCGCGCGCGGAGGGACGCGAGCAGAGCGCTCCGCAGTTGAACGTGCAAGAAAAAGTTCTCCACAAGCCGAGCGCGCCAACAGACGCGAGCAGAGCGCGCCAACGGACGCGACAGAGTGCGCCGCGACGCCTAACAGCGAGCACAACGCGCTGGGGCGCCTAACGGTGAGCAGAGCTTGCCAAGGAATGCGAGGAGAGGCCGGCACAGTGATACGTGGCAAATAAGATGAACTGTGTGAGCGATGTCGAAGACATCAAGCACGAATCAGATTAGAGTTGCGTGTGCGATACGTGGCATACAGTTGATCCATCCGAGCTGTTTGTAATGGAATAAGCCGTGTGTGTTGCGGGCAAACGCTTGCTGGTATATAACCTTAAATTTAACCAAAAAAGTGTTAATGCATGTTACAAAAATTGTATAGCTGGAAACTATGTTCAAATACGACTCCAACGATATAATCTTTGGTGACATGCATTCGTATTTTATTTGTTAAATCCTACTTATAAACCAGGACGGGGGTACAGTTGGTAATTAAATCGCAAACATTTTTTATTAACCGTATGTGTACGTGTCCTTTCGTCCTCCTCTCGCATGTCTTATCACCCCACTGCCGCAGACGGCTTACAGGGCAAGCTTGCGCTGCGCGCGGGGGCGTTCTTTTGGCCAAACGGTGGTGCCAATGAATCGTCGATGAGCCCATTCCCGCGCAACCTCGCAGGTTCCCATGCAAGCTTCCCGCTTGACTTGGAGAAATCCCCCAAAATCCCAATGCTCACCGGCCTGCTATAAAATGTTGGAAATATTAGCACTTTGTCGATTAATCTAATCCACGAGTAGACAGTAAACATGGCAAATACGGTATGCATCTCATATCAATACCTAAGCATGTGAGCATGTACAGTACATAGAAGCTGATAGAGGCGGGGTGTCCCGATCTTTCGATGAGATGATAACTATCGATTTGGTGAAGATGACTTTGACGATCCGACTACAAACGTGCACGACGTTGCGCCTTAGCAATCGCTAAACCAACTTCGAGAGGTTATTGACCACGCCGGAGCACAATCAACCTGACCACGAAGGTCTATTCCTGCAAGCAATCGAAGAACAAGCAAGAATATGATAAAGCAATCTGAATATTGCGAATATATATGAAGTATTGATAAAGGTGGGGATCCGGAAGCGGTCTTAGTCTGGTCGTTGGACACAAACGAAGTACACGAAGTTGCAATGGCTAACTTTTAACTAAACAAATCCCAAGGAAAAAGCTACTAGATGGATCTACTTATATAGGAGCAAGGGGTGGCGACCAAGGAGGTGGGAGGACGTCCCAAGGCAGCCTAAAACCAACCCTAGGTCGTACAAGGCTCATGGCCCCAAGTGGAGGTGGTGCAACACCTTTGGACTTGTTGTTTGATTCGGATTCTGCTGCAGCGTCAGATTGTTTCGTCCATATCTCAATGCTCCGGACGAATTTAAAGGTGATTCCAATTGGAGTGGAAAGAGGACGAAATCTAGTTTCCAAAAAATAAAGAATCACCCAATTCGGAGTCCGTATGAAAAAGTTATTGCCGTTTTGAGTCAGGTATGTCTGTGCAGTCCGAATCTGAATCCAGAACGTGAGAGACTTGGACTCTATCTTCTCTTGGACCAAAAGTGACGTGAAAGAACTTTTTGAACAGCAAGAAAACATCTCTTTCTCCCTTATCTTCATATGTGTATTGTACAAATGTCCCATACACCTGCAATTAGACAAAACACAAAAGTGTGTGAAGTATTTTTGTTCTGGATAACAAAAATAGAGTATTGAATAGTTTGCACTAGAAATCACCTGACAAATATGCATGTATGCAATATGTTTGGTCGTATCCAAGGTAGTCATGTCCTCATCATCCTCCCCTTTTTGAAAACAAAGCCGTCCTCGGCGTTGCTTAATCTGAAATGTGGCTAACAAAAGAGACAAGGTGTACATGTTGTATATGTATATGTCATCCATTTTTACTTCCCTTGGTTTTTGCACATATGACACATGTATAGATGAGTAACTTGCATAGTTCATAAAATCTGAAGCCAAAATATTATCACTAGAAGTAGAAGACATGAAAATATTGCAACTCAATTTGCACATATAAGTGATGCTCTTATTCATATCAAAAGATTGACAATGTTCATCATTAAACCATCCCAACATTGGTGAATAAACCTTACTTGCATCTAATTTACATGCTACAACATGCTTAAATAGGCAAACATGCAATAAGTCTTTGGTCACAGAATCATCACCAAGATTAGAGGTCATATCAAAATGATTAAACATTGATTCTTTTGCATCAACAGTTAACTCAATGGGTGCACTCAAAATTGTTGGTATTTCAGTTGTTTGATCACATGACGCATTCATGACAGTATCAAGATTCTCTAAAATAGGTGTTGTGCTCAAATCACCAGGTAACTGAACACATGATGCATTTAAGTTAACTAGGGATGCATCATTCTCATGTGAAGTTATATCATCAATATCTTTACTGTTACCTTGTCGCAAAGACGTAGCTGATGTAGGTACGGACGTTGACAATGCACCATACTCTTGAGATGATGTCGCGCTCACAATCCGAGGTGGGGCTGCTCTAGTAGGTGCAACTGTGGAGGAACCAACCGGCGGCGGTGAGCATGAACTAGAATAGTAGTCGTTGTAGTCACCCAATGCATCCTCCTGCATCTGTCTCTCAAAGGTACAAGCACGAACATACATACCAGTAATGCAACGGGGAATATACTGAAATCTTGCCTGAATATCATGGTTCAAACCACCAAAAAATCTATTCATTGTATCATCCTTAGATTCTTCTATGTCACAATGATGCATATAAGATTTGAACTCTTGGTAGTAAGCATGAACAGTGTTGTTGCCTTGTTTAAATTGTTCAAATTTGCGAAGCAATTCACGACGATAGTAAGGAGGGAAAAAATGTTGTCTCATTACATCTTTCAAATCTTTCCAAGTTGTGGGTTGGTTATCAATGTTTTTCTTACAATGCACATTCCACCAAACAGAAGCAAAACCAGTAAATGCTCTAGTGGCAGCTCGTACTCGCTCAAGTTCAGAAAAGTCATGGTGACTAAAAACTTGTTCAACTTCAAGCTCCCAAGCTAGATAAATAGCAGGATTAAATCTACCCTCAAATGACGATAAAGAGATAACCTGACCATGTGCTTGTGTGTGTTGTCCCAACTCTCGTGATGGTGATGTTGTGTCCGTCGTCCAAGAACTTCTGTCTCCGGAACCTGTCATGATTAGTAGAAAAACAAGAAACAAAATCCGAGAATAATGTTCCTATGAACTACTAGGATGTGGTGGTAAAACGCTCACAGTATAGCAAATATCAAAGTCTTACAAGTTCTTACCATGCAGCAGGTGGTGACCGGCAACCAGCGGTGTCAAATAACTCCGAAGATTGAGTAAAGCGATTGCCAGGTGAGCGTATGTATACACGGTGTAGAAATATGTGGAGCTTGGAAGGCCAATATATGGTAGCAAAATATCAGCAATAATCAATTCAGAGATGCAATGTTGAATAAACGCTCACCGACGGTACTGTGCTGGTCCTAGGCTAGACCGTGCTAGAGACGCGAGCCTAGAACACTAAAAAAAATCACGGCGCGACGCGTAACAAAGGCGGAGCACACTCTGAATATCTTTTTTTTTCTTTTTTCACGGAATTATTTCACTTTTTTTCTCTTTTTTTTCTTTTTTTCTCTCACTTTTTTTTTCTTTCTCTTTTTTTTTTCACAAACAAGCTAGATAAGATGCAGATTGGATCTAGTGATGACGCGAACGGCCTGAAGTATGATTATGACAATGAATGATGGGGAGTACGTGGTGGAAATTGATGGATGGCGGTGGTGGACAACGGATGCAATAATGACGCGGTGGTGGTATATGGCAATGACAATGAAGATGGTGCGGCGGTGGCGTGACAAACTGTGAACAGAACTCGAAACTCTAAAGGACTAGACACTAAGACCAGCAACTCGACACGACGATGCAACCGATAATTCAATAATGCAAACAATGAAAAGAAAATTGCAAAGGCTCAGACTGGCTTGGACAAAAGGATGAATAGATCTAACTTTTTTTTGTGGCTTTTTCTTGGACAATAGGTAAGAAAAATAGATCTAATCTAGGGAAAACTGGAAATTCTCACCGAGCAACCTGAAAACTGATACCACTTGATAGAGGCGGGGTGTCCCGATCTTTCGATGAGATGATAACTATCGATTTGGTGAAGATGACTTTGACGATCCGACTACAAACGTGCACGACGTTGCGCCTTAGCAATCGCTAAACCAACTTCGAGAGGTTATTGACCACGCCGGAGCACAATCAACCTGACCACGAAGGTCTATTCCTGCAAGCAATCGAAGAACAAGCAAGAATATGATAAAGCAATCTGAATATTGCGAATATATATGAAGTATTGATAAAGGTGGGGATCCGGAAGCGGTCTTAGTCTGGTCGTTGGACACAAACGAAGTACACGAAGTTGCAATGGCTAACTTTTAACTAAACAAATCCCAAGGAAAAAGCTACTAGATGGATCTACTTATATAGGAGCAAGGGGTGGCGACCAAGGAGGTGGGAGGACGTCCCAAGGCAGCCTAAAACCAACCCTAGGTCGTACAAGGCTCATGGCCCCAAGTGGAGGTGGTGCAACACCTTTGGACTTGTTGTTTGATTCGGATTCTGCTGCAGCGTCAGATTGTTTCGTCCATATCTCAATGCTCCGGACGAATTTAAAGGTGATTCCAATTGGAGTGGAAAGAGGACGAAATCTAGTTTCCAAAAAATAAAGAATCACCCAATTCGGAGTCCGTATGAAAAAGTTATTGCCGTTTTGAGTCAGGTATGTCTGTGCAGTCCGAATCTGAATCCAGAACGTGAGAGACTTGGACTCTATCTTCTCTTGGACCAAAAGTGACGTGAAAGAACTTTTTGAACAGCAAGAAAACATCTCTTTCTCCCTTATCTTCATATGTGTATTGTACAAATGTCCCATACACCTGCAATTAGACAAAACACAAAAGTGTGTGAAGTATTTTTGTTCTGGATAACAAAAATAGAGTATTGAATAGTTTGCACTAGAAATCACCTGACAAATATGCATGTATGCAATATGTTTGGTCGTATCCAAGGTAGTCATGTCCTCATCAGAAGCGAACCATCTATGAACATCATATATACGACTAGCACATGAACAAGCAAATAGGGGATGAATGAGTTATACCATCCGGTTGGACAGGCCAACGCGGCAGCGGTAGCAGTAGCCTCGGCATCAGCCAAGACCTTTTTCTTGGCGACTTCGTCATCAGCCATGGAGTCAATGTAGAGGAAGTAGTGGAAGCAGAGGCGAACGAAGACGGTTCAGGAGCAGTCGCGTCGAGATGCTCCCTAAGAACCTTATTGTCGTTCTCCCGGGCAGGATCTCAAGCGACAGGGTTGCGGAGGCACCTACTGTCCCGACCAACCGTGCACAGTACATGACGACTAGGGTTGTACGAGAGGGAGTGAGTGAACTGAGTTAGGGTTCACTCCACTGGCGAGCACCTTGTTATATAGGCCGTCGAGTAGATGGGCCTAGGCATAGGCCCATGACCTAGTCCGCGAACAGCCACGGTCCAACGTCTCGGACAGTGGCACTTCCGTAAGCGACTCGTTAATTAATTCGAGATTAATTAACCATTCTTGACCGACAAAAATAAGCTTTGGCTCGACTCATTCCCGCAACCCACAGCACGCGCGCGTCGTGATGAGGCGAGGTGTGGCGTGATGGGCGGAGGTGGGGGAGGAGCGCACGTGTACAGCTCCTACTCCCAAGCTCCCAATAGCAAGTGATGGAGCAGCCCTTATAAAGAGGTCTCACTCTTCTTACTGTAGCAGTATGGTACTAAACTTCCCACACTTCCCACCACTTGCCGTACACATGCATGGGCCTTAGAGATTAACATGGGATTGTTTTCTTACATGGGCCTAAGCCCATCCGTAATCCAACAATCCCCCACCAGATCTCGAGGCACATAAGTTTGTCGACTGTTCCAAACAATGTTTGATATACCAGAATTTTCAGTGGAGACTGTTAAGTTGAACTTCCACCTAGAGCAATGGGATTAGACTTCTTCACAACTGAACAATGGACTATGCCTTGAATTGTCAGTTTGGCGTGTAGAAGTTTTGCCCATTGTCAGCTGATACGTGGCTGCCGAAGGCTAAACCCCATGGGTGGAGCTTATTAGTCATACTCCATACCTTCTCATGAGCTTCCTAGAGATCACCCAATCTCATAGACTGTGACCAGCAGTCTGGCTCACATGGGTGTGTTCCTCCAAAGAATGCTCTGTAGGTTAGCATCTTGCTTACATAAGCTTTGGAACACATTAAGACAAAAGTCAGCATGCCTTACAAAATTGAGAGTATTACTACATCTCCAACGGAGTGGGTTAATTAAGGATACTCTCCTTAGTTGACCGTTGGATTGTTTTCCCAAGTCCTAATTCACGGGATCTCCGATCACATAGGTTGGGTTACTCCCATGGCAACTTACGTTGGTCTCATACCCATCTCCCTCGATGCATTTTCTATCACAATCCGTGATAGCCCTTTCGTAAAAGGGTCTGCCAGATTCTTAGGTGCCTGGATATAATCCAATGCTATTACTCCGGAGTTTCTTGATTTTCTGACAGATTTTAATCTTCTTCTTGTGTGCTTTGTGGATTTCAAGTTGTCCTTTGAACTCTTAGCCTTGGCATCACTGTTTGATTGTCACAGTTCATAAGGACAGCTGGGACTGGTTTATCAACCACGGGCAAATCCATCAAAAGCTCTCGAATCCATTCTACTTCGACGCATGATGTGTCTAATGTTGTGAGTTCTGCTTCCGTAGTCAATCTCGTTAAGATCGTCTACTTGCAAGACTTCCAGGAAATAGCACCACCACCAAGTGTGAAGACATATCCACTTGTGGCTTTCATCTCATCGGCATCAGATATCCAATTAGAATCACTATACCCCTCAAGTACCGTCGGGTACCCAGAATAGTGAATTCCATAGTTCACAGTACCTTGCAAATAGCGCATCACTCGCTCAACAGCATGCTAGTGCACATCTCTTGGATTGGAAACAAACCGGATCGGTTTGCACATAGCAAATGAGATGTCAGGACGAGTAACACATGCTAGGTACATCAGTGAACCAACCACTTGAGAATATCTCAATTGATCTACAGCCGTGCCTTCGAACTTTCGAATCCGCACGCTAGGATCATATGGTGTTGCCCAAGGTTTGCAGTCCGAATATCCAAAATGACTCAAATCTTCTCAACATAGTGGGATTGCAAAAGTGTAATTCCACCCTCATTGTCTCTCAGTAGCTTGATGTTCAAGATAACATCAGCCACGCCTAGGTTTTTCATCTCAAAGTTATGAGATAAAAAGGCCTTGACCTCCTCAATGACCTTGAGGTGGGTCCCAAATATCAGTATATCATCGACATACCGACACAGTATAACTCCTTCGCCCCCACCATAGCGATAATATATACATTTGTCAGCTTCGTTAAAAACAAAGCCAGCAGATGTCAAAGTTGTATTAAACTTCTCATGCCATTTCTTAGGCGCTTGTTTCAGGCCATACAAAGATTTCACTAGCTTACACACCTTTCTTTCCTGACCATTTACTACATAGCCATCCGGTTGTTGCATGTAAATTTCCTCGTCTAGCTCTCCGTTAAGGAAAGTCGTCTTAACATCCATCTAATGAACGAGAAGACCTTGCGAGGCAGCCAAAGGGAGTAGCACTCGAATGGTTGTCAGTCTAGCCACAGGTGATTAAGTATCAAAGAAATCCTCTTCTTCTTTCTGGGTATAACCCTTGGCCACAAGCCTAGCCTTGTACTTCTCAACAGTACCATCGGGCCTAAGCTTCCTCTGAACACCCACTTACATCCTAATGGTTGGCAACCATAAGGACGATCAGTGATCTCCCATGTCCCGTTAGCCATGATGGAATCCATCTCGCTACGGACCGCATCCTTCCGTTAGTCAGCATCCGAAGATGCATAAGCTTCTGAAATGGAACTGGGAGTGTCATCATCCACGAGGTACACGAGGAAATCATCACCAAAAGACTTTGCAATCCTTTGTCTCTTGCTCCTAACAGGAGCTTCCTCGTCATCCTCCATGGAACTTTCATCACTTTTGTGTTCATAGTATTCCATCGGAATGGCAGGTTCAGGAGTCTCATCAGATTCCAGTCTAGAAGTGCTTTGCATATCTCTCGTGGGAAAAATATCCTCAAAGAATGTAGCATCCTTAGACTCTATAATTGTACCGACCTTCTGGTCAGGTACCTCAGATTTCACTACTAGAAATCTATAGCCAACGCTATTCTTAGCGTAGCCCAAATTAATGCAGTCCACGGTCTTCGAACCAAGCTTACGCTTTTTGGGGATCGACACATTGAGTTTTGCCAAACAGCCCCAAGTGCACAAGTAATAGAGTGTAGTTTTTTTCTTTTCCCATTGCTCATAAGGAGTAGTCTCATTCTTTTGCGGGAACTTTATTCAGGACATGACATGATGTCAATATAGCCTCCCACCACCATGCCTTGGATAAACCCAATGTATCTAACATGGCTTTAGCCAAATCAGTTAGAGTATGATTTTTCTGTTCGGCAACCAAGTTTGACTGGGGTGAATAGGGAGGCGTCCTCTCATGAATAATACCATGTTCCGCACAGAATAAATCAAACTCACTAGAAAAGTACTCTCCACCACGATCAGACCGGACTCGTTTTATTTTCTTCTCAAGTTGGTTTTCAACTTCAGCCTTATGATTTTAAAGTAGTGTAGAGCCTCATCCTTTGTATTTAACAAATATACATAACAGAATCTAGTGGAATCATCAATCAAAGTCATGAAGTATTTCTTTCCACCTTTAGTCAACACACCATTCATCTCACAGAGATCTGAATGTATGAGCTCTAGTGGTGCCAGGTGTCTCTCCTTCGCAGGCTTGTGAGGCTTGCGAGGTTGCTTTGCTTGCACACACGCATGGCAGTTAGAGCCTTTGGCTAAAGTGAAACTCGGGATTAGATTCATCTTAGCTAGCCGCGTCATACAACCAAAATTTATGTGACAAAGACGTGAATGCCAAACCTCACATTCGTTCACATTGGAATGAATTTGGTTCACGACTTTATTACAGAAATCCTCTAGGGAAAGGCGGAACAAACCACCACAATCATATACTTTTCCAACAAATAGTCCATAAGGAGATACGACTACTTTGTTAGACTCAAATACTAACTTAAACCCTTCTTTACGTAGAAGGGAGCCACTAACGAGATTCTTCTTGATGGCAGGGACATGCTACACGTTCTTCAGTTGCACGATCTTTCTGAAGTAAACTTCAGATCTACCGTGCCAACACCATGAATAGAAGCATGTGAGCCGTTCCCCATTAGGACGGAACAATATCATGTGACCTGGTAAGAAGAAAACAAATACACATAAGCACACACATGAATATTGGCCCCAGTGTCAACCCACCAATCGGTGGACTGACAAACTGAAAGTACCGTAAACAGATTACCATACCCAGATGCCCATCGTTGTTGCTCAAAGTGACATTGACAGACTTGGCGTCCTGTCCTGAATGCTTATACTTGTTTGGGCACTTGTTGGCCCAATGTTCAACCGAACCACAAGTTAAGCATCCCTCACCCTTCTTGTTCTTCTTGAAGGTCTTCTTACCCTTCTTCTTAAAGGTAGTATTCTGCTGGATAGAGTTCTTTCCCTTGAACTTGCGGGAGTTCTTCTGCACCATATTGGCGCTAGAATAAGCCTCTTCCCCTTTCACGTGTGAGTCCTTTGCTCTCGAGTTCTGCTCAACACTTAGATGACCAATGACATCCTCAACAGAGAATTCACGTCTCAAGTGCTCGAGAGAAGTAGCAAAGTTCCTCCATCCAAGAGGGAGTTTTGCAATAATGCAACCCACGACAAACTTGTCCGGTAACTCACACTTCAGGAGCTCCAGCTCCTTAGCGATGCATTGTCTCTCATGGGCCTGGTCCAATACAGAACGGTTATCAACCATTTTGTAATCATGGAACTGCTCCATAGCATACAACTCGCTTCCAGCATCGGTTGCACCGAATTTAGCTTCGAGCGCATCCCACAAATTCTTGGCAACACGCATATTGAGATATGCGTCCACAAGCTTGTCTCCGATCACAGTAAGAATGGCTCCCAGAAAGATGGTGGTTGTCTCCCTGAACGCATTCTTCTGTTTAGGAGCAATCATTACCGTGGGAGACACAACACCAACCCAGAACACGTTCATTGCTGTGAGCCACAAGGTGGACCTCGTCTGCCAACACTTAAAATGCGTTCCAGTAAACTTTTCCAGTTTCAGAGTAGCGGCGAAGCCATGAGTCGAAAAGTGGCTAAAATAAGGTTTGTTGGAAATATTAGCACTTTCTCTATTAATCGAATCCACGAGTAGACACTAAACATGGTAAATACGGTGTGCATCTCATACTGATACCTAAGCATGTGAGCATGTACAGTACATAGAATCGAATCATCTATGAACATCATATATACGGCTAGCACATGAACAAGCAAATAGGGGATGAACGAGTTATACCCTCCGGTTGGACAGGCCAATGCGACGGCGGTAGCAGCAGCATCGGCATCAGCCAATGCCTTCTTCTTGGCGACTTCATCATCAGCCATGGAGTCGATGTAGAGGAAGTAGTGGAAGCAGAGGCGGACGAAGACGGATCGAGAGCAGTTGCGTTGAGATGCTCCCCAAAAACCTTATTGTCGTTCTCCCGGGCAGGATGTCGAACGACAGGGTTCCGGAGGCACCTGCTCTCCCGACCAACCATGCACGCTGTCATCGGGATGGGATCGCCGAAGATAAGACAGTGAGAGGAACAGTAGATGACGGCTAGGGTTGTACGAGAGTGAGTGAGTGAACTGAGTTAGGGTTCACTCCACTGGTCAGCACCTTCTTATATAGGCAGTGGAGTAGATGGGCCTAGGCTTAGACCCATGACAGCGAACAGCCCACGGTCCAACATCTCGGACGGTGGCACTTCCGTAAGCGACTCGTTAATTAATTCGAGATTAATTAACCATTCTTGACCGGCAAAAATAAGCTTCAGCTCGACTCATTCCCACAACCCGCGGCGCGCGCGCACGTCGTGACGAGGCGATGCGAGGCGGGCGACGGAGGAGGAAGAGCGCGCGTGTATAGCTCCTACTCCCAAGCTCCTAACAACAAGTGATGGAGCAGCCCTTATAAAGAGGTCTCACTCTTCTTACTATAGCAGTATGGTACTAAACTTCCCACACTTCCCACCACTTGCCGTACACATGCATGGGCCTTAGAGATTAACCTGGGATTATTGTATTATATGGGCCTAAGCCCATCCATAATCCAACATAAATACCCTCACAGTCGGCGACTCCTGTGTCGCATTTTCCCCTTTCTCCCTGTAGCTTATCTCGTCTGCTTCTCCCACAATCGCTAATGGAACCGGTATGTCGTCGTCGCTCAGCCACTCCGCTGTCATTAGAGGACAGCTCCATCTGGGAGGCTACACCGCGGCAGCGGCACAACCCCCGGCGTAGTGTAGTGTGTGTGGCGTCCATGTTGGGTGTGCGCGGAACACCCACCACTCACTCCGCCGCTGCTGCCCGCCGGCAGCTGTTGCCGGCCGCCGTTGCCGCCACACCATCGTCGAAAGCCAGGGCCATCTCCCGCTCCGCCCCTATGGCCTGAAGGCGGAAGGTGGCCGTCGTGGCCGCCACCCCACTGCCGGCCACCGTGGCCATCACCCGCTCCTCCACCGCGGCCTGAAGGCGGGAGGTAGTGGTCGTGGCCGCCACCCCATCGTCGGTCGCCGTGGCCGCCATCCCACCATCGACCGTCGGGATTATCACCAGCTCCGCCGCCGCGGTGCGAAGGCGGGAGGCGGAGGTGGAGGCCCGTGCATGAGTCAGCGACCTTGCGCGCTACATCGAGTTCCTGCATGAGGAGTAGGAGCGCCTCGTCAAACATGCAAAGAGCCTTACCGCAGCCGTGGCCACAGCACACACCGACGCGGAGGCGAGGAATCAGTAGATCTAAATTCCTCAGAGAATAGAAGAACTTCGTCTCTGTCACCGAATAATATGACTGAACTATATGAGATTTCCAATGGCTTCACTCGAAGGGATTGGTAGGTGTAGGATTTTGAGTTGAGCATCACATGGAAATTTTTCCTTAGTATTTCCTCGACCCCCTTCAATAGTACGGTGTTTCCTATGACTCAAGAAAGCGAAAAATGAAACTACCAAAACAAAAGACTTCACGCTTCATGTTCCTCGAATGAATACCAAGTCTTCAAGGTCACACCAATTTCTTCACTTTCAAAGTCTTCAGAAAGTCTTCAGAAATCCAAAGCCTTCAGTCGAATAACTTCATTTTTAGGGTTCGACTTTCTCTGTAAATATCAAACTTCTCATAGACTTATACACCTGTGTACACTCACAAACGCATCAGTCCCTTAATCTATAAGTCTTCAATACACCAAAATCACTAAGGGGCACTAGATGCACTTACAAGTTCCCACTCCCGTGAAGAAGCCCGAAGCTAGACCCAATCCTGAAACTGGGTGCTTCTACTGCAAAGGAAATGGTCACTGGAAGCGGAACTGCCCAAAAAAAATTTGGCAGATCAGAAGGATGGCAAAGTGAACAAAGGTATATTTGATATACATGTTATTGATGTGTACTTTACTAGTGTTCATAGTAGCCCATGGGTATTTGATACGGTTCAGTTGCTATGATTTGTAACTCGAAACTGGAGTTGCAAAATGAACAGATACTAGTTAAGGGTGAGGTGATGATGTGTGTTGGAAGTGATTCCAAGGTTCATAAGATCACCATCGCACACTCCCTCTACCTTCGGGATTGGTGTTGGACCTAAAATAAAAGTTATTTGGTGTTTACGTTGAGCATGAATATGATTGGATCATGTTTGTTGCGATACAGTTATTCGTTTAAGTTAGAGAATAATTGTTGTTTTGTTTACATGAATAAGACCTTTTATGGTCATACACTCAATATAAATGGTTTATTGAATCTCGATCGTAGTGATACACATATTCATAATATTGATGCCAAAAGATGCAAAGTTGATAATGATAGTGCAACATGTATGTGGCACTACCGTTTAGGTCATACTAGTGTAAAGCGCATGAAGAAACTCCATGCGGATGGAATTTTGGAATCACTTGATTATGAATCATTTGATGCTTGCGAACATGCCTCATGGGCACGATTACTAAGACTCCGTTCTCCAGAACAATGGAGCAAGCCGCCGTCTTATTGGAAATAATACATACCGATGTATGTTGTCCAATGAGTGTTGAGGCTCACGATGAGTATCGTTTTTTTCTGACCTTCACAGATGATTTGAGCAGATATGGGTATATCTACTTAATGAAACACAAGTCTGAAACATTGGAAAGGTTCAAAGAATTTCAGAGTGAAGTGGAGAATCATCATAATAAGAATATAAAGTTTCTACGATCTGATTGCGAAGGCGAATATTTGAGTTATGAGTTTGGCCTTCATTTAAAACAATGTGGAATAGTTTCAGAACTCACGCCACCTGGAACACGACAGCGTAATGGTGTGTCCGATTGTCGTAACTATACTTTATTGGATATGGTGCGATCTATGATGTCTCTTACCAATTTACCACTATCATTTTGGGGTTATGCATTAGAGACAGCTGCATTCACATTAAATAGGGCACCATCTAAATCCGTTGAGACGACACCGTATGAACTGTGGTTTGGCAAGAAACCTAAGCTGTCGTTTCTTAAAATTTGGGGTTGCGATGCTTATGTGAAAAAGCTTCAGCCTAATAAGCTCGAACCCAAATCGCAGAAATATGTCTTCATAGGATACCTAGAAGAAACTGTTGGGTACACCCTCTGAGGGAGTCCTGGATTAGGGGGTGTTCGGGTAGCCGGACTATACCTTCGCCGGACTCCTGGACTATGAAGATACAAGATTGAAGACTTTGTCCCGTGTCCGGAAGGGACTTTCCTTGGCGTGGAAGGCAAGCTAGGCGATGCGGATATTCAAGATCTCCTGCCAATGTAACCGACTCTGTGTAACCCTAACCCTATTTGGTGTCTATATAAACCAGAGGGTTGTAGTCCGTAGGACGAACCATCATCATACACAATCATACCATAGGCTAGCTTCTAGGGTTTAGCCTCCTTGATCTCATGGTAGATCTACTCTTGTACTACCCATATCATCAATATTAATCAAGCAGGAGTAGGGTATTACCTCCATCGAGAGGGCCCGAACCTGGGTAAAAACATCGTGTCCCTTGTCTCCTGTTACCATCCGGCCTTGACGCACAGTTCGGGACCCCCTACCCGAGATCCGCCGGTTTTGACACCGACATTGGTGCTTTCATTGAGAGTTCCTCTGTGTCGTCGCCTTTAGGCCTGATGGCACCTTTGATCATCAACAACGATGAGGTCCAGGGTGAGACTTTTCTCCCCGGCCAGATCTTCATTTTCGGCGGCTTCGCTCTGCGGGCCAATTCGCTTGGTCATCTGGAGCAGATCAAAAGCTACGCCCCTGGCCATCAAGTCAGGTTTGGAAGCTTGAACTACACGGCTGATATCCGCGGAGACTTGATCTTCGATGGGTTCGAGCCACAGCCAAGCGCGCCGCACTATCTCGAGGGGCATGATCTAGCTCTGCCTCCGAACAGTGTCCTGGAGGCCGCATACGCACCGATTCCGACCCTTAACTCGGAGCCCGTTGTGCCAAGCGAGGATGAACGGTTGGACGTCACCTCGGGGGTGGCAATCTCAAAGGCGATCGAGCCAAACGCCAGCCACGCACTCCGCGTGACCCGTGACCCCGAGGGTCTGGACTCCTCCCCGGACTCCGAACCCCCCGCGCCCCTGCCGGTCGAATCCGATTGGGCGCCGATAATGGAGTTCACCGCCGCAGACATCTTTTAGCACTCGCCTTTTGGAGACATCCGGAATTCTCTCAAGTCTCTCTCTTTATCAGGAGAGCCCTGGACGGACTATGGTCAGCAAGGATGGGATACGGACGATGAAGAAATTCAAAGCCCACCCACCACCCACTTGGTAGCCACTGTCGACGATTTAACCGACATGCTTGACTTCGGCTCCGAAGACTTCGACGGTATGGACGACGAGGTAGGAGAAGAACAGGAACCAGCACCTGTAGGGCGCTGGACAGCCACCTCGTCATATGACATATATATGGTGGATACTCCAAAAGATGGAGATGGCGAGGAAACAACGGGGGATGACACCTCCAAGAAACAGCCAAAGCGTCGACATCAGCGGCGCCGCTCTAAATCCCACCAGAGTAAAAACGGTGATTCCGGCACCGGAGATAATAGTACCCCGGATAGCGCCAAAGAACACCATCCCCAGCAAGATTCGGCGCAGGAAGATGGAGAAGCCAGCCCTCATGAGAGAGCGGCAGACCGAGAGGTTGAGGATGATAACTATATGCCTCCCTCCGAAGACGAGGCCAGCCTCGATGACGACGAATTCATCGTACCATCAGACCCCGCCGAACAAGAGCGTTTCAAACGCAGGCTTTTAGCCACGGCGAACAGCCTCAAGAAAAAGCAGCAATAGCTTAGAGCTGATGAAGATCTGCTAGCTGACAGATGGACTGAAGTCCTTGCGGCTGAAGAGTATGAACTCGAGCGCCCCTCCAAGAAGTACCCAAAGCGCAGGCCACTACCCCGATCAGAGGAGGAAGCGCCTACATCACCAACGCACGACATGGCAGACCGGCCACCTCGCGGCCGCGACAGAGAGGCCTGTCGAACCTCCAACCAAGCCATGCATCGACGCCGCTCAACCAAGGCAAGGGAAAATGCGCCAGACCTGCGAGATGTACTGGAGGATAAAGCAAGGCAAACAAGATTGATCTACGGATCGCGCAGGCGCCCGACGACACGTGACGATGATCTTCACTCCAGACACAATAAATCCGGCCGGGCCGAACACAACAGACATAGCTCTTCCGAGCTGCGTCGTGACATAGCCCAGTACAGGGGCGCTGCACACCCACTACGCTTCACAGATGAAGTAATGGATCATAAAATCCCAGAGGGTTTCAAACCCGTAAACATCGAATCATACGATGGCACTACAGACCCGGCGGTATGGATCGAGGATTATCTCCTTCACATCCACATGGCACGTGGCGATGATCTACACGCCATCAAATACCTCCCGCTCAAACTCAAAGGACCGGCCCGGCATTGGCTTAACAGCCTGCCAGCGGACTCAATCGGTTCTTGGGAGGACCTGGAAGCCGCATTCCTCGACAACTTCCAGGGCACTTATGTGCGACCGCCGGACGCCGACGACCTAAGCCACATAATTCAGCAGCCAGAAGAATCGGCCAGGCAATTCTGGACACGGTTCCTAACAAAGAAAAACCAGATAGTCGACTATCCGGACGCAGAGGCCCTAGCAGCCTTCAAGCATAACATCCGCGATGAGTGGCTTGCCCGGCACCTGGGGCAGGAAAAGCCAAAATCTATGGCAGCCCTCACGACACTCATGACCCGCTTTTGTGCGGGCGAAGATAGCTGGCTAGCTCGCAACAACAGCTTATCAAAGAACCCTGGTAATTCAGATACCAAGGACAAAAGTGGCAGGACACGTCGAAATAAGCAAAAGCGCCGCGTTAGCAGCGACAGCAATGAAGATACGGCAGTCAACGCCGGATTCAGAGGCTATAAATCTAGTCAGCGGAAAAGCCATTTAAAAAGAATACTCAGGGCCCGTCTAGTGTGGACCGAATACTCGACCACTTGTGCCAGATCCATGGTACCCCCGAAAGGCCAGCTAATCACACCAACAGGGATTGTTGGTTGTTCAAGCAGGCAGGCAAGTTAAGAGCCGAAAACAAAGACAAGGGGCTACATAGCGATGACGAGGAGGAGCCCAGGCCGCCGAACAACATTGGACAGAAGGGGTTTCCCCCACAAGTGCGGACGGTGAACATGATATATGCAACCCACATTCCCAAGAAGGAGCGGAAGCGTGCGCTAGGGGACGTATACGCGATGGAGCCAGTCGCCCAAAAGTTCAACCCATGGCCCTCTTGCCCGATCACCTTTGATCGGAGGGACCACCCCACTAGCATCCGTCATGGCGGCTTTGCCGCATTGGTTCTCGACCCAATCATCGACGGATTTCATCTCACAAGAGTCCTCATAATAGGTGTAGCCTGAACCTGCTTTACCAGGATACAGTGTGGAAAATGGGCATAGATCCATCAAGGATTAAGCCCACAAGGACGACCTTTAAAGGCGTTATAACAGGTGTAGAAGCCAACTGTACAGGCTCCGTAACACTTGATGTGGTCTTCGGATCTCCGGATAACTTCCTAAGCGAAGAGTTAATCTTTGACATAGTCCCGTTCCGCAGTGGCTATCACGCCCTGCTCGGACGAACTGCATTTGCCAAGTTCAATGCGGTGCCGCACTACGCATATCTCAAGCTCAAGATGCCAGGCCCTCGAGGAGTAATCACGGTCAACGGAAACACCGAATGCTCCCTCCGTACAGAGGAGCACACGGTGGCTCTCGCAGCGGAAGTACAAAGAAGCCTTTTTAGGCAACTCTCTAGTCCGGCCGTTAAAAAGCCACACACTGTTAAGCGCGCCCGGAGTAACCTACAACAAGACCGCCTGGCACGATCTGAGCAGGCGTAGCAATGCGGCCCCAACCCCAGCCATCGCGACATAGCGAAGCTAGTACCTCGCGTACATAATTACACCCTTGAAATACCATGGGCACAGGGGAAGGGGCACAGTAACGGCATGCCCGAAATATGGCTTAAAACGTACTAGGGGCTGCCGATTTTTTTTACTTTCAAGACTCCACACTTTGGACGACCTGTTCGGCAATTCGACTGCCGCACAAACGATGCAAGATCCAGGGAAACAGACAAAGCTACACCGCATTATGAAACTCCCAGGTGGTCTCTATTACGAGCGGTATATCTGTTTCGAACATAATTTCGCGGCCTGCCCCTGGCTAGGACATGTTCAATAGTCTAATATCTTTTTGCTTATCGCACTACTTGTATCGTCCGACTTTAACAAATAGCCTCTTTATGAACAATGCATAGCTTTTTGTCTATTTTTTGCATTATCCTCTTTTACTATATATGTTTATTAAATAACATGATCGCACCCGTACACCATGGTACGGCAAACACGCCAGGGGCTTCAGTACCCTTCGATCTGGCGTGAGAAGTCCGTACACTTTCACAAGTGCGGCACCCCGAACTTATAGCCTATATGCATCGGCTCCGAATCATGATTTGGGTCAATAGTTGATTTTGCCCGGCTCCTACGTTTTGGTGCCTTACGTTCCGCTATATCGGCTAAGGTAGCACTAGGAGAACCACTGCGATTGTGCCTCGGTTCAGCTGGGTTAAGCACCTCAGTGGAGAAAGCTAAAACTGACTGTCATGATAAGGCAAGAGACTGGTCGCTGTTCGAGAGGTTTTTCGAGTCCCTAAAGGCTTATGCCGCTTCGAGCGAGGAGCTGGCTTTGTCCAGCCAAAGGCGTGGATAGCGCCCCGAATTCGGTCTTCGGAACTAGGGGCTTCGCCGAAATTTAAAATTATAAAGTTCTATGGCAAAGTGAGAGTGTTCAAGCATTATAGTCTGATTGCCTGGTTCGTTATGCTGAGCGCCTCCCTCGAAGGACCCAACCATGGGAAAAAGAGCGCTCAGGTTTATCCCAAACACCCCAGCACTAGCGCCATGGGGGCAGAAGCCGACGACTGGCCATCTCTCATTTTTTGATAAACGGCCGCACAGAAAATAATATTTTAAATTCAATAAGCATTGCTTAGCGCACATGAACAAGTTTTCAGCGCACAGGATAAACACGAGCGAGTTCATTCAAAAATAACATCTTTCGTACATTCATCCGCAATAAGGCGGGCACCAGCAAGAACATCCTTGTAGTAGTTCTCGGGCTTGCGATGCTCCTTCCCCTGCGGCGGCCCGTCCTTCACCAGCTTCTCACCGTCAAGCTTACCCCAGTGCACCTTTGCACGAGCAAGGGCCCTCCGGGCGCCTTCGATGCAGGTGGAACGCTTGATGACCTCAAGCATTGTACAGGCCTCCACCAGCCGCCGCACCAGCCCGAAGTAGTTCCCAGGCAGGGCCTCTCCGGGCCACAGCCGAACTATGAAGCCCTTCATGGCTTGTTCGGCCGCCTTGTGGAGCTCGACCAGCTGTTTCAGCTGGTCGCTCAAGGGCACAGGTTGTCCGGCCTCAGAATACTGAGACCAGAACACACTCTCCGTCGAGCTGCCTTCTTCAGCTCGGCAGAATGCGGCGGCATCGGATACGCTGCGGGGAAGATCTGCGAACGCCCCTGGAGAACTTTGGATTCGGGTAAGTGACAAGTAGTTTACTTTTATATTTCTACTTTGCATTAAGAATGCCTTACCCGCTGCTATCTTTTTCATCTCCTCCAATTCTTGGAGGGCCTTTTGGGCTTCGGCCTTGGCACCCTTGGCGGTCTCAAGGGCCGATGTGAGCTCGGATGCTTGCGCCTTTGACTCAAGCTCCAAGCTCTCATGTTTCTTCATGAGAGCCTGCAGCTCTTGCTGCACCTCGCCAACCTGAGCACCAAGTCTTTCTCGCTCGGTGCGCTCCTCGGCCGTTTTCTTTTCGGCCTCAGATAGCGCCTGCTTGAGGGTCGCCACCTCAGTTGTGGCCCCTACAATAAGCAGTACGATCCTGTTATTCTTTGCAATCACGCCTCTCTATAGGCACCTTTTTTTAGGGTATTTCTTACCTTCTTTTTCCTCGAGCTGCCGTTTGGCCAGGCCGAGCTCTTGCTCGGTCCGCCAGAGGTCCTTTTTTAGGACATCCACCTGTGCAGTCAGTGGGCGGTGGATAGCAGCGAAGCCTGCATACGCATATTGACTCTTTATTATTAGACTCATGCGAAAATTAATAGATCCTCTATTCGGCTTTTCTTTCCGAACGCCAAACAGAGCATCAGGGGCTACTGTCTATGCGGTACTATCTTGACATATTTTAACTTACCTCGAAGCCTGTCAGAAGGCTAGCGCAAGCTTCATTCAGTCCGCTCTCGGCGGACTGAACCTTTTGGATCACCGTACTCATAATAGTACGGTGCCCCTTGTCGATGGAGGCGCCGTCAAGCACCTCCAGCAGATGGTCCAGCGACTCCGGTTGGACGGAGGTCGCTGGCTTAGAAGGCTTTCTCCTTTTGGAAGGAGTTCGCCTATCATGGCTCGGAACTATTGAAGGTTCCAGCGCGGGGTCCGGCACAAAGCCGGACTTGGAGCCCTGGGGGGTCTTGTCCCCTTCACTCCTGGAGTCCGAGAGGTTGCCTTGCGGCTCCTCCGGGACCACCTCTTCCTGCCCCGGGGCTTGTCGCGACGCCACTTCGGCGTCATCCATGGTGCGGGGGGAGACAGCGGGCGAAACAGAGTTCACGTCCGATGAGTCCAGTGAGCCGCCTGACGATTCGTTGTATTCGGCCTGGGGCGGGCTACATGTTCACATTCGACATTAAGGAAAGCTGCGCAATGAAGGAACATCATGAGTTACTCTGATGTCCGAACTTACGATTTCGCTGGACACTTGGCCCTATTCGGACACTCCTCTTCGCTCTCTTCGGCGTCATGGGAGTCGTCCGGCGAAGGGGTCTTCCTTTTTCTAGACCCCTCGGCCTCCCCTGATGGGGCGGCCTTCTTCTTCTCTTCTCCCTCCACTGGGGGGAGAGCTTTCTTCTTCCTCCTCGTTTTCACGAGAGGAGGGCGCCTCGGACTCATCAGATGACGAGTCCAACACCACCAAGTTACGGGCACTCTTTCGAGTCCCGGTGGTCTTCTCTTCCTCTCCGGCACCACATATGGTGCCGGAGTCAGCAGCTTCACTAGGAGAGCTGGGGCTGGGTCTTCGGGCAGGGGAGCCGGACAGTTAATTGGTCCAGATATCGCCTGCCATGACTGTCAAAGGTAAGGGAGTTTAGATCCCGCATAGAGTTAATTTATGAAAAAGAGCTTAATAATCCTATCAAAGGCATAGATAGCTTACCTCGCTAGCGTGACGCTGCGTGCTGTATCCGCGATCCTCAGAAGCGGATGCGGGGGCCTCGGCGCCTTTGATCAGCACCTTCTAGACGTCTTCATACGACGTGTCGAAGAGCCTGGTGAGAGTTCGGTGCTGCGCCGGGTCGAACTCCCACAAATTGAAATCCCGTTGTTGGCATGGGAGGATCAGACGAACGAGCATGACCTGGACTATATTAACAAGCCGGATTGGCTTGTTTATCAGGGACTGGATGCAGGTCTTCAGTCCGGTCACCTCTTCCTCGTTGCCCCACGACAGGCCCGTCTCTTTCCAGGACATAAGCCACGTGGGGGGTCCGGATCTGAACTCGGGGGCTGCGACCCATTCCGGATTGTGTGGCTCGGTGATGTAAAACCACCCGGCTTGCCACCCCTTTAGGGTCTCCACAAAGGAGCCCTCGAACTAGAGGACGTTGGCTTTCTTGCTAGCCATAGCGCCTCCGCACTCTGCTTGGGTGCCGCGCACCACCTTGGGCTTGACGTTGAAGGTCTTGAGCCAAAGGCCGAAATGGGGGCGGACGCGGAGGAAGGCCTCGCACACGACGATGAACGCCGAGATGTCGAGGATGAAGTTCGGGGCCAGATCGTGGAAATCTAGGCCGTAGTAGAACATGAGTCCCCGGACAAATGGGTGAAGTGGAAAACCCAGTCCGCGGAGGAAGTGGGGAAGGAAAACTACCCTCTCATGGGGCCTTGGGGTGGGGAGAAGCTGCCCCTTCTCGGGAAGCCGGTGCGGGATGTCCTTGGACAGGTATCCGGCCTTCCTTAGATTTTTTACTTGAACCTCCGTGACAGAGGAGACCATCCACTTGCCTCCCGCTCCGGACATTGCTGGAGAAGGTTGAGGTGGGAAGAGCGGGCTTGGGCGCTGGAGCTTGAGTGCGCGAGAGATGGATTGGCAAAGGAGGAAGAAGGTGTAGGTAAAAAGGTGGGTCCTTATCCCCTTATATGGGCGGATGCGGTTATGCGTCCCCACCTACCTAATAAAACTCGCTTGCCTCCCAAGCGCTATGGTAAATGGCGCGGTTGGGTTACCAACGTCCGTATTGATGAGAATTGATGAGGACATCAATACCATTGTTACACCCACAGCCCCTACTGTTACATATGATGGACCAATTACTAGAGCTCGCGCACGCCAATTAAATTACCAGGTACTTTCGTTTCTTGGTAATGATTCTAATGTTCATGAGAATATGATGCTGCCTAAATTGGATACATTTGTTTTGCTTACAAATGAAGGGCCTAGCTTGGAGAAGGATGAACATTGGAGCAAGAACAAGCATGGAGTTGATGGCATGCGCAAGGGGAACAAGAACGGAGTTACAAGTGATGATTTCAGGACTCTGGAGCCACCATAAGGAGTGAATGAAGCCTTGGACGAAATATACAAGATGCCACTTCATAAATTTCGTCCAGAGGCTATTCTAGGTGCTGCGTCACCTCATTATTGGGCCAGGCCCATGTAATTTCGAAATACTTAAGTATAGGCTGTTTTTAGAGTCCGTATGTGTGGGGAAACAAGAGTTAGGGTTGGTTTTGGACCCCTTCCTCAAGGGCCACGAAATTCCCCCCCCCCCTCTTCCTCCATATATACAGCCCTTAGGGCGTCGTTTAGACTTTGGGTTTTGTTTAGATCAAAAGTTCGCCATAGCAGCAACTTCGGGTACTTCGTTTGTGTTCAACGACCAGACCAAGGCGTCACAGAACCCCACCTTCATTAATAAAGCTTTCCTCTTATATTCGCAATATCCAGATTGCAATCTTAGTTTTTTGCTTGTTCTTCGTTTGCTCACAGGAAACAGGCCCTCGTGGTCAGGTTGATCGTGCTCCGGCGTGGTCAATAACCCTCGGAAGTTGGTTTAGCGATTGCTAAGGCGCGACGTCTCGCACGTTCGTAGTCGGATCGTCAAGGTCGACTCCCACAGAAACAATAGCCACCATCTCATCGAAACATCGGGACACCTTTGCCTCTATCAAGTGGTATCAGATTTCCAGGTTGCTCGGTGAGATTTTACAGTTTTTCGTAGTTTAGATCGAGTCTGTTCTTCATACCTATAGTCCACAAAAAAGCCAAAAAAACTAAGTCTGGAAAATTCCGGCTAGGCAGTTTTTAGGACATTTGTAGACTTTTTCGAAAAAAATTTGTTGCGGAGCAAAAAAAAAGTGCAAAAAAAAGTGAAAAAAAAGAAAAAAAATTCAGAGTGTGCTCCTCCCTTGTTTACGTGCAGCGCCGTGATTTTGTTAGTGTTCTAGGCTCGCGTCTCTAGTACGGTCTAGCCTAGGACCAGCACAGTACCGTCGTTGAGCGTTTATTCAACTTTGCATCTCTGAATTGATTATTGCTGACCCTTTTTGCTACCATATTATAAGTCTTCCCAGCTCCACATACATCTACATCGTGCGTTTGACTCTCCCTGGTAATCGCTCTATCCAAGCTTTGAGAGTTTTGACTACATCGATTGCCGATCACCGCCTGCTGCTGGGTAAGAACTGGTAAGAATTTGAGTTTTGCTTAAAGGATTTGTGACACCCACCACCACCACCACTTGTTAGTAGTCTATAGGATCATATTCTTGTGTGTTTCTATTGCTGCTAACCATGGCAGGATCACAAGCCGACGAGACTGACTGGGAGAACATGACAAACAAAGCGTTACATGATAAGTTTCAACAAATGATGAGTGGACAGGTGGAAGATGTGCTCAATAGATTTGAAGAGGCCATGGAGAAGATAGATGGCATTGAGAAGGCGTTCGAAACAAAGCTCGATAACAAGTTCAATGAGTTGCTCGCGCGTCTACCACCACCACCACCGGCTGCACCTAACGCACCTCTACAACAACAACAACGACTACCTCCACATCGCGAAACAGCCCTCCGCCAAGCGACCCGTGTCCCTCTTCAGCCTGGCCAAGCTGCTGGTGCTGCTGTTGATACTTCTGTGGCTCCTGCTGCTGATGTGGGGGAGGATGATTATGTGGGAGATTACGAGGATGAGGTTGATCAACATCAGAACTACGTGCAACCACCAGCACCACAACCACCAGGTCGTCCACATGCAAATAATGGCAATGTTAGGGCTCCCCCTCAGGTACGAGATCATGACCATCTCCCTAAACTGAAATTGAATATTCCACCATTTGAGGGTAGATATGTTCCTGATATATATCTTACTTGGGAGTTAGAAACTGAACAACGATTTACATGTTTACAATATCCTGAAGAGAGACGTGTTCCTACTGCTGTTTGTGCTTTCACTAGCTTTGCATGTGTTTGGTGGTCTGAATATTGTAGATTATATCCTCTGCCAGCTACTTGGGCTGCTTTGAAAACTGCTATGCGTACTCGTTGGGTTCCACCATATTATCAACGTGAATTACTTCAAAAATTGCAACGCTTAAGACAAGGAAAAAATTCGGTAGAAGAATATTATCAGGAATTACAAACTGGCTTGATTAGATGTGGTATCGTTGAGGAGAATGAAGCTATGCTTGCACGTTTTCTGGGTGGATTAAATAGAGAGATTCAGACCATTCTAGACTATAAGGATTATAATAATATCACTCGTTTATTCCATCTTGCTTGTAAAGCTGAACGTGAAGTGCAGGATCGACAGGCATTGGCGCGAACTAACTTTTCTGCAGGTCGACCTTCATCGTGGACACCACGTGCATCATCTACTTCCACACGTTCTGCTACACCGGCACCGCCGTCAGCTGCCACCTCCAACCGTGATACAAGAAAGCAGGCACAACCACCACTATCTGCCAAGAGCACACCTGCCGGGCCTGCACAGAGCTCTGCTTCTTCCATGGCGTCTACAGGGCACACAAGTGATATTATTTGTCGTCGTTGTAAGGGAAGAGGACATTTTGCGCGCGAATGCACATCTCAGCGTGTGATGATTGCTACTGAGGATGGTGGGTATGAGTCCGCTAGTGACTATGATGAGGAGACTTTGGCTCTTCTTACACATGAAGAACACGGTGGAGATGATTCTAATCATGAGATGCAATACATGGCTGCTGAAGATGCTGACAGGTATGAATGTTTAGTTGCTCAACGTGTTTTGAGTGTGCAGGTCACGCAAGCTGAGCAAAATCAGAGGCATAATTTGTTCCATACAAAGGGAGTTGTGAAGGAACGTTCTGTTCGCGTCATCATAGATGGAGGGAGCTGCAACAACTTGGCTAGCATGGAGATGGTGGAGAAGCTATCCCTCACCACAAGACCACATCCACATCCTTACTACATCCAATGGTTCAACAACAGCGGTAAGGTTAAGGTAACACGTACTGTTCGTGTGCATTTTAGTATCTCTACATATGCTGATTATGTTGATTGTGATGTGGTACCTATGCAAGCATGTTCCTTATTACTTGGTAGACCATGGCAATTTGATAAAAATTCTGTACACCATGGTAGAAACAATCAGTATACTCTTGTTCATAAGGACAAAAATATTACTTTGCTTCCTATGACTCCTGATTCCATTTTGAAAGATGATATTAATCGAGCTAATAAAGGAAAACAGGAGAAAAATAAGAGTGAAAATCAGATTGTGGCAAAAGAATTTGAGCAACAAATGAAGCCTAGTAATAAACCATCTAGTGTTGCTTCTGAAATTAAATTGAAAAGTGCATGTTTACTTGCCACCAAATCTGATATTGATGAGCTAGATTGTAGCAAATCTGTTTGCTATGCTTTTGTGTGCAAAGAGGCATTATTTTCATTCGAGGACGTGCCTTCCTCTTTGCCCCCTACTGTCACTAACATTTTGCAGGAGTTCGCTGACGTCTTCCCACAAGACGTGCCACCGGGATTACCACCTATTCGAGGGATTGATCATCAAATTGACTTAATTCCCGGTGCATCGCTACCCAACCGTGCACCATACCGTACCAATCCAGAGGAGACGAAGGAGATTATGCTTCAAGTACAGGAGCTGCTCGACAAAGGTTATATACGCGAATCCCTTAGTCCTTGTGCTGTTCCTATTATACTAGTGCCGAAAAAGGATGGTACCTCGCGTATGTGTGTTGATTGTAGAGGCATTAATAATATTACCATTCGCTATCGTCATCCTATTCCTAGGCTAGATGATATGCTTGATGAATTGAGTGGCTCTACAATATTCTCCAAAGTTGATTTGCGTAGTGGATACCATCAAATTCGTATGAAATTGGGAGATGAATGGAAAACAGCATTTAAAACTAAGTTTGGTTTATATGAGTGGTTAGTCATGCCTTTTGGGTTAACTAATGCACCTAGTACTTTCATGAGACTAATGAACGAAGTTTTACGTGCTTTCATTGGACGATTTGTGGTAGTCTATTTTGATGATATACTGATTTATAGCAAATCTTTGGAAGAACATTTGGAACATTTACGTGTTGTTTTTAATGCTCTACGTGATGCACGTTTGTTTGGTAACCTTGGGAAGTGCACCTTTTGCACCGACCGAGTGTCTTTTCTCGGCTATGTTGTTACTCCACAGGGAATTGAAGTTGATAAAGCCAAGATTGAAGCTATTGAGAGTTGGCCGCAGCCCAAAACGGTCACACAAGTGAGGAGTTTTCTTGGACTCGCTGGTTTCTATAGGCGCTTTGTGAGAGATTTTAGCACCATTGCTGCACCTCTCAATGAGCTTACAAAGAAGGATGTGCCTTTTGTTTGGGGTACCGCACAGGAAGAAGCCTTCACGGTATTGAAAGATAAGTTGACACATGCTCCTTTACTCCAACTTCCTGATTTTAATAAGACTTTTGAGCTTGAATGTGATGCTAGTGGAATTGGATTAGGAGGTGTGTTATTACAAGATGGCAAACCTGTTGCATATTTTTCTGAAAAATTGAGTGGGCCTAGTCTGAACTATTCTACTTATGATAAGGAATTATATGCTCTTGTTCGGACTTCAGAGACATGGCAACATTATTTATGGCCCAAAGAATTTGTTATACATTCTGATCATGAATCTTTGAAACATATTAAAAGTCAAGCTAAACTGAATCGTAGACATGCTAAATGGGTTGAATTCATTGAGACTTTCCCTTATGTCATTAAACACAAGAAGGGTAAAGAAAGTGTTATTGCTGATGCTTTGTCTCGTCGTTATACTATGCTTTCACAACTTGACTTCAAAATATTTGGTTTGGAGACCATCAAAGATCAATATGTGCATGATGCTGATTTTAAAGAAGTAATGCAGAATTGTAAAGAAGGAAGAACATGGAACAAGTTCGTTGTTAATGATGGTTTTGTGTTCCGCGCTAACAAGCTATGCATTCCTGCTAGCTCTGTTCGTATTTTGTTGTTGCAGGAGGCTCATGGAGGAGGATTAATGGGACACTGGCGTGAAGAAGACGGAGGACGTACTTGCTACACATTTCTTTTGGCCAAAGATGAGACGGGATGTTGAGCGTTTTGTTGCTCGCTGCACTACATGTCAAAAAGCTAAGTCACGACTCAATCCTCATGGTTTATATATGCCTTTGCCTGTGCCTAGTGTTCCTTGGGAGGATATATCTATGGACTTTGTTTTAGGTTTACCTCGAACAAAGAAGGGGAGGGATAGCATATTTGTTGTCGTGGATAGATTCTCAAAAATGGCACACTTTATACCATGTCATAAAAGCGATGATGCTGTTAATGTTGCTGATTTGTTCTTTCGTGAAATTATTCGCTTGCATGGTGTGCCAAATACTATTGTTTCAGATCGTGATACTAAATTTCTTAGCCACTTTTGGAGATGTTTATGGGCTAAGTTGGGGACTAAACTGCTTTTTAGTACTACTTGTCACCCCCAAACTGATGGACAAACTGAAGTAGTCAATAGAACATTGTCTACTATGCTTAGGGCTGTTTTGAAGAATAATAAGAAAATGTGGGAAGAATGCTTGCCTCATATTGAATTTGCTTATAATCGTTCATTGCATTCTACTACTAAGATGTGCCCTTTTGAAATTGTGTATGGTTTCCTACCTCGTGCACCTATTGATTTGTTGCCTCTTCCATCTTCGGAGAAGGTTAATTTTGATGCTAAACAACGTGCTGATTTGATCTTAAAGATGCATGAGTTAACTAAGGAAAATATTGAGCGCGTGAATGCTAAATATAAACTTGTTGGAGATAAGGGTAGAAAACGTGTTGTCTTTGCACCTGGAGATCTTGTTTGGTTACATTTGCGTAAGGATAGGTTTCCTAATTTGCGCAAGTCAAAGCTAATGCCACGTGCTAATGGTCCTTTTAAGGTGTTAGAAAAAATAAATGATAATGCATATAAACTTGAGTTGCCTGCAGATTTTGGGGTTAGTCCCAGTTTTAACATTGCAGATTTGAAGCCTTATTTGGGTGAGGAAGATGAGCTTCCGTCGAGGACGACTTCATTTCAAGAAGGGGAGGATGATGAGGACATCAATACCATTGTTAAACCCACAGCCCCTATTGTTACATATGATGGACCAATTACTAGAGCTCGCGCACGCTAATTAAATTACCAGGTACTTTCGTTTCTTGGTAATGATTCTAATGTTCATGAGAATATGATGCTGCCTAAATTGGATACATTTGTTTTGCTTACAAATGAAGGGCCTAGCTTGGAGAAGGATGAACATTGGAGCAAGAACAAGCATGGAGTTGATGGCATGCGCAAGGGGAACAAGAACGGACTTACAAGTGATGATTTTAGGACTCTGGAGCCACCATAAGGAGTGAATGAAGCCTTGGACGAAATATACAAGATGCCACTTCATAAATTTCGTCCAGAGGCTATTCTAGGTGCTGCGTCACCTCATTATTGGGCCAGGCCCATGTAATTTCGAAATACTTAAGTATAGGCTGTTTTTAGAGTCCGTATGTGTGGGGAAACAAGAGTTAGGGTTGGTTTCGGACCCCTTCCTCAAGGGCCACGAAATTCCCCCCCCCCCTCTTCCTCCATATATACAGCCCTTAGGGCGTCGTTTAGACTTTGGGTTTTGTTTAGATCAAAAGTTCGCCATAGCTGCAACTTCGCGTACTTCGTTTGTGTTCAACGACCAGACCAAGGCGTCACAGAACCCCACCTTCATTAATAAAGCTTTCCTCTTATATTTGCAATATCCAGATTGCAATCTTAGTTTCTTGCTTGTTCTTCGTTTGCTCGCAGGAAACAGGCCCTCGTGGTCAGGTTGATCGTGCTCCGGCATGGTCAATAACCCTCGGAAGTTGGTTTAGTGATTGCTAAGGCGCGACGTCTCGCACGTTCGTAGTCGGATCGTCAAGGTCGACTCCCACAGAAACGATAGCCACCATCTCATCAAAACATCGGGACACCTTTGCCTCTATCAAGAATCCCGTAAAAGAGGCACACGATCTCTGCTTTGACAAGACGTGCCAAGGAAACCACCTCGCTAAACGTGCTGAGGTGGAAAAGTGAAAACAATTTGTATAAAGGGCTTGGTCGTGGTGTGATGACGCACTGCGTAATACGTCAGCAGATTTGATTCGTGTTAATATTATTCTCTCTATGGCAATATGTGGAAACTTATTTTGCAGAGACGGACACTATTTTTGGTGTTTACAATCTTCTATGAAGGACTTGGAGGAGGAACCCGCCTTGCAATGCCGAAGACAATCTGCGCGCCAGACTCGTCATCATTGAAGCCTGGTTCAGGGGCTACTGAGGGAGTCCTGGATTAGGGGGTGTTCGGGTAGCCGGACTATACCTTCGCCGGACTCCTGGACTATTAAGATACAAGATTGAAGACTTCATCCCGTGTCCGGAAGGGACTTTCCTCGGCGTGGAAGGCAAGCTAGGCGAGGCGGATATTCAAGATCTCCTGCCAATGTAACCGACTCTGTGTAACCCTAACTGTTGGGGATATTACTACTGGGCCTAAACCGGCCGTCTGGGCCGGGTCAATTTCATCAGTAGCTCAAGAATGTTAAAGCCCAGGAGGCTATGTAAAGGCCCGAGGCCATAGTCGGTTTAACATCTGTAGCCGTAAACCGGCCTGTGTACAACTTGTATTGTAAGTTAGGAATAAGCAAGAGACCAACCCGGGTACGAGTATAAACCGGAGATTGGGACTCTATGAACCGACGGGCGTCACCCGTGTATATAAGGGGACGACCCGATATCGGTTCAGGAGAGGGACGAACAACTCGAGGCCTAGGAGAAGCGATTGCTCCCTAGTCGTCGAGACTTCATCAATTCCAACACCAACTAGACGTAGGCTTTTACCTTCATCGAAGGGGCCGAACTAGTATAATTCTCTGTGTCTGTGTGTCCGCTTTAACCCCTTCGAGTTAACCCGTTGCGATGGCTCCACGACTAAGTCCTTTGGATAGGACATCTGCCGTGACAAACCCACGACAGTTGGCGCCCACCGTGGGGCTATCGCACGATGGTTTCAAGTTCTTGGAGGGCCGCTTTCAAGGACTCAAGGGATATGCCGTGGGCCGGATGACCAAAAGTCGCCGCGGCAAGATCTACATCGACGACGCAGGCTGGGGCCCCGAGGCCGGCTCAATTGAGTACGGGTACCGGGTCCCCTTTGGCGGTATACACGTTTTCATCGGCAAGATTGGTGAACCGGGCCCTCAGCTGGACACCTGCACCGACCTCATCGAGACAGCTCAGCGTGCGCGACCTGCCCGGGTTAAGCCAGCCGTAAAGCGTGCCTTTGTGGGAGTCATCCACGGGCGAAACTATGAGGACGGATCAGCATCTGGTGGTGAAACCGTCGTTTATTCCGGTGATGAGTCGTCAGCCGGGGAAACTGAGTCCTTGTATCAAGTGCATGATGGTCGAATTGGGGGCTGTTCCGACGACAACAGTATTACGGACCCCTCTGATCTGCCTAGCCGGGTCGGTATATTCATGGCCGGTACTCAAGCAGCGCCTCAGTCATCGACGATCGCAGCAATGATTTCCGGTTCAACGGCTGCCGGAGCAGGAGGTTTTGTGCGCCCACCGGTTCAAGTATTATCCGATCTGTTCGACGCACTGGCAGCGCTTTTGACAGAGGCTAATCCGGCGGATCGGGATGCTCATAACGCAGAGATTGCAAAGGTGAGAGAACAGATTAGCCAGGCCAAGGCGGATTTGGCAGCCGAGGAGGTCAGGATGACTGCGGAACGGGCCGCTTTGGGCGCACAAGCCTATAAGTTCATGCTGGATCAGAACGCTTCGCAGGAGGTCATGAGGAGGAAATATCGGTCCCGCCTACCGCCGGTTTTTGAAGGAAGGGATCTTTTCAATACTCCTGGAGCAGGGACCAGTAATCAACCAGTGGTAAACCAAGCAGAGGCGCCCGGGACATGCGCGCCGGTTCAGCCCCGCATAATAGATCTGCCCCATTACAACCCAGAGCCGCGGATTGTGACCACACCCCCGGATCACTACTCTAACCCGCTGGATAATCTTGTTGCTGCGGCAGCGCGTCTAGAGGCTATTCCGGTCGAGGGAGATTCGTTACAGGCAATAGAGACGCGCCGGGTCAAGGAGCTCCTCAGAACGGCGCTGGTCCAACAGGAGGCGTATTCATACAGCCGCGAGCGGATTCATTCTACTCCACGTCCAACCCGGAGTTATAACAGGCACATGGAAGAACAAGCTGAGTCCAGCAATGCACGGCATGGAGTGCCCCGCGGCAACAATCCGGCTCCCGATGCTCAGGAGTTGGTAGACCGGGCCCGTGCACGCAGGGAAGCCGAATTGGCAGCACATCAGACCCGCCAGCTTACGCCGGTTCGTCCCACCACTTCGGTCGAACCAGGGCTTGCTTCTAGCGCTTTGGGGGTGCCTTGCCTCTTACCGGCTTTGCGCAATGTGCGCCTGCCTAAGGACTTCAAGGGGACGCGCAAGGTACCGAATTATACAACAGATCAACCCCCGGAGGCGTGGGTGGAGAGTTACGAGATGGCCATGGAGATGCTTGATGTAGATGAAGCTGCATGTGCGAAATATTTTACTATGATGCTTGAAGGAACGGCCCGCACTTGGTTAAAAAGCCTGCCGCCCAATACCATCGGTTCATGGGCTCAATTGCGAGCTCGGTTTATCAGTAATTTCAAAGATACGTACAGGCAGCCCATGTCGATAGTGGACTTGGCCGCCTGCGTCCAGGCGGAAGGAGAGTCAACCACTCATTGGGTGCGCCGCGTTTCGCAAATCTTGCATTCATCAGACCGCATCAATGCTGACACTGCAGTTGTGACTTTGGAAAGCAATTGCCGGTTTGGGCCCTTGAAATTGAAATTAGGACGAATGAAGCGCCATTGCACTGACATAGGGACTCTCATGGCTGCTTTGGTAAAGTATGCTGATTCTGATAGTACCAAGGATCCCGAGTCTGATGATGAAAAGGCAGGGAAGGGAAAGAAGAACGGCAAATCCAGAGGACAGCAGCACCACCCAGGGAGCAACGTTGGAGGCAAGCGTAAAGCGGATGGTTCCATGGATTTTGTGGCTAACACCAATGTGCAGAACAGGGGCTGGCAGCGTAGGGGCAAAGGCCGCGGTGGCGGACCCAGCCCCAATCCAGAGCGTTTAAATAGTTTGTTGAATCAGCCCTGCCCAAAGCATGGAACGACGGAGGAACCAGCAAACCATCTATGGAAGGATTGTTACATCATGCGGGAGTTCAAGAATTCCAACGCCTTCCGGTATGATCACAATCCTGGCGGCGGTTCAGGATCCGGGCCAAACCACGGTGGAGGAAACTCCGGTTCAGGGTTTAATGGTAATCCGAGCGGGAATAGCAATCCGGGCGGACATGGTAATCAACATAACCAAAATGATCAAGGGGGCTATAATCAGCAGTAGTCGGGGTACCAGAGCAATCCAAAGCAGCTAAACAGTGGCCAATATCATGTATTCACCACTAGCTTGGACAAGCGAGACCAGAAGGTCTGGAAGAGGGCAGTTAACTCTGTTGAACCGGCCGTGCCCCGATATCTACGATGGTCAGAGCAGCCGATCACCTGGAGTAGAGAGGATCGCCCTCCTCGGGTGGATAATCCGGGTCAGCTGGCTTTAGTGGTGGCGCCTCAGGTAGGAGGTTATAAGTTCACCAAGGTGCTCATGGATGGGGGTAGCAGTATTAACATCCTATACTATGAGACCTTTCGACGTATGGGGCTCAAGGATAAGGATCTACGGCCTTCAAACACGGTTTTTCATGGCGTGGTGCCAGGCAAGTCTGCGTATCCCGTGGGCAAGATAGCATTGGAGGTGGCTTTCAGAGATGATCACGATTCCCGATCAGAAACACTAACTTTTGAGGTGGTGAAGATCCAAAGCCCGTACCATGCCCTGTTTGGTCGGCCGGCTTATGCCAAATTCATGGCACGGCCCTATTATGTATATCTGCAGCTCAAGATGCCAGGCTACAAGGGAACCATCACGGTTCACGGGAGTCGCATGATCGCTTTGGAGTGTGAAGAAGGAGATGCCGCCTATGCAGAATCGGTTTGTGCTACTGAGGAGCTCAAATACTACAAAGATAATGTTGATCCGACGGATATGACTCCTTTAAAGAAGCCTACCACAGAGCATGATCCGGCTTTAAAATTCACGTCAGCCGCGGAGACCAAGCTTGTTGATTTCGTAGCTGGTGATTCATCCAAGCAATTCAGCATCAGTACCAATCTGGACCCAAAATAGGAAAGCGCGCTCATCAAGTTCCTCCGTGAGAATCGGGACATCTTCGCATGGAAACCTTCTGACATGCCAGGTGTACCGAGGCGACTCGCTGAGCACACCCTTAATGTGGATCCTAAATACAAACCGGTGAAACAGTTCCTCCGTCGGTTCAACGAGGAGAGAAGAAAGGCTATTGGAGAAGAGGTGGCCAGGCTCTTAGCAGCTGGCTTCATCGTTGAAGTTTTTCACCCTGAATGGCTTGCTAATCCGGTGCTGGTCCTTAAGAAAAACGGCACTTGGCGTATGTGTGTGGACTATACAGATCTTAATAAGGCATGCCCTGCAGATCCTTTTGCCCTCCCCCGTATTGATCAAATCATTGATGCTACGGCGGGTTGCAAGCGTTTATGCTTTCTGGATGCATACTCCGGTTATCATCAGATTAAGATGGCGGTTAAGGACCAGGAGAAGACGGCGTTCATTACTCCCTTTGGAGCCTTCTGCTATGTATCTATGCCTTTTGGGCTCAAAAGTGCCTAGGCAACTTATCAACGATGTGTGCAAAATTGTCTCCACAAGCAGATTGGCCGTAATGTGCACGCTTATGTGGATGACATTGTGGTCAAGTCAAGGAAGAAGGAAACGTTGGTCGATGATTTGAAGGAGACCTTTGATAACTTAAGGACATACAAGATGATGCTCAATCCGGCCAAATGTGTCTTTGGTGTACCAGCTGGCAAGCTATTGGGTTTCCTGGTGTCCAACAGGGGAATTGAGGCTAATTCGGAAAAAATTACGGCTATCACCTCTCTGGCTAAACCGAAATGCATCAATGACGTCCAACGTCTGGCAGGCAGAATTGCTGCGTTAAGCCGGTTTAACAGCCGCCTCGGAGAGAAAGCAATTCCTCTGTATCAAATGTTGAAAAACACGGATCAGTTCGTCTGGAATTCTGTCGCTGATCAGGCGTTCGAGGATTTAAAGCGACAGTTGGTCAATCCGCCGTACTCGCTGCTCCCACTGATAAGGAACCATTGCTGTTGTATGTAGCTGCTAACGCTCGCGCGGTCAGTGTGGCTATTGTGGTAGAGCGGAAGGAGGCAGGCAAAGAATACCCGGTTCAGCGTCCGGTTTATTATATCAGCGAGGTGCTTATTGAATCCAAGCAACGATATCCGCATTGGCAAAAGCTAGTATATGGAGTTTTTATGGCAAGTCAGAAGCTGAAGCAGTATTTCCAAGGCCACCCTATCACGGTGGTCAGTTCTGCTCCTTTGGGTGATATCATCCAGAACCGGGAAGCGACTGGTCGGATTGCCAAGTGGGCTATTGAGCTTGGACCGCACGGTTTAAAGTATGTGCCTCGCACTGCGATAAAGTCTCAGGCATTGGTGGATTTTATCAATGATTGGACGGAGTTGCAAGTCCCTGAAGAGAAGCCGGATCACACTTACTGTACCATTCATTTTGACGGATCACGTCAATTGGAAGGATCGGGGGCTGGAGTCATATTAACTTCCCCACGAGGTGATAAGTTTTGTTATGTTCTCCTTTTAATGTTCCCTTGTACTAACAATGCAGCAGAATATGAGGCCTTGTTCCATGGCCTCCGGATGGCTAAGGAGATGAATTTAAGCCGGGTTAAGTGCTTTGGCGACTCTGATTTGGTGGCCCAGCAGGTGTCTGGTACATGGGATTCTAAAGATCCACTCATGGCTGCTTATCATCGTGAGGTTGATGTGGTCGCAGGTCACTTCAAAGGTTATCAGGTGGACCATGTGGACCGACGAAAGAACGAGGCGGCGGATGCTTTAAGTCGACTAGATTCACAGCGTAAACCGGTACCACCTAATGTGTTCCTTGATGTGCTTTACAACCCGTCGGTTCAACTGCCTGGCGAAGCAGATTTGGCGGTTCCTGACCCAGAGGCTCAATTGGTGGCGGCATTACATGTCATCCCGAATTGGACGCTTCCTTACCTGGCGTACATGAACCGAGGGGAGTTGCCAGAGGATGAGATTCTGTCCAGGCAGATAGTACGGCGGTCCAAGACCATGATAGTTGAAAACGGCGAACTACATCATCGCAGTGTGACAGGAGCGTTTCAACGCTGTGTATCTCCTGAGGAAGGCCGTGAAATTTTGCGTGAGATCCACGAAGGAGATTGTGGTCACCACGCCGGTTCAAAGTCTTTAGTGGCAAAAGCTTTTCGTCACGGTTTCTATTGGCTGACTGCTCATGCTGATGCGGAGGATCTGGTCAGGCGGTGTGATGGTTGTCAAAAATTCTCAAGACGCGCTCACGTCCCGGCCCAAGAATTGAGGATGATTCCAATTACTTGGCCGTTTGCAACCTGGGGGCTGGACATGGTTGGGCCTTTCAAAAGGTCCAAGGACAAGAAGACCCACCTTCTGGTGGCGGTGGACAAATTTACAAAGTGGGTAGAGGCAGAGCCCGTTAGCAAGTGTGATGCGGCCACCGCGGTTTGGTTCATCAAAAAAGTGATTTTCCGGTTTGGTTTTCCACACAGTATCATCACAGACAATGGTACCAATTTATCTAAAGGTGCCATGAAAGAGTTTTGCGAACGAGAGCACATCCGCCTTGATGTGTCATCAGTGGCGCACCCACAGTCCAATGGTCAAGCAGAAAGAGCTAATCAGGAGATCTTGAGAGGCATTAAACCCAGTCTTATGGTTCCTTTGCAGCGGACGCCGGGTTGTTGGGTCGAAGAGTTACCCTCTGTGTTATGGAGCATCAACACCATGCCTAACAGGTCAACTGGGTATACGCCGTTCTTCATGGTTTATGGGGCAGAGGCAGTTCTTCCTAGTGACATCCATCACGATTCACCTCGTGTGGCGGCTTACGTTGAAGCAGACAACGAAAGTTCTAGACAGGACGCTTTGGACCGGCTAGATGAAGAGCGAGACATAGCAGCTGCCCGCTCAGCGATCTACCAACAGGATTTTCATCGCTATCACAGTCGTCGGATCAGGACCAGAACCTTTCAAGAGGGAGATTTGGTGCTTCGACTTATTCAAGATCAAACCGAGATGCATAAATTGTCTCCACCTTGGGAAGGGCCTTTTGTGGTCAGCAAGAATCTACACAATGGTTCATACTACCTGATAGATGTTCGAGAGCACAAAGACTCACGCAAATCAGGACAAGAGACCGACAGACCGTGGAATATAGCTCATCTTCGGCCTTACTATACTTGAGCCATGGGCTCTGCTTATGTACATATCATGACTATGTATATATTATAATAAACCGGATCCTCAGCTAAAGCGGGGTATCTGTTCTTTTATATCATGTGTGGTTAAAGGGGTTGTCTTTAAGCAACATCCGGTTTACCCCTTGCAAGTCTTAACAAGATCATTTGAGGCTTCCTGTTCAAACATAGGTCGTGTTCGAACCAAAGAGAACATAGCTATCCTTTTGAGGTCATTTGGGGGCTCGGTCATGTTTGAACCGATGCAATACCTCTTGGCCGGCGAAAGCCACCAGAGTCATTTGGGGGCTCGGTCATGTTTGAACCAATGCAATACCTCTTGGCCGGCGAAAGCCACCAGAGTCATTTGGGGGCTCGGTCGTGTCCGAACCGATGCAATACCTCTTGGCCGGCGAAAGCCACCAGAATCATTTGGGGACACGGTCACGTCTGAACCGGTCACGCCTCTTGGTCGGCCTACGGGCCTTAGAGTCATTTGGGGGCTTGGTCGAACCCGAACCATAGCAATGCCACTTGGCCGGCATAATGCCACGCGTCATTTTGGGGTCCTGGCTGACTGGCACCATCGCTACACCTTCGGGGGGCTTGGTTGCGTCTGACCATGGTAATTCCGTCTGACCAAGCTCAATAGAGCTCTTCTTTTGCAAAAGGTTTTTGTCACCGTATTTTGCTCTCTTTCCTTTTTTTAAGAGTTGATAGTTTATTGCTTTTCTCTTAAACCGACAATATTCTGCATCGGTTCAACATAGCCAATTTGGCGGAACACGGCCCTGTTTTTCAAAAACCTGAGATTGTTGGATCGGTTTGAGTTTTTCTGCTAAATATCCTTTTTCGAGCAACAAAAGGTTGCTATCATTAAAGGACGGTTTACATTGTAAACCGGTGTTATATACACAGGGGTTCGATTCTCCCATGACGGTTTAAGAGTTATCAACTCCCGCTTCAACATTGGCTACAAACGCCTATTTCATGCCCATTATATGGCAGATATTTCGTATCACAAAAGTTTGATCATACTTGCCAGTTTCCTTGCGTATCTATATAAAGATTCACAAACCGGATGACGGTACAACCGCCCTGGTAGTTTAAAATTTTGTGATCGCAGGAGATATAAGTTGGCAATAATGATTTTCCAAAGGAGGGTATCAGTACTGATGCGCGAAGGCATCTCATGAAGCAGAAAGTACGGTCTATCCTATTACAAGGCAACATGGTGCCCAAATAAGATGATTGTTTCTTGACAAAGTATCAAAAGGAAACCAGTTAAAACTGCCCTCGGTTCACGCCTGCGTGCCATTCCGGTTTGATGGTTCTGGATCATCCTGCGCCACTTCAGCTTCCTCCTCCTTACCCAGCGGCTGGAAGTCAATAGTGGTCCAATCGATCCCCATTAATGCTTGAAAGACAGCTTCATCATGTATCAGTGACGACGGTTCAATATCAGGGGCATAGGTGTGCTTACGGATTGGAGGAATTAAGTTTTCCGCTTCACGGATTGGCACAGCTACCCGCTTGTTCTGATCGTCATACTGGGCTTGATAATGAGACAAGTTTGCCTCTTCTACCAATTGGCAGGCCAGAGGGCGCACTGCCCGGTTTATCTTTCTCAATTCTGCTTCATCGAATTCGGAGCCATCCTCCTTTAAGCTAGGATAGCCTTGAGCCGCTTCAACGGGATCAAAATCAGGCACCCATGCTTTTGCACGGATTAAGGCATTAATGGCTCCGGTTCGAGCAGCAGATCTTTTTAACTCTTCAATCCGAGCAGGGAGCATCGACAACCTCTTCAGTGTGTCCTGGATCAATGTGGGCGCCGGATTGTTGTGTGAAGCAGTGGTGATAATCCGCTGTGCGCCCGTATACAGCTGCTCGACTAAAGTATAGACCGCTTTCAGCTTCATACGCACATCTGATCCCAAGTGATTGATGCGAGTGCCTGTAATACGATCAGCAGGTCATAAACCGAGTTGTTTTATAGAAGAATCAAGGTCATTGCACAAGTCACAGGAGGCTTACCAAAGATGGCTGCAGTCATTGCGTGCACCTGTCGCTTCACGCTGGTCAATTCATCCGTTACCGGTTTAAGGGCAGCTTCTGCGTTTTCAATCTTCTTGGTTAAAGCGGCCTTTTCTGTGGCCCAGTCAGCCCGCTCCTTCTTAAAACCTTCCTTCAATTGTTCCATGCTGCCTAAAGCGCTGGTTAGTTCCTCCTTGGCTTTGGAAGTTTCTGCTTGCTGGGACTTCACATTCTCTTGAAGATCAGCGATTTGGCTCTCTTTGACCTTCAGTTCAGCCTGCAGTCCGACAAGTTATACGGTTTAAACAAAGGAAGTACCAAGCACATAACAAGTTAGGTACTTTGTACTTGGGGGCTAATGCTTATTTGATCTCAAGTTATCAGTTAATTATCAAAGTCCCAAGCTCGATACAAATATTCAACTTGGCACTTGGGGGCTAATGGCTATTTGCTCTAATGATATTTCGGATGCTACGGTATGATGATTACAAGTGTCAATTCAATTATGATAAAGTTAAACCGACCCTTGGGGGCTACGGTGGTAAGAAGCAGGAGTGAGGGCATGGAAGTTACCTCGAATTTGTCTTTCATCATCTTCACAAGATTGGCTTCATAGTCACGGCTAGTATATAGCCGGTTTAAATAGCCAGAATGAATGTCTTGAGCACCAAGAGCGGAGTACGTTGCCAGATCAACATCCCATTTACCTTTACTTAAAGCAGAAATTTCTTCTTTAGCAGTGTGCTTGGCCAAAGCGATGGGATTTCCCGGTTCAGTACGACCTATGCCAGTAATCCTGACTTCGTCATCTTTGTGGTCGTCGGTCTGGACTGGTACGCTCGGTTTTTCGGCAGGCTTTGAGGAACTAATGGTTCTCTCAGCACGAATCGGACTGGCTGGTTGATCCGTTGGGCCGGAGGGGTTAACAGAGCCTTCTTCAGGAACAACGACTTCATCTTGGACTAATGGGTCATCAATTACATCTTCAGGGATGGTCGCTTCAACGTTCGGGGCAGTGTCCGGTTCAGGAAGAGCGTTTTCTTCTCCTGTTTTATCTTGGCGAGCTTTTTTGCTCGGCCTTGGTTTAGCTCTGAAAGAAGCAGCAAAGTTAAAGACAGCATATGTTGAAGATTACAACAATGGACAACTTGATGAGAAAGGCAAGCTTACCCAAGCACGGTTTTGAGCGGAGGCAGCTGAGTACCAGTTGACTCGCTAGAGGATGAGTGCGAGGTGACCTGATAATCGGAGTCAGACGGATTAAGCGGTTGACGAAAACAGCCCGCTTTAGGACAAATATTGACAAGCAAATTAGAGACCTCTGAACGACGTCTCCGAACTGGACTGTTCGGTAAACCGGCGGAGGTAACTACCTGACCGCTGTGTCGGGTTGTACGACGCACCTCGTGCTGACGGGTCTTCATAAGAAAGTTGGGATCCAAGTAAGCAAGAGGATGGGAAAATTTAACTTTACGGTTCGCCTAACGGATTTTGTGGGAAGGCAGAAGGCTTGAATCAGAAGAAATAGTAATTACCTCTGCATCGTCAGCATGGCTCGCTTCGGCATCATCCTGACAAATTGCATCATCAGTAAACTGCACAAACAATAAACCGAGGGAGTCAAGTTTAGCTTCAAACCCCGGATTACCTACCTCATCATCGGCATTATCGGAAGAGGCCGTGGTTTTCCTCTTGTGAGCAGGCTTTTTGACGACTCTCGTCTTAGGCCGGGTCGATTTCTCCGGTTTATCCGCTTTTCCTTGAGGGAGTTTTTTGCTCCAAAACGGGTCATCACCCTGCGTCAACAGATATTAGAATCAATCATACGCACACAAGATAACATCAGACTTAATGAGAAGAAATTTTGATTTACCGCTGGTGGTTTATTGATGGCGCAGAAGGGAAGAAGGCCAGTTCGTGCACAGACGCGTTCCGGTTCATTTAGAATCTTCTTTACGGCTTCGGTGACCTCTTCATCCGTAAGCTGGATGTTTACATGACATAACGGATCATCAACACTGCCTGTGTATTCGCACATCAAACCGGAGCGTTGACTGAGTGGCAGTATACTCCAAGATATCCAGCAACGAGCGAGGTCGACTCCTGTTAAACCGTTGGCCATGAAGGCTCTGAGTTTGGACAGTTGGGGAGCGTAGTTACTCCTCTCTTTAGCAGTCAACCTCTTAGGAAAGGGGTGAGGTTGCTGAGCCGTTCTGGACGAAAACCGGGCAGGATATTCTCGTTCTCTAGGGAGGTGTCTTTACAGTAAAACCAGGAGTTATTCCACTCTTGGGGGTGGCTATGCAGTTTCGCATGAGGGTAAGTGACCTCTTTCCTCTTCTGGATTGACACGCCACCCAGTTCCATGTTGGAGCCATCAGTAAATTCTGTGCGGCGGTTTAAGTGAAAGCAATCTCGGAACAACTCAACTGTAGGTTCCTCTTGAAAGAACACCTCACAGAGCACTTGAAAGTGGCATATGTTAGTGACAGAATTGGGGCCAATATCTTGTGGATGGAGTTGGAAATTACCCAAAACATCGCGATAAAATTTTGAACCGGGCGGGTTGAAACCGCGGGCTAAGTGATCCGCGAACACAACGACTTCTCCGTCTCGGGGTGTAGGGGGGCACTCTTTGCCTGGCACCCTCCAATGAATCGCATTTTTGCTGCTCAAAGCACCGGTCAGGACCAGATTATTCAGTTGAGTTTCCGTGACCCGGGAAGGAGCCCAGTTGCACTCGTACACTTGCTTAGCCATGGGGAAGTCTACAAAATGAAAATGATTCCGGTTCAGGACTTATGCTCTGCACAGATTTTTTTCATATTGATGCTATCAATGCTAAACCGGAAGAAATCAATTACAATCTGACATTGGTAAAGCGGTGCGGTCTATCAAAGGATTACTGGCGGTTCAGCAAGGGGACTAATGGTATGTACCGATTTGGTAATCTTCGACAACAAGGTTAAACCGCTGGATCTAAGACCGTGGAACAGTTGGAAATGCAAAGGAGCAGGTGTGCGGAAACAGGTTTCACATTGTCTCAGTATGATATTGGATCTGAGGCGATCCCATAGAAGGGGTAAAAACTCATGAGCTTTTGAATATTGTGCAAGAACAGCAAGGTCAAACTGTGGATCAGATCTACGATCTAAGTATATTACCCTAAAAACAGAGGCGGAAAACTGCTACTGAACGGAGCAAAAGTCGCGGGGTCATCTGAAGGTATATCCTAGTTTAAGTGCGAAGAACGTGAGGAACACGAAGAACGCGAAGAACACGAGGAACGGGAAGAACACAGTAAACCCTAGAGGCGGGTCTGAGTTGAGAAAGTGGGGATCTCACCGGAGCTCCGAGGGGTGCGGAAGAATGCCGCAGTTTCTCTGGTCCAGTCAGGTTGATGCAGCGGCCCGAGGTGATGCAGAGGTCAGCGACAGCGGCGGTGCTTCGAGGCTGGTGGCGCGGAGAAGACGAAGAGGAAAGGGATGAAGGGGAGAAAGAAATGACCTTTCACCCCTATTTATAAGACAAGGCACGTGTGTCGGGCACGCGAATCCAGGAGCCACGGGTTTCGGAAGCAGAACTGTCGCCCTGATGATTGCGAATTGGTTAAACAAAGAAGGCACCATAAAAGCTAGCTTCATGATGATGTCATGCCGGTTTACGGCCACTAGAGAAAATGACGACATATCGGTTTAGCAATGAAGGGAAGATGCCGAATCTGAAGGTTTATGCTAAGGGTTGACATGAGATCATTCAAATCAACCTGGGGCCTAATGTTGGGGATATTACTACTGGGCCTAAACCGGCCGTCTGGGCCTGGTCAATTTCATCAGTAGCTCAAGAATGTTAAAGCCCAGGAGGCTATGTAAAGGCCCGAGGCCATAGTCGGTTTAACATCTGTAGCCGTAAACCGGCCTGTGTACAACTTGCATTGTAAGTTAGGAATAAGCAAGAGACCAACCCGGGTACGAGTATAAACCGGAGATTGGGACTCTATGAACCGACGGGCGTCACCCGTGTATATAAGGGGACGACCCGATATCGGTTCAGGAGAGGGAAGAACAACTCGAGGCCTAGGAGAAGCGATTGCTCCCTAGTCGTCGAGACTTCATCAATTCCAACACCAACTAGACATAGGCTTTTACCTTCATCGAAGGGGCCGAACTAGTATAATTCTCTGTGTCTGTGTGTCCACTTTAACCCCTTTGAGTTAACCCGTTGTGATGGCTCCATGACTAAGTCCTTTGGATAGGACATCTGCCGTGACAAACCCACGACACTAACCCTATCTGGTGTCTATATAAACCGGAGGGTTGTAGTCCGTAGGACGAACCATCATCATACACAATCATACCATAGGCTAGCTTCTAGGGTTTAGCCTCCTTGATCTCGTGGTAGATCTACTCTTGTACTACCCATATCATCAATATTAATCAAGCAGGAGTAGGGTATTACCTCCATCGAGAGGGCCTGAACCTGGGAAAAAACATCGTGTCCCTTGTCTCCTGTTACCATCCGGCCTTGACGCACAGTTCGGGACCCCCTACCTGAGATCCGCCGGTTTTGACACCGACACCCTCTATCACAGATCGGAAGGCAAGATCTTTGTTGCTTAGAATGGATCCTTTCTAGAGAAGGAGTTTCTCTCGAAAGAAGTGAGTGGGAGGAAAATAGAACTTGATGAGGTAATTGTACCTTCTCTCGAATTGGAAAGTAACTCATCAGAGAAATCCGTTCTCGTGATGCCGACACCAACTAGAGAGGAAGCTAACGATGATGATAATGAAACTTCAGATCAAGTTACTACCAAACCTCGTAGGTCAACCAGAGCACGTTCTGCACCAGAGTGGTACGGTGATCCTATTCTGGAAGTCACGTTACTAGATCATGATGAACCTACGAACTATGAGGAAGCGATGATGAGCCCAAATTCCAATAAATGGCTTGAGGCCATGAAATCTGAGATAGGATCAATGTATGATAACGAAGTATGGACTTTGGTGGACTTGCCCAATGATCGGCAAGCCATTGAGAATAAATGGATCTTTAAGAGGAAGACGAACGCTGATGGTAGCATTACTATCTACAAAGCTCGACTTGTCGCAAAAGGTTTTCGACAAGTTCAAGGTGTTGACTATGATGAGATTTTCTCACTCGTAGCGGTGCTTAAGTCTGTCCGAATCATGTTAGCAATTGGCACATTTTATGAAATCAGGCAAATGGATGTCAAAAACTGCATTCCTTTGTGGATTTGTTAAAGAAGAGTTGTATATGATGCAACCAGAAGGTTTTGTCGATCCTAAAGATGCTAACAAAGTGTGCAAACTCCAGCGATCCATCTATGGACTGGTGCAAGCATCTCGGAGTTGGAATATATGCTTTGTTGAGGTGATCAAAGCATATGGTGTTTATAAAGACATATGGTGAAGCATGTATTTGCAAGAAAGTGAGTGGGAGCCCTGTAGCATTTCTGATATTATATGTGGATGACATATTGTTGATCGGGAATGATATAGAATTTCTGGATAGCATAAAAAGGATACTTGAAAAAGAATTTTTCAATGAAAGACCTCGGTGAAGTTGCTTATATACTGGGCATCAAGATCTATAGAGATAGATCGAGACGCTTGATAGGACTTTCACAAAGCACATACCTTGATAAAGTTTTGATGCAGTTCAAAGTGGATCAGTCAAAGAAAGGGTTCTTGCCTGTGTTACAAGGTGTGAAGTTGAGTAAGACTTAAAACTCGACCACGACAGAATATATAGAGAGAATGAAAGTCATTCCCTATGCCTTAACATAGGTTCTATAAAGTATTGACATGTTGTGTACCAGAGCTGTTGTGTGCATTGCCATGACTTTGGCAAGGGGGTACAATAGTGATCCTGATAGTGGCTAAGGTGTCCCGTCTTTCGACGAGATGGTGGCTATATTTTTGGAGGAAGTCGACTTTGACGATCCGACTACGAACGTGCGAGGACGTCGCGCCTTAGCAATCGCTAAACCAACTCCGAGAGGTTATTGACCATGCCGGAGCATGATCAACCTGACCACGAAGGTCTGTTACCTACAGGTAAATGAAGAACAAGCAAGAAACTAAGATTGCAATCTGGATATTGCGAATATAAGAGGAAAGCTTTATTGATCAAGGTGGGGTTCTGTGACGCCTTTGTGTGGTCGTTGAACACAAACGAAGTACGCGAAGTTGCAGCTATGGCGAACTTTTAATCTAAACAAAACCCAAAGTCTAAACGACGCCCTAAGGGTTGTATATATGGAGGAAGAGGAGGGAATTTCGTGGCCCTTGAGGGAGGGGTCCGAAACCAACCCTAACTCTTGTTTCCCCACACATACGGACTCTAAAAACAGCCTATACTTAAGTATTTCGAAATTACATGGGCCTGGCCCTATAATAAGGTGATGCAGCACCTAGAATAGCCTATGGACGAATATTATGAAGTGGCATCTTGTATATTTCGTCCAAGGCTTCATGCACTCATTATGGTGGCCTCAAAGTCGTGAAATCATCACTTGTAACTCCGTTCTTGTTCCCCTTGCGCATGCCATCATCTCCATGCTTGGTCTTGCTCCAGTGTTCATCCCTCTTATCCATGACAGGCCCTTCATTTGTAAGCAAAAAAAATGTATCCAATTTAGGCAGCATGATATTCTCATTAACATTAGAATCATTACCAAGAAATGAATGTACCTGATAATTTAATTGGCATGCGCGAGCTCTAGTAATTGGTCCAGTATGTATAGCAGCAGGGGCTGTGGGTGTAACAATGGTATTGATGTCCTCATCACATCCAGGAGTAGATCACTGGGCAAGGGTCAAATTTATCCTTTGGTACCTAAAGATGTCGGTGCACAAAAAGAGGGGTACACTTTTTGTACCCTTATAACTGTGCATGGGCAGTCTGAGCCACGGGCACCACCACACTGAGCAAGGCAAGGGAGGTGAGCCAAGGTAAGGCCGAAGCTCGAGAGAAGCCGAACGACGCCAAGACCAAGACCACAAAGAGCAAAGGGGACGAAGCGGGAACCCCGGCAAGATCCTTGCCGGGAGGCGGTTTTAGCAAACCCGGCAAGACCCTTGCCGTGGCAGCTCGCCCCACACCTACGGAGCGAGTCACCCTTGAGTCCACTGCCCCCATGGGGCAAGGATTCGGGAGACATCCCCGTGGTGGCATGCAGATCTTTGTGAAGACATTCAAGATCAGATACACACTTTAGAAGATAATGATCCGTGGCGGGATCCCAGCCAAGGAGGACCACAAGGCCCCTGGCAAGAGCCTTGCCGGGGATGACAGTAGGCGCCACGGCAAGACCCTTGCCGGGGCCCCGGCAAGGCCCTTGCCATGAACACCCGTAGGGCCACCATCAGGCCCACGCCAATCAGACCTCCACCGCCGTTCGCATGCAGCTGCCGACCCAACCAACTGGGCAGGCACCTGCGTGGCAGCATGCGGATCTTCATGGAGACCCACCACTACGCCACCTCAGCTGCCTGCCTGCCTACATGGCACCGCGGGCACTGCTGGCCAGGGCGCGTGTCAACGTAAGAAGGAGCAGCGACGGACGAGACAGGGCTCTCCCCCGTCCCCCATAAAGCAAGGACACCTAAGCAAGACGCATTAAATGCACCTTGTCATGTAATGCGAGGGATAACCTCGCATCACTGTACCCTTTCCACCTCCTGTGTGCCACTGTGGCAACCACTTTCCCTATAAAAGGAGGCCCAAGGCGACCAGGAGGGGGATTCGGCTTTTTGGAGCTCCTCACGCCCCATTGCTAGTTCAGGAACACAGATAAACAATCCACCAAAGCAGGAGTAGGGTTTTACGCATCCTCGCGGCCCGAACCTGGATAAAGGAACCGTGTGCTATCTGTTTGATCCGCTCTTCTCACGACCCCGCGCCTCGCAACCGTAGTAGGGATTCTTGTGATCCCATAGGTGTCATTCCCACCGACATCTTTGGCACGCCAGGTAGGGGAGGCGCAGTTCTGAGAATCGGCTTTAGCAGTTAGTTCGACGCTTCTTCACCGTCATGGCGCCCAAGAAGAAGACGACGGTGGCAGTTGGCCCGTCGAAAGCCGGACATCCCGTCCCGACGCGGTCGAGCAGCGGACCGGTCGCAGAAAGGACCCGGGGCGCCGTTCGCGAACACCAACACCGTCCCAGCAGCCGAAGTTTGGGAGGCGGCGATGTTCGTGCGCCTGGTAATGGGCCGCACGCCGCCAAATCCAAAGACGGAGCCAGGCCCTCCGCAGGTGGCGTGGGGCCTTCCAAGATCACTGCCACCCCGCCCGAAGGCGACGCGAGGGCTTCCAAGACTCCCACGCCGGCGCCGACGGCGCGCTCCTCTCAAGCGGCGTGTGACGAACGGCGTGATCACGCCAAAGACCCCGGGCGTCGCCGCGGAAAGAGCCCCGAGTGCAACTTCCGGGATGTAGAAGACATGCCCGCTCGCCGAGGCGCTGGTGAATATGGCATGCGACCGTGGGGTCGTGATAGAACTCCTTCTGACATGGTCAGAAGTCGAAGCGCATCGTGATCCATGCAGGTTTCGCTGCCACCAACGCCAGCAGAAGCCCTGGCGCGCGCAGTTGCTCCTCGATTTTCCTCCCACCACGGGGAAACTCGACGAATGGAGAGCCACTATCCGAAGCCTTGTTGCGGTGGCCAACAAAGACGAACCGAGTCCGGTGGAGCCCCCGGGTCGATGCTCCGACCGAGTCCCACGCACCAGTGGCACGAAAGCTGGCGGCGCCACGACCACGGTGCACTCGCCTCCTCCTCCCCCGGTACCGCGGACGCCAGCCCATCGTGACATTACGGGCGACGAAATCTCCATAGCGTCGTCCGACCCGCGGACCCACTGTGACCAACGCCAAGTTCTTCGGGAACAAGAACATGAAGACGCTCGAACCACTATCGAGCATCGGCGCGGAGCGCGCTACCAATCAGATAGGCGAGCAGGGCCTGCTATCAACCACCCGGCACCAGAGAGCCCTGGAGGCCTACCTTACGTGGTAGGCTGTCCGGCTTTTACCCGTGAGCTGCGGCAGTTCCAGTGGCCCACTCACCGCACCTTCAAACCTGACGTGGGCGAAAAGTACAGCGACAAGACCCACCCGTCTGAGTTCCTCGGCATCTACACCATCGCGATGCAAGCTGCCGGAGCCCGCGACGATAAGGTGCTTGCGAATTACTTTCCGTTGGCTCTTAAACCCAACACCATGTCATGGTTGATGCACTTGCCGGTAGACTCTATTTCCTCCTGGTCGGATTTGTGCCATGAGTTCATGGGCGCCTTTACTGGAGGCCAACAAGCCCATGGCCAAGCAAGCGACCTGCACGTCATTCCCTAGAAGGGAGGCGAGAGTCTCCGCAAGTATATATAGAGGTTCAGCCGGATACAGTACAATATCCCTGATGTTCACCCTGCCGCCATCATCATCGCGTTCCATCAGAACGTGCGTAACCGCAAGATGCGCGAAGAGCTGGCAATGAACAAGGTGAAAGATGTAGCAGAACTCTATATTCTTGCTGACAGATGTGCCCGAGCTGAAGACGGAAGGAAGTACCCCGGCGAAGATGCCAGCGTGGAAACCGACTCCTCAGATGAGGATACTGCCGCCCCGGCGAAGAAGGGCCGGCGCCGCAACAGGAAGCGCAAAGGTAAAGCCGTGCTTGCCGTCGAGGGATCTGATGACACCGGCTCCACCAAGAAAACCAAGGCAGATGACCCTGGCAAGGAAATTGTCGGATGTGTCACCTGCCGGGCCTTGGCGGCTGCCGAGAAGCCAGGAAACTCCGACAAGCGATACTGCAAGATCCATCACACCAAAGGCCATGCTCTCCAAGACTGCCGACAGGTTGAGCTCCTCGCTGAGAAGCAGAGGGCTGAGTATGAGAGGCGGGACAAGGAGAAGGGCCCAGATGGTGCTGAGGGGTCCGGCAAGAAGCGTGACGGCCAGGCGGGCTGTCGCGGCAAGGATAAACAACAGGAGAGGCCTGCCCGGGGCCGTGACAGAAAGCCAGAAGACGATGATCACGAAGAGGACGACGAATCCGGCGACCAAGAGTTTCAGAAAGCTACAGAAGCCATGTGCGTCGACGGCGGCGCCTCGCTGCATACTTCTCACCGCGGGCTTAAACAGTGGGCGCGAGAGATTACAGCGACAGAGCCGTCGTTTGATGCCCAAAGGCCGCTAAAGTGGTCCAGCACACCTATCATTCTTGACACTAAGGATCACCCTGATCGCACTACTGCGGTCGGGTGCTTGCCATTGTTGGTTTCACCAACAATACGCAACCCCAAGGTGACGAAGATGCTAGTCGATGGCGGGGCCAGTCTAAACTTGATCTCGCCTGCCGTGATCGAGAAACTGCAGATTCCTGATGGAGACCTCGAAGAGACGGGCACGTTTCAGGGGGTCAACCTGGGAAGAAGTCAACCCAAGGGAAAGGTCACGCTGCCCGTGACTTTTGGAAGCAACCTGAACTACAGGACGGAGAGGATCGCGTTTGATGTTGCCAAGATCCCCTTGCCCTACAACGGGATCCTTGGCCGCCCAGCGCTGGCCAAGTTCATGGCGGCGTCACACTACGCCTACAACACCCTGAAGATGCCAGGACCTGTGACAATCATCACCATCCCCTCCGATAAGAAAGATGCGCTGATTTGTGCTGACCAACTATACCAGCAAGCAGTTGCAGCAGTTGCCGCCACTAGGGCACTTGCTCCTGCCGCTGGGACCCCGGGAGGGAGGAAGAAGAAGAAGACCGGTGAGACCTCGGACACCCACTCCGGAAAGCGCACCTCTTCGGAGTGTAGCGCTGCCGTCGAGGACGTGCCAGAGAGCTCCATCGGCGGAAACAAGAAGCCCAGGGCCATACCGCCGGGAACCAAGAAGGTTCTTGTCAATGAGGACGGCACGGGAGGAGCTTTCACCATAAGCTCCACCCTTGACGACAAATAGGAAGACACGCTCATCACCTTCCTGCGGGCGAATGTCGATGTGTTTGCATGGCAAGCTTTCGACATCCCCGGCGTTCCCAGGGAGGTGATTGAGCACCACCTTGCTGTCTGTCCTCATGCGCGGCCCGTCAAGCAGAAGGTCAGAAAGCAAGCTTTGGAACGACAAGAGTTCATCACAGAAGAGATCCGAAAACTGGAAGCAGCGGGTTTGGTAAGAGGAGTGCTCCATCCAACGTGGTTGGCCAATCCGGTCGTAGTGCGGAAGGCAAATGGGAAGTGGAGACTATGTATTGATTACACAGATATCAATAAGGCTTGTCCTAAAGACCCCTTCCCATTGCCGCGCATCGACAAGATTGTTGACTCCACGGCTGGGTGTGATCTGTTGTCATTCCTCGACGCCTACTCCGGCTACCACCAGATCTACATGACAAGAGAAGACGAAGAGAAAACATCATTCATCACCCCATGTGGTACGTATTGTTTCATGCGGATGCCTTTTGGGTTGAAGAGTGCTGGTTCGACGTTTGCAAGGGCGGTCCAGATTGGTTTTGAACCCCAGCTCCATAGAAATATGGAAGCTTATATGGATGACATAGTGGTCAAAACCAAGGACAGGGCAACCCTCATACCAGATTTGCAAGAAACATTTGCAAACCTGCGCAAGATCAATCTCAAGCTGAACCCTGAGAAGTGCGTCTTTGGCGTCCCGTCCGGCAAGCTTCTCGGGTTCTTTGTGTCACAGTGTGGGATAGAGGCCAATCCGGACAAGATCAAAGCTATAGAGCATATTGAAGCACCCAAGCGAATCAAGGATGTGCGTCAGCTTGCTGGTTGCGTCGCCGCCATGGGCAGGTTCATTCCCATGTCTGCCGAGCGCGCCCTTCCCTTTTTCAAGATCCTGAAAAAGGTGGGCCCGATGGAGTGGACGCCAGAAGCCGAAGCAGCATTGCAAGATTTGAAGAAGTACCTCTCCTCCGCGCCGATACTAGTTGCGCCTAGGCCACAGGAGCCGTTGCTGCTATACCTGGCGGCAACGAACCAGGTGGTCAGTGCCGCACTAGTGGCGCAGAGAGAGGTTGACGATGAGGTAATGGCAGCGGCAGAGCACGACACCACCAATGCAGAGACGACACAGCCAGTTGAAGTGTCGCCGAAGAAGAAAATGATGCATCACCCATTCTACTTTGTTAGTTCCCTCCTGCAGGGGGCTAGATCAAGGTACTCCGGCGTGCAGAAACTGCTCTTCGGCCTTCTTATGGCCTCGAGGAAGCTGCGTCACTACTTCCAGGCACACGAGATCACTGTCGTCACTCGCCTCCCTCTGCAACGGATATTGCACAATCTAGATGCAACGGGAAGAATTGTGGAATGGGCACTAGAGCTGTCCAGCTTTGGCCTCAAGTTTGAAAGTACTTCGACGATTCAGAGTCGAGTCCTGGCGGAGTTCATTGCAGAATGGACCGCAACGCCTGACGAAGAAGCCCAAGAGACTGCTCTCCCCGGCAAGGAGGCAAGTTGTGATTGGATCATGTACTTTGATGGAGCTTTCTCCTTACAAGGCGCCGGGGCTGGCGTACTGCTTGTCACGCCCACCGGAGAGCACCTCAAGTACGTGAACTAGATGCACTTCCCCAGGGACGTGTCAACAAACAATACGGCAGAGTACGAAGGGCTGCTTGCCGGTCTTAGGATCGCGGCGGACCTCGGAATCAAGAAACTCATCGTCAGGGGTGACTCGCAGCTTGTCGTCAAGCAAGTCAACAAGGATTACCAGAGCCTGTTGATGAAGGCCTACGTCGATGAAGTGAGAAAGCTGGAAGAGCGTTTCGACGGTATACAGGCTGAACACGTTCCCCGAGCGGAGAACGATATCGCCGACTACCTGTCAAAATGCGTTGCCCTCAAGCTACCTGTGGAACCGGGTACCTTTGTGCTTCAGCTAACTCAGCCATCCGTTGGTCCATCAACAGAGCAGAACAAGAGGAGGAAATCAGGGCCCGGCAAGTACTTTCCCGCCGAGCTCCCCGGAGCCGCCGGCAAGGATGTTGCCGGGGACACTGAGCCCGCCACGGGACGGCTAGCTCCGGCGGAGCGTCAAGCTCTTGTCGTCGAGACAGCCGCTCCTATGGCGGAGGAAATGCCTTTAGTCCTCGTCGTCGAGCCCCAGGCTCCAGCGTGGGCACAACATACCGTCCGATTCCTCCAAACAGGGGAACTTCCTGAGGAGCAGGAAGAAGCAGAAAAAGTAGCCCATCGCTCTACCATGTACCAGTTCGTCGATGACGTCCTGTACAGAAAGAGGCCGAACGGTGTGAAATTGAAGTGTATCCCTCGAGAGGAAGGACTGGAGCTGTTGGCAGAGATACACGGAGGCATATGTGGATCCCACATCGGGTCAAGGGCCCTTGCCGGCAAGGCATTTCGGCAAGGCTTCTTCTGGCCCACCACCCTCCAGGGTGCGACGACACTAGTCACCAGATGTGAAGTGTGTCAGTTCCATTGAAAGAAGCTTCATCAGCCAGCTCAAGCCCTTCAAACAATTCCTCTCTCCTGGCCCTTCTCGGTCTGGGGGCTCGACATACTGGGCCCTTTCCCCCGCGCTGTCGGGGGCTTTGAGTACTTGTATGTTGCAATTGACAAGTTCACAAAGTGACCGGAGGTGGAGGCAGTGAGGAAGGTCACAGCTCAGTCAGCCGTCAAGTTCTTCAAGGGACTAGTGTGCCGTTTTGGTGTACCCAACAGGGTCATCACCGACAACGGCACACAGTTCACAAGCCGCACCTTCATGCAATATACTCAAGACCTCAGCAGCAAAGTCTGTTTCGCTTCCGTTGCTCACCCACGGAGCAATGTTCAAGCTGAGAGGGCAAATGCTGAAGTACTGCGAGGCTTAAGGACCAAGACCTTTGACAGGCTGCATAAGAGTGGAAGGCGCTGGATTGATGAGTTGCCGACGGTTCTTTGGTCGATCAGGACGATGCCAAATCGAGCCACCGGCCAGACACCCTTTGCCCTAGTATATGGGGCAGAAGCAGTTCTCCCCACTGAACTCATATACGGGTCACCTCGAGTGCTCGCTTATGATGAGCTTGAGCAAGAGCAACTGCGGCAAGATGACGCAATGCTCCTTGAGGAAGATCGTCTTCGGGCGGCTGTGAGAGCAGCACGCTACCAGCAAGCCTTGCGCCGCTACCATAGCCGCAAGGTTCATGCCCGAAGCCTTGAGGAAGGCGACCTTGTCCTTCGGCACGTTCAATCGACCAAGAATTCCAACAAGTTGACGCCAAAGTGGGAAGGCCCTTATCGGGTAATACAAGTCACCAGGCCCGGCGCAGTCCGCCTGGAGACCGAAGATGCCGTTCCGGTGAGTAACTCCTGGAACATTGAGCATCTTCGCAAGTTTTACCCGTGAGGCGCGGCTTGCCGGGCCCCCCGGCAAGCCACCTTTTGTACAAGCATTGTCGATGATGCATGTAACCCTTTGTACAAAGCCAGGCGCAGACCCTGAGCATAAATAAATGAAGCGCTGGCGCCCTAAGTTATAGCATGCATGCTAGGTCGGGTCTCGTCCTTGGTTAGGGTTGATAGTGCTTAGCGGCGACTAACCCCTAGCTTAGAGGTCGAGTGTGCTTCTCTTTGCCGTTCTTTTGTCTTCTTTGGTTCGCAGGACTCACATATATACTTGCCGGATCACTTGAGGACGAAAAAGAGAAGAGGGACAGACCGGCATCTAGTCCCCGGCAAGCCAGTATTGCTGGGGGCTGCATGTGCAAAGATTCACCCACGGCAAACCAGAGTTGCCGGGGGCTACAGCTTCAGATAAGTTCTCCATCCCTTATCATGCATTCCCTTATGGACTGAGGTATGTGAAACCTCGTTCCTTCCTAAAGCTACCGTGCTCCCTTAAACTCTAGGCCCTAGGACTCGTTCCTGGGGCCAGGGTTGGTCATAGTCGCGGCAGCGAAAGGATGAAACAAGGAGCCTGAACCCACCTCATCACTGCCTCCGCCAAAAGCGTGAGAAAGGTCGAGCGACGTGGGAAGACGGCAAGGCCTGCTGCTGGGCAAGGAAATGTTTATCTTAGAGATACCAAGGATTTAATCCTTACGTGGGTTCTACCCGCAAACAAATGACCCAGTAAGCATCCCTTTTTCATTAAAAACATTCCACTCAGGTACAGTCCATAGGGAATGAAAAACATGAATGATGGGATTACAAGTTTTAAATTCAGCCAAGGCCCGAAGGCTTACAAACTAAAAAGAGATAAGGTGCCCGTAATCCCTTTCTTGTCCCTCTCCTCAGGAGGCAGGTCAAGGAGGCGAAAAGGGCAAAAGGGGCGCCTAGGCGAGCTACGGGTGGCAGAAGACACCAAGAGAACATCTCGGTGGCCGTCCGAGGGATGGATGGTGATGGCGGCGCCGGAAGCAGAGCTCGAAGACGAGGCGGCAGGACATCAGCATGTGTCGAAGGCGTCGGTGCCCGTGTACTCCGATTTGACGGCCTTGCCGCCCGCCCACTTACTCTTCCGCGGCCTCCCAACGCCAGCCGCCCAAGGAGACGAACCCGGGAAGTTCAGGGAGCCGGCAACATGGATGATGGGGTCGCCGGTGCCGCATGGAGCGGCGCCCGACACCTAGTCGGACCCGTCATCCTGCTGCCAGCTACCCTCGTCGTCGCTGCCGCTGTCCTCCTCGTCACTCCCGCTCGAGGAGGAGTCTTCGCTATCAGAAGAGCTCTCCACGCAGCACCTTGCACGGGTCCCGAAGAGCCCGAAGACCTTGACGGAGAGGAGGCCGCCCTCCATCAGCTTGAAATGGAGAGTGAGCCCCTCCGTCAAGCGGTGGATATGAGCGAATGTATTCCATCCCCAACGAACATACATTACATGAGGAGCGGGAAAGTCGACGCGGACCCGCATGCCGCTGATCCCACAGCCCCTCATGTGCAGCTGCAGTGACTCCGGCGGATCCAGCTCCATCTCCCGCGCGGATGGAGTCGGGAGACGAAGGCGACGGCAAGGCGGCCGCCGCAGCCTGACGAAGAACTCGCAAGGGTCATCCCCAACATGGCCCTCCATGGGGGGAGGAACTGCTGGCGGAGGCGAGGCCGGCGAGCTGCCCCGTCCTCCTCTTCCCCGAGCGCCTCGGCCTCGCCCCCTCCCTCTTCCCCTCGCGGCTGGCTCTGCCACCGCAGGTGCAGGAGAAGGAGGGGCGCGTTGTCGAGCAGCGACCCTCGCCGCCACCGTTGAAGGACCAGGATTCCCTCTCTCCATTGCGGATAGAAGGGGGAGCAGAAGCTGAAGGAAGGAGGAGATGAAGGAATGCGGGACGCCATCCCCCCCTCCTGCTCTTTATAAAGGGACGGGGTGGGGGCTCGGCCGCCCCGCTCAGCCAATCAAGACGCAGAAGGCGCAGGGAACTGGGACCGACCCGCTGCCCCAGCCCGCGACGGACCGGTTTCCCGCCTCCACCGTTCGCCACCCCAAGCGCATGAGAGCCACGTGACAGGCGTGCAGGACCGAGGCGACGGGTGAGGCGACCTCTCCCCACCCCGTGATCATTGGGAGTGGATGCCTTGAAGACCACGCCTCGGCCCTGTTCAGTAAATGGGTCGCGCCTCCACGCCTCCCTCCGTTTATGGGGAAGGCGCGAACCGCCCCCTTTACTACGACGTGACGCATGCGTGCAGAGCTCAGACCCACGCATGCCGCCCACGTCACACACGCCTCCTGACGCCGCGCCACGCGCGAAGAGACTTACCGCGGTAAAAACCACCTCGCCTGCCCGCGCACCGTTTTTGGGCCTAGCCCAACGACGCGATTGCGCTAACATGTGGCCCAGGCCCGGGGGCTCTTGTCGGTGTACAAAAAGAGGTGTACACTTTTTGTACCCCTATAACTATGCACGGGCAGTCTGAGCCACGGGCACCACAACACTGAGCAAGGCAAGGGAGGTGAGCCAAGGTAAGGCCGAAGCTCGAGAGAAGCAGAATGACGCCAAGACCAAGACCACAAAGAGCAAAGGGGACGAAGCAGACCCCCCCCGGCAAGATCCTTGCCGGGAGGCGGTTTTAGCAAACCCGGCAAGACCCTTGCCGTGGCAGCTCGCCCCACACCTACGGAGCGAGTCACCCTTGAGTCCACTGCCCCCATGGGGCAAGGATTCGGGAGACATCCCCGTGGTGGCATGCAGATCTTTGTGAAGACATTCAAGATTAGATACACACTTTAGAAGATGATGATCCGTGGCGGGATCCCAGCCAAGGAGGACCACAAGGCCCCCGGCAAGAGCCTTGCCGAGGATGACAGCAGGCGCCACGACAAGACCCTAGCCGGGGCCCCGGCAAGGCCCTTGCCATGAACACCCATAGGGCCACCATCAGGCCCACGCCAATCAGACCTCCACCACCGTTTGCATGCAGCTGCCGACCCAACCAGCTGGGCAGGCACCTGCGTGGCGGCATGCGGAGACCCACCACTGCGCCACCTCAGCTGCCTGCCTGCCTACATGGCACCGCGGGCACCGCTGGCCAGGGCGCGTGTCGACGCAAGAAGGAGCGGCGACAGACGAGACAAGGCTCTCCCCCGTCCCCAATAAAGCAAGGACACCTAAGCAAGACGCATTAAATGCACCTTATCATGTAATGCGAGGGATAACCTCGCATCACTGTACCCTTTCCACCTCCTGTGTGCCACTGTGGCAACCCCTTTCCCTATAAAAGGAGGCCCAAGGCGACCCGGAGGGGGATTCGGCTTTTTGGAGCTCCTCACGCCCCATTGCTAGTTCAGGAACACAGATAAACAATCCACCAAAGCAGGAGTAGGGTTTTACGCATCCTCGCGGCCCGAACCTGGATAAAGGAACCGTGTGCTATCTGTTTGATCCGCTCTTCTCATGACCCCGCGCCCCGCAACCATAGTAGGGATTCTTGTGATCCCATAGGTGTCCTTCCCACCGACAAAAGATGACTAAGGAAATGTTTCTCGGTTATGGAGGTGATAAAGAGTTCGTCGTAAAGAGTTACGTCGATGCAAGCTTTGACACCGATCTGGATGACTCTGGGTCTTGATCTGGATACATATTGAAAGTGGGAGCAATTAGCTAGAGTAGCTCCATGCAGAACATTGTCTGCATAGAAATTTGTAAAATACACACGGATCTAAATGTGGCAGAACCGTTGACTAAACTTCTCTCACAAGCAAAACATGATCACACCTTAGTGCTCTTTGGGTGTTAATCACATAGCAATGTGAACTAGATTATTGACTCTAGTGAACCCTTTGGGTGTTGGTCACATGGCGATGTGAACTATGGGTGTTAATCATATAAAGTTGTGAACTATTGGTGTTAAATCACATGGCGATGTGAACTAGATTATTGACTCTAGTGCAAGTGGGACACTGAAGGAAATATGCCCTAGAGGCAATAATAAAGTTGTTATTTCATATTTCCTTATATCATGATAAATGTTTATTATTAATGCTAGAATTGTATTAACTGGAAACTTGATACATGTGTGGATACATAGACAAAACACTGTGTCCCTAGTAAGCCTCTACTAGACTAGCTCGTTAATCAAACATGGTTAAGTTTCTTAACCATAGACATGTGTTGTCATTTGATAAATGGGATGACATCATTAGGAGAATGATGTGATGGACAAGACCCATCCATTAGCTTAGAATTATGATTGTTCAGTTTTATTGCTATTGCTTTCTTCATGACTTATACATATTCCTTTAACTATGAGATTATGCAACTCCTGGATACCGGAGGAATACCTTGTGTTCTATCGAATGTCACAACGAAACTGGATGATTATAAAGATGCTCTACAGTATCTCCGAAGGTGTTTGTTGGGTTGGCATAGATCGAGATTAGGATTTGTCACTCCGAGTATCGGAGAGGTATCTCTGGGCCCTGTCGGTAATGCACATCATGATAAGCCTTGCAAGCTATGTGACTAATGAGTTAGTGGCGGGATGATGCATTATGGAATGAGTAAAGAGACTTGCCGGTAACGAGATTGAACTAGGTATGAAGATACCGACGATCGAATCTCGGGCAAGTAACATACCGATGAAAAAGGGAATAACGTATGTTGTCATTACGGTTTGACCGATAAAGATCTTCATAGAATATGTTGGAACCAATATGAGCATCCAGGTTCTGCTATTGGTTATTAACCAAAGAGGTGTCTCGGTCATCTCTACATAGTTCTAAGGAAAAGGGAAAGCTATATGGGCCTAATGGGCCGAGAGGGGAAACACACCAGCCACTAAGGGGCTGGTGCGCCCCCCCCCCCCCCATATGGGCTAGACAAATTGGAGAAGGAAAGGGGAAGAATGAAAGGAAAAGGGAATATATTCCCCCTTCCCCCTCTTCCCTTCCTACTCCGAATAGGAATAGGAAAGGGGGGAGGCCCAATTGGGAGGACCCCAAGTTGGATTCCTCCTACTTGGGGCGTCCCCTTGGCTACCTCTCCTCCGCTCCAACCTATATTATATGTGGGGGGCACTGCTAGAACACACAACAAACATTGTTAGTTGTGTGCGGCGCCCCCCTTTAGATTTTACGCTTCTGGTCATATTCACGTAGTGCTTAGGCGAAGCCCTGCGCGGATCACTTCACAATCACCGTCACCATGCCGTCGTGTTGACGGAACTCTCCCTCGACAGTTTACTGGATCAAGAGTTTGAGGGACGTCATCGAGCTAAACGTGTACGTGTAGAACTCGGAGGTGTTGTACATTCGGTGCTTGATTGGTCGGAATAAGAAGAAGTTCGACTAAATCAACCGCATTGTCAAATGCTTCCACTTTTGGTCTACGAGGGTACGTGGACACACTTTTCCCCTCTCGTTTCTATGCATCTCCTAGATAGATCTTGCGTGAGCGTAGGAAATTTTTGAAATTGCATGCTACGTTTCCCAACATGGTGAACCCGCCCCCCCCCAATCTGGCATCGTTGCGGGCTATGGCAGGGCGACTCCATGTCGCCACAGCTTTTCGTCCTTGCGGTGGACGCCCTGGGCCGCCTCATCAAGCACGTCATCGCCTTGGGCATCTTGCAACAACTACACCCGCGACGATCGATCCCGGCGATCTTACTTTATGCCGATGATGTGGTTCTTTTCTACCACCCTACACCGAGCGACATAATGGCGGTCAAGGCCATCCTACACTTAATCGGTAAGGCTTCCGGACTGTTGGTCAATTATTACAAGAGTTCGGCCATGCTTCTACACTGCAACCAAGAGGTTAGCACATTCGTCGCCACCAAACTGGCCTGCCAAATCGCCGACCTGCCGCTGACGTACCTGGGAATCCCCCTCAGTGTCAGACGGCTAGCCTGCACGCAACTACAGCCCCTCGTCGAGAGGGTCATTGCACAGCTACCTTGCTGGAAATCGCGTCTCATGAACAAGTCTGGGTGGCTTTCCCTTGCCAAGTCTGTGCTCTACGCCATCCCTATCCACCAGCTACTCGTGTTCGTGCCTCCCAAGAAGATCATCAAGCAACTGGAGAAGGTCCACTGCGGCTTCCTCTGAGAGGCGCGCGCCGTCGCCAATAGGGGAAACTGCCATGTCAACTGGAGATGTGTATGTCAACTACTCTCCCTTGGCAGCCTCGGCGTCCAAGATATCGAGCGTGCAGGGCTTGCACTGCACCTTAGATGGCAGTGGTTCGGTAGGACCGATGACGGGCGTGCAAGGGCCGGCCTCGACCTGCAGATCTCTGATAAGGAACGCGGCCTGTTCTTTGGCAATGGCCAACAGGCACTATTCTGGGAGGATCGCTGGGTTGGAGGGAAATCGGTGAAGAAAATCGCCCCAACCTCTATGCCTGCATGAGTAGAAAACAAAAGATATCTATTCTAGTTCTATCATCAGCTATGGGTTCGAATCTAAGAGAAATTCTAGATAATGTTTCCTACCCTGGAATTTTCTTGTCCCCAAGCGATGCCGGAAGATCCGTTGCATAGCCGCCGGGCTGCACGACCATGCTTGGGCTTGTGATATCCATGGCAACCTGGGCATTCATGAGATTGGCCAATATCTCCTACTATGGCATGTGATCCAACACACTACCCTCTCGGAAGAGCCGGACCAGCTCGTCTAGAGATGGAGCACGAGCGGGAGGTACACTACCCAATCATGCTACCTTGCGACTTTCCAGGGATCAACCAGCCTCGACACTGATCTAGAAGACCTGGGCTCCACCAAAAGTGAAGTTTTTTCATTGGCTAGCCAACCTGGACAGATGCGACTGCCGAAAGACTACAACACCGTGGCCTGCAGCACCACCCCCGTTGTGTCCTTTGTGACCAGGAACTAGAGACGATGCAACACCTTCTCGTCACATGCCCCTTCTCGAGGCAGGTATGGCACGACCTTGCCTGGCTAAGGATGACGTGCAGACCACCTGACCAGGACGCTTGCATCTTCGAATGGTGGCTTGCTGCCAATGCACTAACCCCCAAGCCACTCCGCAAGGGACTGGCATCCGCAACGCTCTTGACGGGATGGATGATCTGGAAACAACAAAACGCATGTGTCCTCGAAGGGGATCAACCATCAGCGCACCTGCTAACAGAGAGAATTAAAGCAGAGGCTACCTTATGGGTTCGGGCCGGGGCTTCAAGCCTCCGATTGGTGATCCCTAGCACCTGGGATGTCCACTAAGATCATTGTAAAATAAACTTCCAACCACCTCCTAGGAGGCGTGTAACCTGTTCCCCCACTTTTCATTGAAAAGAAACGCAAAGTCTTTGCGTTGTCTCGAGAGAGAAAATCGGTCTCATGCATCTTTTTTATTATGTTACCACAAAAGAAAACTTTGCTTCCATCCCATACAAAAGTGCTTTCATCACAAAAATAATTTGCTTCTAACCAAACATAAGTTTGTTTCCGCGCTCCATACACCATCTTCATGTGCCACAAACTTGCTTCCTTCGATACAATGTTTTCTAGTTCATATGGTAAGTTTCCTATAGACTACAGACTTGCTTCCCTACATCGAGCATGAGATCTTGGGTCCGATCCAAGTGTCATGACGCTCCTTATAAAATGTGTTGTTCGCTTCAGCATAACTCTACATCGATCTGGTTCATTATTTCTGGTGAACTGAAAACATATAAATTGTAGTACACTGGCAATTATGAAAAATATGTAAGTAATCTATATGAAAGCAAAATATGTAGACCGAAGAAACAAATGTCATATCATATGGTGAGTCTGTCATATTACATCAGTGATAATAATGAGAAAAATAAGCAAGGGACCTCGAAGAAGCATACGTTTTATAACTTAGAAACTCCGCATCATGTAAGACGCATCTAAATAGTGATATCCCAACATAACTCATCTCAACTGGAAGCATACTTAAATATCAATTATAAACCCGTCAGCTGATACCTAAACATATGTTGGTATGTTTGGAAGAATAAAAGTAAATAAAAAAAGGTTAGTAATGGAAACATGCCGGAGATGATTCGCATAAAGACAATCATGGCTAGATAGTAGTTTAAATAATTATTCAAAAGCATCGAAAGACAAATTGACAAACTTCAAATCATTGCTAGCAAGAATGTGAAAAATGGTAAATCTACCTATTCGAAATAACTATGGGAAATATAAGAAGCATGAACTAGTATTGCTTGATGCAATATTAACCACAAGTAATGAAGCACAGATGGTATTGGTCAACCCAAATTTCAGTTAGAGTTGAAGCAAAGAAAATAGACCACAAAGATTGTGCTACCACATACGAGAAGTCGTTAAATTCACAAATTGGAAACCTTGCCACAAGGATTAGGATGTGCAGCCAGGCTACTCAAGACAAAGCCCCAGGTTGCAGGCAGACCATGGGCCGTGTCGTGTGGAGCAGTGCGGGGGATCCATCTGGGTGTCGTTGTTAGAGATGAAAATAGCATGAAGGAAGGACAACGACAATGTATATTTTATAACAGTGCTAGCAGAAATAGAAGAATGAATAATCAAAGAATAGGATGGGACTATGGAAGCAAATTACATATAAGAAAAAAAGATATGTAATATAATATAGAAGCATTGCATGTTTCAATTGGAATAACACTTGTATTAGCAACTATGGAAGAAAATTACATATTTGTAGTTCCAGTTGCCGATTGGATTGAAATATGCTATATGAAACATACCTACAAGATAAATTATACACATGGGTTCAAATTGAAGCATAGAACAATGGATATTGAAGCAAAACTAAAATTATTTGGCCACCAAGGGATGGATGTTTTGACTCATCAACATATAGATTTATATGATTATTATATCTTGGTGTTTGGAAGCCAAAAAATTAGAGTCCAGAAGCATTTGTATAGCATTACAAATGCTACAGAACTACGAAGCATGGAGATTTTTAGTTTGAAACAGATATATACATAGATGGAAGCATGCGAATATGAAATCATGTCAAAACTCATATTACCACAAATATTGGGAATTGAATCAGGTTATTGTGATTTGCACAAGAAATTAACAAAAAATCATAGATGACATGATGATCCATTATGCTTTAGATATAACATAGAGACACTCAAACAAATTTCATCGAAGCAAGCATTGCATCAAACCTAACGTGAATCAGAATAGGAGATCAAATCTGAGTCAAAGATGTGATTAATCAACCCTAGTTCGGGTGAATACATACTAGTGGGACGATGCCTGGGACGCGCGTGCAGCTTGTTTCCTGAGCCAAAATGCCACACCAGCATGGTGGGAGGGATGGTGATGGGGTAAGGTCTGGCAGGGGAATGGGGCGGCGAAGGAGGCATGGTCGACCGAAGGTGAGAGCAAGGACCGATGGAGCAGATGGGGATGGGAAGCTACATCGGTAATATGGAGCAGTTGTAGCTGTCGCTAGAATTTGGTGCTGAGCTGGCGATGGAGGTAGCCGTCGTGGTAGCAACCCTAGTTCACCCATGGGACGTGAGATTTAATCGCTCGCATGGACGTGGTGAGGTGGTTGGGATGGGTTAGCATGCGAGATTTACTCGGTAGATGCATACAATTGCGGGATCAATTGAGGGGATTGAAGATTTGCTTAGAATACAGACTGTGGGATTAAAAGTGGATCAACGACACTACACTAGTGTGCCGAAACTTTCATATCAGACTTCCGATAAGAAGTGTTTTCCTTCTAGTAATACAAGTTACTTAATGCTAACATGGTATTAGAGCTTTAAGTTTTTTCCTCACATGTGCAATTTCTTGTTGTTCCGAGCCAATGTCATGCTACCGGTTTCTCTTTTGGCCGCCGCCGCTGCCCACTTGCTTCCTCCTAGTTGCGTTGCTCCTTTTCCATTGCCAGGATGTTCTCAGTCGTCGCGTGTTCTTCCTCGACGCGTACTCTTCTGCCTCCTCTCTAGATCTTCCTTGACTCCGCCCACACCTATGTGTGCTGCTCTGCTGCCCCCTAGTCTGCTAAAGCTTGCCTTTGATTTTGTCCGCCCGATTCCATTCGCCACACCCATGCCTTCCAGTGGGAGGTCTGTTCGATTCGATCCACCGCCGCCCCACTTGCCAATATCGGCCACCGTCGCCCTGGCTGCCGATTCCCGCCACTGCCACTAGTCGTTCGTCGTACCTCCTGCCGGCTCTTCTTCCTGTCGTGGCCCTTGCCTAGCGTTGGTTGCCTCGAGCGTGTCTACTTTCTCGCTCAGTCGATCCCATCGGGAGTTGACCTGAACGGTTCCTTAGCTCGTGAGTAAAAAAAAGATAGAAAAAGTGAGTTATAAAAAATAAATTATGTTGTTATCGGGCATAGTCTCTCCTTGATGTCCGATGATTTTTTACGATGTACCCTCACCGATCCTGTCTCGCGCATGTGTGTTCCCTCGCTACTTGGTGCATGTCCACCTGCTTCATCAGCTTTCGCGGCGAGGGTTACCACTCTACGTCGAGACCTCTCGCGGTTTCCCCGCACGATGGTGACCACTCTACATCGACTGCTCTTGTGGCTTCCATGCGCGACGGTGTCCGCTCTATGTCGACTTGCAACTATCGGTTGATTCTTCACATGGCTTCCATGGGTGGTAGTGACTGCTCGTCGACGGCGGGTGTTCCTACCCCAGCCAATTCCGCTATATCCCTGCCTGCACGTTCGATTTTGGCAGTTGCAATTCCTGCTTGCTGCATGGGAGTCTTCACTAACAGGTTATGCAGGTTTTGTGAGTGCCTCTTCTCGCACTGATAAACCACCTTCTACACATTCAGGTACATTCCCACGGATTCTTGATACTGGAGCGTATTTTCACATGACTTATGATTCTTCCACTTTGACCTCCGTTCGACCTGTTGAGTCTCATGTTCTCATTCTTACGGATGTTGGCACTCCCCTCCCTATAGCTAGTCGAGGCACTCTTAGCACTTCTTCATTTCATGTTCCCTCTCATGTTCTTTGACTTACCAAGGAACTCATATCTTGTGGTCAAATTGTTGATTCTAGTTGTAGGGTCATTCTCAACTTTGATTCCTGTTTTGTTCAAGATCATCGCACATGGGCTCTGCTTGGTGACCTGACGGTCTCTTGGAGCTTGACTGGCTTCGTCTTCCCTCCGATGCCACCGCCGCCAGTCTCATAACCCATCTTGCTGCATCTACCAGCTCTTTTCAGCGCTGGCATCATTGTCTTGGCCGTTTATGTGGTTCTCATCTCTCATCTTTGGTTCATCACGGTGTTCTGGGGTCTGTCTTCCATAACGCTTCATTGGATTGTCTTGGTTGTAGGCTTGGTAAGAAGATTCAACTAGCCTATTGATGCGGAGCATCCGATGGTCACCCCCATGGACCTACCTACGTCTCCCCAAGTGCCTAGCGGACCAATGACACAAGCACGTGGAAGAGCTATCGAGACCGAGGTGACATCTCTCCTTTGTGATATTCCATATGACCCACGTGAGACATGGTTGCTACCTAAATCCGGAATGCAATATATGTTTAGGTATGGAGAAGTCCCCAAGTACACAAATGAAGAGGACCGACGAAAGGAACCGGAGGAAGCCTACAAGACCTAGACATCTGGCCCCTGAAGACCAGAGCCACCACCAGCAGTCCAGCCACAAGCGAGCTCCAGGCCCCGGACATCCGACCCAAGCCTGGACATCCGACCCAGCCCTAGAAATCTGGCCCCTCATGTACAGAGAGCAACCGGAATTGACCCCCGCCAGCCTGGACATTCGGGCCAACATGAGCCGCCGGACATCCAGCCCCCTAGCCTGGACGTCTGACCCATGTCTATGCACAATGAACAGCCCAAAGGCCCATGTGTCTCATCCATTCGCCCCCACTAAGACTATAAATAGACCTCCCCCTCTCCATCTAGGGTTAGCAATGTGATAGCTCATTTGAGATAGAGCTTTGCTCATCCACTTATCCCCTACTCCTTTGGAGACTGCGGCGTCCTCAAGGAGAAGATCCCCCACGTGGATTCAAGATCTCCTCACGGAGAAGATCCCCCTAGTGGATTCAAGACCTCTTTCCTCATGGATAGGGACGAACTAGCTACCGTGTATCCTCCCTTGTTGGCCTTGTATCTTGTGTTTTCCCCTTTGTGTATGTGGATTTTTATCACATATGTGATTGGATCTCATTGATTTGAGTGTTTTTCCCTCTTTGGTGTGTTCATCGTGTTCTTTGGGAATTCCCCTCCAAATTGTGAAAGACTGGCCACTAGGGTTCCACCTACATCATCTTGGTATCATGAGACATGGTTGATGACGAATTCGGAGTCCCTGCCCCACTTTCTAGCCTATTTTTTCTTTGTTTTGTCCCAATTTCGAAAATCCCCACAAAAATAGCTTACCAATTTTTTTGTGATTTGTTGGTGTGATGATGTTCTGTTTAATTTGATCCATGGATTTGTAGTGTTACTAGTTGTTCTAGCTTCCCTCCACTTTTCCCCAATTGCCATCCACGGAATTCCATGAATTTTTTCACTGAATTTTCTTTTTCCCACCTAGTTCATTGAGTTCGTCCACGGATTTAGCGCCCCGGACATCCGGCCCATTGCCCTCGGACATCCGGCCTGACGCCCCGACATCCGATGCCTGGCGGCAGCATACGTCTCCACCACCACCATTTTCCCCGAATTCGCCAATTTTGACCAGAGTTTCCACCATTACTTCCGCATACCACCACCGCTTTCCCTTGCTATTGCATTGTTAACCCCGAGCCCATTTTGCGTCACTTTCCTATCGAGACTAGCCATTTGAGTATTGCAGGGCAACGTTACTTGTGCACATTAGTGATCATCGATCCACACCTTCCTTTGTTTATATCATCTTGGTATGACTGCATACATCATCGTATCATATCTTGTGTAATCAATTGTTCCCGCATATACATCATTGCTACCTTGGTTCGAAAAGTTTGCATACATGGCCTAAGGACAATATCAAAAGAACAAAAAGCTTTTAAGCAAAGAGGAAACAAAGAGCTTGTAAGCAATAGCCATAGCATCGGCACATTGCATATCAAATTGTAATATTCAATCATCTTGGATTATTGTGAGAGAATCACCGGGAGCCATACATACATAGCATACTTGGGATAGAATTCGTTACATCTTGTGTCTTATAGGTTGTGCACAAGTCTCGTATCCGCCTACTGAGCAATTATGCTAGCGTCTCTCCAGAGTTGTGCAAAAAGAGCATTTTCTGTGGATTCCACATTTTGAGCTTGTTCTGCGGTTGCACGACCCCATTTATCTATCCATGTGCGTGTTTCTGTGTGCCACATATTACTTTGTTCTACTTGTTGCACTTGCGAACTTGTGAATCTCTTTCCACATTATTGAATCTCGCTAACAATTGCATAAATTTTGTGCACCATCCTCACCAAACTACTCCAAAATCTTTAGTTGTGTAGGTGTGAGAATGGACAAGAGCCGGTACAAATTGGGCTACTTCCACAGTACTACTTTGGGTGATCTTTGATCCATTTTCAACATCGGATAAGGTACATTTGGTCTAGTTCTTTCCTTTCTCCCACTCACACGTTTGCTTGTGATGATGGGTAGGCCAAGTACCTCTACCAATCCACTCTTCATCGAGCTAGAAGAGGATCCCAACAACTACGTCACCAAGAATCAACTATTCGGTGTGCATAGAGCTTTGCATCAAACGAACGAAGCATTGGGCGACCACATCGATCAACTCGCCACCAACATGCGACAATCCAAAGAACGAACAAGAGACTACTTCGACACCTCAATGGCAACTCTCAAGGATGATATCCGAGCCATGATCACCACCCGCTCATCTACAACGTCCTCATCATCAAGACAACAACACTCAAGACGGCACTCTTCAGATACATCTTTGGATTAAAGTCACTCAAAACCTTGCTCGCGTCATCGCCAAGACCACGAAGATCGCCAAGCTCCACAAAATCCATTCCATGGTAATGGTTTGCAAGGCCACCTTCGAGAGCGTGAACAACAACGTCGATAAGAACAAGCCGCCATGGACCAAGAGCAACTCCAATACGCCAAGATCGCCAAGTAAACCAAGATGGCGTTGCCCTTCGACAAGAACAACAACGCCGTAACGAACAAGCACTTGAAGCCCAAGTTATCTAAACGAAGCGAACCAAGCCATCTGCGCGTGCAACGGCGAACAAGAAGAGGTCAACCGACAAGAGCGACAAGAAGAAGCCGCATGCCTCGAGGAACGCCAAGAAATGAGGAACTATTGTAGGGTGAAACCCTAGGGAAGATATTTTCACACTTGGAGGGGGAAAAGGGATGAACACACAAGAGCACAAGGGGGAAAATCAATCAAACATACCCAAATCACACATCCACTAGAGTAGCATACGTGAGATCGACAAGTATACAAGAATAATTCAAGGAAAATAGCACTAGGGTAGAGTTCTTCCCACTCTAAGGAAATGAGGTCTTGATTTTGATCTTCTCCAAGAGGAGGCCTTGATAATCCTCAAAGGATTCTTCCCAAAGAGGGGTCTTGATCTCCAAGAGGAGGGGAATACAAGGAGCAAAGCTCTCTCATGTCTCTCAAATACTTTGCTAACCCTAAAAATAGCTAGGTGAGGGGTACTTATAGCCTAGGGACGAAATAAGAGGAAAACGGGGGTACAAGGGTCTTTTCACCCTATTTGCATGCAGGCATAATCGATGGAGTCTGGGCACCCGGAGTAAAGGGGTCCGGGCGCCTAGACCGGTCAGGGGCAGGCGCCATGGAGGGGGCTGGGCACCCGGGGCGACGATGGTTGGGCACCCGGTCCGGACAAAGGGCCGGCTGGAGGGGGCCCGGGCACCCGGGGGTTGAGGGCTCGGGCACGGGGTGCAGAGGCTGGAGGTTGGAGAGGGCCCCGGGCACCCGGGGCCAAAGGTGTCGGGCACCAGGCGCGGGTAGGGGCGACGCCCAGGTGGTGGCTGGGCACTCGGGGCGGGCTCGCGCGGATGCAGGGGGGCGGGCACCCGAGGTGGCCAAGGCCAGTGCCAGGACGAGGGGCCGGGCACCCCGTGTGGCCAGGGCCGGTTCCCAGCCGGCGGCCGGGCACCTGGGGGTAGAGGGGCCGGGCACCCAGAGTGTCTAGGAACTCAGTTTCTTCGTTCTTCTCGTTCCCCTCTTCCTTCTCTTGCTTCATAGATGTTTGTGTCTTTGTCCTCACCTTCTGACGATCATATCCTTGGTAACTAAGAGTGCATAACATCTCCGTTTGATGTTGGACCCAATTCACATTTGAATTCGAACAAAACTCGGAGAGGAAAGAGTTAACCTTGGTTTCGATGGCACGTGCGCGTGCTCTTATCATCAGTCCTCTTTGTGCTTGTGGTGTTGGCGGAATGTCCATGGGGATGGTCGAGGGATGCTCCGCATCATCTCCCCCCTTGCGAGAGATCCATCTGCGGATCGTGATCTTCATCACCATGGTGTTTGGCCAAGTCCTTGACGTTGAAGATGTCTCTTACATTGTACTTGTCGCGTGGGATGTCGATCATATAGGTATTGTCATTATAACGTGCTAGCACCTTGAAGGGTCCATCGGCTTTCGGAAGTAGCTTGGACTTGCGCTCCTTGGGGAAGTGGTCCTTGCGGAGATGTAACCATACGAGATCGCCTGGTTGGAACACCATTGGTGACTTGTTGATGTTGAGCTTGGTGGCGAGGCGGTGTACTTGACGCTCGATCGTGGACCTCGTTTCTTCATGCATGTTCTTCACATAACTTGCTCTTGCACTAGCATGCATGTTCGCTCGTTCTTGGAGCGGTAGAGGAAGGATGCCCAAGGTTGACAAAGGGTTGAACCCGTAGACAACCTCGAAGGGGGACTTGCTAGTAGTAGAGTGTCTTGCTCGGTTGTTGACGTACTCGACAATATGTAAGCAACTCCTTGATGTTCTTATTTATCAACACATGTAGGAGAGTAGATAGCGTCCGGTTGGTGACTTCCGTTTTACCATCGGTTTGACGATGATAGGCCGTCGAGAATAGTAGCTTGATGCCGAGCTTGGCACATAATGTCTTCCAAAAGTAGCTTAGGAACTTGACGTCGCGGTCCGACACAATTGTCTTTGGCACTCCATGTAACCTCAAGATTTCACTACAAAAAATATTTGCAACATGTGAAGCATCGTCTATCTTATTGCATGGGATGAAATGTGCCATTTTAGAGAATCGGTCCACAACAAAAAATACAGAATCCTTGCCATTTTGAGTCCTAGGTAAACCAAGCACAAAATCTATGCTAATATCTTCCCATGGTTGATGGTGGAATAGGAAGTGGCATATGTAAACCATGGGATTGAGCTTGTGACTTAGCTTTGCGGCATGTAGAACACCGGTTGGTGAAGCGCGAGACATCGTGGAACATCTTGGGCCAAAAGTAGTTCTTGGAGAGCGTGGCAAAAGTCTTGTCATGTCCAAAATGTCCCATGAGTCCTCCTCCATGAGCCTCTTACAAAAGTAACAAACGAAGAGAAGACTCGGGGATGCATAGTTTGTTAGCTCTCATTAGATAACCACTTTTGAGATAATATCACTTCCAAGAAGTATGCGTTACACAGTTAGCATAAGGAGTAGCAAAAGTAACATCGTGCTCATACAAGTCTTTGATCTGTTTGAATCCAACAACGTTCAATTCAATTTGAGTAACTAAAATGCATTTGCGGGAAAGAGCATCCGCCACAACATTTTATATGCCCTTAATGTACTTGATCACATAAGGGAAAGATTCAATAAATTCACTCCATTTAGCATGTCGTTTATTCAACTTGGTTTGACCTTTAAGGTACTTGAGTGTCTCATGGTCGGTATGTATGACAAATTCATGTGGTCGAAGATAATGCTCCCAAACATGCAATACACGCAGTAAATCATACAGTTCTTTGTCATAGATGGGATAGTTAAGTTGATCACCGGGAAGTTTTTCGCTAAAATATGCAATGGGTCACTTTTCTTGCATCAAACCTCCGCCAATTCCATTACCACTAGCATTGCAATGAACCTCAAAAGTTTTGTCAAAATTAGGCAAAGCAAGATTTGAGCTCATCAAATGCGATAGATTGTGAAGGTCCCCAAACAAAGGGTGCATTTTTCTTACTCAAGGCATGCAACAGTGCGGCAATAGTGCTAAAGTCTTTCATAAAGTGACGATAAAAACCTTCTAGACCAAGGAAACTATGCACTTGTTGTAAATTAGTGGGTTGAAGCCAAGTTTTAATTGCTTCAATTTTAAACTCATCAACATGAACACCCTTGGAAGAAACAATGAAACCCAAGAAAATAAGATTTTTAACACCAAAAGTGCATTTTTCCTTATTGGCATAAAGACATTCTTTTAGAAGTGTTTGTAAAATGGTCCTAAGATGATTTACATGATCTTTGAGGGATTTGCTAAACACAAGTATATCGTCAAAGTAGACCACAACAAACACTCCAATGTATGGGCAAAGCACATAATGCATGACACGCATGAAAGTACCGGGAGCTTCTGATAAACCCATAGGCATAACTAACCACTCATACAAGCCAAATCTAGTTTTAAAAGCGGTTTTCCATTCATCACCTTCTTGTATGCAGATTTGATAATAGCCACTTTTAAGATCAATTTTTTAGAAAATGGTGGCGCCGCTAAGCTCATCTAGCATATCGTCAAGGCGTGGAATGGGATGCCTACAGCGAACGGTGATAGCTTTTATGGGTCTACAATCGGAACACATGCGAAAACAATCGTCTTTCTTAGGCACAAGAATAACCGGGACGACACAAGGGCTTAAGCTTTCATGTACATGTCCGTTGTCGATGAGTTTTTGTACTTGATGTTGGATCTCCTTAGTTTCTTTGGGATTGACGCGGTAAGGAGCCTTGTTCAGAAGAGGTGCACCGGGGATGAGGTTGATCCAGTATTCAATTTCACGTAGAGGAGGGATACCCAGAGGTAAGTCACCGGGGAAGACATCCGTAAATTCCTGCAACAAGTTAGAGAACACTAGAGGGAGAGGATTAGAAGGGTTAATTCTTGCCACCTCATCTTTGCATAGTAGGACATAGTGGATGACACTCGATGGGTTCTCACACTACAAAAAAAAGACACTTCCGTGATGATACGTGTTTGTCATAGTAGATCACGTTTTCTGTCATGCATGTACATCCATGACGATTTTATGACAGAATCAAGATAGTCATACCTGTGTTGTCGTAGAAGTGTTCCATGACATTACCAAAATTATCATCACGGAAGTGTCCACTTCCATGATGATAAATTGTGTGTCATGGAAGTGCTTTCGTCAAGGGTGACCGACACGTGGCATCCACCATAACGGGTCGCCGTTAAGCTACCGGATCCGGTTTTGGATCCGATAACCCACTAACAGCCCGGACGAATGAGGATTTTCCGCATGTAAAATTCTCATTGGCCGGAGGAAACACGTGTTGGCTCACCGTTGGGACAGATGTCATCCATTCATTGGACAGGAGGCACCTATGATACGTCGACACGTGGCACGACCCAATAGAGGCCCATTCCGGTGAAAAGGCCGCCCCGTTTGACTTTGTCAAAAGGTAACGAGCCGGCCTATGGAAAGCCTGTTAACGGCCTGTTCGTATATAGCCCATTTACAGCCTGCTAACTCATGGCCCGTTACGACCTATCAGAATTAAGCCCAATAGCTTCATCTGGGCCGTCCAGTATGATTCCAGCCCGTTATAACTTCCGGCCCATGTATGGCCCATGATGTCTTTCGGCCCATACTAGGCCATTTGTAACTCTTGGTCCATTAACGACCCGTGGTGAATCTGGCCCACAATGAAAAGTGTACCACTTTATACCCATTAATGGCCCATTATTCCATTGGGTCGTTTCCAACCCGTGTTATCTTTCGGCCTTCTCAGGGCCCATTTATTCTTAGGCTCATTTCCAGCATTCGGTTATTTATGGCCCGTTATTGGCCTTTTCTCTTTATGGGCCAAATTCAGCCCGCGATTACAATCAGCCCGTTAATCCGTTGGGCCGTTTTCTTAGCGTCATCAAATACGGCCGATTAATGACGACCCGTTATTGTCGGCCCATGAACGGACGATTCCAAATCTAGCCTGTTTAAGGCCCATAATGCGGTCTATTATTGGTCCATGTTTGGCCTATCGATCATACGACACGTAGAAGGCCCATTGATGCTACGGCCCGTAGAAGGCCCATTGTTTCTACGGCCCATAGGAGGCCCATGGTAACTATTTAAATATTTAGCCCATGGTTATTGTGGCCTAGTTTTAAAAAATAGGTTATTGCGACCACTAGCAAACTGCGGAAAAAGAACTGTACTGACAAAAGAAAACAAATAAACAAGACAACAAGGAAATAAGTAAGCAAGCAACTTATGCTAGGCTTACACATATTACATCCACTAGGCATCAAAGTTCGCCACCAGTGCAAATATAGGGAACAAAGCAGCATATCATATACACTGGTTGTCAAAGTTGGCGACCAGTGCAAATAAACGCCGCAGCAAAACAAGTCCAGAACTGAAACCACTTCAGAAGACCTCAAGAAACAATATCCAGGGTACCCATAATGCTGGCAAGATGCTTAGTAAGCTTATTAACTTTCTCTTGTTTCGCGCTTAAATCCTCCAGCACTTGTTGTTGCACCAGAAAGTATGCATCTGAATTCTGCAGGGACTTCCTCAGTCCTTCGGCTTCCTGTCGCATAACATCTGATCGATGTCTTTCAACTTGACTCAAGAAGCCTAGCCGATTCAGGCAGCGAGTTCAAAGAGCTGGTGCCAGCAGTAGTAGCCAGTAACTCGAACACTACATCAAGACAGGACTTTGGGGTTGTCTCAGTGTCTTCAATATAGTTTTTATCAGCTTTCTTGGACACCAACAGGGATGTCTCACTATCTTGAACCTTATCTGCATTACTTCCTTTACCATTGCATAACGGGGTACTCTTCTCCAATATTTTATCTGCGTTCTAAAAGAGAAACAAACGAACACATCACAGGTTTACAATGTAGTATATGAAACTCATTTTGGTAAACCAATTCAGTAATAAGGTGGACAGGATAACAGCATGAAACAAATATATATCTATGTAGTATGGTCACTGTATTATCTATATCATTCTTGTTTATGATGCCACATCAAGATAGATACAGTTCGAATCATATCTATTTAAGACAAAGCGGCATAGACAGAATATAAGTGTGGGAAACTACACAACAATAACAACACTTATAATGTGCATGGCATGAGAACATAACTATTTATTCAATTGAAACTGAAATCAACATAGAGCAAGTTACAACAGCAAACACGTTAAAGAAATTGGTTTAAAACATACCTGTTGCGCCATTGGAATTTCAATTGCATCCTTCAAATTTGAAATTAGTTGGTATGAGTAAATACAGTCATGCAAGAGCAAAGTAGTATCAACCATAGCTACGGAACCTGACCTGAGAACAATTCTTCTTCTGCTTTAAGCGTTGACTTGGGGTTCGGAGTGGTGGTCCTCATGCTTTGGGCACTACAGTTGCCTTACTAACTGCTCGTGTTCGGGTGCTCTGTGGTGGAGACGGTGCTCTGTCAACTGGAACTGGGTTACTATCTGCTAGGGTTGGGGTTAGAAGAGGTGTAGCTTGTTCTCTGTCCAACTGGGTAGGGGTACAATCTGCGTGAGTCTGGGTTATGTGTGGTGGGGCTGGTTCTTGGGCAAGTACAACCGTGGTTCTATCTGCATCAACAGGTAGCACGATCTTTTCTAAAGACCGTGTTTTTACTCCCACATATACTGCCATCACCCCCTCCAATTGAAATGGCTGATAAACAAGAAAAGTAATTGAATGTACAGACATTGTAAGATAGACAGGTGCAATGGGTAGTAGGGAAGAAAACAGGGCATGAAATAATTCACATTTATGTTTTCTAACCAAACAGAATAGCAGGACATAATTTCACATATATGATGGCTAATTAAACAGGATAGCATGACACAATTTTCACATGTATGATGGCTAACTAAACAAGATAGAATGACATACTTCAAAATATGATGACTATGTAAACAGGATGGCATGATATAACTATACGATGTGTCTATTAAAGTGGTTGGCATGCCATAAATCACAAACATGTCGTCGATGGAAACATGATGGCATGATATAATTCACGGATAGAATGACATAATTCAAAATATGATGACTATGTAAACAGGATGAGATGATATAACTATATTATGTCTTTAGAAAATGGGTTGGCCTGCCATAATTCAGATACATGTTGTCTATGTAAACATCTTGGCATGACATAATTCAAATATATGATTTATATACTAAGTAAGTGAGCAGAGGGCAATCACATATATGATGTGTCAACTAAGGAGATGGCATTCAATATTGTGTATATGATGTAAAAACTAAGCATTGCAATACAACATATGCATGATATGAGTAATATAACCCTGCCAAGTTTGAGCATACACCTCAGGGGGATAATAGGACTGGTCATCTGCCTATGAATCCTCCTCTAAAGAGCTATCTGTAACCAGCAAGATATCTGCTTCATCAGGTAGCATTGTCTGCTCTGAAGACCTTGTTTTCACTCCAGATTTCACCAATTCAAATGGCTGATGCGTAGGAAGAGCAGTTGGATATACAAACATTGTCGACAAATGCAACGAGAAATACAAAAAAAGGACGGCATGATATAATTCAAATATATGACGCTTGGCTAAACAGCATGGCATTGCATAATTCACATATATAATGCCTTGCAACAAGATAGCATTGCATAATTCACATATATAATGTCTTGCAACAAGATGGCATCGCATAATTCAAATATATGGTAATTAGACACTAAACAGGTGGCATTCACACAAAGCATGTCTAAACTAAGCAAATGACATAGCAATGCAAGATACCATACACACGATATGAGCAACATGACCCTGACAAGTTAGAACATGCACCTCGGAGGGAAATAGGACTGGTCATCTGTCTCTGAATCCTCCTCCGAGGAGCTATCCGTAACCAGCAAAACATGCGCTTTGTCAGATTACATTGTCTGCTCTGAAGACCCTATTTCCACTTCAGATTTCTCCATGACCGTGCCGAATGGCTGATGAACAGGAGGAGTCATTGAATGTACTAAAATTCTTGACAAATTTAACACGTAATAAAAAATCATGGCATGATATAATTCACATATAAGATGACTGGCTAACCAGGGTGGCATTGCAAAATTCACATATATGATGCCTGGCTAGACAAGATGGCATTGCATGATTCACATATATGATAAAGAAACTAAACAGATGGCATTGACACAAAGCATGCCTAAACTAAGCTGATGACCTATCTGATGTATACAATCAGCAATGCAAGGCACCATATGCATGATATTACCAACATCACCATGCCAAGTTAGAGTGAAGACCTCAAGGGGTAAATAGGAGTGGTCTTCTCCTTCTGAATCCCCCTCAGAACAGTTATCTTCCTCTTGATTACAATCTGAAATGGGTGGAGGGGGGCTGCCTTTGCGCCCACCATGGAGCGATGTCTGCATGAAATTTTATTACCACGCAAGGCTCGTCTCTTTTGCTCTACATGTTCAGTTCCATTGTGTACAATAACTGACATGCATAGGAATTAAACATAGTGAGATTATATAAGGAGTGCATGCACAAATCCAGAGTGATGGTAGCAAACTGTGGATAGACCCAAAACCAATTATAGCAGGAAGATAATAGCTTTAGTTAAAAATTACAGATAATGTGATAGTGGCAAAGGTGTCCCGTCTTTCAATGAGATGGTGGCTACCGTTTTGGAGGAAGTCGACTTTGACGATCCAACTACGAACGTGCGAGGACGTCGCGCCTTAGCAATCGCTAAACCAACTCTGTGTGCTTATTGACCACGCCGGAGCACGATCAACCTCACCACGAAGGTCTGTTTCCTCTAGCATGCTACAACAACAACGTTTACAAGATCGACCTCCCGCGTGACAAGTACAACGTGAGCGACGTCTTCAACCTCAAGGATCTTTCGCCCTACCATGGTGATGAAGATTTCGATCCGAGGTCGAATCTTTCCCAAGGGAGGGGAGATGATGCGGAGCATCCCAAGGTCACCCCCATGGACCTACCTATGTCTCCCACGACACCACTTGGACCTACGACAATAACTCGATCAAAGGCTATCGAAGATAAGGTGAACTCGCTCCTTTCCGAACTACCACCTTCGACACATGAGACATGGCTACTACCTCAAACGGAAACACTATGTGTGCTTAGGTACTTGGAGGAAAGCCATGGAACATCTACATCCAAGGGACAAGACGGCGAAGGCACCAAGTATGAAGGAGAAGAAGATGGGCTGCCACGGAAGCTACAGCCTCCGGATGACCGGCCCAGACCGGACATTCAGCCCCTGAAGGCCACGCCAACAAAAGGAGGCCAGGCCTCTGAATGCTACAGCGGCCAGACGACCGCCCAGGACCGGACGTCCGACACATCCCAAGCTCCGGACGGCTGACCATCTCCGGACGACCGGCTACACTGCAACAGAACTATATTAGTGGAAATCCGAGGAAGACCGGACGACCGGCGACCGGATGACTAGACACCTGCGGATGTCTGATGCCACGGCAACAGAACCTAATCTACGGAAGTCCGAAGATCTACGGACGTCTGGACCGTCCCGAGCTTGCGGACGTCCGACGCCCACCGGACGTCCGACCCGTGGTTGTGTCCAGTTACGGGCTGAGGCCCATGTACCCCTTCACTTCGCCCCCATTTGCACTAAGACTATAAATAGACCTCCTCCTCCTCCTAGTTAAGGTTAGCATTGGTTTAGCTCATATGTGAGATAGAGCCTTGCTCATCCATACGTATCTACTCCTTGAGAGAGATCGTGGCCCCTCTATGGAGAAGATCCCCATTGGATTCAAGACCCCCTCTTGGATGGCCCCATCAAGACCTCCTCTCGGAGAAGAACCGGTTACCCTATATATCGCCTCTTGTTGGATTTGGACCGTGTGATCTCTATGTGTTCTTGGATCTAGCATATGTGTGACTATATCTTGTTGGTTTGAGAGATCCTCTTGTGTTTTCCCTCGTTTTCCCCTCGTGTTCTTCGTGTTCTTAGTTGGGATCCGCTCCTTTTGTGAAAGATCGGGTACAGGGTTCTACCCTACATCAGACGTCCGGAGGCTCGGGACGGTACAGACGTCCGAAAGTCTTCGGACTTCCGTGAATATCGTTCTGTCGCCGTGGCACCGGTCGTCCAATGGCGCTCGGTCGTCTAGGGCCTGGAAGGTGTCGGACGTCCAGTCCGCGTCGGTCGTCTGGCCACGGTAGCATTCGCGGGCTAACTCTTCAGGCTGGTGGAAGCACCAGGTGTCGGACGTCCGGCGAGGTAGGGTCGTCCGGAGGCTGTAGACTTCGGGTAGTTTCTTCTCTTGGTCCTTGTACTTGGTGTCCTCGCTAGCTCGTCCGTTGGGTGTGGTGGCTCCGTGGATTTCCTCTAAGTACCTGATCATGCATAGCACACACGTTGGAGGTAGTAGTCATGTCTCACATGTAGAGAGTGAAGGTTTGGAGAGGAGCGAGTTCATTTTGTGTCTAATGGCGTATATTCGAGGTCTCGTCATATGTCCTCTTGGGGCTTGGAGAGTAGTCGGAGTATACATGGGGATGAACGTGGGATGCTCCGCATCATCTCCCCCCCCCCCTTGGGAAAGATCTGACCTCGGATCATCATCCTCATCACCATGGAAACGGTTGTCGTGGATGGACTTGTAGTTGGATGGAGTTCAAAGCATTGCGCAATCCAAGTACTCCAAGGTGTCTCTGGAGTGATAGACATGCAAAAAAGAGCAAGCGACACTCGAAAATACAATGGTTAGCGCACACAAAGTGTCCATCAAGTAAGTATGAGTCCGTTCGGCACGATTGTTCGTGACAAAGTGCATGAAGCTTATCAAGATGATATAGAATGATATGCAAAGCATTCATGGGAGCAAATGCAATCATTGTGCACACAAATGTGTTGTGAATTTGATGAATGCAACCATGATGCAAAATGATGTCACGGTGAGACGGTTTATCAATAGCATGAATATGGCAATGGATGCTCAACATTATTATGTTATCATGCAATTGATGGTAGGCAATATGATCATGATGTATGAATATGCCATCAAGGAAGATCACAACAAATTTGCTAAGAAAATGCACAAGATCATATATCATGGATGACATGGGAATACAAGATGCAACAAGGCAATCATAATGTGAGTCAATCCATGAATAAGATGCAAATTTGTCATGTGTATGATATGTCCATCGAGCATGACATGTGTGAGCACAATCAACAATTATGGAGGGGATATACCAATGCTTGATGTCGTGGCATGAGTGGAGGTTCGAAGGTGCATCAAATAAGTCCGAGTGCTCCTCAATTTGAAGGTCCATAGAGCCAATCTCCAATGTCGCTCCTCCGTTCGCGAGATGTATCATGTAGACAACAAGAAGGAAACAACAATGAAAGAATGACCCATCCAATATGCATATTTGAGGATGGCTCAAATGGAAGGAGTTCACCTTTATAAGAATGTCAAAAATGTTGGTGTCCCGCATCGTGTACGCCTTCACATGACCAAGTTGTCTCGTGATGGTAACACCTTGTGAATCCTTCAAGACGAAAGAACATGACAAACACTCGGAAAAACAAATGAGGTTAGGGGAAGTGCAAAACCTATCATTCATGTGGTAAGATACACAACAAGTGTATGCATCATGCTCATCATAAGAAAGGACAAGGGAGCATTTCATAGTATGTGAGGCATATGATGCGAGAACAACCAAATACAATAGGCTCAATCAGAAAAGCATGCATCACAAGTAATATGTCCAGGTCTCCACTATCAATAAGCATAGCAAGTTGGCACTCAATACAAGGGTATATGAGAGATGGCACTAATTGAGACAAGATACAATGATCAAGATAAGTCATGTGAGAGGCATGAACATATATGTCATCAACCCAAGAAAGCGAGTAAGAATGGAACATGGGTGATGCATCAAAGCAAGTAATCATATGAATCAAGTCAAGCAAGCTAGTAGTGCGAAGATGCAACGTACTAGAAGGAATCATGGCAAGCATGCCATGTGTGCAAATAGTGGTCATGAATAATGCACAAGACATATCACAAACATGAAAGCAAGATATGAGGAAGGTGTCATCATTGTATTGGCAAGAAGTCATAGGTAAATGGCAATGGAACATCATGACTCTCCCAACACAAGAATCAACAATAGCATGAGGCACAAGGAAAGCATGGTAATAGCAACAAGTATCTCCACCAAGCATGCAAATATACATAGGAGTAGCATACTGGTGAATCATGGGTAGATGCAAGCAAGGGTCACAATTGCATGGCAAAATCATGTAAAGAGGCATAACATGCAAAGTGAACAAGATACAATGGGCATAAAGTAACAAGTGATATATAGCCCATAGCCGTGTGAGATCCAAGTAAAAGATATGCACGTAGTCCTTGCGCAAAGGGAATGCTGGGAATGATAATCCACGGGATCCCAAGTCATTTTTGCTCTCAAGAGCTCGTTTCCTTAGCTCATGGGATTGAGAGGTTGACAAGTATACGTGAGTACCTACACAAAACAAAGACAAAGGGAAACCTGTGTGTGCGTGGTAAATGTACACATCATCCATTATGATGCGCACGTGCTTGTGTTTGTTAGCACAAAATATCCAATGCTCAAATAAATGAGATGCGTGATATAGAACCATGTCATCCATCATGAGAGGTTTGTTATTATGTATAGCATAATGGAGACTCATTTTGTAATGCATCATGAGAAATATGTAGAGCATTGTTATTCATGGAATGCATATGGTGCACGCAATTATGGGAATCATGCAAAGTATGGAATGAATCAAAATCTCCTAATATGTATGAGGAAACTATGGGGGTCTCCTCATGAGCATTAGTGGAAATATCACATTGAGAATATTGACAACATCGAAAACAATGCATATTTGGTTCTATGTGATCATGGCATGGTATAGTAGATGAATTGCGCAAATCATGTAAAGGAAGCATGGCAATATCATCACATGAAAAACAAAATCCAATGACCATCATCTCGCCCTCTATGCCATAAGTGCAAATGGGATTTATTTTAATGGGGCATGCATAGTTACTATGTTGAGATTGAAATGATGCAATATGGGAGATCTCACTCATAGCATATTAAGTTTAAAGGATTATCAAACATGACGTGACAAATATAATTTTCACATGATATCCTATGGAGCATAGCATCACAACTAGGCAACTTAACATGCTCATCATCATATTCATCATAAATTGGTAAGTCATGACATGAGGAAGTCGCACTAGCATGAATGATGCGGAGCATCCTATGGACATCACCATGTCAAGAGTCCGTTCCGCGAGTGACACGTGCGACATCTACTTCACATACACAAAGGTGAATCATCTCCTTTACACGTGCTCACTTGACCCCTTCGAGGATGGTATACTACTTGACACTCCACTCGTCTGCATGCATAGGTATTGTCGGAACACTACGGGCGACGAGGAGGAGTGCAAGCGCCAAGGAACAACTACACCATCCGCAAGAGAAGCATGGAAGAGAAGGAGGAAGAAGACCCAGGACGAGCGGTACTACCGCCCACACCAAGCGGTACTACCGCTAGAGGCCCCCGAGCGGCACTACCGCCGAACTTCCGCTCTACTGCCGCTCAACCCGACAAACTCTTGTGCTCGAGCGACCCCGGTCCGGTACTACCGCCCGGTCCAAGCGGCACTACCGCTTGCAAGCGGTACTACCACCCTCCCAAGCGGTACTACCGCTCTGCCTGTGCGCAGCCACGGGCCTTTGGCCTTGTATCCCTCTCCCACTTACCCCTTCGTGGCTAAGACTATAAATAGACCACCTCCACCTCCTTTCTAGGGTTAGCAAAGTAGTAGCTCATTAGAGATAGAGCTTTGCTCATCCATATCGGATCTAACTCCACGAGAGAGAGACCGCGGCCCCTCTACGGAGAAGATCCACCTTGGATTCAAGACCTCCATGTGAGCATGTGAGAAGATCCTCCGGGACATCAAGACCTCAACTCCTCCAAGGATTGGGATGAACGCTACCTTGTATCTTTCCCTTTGTTGTTCATGTACCTTGTGGATCTTGTGTGTTCGATTGTCTAGTGGATGTGTGATTGGACTTGTTCTTGAGTGTTTCCCCTTGTGTTTTCTCTCCGTTCTTCCCCGTCTTCGTCGTGTTCTTCGAGGGATCTCACTCCTTTCGTGAAAGATCGGCCATCTAGGGTTCCACCCTACATCATCTTGGTATCATGAGCCACGTTGATCACGATTTCGGAGCCCCCTCTCTTTGTTTTCTAGCTTGATTTTGTTGTTTTTCGTCCTAATTCGAAAATCCCCACCAAAAATAGCCCCAAATTTTTTTGTGATTTGTTGGTTTGATGAAGTTTTGTTGGATTTGATCCATGGATTTGCTTGGTTTCGAGTGGATCTAGCATCTCTCCAAGTTTCCCCACTTTCCATCCACAAAATCTCTCCAATTTTGTCCCCGAAATCATCCATTTCTGCCCCAAAATCGCGCCCCGATCCGGATTTGCGAATTTTCCCGACACCAGCGGTACTACCGCCCCCTAGCGGTACTACTTCTTAGCACCTCCAAGCGGTACTACCGCCCTTCCAAGCGGCACTACCGCCCCTCCCAGAGCCAGATTTTGCGAAAAAAAACCGACACGAGCGGTACTACCGCCCATGCCAGTTTCAGCATTCCGAGTTTCACCGTTTTGCCCATAACTTCCACATCCGGAGTCTGATTTTCGCGTTCTTTAGCTCGTTGAGTAGCTATTGACATCCTCTATCCCTCTAGATAGGTTACACCACCATTTGGATCCATCAAAATTTTGGAACTTTGGCATCTTTGCCTAGGGCTTCCACCACATCCTCCGCATAACCACCACCGACTTCCGCAACCCAACCAATTTTGTTCCCCATCACATTTGAGGTTGTTTGAGTTGTGATTTGAATCTCCTAAAGTGTTTAGGCTACTTAGGGACCGTGCTTCCAACTCCGACACCTTGTATAGTCACCCTCGACTTCCGCATTGCGTCTCAAAACCCCATCATTGCATTTAGGCAATCCCATTGAGCTTCCGCAACCACCACCACATTCCCGCTACCACCGTTTGACTTTTGTCCTTGAGATTTTGAGTTGTGGTTTTTACGTTTCCTAAGGTGTTTCGGCTACTTAGGGACGAGTCTCCATCATCTTGGTATCTACATCAAGAACACCACCACTCATCATCGCAACGGACGGCAACCTTGACGACACCATTGTATATTCCCTTGCAATTGCATTGATAACCCCTAGCCCATTTTTGCGTCACTTACCTATCGAGACTAGCCATTTGAGTATTCCCGGCAACGTTACTTGTGCACATTAGTGATCATACCTCCAATTGCATACATACCATATCATATTGGTATCATATCATCCCTTGTGTCACAAGTTTGTTCCCGCATATACACAATTGCTATCTTGGTTTGTGCATTTCGCAAAGTGGCCATACATACAAAAAAAGAGAATAAAGCTTTTAAGCAAAAGAGAAGAGCAAAGAAGCTTGTAAGCAAGTGCCATAGCATCATACCACATTGCATAAAAGATTGTCATATCCGATCATCTTGGATCAAACACTGGGAACCATACATATATAGCATACTTGGGATAGAAGTTTATCCATTTTGCATATCATAGGTTGTGCAAAAGTGTCGTATCCGCCTATAGAGCAGTCGTGCTAGCGTCTCTCTTGAGTTGTGCAACACGAGCGTTTTCCATGGACTCCACATTTTGTGCTCATTCCTTGGTTGCACGACCCCATCTATCTATCCGTGTGTGTGTTTCCGTGGGCCATTCTGTGCTATTGCTCTACTTGTTTCACTTGCGAATTTGTGAATCTCTTTCAACATTATTGACTCTTGCTAACATTTTGCATTAAATTTTTGTGCCACTATCCTCACCGAGCTACACCATAAGCTTTAGTTTGTAGGTGTGAGTGAACAAGTCCGATACCAATTCCACTATTCTTTCATCTCACATTGAGTGAAACGAGATATATCCTCAACTTTGGGAAAAGGTAACTTGGTATTGTTTATCTCATTTGCTACTCACCTCTACTCGAGTCTTGTGATGGATAGGCAAGGCATTTCACCCTCGGTCTACAACAACAACGACGAGTTCGATGCCACGAACAATTCCACCGACGCCAAGATGCAAGCTCAAATGGAGGAGATCAAAGCCCTCATCAAGTCCTACAAGCGATCTTCCTCATCTTCGAGAAGACACTCAAGAGCACATGCTTCCGAGCTACCATCTCTGGCAAGATCACATCGGCATCGAAACCATCACCACCAAGTACGTGAAGGTCAAGAGCTCAACACCAAAAACCGCTCAACGACTTCACCGTCTCCCTTGGCATTTTCGCCAAGCGACTTCAAGGCATCTTCGCCTTCGCATATACGACATCTTCGCCAACAAGCACCTCAAGACTACGCTCAAGAGAAGCTCCCCAAGCTCAAGTCTGCGACCTCCATGAGCTACTACGACCTCGACACCGACCATGAGATTCCTTTCTATGGGACTCTAGAACCCGAGGAGTATCTCGAGTGGGAGCGTTTGATGGACGACTACCTCAAGCTACATCAAGTTCCTCCCGAAGATCAAGTGAAGTGCGCCACAAGAAACTTCCACGACTACGCGTCCACATGGTGGTTTCATACACCTTCGGAGAGCTACGACATGAGTTGGCCCAAGACGAAGAGAGCTTTGCGGCGAGAGTTTGTGCCTCCAACCTACACGGAGCAACTTCTACGCCCATTGGAGAACACCATCCAAGGATCCAAGTCCATCGACGAGTACTTCAAGGAGATGAAGATTGCCTTGCGACGAGCCGGCGTGGACGACCCCATGTCAATGAAGTTCCACTTCATGATGGGATTGAACAACGACATCTCCAAGACTATCTTCCTCGAGAACTACAAGTCCCTCGACAACAACTACATTGGTGCTCTCAAGGCGGAACAAGAACTCATGAAGGCCAAGGCTTCTCCACCCCAAGCACACTTCTCGAAGACCAAACTCAAAGACGACGAGCATGAGGCTAGTACCACCAAGATGTCCAAGCCCGATGAGCTCCAAGACGATGCTCCCCAGTTCGACTTCACCGCCATCCCTCTTTGTGGCATTGATGATGCCGAGTCCTCCATGACTCTTTTTCAAGATGGTGCAGCGACAAGTACGACTACGGAGACCTTCAAGGACCACACTTTGGAGGCGAGCGACTTGGTGACGAGCAAGGATGATGCTTCCATATTAGGAGGCGAGAGCGATGATGTTACATCTTCGGCCTTCATCCATGGTGACAACGACGAGATGGTTGAGCATGGGATTTTCCCTTCGACCACGACGACGTATGATGACTTGAGTGACTTGTACCACCATATTGAGAGTGAGAGTGACTTCACCACTAGCCACATATGTGATGAGTTGCCCCAATTCCCATGTGAGGAGAGCCACAACCCCCACCACTTGAGTGAGATGAGTGATTCCACCATACATGAGATTGAGTGCACCTACATTGAGGGAGTGAGTGAGCCACCACATAGAGAGAGTGAGGCCACTATGATTTCTAAGGACTTCACCTCTACCTCTATTGTGTCTTCTCATTTGGTGCTAGGTCCCATATATGATGACGCGCCGATTTGCGATGACTACGTCCTTCCTTTGGACAAGACGATGGCCATGGAGGAATATGATGCACCCCCCACATGGTTCCATCAAGTTGATGATGATGACCACCATTTGGTCTTTGCCACCTCACCCACACCACTTGAGTGGAATGAACAAGGTAACATAGGTGAAGGTGATGCTCTAGTCCCACTAGTGGACATTCTTGACAATGATTTCTTGCATGATGTTGATCAACCTATTACCATGCTTCATTCTAGTATGATTTCCCCATGCGATGATTTACCCATTTATGATGAGTATGATGATTGCCATGTGGAGTCCATTGGTTGTGATGCCATGTTACATAGGATTTCTTGTGACAATTCTTTAGGTCACATCATGTTTGACAACCCACTTGACTTGTCATATGCTATGCATGAGATCAATCATATGTCATATTTGCAATCTCATCTTAGTGACTATGCATATGCCATTAAAATTAACCCAATTTGCACATATGGCATAGATGACAAGCCCATGGTTATTGGCATTTGTTTTTCTTGTGATGATATTGATATGCTCCCTTTGCATCATTTATCTCATATGCCATGCCATGACCAACTAGCTTCGGATATGCATTGTTTTGGATGTTGTCCATTTTCTCCATATGATGTTTCCAATATTGCTCATGAGGAGACCCCCATAGTTTCTTCATACATGTTAGGAGATTTTGATTCATCCTATCCATTGCATGATCCCAATACTTGTGTGCACAATATGCTTCCCATGAATAAACATGATATTGTTGTGCCATATACTAGTATGCTCAATTTGCATCCCCATCGTGTCATACATAACAACTATTCTTTCATGATGGATGACATGTTCTTATACCATGCATCTAATTTCTTTGAGCGATGCTTATCTTGTGCTAACTCACACGTGCACATGCACATCATGATGGATGATGTGTACATTTACCACGCGCACAATTTCTTTGGTTTGTGTCTCTTTTGTGTAGGTACCCATGAATACTTGTCAACCTCGCAATCCCACGAGTTGACAAAACGAGCTCTAGAGAGCAATGATGACTTGGGATCCCATGGATTGCCTTTCCCACCGCTCTCTTCACGCAAAGACTTCGCGCATTTCTTTTACATGGCCCTCACATGGTTATGGGTTGTTGTCCATTATATATCCTTTGCCCATCTTGCCATGTTCACTTTGCATGATATGCCCATTCCTATGCCTTTTCCATGCATTTGTGACCCATGCTTTGCATTACACATGATGATTGATTCTAGTACTTGTATGTGTATTTGCAAGCGTGGTGGAGATATTGTTTGTTATTGCCATGATTGCTTTGTGCCCCATGCCTATGATGATACTATGATCTTGATTTGTGTTCGTGCTTGCGATATGTCATGTACATTGCCTATGCCTATTCTTTTCTCACACGACATGATTGCCATGATTTCCTCTAGTGTGTTGCATCTTCGCTCCACTAGTTTGCACGACTTCATTACTATGCTTGCTTGCCTTGTTGCATCACCGATGATTCATACTTGCTCACTTCATGCGGTTGATGACAACCATTACCATGCTTTGCACATGATTGTTATTGCTTCTTGTCATTTATCTCCATGTGTTGCCTCTCTCATGCTAGATGATTTGCCATGTATTGAGTGCAACAATGCCCTTAGTCTTGATAATGAGTTTGTCCCCATAGCATTCTCACACATAATTGGAGATTTTGACATATTCCTTGTGAAGCATGCTTGTCTTACCTCTTTTCACCATATACCCCGTGCCATGAATATAGCCATTGTTGCATCATATTATTCATACACTTGTGCTTCTAATGGTTATCTGCAAAATAAGAAAACCATCATGATGGATGATGTGTTTATCTACCATGCACATACGTTCTTTGTTTTGTTGTGTGCATGTGTAGGATACTTGGACTTTGTGTCGACTTCCATGTCACGTGAGTTGACCATTCGAGCTCTTGAGAGCGAACCACCTCCTACCACGACGATTCTACATCGCACTTGCTTGTGCTTCGGCATTGTGAAGGACGCACAAGGACACGCCTTCAAGGTGACATCTTTCTTGAGCATGGATATTGCGGATCATACTACTTGTGTTGCTTGCACAATGAGACTTATTGTTCATCTTGGATCACTTGCTTGCACACTTGTTAGAGATCTTGTTTCGACTTGTCATTTTAACCATTCCATGCATCATGATATATATGCCTTGTGTGTTGCATCCAAATCTTGGATTACTTGCTCCTATCACATGTTTGGTTGCAATAATGTCATTCGTTCACATATGCCATGTCTCATTGATTGCTACATGCTTGACTTGATTGCCTCGCACATGATGAACAATTTCTCTTTCTATTGTGTTGAGTGCCACACTATGTTCACTACACCCTATGCACATTATGCTTGGATTGTCTTGCACTTGACACATGTGTTTAGACACTTCATTTTATTTGGTGTTGTGAATGATTCATATGCCTACCATAGACCTTTCATTGAGCAATTTGTGAATGCTTGCTATGAACTTGAGGTAGATGCTTATTCTCTTGACACAAGTATTTGCATCTCTACCTCTCATTTACATGCTTGTCCCCATGATATCCTTGCTTGTGCTCGATTGATATACTTACATGCCATGTCTCAATCCTTTGTCACACCATATGCTTTGCATGATGACGACACTTGTTTGGTGAATCACCTCTTGAATGCTTGGTTTTGCACTAACGCTAACCACATTTGTTTTTCCAAGTGTTTGTTGTTTTTGCTCCTTTTGAAGGAATCACTACACGGTGCGACATTGGAGAGTGCACATTTCGAACTTCAAGATGACAAGTACTTGGTGAACGTCCACTTCTACATGGCGAAGCCATCTCTTTCCCATGGTGATTTGGTTTTCGATCCGAGGTCGGATCTTTACCAAGGGAGGGGAGATGATGCGGAGCATCCTATGGACATCACCATGTCAAGAGTCCGTTCGGCGAGTGACACGTGCGACATCTACTTCACATACACAAAGGTGAATCATCTCCTTTACACGTGCTCACTTGACCCCTTCGAGGATGGTATACTACTTGACACTCCACTCGTGTGCATGCATAGGTATTGTCGGAACACTACGGACGACGAGGAGGAGTGCAAGCGCCAAGGAACAACTACACCATCCGCAAGAGAAGCATGGAAGAGAAGGAGGAAGAAGACCCAGGACGAGCGGTACTACCGCCCACACCAAGCGGTACTACCGCTAGAGGCCCCGAGCGGCACTACCGCCGAACTTCCGCTCTACTGCCGCTCAACCCGACAAACTCCTGTGCTCGAGCGACCCGGGTCCGGTACTACCGCCCTCCCAAGCGGTACTACCGCTCTGCCTGTGCGCAGCCACGGGCCTTTGGCCTTGTATCCCTCTCCCACTTACCCCTTCGTGGCTAAGACTATAAATAGACCACCTCCACCTCCTTTCTAGGGTTAGCAAAGTAGTAGCTCATTAGAGATAGAGCTTTGCTCATCCATATCGGATCTACTCCACGAGAGAGAGACCGCGGCCCCTCTACGGAGAAGATCCACCTTGGATTCAAGACCTCCATGTGAGCATGTGAGAAGATCCTCTGGGACATCAAGACCTCAACTCCTCCAAGAATTGGGATGAACGCTACCTTGTATCTTTCCCTTTGTTGTTCATGTACCTTGTGGATCTTGTGTGTTCGATTGTCTAGTGGATGTGTGACTGGACTTGTTCTTGAGTGTTTCCCCTTGTGTTTTCTCTCCGTTCTTCCCCGTGTTCGTCGTGTTCTTCGAGGGATCTCGCTCCTTTCGTGAAAGATCGGCCATCTAGGGTTCCACCCTACATCAGTGAAGCATGGGAATAGGTGGATCAACATCATGCAAGCCATCATTGGTGAGATAGTCCACTAGTGGGACAAGAGAAGCACCATCACCTATGTTACCTTTGGAGCATCGCTCATGTGTTGTAGGTGAGGTGTCGAAGACCATGTCGTGGTCATCTTCATCTTGATGGAACCATGTGGGGGGTGCATCATCGTCCACCATGGCCATCATCGTCTCCATTAGAGGTATGGACTCATCGACGATAGGCATGTTGTCATGTAGGAGAACTAGCACCAAACAAGAAAACACACTAGGAGTAGAGGTTAAGTCATTAGAAATCATACTAGCCTCACGTGCCCTATCAACTACCTCACTCACTAAGTATTGTGGCTCACTCACTCCCTCTTGGATGCTCTCACTCGTATGGTTGGTGGAGTCACTCAAATGGCCCTCAACCTCACATAGGATGTGTGGCATGCTCTCAAGTGTGGGGCTAGTGGTGGTCACACTCATCCTCTCATAGGAAATGCACTCATTGTCACATATGGTGGAGTCACTCATGTCACTCATGTGGTGGTGGCTCTCCTCACATGGGAATTGGGGCATCTCTTTATATGTGGGTGTCGGAGAGATGTAGGTGCAAACGTCTCCATGGTCAATCATGTCGTAGTCGTAGCCGTGGATGAAGGCCAAAGATGGCACATAATCACTCTCGTCTAAGACCAAAGATAAGGTCTCATGTGCGGTCTCGTAGCTTGACTCGGAGTATGAGTCCAATATGGGCATCGTCTTCATGTTGTTGAAGAGGTTCGCGCTCATCGCCGTGGTCGAAGGGGATGGCCCTAGCTCGACCTTCTTGTCACTGTCTTGTTGTAGGAGGCCCATATGATGTGGCACCTTGTAGCTCATCTCCATGACCGAAGGGAATTTCCCATGCTCGCTCATCTTTCTCGAGGGGCTTCCGAAGATGGAAGTGTCACCCTCGCTCGAAGGTGGTCGCCTCATTGTTGAAGATGTCGATGTAGGCGAACTCACGGGAAGTAGGCGAACATGTTGTACGTCCAAAGGCAAAGATGCCTTGATAGCACTTGGCGTAGATGCCGAAGTGGTTGTTGTAGCCGTAGCTCCGTCTTGGTGGTGCTCGTCTCGCGGTCTTCTCTTATGCTCATGAAGCTTGGACTTGGGGTGAAGTAGGGCTTGTTGGGACTTGTAGGTAGGCGCATCTCGAGAATCGTCATGTTGATGGTGTCGTTGACGTACTTGAGCTCGATGGCGATTGTCGTCGCGCACATGTTGTTTGGAGGTGACTTGCTCTTCATGACGATGTGGATCACGAACGTGATGATGGTCGCCATGTAGATGTGGACGTGCACGACTTGCGCTTGCGTCGCGTGGGTGCTCCGAAGATGATCGACTTGCTCGCTGTCGCCTTGAGGAAGACGAAGGGGAAGAACATTTGGCCAACAAAGTCTGAATCTCCTCCATCCTTGCATCTTCCTCCTTCTTTTGTACGGAAAGCTTGTTGTCAATGTAGTCCCTTTTCCTTGCTTCGGAGTGACGAATGTCGATGGAGATATTCTCGATTCGCTCTCGCAATCTTGATTGTGCGCCTTGCATTTTTCGTTGTAGATCGAAGATTGACTATTTGGTGATGTAGTTGTTCGCGCCATCATTGTTGCGGAAGACCAGAGATGAAATGCCTTGCCTATCCATCACAAAACTCGAGAAAATATGAATGGAAGAAAGAGAAGAACTATACCAAATGTACCTTGACCGATGTTGAAAATGGATCAATGATCACTCAATGATGTAATAAGGAAACAACACAATTGGTACCGATGTCGTCGATTTCTCACACCTACACAAATAAGGCTTATGGTGGAGCTCGATGAGGATAGTGGCACAAAAATTTGATGCAAAATGTTAGCAAGAGTCAATAATGTTGAAAGAGATTCACAAATTCGCAAGTGCAACAAGTAGACCAATAGAAATACGGAAAACGCTCGTGTTGGACAACTCAAGAGAGACGCTAGCACGATTGCTCTATAGGCGGATATGACACTTGTGTAGAACCTCTAAGATGCAAAATGTATGAGCTTTCTATCCCAAGTATGCTATATATGTATGGTTCCCGGTGTTTGATCCAAGATGATCGGATATGACAATCTTATGCAATGTGGTATGATGCTATGGCTATTCCTTACAAGCTTCTTTTCTCTCTCTATTTTTCTTAAAAGCTTATTCATTTTTTTCTTTTTTTTGTATGGCCACTTTTGCACAATGCACAAACCAAGATAGCAATTGTATATATGCGGGAACAAACTTGTGACACAAGCGATCATATGATGATACCAAGATGATATGGTATGTATGCAATGGATGGTGTAGATCACTAATGTGCACAGTAACGTTGCCGGCAATACTCAAATGAATAGTCTCGATAGGAAAGTGACGCAAAATAGGCAAGGGGTTATCAATACAATGGAGGGATACCATGATACCAAGATGATACCGATATGGAGGTTACCGTCGAAGGTCTCTCGTTTGTAAGCCACAGACAGATGATGGTGAAGTGGTCAAAGTCGATGATGACCTTGTGGCAATGATGAGTGGCGATGTTCTTGATGTATATACCAAGATGATGGAGACTCCTCCCTAAGTAGTTGAAACACCTTAGGAAATGGAAAAACCGCGAACTCAAAATCTCAAATGACAAATGTCAAATGGTGGTAGCGGAAAGCGGTGGTGGTTTTGCGGAAGCTCAATGGGATTGCGGAAATGCAATGATGGGTTATGCGATTAGGCAATGCGGAAGTGGAGGTTATGGGTTTATGTGAGTCGGAGTTGAAGGTCACTGTCCCTAAGTAGCCGAAACACCTTAGGAGACACAACTCACAACCCAAACAAAATTGGGTTAAGTTGGGGTGGCGAAGTGTATGGTGGGTAAGCCTATACGGAAATGGTACTGGTGGTTGATGAAGAAGCAACCGTCCCTAAGTAGCCGAAACACCTTAGGAGACTCGAATCACTACTCAAGCAACCACTAATGCTATGGGGATCAAAATTGGTTAGGTTGCGGAAGTCTATGGTGGTTTTGCGGAAGTTATGGTGGAGGCCCTAGGAAAAGATACCAAAGTTCCAGAACTTTGATGGAGTCAAATGTTTTTGGAAGTATATTTGCGGGAAGGAGGATGCCAATAGCTTCAAAACGAGCTAAAGAACGTCAAAATCAGAGTTCAGATGAATTAGTTATGACCGAAACAAAAATCAGCCGAAGTCAATATCTACAGGTATCGGACGTCCGTAAATGGACGGATGTCCGGTCACCGGACGTCCAGTTGGGCTCGGAAATCCGCTAATTTCGTTTTGTTGGCCAGTTCCGGTTGTCTGGTGGAGGACAGACGTCCGGTGTTTCGTGGGGGTCCGGACGTCCGTAAAAACGTCGGTCGTCCGGTGGGTCGGGGTCAATGCGAAATTTCAGGTCCTGGACGCGATTTTGGGCGGAAAATGGGGATTTTGGGGTCAAAATTGAGGAGATTTCGTGGATGAAAGATGAGGAAACTTGGGGAAATGCTAGATCCACTCGAAACCAAGAAAATCCATGTATCAAAATCAACAAAACTTCATCATACCAAAATATCACAAAAAAATTTTGGGGCTATTTTTGGTGGGGAATTTTCGAATTTAGGGAAGAACGCAACAAAATCAAGCTAGAAAAAGAGGGGTAGGGGCTCCAAATTCGAGATCAATCTTGCTCTGATCCAAGATGATGTATTGTGGAACCCTATGCGGCCGATCTTTCACGAAAGGAGTGGATCCCAACTAAGAACACGAAGAACACATGGGGAAACACAAGGAAAAACACAAGAGGATCTCTCAAACCAACAAGATATAGTCACACATATGATAGATCCGAGCACACATAGAGATCACACGGTCCAAAACCAACAAGGGACGATACATAGGGTAATCGGTTCTTCTCCGTGAGGAGGTCTTGATGGGGCCACCCAAGAGGGGTCTTGAATCCAACGTGGATCTTCTCTGAAGAGGGGCCGCGGTCTCTCTCGAGGAGTAGATCTGTATGGATGAGCAAAGCTCTATCTCCATATGAGCTAAACTAGTGCTAACCCTCAAATGGAGGAGGTGGAGGAGTATATATAGTCTAGAGCCACGAAGGGGTAAGTGAGGGGCGAAGGGGTACATGGGCCTGGGGCCCGATCTCTGTGCGCAGACAGGCGGCGGACGTTGATGCGGAGCATCCCAAGGTCATCCCCATGGACCTAACTACGTTTCCCATGACACCACTTGGACTTATGACAAGAGCTCGAGCAAAGGCTGTCGAAGATAAGGTGAACTCGCTCCTTTCCGAACTACCACCTTCGACACATGAGACATGGCTACTACCTCAAACAGAAACACTATGTGTGCTTAGGTACTTGGAGGAAAGCCATGGAACATCTACATCCAAGGGACAAGACGGCAAGGGCACCAAGTGCGAAGGACAAGAAGATGGGCTGCCATGGAAGCTACAGACTCCGGACGAACGGCCTAGACCGGACGTCCGACCCCTGAAGGCCACGCCAACCCAAGGAGGCCAGGCCTCCGAATGCTACAGCGGCCGGACGACCGCCCAGGCCCGAACATCCGACACCTCCCAAGCTCCAAACGGCCAACCATCTCCAGACGACCGGCGACACTGCAACAGAACTAAAATAGCAGAAATCTGAGGAAGACCGGACGACCGGATGACCGGACACCTACGGACGTCCGATGCCATGGCAATAGTACCTAATCTACAGAAGTCCGAAGATCTATGGACGTCCGGACCGTCCCGAGCTTGCGGATGTCCGACCCCTAGCTGTGTCCAGTTACGGTCTGAGGCCCATGTACCCCTTCACTTCGCCCCCATCAGCACTAAGACTATAAATAGACCTCCTCGTCCTCCTAGTTAAGGTTAGCATTGGTTTAGCTCATATGTGAGATAGAGCTTTGCTCATCCATACAGATCTACTCCTTGAGAGAGACTGCGACCCCTCTACATAGAAGATCCCCGTTGGATTCAAGACCCCCTCTTGGGTGGCCCCATCAAGACCTCCTCTCGGAGAAGAACCGGTTACCCTATGTATCGTCTCTTGTTGGATTTGGACTGTGTGATCTCTATGTATTCTTGGATCTAGCATATGTGTGACTAGATCTTATTGGTTTGAGAGATCCTCTTGTGTTTTCCCTCGTTTTCCCTCGTGTTCTTTGTGTTCTTAGTTGGGATCCGCTCCTTTCATGAAAGATCGGCCGTATAGGGTTCCACCCTACATCATCTTGGTATCATGAGCCACCTTGATCACGATTTCGGAGCCCCCTCTTTGTTTTGGAGCTAAACCAATGCTAACCCTCAAATGGAGGAGGTGGAGGAGTATATAAAGTCTAGAACCACGAAGGGGTAAGTGAGGGGCGAAGGGGTACATGGGCCTCGTGCCCGATCTCTGTGCGCAGATAGGCGTCGGACGTCCGGTGGGTGTCGGACGTCCGGAGGCTCATGATGGTCCGGACGTCCAGAAGTCTTTGGACTTCCGTGAATATCGTTCTGTCGCCGTGGCACCGGTCGTTCAATGGCGCTCCGTCATCCGGGGCCTGGATGGTGTCGAACATCCAGTCCGCGTCGGTCGTCCGGCCGCTGTAGCATTTGCGGGCTGACTCTTCAGGCTGGTGGAAGCACCAGGTGTCGGACGTCCAGCAAGGTCCGGTCGTCCGGAGGCTATAGACTTCGAGCAGCTTCTTCTCTGGGTCCTTGTTTTTGGCATCCTCACCAGCTCGTCCGTTGGGTGTGGTGGCTCCGTGGCTTTCCTCTAAGTACCTGATCGTGCATAGCACACACATTGGTTGTAGTAGCCATGTCTCACATGTAGAAAGTGAAGGTTTGGAGAGGAGCGAGTTCACCTTGTGTCCAATGGAGTATATTCGAGGTCTCATCATATGTCCTCTTGGGGCTTGGAGAGTAGTCGGAGTGTACATGGGGATGAACGTGGGATGCTCCGCATCATTTTGTGTAGATGAAGTTTTAAGATTTAGGGAAACTGTGATATGAGAGGAATTAAGGAGACACAAAAGCTCAACCTTGGGGATGCCCAAGGCATCCCTAATTAATAGTTCAACCATCGGTTAGTTTTGTTTAGCCTAAGTTTTTGTTTCTTCACATGATATGTGCTATCCTTGCAAGGTCATTTAGTTTTTTTTTGCTTGTTGTTTGAATAAAGTACTTAAGATCTGAAATTTTATTTATGAGAAGGAGTCTTCACATAGTTACATAATTATTCGACTACTCATTGATCTTCACTTATATCTTTTGGAGTAGTTTGTCATTTGCTCTAGTGCTTCACTTATATCTTTTTAGAGCACGGCGGTAGTTTTATTTTGAAGAAATTATTGAACTCTCATGCTTCAATTATATTATTTTTAGAGTCTCTATAGAGCATGGTAATTTGCTTTGGTTATAAATTTAGTCCTAATATGATAGGCATCCAACAGGGATATAATAAAAACTTTCATATAAAGTGCATTGAATACAATGAGAAGTTTGATTCCTTATGATTGTTTTGAGATACGAAGATGGTGATATTAGAGTCATGCTAGTGAGTAGTTGTGAATTTGAGAAATACTTGTGTTAAAGTTTGTGATTCCTGTAGCATGCACGTATGGTGAACCGTTATGTCATGAAGTCGAAGCATGATTTATTTATTGATTGTCTTCCTTATGAGTGGCAGTCGGGGACGAGCGATGGTCTTTTCCTACCAACCTATCCCCCTAGGAGCATGTGCGTAGTAGTTCATTTCAATAACTAATAGATTTTTGCAATAAGTATGTGAGTTCTTTATGACCAATGTTGAGTCCATGGATTATACGCACTCTCACCCTTCCACCATTGCTAGCCTCTCTAATACCGCGCAACTTTCACCGGTACCATACACCCACCATATACCTTCCCCAAAACAGCCACCATACCTACCTATTATGGCATTTCCATAGCCATTCCGAGATATATTGTCATGCAACTTTCACCGTTCCATTTATTATGACACGCTTCATCATTGTCTTATTGCTTTGCATGATCATGTAGTTGACATCCTATTTGTGGCAAAGCCACCATTAATAATTCTTTCAAACATGTCACTGTTGATTCATTGCACATCCCGATGCACGCCTTCTAGCATCTGGTGAGGCCTCCTTGTTAACGACTCGGGAACCACTGACCTCGGGAGGCATCGCAAAGCTGCAAAATTTGTTAGGACATCCGTCGGGTGCCTTGTTCCTCCTTGCGCAAGTCCTCAGGCATGGGCTAATCATGGCTTAGTGCACCACGTCATGGTACCCGTGGGGCACAGACTTAGGAGGGTGCACCAATCACGAGCTCATTCGAGGGCGCCTCGCAAAGATCAAGGTAGCTGAAGCTCTGGGGCGACAGGGCTTTGGCGAGTTGTGTCTGTGGTTTAGGCTAGCCCAGCACATGCACACACCTACCCAGCCCCCGCGCGAGGTGCACGAGGGAGAGCGTAGGGCAACTGTCGTCCTCCCTGATGCAAGACAAAGAAGCGAGCGAAGAAGTAAAAGAAAAGTGGAACTGATACGTCTCCAACGTATCTATAATTTATGAAGTATTCATGTTGATATTTTATCATTCTTGGGTGTTTTACAATCATTTTATAGCAACTTTATATCATTTTTAGGACTAACCTATTGACCCAGTGCCTAGTGCCAGTTGCTGTTTTTTTGCTTGTTTCTTAGATCGCAGGAAATCAATACCAAATGGAGTCCAAACGCAATGAAACTTTACGGAGATTTTTTTCGGGCCAGAAGACTCCCGATGGGCCAGAGCAGCACCTGGGGGTGCCCCGAGGGGGGCACAACCCACCAGGGTGCGCCAGGCCCCCCTGGCGCGCCTAGGTGGATTGTGCCCACCTCGGTGGCCTCCCGCACCCCCCTCTTTGCACTGTAAATTCCCAAATATTCCGAAACCCTTCGGGGTTAACCTAGATCAGAAGTTCCACCGCCGCAAAGCTCCATAGCCACCAAAAACCAATCTAGACCCGTTCCGGCACCCTGCCTGAGGGGGGAATCATCTCCAGTGGCCATCTTCATCATCCCGGCGGCCATCACGACAAGGAGGGAGTAGTCCACCCTCGGGGCTGAGGGTTTGTACCAGTAGCTATGTGATAAATCTCTCTCTCTCGTGATCTCTATCATGGGCTTTGTTAATATAGTCGGATCATATGATGTTTCTCCCCTCTATACTCGTGTTGTGATGAATTGAATCTTTACCTTTGAAATTTTGTCATGTCGGATTGAATATTCAGATATGAGATCACATGATGTATGTCTTGCGGTATGAATACTTGAGGTGACATTGGGGTATCTTATTGATTCACTTGATATATGTTATGGCATTCAACTTGCGGATTCCTGCGATGATATTGGGCTATGCATAGCGGTTGATGCACATTTTTCTTATATTTTCTCCGATAGAAACTTTGGGGTCTCTCTGTTTTCTAGTACGAACGGAAAAAAATAGCTTTGTGTTATTTTAGTACGAACTCTTGAATAGATCGAACAGAAAGAATAGCTTTGAGGTCACTTCGTACCCTACAAACAATTCCTATCTTTTGTTCTCCGCTAAGAGGAACTTAGGAGTGATTCTTTATTGCACTTTGAGGGATAATCATATGATCCAACTATGTTAGCACTGTTGAGAGGTTGCACTAGTGAAAGCATGGACCCTAGGCCTCCTTTTCAAGCATTGCAAAACTGTTTTTGTGCCTGTTCACTTTTTGCTACCTTGCTGTTTTTATTTATTCAGATTCTAAAAATATATTTCTACCATCCATATTACACTTTTATCACCATCTCTTCGCCGAACTAGTGCACCTATACAATTTTCCATTGTATTGGGTGTGTTGGGGACTCAAGAGATTTCTTGTATTTGGTTGTAGGGTCGTTTGAGAGAGACCATCTTCATCCTAGACCTCTCACGGATTGATAAACCCTAGGTCATCCACTTGAGGGAAAATTGCTATTGTCCTACAAAAATCTGCATTTGGAGGCCCAACACGTGTCTACAAGAATAAAGTTGCATAGTAGACATCAAGCTCTTTTGTGGCGCCGTTGCCGGGAAGGTGAGTTCTTGCAGGTATATCTTTAGATCTTGCAATTGAATCTTTTAGTTTCTTGTTTTATCACTAGTTTTGCTTATAAAAGAAAAACTACAAAAAATGGAATTTAGGTTGCATCCTATTATTGATCATCTTTATAAAATCTTTCTTGAAAATGATGGTCCAGAAAATTGTGCTCGGTAATTAGAAGAAGAAGTCAATAAAATGATTGGCACAAAATATTTGAATGATGAGCATGATTGCAATGTTGTTAGTGTGAATTCTTCGAATATCCAAAATGCTACTGATGATTGCACAAATCATGACAAAAATGTTTCTTATAAGCATGTCACTTTCTGCGGAGTGAATTGAGAGTGCCTTTGCACACCGAAAAGGGAAGATAGATTTTGTAAGAAGCATAAATATCTAGAAACAAAAAAGTTGCAAGAGAGGCTAGATGATTGTGCTGAAAGATGTAAAATTTTTTTCCATCCTTGTGACCTTTGCAATGAACGTGGTCATTTAAATCTCCAATGCAACTTATTTCATGATCACATCGTGTCCAAAAATTGTGATAACTTGATTACCCTTGAGCATCATAAAGAGCTTAGTCTTCTTTTGGAGTATGAAGAAATGAAATGTATAACTAAGGGTATTCCAAAATTTAATCTCGAGAGATTTCTTAATTTTGATCTAGAAGAAATTTATATGCTTTGTGCGGTAAATTGCATTGAGAATCCTTATATTGCCAACTACTTAAAGACAATAAAACAAATGGAGTATGAAGAGAGTACTAATGAAAGGGAAAATGTTTCCCAAAACCCTCCTAGTGTTTATTATGATGAATCAGGTAACAAGGAGGAGCTTCCTATCCAATCAATCTCTTCAACAAGAAGCTTGAAAATAATAATTAAACCCACATATGGTGTGGTGAAGAAGAAGAAAAGAAGAAAGAATAGAGGTAAAAAGGTATCTCTCCCAAATAATGTTGCTCCCATCACCATCATGCCTCATGAAAGTGAATCAAGTATGTCGATGGAGGATGATGATATTGATGATGATTTTGTTATGCCTATTGCTTGTTGTGATGGTTATGATTGGGAATACAATGATATCCCTTATGATCATGAAAATCTTTTTAGCACTTTCTTGGAAGAATATGATAATAATGTTTGCTATACTATTGGTGCCATTCATGCTATTGATAAGAATGATTGTGATGATATGCAAAACCACAAGCTTGGGTATGCTATGTTTGATGAGTATGGTATGTTTGAAGATTTATTTGCTGGAAATAATGCTTGTCCTAAGCTTGGGGATGCTTTGCTTAATGAATATGATCCTTTGATTCCTTCTACTTTCGATAAGAAAATTTATTATGATGATAGCATGCCTCCTATTTATGATGATTACATTGATGAAAGTGGGTTTGGAAGAGTGTCAACTTTGGGTAGTAGTGATCCCACTATTTTGGAGAGTGTTGAATCTTATTACAATATTGATGAAAGTGGATTTGGAGAGGTCAGTACTTTATTTAGTGATGCATCCACTATTTTGGAAGAGGTTTCAATTGATTATGACAATGAAGTTGCTATCTATGATGATTATTATGATAACATGTATTCCATAAAGAGTGATGAATCTTATATGCTTGTGCATCATGAAAAGAGTGATGTATGTGATAGTTATATTGTTGAATCCAATCATGATGCCTCTGAAAATTATGATGAGAAAGGAACTTATGCCTTTACATATCTCAATAATATCAAGTTTCTTCTCTATGTGTTGACTGTTTTGAAGTTACACTTGTTTTGCCTTCCTACGCTAGTTGATTCTTGTTCCCATACGTTGTTTGCTCACAAAATCGCTATGAATAGGAAGTGGGTTAGACCTAAATGTGCTAGTCATATGGTTCATGACGCTCTCTTCATGCTTCAGTTTTTATCTTTTATGCGAGCATCATTGAAATCATCATGCCTAGCTTAAAAGGCATAAAAGAAAAACCCTTGTTGGGAGACAACCCAACACTTTTACCTACTATTTTTGTGTGTTCACATGATTATGCTACTGTAATAATCATGTTTTATAGCTTTTGTTTCAATAAAGTGCCAAGTAAAGCCTTTGGGATCATGTTGAGTGATGGTTGCTTTGATCTTGTTGAAAAACAGAAACTTTTGCGCTCACGAAAAAAATTCTTAGTTTTAACAGAAGAGTGCTTTTGAGTTGATTCTTCTTCCAGAAGATTAATATACAAATTTCTCACGTGTTCCTAAATTTTCAGAACTTTTGGAGTAGCAAAAGTATGGTTTCAGTACCGATCACTACAGACTATTCTGTTTTTGACAGATTCTGTTTTCAATGCATAGTTTGCTTGTTTTCTAGTTTCTATGGCTTATATTGCTGAATATAAATTGTAGAAATGATATGATACAGTAGGCATTTTGTGAGAACAATTATGAATCTTGTGTTTGACAGTACCAAAAGTGGAATGGTTTGCTCTTTATCATACTAACCTCTCTAACGAAGTTCCGTTAAGTTTTGTGTGATTGAAGTTTTCAAGTTTTGGGTGAGATATCGATATGAGGAGAATAAGGAGTGACAAGACCCTAAGCTTGGGGATGCCCAAGGCACCCCAAGTTAATACCCAAGGAAGATCCAAGCAACTAAGCTTGGGGATGCCCCGGAAGGCATCCCCTCTTTCGTCTCCAACATTGTCGGTAACCTCACTTGGAGCTATGTTTTCATTCGTCACATAATATGTGTTTTTCTCGGAGCGTCAATTTATTTTGTTAGGATTTTCTTGCTGTTATTTAGAATAATTTTTTCATCTTTTATTTCAATAAAAATGTCAAGGATAGCCTTTACTATGCTTATTTTACAAGTCTACTTGTTGTTGTTTGAAAACATAAAGTTTACCGCTGTTGCAAAAATTTCCTAGAAAAGTCAGAGTGTGATAAAATGTTGAATTTTTTTGAATAATAAGCTCTGATAAATTATCTACAGTGTGGTAAATTTTCATAATGTTTGGAGTTGAACAAGTATTGATACTCTTGCATTCTTTACAGACTATACTGTTTTGGCAGATTGCTGTTATGTTGGCATTGTTTGCATATGTTTGCTTGTTTAATGATTCTATCTGAGGATAGGAGTATTAAATATGCAGAGGCATTTAGTATGCAATGTTAAATGATAATTATAGTGATTTGCTACAATAGAGAATGATAATGTTTTGCATTGGTTTATACTAACTTATTTCACGAGTTCTTGTTGAGTTTTGTGTGGATGAAGCTTTTGAGATTTAGGAAAACCGTGATATGAGAAGAATTAAGGAGACGCAAAAGCTCAAGCTTGGGGATGCCAAAGGCATCCCAAGATAATATTAAAGAAGTCTCAAGCATCTAAGCTTGGGGATGCCCCGGTAGGCATCCCACCTTTCTTCTTCAACAATTATCGGTTAGTATCGGTGGAGCCTAAGTTTTTGCTTCTTCACATGGGTTGTGCTATCCTTGTAATGTCATTTTATTTTATTTTCTTGCTGTTTGAATAAAATACTTAGATCTGAAAGTTTTTAAATAAAAGAGAGTCTTCACATAGCCACCTATTTACTTAACTACTTGCTTGATCTTCACTTATATCTTTTTGGAGTAGCTTGTCATTTACTCTTGTACTTCACTTATATCCTATGAGTAAATTGTTGAATAAATTGAATATCATAAAGTTGAAATCATATCATGCCTAGTGTTAGCTTCACATTGGGTTTAGAAAGTTAAATCTTTTGAGGCTTGACAATCGCAATATTGGTCATACAAGCAATTCATGAATAATTAGTGTAAGGAAGAGAACTTTCACATGCAAATATACTATCCTAGAAATCTTTTGTGATTATGAGCCCCCATAAAAATATTATATGCAAAAATTGTTGACGTTGGACAAGGAAGACAACGTAATGATTTAGGTTTGCTCATATTCACATAAAAGTCATATTGTCATAGATCCTTCAACATGTGGTGCTTGCCCCCCCCCCCATCTTTGCTAGCCAAAAATTCCGCACCAGGTAGAGATACTACTTGTGCATCCAAAAACCCTTAAACCCAAATCTTATTTTCAAGTGTCCACCATACCTACCTAAGGATTGAGCAAGATCCTTCAAGTAAGTTGTCATCAGTGCAAAAAGGCAATAAAAATTGCTTCTAAAAGTGTGAGATCATTTAGTGTAAGAGAAAATTGAATGTTGTACGAACTTGTGATGGCAAAGTAATAAAAGTGAAGGACTGTATAATAAAGGTTGCTATCATAAGGGGCAATATAACGTGACATTCTTTTGCACTAAGGGGCTGAGCATACAAACAAATAAGCGCATGGTAAGCTCTGCTTCCCTCTGCGAAGGGCCTATATTTACTTTTATGTATTTAATTTTATGCAAAGAGTCAAACTTTTTCTCTCTATTCCTTTTATTTTTCTCTTTTGGCAAGCATCATGTGGTGAGGAAAGATCTAGGCACATAACTACAGTTGAATATGGGTAGCATGAGTTATTATTGTTGAGACCACCCTTGAGGTGAATATGTTGGGAGGCTAAATAATAAGCCCCTATCTTTCTATGTGTTCGGTTGAAACGTTTTGCTCATGTGTACAAGGTGAGTGTTAGCACTCATGGAAGACTATATGATAGTTGAGTATGTGGAGCTCTTACTTAAACTCTGTTGAAAATAAGTTCAATTTGCAATTGCTCGGTGACTGAGAACATAGGTTATTGGGTTTCAAGAGAATTCATTGTTTGAATCCTAACATATGAATTGGTTGCTACTATAACATGAGAAGTTTTATGAGAAAGAAATGTTGTTATGATGCTAGGAAAAGTGATTGAAATTATCATTGATCAAACTTGTGCACTTTGATAGCATTCACACTTCATAAATTATTTCTTTTATCATTTACCTACTCAAGGACGAGTAGGAATTAACCTTGGGGATGCTGATACGTCTCCAACGTATCTATAATTTATGAAGTATTCATGCTGATATTTTATCATTCTTGGGTGTTTAACAATCATTTTATAGCAACTTTATATCATTTTTTGGGACTAACCTATTGACCCAGTGCCCAGTTCCAGTTGCTTACATTGCAGGAAATCAATACCAAACGGAGTCCAAACGCAACGAAACTTTACAGAGATTTTTATGGGCTAGAAGACTCCCGATGGGCCAGAGCAGCACCTGGGGGTGCTCCGTGGGGGCACATCCCACCAGGGCACGCCAGGCCCCCCTGGCGTGCCCAGGTGGGTTGTGCCCACCTCGGTGGCCTCCCGCAACCCCTCTTTGCACTATAAATTCCCAAATATTTCGAAACCCTTCGGGGTTAACCTAGATCGGAAGTTCCGCCACCGCAGGGCTCCGTAGCGACCGAAAACCAATCTAGACCCGTTCCGACACCATCCCGGAGGGGGGAATCATCTCTGGTGGCCATCTTCATCATCCCAGCGGCCGTCACGATGAGGAGGGAGTAGTCCACCCTCGGGGCTGAGGGTATGTACCAATAGCTATGTGATAAATCTCTCTCTCTCTCTCTCGTGATCTCTATCATGGGATTTTTTAATATAGTCGGATCATATGATGTTTCTCCCCTCTATACTCGTGTTGTGATGAATTCAATCTTTACCCTTTGAAGTTTTTTCATGTCGGATTGAATATTCAGATTTGAGATCACATGATGTATGTCTTGCGGTATGAATACTTGAGGTGACATTCGGGTATCTTATTGATTCACTTGATATATGTTATGACATTCAACTTCCGGGTTCCTATGGTGATATTGGGGTAATCTATGCATAGTGGTTGATGCACGTTTTTATTATCTTTTCTCCGATAGAAACTTTGGGGTCTCTCTGTAGTTCTTTGTGTGGATTGAGTATTATTAATATGAATATGCTTTGGTGTTATTCTAGTACGAACTCTAGGATAGATTGAACGGAAAAAGATAGCTTTGCGTGATTTTATTACGAACTCTTGAATAGATCGAACGGAAAGAATAGCTTTGAGGTGGCTTCGTACCCTACAAACAATTCCTATCTTTTGTGTTCTGCTAATAGGAACTCAGGAGTGATTCTTTATTGCACTTTGAGGGATAAACATATGATCCAACTATGTTAGCACTGTTGAGAGGTTGCACTAGTAAAATCACAGACCCTAGGCCTCCTTTTCAAGCATTGCAAAACCGTTTTTGTGCCCGTTCACTATTTGCTACCTTGCTGTTTTTATTTATTCAGATTATAAAAATATATTTCTACCATCCGTATTACACTTTTATCACCATCTCTTCGCCAAACTAGTGCACCTATACAATTTGCCATTGTATTGGGTGTGTTGGGGACACAAGAGATTTCTTGTATTGGGTTGGAGGGTCGTTTGAGAGAGACCATCTTCATCCTACATCTCTCACGGATTGATAAACCTTAGGTCATCCACTTGAGGGAAAATTGCTACTGTCCTACAAAACTCTGCGCTTGGAGGCCCAACACGTGTCTAAAAGAATAAAGTTGCATAGTAGACATCAGGAACTCAGCCAAGCAATCGGGAAATGCCAAAACTCCAAATTTCATTAAAAGGTTGCAACCAGCTATAGAAAGCAAGCTGCATCCGGCACCTAGTCTAGTCTTCTCACTAGCGCGGAGCTAAGTGCTGCCACTAGGACGTGGGAGGGAGCCCCCGAGGCCCAAGGGCAGCACTCCAGAGACTCTAGGGCGTGTACAGCCCCACTCATTATTATGTGAGAGTGTCATGAGCAGAGACCTTCACATGCACCGGGGCTTGCTTCGTGGGTAGAACTTCTGGAGGTGTTGGATGTTCCAGGCGTTCTGGATGGGGATCCCGTCCTGCGTCTCCAGGCGCGTGACGCCAGGCGTGGAGACACAGGCAATCCTAAACGGGCCCTCCCACATGGGTGAGAGCTTACGCAGCCCTTCCCTGGAGAGCACCCGCCTCAGGACGACATCGCCCACCTCGAGCGTCCTGGAGCGGACGCTGCGGTAGTGGTACCGTCGCAGTGCCTATTGGTACCTTGCCGCTCGAAGCGAGGCTTGGCGGCGGCGTTCCTCCCCCAGCACGAGGTCCATCCCCCGCGTGCGTCCTGACGTGCCTCATCAAATGCCAAAACCTGCGCGGAGCGATGCTTGACCTCGTGAGGGAGAACTGCTTCAGCTTCGTAGAAAAGGAAGAACAGAGTCTCGCCCATTGGCTTGGTGGCGGTGGTGCGGATGGACCATAGCATGCACCGGAGCTCGTTGTGCCAAACCCTGCCACAGGCCTCGAGCTTCTTCTTGAAGGTTTTGGTGTTGAGGCCTCTCAAGACCTTCGCGTTGGCGCGCTCAGATTGGTCATTGCTTCTGGGGTGTGCCAGCGAGGCGTAGCATATCTGCGTTCCAAGGTTAGCACAATGTGTTTTGTAGAGATTGCTAGTGAACTGCAAGCCGTTGTCGGTGATGATGCGATTAGGGACTCCGAACCGGCTCACGAGACCCTTGATGAAATTGACTCTGGAGCCGGCTGGGATGCTGTAGACAGCTTCCACCTCCGCCCACTTGGTGAACTTGTCGATGGCGATGTAGAGGTAGCGGTAGCCCCCAGGCGCTCGAGGGAATGGACACAGGATATCCAGCCCCCAGACCGCAAACGGCCACGAGAGTGGGATAGTCTGGAGGCCCTGAGTGGGCTGGTAGATTTGCTTGGCATGGAACTGGCAGGCCTCGCAGGATCTCACCAGCTCGTTTGCGTCGTTGAGTGCCGTGGGCCAGTAGAATCCGCTGCGGAACACCTTCCCAACCAAGGTGCGTGAAGACGAATGGTGCCCGCAGTCTCCGCCGTGTATGTCGGCTAGCAGCTAACACCCCTGCTCCCTGGAGAGGCGTCGCAAGGAAACATCATTCGGTCGTTTCAGGTATAGCTCACCATCCCGGAGGCAGTAGGCTATAGCTTGCCGAGCCATGCGCTCCGCGTCCTATTCCTTCTCCGGCAGGGTTCCTTGCTGTCGGCGTTCTGGGACCGGGGGTGCCCAGACTTGCCTGCCTGCGGCCCAACGCGTGGCTCCACCAATGGCCTGGTACGACCTAGCTTCAGCAACAACAACTCAAGACCCTCGCGAGGGGCCAAGCCTCCCGAGGCGGGCGACACCAAGACATCCCTGGGAGTGGCCTCACTAGGCCGGCTCCAGAGGAGCGGAGATATCTATGCAAGGGGCACCTCGCGAGGTTCACGTGACGTGAGCCATGACGACCAAGGCCAGGCGGGCGCCAGCAGGCGCAGTGTACCACTTTCCTCTTTGGTGCTAAAGAGGCCAGCGCATGCGAGGAGCCCCGAGGCGTCAGGCAAAGGTTTCCATATCGGTGCAACAAGACCAAGACCAGTAGGACGGAGGTCATCGCGGAGCCCACAACAGCGTCACCACCAGAGCCTTTGACAGGAGAAGACCACCTTTTGTCATGATAGCCTGTACTAGTTGTCTCTCTTCAAACTTGGCTGTTGTGGGATCCCTTCCTGCCTAACATTTGGGAAGAGCACCAGGGCCTCTATAAATAGGACTTCCCACCACCATAGGGAAGGAGGATCGATTCCACCCTGACGAGCTCACCAACTCATCGAGCCCTAGAACGCCTCACCTCCTGAGGTTGTTCATCCATTGTACTAGTTCATCCTCAGCCCCTCGAGGCAATCCACCACCACACTGGATTAGGGTATTACACCGCAAGGTGGCCCGAACCAGAATAAACCTTTGTTTCTTTTGTTCTTTGGGTTCATCGAGCTAGGCCATGCGATCATTGAGGGTGCGACCTAGGAAGAGAGTTTTCTTCGTCTGCACCCCAGAGTTCGAACCCCACAAGGGTTTGCCGAAACCCATAATCCGACATTTGGCGCGCCAGGGAGGGGTTCGTCAAAGCTTCGCCTCTCTGCCTGCTTCGTTTCTCCGTCCGGCTCCCATGGTAGGGGCACCACTCCTCCGACTGGATCGACGGGCACGCGCAGAGGCGCCATGGGCCTCCGGGCCTTCACCCCCGCCCTGCAGCAAGTGCGGTGGCCACACAAGTTCAAGCTGGAGATGCCGCCTCGCTATGAAGGCACGGCGGATCCAGCGGCCTTCCTGCTGGCATACGAGGAGGCCCTGCGGGAAGCCGGAGGCGACGACCAGGTCATAGCCAACTGGTTCCCCATGGCCCTCGCTGGCGGCGCGCCTGGTTGCTCAACATGCCGGAGTCCTTTGTGGCCTCCTGGGAGGGGCTGCGCGACCTCTTCATCGCGCGCTTCGCGGCACCGGCACCCCCCGCCATAGTAGTCCTCCTTGGTGGTTCGCAGGCGCCGCCCTTGGATCGCCACGTCAAGCAGTTTGTCCGCCAGATGGGTGCCGCCCGTGTACAGCAGGGGGCTCTCCCGGGATGGGCAGCACCCAAGGCCGACCTCACCTTTGACTCAGGGACCATCCAGCAATCACCGCGGGCTCAGGCGCGCTCCCGATGATCTGTGCACCCACCATCTGCAACGTAGCGGTCACTAAGACCCTCATCGACGAAGGAGCAGGCCTCAGTGTGCTCTCCATGGAAGCCTTCAGGTTGCTCCACGTAGCGCTCGGCCGGCTCCGCCACACCAAGCCCTTCTCCGGAGTCGGTAGTGGTTCCACCAGCCCCCAAGGGCAGATTCGCCTCCCCGTCACCTTCGGCACTAGCGATAACTACCGCACTGAGCTCATCGACTTCGGCATCGCTCGCATCGGCCTCCCGTACAACGCCATCCTCGGGTACCCTGCCCTGGCTCAGTTCATTCCGGCAACCCATCCCGCTTACAACCTCATGAAGATGTCGGGGAGCAGCGGTGTCCTCACCGTGGCCGAGGACACCAAGGAGGCCCTCGAGGCCCTCAGGCTCGCCTTCAGGGCCACAGAGGCAGCTCGTCATACTGACAAAGCGGTATATGGTGCCCAGGGGGCTGCGCCGGTGAAGAAGAAGTAGTTATTCTTGTAAAGATTGGGCCAAGACGAAGCAAGTACCGGTCGAGGATGATGGGACCTTGGGACCCACCTTCACCATAGGCGCCAACCTCGACCCAGACCATGAAAAGGCACTGGTGAAATTCCTGCACGCGAACAAGGAGGTATTCGCCTAGGAGCCCAAGCAGCTGGTGGGAGTCCCAAGGGGAGTAATTGAGCACCATTTAAGGGTGTGCCCTAATGTGCGCCCAGTAAAGAAGATTGCACGACGGCAGTCTACAGAGAAGCAATCCTTCATCATCCAGGAAACCCGCAAGCTACAGGCAGCGGGTGTCATCCACGAAGTTTGATATTCAGAGTGGCTGGCGAACCCTGTCGTCGTGCCCAAGAAGGGCTGGAAGGAACGCATGTGCGTCGACTTCACCAACCTTAACAAAACCTGCCCTCAGGACCCATTCCCGCTTCCGCGCATCAATCAGATCGTCGACTCCACCGCCGAGTGTGACCTGTTATGTTTCCTAGATGCCTTCTCGGGTTACCACCAGATCAAGATGGTGGTGGAAGACGTGGAGAAGACGGCATTATTAACCCCGTGCGGAGTGTACTGCTACACCTACATGCCGTTCGGGCTGCGCAACGCTGGGGCGACCTTCCAGCGGCTGATGCACATCGCTCTGGGTCAACAGCTCGGGAGGAATGCAGAGGCCTATGTCGACGACATTGTGGTAAAATCTCGGGAGGCAAGGACCCTCATTCAGGATCTGGAGGAGACTTTTGCCAAGCTGTGCACAGTAGATCCGCGGCTCAACCCGGAGAAATGCGTGTTCGGCGTCCCCTCCGGCAAGCTGCTGGTTTTCCTCGTGTCGCACAGGGGGATCGAGGCGAACCTGGAGAAGGTCAAGGCAATAGAATACATGAGCCCGCCGCAGACTCTCAAGGAAATGCAAAAGCTCGCGGGCTGTGTGACCTCGCTGGGCGCTTCATCTCCAAGCTGGGGGAGCGTGCCCTCCCGTTCTTCAAGCTGATGAAGAAGAAGGGCCCGTTCGAGTGGATCCCTGAGGCCGACACGGCATTTCAAGACCTCAAGAGGTACCTAACCAGCCCACCAGTGATGGTGGCACCGCGCCCCCACGAGCCCCTGGTGCTTTACCTGGCCGCCACGCTCCATTCCACTAGCGCGGCGCTGGTAGCCATCTGGCAGGAGCGTCAGGCCAAGAGTCTGCCGCACGACGCCACGCATTCGGCTGGAATGATGCAGCACCAAGACTATGCCACTGAAGCCGCTGCAACGCAAGCAGATGATAGGGCCCCACAGGACCACCCTCGCGAGGTCGCGGTAGCACCGACAGGCGACCGACCTCCTGAGGCCCCCCAGCCTCAGGAAGTGCCCTAGCCTCAGGAGATCTCGGGCCCCAATAGTGGTCCCGTCCTTGTCGAACACCCGGTGTACTTCGTCATCATGGTGCTACGGGACGCGCGGGCACGCTACCCCATGTCGCAGAAGCTTCTGCTTGCGCTCCTCGTGGCCTCACGCAAGTTACGCCACTACTTTCAAGGCCACCCCATCAAGGTCATCTCAGCTTACCCACTGGAGAGGGTACTTCGGAGCCACAATGCCGTGGGAAGGGTCGCCGAATGGAACGCCGAGTTGCAGTCATTCCAGCTGGAGTTCGGCACCACCAGGGTCATCAAGGGGGCTGCGCTCGCCGACTTCGTGGCGGAGTGGACTGGCGCTCCAGGGCCCGAAGCGGGCGAGGATCAGTCCCTCTTGCCAGGGTGCGAAGCACTAGACGGCTGGGTCATGTACTTCGACGACGCCTTCACGCGCCAAGGCGTGAGGGCCGGAGTCGTACTCATCTCGCCCACACAGGACAAACTCTACTACACCGTGCAGCTCTGCTTCCAGCAGGGTGAGAAGGTCTCCAACAACATCACGGAGTATGAAGGTTTGATCGTCGGCCTCAAGGCTGTGGCGGCCTTAGGGTGAAGCGCCTCACCATCAAGGGCGACTCGCAACTCCTCGTCAACTTCTCCAACAAGGTGTATGAACCAAAGGACGAGCACATGGAGGCGTACCTCGCGGAGGTACGCAAAATGGAGAAGCAATTTTTGGGCGTGGAGCTGCAGCATGTGCCCCGCGGCACAAACAAGGAAGCCGACGGTATCGCCAAGAGGGCGTCCAAGCTTCAGCAACAGGAACTCAGCGTCTTCGAGGAGCGGCTCTTCAAGCCTTCATCGGGCCCTCCGGATGCGAAGCCGGCACCGTCTCGAGTGGAGCTTCCCCCGCCACCAGCCTCAGGAGCCCCCGCCTATGACCCGACCTCAGGAGCGCGCCTGCTCCTCGCGCTCGAGCCTCAGGAGGGGTGTTGGACCGAAGAATTCAAGATGTACCTGCTGCAGGGGGGCCTGCCGGAGAAGGAGGAGGACGCAGAACGCATGGCTCGACAAGCTATAGCCTACTGCATCCGGGACGGTGAGCTATACCGAAAGTGACCGAATGATGTTTCCTTGCGATGCATCTCCAGGGAGCAGGGATGCGAACTGCTAGCTGACATACATGGCGGAGACTGTGGGCATTACTCGTTGTCATGCACCCTGGTGGGCAGGCCGTTCTGCAGTGGATTCTATTGGCCCATGGCACTCAACGACGCAATTGAGCTGGTGAGATCCTGCGAGGCCTGCCAGTTCCATGCCAAGCAAATCCACCAGCCCGCTCAGGGCCTCCAGACAATCCCACTCTCGTGGTCGTTTGTGGTCTGGGGGCTAGATATCCTGGGCCCATTCCCTCGAGCGCCCAGGGGCTACCGCTACCTCTACGTCACCTTCGGCAAGTTCACCAAGTGGGCAGAGGTGGAAGCCGTTCGCACCATCCCAGCTGGCTCCGCATTCAAGTTCATCAAGGGCCTAGTGAGTCGTTTGGGAGTCCCTAACCGCATCATCAAGGGCCTAGTTCACTACCAATCTCTTTAAAACATATTGTGCTAATCTTGGAACGTAGATATGCTACGCCTCAGCGGCACACCCCAGAAGCAACGGCCAGGTTGAGCGCGCAACGCGGAGGTCCTGAGAGGCCTCAAGACAAGGACCTTCAATAAGAAGCTCGAGGCCTGTGGCAGGGGCTGGTCGAGCTCCAGTCTGTGCTTTGGTCCATCTGCACCACCGCCACCAAGCCGACAGGTGAGACTCCGTTCTTCCTCGTCTACTGAGCCGAAGCGGTTCTCGCTCACAAGGTCAGGCATGGATCCGCGTGGGTCCTGGCGTTTGACGAGGCACGTAAGGACGCCATGCGGGGGATGGACCTCGTGCCGGGGGAGGAATGCCGCCGCCAAGCCTTGCTCTGTGCGGCAAGGTACCAGCAGGCGCTGCGGCGGTATCACTGCGGCAACATCCGCTCCAGGACGCTCGAGGTGGGCGATCTCGTCCTGAGGCGGGTGCTCTCCATGGAAGGGTTGCATAAGCTCTCAACCATGTGGGAGGGCCAATTTAGGATTGCACGCGTCTCCAGGCCTGGCGCTATGCGCTTGGAGACGCAGGAAAGGATCCCCATCCAAAATGCCTGGAACATCTAGCACCTCCGGAAGTTCTACCCATGAAGCAAGGCCCAGTCCCTGTGAAGGTCTCCGCCCGTGACACTCTCACGTAATAATGAGTGGGGCTATACACGCCCCGGAGTCTTTGGAGTGCCGCCCTCGGACCTCGGGGCCTCCCTCCCACGTCCTAGTGGCAGCACTTAGCTCCACGCTGGTGAGAAGACTAGACTAGGTGCCGGACGCGGTTGTTCATTTGCTTTCTGTAGTTGGTTTGCAACCTTTTAATGAATTTGGAGTTCTAGCGTTTCTCGATTGCTTGGTTGAGTTCCCCTCTCTTTTACTTCTTCACTCGCTTCTTTGTCTTGCACCAGGGAGGATGGTAGTTGCCCGACGCTCTTCCTAGTGCGCCTCGCGCGAGGGCTGGGCAGGTGTGTGCGTGCGCTGGGTTAGCCAAAACCACGGACACACCTCGCCAAAGCCGTGCCACCCCAGAGTTTCGGCTCCCTTGATCTTCGTGAGACGCCCTCGATCGAGCTCGTGATTGGTGCACCCCCCCCCCCTAAGTCCATGCCCCACGGGTATCACGACGTGCAGCACTATGCCATGATTAGCCCATGCCTAGGGCTAGGACAAGGAAGAACAAGGCACCCGATAGATGTCCTAGCAAATTTTTGCAGCTTCGCGGTGCCTCCCGAGGTCAGCCGCTCCTGAGGCGGCAGCAAGGAAGCCCCACCAGATGCCAGGAGGCGCACCCTCACGATACGGAAACCAACCCCGAGCGTATTAAGCTAAGTTGCCCCTCCTACACCTATGTGGAGCACGAACAATGTCGGAACAACAAGCATAACATAATGGCATAAAGGCCACGGTTCATTACACGCCCCAGCAGGGCCATCTACCTTTTTTTCAAAATGCAGGAAGGAGGGAAAAGTCAAATAAAAGCGGCCCGCACGACCGTGGGGGCTCACGAGGCCCGGCACCGAAGGCCTCCGGAACTCAGCTCAGTCTGAGCCCCTCTCGTGCTTTGCCGCCGCCGTCCTCGAAGAGGGCCCGGCGGCGAGACAGTTGGTCGTAGCCCCCGTTGCTGGTGCTCTCGCTGGCGGAGAAGCTGCCGCCGCTGGGCAAACTGCGGCCGTCACCAAGGGCGAGTTCGCCCTCAACCTCATCACGGCCATCGCCCAGGCCAAGCTCGTCGTCGCCGCCGCTCTCATCGGGGCAGCACCCTGCGCGGCGACCATCTTCCCCGAAAACCCTCACAAAGAGGGTTGCAGCGCCATCATACTTGAAGTGGAGGGTGCACCGCCCGCTCAGGCCGTGCGCGCGGGCAAACATCTGCCAGCCGCGGGCCAGGGCCACGTTGCCTGCGATGGAGGTCTCCACTGTGACCCACGAGGCCTTGTTGTAGCAACCGTCAGCTTGAATCCAGAGGCCGCCATGACCCCCAGCCGGCCGCTCGCCGGCAAAGGAGCGCGGGAGCTGGAGCCAGGTGCCTGCCGGACTATCCGACCACATAACGAACTCCGGGAGCACCTCCGTCGAATGGAGGCGCGGCCGAGGAGGCCGAGCGACCGTGGCAAGCCTACCCTTGGCACAAGGGCTGCTCTGCCTAGGGAAGCCCCCGCTATGGGAGGAGGCACCACTGCGGCCGCAGAGGATGACATCGGCCCCCGAAGGGGTGCGACTGCACCTCCGAGGAGCCACGGCGGGGGTTGCAGCATGCTTACGGGGGCGTCCTCGCCCCCTTTTGGGCGGTGGCGAGCCGGGGCCCTCCTAGCGAGCCGTCCCTTTCTCCGTGACCGAGAACCTCTTGGTCGGCACCATGGGAATGCAGCAAGATGGTGAGGCGAGGAGGAAGAAGAAGAAGCAGGAAGCATGGAGAAGGAGATGAGCAATGGGGGCTCCGCCCCCCTCATCATTTATAGCCAGAAGGAGGCCAACCGCCGACCTCCACGATCGCACGTAATGATGGTTTTCTTCTGCATGCAGCAGGGTCTCGTCAAGTTGAACGGTTGCCGAGGCAGCATGGGGAAGCGGAGACGCCCACGTCCCATCGATCGCCACGCGTCAATCAAGGCCGCGGGCGGTTGGGCCCCACCGCGCTCCGCACTTGCCCTCTGGCTTCGCCTCAAAGCCAAGTTCGAGCGCGCCTTGGGCCCAGGGGTTACTGTCGGCGTTCTAGGACCGGGTGTGCCCAGACTTGCCTACCTGCGGCCCAACGCGTGGCTCCACCAACGGCCTGGTCGGCCCATCTTCAGCAATGACTAATCATGACCCTCGCGAGGGGCCAAGCCTTGCGAGGCGGACGACACCAAGACCTCCCTGGGAGTGGCCTCACTAGGCTGGCTCCCGAGGAGCAGAGATATCTATGCAAGGGGCACCTCACGAGGTTCACGTGACGTGAGCCATGACGACCAAAGCCAGGTGGCCGCCAGCGGGCGTAGTGTACCAGTTTCCTCTTTGGTGCTAAAGAGGCCAGCACAGGCGAGGAGCCCCGAGGCGTCAGGCAAAGGATTCCTTATCGGTGCAACAAGACCAGGACCACTAGGATGGCAGGAAGGAGGTCATCGCCGAGCCCACAGCAGCATCACCACCAGAGCCTTTGACAGGCGAAGACCACCTTTTGTCAGGATAGCCTGTACTAGTTGTCTCCCTTCAAACTTGGCCATTGTGGGATCCCTTCCTGCCTAACATTTGGGAAGAGGACCAGGGCCACTATAAATAGGACTAGCCACCACCATAGGGAAGGAGGATCTATTCCACCCTAACGAGTTCACCGGCTCATCGAGCCCTAGAACGCCTCACCTCCTGAGGCTGTTCATCCATTGTACTAGTTCATCCTCAGCCCCTCGAGGCAATCCACCACCACACTGGACTAGGGTATTACACCGCAAGGTGGCCCAAACCAGTATAAACCTTTGTGTCTCTTGTTCTTTGGGTTCATCGAGATATGCCGTGAGATCATTGAGCGCGTGAGCTAGGAAGAGAGTGTTCTTCGTGCGCACCCTAGAGTTCGAACCTCACAAGGGTTTCCCGGAACCTGTTGTCGGCGTTCTGGGAACGGGGGTCCCCAGACTTGCCTGCCTGCGGCCTGCGGCATGGCTCAAAGGGGGGCCCAGCACGGCCCATCTTCATCAACACAGACCCAAGACCCTCGCGAGGGTCCAAGCCTCGCGGGGCGGACGACACGGAGCTTCCTCAGGCACGGCCTCATCAGGCTGGCTCGCGAGGAGGCGGAGAGATCAAGGTGGGGTACCTCACGAGGTGCCCGTGATGCAAGCCATGACGACCAAGGGCACCAGGCGGGCGCCAGCCCGCGCAGTGTCCTCCTTTCCTCTTTGGTGCAAAGGGAGCAAGCGCAGGCGAGAGCATCAAGCAAAGGCACCCGTTTCGGTGCAACGAGACCAAGACCAGCCCAACGGCAGGGAGGAAGTCATTGTGGAGCCCAAGCCAGTGTCACCACCAGAGCCTTTTGATGAGGACATGACTACCTTGGATACGACCAAAAATATTGCATACATGCATATTTGTCAGGTGATTTCTAGTGTCAACTATTCAATAATATATTTATATTATCCAGAACAAAAATACTTCACACACTTTTGTGTTTTGTCTAATTGTAGATGTATGGGACATTTGTACAATCCACATATGAAGATAGGGGAAAAGGAGAAGTTTAAGTTCTGTTCAAAAAGTCCTCTCACGTCACTTTTGGGCCAAGAGAAGATAGAGTCCAAGTCTCTCACGTTCTGGATTCAGATTCGGACTGCACAGACATACCTGATTCAAAACGCCAAGAACTTTTTCATACGGACTCCGAATTGGGTGATTCTTTTTTTGTTGGAAAGTAGATTTCATCCTCTTTCCAAACCAATTGGAATCACCTTTAAATTCGTCCGAAGCATTGAGATATGGACGAAACAATCTGACGCTGCAGCAGAATCCGAGTCAAACAACAAGTCCAAAGGTGTTGCATCACCTCCACTTGGGCCCATGAGCCTTGTACGACCTAGGGTTGGTTTTAGGCTGCCTTGGGACGTCCTCCCACCTCCTTGGCCACCACCCTTTACTCCTATATAAGTAGATCCATCTAGTAGCTTTTTCCTTGGGATTTGTTTAGTTAAAAGTTAGCCATTGCAACTTCGTGTACTTCGTTTGTGTCCAACGACCAGACCAAGACCGCTTACGGATTCCCACCTTTATCAATACTTCATATATACTCGCAATATTCAGATTGCTTTTATCATATTCTTGCTTGTTCTTCGATTGCTTGCAGGAATAGACCTTTGTGGTCAGGTTGATTGTGCTCCGGCGTGGTCAATAACCTCTCGAAGTTGGTTTAGCGATTGCTAAGGCGCAACGTCGTGGACGTTTGTAGTCGGATCGTCAAAGTCATCTTCACCAAATCGATAGTTATCATCTCATCGAAAGATCGGGACACCCCCGCCTCTATCAAGTGGTATCAGTTTTCAGGTTGCTCGGTGAGAATTTCCAGTTTCCCCTAGATTAGATTTATTTTCTTACCTATTGTCCAACAAAAAGCCATAAAAACAGTTAGATCCATTCATCCTTTTGCCCAAGCCAGTCTGAGCCTTTGCAATTTTCTTTTCATTGTTTGCATTATTGAATTATCGATTGCATCGTCGTGTCGAGTTGCTGGTCTTAGTGTCTAGTTCGCTTAGAGTTTCGAGTTCTGTTCACATTAGTCACGTCGCCGCTGCATCGTTATCCCTTCCACTGTCCACCACACCATCCATCAATTTTCACCATGTGCTACCCATAGTTCATTGTCACAATCATAGTTGAGGTCGTTCGCGTCATCACTAGATCCAATCTGCATCTTATTTAGCTTGTTTGTGAAAAAAAGAGAAAGAAAAAAAAGAAAAAAAGTGAGAGAAAAAAAAAGAAAAAAAGAGGAAAAAAGTGAAAAAATTTCCGTGAAAAAAGGAGAAAAAAAGATATTCAGAGTGTGCTCCGCCTTTGTTATGCGTCGCGCCGTGATTTTTTTAGTGTTCTAGGCTCGCGTCTCTAGCACGGTCTAGTCTAGGACCAGCACAGTACCGTCGTTGAGCGTTTATTCAACATTGCATCTCTGAATTGATTATTGCTGATCTTTTGCTACCATATATTTGGCCTTCCAAGCTCCACAAATTTCTACACCGTGTATACATACGCTCACCTGGCAATCGCTTTACTCAATCTTCGGAGTTATTTGACACCGCTGGTTGCCGGTCACCACCTGCTGCATGGTAAGAACTTGTAAGACTTTGATATTTGCTATACTGTGAGCGTTTTACCACCACATCCTAGTAGTTCATAGGAACATTATTCTCGGATTTTGTTTCTTGTTTTTCTACCAAATATGGCAGGTTCCAGAGTCAATTGGGCTTCATCAATCGTGGGAGACGTACCACCAGCTCCGAAAATACAACCACCGTCACAAGAGGTGCAAAGACATAAGAATACACACAATCAGGTTTTTGTTTCCATGCCACCTTTTAATGGTTGTTTTAAGCCTGATTTATATATTGAATGGGAGTTCGAAATAAATGTTATATTTGCTTCCCATGATTTTTTGGAACGTAAAAAAGTTAAGCTTGCGGTTGGTTCTTTCACTAGTTTTGCTACTGTTTGGTGGAGTGAACATTGTCGGTTATACCCTGATTATGTACCTACTACTTGGGATGATTTAAAACTTGTCATGAGAGATAGATTCGTCGATGTTTATTATACTCGTGGCATGATTAAAAAACTACAACATTTAAAACTAGGTAGTGACACTGTAAGAAAATATTATGATGATTTACAGACTACCTTGTTGCTTTCCTTTTTAGAGGAAACTGAAGAAGATTTTACGGATAGATTTTGGGGAGGATTAAACCGTGATATTCAGGAGATACTAATTCATTAAGAATGTTATCCTATGGACCATTTGTTTCATCTTGCTTGCAAAGCTGAACAGGAAATAAAGAGGCGTGATGCCCACAAGACAAACCAGCATAAGGTGCACATCCAAGGAGTTGAGACGGTCCTTCCTTCTACCACTGCGCCTACTATGAAAACAACATCCGTTGTTGTGAGCACTACATCAGCTCCATAGACCCGTCACTGCCGAGAGTTCCAACATCGTCTGAGTTGATAACACGAGGTAATGACAAAGGTACTGATCTTCTAACTTCGCATGCGAATGATGAATGCCTTGTCGATTTAAATACACCATGTGATGCTCAAGCCACTACATTGATCACACCACCTATTTTAGATGATTATGCTGATGATTTGACTTTGCCATGTGATCAAACAACTGCAATATCAAGAATTTTGAGTCACCCATTGAATTAACCGTTGATGTGAAAGAACCATGTGAATCAGGCACTAAAACAAATTTGGATCAACTACGTTTGAAAATAATTGTGCCAATGTTTAATCATTTTGATATGACATCTAATCTTGATAATGATTTTGTGTTGAATGACTTGTTGCATGTTTGCTTATTACAGCATGTTGTAGCATGTAATTCTGAAACTATTAAAGTTTATTCACCAATGTTGGGATGGTTTGATGATGAACTTTGTCAATCTTCTGATATGAATAAGAGTTTCACTTATATGTGCAAACTGAGTTGCAATATTTTCATGCCTTCTACTTCTTGTGATAATATTTTGGCTTTATATTTTATGAACTTTGAAAGTTACGAATGTATACATGTGTCATATGTGAAAAAATCAAGGGAAATAAAAATGGATGACATATACATATACAACATGTACACCTTGTCTCTTTTGTTAGCCACATTTCAGATTAAGCAACGCCGAGGACGGCTTTATTTCCAAGAAGGGGAGGATGATGAGGACATGACTGCCTTGGATACGACCAAAAATATTGCATACATGCATATTTGTCAGGTGATTTCTAGTGTCAACTATTCAATAATATATTTATATTATCCAGAACAAAAATACTTCACACACTTTTGTGTTTTGTCTAATTGTAGATGTATGGGACATTTGTACAATCCACATATGAAGATAGGGGAAAAGGAGAAGTTTAAGTTCTGTTCAAAAAGTCCTCTCACGTCACTTTTGGGCCAAGAGAAGATAGAGTCCAAGTCTCTCACGTTCTGGATTCAGATTCGGACTGCACAGACATACCTGATTCAAAACGCCAAGAACTTTTTCATACGGACTCCGAATTGGGTGATTCTTTTTTTGTTGGAAAGTAGATTTCATCCTCTTTCCAAACCAATTGGAATCACCTTTAAATTCGTCCGAAGCATTGAGATATGGACGAAACAATCTGACGCTGCAGCAGAATCCGAGTCAAACAACAAGTCCAAAGGTGTTGCATCACCTCCACTTGGGCCCATGAGCCTTGTACGACCTAGGGTTGGTTTTAGGCTGCCTTGGGACATCCTCCCACCTCCTTGGCCGCCACCCCTTACTCCTATATAAGTAGATCCATCTAGTAGCTTTTTCCTTGGGATTTGTTTAGTTAAAAGTTAGCCATTGCAACTTCGTGTACTTCGTTTGTGTCCAACGACCAGACCAAGACCGCTTACGGATTCCCACCTTTATCAATACTTCATATATACTCGCAATATTCAGATTGCTTTTATCATATTCTTGCTTGTTCTTCGATTGCTTGCAGGAATAGACCTTCGTGGTCAGGTTGATTGTACTCCGGCGTGGTCAATAACCTCTCGAAGTTGGTTTAGCGATTGCTAAGGCGCAACGTCGTGCACGTTTGTAGTCGGATCGTCGAAGTCATCTTCACCAAATCGATAGTTATCATCTCATCGAAAGATAGGGACACCCCCGCCTCTATCACCTTTGGCAGGCGAGGACCAACTTTAGTCAGGATAAGTGTACCAGATGTTCCCCTTCAAAATGGCCAATTGTTGGCGCCCTTCCCGCTCAATATTTGGGAAGAGGCCCAGGGCCTTTGCCTATAAATAGGACTAGCCACCCCCAGGGTAGAGGCAATCGGCCAATACAGAAACAAGCTGGGATCGGATCGAGTAGCATCACACACAGAGAGAGAGAGAAGGGTGACTGAACTCCTCCTAGCAGTTCATCGCCCCAGCCAAGAATAGACCCTCGCGAGGATGTTCTTCCTTGTATTGCTCATCATCATCAGCCCAAGAGGCAATCCACCACACCACAAACTAGAGTAGGGTATTACACCACAATGGTGGCCCAAACTAGTATAAACCCTGTGTCTCTTGTGTTGTTCTTTCCATAGCTTAGATCTTAGCGAGGCGGTGGGGTGCAGGTAGGTAGAAGGCGAAATCTCCATGCGCACCCCAGTGTTCGAACCTCAAGGGTCTGCCGGAACCCGAAATCCGACATTTGGCGCGCCAGGTAGGGGTGCGCCGGAATTCGTCTTCCACCGCCCCGTTCTCCTCCGACCATCGCGTCCATGTCTGACGCTCGTCGGGCTCGCGCCGAGCGCGGAGCCGCTCTTGCTTCCCGCGTCGCCCAGACGGCTCCTGTCGGCGGGCGTCCTCGCCGTTCCCCGTCACCTGCCGTCAACGCCGCCACTGGCCCGGCGGGAAACGTGCAGCAAGCATCGTCTCAGCATCCATCCGTGCGGCAAGACGGCCGCACCGCTACTCCCTCGCTCACCCCAGCTGTTTCTTCGTCCCGCGCGCTCCACGCACCCATGGAGGCTCGAGCTGCGCTCATCGCGGCAAATGAGCTCCTGCGCTACCATCCCGTCGACGACATCTATGAAGAATGGCTCGACCGCGTCGCCGAGCTCGTCCGCGCCGCAGGGGGCTCTCCTGCGCCGTCCTTTCCGCTGCACCGCACCCCGCCCTGCGCGGGCGACGAAGCTCCGGGGGTGCCCCAGCCGCCTCCTCCTCAAGAAGGCGCCCTGGCTCCAAGGCGCGTGGCCCCTGGGCGGAACCCGCTCCATCAGGTGCCAGCGCGGCAAGAGCAGAGCTGCCAAGAAGTCCCTCGCCCGCAAGAAGCTGCCCGGGCGCTCCCTGCTCGAGCACGTCACGACCATGCTCCTGCTCCCGCACGTCAAGACCCCGCGCTGCTCCCAGCTGTAGCGCATGGGGACCTGCAGTACCAAGCTCTCCGTCACCCAAGGCGTCTCGTGGCCACAGCAGGCTGCCGTGCCTTCACCACCGAGTTACGCAGCATCACGTGGCCCGGCAAGTTCAAGCCAGACCTGCCTCCTCGTTACGACGGCACGGCCGACCCTGTGGAGTTCCTCCAGCTCTATGAGCTGGGCATCGAAGCTGCCAACGGAGACGAGAAGGTCATGGCGAACTGGTTTCCCATGGCGCTCAAGGACGGGGCCCGCACCTGGCTCCTGAACCTGGCTCCAGGCACGATCTCCTCCTAGGACGAGATGTGCACCCGCTTCATCGCCAACTTCCAAGGTACCCGCGACTGGCCACCCGTCGTGAGCGACATGCGCCGCATCAAGCAACAAACTGGAGAGACCCTGCAGAAGTACATCCAGCGCTTCAACAACGCACGCCTTAAGATTCCCAAGGTGATCGAGGAGGCCATCATCTCAGCCTTCTCCGACGGCGTGCGCGACGTCAAGATGAAGGAGGAGCTGGTGATGCATGAAGACATGTGCACTTCCTTGGAGCTGTTCAACTTGGCGACCAAGTGCGCCAGGGCTAAGGAAGGACGTCTCTCCCTCCTCGAGCTGCCTGCCGCAGACCCAGAAGAGAAGAAGCCCAAGGCCAAGGATGTGTAGCGCAAGGGGGCTGCCGTGCTCGCGGCAGAACCAGACACCAAGAGGGACAGAGATCAGCCCAAGTCTTCCAAGGGCAGTCGGTACTGTGTGTACCACGACCTCCACACCCACAACACCAACGAATGTCAAGAGCTCCGAGCCGTGCGAGAAGGAAGGAGGTGACCGGGGCTATGGTCGAGGAGGAGGAAGGAACGCAGGACGCTGGGAAGACCGCGGCCCGCTCCAAGGGTGGCGCGATCGACCTCGCGAGGACCGCTGGAAAGACCCGCCTCGCGAGGGAGACTGGAGGGATCAGCCTCGCGAGGATCGCCCGCAAGGCAATGCAGGCCTCCCTCCGCTGCCGCCGCAGCCAAGGAGAAACGAGGACCGCCATCAGGACGAGGGGGCTGGGGGCTTCCAGGAGCCGCGCGCGATCACCTGCATCCTGGGCGGGGCTCAAGCCCCAGCCTCTCAGCGCATCTTCAAGCAGTTCGCCCGCGAAATAAATGCAGTCCTCCTCAAGCTCGAAGCCAGGTGCCCTCTCAGGTGGTCGGCGTGCGCCATCACGTTCAGCTCAGCGGATCAGCTCAAGTGTGCGGCCACAGCCGGAGTCCTCCCGATGCTTTGTTCCCCAATCATCAGCAACGTGCTGGTCACCAAGACCCTCATCGATGGCGGGGCAGGGCTCAACATCCTGTCCGTGGAAACATTCAACAATCTCCAAGTGCCCTACAACCAGCTTCAGCCAACCAAGCCTTTCTCCGGAGTCACCGATGGCTCCACGGTCCCGATTGGGTAGGTCCGCCTCCCTGTCACCTTCGGGGCACACGACAACTACCGCACCGAGCTCATCGACTTCGACGTCGCTCACATTCGCCTGCCGTACAACGCCATCCTTGGGTACCCAGCGCTGGCCAAGTTCATGGCCGTAACTCACCACGGCTACAACATCCTCAAGATGCCAGGAAGTGGCGGAGTCATCACGGTGCCCTGTGAAGAGAAGGACGTGGTGTGTTCCCTGGAACGAGCCTTTCAGGCCGCATCATTGGAAGACCCGGATCGCGGAAGCAAGAGGCTTCCCAAGACCACCCCCAAGAAGAAGAAGACATCGTCCGGCCCGGCCCCTCAGGAGGCAGGCCCCTCAGGGACCGCGCCTGCCCAGGAGGAACCTCTTCCATCACATAGGAAATCACGCCCGGCGCCCTCCTCAGGCAGGGCTCGGGGGCTCCCCCCTGGAGGGCCACCGGCCTGGCTAAGGTCACGAGGGAGGCGCTTGGGCACCACATGGAGGCGTGTTTCGAAGCACGTTTCCCTCAAGAAGGAGTAAGGCAAGGAGGGCCAGACCCTCAGGAGTTCGTCAGCAAGGCCATTCAGGAGCTACAGGAGTCAAGAGTCATGAGAGGCGGCCGCCGCCTACCAGCTGTGGCTCCCCATCCAGGCGAGGATGGTGGGCTGCGCGTCTGCATCGACATACCAGGGCTCAATCGAGTCGCCTCTCTGGAGCGCCTCTGGCCCTCGCGAGTGGGGTGCTGCGAAGGTCCACCCCACAGCTACATTCGCATGCCTTATGGCTTGCCGAACGCGGCTGCCACGTACCAGCGCCTCATGAGGGGCATCATTGAGGCTCAAGAGGCCAGGCGTTCCGCAGCCTTGGCGGAGATGGAGATGGTCCGCGAGGAGCCACCAGCGCCTCCGGAGCCTCCCGAGGCCCCTGGGCCTGGGGGCTCGTGAGGATCGGCTTCTGCAGCCCACCGAGTCTGCTACACCAACACTCATTCGTCCTCAACATCATCAGGTGACATCTTTCAAGTTTCATTTCCAGCTGGGAGCGCCCCCCAAGGCTGCATTATTCCCAGGCCGTGTGGGTCCGTCCCCGCGGCATGTATCCCTTTTATTTCATGTTGTTAGCTTACTTTGTTGGGGGCGCCCCTTGGGCTGCATCATCCCCAAGTCGCTCGAGCCAGACCCAGCGGCATGTATCCCTTTTGCGTTTATTTCCGGCTATGCGTTCGACCCACCATGCTTGATAATTTTATGTCGGTCCATGGCACCTCTTATTCTCCATGCCGACCACTTGCACGTTAAAGGGGGGTACCTGAGCATCGCGACTCAGGGATCTTACTGGCTCTCCAGCCCTCACCCTCTGGCCTTGTCCACGGCATCGCGACTTGGCATACCAGCGACGGCCGAGACCAGCTCGAGGGCCGGGACCCGAGGACGTAGAGTGCCGGCATCTAACCAAATTTGCAGGAACACATCACAGGATAAGGCCCAGCGCCAGGCGCAACCCGCCTAGAGGTAGGGCCCCGTGAGTCCCGCGCTGGCTCACGGGTGCCCAGATACACCTCGCCAGGCCCTATCGTGCCAGCCACGTGTCAGGGCGGGGTTGTACATGCCCCGGGGGCTCCTCCCGAAGGGGAGCCCCCTCCCACGTACCAGTGGAAGCACCATGCTCCGCGCTGGCTGACGACACTGCCGAGGAGCGGCTATGCCTGTACACATACGGAAGTGCTATGCTCCGCGCTGGTGATAAACAACTGAGGGTGGCCCCCGGGCCGCATCAACCTCTGGGAGCCCAGAGCTCAGTGTCTAGCCTCATCGTAACGCCTCCCCTCGGGAGTGCCGCGCGAGGGGGCTGGACACGGGGGCTGCGCCTGGGTCACGCCCAGACGCACGCCACCCAGCCAGGCCCCCCGGGCCTGGTTCGTCCCGCGTCTCTCCCCTTGCGGAGCCAAGGTACGAAGGCCATTTGAGCGTCAAGGGGGACTCCTGAGCATCGCGACTCAGGAGCCTAACTGGTCACGTAGCCCCTCACTCCTTAGTTCCGAAAGGCTAACGGCGGTTGAGGTATGCGCGAGGCCGGGCTCTGTAGACGTAGAACGATAGATCCACCCACATCTCACCTCCCTACTTGCTGTTCGTGCGCCAAGGGGGACTCCTGAGCATCGTGACTCAGGAGCCTAACTTGTCACGTAGCCCCTCACTCCTTGGTCCCGTCCTGGTTTCTAGTCGGGGCTAACGGCGGCTGAGGTATGCGCGGGGCCGGGCTCTGCTGGCGTAGAACATAAGCAAGTAGGAAGGAAAAGCGTAAATTTCAAGGAATTCAAAAGCAAATATTACAGTCCACACTGTTACCTCAATGCCAAACACAAGTTTAAACGCCTCCCCGAGGCATGATACATGTGCGGGAATTGAAGGCAGGACAGGAGCCACAACGGAATCACTTGACGGCGGTGGAGCAGCGCGGAGTGGGTTCGCCTCAAGGAGCAGCAGGGTCAGCAGCGCCTCGCTTCGGCTTGGTGCTGAAGGCCCGGAACTTCCCCAGCAGAGCCTCCGCGCGACCCTTCACGGCCTCGGCAGCGACAGCGGCACGCTCGCCGCTTGCTGGCTCCAGCAGGTTGTCGAGGTCGACGCTGGGATCGCGAAGGTAGATGTGGGTGAGCACCCGCGTCAGCGCTTCAGAAGACAGGACACGCGCCTCGGCCTCGGCCGTGGGGCCAAAGCCAAGGGCGACATCTTCAAGAGCGCGAACCAGGAAGGGAAGCAGCTTGGCGGGGCCGTCCTCGGCGCCAGCCAGCGGGCTCTCCAGGCCGCTGTCGTAAAGCGTCCTCAGCAAGGAGCGAGCCTTCGCCTCCATCTCCGCGAAGGCCACGCGGTCCTCGGCAAGAACCTGGGCCTTGTCGTCCAGCTCGACCTTCCTCGCCCCAACTCCTGCTCCAGCGCGCCTAGGCGGTCACGGCGCTTCCTGAGCTTGGCCTCCCGGTCCTTGACGGCCGCCTCGCGAGCCTTCACGCCTTCTTCCTGCTCTTGGCGAAGGCGGGCCTCTTTCGTGAGCTGGTCCCGCAGGCCTTGCAGCTCGTCCTCCAGCACCTTGCAGCGACCACGGACGTCGACCACCTCCCCCAGGGCTGCGTCACGAGCAGCCTTCGCCTCAAGGACGGCCTGCCTCTCCTCATAGCAAGCCGTCGAGGCCTGGACCAGCGCCGCCCGAATCGAAGCGTCGGAGCGAATCCATCCTGAAGCCAGCTCCAAGCGCCCGGCCACCAAGAGAGGGTCGGCGCCAAGAAGATACTGCCGTAGCCGGTCCAGCTCAGCAGTAGCACGATCCAGAACGGCAGAAGGAGTCGAAGAGACAGCAGTCGGTGGAGTAGGAGGAGAAGGCGGCAGCACGACCACAGCATCCTGAGGCGGAGCCTGCTGCGCCCCAACGGCTGTGGTGGCGGCAGCAGGCAAAGGCACCTCGGGAGTTGCTTGGGCCATGGGGGCTGAGCTCGCCCCAGCCGGCTCAGCCAGGCCTCGCGAGGACGACCGGGCAGGAGAGGCCCGTGCGTCGCGGTCACCTTCCTTCGTGGGCAGAGGCGCTGCCCCAGATGGAACCTCAGGAGCTCCCTTCGGCTTCTTTGCTGCGGGCGCCAGCCTATCCAAGAGATGCGGACGTCAAGCCTCAGCAGTAGAACAAGAAATAAAGACAGGAATCAAGCGCTTACGGGTCGTCGCTAGTGAGCTCAAGCAGCCTCCGGCCAAATTTGAAGCCCGAAAGCCGACTGGAAGGGTCAACCTCGGGAAGCTCGGGAGCGGAAGGCGCGTCTGCGGTCCGCCTCGGGGCCGGGGCAAACCCGCGGGAGATCAGCCCGGTCCTGTCCTTGTTCGGGATCGGGGGCAAGCTCCCGCCGCCCTGCTCGTCGTCATCGCTCGGAGAGAGGCGGAGAACGCGGGGCCTGCATCGGGGGAGGGGAGCCCTCGACTCTCCATCAGTCGCCTCAGAGTCAGGCCCTTTTCCCGCTCCCCTCCTTCCTCCTCTTCGCTGGAGTCGTCGAAGGACACGTCCACCGGTTCCTCGGGAGCTTCCGTGGGCACGGGCCCGTCCCCGTTGAAGACGGGCATGGACTCCACTACCTGCTCCCAGTCGTCGCGGAGGAACTAGGGCGTAGGAGCGCCCTCCAACCTTGCCACATCGCCCTCGACCAGAGATTGGAGGACCGCAGCCAGATCTTCGTCGGCCAAGGCCGCGGGGCTCGGATGGGCCTCCACATCTGAAGTGAGTACTGCCGAAGCAGAGCCAGCTGGTGCTCCAGGAATTCCCTCAGCAGCGACGCGCCGGTCAGCTTCGCCGCCGCCATGTTGGCCGGCCTCAAATCCGCGTCCATCTTCTCCAACACCAGCTTCGCGCGGGGGTCCGCGAGCTCCGCTCGACCCCAATCGCTGGAGCTCGTGGGTTGCTCCGTGGGCAAGATCAGCTGAGGGTGGATGCGCCCAGCATCTGCCAAGACCCACTTGCTCCTGAAGCCCTCAATCCTTTTCCCGAGGTTCGAAATGGCAATGGCGCCACCGTACACGACGAAGCTCACGCACGCGGAAGCAGGACCGCGGGAGGTCCGGAGGTAGAAGTAGTGGCGCAGCAAGGCCACTGAGGGCTGCACCCCTACATGAGCCTCGCAGTAATAGGCGAAGATTGCCAGGAGAAGGACGGAGTTGGGGTGGAGATGCAGAGCCTGTAGCTTATAATGGCAGAGGACAGAGAAGAAGAACTCGGAGAAGGGAGGCACCAGGCCAGCAGCAATGGCGCTTACAAAGAGCGGATAGAAGGTGCTCCCTTGGCCCTCAGGGGTGGCGGAGCCGGCCTTGAACACCTTCGCCCCGTCGATGCCCTGCACCGCCGCCATCCGGCGCAACCGGGCGAGGCTCGCCTCCGACACGTTCGGCGAGTCCAGGGCAGACGAGTACCAAGCTCCGGCAGGGGACTGATGAGGCGCCATGGCTTCCTAGGTCACGCGGTCGAAGTAGATTTGGAAATTTTGGAGGAAGGAAGGAGAAAGGGGATCTGAGAAGCAATCGGAGAAAGCAAAAAAAAGCAAAGCCTAGGCAGATGCCGCTCCTTTATCAACTCGCGCGGTTGTTGAGGCGCTCACGTCCAATCAACCGCCACGCGGCACCCAAGGCCGCAGGCTGTTAGGGCCCGCGGCGCTTCGCCCTTGCCCTTTCGCCTCCCTGCATGGCCAAGTCTGGGCACGCCTTGGGCCCGGGGGCTACTGTCGGCGTTTTGGGAACGGGGGTCCCCAGACTTGCCTGCCTGTGGCCTGCGGCGTGGCTCAAAGGGGGGCCCAGCACGGCCCATCTTCATCAACACAGACCCAAGACCGTCGCGAGGGGCCAAGCCTCGCAGGGCGGACCACATGGAGCTTCCTCAGGCACGGCCTCATCAGGCTGGCTCGCGAGGAGGCGGAGAGATCAAGGCAGGGTACCTCACGAGGTGACCGTGACGCAAGCCATGACGACCAAGGGCGCCAGGCGGGCGCCAGCCCGCGCAGTGTCCTCCTTTCCTCTTTGGTGCAAAGGGAGGAAGCGCAGGCGAGAGCATCAAGCAAAGGCACCCGTTTCGGTGCAACGAGACCAAGACCAGCCCAACGGCAGGGAGGAAGTCATTGTGGAGCCCAAGCCAGCATCACCACCAGAGCCTTTGGCAGGCGAGGACCAACTTTAGTCAGGATAAGTGTACCAGATGTTCCCCTTCAAAATGGCCAATTGTTGGCGCCCTTCCTGCTCAATATTTGGGAAGAGGCCCAGGGCCTTTGCCTATAAATAGGACTAGCCACCCCCAGGGTAGAGGCAATCGGCCAATCCAGAAACAAGCTGGGATCGGATCGAGTAGCATCACAGAGAGAGAGAGAGAGAGAGAGAGAGAGGGTGACTGAACTCCTCCTAGCAGTTCATCGCCCCAACCAAGAACAGACCCTCGCGAGGCTATTCTTCCTTGTATTGCTCATCATCATCAACCCAAGAGGCAATCCACCACACCACAAACTAGAGTAGGGTATTACACCACAATGGTGGCCCAAACTAGTATAAACCTTGTGTCTCTTGTGTTGTTCTTTCCATAGCTTAGATCTTAGCGAGGCGGTGGGGTGCAGGTAGGTAGAAGGAGAAATCTCCACGCGCACCCCAGTGTTTGAACCTCAAGGGTCTGCCGGAACCCGAAATCTGACACCTGTAATCCAACACTTGCAGCAGATACGCCTTGAATTCTTAAGTCTAGCACACCTCCTCGGGTTCAAGCGTGAGGAGCAGGCGCGCTCCTGAGGTTGGTGGTGGGGGAGCTCCTCCTGAGGCAGCATAGGCTCCACAGCTGGAGGGGCCGCTGAAGGCTTGAAGAGTCTCTCCTCGAAGATGCTGGGCTCCTGGGACTGACGCCTCAACGCCCTTTTGGCAATGTCGTCGGCTTCCTTGTTTGTGTCCCGGGGCACATGCTGCAGTTCCAGGCCCAAGAATCGCTTCTCCATTTTTCGTACCTCCGCGAGGTATGCCTCCATGTGCTCATCCTTTGGCTCGTACACCTTGTTGGAAAAGTTGACGACGATCTGAGAGTCATCCTTGATGGTGAGGTGCTTCACCCCCAAGGCCGCCGCAGCCTTGAGGCCGGCAATCAATCCTTTGTATTCTGCAATGTTTTTCGAGACCTTCTCGCCCCACTAGAAGCATAGCTGTACGGCGTAGTAGAGCTTGTCCTGGGTGGGCGAGATGAGCACGGCAGCTCCCGCACCCTGGAGCGCGAAGGCGCCATCAAAGTACATGACCCAGCCATCTGGTGCTTCGCTCCCTGGTGAGAGAGGCCAGTCCTCACCAGCTTCAGTCCCTGGAACGTCAGTTACTCTGCCACGAAGTCGGCGAGCGCAGCTCCCTTGATGACCCTCGTGGTGCTGAACTCCAGCTGGAATGCCTGCAGCTCGATGTTCCACTCGGCAACCCTCCCCGCAGCATTGGGGCTCTGGAGTACCCTCTCCAGTGGATAAGCTGAGACGACCTTGATGGGGTGGCCTTGGAAGTAGTGGCGTAACTTGTGCAAGCCACGAGGAGCGCAAGTAGGAGCTTCTGTGGCATGGGGTAGCATGCCCGCGCATCTCGTAATACCGTGCTGACGAAGTACACAGGGTGTTCGACAAGGGCGGAAGTGTTGGTGGAGTCCGAGATCTCCTGAGGCTGGGGTGCTTCCTGAGGCTGGGGGACCTCAGGAGTTCGGTCACCTATGTGGCTACCGCATCCTCAGGAGCGCCGTCTTGTGGAGCCCGGTCACCTGCTGGCGCTGCTGTGGCTTCGGGGGCGCCGTCATGGTGTTGCATCATCCTGACCGAATGCACGGCGTCAGGTGGCAGGCTCTTGGCCTGGCACTCCTACCGGACGGCCACCAATGCTGCGCTAGCGGAATGAGGCATGGCGGCCAGGTAGAGCACTAGGGGCTCGAGGGGACGCGGTGCCATCATCACTGGTGGGTTGGTTAGGTATCCCTTGAGGTCTTGAAATTCCACGTCGGCCTCTGGGGCCCATTCGAACGGGCGCTTCTTCTTCATCAGCTTGAAGAACGGGAGGGCACACTCCCCTAGCTTGGAGATGAAGCGCCCCAGCGAGGTCATGCAGCCCGCAAGTTTTTGCATTTCCTTGAGAGTCTGCGGCAGGCTCATGTCTTCTATTGCTTTGACATTCTCCGGGTTCGCCTCGATCCCCTGTGCGACACGAGGAAACCCAGCAGCTTGCCGGAGGGGACGCCGAACACGCAGTTCTCCGGGTTGAGCCGCAGGTCTACCTTGCGCAGGCTAGCGAAAGTGTCCTCCAGATCATGAATGAGGGTCCTTGCCTCCCGAGATTTCACCATGATGTCTTCGATGTAGTCCTCAGTGTTCCTTCCGAGTTGTTTGCCTAGAGCGATGTGCATCAGCCGCTGGAAGGTCACCCTAGTGTTACGCAACTAGAACGACATGCAGGTGTAGCAGTGCACCCTGCACGGGGTTCAGAAAGTCGTCTTCTCTACGTCCTCCACCGCCATCTTGATCTGGTGGAACCTGAGAAAGCATCTAGGAAACATAATAGGTCGCACTCGGCGGTGGAGACGATGATCTGAATAATGCGCGGAAGCGGGAACAGGTCCTGAGGGCAGGCCTTGTTGAGGTTAGTGAAGTCGACACACATGCTTTCCTTCCCGCCCTTCTTGGGCACGACGGCGGGGTTCGCCAGCCACTCCAGATACCGGACTTCGCGGATGACACCCACTGCTTGCAGCTTGCGGGTCTCCTGGACAATGAAGGACGGACTGTCATCATGCCTTCAGCTTCACTGGGCGCACATTACGGCACACCCTCAAGTGGTGCTCGATTACCCCCCTTGGGACCCCCACCAGCTGCTTGGGCTCCCAAGCAAATGCCTCCTTGTTCGTGCGCAGGAATTTCACCAGTGCCTCCTCTTGGTCCGGGGCGAGGTCGGTGCCTATGGTGAAGGTGGCTCATGAGGCCCCATCCTCATCGACCGGCACCTGCTTCGTCTTGGCTTGATCTTGTGAGAACAACTGCTTCTTCTTCGTGGGTACAGCCCCCTGGGCCCCACACGCTGCTTTGTCAGTGTGGCGTGCTACCGCTGCGGCCCTGAAGGCGAGCGTGAGGGCCGTCAGGGCCTCCTTGGTGTCTCCAGCCACGACGAGGACACCGCTGCTCCCCGGCATCTTCATGATGTTGTAAGCGAGATGGTTTGCCACCATAAACTTGGCTAGGGCCGGGTACCCGAGGATGGCATTATACGGGAGGCCGATGCGGGCGATGTCAAAGTCAATAAGCTCGGTGTAGTAGTTGTCACGGGTACCAAAGGTAACAGGGAGGCGGATCTGCCCTAGGGGGCTGGTGGAACCATCACCAACTCCGGAGAAGGGCTTGCTGTGACGGAGCTGGCCGAGCGACACGTGTAGCAAGCTAAAAGCTTGCATGAAGAGCATGTTGAGGCCGGCTCCGCCGTTGATGATGGTCTTGGTGATGAGGACATCAATACCATTGTTACACCCACAGCCCCTGCTGCTATACATACTGGACCAATTACTAGAGCTCGTGCACGCCAATTGAATTATCAGGTACTTCCGTTTATTGGAACGATTCCAATGTTCATGAGAATATGATGCTGCCTAAATTGGATACATTTGTTTTGCTTACAAATGAAGGGCCTACCATGGACAAGAAAGATGAACCTTGGAGCCAGTCCAAGCATGGAGATGTTGGCATGCGCAAGGGGAACAAGAACAGAGTTACAAGTGATGATTCCAGGACTTTGAAGCCACCATAATGAGCGCATGAGGCCTTGTACGAAATATACAAGATGTCACTTCATAATATTCGTCCATAGGCTATTCTAGGTGCTGCGTCACCTTATTATTGGGCCAGGCCCATGTAATTTCGAAATACTTAAGTATAGGTTGTTTTTAGAGTCCGTATGTGTGGGGAAACAAGAGTTAGGGTTGGTTTCGGACCCCACCCTCAAGGGCCACGAAATTCCCTCCTCTTCCTCCATATATAGAGCCCTTAGGGCGTCGTTTAGACTCTGGGTTTTGTTTAGATTAAAAGTTCGCCATAGCTGCAACTACGCGTACTTCGTTTGTGTTCAACGACCAGACCAAGGCGTCACAGAACCCCACCTTCATTAATAAAGCTTTCCACTTTTATTCGCAATATCCAGATTGCAATCTCAGTTTCTTGCTTGTTCTTCGTTTGCTCGCAGGAAATAGACCCTCGTGGTCAGGTTGATCGTGCTCCGGCGTGGTCAATAACCCCTCGGAAGTTGGTTTAGCGATTGCTAAGGCGCGACGTCTTCGCACGTTCGTAGTCGGATCGTCAAAGTCGACTCCCACAGAAAACGATTGCTATCTCATCGAAACATCGGGACACCTCTGCCTCTATCAAGTGGTATCAGATTTCCAGGTTGCTCGGTGAGATTTTATAGTTTTTCGTAGATTAGATCGAGTCTGTTCTTCATACCTAAAGTACACGAAAAAGGCACAAAAAATTTTTAGGGTTAGTTCATCATATCCGAACCAATCTGAGCCTTTGCATAATCTTTTTAGGGTTTTTGCTTTGTTGAATTTGCGGTTGCATCATCGTGTCAAGTTGCTGGTCTTAGAGTCTAGTCTTTTAGAGTTTCGAGTTCTGGTCATAAGTTGTCACGCCACCGCCGCACCATCATCATCGCCTTGCCATCTACCACCATTGCTTATCCGCCACCGCTCTGAATCCATATCCATATACCACCACCATTCCGTGTCCATATACCACCACCAATCTATATCGATATACCACCACCGCTGCCATATACCACCACCATATATCCACCACCAATCCGAGTTCTTCTCATATTAGGTTTGTTTTCGAGATCCATCTAAATTCCGATTCGTGTTTCCTTGCCTGCGTAGGTTTCGGAAAAAAAAGAAAAAAAAAGAGTCTGGAGACCCCCGGGCAGTTTTTAGGCCAAAATTTCGGCGACCGAAAATATTTTTTCCCTATCATATTTTTAGGCTGCTCTGAGTCTTTTGAGACACTCGCCATCATAGTGATTTTTGGTCGCACTTTTTCGTCGTCGCTGCCCTGATTTCCAAAAAAAAATGTCAAAAAAAATTTCGTACCCATCCTGTCAGTTTTACCTGGGAAGAGTTTTGAGACACTCGCCATTATAGTGTTTTTTCGCAAAAAAAAAAGAGGAGCCCAAAAAAAAGAGCGCAAAAAAACAGAGCGAAAAAAATTCCAGAGTGTGCTTTTCCGTTCTTTCCGTGCAGCGTCGTGATTTTGTTAGTGTTCTAGGCTCGCGTCTCTAGCACGCTCTAGCCTAGGACCAGCACAATACCGTCGTTGAGCATTTATTCAACTTTGCATCTCTGAATTGATTATTGCTGACCCTTTTTGCTACCATATTATAAGCCTTCCCAGCTCCACATACATCTACATCGTGCGTTTGACTCTCCCTGGTAATCGCTCTATCCAAGCTTTGAGAGTTTTGACTACATCGGTTGCCGATCACCGCCTGCTGCTGGGTAAGAACTGGTAAGAATTTGAGATTTGCTTGACGGATTTGTGACTGTCCACCACACCACCACCACCACTTCCTAGTAGTCTGTCGAATCATATTCTTGTGTGTTTCTATTGCTGCTAACCATGGCAGGATCACAAGCCGACGAGACTGACTGGGAGAACATGACAAACAAAGTGTTACTTGATAAGTTTCAACAAATGATGAGTGGACAGGTGGAAGATGTGCTAAATAGATTTGAAGAGGCCATGGAGAAGATAGATGGCATTGAGAAGGCGTTCGAAACAAAGCTCGATAACAAGTTTAATGAATTGCTCGCGCGTCTACCGCCACCACCGGCTGCACCTAACTCACCTCTAGAACAACAACAACGACGACGACTACCTCCACATCGCGAAACAACCCTCCGCCGAGCGACCCGTGTCCCTCTTCAGCCTGGCCAAGCTGCTGGTGCTGCTGTTGATACTTCTGTGGCTCCTGCTGCTGATGTGGGGGAGGATGATTATGTGGGAGATTACGAGGATGATGTTGATCAACATTAGAACTACGTGCAACCACCAGCACCACAACCACCAGGTCGTCCACATGCAAATACTGGCAATGTTAGGGCTCCCCCTCAGGTACGAGATCATGACCATCTCCCTAAACTGAAATTGAATATTCCACCATTTGAGGGTAGATATGTTCCTAATATATATCTTACTTGGGAGTTAGAAATTGAACAACGATTTACATGTTTACAATATCCTGAGGAGAGACGTGTTCCTGCTGCTGTTTGTGCTTTCACTAGCTTTGCATGTGTTTGGTGGTCTGAACATTGTAGATTATATCCTGTTCCTTCTACTTGGACTGCTTTGAAAACTGCTATGCGTACTCGTTGGGTTCCACCATATTATCAACGTGAATTACTTCAAAAATTGCAGCGCTTAAGACAAGGCAAAAATTCGGTAGAAGAATATTATCAGGAATTACAAACTGGCTTGATTAGATGTGGTATTGTTGAGGAGAATGAATCTATGCTTGCACGTTTTCTGGGTGGATTAAATAGAGAGATTCAGACCATTCTAGACTATAAGGATTATAATAATATCACTCGTTTATTCCATCTTGCTTGTAAAGCTGAACGTGAAGTGCAGGATCGACAGGCATTGGCGCGAACTAACTTTTCTGCAGGTCGACCTTCATCATGGACACCACGTGCATCATCTACTTCCACACGTTCTGCTACACCGGCACCTCCGTCGGCTGCCACCTCCAACCGTGATACAGTAAAGCAGGCACAATCACCACTATCTGCCAAGAGCACACCTTCTGGGCCTGCAAAGAGCTCTTCTTCATCCATAGCATCAACAGGGCAAACACATGATATTATTTGTCGACGTTGCAAGGGTGGAGGTCATTATGCGAGAGAATGCCCATCTAAGCGTGTGATGATTGTTATTGAGGATGGTGGGTATGAGTCCGCTAGTGACTATGATGAGGAGACTTTGGCTCTTATTACACATGAAGAACACGGTGGAGATGATTCTGATCATGAGACGCAATACATGGCTGCTGAAGATCCTGACAGGTATGAATGTTTAGTTGCTCAACGTGTTTTGAGTGTGCAGGTTACACAAGCTGAGCAAAATCAGAGGCATAATTTGTTCCATATAAAGGGAGTTGTGAAGGAACGTTCTATTCGCGTCATCATAGATGGAGGGAGCTGCAACAACTTGGCTAGCATGGAGATAGTGGAGAAGCTATCTCTCACCACAAGACCACATCCACATCCTTACTACATCCAATGGTTCAACAACAGCGGCAAGGTTAAGGTAACACGTACTGTTCGTGTGCATTTTAGTATCTCTACATATGTTGATTATGTTGATTGTGATGTGGTACCTATGCAAGCATGTTCCTTATTACTTGGTAGACCATGGCGATTTGATAAAAATTATGTACACCATGGTAGAAACAATCAGTATACTCTTGTTCATAAGGATAAAAATATTACTTTGCTTCCTATGACTCATGATTCCATTTTGAAAGATGATATTAATAGAGCTAATAAAGCAAAACAGGAGAAAAATAAGAGTGAAAATCAGACTGTGGCAAAAGAATTTGAGCAACAAATGAAGCCTAGTAATAAACCATCCAGTGTTGCTTCTGAAATTAAATTGAAAAGTGCATGTTTACTTGCCACCAAATCTGATATTGATGAGCTAGATTCTAGCAAATCTGTTTGCTATGCTTTTGTGTGCAAAGAGGCATTATTTTCATTCGAGGACGTGCCTTCCTCTTTGCCCCCTGCTGTCACTAACATTTTGCAGGAGTTCGCTGACGTCTTCCCACAAGACGTGCCACCGGGATTACCACCTATTCAAGGGATTGAGCATCAAATTGACTTAATTCCTGGTGCATTGCTACCCAACCGTGCACCATACCGTACCAATCCAGAGGAGACGAAGGAGATTATGCATCAAGTACGGGAGCTGCTCGACAAAGGTTATATACGCGAATCTCTTAGTCCTTGTGCTGTTCCTATTATACTAGTGCCTAAAAAGGATGGTACATCGCGTATGTGTGTTGATTGTAGAGGCATTAATAATATTACTATTCGTTATCGTCATCCTATTCCTAGGCTAGATGATACGCTTGATGAATTGAGTGGCTCTACAATATTCTCCAAAGTTGATTTGCGTAGTGGATAAAATCAAATTCGTATGAAATTGGGAGATGAATGGAAAACAGCATTTAAAACTAAGTTTGGTTTATATGAGTGGTTAGTCATGCCTTTTGGGTTAACTAATGCACCTCGTACTTTCATGAGACTAATGAACGAAGTTTTACGTGCTTTCATTGGACGATTTGTGGTAGTCTATTTTTATGATATACTGATTTATAGCAAATCTTTGGAAGAACATTTGGAACATTTACATGCTATTTTTAATGCTCTACGTGATGCACGTTTGTTTGGTAACCTTGGGAAGTGCACCTTTTGCATCGACCGAGTGTCTTTTCTTGGCTATGTTGTTACTCCACAGGGAATTGAAGTTGATAAAGCCAAGATTGAAGCTATTGAGAGTTGGCCGCAGCCCAAAACGGTCACACAAGTGAGGAGTTTTCTTGGACTCGCTGGTTTCTATAGGCGTTTTGTGAGAGACTTTAGCACCATTGCTGCACCTCTCAATGAGCTTACAAAGAAGGATGTGCCTTTTGTTTGGGGTACCGCACAGGAAGAAGCCTTCACGGTATTGAAAGATAAGTTGACACATGCTCCTTTACTTCAACTTCCTGACTTTAATAAGACTCTTGAGCTTGAATGTGATGCTAGTGGAATTGGATTAGGAGGTGTGTTATTACAAGATGGCAAACTTGTTGCATACTTTTCTGAAAAATTGAGTGGGCCTAGTCTGAACTATTCTACTTATGATAAAGAATTATATGCTCTTGTTCGGACTTTAGAGACATGGCAACATTATTTATGGCCCAAAGAATTTGTTATACATTCTGATCATGAATCTTTGAAACATATTAAAAGTCAAGCTAAACTGAATCGTAGACATGCTAAATGGGTTGAATTCATTGAGACTTTCCCTTATGTCATTAAACACAAGAAGGGTAAAGAAAATGTTATTGCTGATGCTTTGTCTCGTCGCTATACTATGCTTTCACAACTTGACTTCAAAATATTTGGTTTAGAGACCATCAAAGATCAATATGTGCATGATGCTGATTTTAAAGAAGTAATGCAGAATTGTAAAGAAGGAAGAACATGGAACAAGTTCGTTGTTAATGATGGTTTTGTGTTCCGTGCTAACAAGCTATGCATTCCAGCTAGCTCTGTTCGTCTTTTGTTGTTGCAGGAGGCGCATGGAGGAGGATTAATGGGACACTTTGGCATGAAGAAGATGGAGGACGTACTTGCTACACATTTCTTTTGGCCAAAGATGATACGGGATGTTGAGCGTTTTGTTGCTCGCTGCACTACATGTCAAAAAGCTAAGTCACGACTCAATCCTCATGGTTTATATATGCCTTTGCCTGTGCCTAGTGTTCCTTGGGAGGATATATCTATGGACTTTGTTTTAGGTTTACCTCGAACAAAGAAGGGGAGGGATAGCATATTTGTTGTCGTGGATAGATTCTCGAAAATGGCACACTTTATACCATGTCATAAAAGCGATGATGCTGTTAATGTTGCTGATTTGTTCTTTCATGAAATTATTCGCTTGCATGGTGTGCCAAATACTATTGTTTCAGACCGTGATACTAAATTTCTTAGCCACTTTTGGAGATGTTTATGGGCTAAGTTGGGTACTAAACTGCTTTTTAGTACTACTTGTCACCCCCAAACTGATGGACAAACTGAAGTAGTCAATAGAACATTGTCTACTATGCTTTGGGCTGTTTTGAAGAATAATAAGAAAATGTGGGAAGAATGCTTGCCTCATATTGAATTTGCTTATAATCGTTCGTTGCATTCTACTACTAAGATGTGCCCTTTTGAAATTGTGTATGGTTTCCTACCTCGTGCACCCATTGATTTGTTGCCTCTTCCATCTTCGGAGAAGGTTAATTTTGATGCTAAAGAACGTGTTGAATTGATTTTAAAAATGCATGAGTTAACTAAGGAAAACATTGAGCGTATGAATGCTAAATATAAACTTGCTGGAGATAAGGGTAGAAAACATGTTGTCTTTGCACCTGGAGATCTTGTTTGGTTACATTTGCGTAAGGATAGGTTTCCTAATTTGTGCAAATCAAAGCTAATGCCACGTGTTGATGGTCCATTTAAGGTGTTAGAGAAAATAAATGATAATGCATATAAACTTGAGCTGCCTGCAGATTTTGGGGTTAGTCCCACTTTTAACATTGCAGATTTGAAGCCTTATTTGGGTGAGGAAGATGAGCTTCCGTCGAAGACGACTTCATTTCAAGAAGGGGAGGATGACGAGGACATCAATACCATTGTTACACCCACAGCCCCTGCTGCTATACATACTGGACCAATTACTAGAGCTCGTGCACGCCAATTGAATTATCAGGTACTTTCGTTTACTGGTAACGATTCCAATGTTCATGAGAATATGATGCTGCCTAAATTGGATACATTTGTTTTGCTTACAAATGAAGGGCCTACCATGGACAAGAAAGATGAACCTTGGAGCAAGTCCAAGCTTGGAGATGTTGGCATGCGCAAGGGGAACAAGAACGGAGTTACAATTGATGATTTCAGGACTTTGAAGCCACCATAATGAGTGCATGAGGCCTTGGACGAAATATACAAGATGCCACTTCATAATATTCGTCCATAGGCTATTCTAGGTGCTGCGTCACCTTATTATTGGGCCAGGCCCATGTAATTTCGAAATACTTAAGTATAGGCTGTTTTTAGAGTCTGTATGTGTGGGGAAACAAGAGCTAGGGTTGGTTTCGGACCCCACCCTCAAGGGCCACGAAATCCCCTCCTCTTCCTCCATATATACAGCCCTTAGGGCGTCGTTTAGACTCTGGGTTTTGTTTAGATTAAAAGTTCGCCATAGCTGCAACTTGGCGTACTTCGTTTGTGTTCAACGACCAGACCAAGACGTCACAGAACCCCACCTTCATTAATAAAGCTTTCCTCTTTTATTCGCAATATCCAGATTGCAATCTCAGTTTCTTGCTTGTTCTTTGTTTGCTCGCAGGAAATAGACCCTCGTGGTCCGGTTGATCGTGCTCCAGCATGGTCAATAACCTCTCGGAAGTTGGTTTAGCGATTGCTAAGGCGCGACGCCTTCGCACGTTCGTAGTCGGATCGTCAAAGTCGACTCCCACAGAAAACGATTGCTATCTCATCGAAACATCGGGACACCTCTGCCTCTATCACTTGGTAACCGCCACATTGCAGATGGTGAGCGTGCAGAGCATCGGGAGTGCGCTCGAGCCCGCGGTGGTTGCCGGATGGTCCCCCGAGTCGAAGGTGAGGTCGGCCTTGGGTGCCGCCCATCCCGGAGGGACCCCCTTCTACACACGGGCGGCACCCATCTGGCGGATGAACTGCTTGATGTGGCGATCCAAGGGCGGCGCCTGCGAACCACCAAGGAGGGCTGCGATGGCGAGGGGCGCTGGTGCCGCGAAGCGCGCGATGAAGGGACCGCGCAGCTCCTTCTAGGAGGCCACAGAGGACTCCGGCAGGTTGAGCAGCCAGGCGCGCGACACGCCAGCGAGGGCCATGGGGAACCAGCTGGCCATGACCTGGTCATCGCCTCCGGCAACCCGAACGGCCTCCTCGTGCGCCTGGAGGAAGGCCCCTGGGTCCGCAGTGCCAAAGTAGCGAGGTGGCATCTCCGGCTTGAACTTGGGCGGCCACCGCACCCACCGCAAGGCGGGGGCGAAGGCTCGAAGCCCCACCGCGCCCTTGCATGGGCCCGTCACTTCGGCCGGAGGAGCGGCGCTTGCCATGGGAGCCAAACGGAGAGGCTAAGCATGCGAAGGAGCGGAGCAGACGGATAGGCGAAGCTTCAACGCACCCCTACATGGCGCGCCAAATGTCGCATTACGGGTTCCGCAAACCCTTGAGAGGTTCGAACTCTGGGGTGCACGTGAAGAACACTCTCTCCCCAGCTCGCTCGCTCAACGATTCCACGGCTTAGCTCGACGAACCCAAAGAACAAGGGACACAGGGGTTTATACTGGTTCGGGCCACCTTGCGGTGTAATACCCTACTCCAATTTGTGGTGGATTGCCTTGTGGGGCTGAGGATGAACTAGTACAGTGGATGAACAGCCTCAGGAGGTGAGGTGTTCTTGAGCTCGATGAGCTGGTGGGTGTGACGATGGTCTGAATGATCCGTCCCCCGCTACGGTGGTGGCTAGGTCCTATTTATAGTGGCCTTGGTCCTCTTCCCAAATGTTAGGCGGGAAGGGATCCCACAACGGCAAGTTTAAAGGGGGACAACTAGTACAAGCTATCCTGACAAAAGGTGGTCTTCGCCTGCCAAAGGCTCTGGTCGTGACACTGATGTGGGCTCCGCGATGACCTCCGTCCTATCGCCATGCTGGTCTTGGTCTTGTTGCACTGATAAGGAAACCTTTGCTTGATGCCTTGGGACCCCGCGCGTGTGCTTGCCTCCTTAGTACCAAAGAAGAAACTGGTACATTGCGCCCGCTGACGCCCGCCGGGCCTTGGTCGTCATGGCTCACGTCATGCGAGTCTCGCGAGGTGCCCCTTGCATAGATATCTTCGCTCCTCGGGAACCAGCCTAGTGAGACTGCCCCCAAGGAGGTCTTGGTGTCGTCCGCCTTGCGAGGCTTGGCCCCTTGCGAGGGTCTTGTGTTGCTGCTGCTGAAGTTGGGCCATACCAGGCCGTTGATGAAGCCACGCCACGGGTCGCAGGTCGGCATGTTTGGGTACCCCCGTTCCCAAGACGCCGACACGGCTCGCTACCTTTTGACCAAGTCAAAGGGGCCGGCCTTTTCACCCGAATGGGCCTCTGTTGGGCCGTGCCATGTGTCGACATATCATAGGCGCCTTCGGTCAAATGTGTGGATGACATCTGTCCCAACGATGAGTCGGCACGTGGTTTCTCCGGGCATTGAGAATTTTACACGTGGAATATCCACATTGGTCTGGGTTGTTAACGGGTTATCGTATCCAGACCGGAACCCAATAGCTTAAGGTGACCCGTTACGGTGGATGCCACGTGTCGGTTACCCTTGACGAAAGCACTTCTATGACTCGCGATTTATCATCATGGAAGTGGACACTTCCATGATGATTATTTTGGTAATGTCATGGAACACTTCTACGAGAGCACACGCATGACTATCTTGATTCCGTCATAAAATCGTCATGGATGTACATGCATGACAGAAAATGTGACCTACTATGACAAACACGTATCATCAAGGAAGTGTTTTTTGTAGTGCATGTGGCATGAAGCAGCCACTTAGTCACTTAGGGGCTTGACACCGCACTGATCAATGACTTGTGTCGCTGTGAGGTGGCACGGTGGAGCTTTGGTAGGGCAGTCCGTCCTCACTGGTGCCAGGGCGGTCTGGTGGGTTGTCTTCGGGGCAATCCTCGTCCTTGTCAGGCTCGCCTGCCCGGCAAGTGAGGTTTTTCCCTTAGTGACATCTTGATTCTCTGGCTCGTCTTGGTCTTCTTGATCTGCACTTTGATCCTTTAAAGAACTAGTCTTTTGTGCTTGGTCTGATCTTGGGTGCTGCAATCTTGTCTTTAGGCTTGCACAGTCTGGGCAACGGACCCAAGGTTTGTTGCACCGACATGGCGTGCTTCTCATTGCTCCCAGTGGGGAGCACCTCAAGTACATCGTTCATATGCATTTTCCCCAGGAGAAGGCTACCAACAACACTTCAGAGTACGAAGGGCTCCTTGTCGGGCTCATAATTGCAACAGAACTTGGAATCAAGAAGCTGATCATCCGTGGAGATTCACAACTTGTGGTAAGACAAGTAAACAAGGATTATCAAAGCCCATTATTGGAGGCATACGTCGAGGAAGTGAGAAAGTTGGAGGAGTACTTTGACATATTGCAAACAGAGCACGTGCCACATGCGGAAAACAGCATTGCTAATCATCTGTCAAAGTGCGCTACACAAAAACTCCCTCTGGAACCATGGACTTTTGTTCTCCATCTAACTCAGCCCTCCGTATCCCCGGCAACAATGGCCAGAAAAACGAGGAAACTGGACTCCGGCAAGCCTTTCTCAGCAGAGCTTCCCGAAGCCCCCAGCAGAGAGCTTGGCGGGAACAACTCCCCTTCGATCGGTGAGATGCACCCTCCCGCCAAACTACCAATCTTTGCAGTTGAGGCATGCCCTTCCGTGAATGACAAGGTGCCGCTGGTCCTCGTTGCCAAGCCTCAGGCTCCAACTTGGGCGCGGCACATCGTCTGTTTCCACCAAATAGGAGAACTTTCCGAAGAGCAAGAAGAAGCTGAAAGAGTATCCCAGATGGCCAATATGTATCAATTCGTTGATGACACGCTATACAGAAGAAGGCCCAACAGTGTGAAATTGAAGTGCATTTGCTGGGAAGAAGGAAAGGAACTGCTGGCAGAGATACATAAGGGTATGTGCGGCTCCCACATCGGATCAAGGGCCTTTGTTCAGAAAGCTCTCAGGCAAGGTTTCTATTGGCCAACAGCCCTCCAAGACGCAATCGAGCTAGTCGCCAAGTGTGAAGCCTGCCAGTTCCACTCCTAGAATATCCATCAGCCTGCTCAAGCTCTCCAACCAATCCCTTTGTCATGGCCATTTTATGTCTGGGGCTCGACATCTTGGGCCCCTTCCCCCGTTCTATCGGGGGCTTTGAATTCTTGTTCGTTGCAACCGACAAGTTTACAAAGTGGTCGGAAGTAAAGCCCGTGAGGAACGTGACCGCACAGTCAGCTATCGAGTTCTTGAAAGGATTGGTGTGCCGCTTCGGAGTCCCTGCGCGAATTATCACCGACAATGGCACCCAATTCACAAGCCGCGCCTTCATGCAATACGTTCATGCCCTCGGAAGCAAGATCTCATTTGCCTCTGTTACCCATCCAAAGATCAACGGACAAGATGAGAGGGTGAACGCTGAAGTGCTGCGAGGACTCAAGACAAGAACATTTGATAAGCTGCAGAAGTGTGGTAGGCGATGGATCGACGAGCTGCAGGTGGTTCTTTGGTCCCTCTCGACGACACCAAATCGAGCTACTGTGCAAACTCACTTCTCCCTAGTCTATGGGGCAGAAGCAGTTATGCCGAAAGAACACATATACGGATCACCTCGAGTACTTGCCTACGATGAAGTAGTGCAAGAACAACACCGGCGTGACGATGTTGTGATACTTGAGGAGAACCGTCTCTGGGAAGCTACGCATGTTGCACACTACCAGCAAGCCCTGCGTCGCTATCACAGCCGCAGGGTTCATGCCCGGAGTTTTGAGTAAGGCGACCTTGTCCATATGCGCATTCAGTCCGCCAAGGGTACAAACTAGTTGACGATGAAGTGGGAAGGCCCTTATCGAGTAGTACGGGTACAAAACTCATGGAACATTGAGAATCTCCGTAACTTCTTCCCGTAAGGCGCGGTTGTCGGGCCCTGCCCAGCAGCCACCCTTTTGTACAAGCTTTGTCGAACTTGCATGTAACCCTTTGTACAAAGCCATGCACAGACCCTGAGCAACAGAGAAATAAATGAAGCATTGGGGACCCCAAAGAAGATTGCATGCATGCATAAGCATATGATGAGCATAGCATGATCATGTAGATAAGATCGCATGTGGCACTATTTTCATCTGCACTAAGCTGTAGGGTTCTTACCGCGGACTCGGTCCCGAAGAAAAGAAGAGAAGACAAGCCCACCTAGCGATCCCCGACAAGCCAAATAGATAATGATAGAGGCGGGGTGTCCCGATCTTTTGGTGAGATGATAACTATCGATTTGGTGGAGACGACTTTGACGATCCGACTACAAACATGCACGATGTTGCGCCTTAGCAATCGCTAAACCAATCTCCCGAGGTTACTGACGATGCTGGAAGCACGATCAGCCTGACCACGAAGGTCTATTCCTGCAAGCAATCAAAGAATATGCAAGAATATGATAAAGCAATCTGAATATTGCGAATATAGATGAAGTATTGATAAAGGTGGGGATCCAAAAGTGGTCTTGGTCTGGTCGTTGGGCACAAACGAAGTACACGAAGTTGCAATGGCTAACTTTTAACTAAACAAATCCCAAGGAAAAAGCTACTAGGTGGATCTACTTATATAGGAGCAAGGGGTGGTGACCAAGGAGGTGGGAGGACGTCCCAAGGCAGCCTAAAACCAACCGTAGGTCGTACAAGGCTCATGGGCCCAAGAGGAGGTGATGCAACACCTTTGGACTTGTTGTTTGACTCGGATTCTGGTGCAGCGTCAGATTGTTTCGTCCATATCTCAACGCTCCGGATGAATTTAAAGGTGATTCCAATTGTTTTGGAAAGAGGATGAAATCTACTTTCCAACAAAAAAAAGAATCACCCAATTCGGAGTCCGTATGAAAAAGTTGTTGGCATTTTGAGTCAGGTATGTCTGTGCAGTCCGAATCTGAATCCAGAACGTGAGAGACTTGGACTCTATCTTCTCTTGGTCCAAAAGTGACGTGAGAGGACTTTTTGAACAGCACCTAAACTTCTCTTTTTCCCTTATCTTCATATGTGGATTGCACAAGTGTCCCATACACCTGCAATCAGACAAAACACAAAAGTGTGTGAAGTATTTTTGTTCTGGATAACATAAATAGATTATTGAATAGTTTGCACTAGAAATCACCTGACAAATATGCATGTATGCAATATTTTTGGTCGTATCCAAGGTAGTCATGTCCTCATCAGATAAGTTCTTTCTTATCCATACGTGTTCTGTAAAGTGAAACTTGTGCATATGAAAACCTTGCCACCTACGAAACATAGGTGCTCCCATCCTTTGACTCGAACATTGCTTCGGTCAGGATGGTTGCAGTGGCCTTTGATGGAAAAGGTTTAGCGGGGTGGCTGGTCCCTCTTTGTGGTTTTGTGCCCAGCAGGCCTAGCCTAGCGGCAACAAACTGAGGGTACCGGCAGGATAGCCTGCCGGGGAAAACTTGTTTACTTGAATGTATAGAGGCATTTCACCTGTGCATGGATATGATACATGCACAAGTACCTGGCAAAGCTTGTCTTTTTCATTCATATGCTGATAAGCAAGTACAGATCTTACAGAGCACAAACTTGTGTAAAGAAGATTACATAATTTAGACTAAAGTTTTGCAAGTGCCTACATGTTTTAGACTGAAAAAAGATAAGTGCCATGTAATCCCCTTTCTTCTCCCTCTCCTCCTAGGCCCTGCGGTGGGAGGTGAAGAGGGAAAAAGGAGCACCTGGGCAGAATCCCAACCTGACCCCGACAGGCCCCTTGGCGAGGAGCCTGACAAGAGCGGGAGGGTGCGGGCGAAGGTGATGGTGAAGAGAGTGGTGGAGACGGCCCCCTGAACACAGCCACCAGGGCCAGCAGGGCGAACGAAGTGGGAGGCCACGAGGAAGGCTAGTGGGGCCTAGTTGGAAGGCTGCTGGAGGAACCGGAGGCACCACCCACATCTCTGCATCCAACTCCCCAGCAAATCGCCTTGCCAGAGAGGAGATGCGGGTGCAGATGGTGGTGCCCCCACCTGACGGTGATGGTGCGGCTGGTTTTCAGCCAGAGTCAGAGTCGTCGCCCCCCCTGTCGGCACCGTCGTCATCACCGTCATTCTCCTCCTTGTTGATATCGCTCGAGGACGAGCTTTCACCGTTGTTTGAGCTCTCCACGCAGCACCCTGAGCGAGCACCTGAGCACCCAAAGACCTTGACAGAGACGAGATCGGCCTCCATTAATTTAAAATGGAGGATGTGCCCCTCCGACAAGCTATGGGTGCAAGCAAAGGTCTTCCAGCCGCGACGGAAGAACATGACATGGGGGCAGGGAAGTCCACATCCACCTGCATGTTGCCATTACCGCAACCCCTCATGTGCAGATTCAATGCGCGTGGCTGTTCGATCTCCATCACCCTCGTGAATGGAGTAGGGAGGCGGAGACGACCACGCGGGCATCTTTGCAGTCTGATGATGAATTACAGCGGCTTGTCTCTGATGTGGCCCTCCATCGAAGGTTGGGCGATCGACGGAGGGGCGACCAGGGCGCCCCCTCGTCCTCCTAGACCCCAAATGCCATGACGGCCGCGACCTCTCCCCCTCGCACCTCCTCTCACGGCGGGCTTCGCCCCCGCATCTTCGGAGGGAGGAGGGAGATGCTGTCGAGCAGAAGTTCTCGTCGCCACCACTGGAACAGCGCTGCGTCCCCGGCCTCTCACCATGGTGGGCAGGAACTACTAAGAGAAAGGAAGGAGTGAGATGTGTGAAGAAGCGCCCCGCCCCGCGTCCCTTTTTATAGGAGAGCGGGGCAGGGGCTAGCTCTTTTCCATGGTGGTAGCTGCCCCACTCCTCCGGTCCGGCTCCCCCTCACCATCAACAGTTCAAGGAATCAAGGCCGACCCCCTGCACTAATCCATAATGCATGGTTCTCTGCCACGGCGCTCATTCTCGCATCTGCCACCAACCCTGTGCAATGCATACAACACGTGGCAGAAATGCCAGAAGCAGGGAAGATAGTGGAATGGCAGTTACCGCCTCGTGAGCGTAGGACGTGGGTAACCCATAGATCATGGCTCATTATCTCTCCACAATGTTTTGCATGACGCACGAAAAAGTCGGAAGCTAATCCACGCTCAGATTAATGAAGAATCAAAGAAGATCTCAAAGCACGAGCTACCACTTCCCTCTTGCCTGTGTACTGAACAGGGCCTACCCCGATGACGCCCGGTAGCACGTTCAGGCCAGGCCCGGGGGCTCCTGTCGGTGCAACAAAGCCCAGGTGTGTTGCCTAGACTGTACACAGGCTTAAGAGCAAGGTTACAATATCCAAGACCAGACCAAGCAGAAGAGATCAGCTCTTTGAGAAATCAAGGGACGGATCAAGAAGACCAAGTCAAGCTAAAGGAGCAAGATACCCCGAAGGAAAAACCTCCCTTGTCGAGCAGGCAAGCCTGGCGAGGTCGAGGTTGCCCAAAAGACAAGTCTCAAGACTGTCTCGAAAGGCCTGCCGGGCATGATGAGGGTGTGCTACCCCGCCAAGACCCCACCGCTCCACCTCACAGCAACGCAAGTCACCGATCGGTGCGGTGTCGAGCCCCCAAGTGACTAAGTGGCTGTTATTTGGCACATGGCAGCCACTTCCGAAGGAAATTGCCTCCAAATGACACACGTCGAAGACGTGTCACGCAGGCAGGCAAGAAGGTGGCCGAACGGATCTACAAGGCTTGTCGGGCTGCGCTATGATGTGACACTAAGCAATGCATTTAATGCACCTTATCCTATTTGCAGAGTTAGGTATGATAGCACTATTTGCTATCTAATCAATACGCAATGACTGATTTGCCATTGTGGTGACCCCTTGATCTATAAAAGGAGGGCTGTAGCAACCTTAGAAAGGATCTGAACCCTTGTACACTCATACGTGTGTAGCTGCTCTTGCCCCGAGGCAACCTTGCCGGACTAGAGCGCTACATCTCCACTACGATCCTCTAATCAATCCACCAAAGCAGGAGTAGGGTTTTACGCCTCGCGGCAGTATGAACCTTGGTAAAAACTACCCGTGTGATCTCTGCCGTGCTGCTCTCCGCCCTCAGCTCATTGTGCAATGTACTCTTCCCCCTGCCGGACCACAAGGGGCTGATGGCCCCATAGGTGGACGTGTTTTCCCGCGACAACGATCTTGATGTATCATGAGCTTTGTTTATTGTCGGATCTCGGGTTCCGGCAAGACCCTTAAGGTCCGAACTCTGGGGTGCGCGTGAAGTTCTTTCCCTCCTACCGATCCGCGCCCTAGCTCGCTAAGATCTCGCGGACGAACTCGACGAACTCACAGCACAAGGGGCACAAGATTTATATTGGTTCGGGCCACTGTTGTGGTGTAATACCCTACTCTAGTGTGTGGTGGTGGATTGCCTCTTGGGCTGATGAAGAACAGTACAAGGGGAAGAACGACCTCCTGAGGTGGAGGCATTCTTGCGTTCGGTGTGTGGCTAAGGGTTGGCTCTCGATCAGATGAGATCAAGCTGCCTCAGATGAGATCAAGCTGCCTCGGATGAGATCAAATTGCCCCCTTTGGTGGTGGCTAGTTCTACTTATATAGGCCCTGGTCCTCTCCCCAAATATTGAGCGGAAGGGAGCCAACAACGGCGGCCAATTTGAAAGGGGACAACTAGTACAAGCTATCCTGACAAAAGCGGTCTTTGCCTGCGAAAGGGCTGTGGTGATGACGCCGTCTTGGGCCCCATGGTGACCCCCGTCCTGCTGGCCTGCTGGTCTTGGTCTCGTTGCACTGATATGAAACCTTTGCCTAATGCCTCGGTACTCAGCGCCTACGCTGGCCTCCTTAGAACCAAAGAGGAAACAAGGACACTGCGCGCGTTGGCGCTCGCCTGGTGTCGATCGTCATGGCTCACGTCAAGAGAGCCTCACGAGGTTTGCCTCGCCTTGATATCTCCACTCCTCGTGAGCCTGCCTGGAGAGGCCGCTCCTGAGGAGGTATTGCATCGTCCGCCTCGCGAGGGTCTTGAATGCTTTGTTGATGAAGATGGGCCGTACAGGCCTGCTCGCACAGCCACGCCGTGGGCCGCAGGCAGGCAAGTCTGGGGACCCCCGTTCCCAGAACGCCGACAGTAGCCCCCGGGCCCAAGGCGCGCTCCGGCTTGGCTTCACGGTGAAGCCAAAGGTCAAGCGCGGAGCGCTGCGAGCCCCAAAAGCCTGCGGCCTCGGTTGACGCGTGGCGGTTGATTGGACGTGGGCGTCTCCACTTCCCCACACTGCCTCGACAACTGTTCGATTTGACAAGTTCCTACGACATGCAAGGAAAATCATCATTACCTGTGATCGTGGGAGGCGCCGGTTGGCCTTCTTCCGCTATAAATGGGGAGGGGGCGGAGGCCCCGTCGCCCATCTCTTCTCGGTTCACTTGCTTCTTCCTCCTTGCTCCACTGCTAGCAGCAATGGCGCCCATCCGAAGGTTCTCCGCTGAAGAGAAAGGAAAGGCCCCCCGTGATGATCCAGGGCCGCTTCCGTCGAACAAGAGGCCGGTTCACCGTCGTGATGAAGCAGTGATGCAGGTGGTTATGAGGCCTTGGTGCGAGCGTCCTCCTCTAGGGTATCCACTATCGTTGTATGCCCGAGCCGAGGGCTAGGAGGGCGGAGCGACGAGCGGCACCGCCCACGCCGCGTCCGTGGTCGCCGCGCCATGGCGACACGCGTCGTCGCTCCTGTAATCCACGCCTCGGATTCCTCGCGCGAGTTTGTGCTATGAGCGCTGATGCCCCCAAGCTCTTGGATCCGCTTCCCGCGGTTCTTCTCTCACGTGATGCCGCCGAGGGGGCCTCTTGAGCTCTCGCTGCAGCATGCCGACTGCAACGCTCCGGCGACCGGAGCAGAGATCGAAGCGGTCCCCACCAGCAAGATCTTCATGACCTGCGGCTGGGAGGTTGCGTGGGTTTGCCGTGCGGAAGGCACCCTCGCGATCCACATTGAGTACGACGGCGCCACCACGCTCTTCTTCAAGGTTTTCGACGCGGAGGGCTGCCGTCTGGAGTGTTGCCCTGGAGGGCAGCGCCAGGCTGACACGCGCTCCGTTCGTGGCTACTCCAGCACAAGTAGCCCCTGGGAGTCTAGCGATTCTATCGAGCTTTACGAGACTCCGGGGACGAGCGACGATAGCTACGTGCCCCCGAGCTCTCGCCGGGCTCGGAGCAGGGCCGCGGCGTCAAGCCGCCGCCGCCGCTGATCTGGATGGGGTCGGCACCGGCCTCGTGTGGCCCACTGTTGATGACGGCGTCCGCCGCGGGAGGGTGTCGATAGGATTACTCTTGGTTCTTGTTTTTGTTCCCTGCGAAGAATCATGAAGTACCCCATGGGGGTGTGTAAAGGGTTTGTAATGCTTTTTGCGTATATATTCCCTGTTATGAAAATTTGCGACCGCATGTCCTGTTAAGGCACGGTCTCCCCTTTCCATCCTCGCGATAGGTCCCCAGGCAGGTTGCAGACGTCACTGGTATGCCAGATCGCGTGCCGTGGTCAAGGCCAGGAGGTGAGCGGCCCGAGGTCCAATAAGAGCCCCTGAGGCACGATGCTCAGGAGGTCCCCCTTAGCGCTCAAGTAGCTATGGTAAGGCGGGAAAGGGGTGCGATGTGGCCGCGATAGGGATGCGATGAGAGTAGCGCCTAGGTTCCAACAACTTAGTTGTTCCGAGCTCGTGACTTATCTTGGCAGTTCGGGGTCGATTCTCCGTGCTGCGCCAGACCTATGCGCAATCATCCGCAGCGTAGCTAGGTTAGGTCCGTACGGGTCCTCCCCCTTCCAATGCTTTCCTTCGTGCTCTACATCCTCAGGTTCCGGCCCTCGACTGAGCTCAGCCGCCGCTGGTATGCCAGGTCGCGATGCCCTGGACAAGGCCAGGGGGTGAGGGCTGGAGAGCCAGTAAGAGCTCCTAAGTCGCGATGCTCAGGAGGCCCCCTTTTAACGTGCAAGCGGATTACTTGGAAGAGGTGGGAGCTCGCGGTGCCGCCTGGTGCTATCCTCATGATATTCCTGCGAGCCAGCACAAGGATGTGGCACCCCGGCTCAGAGAAACTAGAACGCCCCATATTCCAGCCCAGAGATCGAGGAGAAGTCTCTGGAATACGACACTGCTTGACATAGAACAAATCGGCTCTCATTACAAGAATAATAATTACACGGGTCTGATGTTACAACGATCACATCAGCATGGCCACACTACGCCTCCGATACTACACTTGCTCTATGCTAGCAGCGGAACATCTCATAGCAGCGGAAAACTTCTAGCAGCGGAACAATGACGAAGGTGGTGAACTCCACTCCGCAGGGACTATGGCTGGGACACGATCTAGCTCGCACGAACGGAAACCACGACAAGCAATCAAGCAATCACGGCATCACCTGCAATCTGGCATGACACGCCAGGTCAGTACATTGAATGTACTTGCAAGCTCACAACAACCATAAACATCAAGGTAAGACAATAACATAGCATTAACAGGTTAATTAATTAACAACTACCATGATGACACAACTACTAAGCATGAGATGAACTAATACAATGCTGATAAATCACCATCTCAGATCTCCATAACTATATCTCTCTTGGCTAACCGTCCAAGCAAAATACCATCTCGATCACCTCGTGATCAAAACCAAACTGTGATCTTTCCGGCGATCACTACCATGACCAACACTTGGTCTCAAACTGTGATCTTTCCAGCGATCACAACCACGACCAATACTTGGTCTCCAACATCATCATCAACATCCTGCCAATCTGTGCTGCCCAACATATCAACATATAAATCACCTATAAGTCATTCTGTCATGTGAGTGTTGATCGAACAGTGGGACCTAGTACGGACGCGACTATTGGTACATTAAATACACTATGCAGACGTAGCGCACTGTACCCACACCACAGAACCCATGCCCTCGCACTCCCATTCGGGTGGACCAACGGCGTACCGACAAAACCGATCTACTGCCATGACACTCTCCCGGCCACTCCGACCCAAATCCCCAACGGGCTGGCCCTGGGTGGCCCCGTGTCTACGAAAGACACCCCGACCACCATCATGGTCAAAACACTCCCACTCGGGGACACTCCCACTCGGGGACCGGATCCATAATAAAAATAACGGGCACACAAGGTTATGTCTGCCTACCGGGCCAGGGTACGCACGCCCATAACCTTCCCTAGTTGGAGGCACCGGCGAGATGCATGACAATAGACTACATTAGGGCCTTCCCATAAAAGGCAACTATGGTTGCACTGGAAAAGCCCGGTTCGGCGGCACCTGACCAACTTAATGACGGAATTTAACCCCAAAATATAATAGCAATGGCTGATACTCCGATATCAACTATCAAACTATAATCCAAGTCATAGCAATATCCAACAAATAATCCAAACATAATCTCATCATCTCAAAATACTCCAAGGGTAGCACAACACTACTATCAGGATGGATCCGAAAACAATAATCCTACTACTCCAATAGCAAGAATAAAGCTATTCGGCTAAGACCCACAAGTAAACATCATCTTCGAAAATAATACTCCAAGCAACAGAACATCAACTAGCATCAAGAAAGTAATCATACTAACCACTAATAATCCAAAGGCAGCATAATATCCAAAGTAATACTCCAAAATATAATAACAGGTATCATCATGAAAATAATCATACTAACCACTAATAATCCAAAGGCAGCATGATATCCGAAGTAATACTCCAAAATATAATAACAGGTATCATCATGAAAATAATCATACTAACCACTAATAATCCAAAGGCAACATGACATCCAAAGTAATACTCTAAAAATATAATATCCAACACCACCATGAAAATAATCATAACATAAGCCACTAATAATCCAATGGCAACATGTCAACCACCCAAGCTGCAAAATATAAGTCCTAGAACTCCAAGCAACATCATGGCAATAACAAGATCAAAATATAACTTCAAGAAATTGCCATGCACAAAGTCATGTAGCTAAAGCAATATTTTAAACAAGTTCAAATAGATTAAACCATGTCACTGCATTACAGTGATGAAAATGGAGGGTGTGGCTTGCCTGGGGTGGAAGAAATCATCGGGAGAAAGTGCGAGAAACTCGCGGAAAGGATCGCCGGAAAACGTACTCTCTCAAAGGGGGATGAATAAGGGCAGGGGCAAAATGGTCATTTTCAGAATGTCAAAACATGGTGATAATGGTTCCATCAGAACGGGCTCGACGAAACAAAGAAGTGGGCTTTGAATTGAGCTCAAACGGAGTTGTGGTTGAAAAGTTATAAGGGTTTTTCTGCCAAGGACCTTTCTGCAATAAAATCATCATAAACAGGCCCTTGGCTAGAAAAACAGAACGCGCGTTTTGCCGGAATACGTTTTCCAACTGAGAAAACGTAAAGAGGGTCGAAGCAGCGCCAAAGTACGCTTTCAGAAAGGGAAGACGTATTGTGTGGAATACGCTTCCACTTATCCTAGTCAGCAGAGGCGGGGCCGGGACTTGGGGTCGCTGACGTGCGGGTCCCGCGGGGCGGGGCCCGTCACTTATCCACATCGGTACCAAGGTCAACGCCCTGTTAGGCTGACCGGTGGGCCCCCTGGAAATCTCTCTCTTCCCCTGCTGGTCTCCTTCTTCCTCCCGACGCCGCCCGCAGATCAGACGAGGGACGCCCGCGCCAGCGCTTGCTCCGGCGACTCGGGGCCACAGCAGGCTAGGGCGCCGCCGGGGATGGATGCGCCATTCCATCCTGCACCCGTGGATGACCACGCTGGCCTCGGGAGCTGCAGGAGTTGGGCGCGCCCCTGGCTCGGGCGGGAGGCGGCCACGGCGAGCTTGAGGCCGCGGCAAGAGGGCACCCGAGGAGAAGGGAAACAGCGGGGAGGCTCCAGAGGACTTGGGGAGGGCCGTGGTGAGGTTAGGAGGGAGAATGAGCGCTCGGTTCGCCGGAATCGGAGATGACCGAGGCGGAGGCCATGGTGGCAAAGGAGGGACAGGAGGGTGGCTCGAGCTCCGGGAAGCAATCAGGGAATCGTGGGGGAGTGGGTAGAGGTCGCTGGTGAGGAGAAACGCACCTGGGATGGGCTTATATAGCCGCGGGGCGAGGGGGCCGAGCTGGCGTCGTCGCGGACGCGTGCCCGCACGCATGAACTTGGAGGCAGGCGACGAGGGAGGCACAATGGAGTCTCTCACGGGGCAGAGGCGGCCAAGGGAGCACGGGGAGGATGACGACGGCGACGAGCAGAGCCAAACGGAGCACTGTGCTGATCTTGGTCCTCGGACCCCCTCCCGACTCCTCCTTCTCTGGCGCTCCCGCGGGCGGCAGGGGAGGAACCCTAGCTGCCGGCCGCCTCACTCCCTCTCCTCTCCTCCTCCTCCCGCCGCCGCCAGAGGGCACGCCCGGGCGAAGCCCGGCCGCCGCCGGCGGCGGCGGGGCATCTGCGTCGCCTCATGCGGGAGGGCTGGCGCGGGCCGGCCGACCTGGATCTGGTCGTGGCTCTCTCGCGGGGCGCCGCGGCGCGGCCCCTCATCGTCGCAGGTGACGGCGCGTGGGCTGGTTGCGTGACGGGCTGCTGTTCGGTGGTGCTCGGCTGGTGTGGTGACGCCGTCGGCTCTAGCCAGATCCGGTAGGAGCGGGCTGCAGGTGGTTTCCTCCGCCGTGGCAGCCGGCTGGCAGAGGTGGCGGCGCAGCAGTGGCGGCCTCGGCCTGCCCATCCTTTTCTTCAGCGATCGACGGGAGGTGGTGGTGTGGGCCGGGGGTTGGGGTTGGCTGCCGATCTGGTGGCAGCGTGCCCGGCGGACTCATCGCCTGGAGTCCGGCGGGCGGCGCGGGATGGGCAGTGGCCTGGTGTGGCTGCTGCTCCGGCAGTGGAGGGATCCACGGCAGCTTGGCATGTCGGCTGCGGCGGCGGCTGATTCGGCGTCGGTTCATCAGTAGGCGGCGTGCGGCGGCCTTCGATTCCTTTCTCCGTCGCCCACGCACCACTTCCGGCAAAAGGACTGGGCTTTTCTCAGCTGTGGTTCATCGCCCGTCTCGCGCCTGGCTATTGGACCGTGCCCGTCTCGCCCCCGGCAGCAGGACCGCGCCTGTCTCGCGTCAGGCGGCAGGACCGCGCTTGTCTCGCGCCCGACAGCAGGACGGGCCGATGGTGGCCAGTTGGGGGCAGCTCAGGGGTGTGAAAGGCGGGGCCTTTTCCAGCCGTCTCTATTGGTGGCGTGGCGCTGGGTAACTGGTGAGGTGGCGTCGAGGTCTTGGATGCTGGGGCGGCGACCCTGGTGGTGGCGTCGCGGTGCTCATGGGCAAAGCCCGTGCCTTGGTGCTGCCTAGTGACCATGGTCGTGTGGGCGGCATGGTCGCCGGGGTGTGGCGTTCGGTGGCGGTGAGTATGGACCGGGGTGAAAACCTGTTCTATCTTCGGACGGACCGGCGGCGGCGAAGCTCGCTCCCTTCCTGAAGGCATCGTCGCGGCCATCATTGCTCGTCGTGTTGCTCCGGGGGAAACTCTGACTCTCAGGTCGGGCGGTGGCGGCGCTCCGGTGTCGTATCCTTCCTGAAGGCACCGCCTTGGAGCCCACGGTTCGTCATATGCACCTTCATCTCTTCGCGGTGGCGTGTTCGCGGTCGAGGACCCGGCTACTCTTGTAGTGGGGTGGTGTTGCTGCGCTCAGCGCTTATGTATCTTGCCTTGGGTGTGTGCGTGTGCTGTGGTGGCGTGTGTTTGTACCGGGTTGCTGTTGGTCGATGCTTTATATATAAAGCGGGGCGAAAGCCTTTTTTGGTAAACAGAGCACTGTGCTCTCATGGTCGCACGGTGGTTTGCGTCAGTGAGCAAGCTGCCGGAGGGGGAGCGAGGTCCAGGTGATCGGCGACGACAAGGTGAATCCAAGGGACATGCTCACACGCACTAAGACGATGAGGGGAACCGGACGAAGCAGAAATGGCGCCCTGGACGCGGCCACTACGCACAGAGCACGTGAAACTGTATGCCACCTGCGCGGTCACCACGGGACAACGCACAGGGAGGGCATGGGAGAACAGCAAACCTTGTCTGTGGTGAAGTCCTTCCAAGACAGGTTTCAAGTGCGGTGGAATTGTAAGAAATGGAATTGTGGTTAAATGGTAATCAAGCTCTGAAGTTTATTGTAGTAAACTTGGACGAGCACTGCTGATCCATAGAGACTTGATTGGGTTCAAAGGAGTTGTTTGGGAGGTTTAACTAAGGAAGAAATATAATCCTGGAGGCTTTGAGGCATAATGGAGCACAAACTAACATAATTGCTTTGTAACTCACATTATGTGTCCAGAATCAAGATTTGGATGATGCACTCACATGGAGTAACCACTTGAGGTAAAACTTGGTAGAGCTTAGTGATTTGGCCAGATAAAGGTGCTGTAAAAATTTCATACCAATTGGTTTTACCAAAATGGTACTTCCTTCACAGCTATTCCCTCTGTCCAGAATCTTGCAAAATTCTAGAGAAATATTGGCTCGATGAAACATGCCCAAAATGGGTGGAGGTAGGTTATATGGATAACAGAAGGCCTAGAAAAATTGGCAGCCATAATGGAGCAAAATAAAATATACTTGCTTCACAAACTGAAATTTTGGATAGAACCGAAGAATTGAAGGTGAGCTCACATGGATGCATAACATGAGCTCTACTTTGGGGGAGCGCTATGATATGATGATATGAGGGACCATGCAAAATGGCAAATCATTTGGATATGCCTAGCTTGTACTTCCTTCACAACTAGTTCCCTCAGACAGGAACTTTGGAAAATCATAATTAAATAATTAATAGGAAAATGAGGTTCCAATTTGGCATGTGGCAATGATATGGGCAGTAAAAGGTGTCCAAGGAGTTTGAGGTGATTTGGGCAGAGATAAATGGCACTTGCTTCACATTCTGCCATTCAGGACAGAATAGGAAATGCAGTAATTGAGCATGATGAGGAACATGGCAAATGAAATATTTTGCCATAATTGATAAATATATGACCCAAACAATTTATGAGAATTATTTGGGAATTTTAGGAGTGATGGAGATAAAGGTTGCTTCACAACCTAGGGCAGACAGGGTTATTCCTTTAATAGAAAAAGGAATATTCCCGAGAAAAAGAAATTAGGGTTTGGTCAAGCAATGGAGTGACATGATCTTGGCAGGGTTTTCAGAATGATGAGCCACTTGGGAAGGAAAAAGAGGATGATTTCCCAGGTGACAAGGCCACAAAACCACTCCAAAAAGAAGAACAGAGCAAAAACCAATAAATCAAAAAGAAAAAGAAAAGGGCCAAAATCCAGGCTTTTACAACTCTTACCCCCTTAAAGAAGTCTCGTCCTCGAGATTTAGTTGCTCTGGGAACAAGTATGACTTGAGGATACCGTTTCCAACTCGGGCATCCTTTTTCCTTTATTTATTGTTCCCCCAAGAATTCTAGATGATCCACTTACCTTGCTCCTAGGTGGCTTGCTTCGCCTTTCCCCAAATTCTGATGGGTCTTTGCTCATATACCAAATCCTTTTGCTGACGTTGATTTTCTCGTATCTGCGGTGATGTCCGACGGATCTGATCATAAATTTCCCTTTGGTCATGGAAACCTTTTTATTTCTGTCATGGGGTTGCTTCAAATAAATGCAAGCCTTATGGGTTTAATAAATGCTTAGAATTAATCATGGCCATCTTCTAACGGGATCTGACTGCTCATAGGTGCACCGATTTATCTTGATTTATTTCCTTTGGCTTGAGCATGTGGCATACACCAGAGATTTGACTGCCTTCTGTTGTGAGCAATATAACGATGCATGGAGTTATAGCTATGCCATACCTCAAATATTTATATCTTTGAGACTTTGCCCAACAGGGGCTGATGGACAAATGCTTTCCCTGACAGACTGACCGGGTACTTGATTCCGTCGTCGAGTATGTCGGGTCTGAGCTGATTATTCGGCTTTTGACTTTCTCATTTTGTCAGTATACCCATTGTTGGGAATACGCATATCAAGCGGGTCAGCGGGATATAAAAATCCTTGTAAATAGAGTAGGCCGCTGAAGATGTATGTCTTTATGGATCCATATGGAATTATGGCCTCCAACTGACTTGGGGTATCCGGACCCTGATGGTCGTGCAAAATCATCATACCTTTGTTGTCAGTCTCACCCTTTAACGGTCATGATTTTCTTTGTCAGGATACCTTGCTGAAATAACTTGGCCACACATGTCCTTGTTTCTTCGTATGACCATGACTGTGGCTAGTGCAATATTGTTGACATCACTCCTTCTGCTTATTTTCTGACCTGTGTTTGCACATATATGACATATACTCGGGGTTTGTAGCTATACATAGCTCATTGCTTTCTTAGGTATATCTGCTGGATCAGTGTCGTATCCCGTATAAGTGACCGATCTGACTCGGGATACATGCGTACCAATCATATGCAAGTGAATAACATATTATTCCGGCAGGCATATGTTTTGACTGAATTGTTCCTCTGGCAAAATTATTGCAAATATGATCCTTGAGATGTACTGCCATATACTGCCAACTCATCATATAATCTCTGAGGATGGTGCATAGTGTGGTACTGACGCGGATTGGGTGGCTTACGAGGGAAGCCATCCAAGTAGCTTGCTGAGGAAGACTCATTAGCTTCTGCTCGAAGCTTTTGTCTGGGTAGCGTGTAGAAGAAGCCTTGATAGCTTACACCCGAAGCTTGACCTGAGTAGTGTGCAGGAGAAGCCGGGTTTCCGTACTTGAGAAGCTTCTCCTCAGGTTTGCTTGTTGGGAAAAATTCATTTCCGTCTGTCATAAGCTTTTACCGAGGTATCTTGCTGAGAACGACCGGGTACCGTGGGCCGAAAATAGTTCACATATCATGCTGAGGAAAAATTGAGGAGCCCTGCCTCATAAATTTCTTCCAATAGCATGTGGAATAATACTGGGTTTCTTATGTCCAAACTTCATACTGATATGCAGACTAAAATCGATGCACATGCCCATAATATTTTGCGACTGATTATTTGCATAAGAAAATTGGTTTGACTGTCTTCGTTGAGCATATCACATCCTGACTTTCTCTTAGAATATAACATATTTCAAGTATCATTTATTGCTGAGCCAAAACTTTGCCTATGATCCATACCTTTGACTGAAAAATATACCGTTGGTCTTGCATCTGACTTGTCTTTCTGCTGGCTGGATCATTACTGCTGTAGAATTGATGCGGATAATCAATCCAAGACACAATTGGTATTCTGAGAAGATATTCCTTATATCATGCGGTTGACTGAGAAGGCCATAGTGTTTAGCTGAGCTTCTTCAGAATATTTGAAATACTTATTACTTCTTCGAGTCCGGTGTCAGTTGATGAGCAACTCTTTATAGGGGAAAAATAATGTAACACCGGGGCCCAAAAAGAAAGAAGCAAAAGAAAACTCAACTAAACAAAAACACACAACAACAATCAATTCACACACAATCAATGTCACATATTACTGCTAGTCACACAATATGCATGCCTACTTAAGCACACAAATCTAGCGGGATCTCCGGTTCTACGATCTAGCATGCTGTGACGTTGTGCACGAGGACGAATAAATGTGTGGAAGAATTGGTGTAAACAACGCTACACCAAGTGCTAGCTTAGTCAGGTAGCAACCTGGACTAGCTCAGAGGCGAGGACGCACTCGGTAATCATGTAGCAGAACACAAAGTTTGCAACCACATTATTATCAAGCGGACGGAAAAAGATCCGTACTCGTCCAAGAAATAGGATAGCGGGGAAAAACTGAGGCTGCTGACACTGCCCTTTCTTGATAACTATGATCATTAAGGGTTTCCAACATGACAAGAAAAAGGACGATCCGTGATAGAAGCATGTCTACCACCGAAACAAAAGGTGGGGCTGAAGGAAATAATTCGGCGCGATACTTGAGCACCATTTTTGCAAACAGTGTCAGGATCACTTGGCATCACTCTGCTGGGATAGAAATGACACCAAACATCGAAGAATGAGCAAGAAAAGAGAACTAGGGAACTGCAAAGGCTGAGCTGTAGTGGATCCGAACCGATGCCATCTACACTCACCAGATTAAATCGCTAGTAACAAAATAATAAGGCTAGATGCATGCTATGCAACAAACAAATGCAACAACCAAATGCAATAAACAAGCCGGACTTTAAACTACCGGTTTCTACCTCTCGCGCTGACTAGGGCGTCTTACAGCCAGACCTGCTCTGATACCAAGCCTATGGCACCCCGGCTCAGAGAAACCGGAACGCCTCGTATTCCAGCCTAGAGATCGAGGAGAAGTCTCTGGAACACGACACTGCTTGACATAGAACAAATCGGCTCTCATTACAAGAATACTAATTACACGGGTCTGATGTTACAATGTGTTGGAAATATGCCCTAGAGGCAATAATAAAAGGATTATTATATTTCCTTGTTCATGATAATCGTCTATCGTTCATGCTATAATTGTATTGTCCGGAAATCATAATACATGTGTGAATACATAGACCACAATGTGTCCCTAGTAAGCCTCTAGTTGACTAGCTCGTTGATCAATAGATAGTCATGGTTTCCTGACTATGGACATGGGGATGTCATTGATAACGGGATCACATCATTAGGAGAATGATGTGATGGACAAGGCCCAAACCTAAGCATAGCACAAAAGATCGTATAGTTCGTTTGCTAGAGCTTTTCTGAATGTCAAGTATCATTCCTTAGACCATGAGATTATGCAACTCCCGGATGCCGTAGGAGTGCTTTGGGTGTATCAAACGTCACAACGTAACTGGGTGACTATAAAGGTGCACTACAGGTATCTCCAAAAGTGTTTGTTGGGTTGGCATGAATCGAGACTGGGATTTGTCACTCCGTATGACGGAGAGGTATCTCTGGGCCCACTCGGTAAGACATCATCATAATGAGCTCAATGTGATCAAGGTGTTGTTCACGGGATGATGTGTTATGGGAACGAGTAAAGAGACTTGCCGGTAACGAGATTGAACAAGGTATCGGTATACCGACGATCGAATCTCGGGCAAGTATCGTACCGATAGACGAAGGGAATTGAGTACGGGATTGATTAAGTCCTCGACATCGTGGTTCATCCGATGAGATCATCGAGGAGCATGTGGGAGCCAACATGGGTATCCAGATCCCGCTGTTGGTTATTGACCGGAGATCGTCTCGGTCATGTCTGCATGTCTCCCGAACCCGTAGGGTCTACACACTTAAGGTTCGATGACGCTAGGGTTGTAAAGATATTAGTATGCAGCAAACCGAAGGTTGTTCGGAGTCCCGGATGAGATCCTGGACGTCACAGGAGGTTCCGAAATGGTCCGGAGGTAAAGAAGTATATATAGGAAGTGCCGTTTCGGCCATCGGGAAGGATTCGGGGGTCACCGGTATTGTACCGGGACCACCGGATGGGTACCGGGGGTCCACCGGGTGGGGCCACCCATCCCGGAGGGCCCCGTGGGCTGAAGTGGGGAGGGAACCAGCCCATAGTGGGCTGGTGCGCCCCCCATGGGCCTCCCCCCTGCGCCTAGGGTTGGAAACCCTAGGGCAGGGGGCGCCCCACTTGCCTTGGGGGGCAAGGCTCCCCCCTTGGCCGCCGCCCCCTGGAGATGCATCTCCAGGGCCGGCGCCCCCCCCTAGGGGGCCTATATAAAGGGGGGGAGGGAGGGCAGCCGCACCCTGCAGCCTTGGCGCCTCCCTCTCCCCTGTTACACCTCTCCCTCTCTCTGTAGACGCTTGGCGAAGCCCTGCTGGAATTCTGCTGCATCCACCATCACGCCGTCGTGCTGCTGGATCTTCATCAACCTCTCCTTCCCCCTTGCTGGATCAAGAAGGAGGAGACGTTATCCCGACCGTACGTGTGTTGAACGCGGAGGTGTTGTCCGTTCGGCACTAGGTCATCGGTGATTCGGATCACGGCGAGTACGACTCCATCATCCACGTTCTTCTTGAACGCTTCCGTTGCGATCTACAAGTGGTATGTAGATGCTCTCCTATCCCCTCGTTGCTAGAATACTCCATGGATAGATCTTGGTGATGCGTAGGAAAATTTTAATTTCTGCTACGATCCCCAACAGTGGCATCATGAGCTAGGTCTATGCGTAGTTCTTTATGCACGAGTAGAACACAAAGTAGTTGTGGGCGTCGAATTGTCAATTCTTCTTGCCGTTACTAGTCCTATCTTGATTCAGCGGTATTGTGGGATGAAGCGGCCCGGACCAACCTTACACGTACGCTTACGTGAGACTGGTTCCACCGACTGACATGCACTAGTTGCATAAGGTGGCTGGCGGGTGTCTGTCTCTCCCACTTTAGTTGGATCGGATTCGATGAACAGGGTCCTTATGAAGGGTAAATAGAGATTGACAATTCACGTTGTGGTTTTAACGTAGGTAAGAAACGTTCTTGCTAGCAACCTATAACAGCCACGTAAAAACATGCAACACCAATTAGAGGACGTCTAACTTGTTTTTGCAGCAAGTGCTTTGTGATGTGATATGGCCAGAAGTTATGATGAATCATGTATGTGATGTATGAGATGATCTTGTTATTGTAATAGGAATCACGACTTGCATGTCGATGAGTATGACAACTGGCAGGAGCCATAGGGGTTGTCTTTATTTATTTATGACCTGCGTGTCAACTTAAATCATCATGTAATTACTTTACTTTATTGCTAAAGCGTTAGCCATAGTAGTAGAAGGAATAGTTGACGTGACAACTTCACGAAGACACGATGATGGAGATCATGATGATGGAGATCATGGTCATGCCGGTGACGACGATGAACATGGCGCCCCGAAGATGGAGATCAAAGGAGCAAAATGATGTTGGCCATATCATGTCACTATTTGATTGCATGTGATGTTTATCATGTTTTTACATCTTATTTGCTTAGAACGACGGTAGCATAAATAAGATGATCCCTCATTAAAATATCAAAAATGTGTTCTCCCTAACTGTGCATCGTTGCTAAGGTTCGTCGTTCCGAAGCACCACGTGATGATCGGGTGTGAAACGCAATACACTTAGGTTGGATTGACGAGCCTAGCATGTACAGACATGGCCTCAGAACACGGAGGACCGAAAGGTCGAACATGAGTCGTATAGAAGATACGATCAACATAGAGATGTTCACCGATGATAACTAGTCCGTCTCACGTGATGATCGGACACGGCCTAGTTGACTCGGATCATGTATCACTTAGATGACTAGAGGGATGTCAAATCTGAGTGGGAGTTCATTCATTAATTTGATTAGATGAACTTAATTATCATGAACTTAGTCTAAATCTTTACAATATGTCTTGTAGATCAAATGGCCCACGCTAATGTCACCCTCAACTTCAACGCGTTCCTAGAGAAAACCAAGCTGAAAGATGATGGCAGCAACTATGCGGACTGGGTCCGAAACCTGAGGATCATCCTCATAGCTGCCAAGAAAGATTATGTCCTAGAAGCACCGCTAGGTGATGCACCATTCCCAGCAAACCAGGACGTTATGAACGCCCATCAGTCACGTGCTGATGATTACTCCCTCGTTCAGTGCGGCATGCTTTACATCTTAGAACCGGGGCTCCGAAAGCGTTTTGAGCAACACGGAGCATATGAGATGTTCGAGGAGCTGAAATTGATTTTCCAAGCTCATGCCCGGGTCGAGAGATATGATGTCTCCGACAAGTTCTTTAGCTGCAAGATGGAGGAAAATAGCTCTGTCAGTGAACACATACTCAAGATGTCTGGGTTGCACAACCGCTTGACTCAGCTGGAAGTTAATCTCCCGGATGAGGCGGTCATTGACAGAATCCTTCAGTCGCTCCCACCTAGCTACAAGAGCTTCGTGATGAACTACAATATGCAGGGGATGGAAAAGACCATTCCCGAGTTGTATTCAATGCTGAAATCTGCGGAGGTGGAGATCAAAAAGGAACATCAAGTGTTGATGGTGAATAAAACCACTAAGTTCAATAAAGGCAAGGGTAAGAAGAACTTCAAGAAGGAAGGCAAGGAGGTTGCCGCCGCCTGGTAAATCAGTTGCTAGGAAGAAGTCAAAGAATGGACCCAAACCTGAAACTGAGTGCTTTTATTGCAAGGGAAATGGTCACTGGAAGCGGAATTGCCCCAAGTACTTAGCGGATAAGAAGGTCGGCAACACCAAAGGTATATGTGATATACATGTTATTGATGTGTACCTTACCAGCACTCGTAGTAGCTCATGGGTATTTGATACCGGTGCGGTTGCTCATATTTGTAACTCAAAGCAGGAGCTGCAGAATAAACGGAGACTGGCGAAGGACGAGGTGACGATGCGCGTCGGGAATGGTTCCAGGGTCGATGTGATCGCCGTCGTCACGCTACCTCTACATTTACCTACGGGATTAGTTTTGAACCTCAATAACTGTTATTTAGTGCCAAGTTTGAGCATGAACATTGTATCTGGATCTCGATTAATTCGAGATGGCTACTCATTTAAATCTGAGAATAATGGTTGTTCTATTTATATGAGTGATATGTTTTATGGTCATGCTCCGATGATTAATGGTTTATTCTTATTGAATCTCGTACGTGATGATACACATATTCATAGTGTGAATACCAAAAGATGTAAAGTTAATAATGATAGTCCCACATACTTGTGGCACTGCCGCCTTGGTCACATTGGTGTCAAGCGCATGAAGAAGCTCCATGCTGATGGACTTTTAGAGTCTCTCGATTATGAATCATTTGACACATGCGAACCATGCCTCATGGGCAAAATGACCAAGACTCCAATCTCAGTGACAATGGAGCGAGCAACCAACTTGTTGGAAATCATACATACAGATGTGTGTGGTCCAATGAGCGTTGAGGCTCGCGGAGGCTATCGTTATGTTCTCACTCTCACTGATGATTTGAGTCGATATGGGTATGTCTACTTAATGAAACACAAGTCTGGGACCTTTGAAAAGTTCAAGGAGTTTCAGAGTGAGGTCGAGAATGAACGTGACAGAAAAATAAAGTTCTTACGATCAGATCGTGGGGGAGAATATTTAAGTCACGAATTTGGCACACACTTAAGAAAATGTGGAATCGTTTCACAACTCATGCCGCTTGGAACACCTCAGCGTAACGGTGTGTCCGAACGTCGTAATCGCACTCTATTGGATATGGTGCGATCTATGATGTCTCTTACCGATCTACCGCTCTCATTTTGGGGCTATGCTTTAGAGACTGCCGTATTCACTTTAAATAGGGCTCCGTCAAAATCCGTTGAGACGACACCATATGAATTATGGTTTGGAAAGAAACCTAAGCTGTCGTTTCTGAAAGTTTGGGGTTGCGATGCTTATGTCAAGAAACTTCAACCTGAAAAGCTCGAACCCATATCGGAAAAATGCGTCTTCATAGGATATCCCAAAGAAACAGTTGGGTATACCTTCTACCTCAGATCCGAAGGCAAGATCTTTGTTGCCAAGAACGGGTCCTTTCTAGAGAAAGAGTTTCTCGCGAAAGAAGTAAGTGGGAGGAAAGTAGAGCTTGATGAAGTACTACCTCTTGAAAATCAGAGTAGCGCAGCTCAGGAAAATGTTCCTGTGGTGCCTGCACCGATTAGAGAGGAGGTTAATGATGATGATAAAGATACTTTTGATCAAGCTCCTACTGAACTTCGTAGGTCCACAAGGACACGTTCCGCACCAGAGTGGTACGGCAACCCTGTCATGGAAATCATGTTGTTGGACAACGGTGAACCTTCGAACTATGAAGAAGCGATGGCGGGCCCAGATTCCGACAAATGGCTAGAAGCCATGAAGTCCGAGATAGAATCCATGTATGAAAACAAAGTATGGACTTTGAATGACTTGCTCGATGATCGGCGAGCCATAGAAAATAAATGGATCTTTAAGAAGAAGACAGACGTGGATGGTAATGTGACCATCTATAAGGCTCGACTTGTCGCTAAGGGTTATCGACAAGTTCAAGGGGTTGACTACGATGAGACTTTCTCACCCGTAGCGAAGCTGAAGTCCGTCCGAATCATGTTAGCAATTGCCGCATTCTATGATTATGAGATATGGCAAATGGACGTCAAAACGGCATTCCTTAACGGCTTTCTTAAGGAAGAATTGTATATGATGCAGCCGGAAGGTTTTGTCGATCCTAAGAATGCTAACAAAGTATGCAAGCTCCAGCGCTCTATCTATGGGCTGGTGCAAGCATCTCGGAGTTGGAACATTCGCTTTGATGAGATGATCAAAGCGTTTGGGTTTATGCAGACTTATGGAGAAGCCTGCGTTTACAAGAAAGTGAGTGGGAGCTCCGTAGCGTTTCTCATATTATATGTGGATGACATGCTATTGATGGGAAATGATATAGAATTCTTGGAGAGCATAAAGACCTATTTGAACAAGTGTTTTTCAATGAAGGACCTTGGAGAAGCTGCTTATATATTAGGAATCAAGATCTATAGAGATAGATCGAGACGCCTCATCGGTCTTTCACAAAGTACGTACCTTGACAAGATTTTGAAGAAGTTCAAAATGGATCAGTCCAAGAAGGGGTTCTTGCCTGTATTGCAAGGTGTGCGATTGAGCACGGCTCAATGCCCGACCACGGCAAAAGATATAGAAGAGATGAGTGTCATCCCCTATGCCTCAGCCATAGGGTATATTATGTGTGCCATGTTGTGTACCAGACCCGATGTAAACCTTGTCGTAAGTTTGGTAGGTAGGTACCAAAGTAATCCCGGCAAGGAACACTGGATAGCGGTCAAAAACATCCTGAAGTACCTGAAAAGGACTAAGGATATGTTTCTCGTTTATGGAGGTGCCGAAGAGCTCGTCGTAAAGGGTTACGTCGACGCCAGCTTCGACACAGATCTGGATGACTCCAAGTCACAAACCGGATACGTGTATATTTTGAATGGAGGGGCAGTAAGCTGGTGCAGTTGCAAGCAAAGCGTCGTGGCGGGATCTACATGTGAAGCAGAGTATATGGCAGCCTCGGAGGCAGCACAAGAAGCAGTCTGGGTGAAGGAGTTCATTACCGACCTAGGAGTCATACCCAATGCGTCGGACCCGATGACTCTCTTCTGTGACAACACTGGAGCAATTGCCCTTGCGAAGGAGCCCAGGTTTCACAGGAATTCCAGGCATATCAAGCGTCGCTTCAACTCCATTCGTGAAAGTGTTCAAAATGGAGACATAGAGATTTGTAAAGTACATACGGACCTGAATGTGGCAGATCCGTTGACTAAACCTCTCCCTAGAGCAAAACATGATCAACACCAAAATTCCATGGGTGTGCGATTCATCACAATGTAACTAGACTATTGTCTCTAGTGCAAGTGGGAGACTGTTGGAAATATGCCCTAGAGGCAATAATAAAAGGATTATTATATTTTCTTGTTCATGATAATCGTCTATTGTTCATGCTATAATTGTATTGTCCGGAAATCATAATACATGTGTGAATACATAGACCACAATGTGTCCCTAGTAAGCCTCTAGTTGACTAGCTCGTTGATCAATAGATAGTCATGGTTTCCTGACTATGGACATGGGGATGTCATTTATAACGGGATCACATCATTGGGAGAATGATGTGATGGACAAGACCCAACCTAAGCATAGCACAAAAGATCGTATAGTTCGTTTGCTAGAGCTTTTCTGAATGTCAAGTACCATTCCTTAGACCATGAGATTATGCAACTCCCGGATGCTGTAGGAGTGCTTTGGGTGTATCAAACGTCACAACGTAACTGGGTGACTATAAAGGTGCACTACAGGTATCTCCGAAAGTGTTTGTTGGGTTGGCATGAATCGAGACTGGGATTTGTCACTCCGTATGACGAAGAGGTATCTCTGGGCCCACTCGGTAAGACATCATCATAATGAGCTCAATGTGATCAAGGTGTTGTTCACGGGATGATGTGTTACGGGAACGAGTAAAGAGACTTGCCGGTAACGAGATTGAACAAGGTATCGGTATACCGACGATCGAATCTCGGGCAAGTATCGTACCGATAGATGAAGGGAATTGAGTACGGGATTGATTAAGTCCTCGACATCGTGGTTCATCCAATGAGATCATCGAGGAGCATGTGGGAGACAACATGGGTATCCAGATCCCGCTGTTGGTTATTGACCGAAGATCGTCTCGGTCATGTCTGCATGTCTCCCGAACCCGTAGGGTCTACACACTTAAGGTTCGGTGACGCTAGGGTTGTAAAGATATTAGTATGCAGCAAACCGAAGGTTGTTCGGAGTCCCGGATGAGATCCCGGACGTCACAAGAGGTTCCGAAATGGTCCGGAGGTAAAGAATTATATATAGGAAGTGTCGTTTCGGCCATCGGGAAGGATTCGGGGGTCACCGGTATTGTACCAGGACCACCGGATGGGTACCGGGGGTCCACCGGGTGGGGCCACCCATCCCGGAGGGCCCCGTGGGCTGAAGTGGGGAGAGAACTAGCCCATAGTGGGCTGGTGCGCCCCCCATGGGCCTCCCCCCTGCGCCTAGGGTTGGAAACCCTAGGGCAGGGGGCGCCCCACTTGCCTTGGGGGGCAAGGCTCCCCCCTTGGCCGCCGCCCCCCTGGAGATGCATCTCCAGGGCCGGCGCCGCCCCCCTAGGGGGCCTATATAAAGGGGGGGAGGGAGGGCAGCCGCACCCTGCAGCCTTGGCGCCTCCCTCTCCCCTGTTACACCTCTCCCTCTCTCCGTAGACGCTTGGCGAAGCCCTGCTGGAATTCTGCTGCATCCACCACCACGCCGTCGTGCTGCTGGATCTTCATCAACCTCTCCTTCCCCCTTGCTGGATCAAGAAGGAGGAGATGTTATCCTGACCGTACGTGTGTTGAACGCGGAGGTGCTGTCCGTTCGGCACTAGGTCATCGGTGATTCGGATCACGGCAAGTACGGCTCCATCATCCACGTTCTTCTTGAACGCTTCCGTTGCGATCTACAAGTTGTATGTAGATGCTCTCCTATCCCCTCCTTGCTAGAATACTCCATGGATAGATCTTGGTGATGCGTAGGAAAATTTTAATTTCTGCTACGATCCCCAACACAATGATCACATCAGCATGGCGACACTACGCCTGCGATACTACACTTGATCTATGCTAGTAGCGGAACATCTCGTAGCAGCGGAACAACGACGAAGGTGGTGAACTCCACTCCTCAGGGACTCTGGCTGGGACACGATCTAGCTCGCATGAACGAAAACCACGACAAGCAATCAAGCAATCACGGCATCACCTGCAATCTGGCATGACACGCCAGGTCAGTACATTGAATGTACTTGCAAGCTCACAACAACCATAAACATCAATGCAAGACAATAACATAGCATTAACAGGTTAATTAATTAACAACTACCATGTGACACAACTACTAAGCATGAGATGAACTAATACAATACTGATAAATCACCATCTCAGATCTCCATAACTATATCTCTCTTGGTTAACCGGCCAAGCAAAATACCATCTCGATCACCTCGTGATCAAAACCAAACTGTGATCTTTCTGGCGATCACTACCATGACCAACACTTAGTCTCAAACTGTGATCTTTCCGGCGATCACAACCACGACCGATACTTGGTCTCCAACATCATCATCAACATACTGCCAATATGTACTGCTCAACATATCAACATATAAAACACCTACGTTAAGTTATTCCGTCATGTGAGTGTTGATCGAACGGTGGGACCTAGTACGGACGCGACTATCGATAGATTAAATACACTCTGCAGAGGCAGCGCCCTGTACCCACACCACATAACCCATGGCCTCGCACTCCCATTCGGGTGGACCAACGGTGTTCCGACAAAACCGATCTACTGCCATGACACTCGCCCGGCCACTCCGACCCAAATCCCCAACGGGCAGGCCCTGGGTGGCCCCGTGTCTACCAAAGACACCCCGACCACCATCATGGTCAAAACACTCCCACTCGGGGACACTCCCACTCGGGGACCGGATCCAAAATAAAAACAATGGGCACACAAGGTTATGTCTGCCTACCGGGCCAGGGTACGCACGCCCATAACCTTCCCTAGTTGGAGACAACAGCGAGATGCATGACAATAGACCGCATTAGGGCCTTCCCATAAAAGGCAAATGTGGTTGCACTTGAAAATCCCGGTTCGGCGGCACCTGACCAAATTAATGACGGAATTTAACCCCAAAATATAATAGCAATGACTCGTACTCCGATATCAACTATCAAACTATAATCCAAGTCATAGCAATATCCAACAAATAATCCAAACATAATCTCATCATCTCAAAATACTCCAAGGGTAGCACAACACTATTGTCAGGATGGATCCGAAAACAATAATCCTACTACTCCAATAACAAGAATAAAGCTATCGGCTAAGATCCACAAGTAAACATCATCTTCGAAAATAATACTCCAAGCAACAGAACATCAACTAGCATCAAGAAAGTAATCATACTAACCACTAATAATCCAAAGGCAGCATGATATCCAAAGTAATACTCCAAAATATAATAACAGGTATCATAATGAAAATAATCATACTGACCACTAATAGTCCAAAGGTAGCATGATATCCGAAGTAATACTCCAAAATATAATAACATGTATCATCATGAAAATAATCATACTAACCACTAATAATCTAAAGGCAGCATGACATCCAAAGTAATACTCCAAAAATATAATATCCAACACCACCATGAAAATAATCATAACATAAGCCACTAATAATCCAATGGCAACATGTCAACCACCCAAGCTGCAACATATAAGTCCTAGAACTCCAAGCAACATCATGGCAATAACAAGATCAAAATACAACTCCGAGAAATTGCCATGCACAAAGTCATGTACCTAAAGCAATATTTTAAACAAGTTCAAATAGATTAAACCATGTCACTGCATTACAGTGATGCAAATGGAGGGTGTGGCTTGCCTGGGGTGGAAGAAATCACCGGGAGGAAGTGCGAGAAACTCGCGGAAAGGATCGCCGGAAAACGTACTCTCTCGGAGGGGGCTGAATAAGGGCAGGGGCAAAATGGTCATTTTCAGAATGTCAAAACATGGTGATAATGGCTCCATCAGAACGGTCTCGACGAAACGAAGAAGTGGGATTTGGATTCACCTCAAACGGAGTTGTGGTTGAAAAGTTATAAGGGTTTTTCTGCCAGGGACCTTTCTGCATAAAATCATCACAAACAGGCCCTTGGCTGGAAAAACAGAACACGCCTTTTGCCAGAATACGTTTCCCGACAGGGAAAACGTAAACTAGGTCGAAGCAGCACAAAAGTGCGCTTTCGGTAAAGGAAGACGTATTATGTGGACTACGCTTCCAATTATCCTAGTTAGCAGAGGCGGGGCCGAGGCTTGGGGTCGCTGACGTGCGGGTCCCGCGGGGTGGGGCCCGTCACTTATCCACATCGGCACCAAGGTCAACGCCCTGTTAGGCTGACCGGTGGGCCCCGTGGAAACTGTCTCTTCCCCTGCTGGTCTCCTTCTTCCTCCCGACGCCGCCCGCAGATCAGACGAGGGACGCCCGCGCCAGCGCTTGCTCCGGCGACTCGGGGCCACAGCAGGATAGGGCGCCGCCGCGGATGGATGCACCATTCCATCCTGCGCCCGTCAATGGCCGCGCTGGCCTCAGGAGCTGCAGGAGTTGGGCGCGCCCCTGGCTCGGGCGGGAGGTGGCCACGGCAAGGTTGAGGTCGCGGCAAGAGGGCACCCGAGGAGAAGGAAAACAGCGGGGAGGCTCCAGAGGACTTGGGGAGGGCCGTGGTGAGGTTAGGAGGGAGAATGAGTGCTCGGTTCGCCGGAATCAGAGATGACCGAGGCGGAGGCCATGGTGGCAAAGGGGGGACAGGAGGGTGGCTTGAGCTCCGGGGAGCAATCAAGAAGTCGTGGGTGAGTCGGTAGAGGTCTCTGGTGAGGAGAAACACACCCGGGACGGGCTTATATAGCCGCGGGGCGAGGGGGCAGAGCTGGCGTCGCTGCGGACGCGTGGCCGGCACCGCGGACGCGTGCCCGCGCGCATGAACTTGGAGGCAGGCGACGAGGGAGGCACAGTGGAGTCTCTCACGGGGCAGAGGCGGCCAAGGGAGCACGGGGAGAATGACGACGGCGACGAGCAGATCCAAACGGAGCACTGTGCTCTCGTGGGCGCATGGTGGTTTGCGTCGGTGAGCAAGCTGCCGGAGGGGGAGCGGGGTCCAGATGATCGGCGACGACGAGGTGAAGCCAAGGGACATGCTCACGCGCGCTATGACGACGAGGGGGAAGCGGACGAAGCAGAAACGGCGCCCTGTACGCGGCCACTGCGCACAGAGCGCGTGAAACTCTATGCCACCTGCGCGATCACCACGGGACAACGCACAGGGAGGGCATGGGAGAACAGCAAACCTTGTCTGTGGTGAAGTCCTTCCAAGATAGGTTTCAACTGCGGTGGAATTGTAAGAAATGGAATTGTGGTTAAATGGTAATCAAGCTCTGAAGTTTACTACAGTAAACTTGGACGAGCACTGCTGATCCACGGAGACTTGATTGGGTTCAAAGGAGTTGTCTGGGAGGTTTAGCTAAGGAAGAAATATAATCCTGGAGGTTTTGAGGCACAATGGAGCACAAACTAACATAGTTGCTTTGTAACTCACATTATGTGTCCAGAATCAAGATTTGGATGATGCACTCACATGAAGTAACCACTTGAGGTAAAACTTGGCACAGCTTACTGATTTGGCCGGATAAAGGTGCTGTAAAAATTTCATACCAATTGGTTTTACCAAAATGGTACTTCCTTCACAGCTATTCCCTCTGTCCAGAATCTTGCAAAAATTCTAGAGAAACATTGGCTTGATGAAGCATGCCCAAAATGGGTGGAGGTAGGTTATATGGATAACAGAAGGCCTAGAAAAATTGGCAGCCATAATGGAGCAAGATAAAATATACTTGCTTCACAAACTGAAACTTTTGGTAGAATCAAAGAATTGAAGGTGAGCTCACATGGAGGAATAACATGAGCTCTACTTTGGGGGAGGGATATGATATGATGATATGAGGGACCATGCAAAATTGCAACTCATTTGGATATTCCTAGCTTGTACTTCCTTCACAACCAGTTCCCTTAGACAGGAACTTTGGAAAATCATAATTTAATAATTACTAGGCAAATTAGGTTGCAATTTGGCATGTGGCAATGATATGGGCAGGATAAGGTGTCCAAGGAGTTTAAGGTCAATTGGGCAGAGATAAATGGCACTTGCTTCACATTTTGCCATTCAGGACAGAATAGGAAATGCGGTAATTGAGCATGATGAGGAACATGGCAAATGAAATATTTTGCCATAATTGAGAAAGGTATGACCCAAAAAATTTATGAAAATTATTTGGGAATTTTAGGAGTGATGGAAATAAAGGTTGCTTCACAACCTAGGGAAGACAGGGTTATTCCTTTAATAGAAAAAGGAATATTCCCGAGAAAAAGAAATTAGGGTTTGGTCAAGAAATGGAGTGACATGATCTTGGCTGGGTTTTGAGAATGATGAGCCACTTGGGAAGGAAAAAGAGGATGATTTCCCAGGTGACAAGGCCACAGAACCACTCCAAAAAGAAAAAAAGAACAATAAATCAAAAAGAAAAAGAAAAGGGCCAAAATCCAGGTTGTTACAAAGGAGAAACATGGTTTTGCCGTTATGGTTGCCAGTCTGCCACTGGTTGCTCCGTGAGGAGATGAAGGCACTGAGGGCCTGATGAGGTGACGTGCGCGGGGCGCGCCGCGAGCCAGAGCTAGACCGCTCAGGTTTGTCGACGTGGCAGGGACGGACCCATGCACCAGCGCCATGCCAGTGTGAGGAGGTCCCGTGGGAGGCGATGATCGAGCAGGTGGTAATCGGCAGGCGACAATCATAGGCAGATTAAGCATGGAAGGCAAATCAGCTTGGGTAAATGTGGAAAGATACATGCCACTGGGTCAGACCCGAGCGGCTTGGGGATGATGCAGCCCGAGGGGCGCCCCAATAGGGTAAACTAAAGACATAAGCAAAAGGGATACATGCCACAGGGACGGACCCACGCGGCCTGGGAATGATGCAGCCCGCGGGGCGCTCCTAGCTAAACGAACTTGGAAAATGTCACCTGGTTCTGTTAGCGAAGGAGAGTTGGGGCAGCTGAAGGCACGTGGCGAATGGGTCATTCTTTACGAGCCACCAGGGCCCTGAGCCTCGGGAGGCTCTCGGGGCTCAGGCGGTTCCTTGAGGATCATCTCCATCTCTGCCAGGACGGTGCGGTGCCTGGCCTGCTGAGCCGCCAGGGCGCGCCTCAAGTTGCGCTGGTAGACGAACGATACGCTTGGCAAGCCAAAAGGCATGCGAACGTAGTTGTGCGGTGAACCCTCGCAACGGCCCACGCGCGAAGGCCAGAAAAGCTCCTGAGATGCGGCCCTGTTGAGCCCTGGTACATCGATGCAGACGCGTAGCCCGACATCCTCGCCTGGATGAGGAGCTGGGCCTCGTGAGCGGCGGTCGCCGTGCATGGCCCTTGCGTCTTGTAGTTCCTGAGTGGTCTTGGTGATGAACTCCTGAGCGGTGGGCACTCCTTGCCCAGTATTCTCCTGAGGAAAACGTGCCGCGTAGCACGCCTCCAAGTAGTGCCCGAGCGCCTCCCTCGAGATGTTGGCAAGGTCTGAGGCCCTCCAGAAGAGAGCCCCCGAGCCCTTCCTGGGAAGGGCGCTGGGCGCGCCTTCCTATGCGATGGAGGGAGGCACCCCTGGAGCGGGCGCTGATCCTGACGAGGCTCCCGCTGTGTCGCCACCCTCCTGAGGTCCGGCAAGGCGCAACTGCTTCTTCTTCTTGGGGATGGCCTCGAGAGGATCTTCGCTCTTGCTGTCGGGGTCGTCGATTATTGCGGCTTGAAAAGCGCGCTCGAGGGAGCACACTGCGTCTCTTTCTTCGCACGGGACTGTGATGATTCCGCCGCTTCCTGGCATCTTGAGGACATTGTAACTGTGGTGTGTCACCGCCATGAACTTGGCCAGGGTTGGATACCCGAGGATGGCGTTGTATGGCAGACGGATGTGCGCGACGTCGAAGTCGATGAGCTCGGTGTGGTAGTTCTTGCATGCTCCGAAGGTGACAGGGAGGCGGACTTGCCCTATCGGTGTGGTAGAGCCGTCGGTCACTCCTGAGGAAGGCTTGGTAGGCTAAGGTTGCTCATATGGCACTTGGAGGTTGTCGAACGTGTCGACGGATGGGACGTTGAGCCCTACACCACCGTCAATGAGGGTCTTGGTAACTTGCACGTTGCTGATGACTGGTGAACAAAGCATCGGGAGGGTGCCAGCGGTGGATGCGTACTTGAGCAGATCTGCCGAGTTGAAGGTGATGGCGCACTAGGACCACCTGAGCGGACGTGTGGCCTCGAGCTTGGGGAGGACCGCATTCACCTCACGAGCGAACTGTTTAGAGATGCGCTGCGAGGCTGGGGCCTGGGCTCCACCCAGGAAGCAGGAGATTGCACGCGGCTCCTGGAAGCCCCCAGCCCCCTCGTCCTGATGATGGTCGTCATTTCTTCTTGGTGGTGGCGGCAGCGGGGGAAGACTGACATTGCCCTAAGGACGATCATCACGAGGCTGGTCCCTCCAGGCGCCCTTGCGAGGATGATCCTGCCAGCGGTCCTCACAAGGCCTGTTGCGGCACTCCTGGCACGGGCCACGGTCGTCCCAGCGTCCGCCTCCACGTCCTCCTCCTCGGCCGTAGCCTTGGTCGCTGCACTCGGGGCGTTGACCGAAGCGTCCTTCGCGAATGGCTCTGAGTTCTTGACAGTCGCTAGTGTTGTGGGTGTTCAGGTTGTGGAAGGCGCGGAATGGTCGGCTGCCCTTGGATGACTCGGGCTGGTCCTTGCCTCGCTTGGTGTCCGGCTCTGCTGCAAGCACAGCTGCTTCCTTGCGCTTCACGTCCTTGTCCTTGGCCTTCTTCTCCTCTGCACCCGCAGCTGGTAGCTCAAGGAGGGAAAGGCGCCCCTCCTCAGCTCTTGCGCACTTGGTTGCCAGGTTGAACAGCTCCTGGGATGTGCACAGCTCCTCGTGGATAGCGAGCTCTTCCTTCATCTTGATGTCGCAGACGCCATCGGAGAACACGGAGATGATGGCCTCATCTGTCACCTTGGGGATCTTGAGGCGGGTGTTGTTGAAGCGCTGGATGTACTTCTGGAGGATCTCTCCTGATTGTTGCTTGATGCGGCGCAGGTCACCCTCGGCCGGTGGGCGGTCGTGAGTGCCCTGGAAGTTGGCGACGAAGCGGTCGCGGATCTCGTCCCAGGACGAGATCGAGCCCTGAGGCAGGTTCAGGAGCCACGAACGAGCACCGTCTTTGAGCTCCATTGGGAACCAGTTCGCCATGACTCTCTCATCGCCGTTGGTCGCCTTGATGCTCAGCTCGTAGAGCTGCAAGAACTCCGTGGGGTCGAGGGTGGCGTCGTAGCGAGGAGGCAGATCCGGCTTGAACTTGCCTGACCAGGCGACGCTACGCAGCTCGGGGGTGAAGGCGCGGCAGCCGGCCGTGGTTGCCGGGACCCGTCTCGGCGGTGGAGCTTGGTCTTGATGAGGCCCGCGTGCCGCCACCGCAGGCAACGCGCGATCTTGAAGAGGCGGCACGGGGAGCGCAGGTGCAGCTTCTCGCGCCCGAGGAATTTCTTGGCAGCTTTTCTCTTCGCGCGCGGGCACCGGGCGTGGTGGGTCGTGCCGTGGGGCCGCGCGCCTTGGCGCTAAGGCACCGTCTTGGGGCAGAGGTGGTGGAGGTGCTCCATGAGCCATGTCGCCCATGGATGGCGGAGGGCGACACAGAGAGAGGGACGGCGTCGGGGAGCCCGCTGCGGCGTGGACGAGCTCGGCGACGCGGTTGAGCCAGTCCTCGTAGAGGTCATCGACCGGGCGGTAGCGTAGGAGCTCGTTCACCATGAGGAGCGCGGCCGGCGCATCCATGGGAGCGCGAGGTGCGTGGGACGAGGAACCGGCCGGAGTCAGCGATGGAGTGGCGGTGCGGCCGTCCTGCTGCACCGACGGGTGCAGCGAGGACGCTTGCTGCTCGTTCCCCGCCGGGCCGGTGGCGGCGTTGGCGGCAGGCGATGGGGAACGACGAGGTGGCCCGCCGACGGTAGCCGTCTGAGCAAGACGGGCGGTGAGGGCAGCCCGGCGCTCAGCTCTAGCGCGGCGAGCGTCCATCATGGAGACGACGGAGCGACGGTCGACGGAAGGGAAGCTACGGTGCACCCCTACCTGGCGCACCAAATGTTGTATCTCGGGTTCCGGAAAGACCCTTAAGGTTCTAACTCTGGGGTGCACGTGAAGTTCTTTCCCTCCTACCGATCCGCGCCCTAGCTCGCTAAGATCTCACGGACGAACTCGACGAACTCACAGCACAAGGGACACAAGATTTATACTGGTTCGGGCCACCGTTGTGGTGTAATACCCTACTCCACTGTGTGGTGGTGGATTGCCTCTTGGGCTGTTGAAGAATAGTACAAGGGGAGGAACGACCTCCTGAGGTTGAGGCGTTCTTGCGTTCGGTGTGTGGCTAAGGGTTGGCTCTCGATCAGATGAGATCAAGTTGCCTCAGATGAGATCAAGCTGCCCCCTTTGGTGGTGACTAGTTCTACTTATATAGGCCCTGGTCCTCTCCCCAAATATTGAGCTGGAAGGGAGCCAACAACGGCGCCAATTTGAAAGGGGACAGCTAGTACAAGCTATCCTCACAAAAGCGGTCTTCGCCTGCGAAAGGGCTCTGGTGATGACGCCGTCTTGGGCTCCACGGTGACCTCCGTCTTGCTGGCCTGCTGGTCTTGGTCTCATTGCACTGATATGGAAACCTTTGCCTGATGCCTCGGTACTCCGTGCCTGCGTTGGCCTCCTTAGCACTAAAGAGGAAACAAGGACGCTGCATGCGCTGGCGCCCGCCTGGCGCCCGCCTGGTGTCGATCGTCATGGCTCACGTCGCGAGAGCCTTGCGAGGTTTGCCCCGCCTTGATATCTCCGCTCCTTGTTAGCCTGCCTGGAGAGGCCGCTCCTGAGGAGGTCTTGCGTCATCCGCCTCGCGAAGCTTGGCCCCTCGTGAGGATTTTGAATGCTATGTTGATGAAGATGGGCCGTACAGGCCTGCCGCACAGCCACGCTGTGGGCCGCAGGCAGGCAAGTCTGGGGACCCCCGTTCCCAGAACGCCGACATTTATATAGTTGGATCATATGGTGTTCTCCCCTCTCTATCTTTGTTGTGATGAATTGAGTCTTGCCCTTTGAGGTTTCATTATTGACAGATTGAATATTGGATTTGAGATCACTTGATGTATGGATTGCATGTGGATACCCGTGGTGACAATAGGGTATTCTATTGAGTCACTTGCTATATGTTTTGGTAATCAGCTTGCGGATTGCCGTGGTGACATCAGGTTAATCTAGGCACATAGGTTGGTACGTGTTTTCATCCTACTTTCTCCGATGGAAACTTTGGGGTAATCTTTGAAGTTCTTTGTGTTGGATTGAATATTATGAATCTAAAATTGTTTGGTGCATATCGATGTTGAATAATTGACTCACAGATTGATGAAGACATGTACCTAGGGTAGGGTCACAGGCCTGACCTAGATACCCTCCCCAAGGACATCACTTTATCACCAGAAGCATTCGAAGAAGAACCATCTTTCAATCGACCATGAAGCGTTCCACTCGACAGACGCGAAGTCACTCGACCGTAAAGACTATCATTCGACCACCAGAAGATCTGAAGCCACTCCGCATTGCAACGGTCGGTCATTATGTAGCTTTAATGGTCATTATGTCATTTTATTCTCAGCGTTACCAGTAACGCCCTGTCTTGATGTATCTTAACTCCCTTGTAACGTGGGCTGGCTGGGGTCGTGGCGCACTCTATATAAGCCACCCCCCTCCACAGGCATCGCACCCCCTCTAACTCACACGCATATAATCCAGTCGACCGCCTCCGGGCTCTGAGACGTAGGGCTGTTACTTCCTCCGAGAAGGGCCTGAACTCGTAGAAATCGCGTACAACCTCTCCATAGCCAGGATCTTGCCTCTACATCCCTACCCCCATTCTACTGTCAGACTTAGAACCACGACACAGATACTTGTGGTGACATTGGAGTATCTAGGTGACATTAGAGTTGATTGATGTGTATCATATAGTGTTATTGTAGTATGAACTCTAGGGATGTTTGTTACACTTATAGGATGGCTCAATAGATTAATCGGAAAGATAAGTTTGAGGTGGTCCGCTTCCTACAACAATTTCATCTTATGTTCTACGCAATTGGTAAGAACTTTGGAATGATTCTTTGTCGCACATTGAGGGATTGTTATATCACTGGTGCGCTTGGCTCCAAGAGGCTCCACTCGACGTCAACGCGCTCCCCGTCCGCGGGGCAACGCACTTTCGTGCGTGCGTCCGTGGCGTCCTCCTGCGGCAGCCGTCGACCCAGTATCGGTCGGCTCCTGTGGCGTCTTCACTCCCTGCTGCCCGCCGGCGCAAGCGTTCCGGTCGGTCAAGGCTCCATCGGTGGGTGAGGCACGCGGTGGCTCGCCAGTCGGCCATCCCACAAGTCGCGGCAATCGAGCCCGACGAAACTCTCTACAGCCTGTTCGACCGGCTCCGTCAAGACTGCATCCGAGTGCGACAACAGTGACCCTGCGGCGGAAGTCTTGACGGTCAATGGACCATGCAGTCCTCCGGGCTTCCCCCGCGGTGACAGCGGCGATGGTGGTGGCGATCCGTCGCGTGTTCACGATGAATACCGCCCCGAACCTCTTTCGTCGCAGCAGAGGGAAGAGCTCCGCCGCCACAATATGGATGCACTACACACTCCCATCGTTGGAGATACCCCAGAGGCCCAGGCCTTGGAGGAGGCGCGCCTGGCCAACTTGGCTGAGCGCACTCGACTGGAGAATCTCCAGCACGCACTCGACGAGCGTGCTCGACAACGGATTCCAGAATCCAGTCGACGACAGCTTTTTCCGCCTCCAACTCAGCTATACCGTACTCCGATTCAGAATCTCACAGTTGCAGCCCGAATAGCAGAGTCAATTCAGCCTTCCCAGTTAGAAGCTGGCAGAGGTTTGATGCAGATTAGGGCTTTACTCCGGGCAGCGGGAGAACAAAATATAGTTGTGTCACAGTCGCGGAATAGGATCCATAACAGATCCGTTGTTGCAGACACAGTCTAGTCGGCTCACAACCCAAGATCGCCCCCGAGGCGTGAGGATCATGGAGACCGGCGTGATCAGTATAGAAACCGTGAGCACTATGGTCACCGACTCGATCACGATGATCGTCGTCAAGTGCCCACTCCTCCCCCAAGGAGTGGGTCATATGTGCCTCGGTAGCACGATGACAAACGCCCTCATAGTGATGGGCGAAAGATTCCAGTCGACCCCAAGGAACCGGGCTTTGATGCGAGATCTATTCACGTTCAGGGTCTGGTCGACAGAAACAGAGCTCACAGAGAAGGTCACGATAGAGATTATCCGACCAGCAACAGAGTGCATGTCTCAGGTCCAGAATGCTTCAGTAGAGCCATCAGGGCCGCGGTGATTCCTCCCAACTTCAGGTTGGCGACTGGAGTCAGTAAGTTCACTGGTGAGTCCAAGCCTGACACTTAGCTTGAGGACTACCGAGTGGCTGTGCAGATTGGTGGAGGCAATGATGAGGTGGCCATGAAGCACCTTCCTCTGATGTTGGAGGGCTCGGCTAGAGCATGGTTGAATCAGTTAGCACCCGACAGTATTTATAATTGGGAAGAACTCGCGCGAGTGTTTGTCAGAACATTCGAAGGAACATGCAAACGGCCAGCAGGGCTAATAGAGCTGCAATCTTGTGTGTAGAAGCCTAATGAAACTTTGAGGGATTATATCCAGAGATGGATCACGTTGCACCACACGGTGGAGAATGTGTCGGATCACCAAGCAGTTTGTGCCTTCAAGGAAGGTGTCAAGTATCGAGAATTGAATCTGAAGTTTGGTCGGACCGGAGATATGTCTCTGAGTCGAATGATGGAGATTGCCACCAAGTATGCTAATGGTGAGGAGGAGGATCGGCTTCGGAGTAGGAAGCACAAAACAGTCGCCCATGAAACCGGAGGAGGAAACTCCAGTCGGAAGCAGAAGCGCAAAGCCGAGCCAGCTGCTCTTGGAGAAACCTTAGCCGTGACTCAAGGAAAGTCCAAGGGGAAGCCCAAAGGACCGTGGAACCCCAAGAAAATAAAAGATCAAGACGGAAATGATGTGTTGGATTTACCATGCCACATTCACACCAAAAAAGATGAGGAGGGTAATCTCATTTACCCGAAGCATACCACTCGATAGTGTCGGCTCCTAATCTAGCAGTTCCGAGAGAAACAACACAAAGAAAAGGAAGAAGAGTCAGACAAAGTTGAGGACAAAGAGGAAAGTGATGATGTTTACCCCCACGTCAACTCCACTCTGATGATTTTTGCTGATGTCGAAAGCAAAAGTCGACTGAAAGTCATCAACAGAGAAGTAAACATGGTCACTCCGGCGACGCCCAGTTATTTGAAATGGTCTCAGACTGCCATTACATTCGACCAGTCCGATCACCCAACACAAATAGCCACCCCTGGGAGGCAAGCATTGGTGGTCGACCCAGTCGTCGAGGGCACTCGGTTGACTAAGGTTCTGATGGATGGTGGCAGTGGCCTGAATATACTATATGCGGAGACCTTGAAAGGAATGGGCATTCCGATGTCCAGAATCAGTAAAAGCAATATGAGTTTCCATGGAGTTATCCCTGGCAAGAAGGCTGAGTCACTCGGCCAGATCGCCCTTGATGTAGTTTTCGGTGATTCCAAGAATTACCGGAAAGAAAAGTTGACATTTGAAGTCGTGGATTTCCAGAGTGCTTATCATGCTATTCTGGGCAGGCCAACTTATGCACATTTTATGGCTCGACCATGCTACGTGTACCTCAAATTGAAGATGCCTGGTCCTAAAGGAGTGATCACTATCACTGGCAATCTAAAGAAGGCAGAAGAGTGCTTCCAGAAAGGCTCAAAGATCACCGATGCACAAATGGCAGTAGTGGAATTGCAGGAGTATAAAAAAATGCGGATCCGAGTGAATTGTTGCGAGATAAGAAGCCTGCCACAGATTCAACATTTCAGTCGTCTGGTGAAACGAAGCCGATTCATATTCACCCGACCGACCCCAACACTGCTCTGACACACATTTCAACAACACTCGGCTCCAAATAGGAAGAAGCGCTCATCCAGTTCCTTCGTGACAACTGGGACATCTTTGCATGGAAACCTTCTGACATGCCGGGTGTTTCTAGGGGGCTGGCTGAGCATCGTTTAAGAGTCGACCCAAAAGTGAAACCAGTCAAAGAACATCTTCGACGGTCCGCAGTGCAGAAGAGAAAGGCAATTGGTGAAGAAGTGGCTCGACTTCTAGCAGCTGAGTTTATCCGAGAGATTTACCACTTTGAGTGGTTAGCTAATGTTGTCATGGTCCCCAAGAAGGACAACTCACTTCGCATGTGCATTGACTTCAAGCATATCAATCGGACCTGCCCGAAAGATCATTTTCCTCTCCCTCGCATCGACCAAATAGTCGACTCGACTGCGGAGTGTGAGCGTTTGTCCTTTTTGGACACTTATTCCGGGTATCATCAGATCCGACTGTATAGACCCGATGAGATAAAAATAGCTTTCATCACCCCATTCGGGTGTTTCTGTTATGTCACCATGCCATTCGGCTTGAAGAACGCTGGAGCCACGTTCATGCGGATGATTCAGAAGTGTTTACTCACTCAAATTAGTCGGAATGTGGAAGTATACATGGATGACATTGTGGTCAAGTCACGTAAAGGTTCCGACCTACTGGCTGACCTTGCCGAAACCTTTGCCAACCTTAGAAGGTATGATATCAAGCTTAATCCATCAAAGTGCACATTCGGAGTTCCGGGCGGAAAATTACTCGGTTTTCTCATTTCCGAACAAGGGATCGACGCTAACCCAGAGAAAGTGGGTGCCATACTCCGGATGAAACGCCCTGTGCGTGTGCATCATGTCCAGAAGCTTACTGGTTGTTTGGCCGCCCTAAGTCGATTCATTTCTCGCCTCGGTGAAAAGGCACTACCTCTTTACCGACTGATGAAGAAATCAGATAAGTTCGAGTGGACTCCTGAAGCTGATGCAGCATTTGCAGAGCTAAAAGCCCTTCTTTCCACCCAGACGGTGCTTGTTGCCCCAATCAGCAAAGAGCCTTTACTGCTTTACATTGCAGCCACTGGACTAGTCATCAGTACAGTACTTACGGTCGAGCGGGAAGAAGAAGGAAAAGCCTATAAAGTTCAACGCCCAGTATATTATGTTTCTGAAGTTTTGACTCCATCAAAGCAAAGATATCCACATTATCAAAAGCTTGTTGATGGGATTTATATGACCACGAAGAAAGTTGCACATTACTTCTCTGACCACTCCATTACAGTCGTCAACGGCGCTCCACTGTCAGAGATTCTGAACAACAGAGATGCAACTGGTCGAGTGGCAAAGTGGGCGATTGAACTCCTTCCCTTGGATATCAAGTTTGAGGCAAAGAAAGCTATCAAGTCCCAAGCAATAGCAGATTTCCTCGCCGAGTGGATCGAACAGCAACTGCTGACTCAAGTTCACTCGAAGCACTGGACCATGTTCTTTGATGGTTCCAAAATATTGAATGGTTCCGGCGCTGGGGTTTTACTAGTATCCTCCCGAGGAGACAAGCTCAGATATGTCCTCCAGATTCACTTTGATTCCTCCAATAACGAAGCAGAATATGAAGCACTCTTGTATGGGTTGCGTATGGCCATCTCAGTCGGCGTCCATCGCCTCATTGTCTATGGCGACTCAGATTTGGTAGTCAATCAAGTGATGAAGGAGTGGGGCGTCAGAAGCCCATCCATGACTAGTTACTGCAATGCGGTGAGGAAGTTGGAAAAGAAGTTTGAGGGGTTAGAGCTCCATCATATACCCCGACTGAAAAATCAAGCAGCCGACGATTTGGCAAAGATAGGTTCCAAGAGAGAAACCATTCCCAACAATGTGTTTCTGGAACACATTCACACACCGCCAGTCCAAGAAGATCCTTTCACTGAAGAGCCCCCGCAGCCTAAGAGTGCCACAGATAAGACTGAAGTCGAAGTCCCAGCCATAGTCGACCTGATCATGGAGGTTTTGGTCATCACTCCCGACTGGACAATGCCATATATTGCGTATATCCTTAGGAGGGAACTCCCAGAGGATGAAGAAGAGGCTCGACAGATCGTCTGTTGATCCAAAGCCTTTACTGTGATAAGAGGACAATTGTTCAGGAAAAGTGTAACCGGAGTCAGCCAGAAATGCGTAACACTAGAAGAAGGTCGAGTGATACTCAACGACATCCACTCGGGGACCTGTGGTTACCATGCGTCCTCTCGGACCATTATGGCTAAAGCATACCAAGCTGGATTTTACTGGCCACGAGCCAATGAAATGGCGAAAGATATAGTCGACAAATGTGAAGACTGCCAGTTTTACTCCAATATGTCTCACAAGCCCGCGTCAGCCCTGAAGACCATTCCGCTCTTCTGGCCCTTTGCTGTTTGGGGGTTGGATATGGTTGGACCGCTGAGAACTGGTAGGAGCGGATTCACTCATGTGCTTGTAGCAGTTGACAAGTTTACCAAATGGATTGAAGCTAAGCCTATCAAGAATCTTGAAGCCAGTACTGCCGTCAGTTTCATCAGAGAGTTGACATTCAGATATGGGGTTCCACACAACATCATCACTGACAAAGATTCGAACTTCGATTCTGATGAATTCAGGGCCTTCTGCGCTTCCCAAGGCACACGAGTCGACTATGCTTCAGTCGCCCACCCCCAGTCGAATGGACAAGCAGAAAGAGCAAATGGCTTGATTCTCAAAGGACTGAAACCCCGACTGATGCGTGATCTCAAGCACGCAGCAGGCGCCTAGGTCGATGAACTTCCTTCAGTTCTTTGGGGGTTGAGGACAAGTCCCAATCGGTCGACTAGTCCAACTCCATTCTTTTTGGTCTATGGAGCTGAAGCTGTTCTACCAAGTGACCTGCTTCACAATGCACCCCGAGTCGAGCTCTTCTCTGAAGAGGAAGTAGAACAGGCCCGACAGGACGCAGTCGACCTCCTAGAGGAGGAAAGAGAGATGGCCTTGATCTGGTCGACCGTTTATCAGCAAGACTTGCGTCGATTCCATGCCAGAAATGTGAGGGGACGAGCTTTTCAAGAGGGAGACTTGGTTCTTCGAGTGGATCAGCAGAAACCACACAAGCTCGCCCCTGCTTGGGAAGGTATCTTCATTATCACCAGAGTTCTTCACAACGGAGCATACCATCTTTACAATGTCGAGCATCAGAAAGACGAGCCACGGGCTTGGAACACAGAGCTGCTCCGCCCCTTTTATACTTAAGTACTCATTCGGATGAGATGTAATAATAAATACCTTTGTAGTTTGTTTATCAAAGACAAAAGCTTTCCAGTCTTCTTAAACGATTGTTGTTGCCTTTGTTTGCGACTGAAATCCCCAGTGGGTGACTTTGCTGCAAATCCATTTCGCCTAAGTTTGAAAAATCCTACCGAGTGGTGAACAAGCCTCTCACTCGGGGGCTTAGCCATGAATCCGTTTCGCCTAAGTTTTAAAAATCCTACTGAGTGATGAGCAAGCCTCTCACTCGGGGGCTTAGCTGAAGTCCAGTACTCGCCTAAGTTTAAAAAATCCTACTGAGTGATGAGCAAGCCTCTCACTCGGGGGCTTAGCTGCAGTCCAGTACTCGTCTAAGTTTAAAAAATCCTACCGAGTGATCAGCAAGCCTCTCACTCGAGGGCTTAGCTGCAGTCCAGTACTCGCCTAAGTTTAAAAAATCTTACCGAGTGGTGAGCAACCCTCTCACTCAGGGGCTTAGCTGTAGTCCAGTACTCGCCTAAGTGTAAAAAATCCTACCGAGTGGTGAGCAAGCCTCTCACTCGGGGGCTTAGCTGCAGTCCAGTACTCGCCTAAGTGTAAAAAATCCCACCGAGCGGCGAGCAAGCCTCTCACTCGGGGGCTTAGCTGCAGTCCAGTACTCGCCTAAGTTTAAAAAATCCTATCGAGTGGTGAGAAAGCCTCTCACTCGGGGGCTTAGCTGCAGTCCAGTACTCGCCTAAGTTTAAAAAATCCCACCGAGTGGTGAGCAACCCTTCCACTCGGGGGCTTAGCTGCAGTCCAGTACTCGCCTAAGTTCAAAAAATCCCATCGAGTGGTGAGCACGCCTCTCACTCGAGGGTTTAGCTGCAGTCCAGTACTCGCCTAAGTTTAAACAATCCAACCGAGTGGTGAGCAACTCTTCCACTCGGGAGCTTAGCTGCAGTCCAGTACTCGCCTAAGTTTGAAAAATCCTACCGAGTGGTGAGCAATCCTCCCACTCGGAGACTTAGCCGTAGTCCAGTACTCACCTAAGTTTGAAACCCATCCCTATCCGCAAGGACGACGAGGTGCAGGTCGAATGCAACCTTCCCCTTCGGAGCTGCACCACAAATACAACGTGCGCTCCATCCATATCCGCAAGGACAATGAGGTGCAGGTCGACTGCAACCTTCTCCTTCGGAGCTGCGCCACAAATACAACGTGCACTCCATCCCTATCCGCAAGGGCGACGAGGTGCAGGTCGACTGCAACCATCTCCTTCGGACCTGCGCCATAAATACGATGTGCGCTCCATCCCTATCCGCAAGGACGATGAGGTGCAGGTAGACTGCAACCTTCTCCTTCGGAGCTGCACCACAAAGACAACATGCGCTCCATCCCTATCCGCAAGGACGACAAGGTGCAGGTCGACTGCAACCTTCTCCTTCGGAGCTACGCCACAAATACAACATACACTCCATCCCTATCCGCAAGGACGACGAGGCGCAGGTCGACTGAAGTCTCCACTTCAGGGTTGCATCTCAAACACAAAGGTCATTCTAAATGAAGAACAAATTCCAATGGCAATCACAGACATATCCAGAGATAAATCAAGTTCAGATGAACCCTAAAAGTTCAAGACCACGGATCAAAGTACTCGGGCACTAAGCCCGAAGGAGTTTAACGATTACAGAAATCACTCAGCATTCCGAGGCAAATTTAAAGAGGAGCATAAAAGTTTGTTCACTCCGCAGGAGGAGGGCTGGCAGGCTCGACAAATTCATCCAGGTCAATTCCATCGGCAATCCGAGTAGCAACAGCAATGAAAGTCTCCATGAAGGATTGGAAATCATGCTTCTTGGTGTTGGCAACTGTGATTGCTGCCAGCTTCTCTTCTCGCGCTTCCTTGCAATGGACACGAACCAATGACAGAGCCACATCAGCGCCGCACCGTGCAGAAGACTTCTTCCACTCTTGCACTCGACCGAGAATCTCGTTAAGTCGAGTCATCGGAGACTCGAGGTCATTCTGGAGCATGGCCCATGGCCAAAGTGCTGTGTCGATCCGTGACATTGCGACCTTCAGTTGAGAAAGATAGTCAACAACACCGTCAATGCGGGATTCCAGTCGGAGCACATTCATGGCAGCTTCGTCCTTCACGGGAGAGTTGACGGGGTCCAAGCTTGGTTCAATTCGACCAGTCTCTTCCTCAAATTTCCGACAAAACTCTGCATGCATAATCCAAGTATGAGTCAATGGTTGTATGCTGAGTCAACAAGGACAAACCAGTCGGGTCATAGAAAATACCTTCAAGCTTGACGAACAACTTCTTAGCAAGGCTCCTCAGATAACTCTCCAGATCGTTCGTCCTGCGGGCAATACCGTCCATCTTCTCATTCAGATTGATCTTGTCCTTCTTCAAGCGAGTTACTTCTTTATTGGCTTCATCCAGAGCAGATTTTATCTTGGCGTTTTGTTCTTCTAATTTGCCAACTGAAGCCAACTTTTGTTCAGCCAGAGCGGTTTTCTCGTCAGCCTTTTTCTGCGCGGCAGCCAGATCTTGATCCTTTTTCGCCAGAGCTTGGTTCAATTTCTCTGAAAGAAATAATGCTTTATTCAGAAAAAGCAGAATGAAATCCGATCAAGGACAAACCAGTCGACAAGTCTTTCTTACCAGCGGCGTTGTCCTTGGCCTTCTACAGATCTGTTTTGGCCAGCTCTAGGTCGAGATTCAGTTGAATCTGCTGCTTCTCCAGGTCAGCGAAACGAGCTCCAAGGTCACAAGATTTCTGCAACCGAAGAACAAGTCAGTCGACAGGTGAAAATATTGGTTATTTTGGAGAGCCAAAAGGTTAGAGCAAACAAATTCTAAGACTACTGCCGAATCAAACATCCAACAGTAGTCTCGGGGACTACATCCAGTGGGTGCACTTAGCATGCCCCCACTGGTTCAGTTTACACTCGACAAGGCCTGACCAACACGAGTGCCCAAAAAAAGAGAAATCAACAATCAAAGTCTTCAGACCATAGTCGACTGCCAGCAGTCGACCACGATCTCGGGGACTACACCCAATGGGTGCACTCAGCGTGCCCCCACCGGTTCAAAATTCCACTCGACATGGCCCGACCAGACCGAGTGAAGAAATTCAAAATCCAAGACTACAATCGACTGCCCGTAGTCCACCATAGTCTCGGGGACTACACCCACTGGGTGCACTCAGCGTGCCCCCACTGGTCAAAAGATTCAATCGACAACAACATTATCAGCTCAAAGTGCGAATCTGTTTAGTGACAAATCAAAACACCTAGTGGGTGTACAGATGCAAAGATTCTTGGAAAGAAAGTTTTCAGGTACCATATCCTAACAGAACAAGCCAGAAGAGTCAGTCGACGATCTACTAACATGGACGTTGCTCTGGAGAGCGGAGCTGGCATCATAAGCAGCCTGGCTAGCATCCCGCACCATCTTCATCTTCTCCATCATAATGCCCGCCTGGCGTATAGCCTCTTTGGCAGCACCCACTTCGTCTTCTGGTACGTAATGTGTAGCAAAACTGAAGGTGGATCGGGAGGAGCATGTGCAGCTGACACGGAAGGTCGAGCACTCGAAAGCAGTATGGCGAAGAAGACAGAAGTCCGATTGGCATCGCCGGCGTCCTGAACTACTGGTTCCGCCACCGGCGTCGACTGAAGCGTCTTGCCAGCGGACGTTTTCATGTTTCTTCTCCCCAAGGGCCTCTGTGGCTCATCCTCATCATCGTCGGGGAGGTCAATGACGTTGGGAGCTATAAAAAGATCAGTCGCCAAAATTTTATCGCCCGATTGGATGTACCACAGTTCAGTTGACAAAGGGAAGACAAAATAACGAAGATTGTACCCGGATTGGAGGTGACCGCGTCTTCCATTTCCTCATCCTCGTTTTCATAAGCAGAGGTCCCGGAGGTAGCGGCACTGCCAATTTCAAGATTCATTCGGTCAAACCAAGGAAAGATAAACAACACGAAACGTCGAGTAAAAGCGAAAGAAAAACACTCACGCAGAAGCAACGGGAACGTCAATCTTGATTTTCGGCAGCGCCTTCCGAGTCTTCTGCGCTACAACCTTGACTGCTTTGGGGCCTTCTCAGTTGGTGCCGGAGAGGACTTCCGAGGACGCTTTGACGACTGCTCGGTCTGAACGACCGCCTTGTCACGGGCGCTCGCCGGATCTTGGGCAAGCTTGGATCGCCTTTCCCTGCGGGGAGGTGAGTCGACTTCCTCTTCGTCACTCGGGTCGTCGCTCTCATCGTCCCCCTCTCCGTCGGAATGGCACTCGCCACTTTCACCTCCGCTTGCCTCCCCCTCCGGATCCTGCTCCTGCTCTTCGTTAGGCATCGAGTACATTTCAGTAAGAGCCTGGAAGAAAATAAGCAGGACAAAGTCAGTCGGTGAAGCATAAACAGCTCCACGATTAAATCAATATTACAGTCAGTAATTCAGAATTGGACCTTGTCTGGTTCATAAGATTGGTCGAGCGGAGGAATTCTCCTGGCTCCCCTGGGGTTATCTTTGTTTCCAGTGATACTCATCAGCCACCCCTCCAACGTGGCTTTGTCGACCTCCTCTGGATGGGTCCGAGTGGTGTCATCAGTGCCCGAATACATCCACATCGGATGGTCACGAGCTTGAAGCGGTTGGATGCGTCGTCGGAGGAAGACCTCCAGCAAATCCATACCGGTCACCCCATTACGGACAAGTTGAACTACTCGATCCACCAGCACCTTCACTTGCGCCTTCTCCTCCGGGATCACCTTCAAAGTGGAGGGCTTCCCCACTCGGGCCATGGAAAAAGGGGGAAGTCCAGTCGACTGCCCTGGAGTCAGCTGGTCTTTGCAGGTCGATTGCCACCCTCGGACCAAATCGGGAAGGGTCATAGATGGGAAAGAACTTTTGCCCCTCATCTGAATCCCAAGACCCCCACACATCTGGATCACTTGTGTCTTTTTGTCACTCGGATTAGCCTTTTTAACCGACTGGGAGCGGCACGTGAAAATGTGCTTGAAAAGGCCCAGTGGGGTCGGCAACCCAAGAATATTCGCACAAAGAAACGAAAGCAGCAAGGTACACGATGGTGTTTGGGGTAAAATGGTGGAGTTGCGCCCCAAAGAAATTCAAGAAGCCTCGAAAGAAAGGGTGGGGAGGCAAAGAGAACCCGCGACCGATGTGGGTGGCAAGGATAACGCACTCACCCTCTCGGGGCTGCGGCTCAGTCTCGTTTCTCGGGAGCCACGCCAATTCATGGGGGATCAGCCCTCCCTCGACCAAGTCGTCGATGTCGTCCTGACGGATCGCCGAGCGAATCCAGTCGCCCTGGATCCAGCCCTGCGGTAGGCCAGACCTCGAGGAAGATCTACCTCGGCTGGACTTCTTCCCCTTCGCCTTCGCCGTCGCCTTCTTCGCGTGCTCCAGAGCCACCGTCTTCTCCTTCCCCATCGCCGCGGACGAAGCTCGAGCGGAGCAGCAGTACTGGGGCAAGAACATGCGCAGCGGAGAAATCTGAGAAGGAGGAAGAAGAATGAGGGCGCATTGTTCAAAAACCCCGGTCCGGTGCCTTATATGAGGTTGCTTCCGAGTGACTTACTTGTAGGCCCGGGCGATCTTATCAAATCCCACAATAGTTGTGCGCACGATACATGGCAAAAAAGGCGGCGCGGAAATTGAGGCGGCCCTACCTTATCCAGCCCGATTTCTGCGGCCTCCTCCGCCCCGCGCGCTTCTCGAAATTCGAATCCCGTGAGATCCGCGGACAGCAGAACAACTTGTCAGATGGAAGATCTCCTCCTCATCACCACTCGGAGCTCTTCCAGTAAAATTTCACTCGACAAAAACAAGAATGGATCAAGGCGACTGAAAAAGAAGTTGGCGTGACCACCTCGGTTCGTTGATCCAGGACCAGACACACCCGAAGTGCAAAAAATGAGTCGGAAGTATTTTCAACTCCTTCTCCACTCAAACCCTGACCCATTCGGGGGCTAATGATGAAGGCATGTACCTAGGGTAGGGTCACAGGCCTGACCTAGATACCCTCCCCAAGGACATCACTTTATCACCAGAAGCATTCGAAGAAGAACCATCTTTCAATCGACCATGAAGCGTTCCACTCGACAGACGCGAAGTCACTCAACCGTAAAGACTATCATTCGACCACCAGAAGATCTGAAGCCACTCCGCATTGCAACGGTTGGTCATTATGTAGCTTTAATGACGTGTTATTTTATTATTAGTGTTACCAGTAACGCCCTGTCTTGATGTATCTTAACTCCCTTGTAACGTGGGCTGGCTGGGGTCTTGGCGCACTCTATATAAGCCACCCCCCTCCACAGGCACAAGGATTCGCACCCCCTGTAACTCACACGCATATAATCCAGTCAACCGCCTCCGGGCTCCGAGACGTAGGGCTGTTACTTCCTCCGAGAAGGGCCTGAACTCGTAAAACTTGCATGTACAACTTCTCCATAGCCAGGATCTTGCCTCTACATCCCTACCCCCATTCTACTGTCACACTTAGAACCACGACACAGATACTTGTGGTGACATTGGAGTATCTAGGTGACATTAGAGTTGATTGATGTGTATCATATAGTGTTATTGTAGTATGAACTCTAAGGATGTTTGTTACACTTATAGGATAGCTCAATAGATTGACCAGAAAGATAAGTTTGAGGTGGTCCGCTACCTATAACAATTTCATCTTACGTTCTACGCAATTGGTAAGAACTTTGGAATGATTCTTTGTCGCACATTGAGGTACTGCTATATCACTGGTGCGCATCGGTGCTATACATATGGTTTTTAACCCCTTTCCGTGATGGCATTTGGAACCGTCGCCAAGTGAGTGTGGGCGATAGGGGGTCCTTCCCACATGACCTAGAAACCGTCGGGGATAGGGAGCCTTGATGCATACCGTTTCCGATATCTCAAATATCCCAAATGCTTCATCCTTGCTACTCGTTTGTGCTCGCATTGCCATCATAGTCGGAGCTTTGTGGTTTTACCTAAAATGAGGCAGATTTCAGGCACGGGAGCTTTATGATGCCTTGCACATCACAAACAGTTCAGGATTATAAACCGTGTGTGATAGGTAGACAATCACACACATTTAGTTTCCCGCACCGTATGTGATAGTGTCTGACATCACACACGCTTTGCAAATGGCAAATGTGTGCATGCTTGCACACGTTTCCTCTCTGTGAACCGTCTCGGATTATGGTGTATATCGCAAACGTTTGTGTTCTACCAACCGTGTGTGCCGTAATGACCTACACAACGTAATTTCACCCTAATTTATTGCTGCTATTTAAAATTGTACCTAATTTAAACTTGAAAGTAGGCTATAGCTTTAATCATATCCATCAGGTTCAAACAACCAATGCATTATTCGATTCACAGGTACATATGTTTAAGAATTACATAAGCACCAAATAAAGAATGATGAACCAGGGTTCTATACTTGTACTATTACAGATGGTAAAGAAGGAGGCGACAGACATTCCGGTTGCTGAACAAGGTGAAGCCGAATGGCCCTATTGTGCTCTCTTGGATGCAGAAGGCATGGAGGACTCTAGTCCACCCCCTTGTGATGGCCGGCCGCCAATCATGTAGGATCCACTGCAAAAGAAAAAAGATTCAGATATTGTCATCTAACCCAACTCATTACGGGCAGTAAAAAGAAGGCTATAGGGTTCTTACTTACCATCCTGCAGTTCGCTGTTGTCTTGCATAAAGTGTAAACAAATAGTTCGATTGACATATTTTGACCCATTTTAATAACAATCTTTATCAGTTTCCTCATTTGATGCTGGTTCACGAATATCTCATTGCCCCATACGCAGAAAGGGTCGAAGTATGGATCTTTGGCAGTGATATATGTAACTAAAAGCACCAAGTTAATATTAGAAGCTAAACAACAATTGAAAAATGATGTAGTACAACACTCCCTCCATCCCATTATATAAGATTTTATTACAAGTATATCTAGACATCATCAGAACATTAAGGTAACACTCTTCCTTGTTGCTATGTAGCCTGGGATTGCATATTTATTCATTAAGTACAATGCATGTTGCAAAACAACAATTGAAAAACGAAAAGGCATGTTAACTGCAGTATCCTTAACAACAACCAAATATCTTAATTCATAGTGGTATTGTTGAAATTGTTATTGATGAAATTGAACTGCACGGCAAATAGTTGCACATATAGAGCATCACATTGTGAAGAACTGAAATAAACAAGTCATAAGGACATCTCTAGGCGATCCTTAAAAACTTAAAGGACTAAAACCCTTAGTGGATATATATATATATATATATATACTCCAGCAATTTTTGGCCTTTTCTAGTCGATCCCCTAAACTTAAGGTTGTAAACTTCAATTTGATCAAGTTCCAGGTTCAACCGAAAGTAGCATGCATTCAAACATAAACATAGATAGTTTTGCATAACCGAACATAAAACATAAATTTAAAGTAAGCTAAATTACTTTCGGTCGAAGTAGAGGTCGAGCCAATCCTTCCTCGTCATGTACGGTGTGCCGCGAGCCGGGTTCGGGCCGGTACCGTCGTCGGGGTCGCTCGGGAAGGCACTCCTCCACTCGTCGACATCGATCTCCTCGTCCTCGGGTCCCACCTCGACGCCCTCCGTGTCGCCATCATCGCCGCCTTCGACCTCTTCATTAGAGGAGAGCGTGATAACCTTGCCGCCCTTCGTGCCGCCGTCCTCGTCGCTTTTGACCTCATCATTGGAGGAGAGTGCGATAACCTTGCCGCCCTCCGCATCGACAAAGATCGCTTGCTCCGCCTCCCCGAGCTCCGGGTGCTGCCGGCCGAGCTCTTGCATGTAGGCCTCGGTGGCGGCCTCGGCGGCGGCCTCGGCCTCGAGGCACTCCCATGCCTCGCGGTCCTCACGCGCCATAGCCGAGCTCACCACCCCTGGCTCCGGTGGAATGAGGTCGACCGGACGTGTGCTGAAGGGGAAATTGAGCCTAGCCGCCGCGCCGTGGTAGCGGACCTGCCAACGGTCTTACTCCATGGCCGCGAGCTTGGCCGTGTGGAAGCTACCGAGCCACCGGCGGGTGTGGGTCTCTCGATCTATAATCTCGGCGACCCACGTCCCCCACCGCCGCTGCCGGACCCCGAGGTAGGACCTCGTCTGCTGCCGGGTCCGAGGGAGGACGGGGAAGTCCTCGAACCGGCGTACGAGCACGGCGGCGGGCGGATCGGGGGACCGACGATGGTGGATCCGGCCCACGGAGAACGACGGGGACACCTCGGCGGCCACCTCGCCGGCGTCGGGCGAAAAGGCCGCGATAAACCTCTTTTTGGCCATTGGCTCCTTGAGCTCCCCGGCGCACAGGCAGAGGTTGAGGATGGAGGCGCCGGCGATGGCGGCGACCTACCAATGGTTTCGAGGGTTGTGTGTGTCTGTGTGAGCGGAGGTTTTGGGATGTGTGTGGAGGGGAGCGGGGAGGGGGGGGCAAGGTTGTGTTTGAGGAAGTACTGCGACAACTGAAAATTTTACTAGGCGGGAGTAACAAGGCGGGGCTACTGAAAATTTGGATCAAGGGCGAGCAGATATTTTTGAGATTGCGAGGGATGCAGAGGCGGGAGTAAAATGCCAGGGCTACTGAAAATTTGAATTAAGGGACTAAAGCAGAGCGGGATTAACAGACATCGCACACGGTCCGCACATACTAATCGTGTGCTATCAAACATTAAAACCTTCCAGGCGGTAGATATTTTCGAGATTACGAGGCAGTAATATTTTCAAGATTGCGAGGGATGCAGAGGCGGGAGTTTTTGGGGAGCGAGCTAGTGTGCTTGACACGCCGGCTGTGCACTGTAGCCAATGCACCTTCTCGCATAAGCCATAGGCGTACTATACACGGACGATGCTCCAAGATATTTTGTACTACATCTCACACAGTTGGTGACAATAAACTGTGTGGGATCTACTTGATTTGAATTACGTAATGGGGTCACAACGGCAATGGACGTTGTTTGAATTGCTAGCCCTTTTATCTGCAGTGAACATGCAACTATATGTGTGTCGTAAAAGAATTGGAATTATTCAGGGTTCGTTTGGACATTTTATACATTAAACTGGTTTTCTTGCCATTTCAGGTGCACAACTCAAAATTAAACTACATGCACATGCTCCGGTGCATACAAATTGGTTGAAAAAACAAATATGTGTCCTTGGGTGCATGCTTAGGTCCCATGCAAAAATGGGAACGAGTCTCAAACACCAGGGCACTGTTGATTGCCGGCAAAACATTGAGATGCCTCGTTTTTAAATTCTAGTAAATCGAAAACTCATCTATAATTCATGAAACTTGGCATGGTATCATGAAGCGACATCAACATGTCGTGGTAAAAAAATTGTCCCATTTGGGGCAGGTTTGGGTATAAGCTTCTCACAAACCAGAGCTTCTCACAACAAGCGTGATGGTTTCGGTAGGGAACGTGCCACCTTTGGGAGCAGAACGATATCCGTTGCCTGTTATTGCTTTCAAAAATTCTAGTGTCAACATAAAACAACAGGAGTGTTGTGTTTAATCTTGGAATTTTTCGGGGTTCGTTTGGCCTTTTTTACACATTAACTGGGTTTTCTAGGCATTTATTGTGCATAATTCAAATTTGAACTACTAGCACATGCTCCGGTGCACCAAAGTTGGTTGAAAAATCACATGTGTCTCCTTGGGTGAATTTCTAGGTCCCATGCAAGTGATGGGAATAAATTCAAACACCAGGGCACCGTTGATTGCCGGCAAAACGTTGAGATGCCTGGTTTTTAAATTCTAGTAAATCCAAAACTCGTCTGAAATTCATGAAACTTGGCATGCTATCATGGAGCGGCATCAACATGCTGTGGTGAAAATTTTGTCTGATTTGCGGCAGGTTTGGGTATAATCTTCTCACAAACCAGAGCTTCTCACAAGAAGTGTGATGGTTTCGGTACGGGACATCCCACCTTTGGGGACGAAACGATATCCATTGCCTCTTAGTGCATCCAAATTTTTTCTCGTGTCAACATAGAACAACAGGAGTGTTGTGTAAATTTTTGTGATTTTTTGGGGTTCGTTTGGACATTTTTGTGCATTAACTAAGTTTTCAATGCATTTATGTGCATAATTCAAATTTGAACTACATGCGCATGCTCCAATGCATATAAATTGGTTGAAAAAACCAAATCTATGTCCTTGGGTGCATGCTTAGGTCCCATGCAAGAAATGGGAATGAATTTCAAACACCAGGGCACCGTTGATTGCCGGCAAAACGTTGAGATGCCTGGTTTTTAAATTCTAGTAAATCTAAAACTCGTTTGAAATTCATGAGACTTGGCATGCTATCATGGAGCGGCATCAACATGACGTGGTAAAAAATTTGTCCCATTGGGGATAGGTTTGGGTATAAGCTTCTCACAAACCAGAGCTTCTCACAACAAGCATGATGGTTTCGATAGGGAACGTCCCACCTTTGGGGACGAAACGATATCCATGGCCTCTTATTGCTTTCAATTTTTTCTCGTGTCAACATAGAACAACTAGAGTGTTGCATCAATTTTTGTGATTTTTTGGGGTTCGTTTGGACATTTTTATGTATGAACTGAGTTTTCAATGCATTTATGTGCATAATTCAATTTTGAACACACATGCGCTAGTGCATATAAATTGGATGAAAAATCAAAACTGTGTCCTTGGGTGCATGATTAGGTCACATGCAAGAAATGGGAATGTATTTCAAACACCAGGGCACCGTTGATTGCCGGCAAAATGTTAAGATGCCTGGTTTTTAAATTCTAGTAAATCCTAAATTCATCTTAAATTCATGAAACTTGGCATTCTATCATGGAGCGCCATCAACATGGCGTGGTAAAAAATTTGCCCCATTTGGGGCAGTTTTGGGTATATGCTTCTCACAGTAAGCATGATGGTTTCGATAGGGAACATCCCACCTTTGGGGACGAAACGATGTCCATTGCCTCTTATTGCTTCCAATTTTTCTCGTGTCAATATAGAACAACAGAAGTGTTGTGTCAATTTTTGTGATTTTTTTGGGTTTGTTTGGACATTTTTATGCATTAACTGAGTTTTCAATGCATTTATGTGCATAATTCAAATTTGAACTACATGCACATGCTCTAGTGCATATAAATTTGTTTAAAAATGAAGTATGTGTCCTTGGGTGCATGCTTAGGTCCCATGCAAGAAATGGGAATGAATTTCAAACACAAGGGAACCGTTGATTGCCGGCAAAACGTTAAGATGCTTGGTTTTTAAATTCTAGTAAATCCAAAACTCGTCTGAAATTAATGAAACTTGGTATGCTATCATGGAGTGGCATCAACATGCAGTGGTAAAAAATTTGTCCCATTTGGGGCAGGTTTGGGTAAATGCTTCTCATAAACCAGAGCTTCTCACAACAAGCATGATGGTTTCGATAGGGAACGTCCCACCTTTGGGGATGAAACGATATCCATTGCCTCTTAGTGCTTTCAATTTTTTTTCTCGTGTCAACATAGAACAACAGGAGTCTTGGGTCAATTTTTGTGATTTTTCGGGGTTCGTTTGGACATTTTTATGCATTAACTGAGTTTTCAATGCATTTATGTGCATAATTCAAATTTGAACTACATGCACATGCTCTAATGCATATAAATTGGTTGAAAAAACAAATATGTGTCCTTGGGTGCATACTTACGTCCCATGCAAGAAATGGGAATGAATTTCAAACTCCAGGGTGCCGTTGATTGCCGGCAAAACGTTGAGATGCCTGGTTTTTAAATTCTAGTAAATCTAAAACTCGTCTGAAATTTATGAAACTTGGCATGCTATCATGGAGCGGCATCAACATGCCGTGGTAAAAAAATTGTCCCATTTGGGGCAGGTTTGGGTATATGCTTCTCACAAACCAGAGCTTCTCACAACAAGCATGATGGTTTCGATATGGAACATCCCACCTTTGGGGACAAACGATATCCATTGCCTCTTATTGCTTTCAATTTTTTTCTCGTGTCAACATAGAACAACAGGAGTGTTGTGTCAATTTCGTGATTTTTTTGGGGTTCTTTTGGACATTTTCATGCATTAACTGAGTTTTCAATGCATTAATGTGCATAATTCAAATTTGAACTACATGCACATGCTCCAATGCATATAAATTGGTTGAAAAATCAAATATGTGTCCTTGAGTGCATGCTTAGGTCCCATGCAAGAAATGGGAATGAATTTCAAACATCACGGCACCATTGATTGCCGGCAAAACATTGAGATGCTTGGTTTTTAAATTCTAGTAAATCCAAAACTCGTCTGAAATTCATGAAACTTGGCATGCTATCATGGAGCGGCATCAACATGTCTTGGTAAAAAAATTGTCCCATTTGTGGCAGGTTTGGGTATATGCTTCTCACAAACCAGAGCTTCTCACAACAAGCTTGATGGTTTCGATAGGGAACGTCCCACCTTTGGGGACGAAACGATATCCATTGCCTCTTATTGCTTTCATTTTTTTCTCGTGTCAACATAGAACAACATGAGTGTTGTGTCAATTTTTGTGATTTTTCGGGGTTCGTTTGGACATTTTGATGCATTATCTGAGTTTTCAATGCATTTATGTGCATAATTCAAATTTGAACTACATGCACATGCTCATGTGCATATAAATTGGTTGAAAAATCAAATTTGTGTGCTTGGGTGCATGCTTAGGTCCCATGCAAGAAATGGGAATGAGTTTCAAACACCAGGGCACTATTGATTGCCGGCAAAACGTTGAGATACTTTGTTTTTAAATTCTAGTAAATCTAAAACTCGTATGAAATCATGAAACTTGGCATGCTATCATGGAATGGCACCCGATATGTTCTGGTATTTTTCGTTGAGAGAAGGCGCACTCGAATAACAGCCAACAAAGGCATTTTGAAAAAATAGCTGCCACTTTAATATCTCAAACGGTTGTATAATTCAAATCGTATGCGTTCTATTAACCATTCACGTGACGCCAGGTGTCTTCATTTTAGTGGCTACAGGAGGTGTTGTGGGATAGCTGCTTGACCTTGACTGAATGGGAGGCGTGCGAGCGGAGTCCGGTGTGCAGGCTGACCGAGAGGCGTGCAAGCTGTCCTCCAATGTGCAGGCTCACTGGGAAGCGGGCGGGCTGTACGCTGCGCAGGGTCACTGGGAAGCGAGCCCTTTGACTTCCATGGTCGCCCGCCTTCCTCACCATTAATGGCGCCCGAGCCACTGTTTAATACGGGCGGCCTTACTGTTCGCCTCCCATTCCCCTCCCTCCCACAGACCTCCACCAACGCCATGGCGCAAAATGATCATCTGCCACTAGTCTTCAAGTTTGGTGAAGTCGACTCCGAGCCGGAGGAGATAGAAAATAAGGAGGAATGAGCCACATGGACATGGCCCAGAACGAGCTGGCCGCGGCGGTTGCTGCCCCCGCTCCCGTCCCAGCTCCCATCCCCGCGCTCGCGCTAGCGACCATCCCCGTAGCATTGACGGGCTGGTCGCCGAGCAATATCACAGAGCTGGAAGCCGCGGGCATCAGCGAGGTCTTCACGGACCCGCGCGAGCTCGTGCACATGCCAGCGCCCGTCCCCGTGCGCGCCCCTCCACCCACCGTGGCGCCGGCCCCCGTGCGTTTGGCTGCACCCGTCGCGCCCGTGCCCTGCCCGTGCGCGCCCCTCCACCCACCGCGGCGCCAATCCCTGTGCATTTGGCTGCATCCGCCGCGCTTGTGCCCGTGCTTGTGCGTGCGCCCCCCTCAGCGGCATGGGGCGCTGCCATCGAGCGCTACCTCTCAACGGCGGCAGTTGCCGTCCTCCCGTGCCCCGCCCGTCAATCGCGCGACACATGATGTTTGATTTACAAGTGAAGAACATTTTGTGCCTCCTTGCAGACTTCAACAACGGCGTCCCGGAGGACGATAACGACAACGATGGCGCGGCACGCCTCCTCCCTCGCCGCCGGAAATAGTTCTTTTGGGGGTTTAATACTCTATCTCGAATTCTCGATCATATGAATATAAATTTGTAGTGTGACTGAATGAAAGATATGGTTTGAACGAACTTGCATTTTTCTCTCTTAATGTACAGACTTATCAAACGATTTTCTTTTGAAAAAAAACGTCAATGGTTTTTAAATATAAAACACTCATCGCAAACATTTCAGTTAGAACACCCGTATGCAAACCGACAGCTTCCCCAGGAAGCCAAAGGAAAATGTGCCGAGCAGGATTTCTGCATCCCTTCAACGCAAACAGTTATTTTGCATGACCCGTGTGCAACCATGTAGAAACAATTGGTTAAGATTTGCATCTGTCATTTTGGTATGTTGCCATTTGTCAAACTGAAAGATTGACATTTGTTTACCTAGTAACATTGCCATTTGTCAACCTGGTAACACTGCGATTTATCAAAATATGCAGCTAAAAATCACTAGCACTATCAAAATTTTGCAACTAAAATCACTAGCGCTCTTCATATGGACACCACTAGCAGGCATGAGTTGATGGACGCATATGCAAATGTACCAGTGATTACATACAACAAGTCATCAACCCACAACGACAACGAGGATACACGTTGGATTATAGATCATTTCCAACAAAACATTCTAGTAAAGTAAAGTTTTTCTCACACAACAAATAACAAAGCGATGAAATGAAATTCAGCTCAACCACGCGTCGGCGTTGGAAACGCTTGCTTTGAACCAGAAGTGAGACTCTAGGGAGGGCCAGCTACTGTCACTCTCGAGACCAACACATGACTGATCATCCAGGCTGAAGCGGCCTATGTCAGGACCCTTATTGGGATGGTAGGGAAGCATAGCAATGTCCGAGGTATAGATACAATTGCTTCTCATAAATGGTAGTAACGTTGTGTCAACAGCAGCTAGATCGCCTTCCACCATCATTGGATAGTTTTGTCCAAGGAACAACGAGTTTCCCCCAGGACTTCAAATACTGAACCAGGGAGAAGGTGTTGGTGCTAGTACACTAGTGTCCATCCCGAATACTGATGTGATGGCGACTCGATCTTTCTATGAGAGTGGAGATAATTATCGATTTGGTGGATTTTGACCTTGACGATCCGACTATACCGTACTCGACGATACGCCTCGACAATCGCTAAACCAATCTCCGATGGTTATTAACCTTGTCGTAGGCACGATCAACCTGAACAAGGAGGTTCGAGTTCCTGCAAGCAACCGAAGAACCGACAAGAACAAAGGTGAATTGCAACTGAAATTGCGGATAATAAACCAAGCACACGAACTAGATGAAAAGTTGGGGTTCCATTGTAGATCTGACAAGGCGGTAGTCCTACACGTCTCGTAGATGCGAATTGTAGCGATGGCTAGACAATACAATAAAACCCAAGATCTAAACCCTAAATTATGACGACTATTTATTAAGGCATGCAGATGTGTCGACATGCGAGATGTCGTGGAGTCCAACTCCTCACATCGGCAAAACTGGACCAGGCAGCGCCATGTGCCTTGTCTTGGGCCGCGTGAAGTCTTTGGACACACGTGCATGCATGGCTTAGCAGGCCAGCCTTCCTTGTGACGTGCATGCATGAGTAGAGCTCCCTCACGTTGGTGCATGTAAACATGGATACATGCATGGCCTTGTACGATGGAAAATCATGGAGCCCCTCTTCCTTCAATTGATGATGGTAGCTCCCAAAGTAGTACATGTACGTCTATATGTGTGCATGTACTCCCTCCGTCCGGAAATACTTGTCATCAAAATGAATAAAAGGGGATGTATCTAGATGTATTTTAGTTCTAGATACATCCCTTTTTGTCCATTTTGATGACAAGTATTTTCGGACGGAGGGAGTATAAATCTTTGTTTTCCGTCTCGCATTTTAACTCTTGGTTTGTGTAAATCTTCTGGATATCTGTAAGTAAGAAATAGATGTGTAGTATTTTTGTCCTTGAAAATAAAATAACATAAATTATATTTACCACAAGAATTCACCTGAAAATTATGCATGTTTATAATACTTTCAATCGTATCCGAGGTAGTCATGTCCTAATCATCCTCCCTTTCTTGAAAACAAAGCCGTCCTCGGCATTGCTTATTCTGAAAATGGGCTTACCAAGAAGACAATGTGTATGCATGGTGTATGTACATATCATCCGTTCTAACTCCTCTCAAGTGTTGCACAATTAATATCTCCATGCATATATTCGTATCATCGGATTTGTAATGCTCATCAGTAAACAATCCCATCATAGGGGAATAATATTGAATTCTTTCCAAATTTCTTGCGACAACATACTTAAATAAGTAATCATGCAATGAGCTGTTTGGAATATATCTAGCATCGATATTGGAGGGCACATCAAAATGATTAAGCATTTGAAAGTTGTTTTTCTGCATGAAATTAGCAATTTCATCATGTAATGCAAATCCTATGCACCAAAAATTCATTGTCTACACAGTCCTCGCCAAACAGGCTAAAGGTAACATTAGGAGCATAAACACTTTTCACGGAACACGACCATGTGATTTCATCTATTCTATTTCTCGCATGTGACAAAGGCATAGGGGGATCCATCAAAATAGAATACAAATAATTAGCATGAGAAATTCTAGCTAATACTTCATCATGTTTAACCAACTGTAGGTGATCCAAACCATACTGAACAATTAGGTCACATGGGCCAGCCTTTAATTTACCCAAATCAATGGTGAAATCATATTCAACAATAGGTGCACGCAAAACAGTGAATATGTTAGTTGTTTGATCACATGGTGAACTCAAATCAGCAAGATAATCATCTAAAATAGGTGGCGTGAGCAAATCAGTACGTTTATTATTACCTTGTAGTCCTCGCTCACATGAAGTAAGAGCGGTCGGTGATGATGCCTCATAAACTCCATGTGGCGCAATCATAGTTGGTGGTGCAGCGGAGGAAGTAACCTTCTTTGATGGGGATTCGACTGCACCCTTGTTCGTCGTGTATACTCGTCGTCTTACTTTCTGTTCAGCTTTACATGCAAGACAAAACAAATGGTTGACGGAATATAGCTCCTTATGCAATATTATGTCTTGTATGTCATGGTTTAAACCTCTCCAAAATCTATTCAGAAATTCTTCTTCTCATTCTTCTAATCCACAACGAAGCAAAGCAGTACACAAATTATCATAATATTCTTCAACAGTGTTATTGCCTTGTGCTAAACGTTGCAATTTTCTAAGCAAACCACTAGCATGGTATGAAGGAACAGATCGGTTTCGCATAACAAGTTTTATAGCTTTCCAAGTAGTAGGTCTATTATAAATATTTTCTCTGCAATAATTTCTCCACCAAACTGAAGCAAAACCGAAAAAGCTTTTAGTGACATCATTTATTTTCTTAGGCTCGGAAAAATCATGGTTACCAGAGATTTCTTCTACCTCCATTTCCCAATCAATATACGAAGCGGGGTCATATTTACCCTCAAAATTTGGCAAAGTGGTAACCTGATAATGTGTGTTTCGACCATGATGTACATCTTGTGATGGTCGTCGTACCTGCTGTGGTGGGAAACAGTGATTTGCATCAACATGTGGTAAGTCATCTCCGACAACAGACGCATCCCAACTATTGGCCGCTCTTGAACCTGACATGGTTAGTACCATACAAAAACAAAATCACAAGTATAATGTTTCTGTAGTACTACTCGGAGGTGGTGTGAAATTGTCTCTTAACACTCTAGCAATTACCAAGCTCTTACCAGTTCTTACTGTGCTGCAGTGGTTATCGGGCTTTGGCGCGGTCAAAAGTTATCATAAACTGGATATAGCGATTACCAAGTGATCGAACAAGGTACAATATAGGAAGTGGAGCTTGGTAAAGGTTCTCAACTCACAATATCATTGGCACAATTTAGCAAAGAGTAATGCAAGTTGAATAATTGCTCAAACTCCTAACTAGTGCTGGCAGTCGACTAGTAAGAGATAAAATAATCTAAGCCCAGATACTGACGCAAGCGAGAGGAAACCAATGAAAATATAATAGCTCTAAGTAGCTAGATATAAGTGAAGTATAAGCCGTAGTGTATGGCAACCAAGAGCAGGAAAAAAATCCAGCAATTATCACTTCTTTGAATAGAGTAGAAGTCTGAACAGGAAAAGAGACTGTTCAAAAAGATGCTAACCGGACAGAACTTTGCAACAACATTTTTTTCTTTGCTTTTTTGTCTATTTTTTCTTTTCTTTTTTTCTTTTCTTTTTTTCTTTTCTTTTTTGTCCCTTTTTTCTTGCTTTTAATGTTCTTTTTGTCCTTTTTTTAACCAGGCCGTTAGCAGATGGATACACATGAGGATGAGAACAAAAGTAAAAATTGCTACAGAATCAAGTGGTACGCACTATAAGCGACAGTGACCAGGGCATGTACTACTGGACATTAGAATTAATGGAATACGTGTGGCCGGAAAACTCCAAACGGGCAGTGGTACGAGCAGCTCACAAGGTAGATGCAGCGACGCTGGATGGCAGCGACAATAGTGACGCGGGGTGGCAGACAGGGCTGCGTGGATGTCTGACATCGGGCGTCTGGTTCAGTGGCGCGGTGCGCTCTGCTGTCAAAACGCGCGTGGTAATAATCTAATCAGCGTCTGAGAAATATGGCAGCAATAGGAAAGAAAGGCATCGAGACGCCACAAAAATTTGAAGCGAACCAATCATACCTTTTTTTAGATTGAGAACTTGGGTTATGGCGGAGATTATGTTGGTGGACAAAACTAGTTCGATCTAGTACATTGTTTTTTTCTTCCAACAAATCTAAACCAGCACTAATTCTAGGATGATTGCAACCAAAAATTCAACAAGCAAATACAGGATGCAAAAATTGCCAAGGCTAAAAAAAGATGGTGTAAAGGATGAACTAATCTTTTTTTGCCTTTTCCATGGGTTATAGGACAGAAAAATAAACTAATCTAATAAAATTGTAAATCTCTCACCGATGAACCCGAAAACTGATACCACTTGATGTGACGGCTGCCCGATCTTTCGATGAGAGTGGGGACAATTATCGATTTGGTGGATTTTGACCTTGACGATCCGGCTATACCGTACCCGATGATACGTGATAACCCACAAGTATAGGGGATCGCAACAGTTTTCGAGGGTAGAGTATTTAACCCAAATTTATTGATTCGATACAAGAGGAGCCAAAGAATATTCTCAAGTATTAGCAGCTGAGTTATCAATTCAACCACACCTGGAAACTTAGTATCTGCAACAAAGTGTTTAGTAGCAAAGTAATATGATAGTGGTGGTAACAGCAACAAAAGTAATGTTTTTGGTATTTTATAGTGATTGTAACAGTAGAAGTGGGAAAGTAAATAAGCGTAAACCAGTATATGGAAAGCTCGTAGGCATCGGATCAGTGATGGATAATTATGTCGGATGCGGTTCATCATGTATCAGTCATAACATAGGATGACACAGAACTAGCTCCAATTCATCAATGTAATGTAGGCATGTATTTCGTATATAGTCATACGTGCTTATGGAAAAGAACTTGCATGACATCTTTTGTCTTACCCTCCCGTGGCAGCAGGGTCCTATTGGAAACTAAGGGATATTAAGGCCTCCTTTTAATAGAGAACCGGAACAAAGCATTAGCACATAGTGAATACATGAACTCCTGAAACTATGGTCATCACCGGGAGTGGTCCCGATTATTGTCACTTCGGGGTTGCCGGATCATAACACATAGTAGGTGACTATAGACTTGCAAGATAGGATCAAGAACTCACATATATTCATGAAAACATAATAGGTTCAGATCTGAAATCATGGCACTCGGGCCCTACTGACAAGCATTAAGCATAGCAAAGTCATAGCAACATCAATCTCAGAACATAGTGGATACTAGGGATCAAACCCTAACAAAACTAACTCGATTACATGATAAATCTCATCCAACCCATCACCGTCCAGCAAGCCTATGATGGAATTACTCATGCACGGCGGTGAGCATCATGAAATTGGTCATGGAGGATGGTTGGTGATGACGACGGCGACGAATCCCCCTCTCCGGAGCCCCGAATGGACTCCAGATCAGCCCTCCGAGAGAGATTAGGGCTTGGCGGTGGCTCTGTATCGTAAAACGTGATGATTTCTTCTCTTTGATTTTTTTCTCCCCGAAAGCCAATATATAGAGTTGAAGTTGGCGTCGGAGGGTTTCCAGGGGGCCCACGAGGTAGGGGGCGCGCCCTAGAGGGGGGAGGCGCCCCCACCCTCGTGGACAGGGTGTGGGGCCCCTAGTCTTCATCTTTGGCGAGGATTTTTTATTGTTTTTTCTAAGGTGTTTCGTGGAGTTTCAGGACTTTCCGAGAATATTTGCTTTCTGCACATAAAACAACATCATGGCAATTCTGCTGAAAATAGCGTCAGTCTGGGTTAGTTCCATTCAAATCATACAAGTTAGAGTCCAAAACAAGGGCAAAAGTGTTTGGAAAAGTAGATACGACGAAGACGTATCAACTCCCCCAAGCTTAAACCCTTGCTTGTCCTCAAGCAATTCAGTTGACAAACTGAAAGAAAGAAAAACTTTTACAAACTCTATTTGCTCTTGTTGTTGTAACTATGTCAAGCCAGCATTCAAGTTTTCAGCATATAGCATAACTAACCACATTTGCAACAATTCTCAGGTCTCATAATTACTCATATCAATAGCATAATCAACTAGCAAGCCATAATAATAAATCTTGGATGACAACACTTTCTCAAAACAATCATAATATGATATAACAAGATGGTATCTCGCTAGCCCTTTCTGAGACCGCAAAACATAAATGCAGAGCACCTTTAAAGATCAAGGACTGACTAGACATTGTAATTCATGGTAAAAGAGATCCAATCATAGTCACACCCAACATAGATTAATAGTGATGAATGCAAATGACAGTTGTGCTCTCCAGCTAGTGCTTTTTAATAAGAGGGTGATGACTCAACATAAAAGTAAATGGATAGGCCCTTCGCAGAGGGAAGCAGGGATTTGTAGAGGTGCCAGAGCTCGGTTTTGAAATAGAGATAAATTGCATTTTGAGCGGTATACTTTCATTGTCAACGTAACAACTAAGAGATGGCGATATCTTCCATGCTAAACAAATTATAGGCGGTTCCCAAACAGAATGGTAAACTTTATACTCCCCCTCCACCAACAAGCATCAATCCATGACTTGCTCAAAACAACGAGTCTCTCCAACATACATCAGGTCCCAGGGGGAGTTTTGTTTGCAATTAATTTTGATTTAGTTTGCATAAAGCATGGGACTGGGCATCCCGGTGACCAGCCATGTTCTCGTGAGTGAGGAGCGGAGTCCACTCCTCTTGAGAATAACCCGCCTAACACGGAAGATAAGGACAGCCTTGGTTGATACATGAGCTATTCGAGCATACAAAACAGAATGTTTATTTGAAGGTTTAGAGTTTGGCACATATAAATTTACTTGGAACGGCAGGTAGATACCGCATATAGGAAGGTATAGTGGACTCATCTGGAATAACTTTGGGGTTTAAAGGGATTGGATGCACAAGCAGTATTCCCGCTTAGTACAGGTGAAGGCTAGCAAAAGACTGGGAAGCGACCAACTAGAGAGCGACGACAGCCATGTACATGCATTAAAATTAATAAACATTGGATGCAAGCATGAGTAGGATATAATCCACCATGAACATAAATATCGTGGAGGCTATGTTGATTTTGTTTCAACTACATGCGTGAACATGTGCCAAGTCAAGTCACTTAAATCATTCAAAGGAGGATACCACCCCATCATACCACATCATAAGCATCTCAATAGCATGCTGGCACGCAAGGTAAATCATTATAACTCATAGCTAATCAAGCATGGCACAAGCAACTATGATCTCTAATTGTCATTGCAAACATGTTTATTCATAATAAGCTGAATCAAGAACGATGGACTCATCATATTTACAAAAACAAAAGAGGTCGAGTTCATACCAGCTTTTCTCATCTCAGTCAGTCCATCATATATCATCATAATTGCGTTTCACTTGCATGACCGAATGGTGTGAATAATAATAAGAGTGCACGTGCATTGGACTAAGCTGGAATCTGCGAGCATTCAAGAAACAGGAGAAGACAAGGCAATATGGCTCTGGGTTAAATCAACAATAATGCATATAAGAGCCACTTCAACAATTTAATCATGGTCTTCTCCTAATGACCCCCAAAGAAAATAAAATAAAACGATTTACACGGGAAAGCTCCCAATAAGCAAAAGAAGAACGGGAAATATTTTTGGGTTTTCTTTTTAATTACTACTACAGCAAGAAAGTAAACTACTACTAATTTTTTTGGTTTTCTTAAGGTTTAACAAACACACAAGAAGAAAACAGGAAAAAGAAAATAAACTAGCATGAATATTACAGTGAAAGAGTATGAGCACCGACATCTAGCAATGAGTGTGTGTGAACATAAATGTAATGTCGGTGAGAAATACGTACTCCCCCAAGCTTAGGCTTTTGGCCTAAGTTGGTCTATTGCTAGGGATAGCCTGGCGGATACCCGTAGGTGTGGCTGGGGTCGTACTGAGATGAAGGGTAGTTTGGGTCATACTGATGTGCAGCGGTTATCGCCCGCTGAGCTGCAGCGTGGAGTCGGTCTGCCTCTGCTCTCCTCTCGTACTTATCTGCCTCCTCTCTAGTAATAGTATATCTTCCTTTTGTCTGTGAATCAAAAAGGGCAGGAGCAGGGAGAGTAATACGGACAACATGCCATTTGTTAAAAATTAAACGATATAAAAGAGGTGATTCGGGTCGCTCAACAAAATGATGTGAGGACATGGAGTCATAGTTTAAATATGCAGTGGGCAACTCCGTATCACCCTCACGAATGTCTATCTCAAGAAAATGAGCTAAACAGGTTGCATAAATTCCTCCAAAGAAATCTTCATTATGTCTATTATGATGCAACCTACGAGCTACAATGGCTCCCATATGAAAAGATTGGTCTCCTAACACAGCACTCCTAAGAATGCTGAGGTCAGGGACACACATGTGACATGCTTCATCCTTAGCATTTATGCATCTACCGATGAAAAGAGCAAAATAATGTATAGCAGGAAAGTGAATGCTCCCTATGGTAGCCTGCGTTATATCTCTAGATTCCCCTACAGTTATACTAGCAAGAAAGTCTCTAAATTCAGATTTAGGGGGATCCCTAATACTGCCCCATGATGGAAGTTTGCAAGCAAGAGTGAAATCCTCTAAGTCCATTCTATAAGATTTATCATAAAGATCAAACATGACTGAAGGAGAATTTCGCGAAGATAAATACTCAAACCTCCTCACAAATGAACTTGTGAGATCATGATATTGGGGGCATTTGTCAGCCTCAAAATTCTCAAGACCGGCATTGCGCAAGTATGCTTTCAATTCTTCTTTAATTCCCGCACAGTCCATAAAATTTTCCAACGGCCATTCGCAAGGCCGTATGGGGGCGTCTCTTGGCGGATCCTCGTCAGCATCGCGCATAGCAATCCTAGGTCCTTGCTTCTTAGAAGAACCACCTTGGAACATCTTCCTAAGCATATTGTTTTTCTCTGAAAAATTCTGAAATTTTTAGTAACTTCAAACAAAAGTGAACCAACTTCAATAAAACTCATAGCAACTACTCCTACAAGTGCCTAGAGCCTATATCAAGCATTAGAACTACTTGGAACCATATAAATTTGACATCCAATCTCAAGAACATGGTCACCTATGCAGCACAAATTTGCAATGAATAGAGCACTAGAACAAAAACTAATTGGACCAATGGAGGAGTCACATACCAAGGAACAATCTCCCCAAGCAGTTTTGCGAGAGGTGCTTTGAGCAAGGAGATTGAAAATCACAGCAAAAGTGGCTGGAACTCGTGCTTGAGTTGGTTTTTCGGGTTTGTGTGAGACAGAGGAAGAAGATGGGTGCTGGGATAATTGGAGGAGGGCCACCGTGGGCCCACGAGGCAGGGGGGCGCCCACCACCCTCGTGGCCAGGTGGCAGCTCCTCCCGTGGTAAATCCTGAAATATTCCCGAAAAATTCATATTAAATTGGCATGTCATTCTGAGGACTTTTATTTTCGGGATATTTTTATATTGCACCGATAAGCCAGGAAACAGACAGAAAAAACTATTTTTACTTTATTTCTACTAATTAACAGAAAATTTAAAGAGGGTACAGGAAGGTTGTGCTTCTAGTTTCATCCATCTCATGCTCATCAAAAAGAATCCACTAGCAAGGTTGCTCAAGTCTTGTTAACAAACTCATTCTGATAGTCATGAAACCGCAGAAATTTCGAATAACACTAGGTTACCTCAATGGGGATATGCACATCCCCTATAATAAGTATATCATATTTCTTTTTGACAATAGGAAGAGGAAATTCAAAACCTCCGAATATAATCGATGGAATTTTTCCAAAAGAGTTGATACTATGGACTTGAGGTTGTTTCCTCAGGAAGTGTACCGTATGCTAATTACCATTAACATGAAAAGTGACATTGCCTTTGTTGCAATCAATAACAGCTCCTGCAGTGTTAAGAAAAGGTCTTCCAAGAATAATAGACATACTATCATCCTCGGGAATATCAAGAATAACAAAGTCCGTTAAAATAGTAACATTTGCAACCACAACAGGCACGTCCTCACAAATACCGACAGGTATAGCAGTTGATTTATCAGCCATTTGCAAAGATATTTCAGTAGGTGTCAACTTATTCAAGTCAAGTCTACGATATAAAGAGAGAGGCATAACACTAACACTGGCTCCAAGATCACATAAAGCAGTTTTAATATAATTTCTTTTAATGGAGCAAGGTATAGTAGGTACTCCGGGGTCTCCAAGTTTCTTTGGTATTCCACCCTTAAAAGTATAATTAGCAAGCATGGTGGAATTTTCAGCTTCCGGTGTCTTTCTTTTATTAGTGATGATATCTTTCATATATTTAGCATATAGATTTGTTTTGAGCACATCAGTCAATCGCATACGTAGAAAGATAGGTCTAATCATTTCAGCAAAGCGTTCAAAATCCTCATCATCCTTTTTCTGGGATGGTTTCGGAGGAAGAGGCATGGGTTTCTAAACCCAAGGTTCTCTTTCTTTACCATGTTTCCTAGCAACAAAGTCTCTTTTATCATAACGTTGATTCTTTGATTGTGGGTTATCAAGATCAATAGCAGGTTCAATTTCTACATCATTATCATTACTAGGTTGAGCATCATCATGAACATCATCATTGGTATTTCCATTAGGTTCATGTTCATTACCAGATTGTGTTTCAGCATCAGACATAGAGATATCATTTGGATTATGATGAGGACATCAATACCATTGTTACACCCATAACCCCTACTGTTAGATATACTAAACCAATTACTAGAGCTCGCGCACGCCAATTAAATTACCAGGTACTTCCGTTTCTTGGTAATGATTCTAATGTTCATGAGAATATGATACTGCCTAAATTGGATACATTTGTTTTGCTTACAAATGAAGGGCCTAGCTTGGAGAAGGATGAACATTGGAGCAAGAACACGCATGGAGTTGATGGCATGCGCAAGGGGATCAAGAACGGAGTTACAAGTGATGATTTCAGGACTTTGAATCCACCATAAGGAGTGCATGAAGCCTTGGACGAAATATACAAGATGCCACTTCATAATATTCGTCCATAGGCTATTCTAGGTGCTGCGCCACCTTATTATTGGGCCAGGCCCATGTAATTTTGAAATACTTAAGTATAGGCTATTTTTTAGAGTCCGTATGTGTGGGGAAACAAGAGTTAGGGTTGGTTTCGGACCCCACCCTCAAGGGCCACGAAATTCCCTCCTCTTCCTCCATATATACAGCCCTTAGGGCGTCGTTTAGACTTTGGGTTTTGTTTAGATTAAAAGTTCGCCATAGCTGCAACTTCGCGTACTTCGTTTGTGTTCAACGACCAGACCAAGGCATCACAGAACCCCATAATAAAGCTTTCCTATTTTATTCGCAATATCCAGATTGCAATCTCAGTTTCTTGCTTGTTCTTCGTTTGCTCGCAGGAAATAGACCCTCGTGGTCAGGTTGATCGTGCTCCGGCGTGGTCAATAACCCCTCGGAAGTTGGTTTAGCGATCGCTAAGGCGTGACGTCTTCGCACGTTCGGAGTCGGATCGTCAAAGTCGACTCCCACAGAAAACGATTGCTATCTCATCGAAACATCAGGACACCTCTGCCTCTATCAAGTGGTATCAGATTTCCAGGTTGCTCGGTGAGATTTTACAATTTTTCGTAGATTAGATCGAGTCTGTTCTTCATACCTAACGTCCACGAAAAATCCACACAAAAAATTAGGGTTAGTTCATCATATCCGAACCAATCTGAGCCTTTGCATAATCTTTTTAGGGTTTTTGCTTTGTTGAATTTGCGTTGCATTGTCGTGTCAAGTTGATGGTCTTAGAGTCTAGTCGTTTAGAGTTTCGAGTTCTGGTCATAAGTTGTCACGCCGCCGCCGCACCATCATCATCGCCTTGCCATCTACCACCATTGCTTATCCGCCACCACTCTGAATCCGTATCCATATACCACCACCGCCACCATATACCACCACCGCTGCCATATACCACCACCATATATCCACCACCAATCCGAGTTCTTCTCATATTAGGTTTGTTTTCGAGATCCATCTAAATTCCGATTCATGTTTCCTTGCCTGCGAAGGTCTCGGAAAAAAAAGTCTGGAGACCCCCGGGCAGTTTTTAGGCCAAAATTCCGGCGATCGAAAATATTTTTTTCCTATCCTATTTTTAGGCTGTTCTGAGTCTTTTGAGACACTCGCCATCATAGTGATTTTTGGTTGCACTTTTTCGTCGCAGCTGCCCTGATTTCCGAAAACATTTGTCAAAATAATTTCGTACCCATCCTGTCAGTTTGACCTGGGAAGAGTTTTGAGACACTCGCCATTATAGTGTTTTTTCGAAAAAAAAGAGGAGCGCAAAAAAAAGAGCGCAAAAAAAAAGAAAAAACAGAGTGAAAAAAAATTCCAGAGTGTGCTTTTCCCTTGTTTCTGTGCAGCGCCGTGATTTTGTTAGTGTTCTAGGCTCGCGTCTCTAGCACGGTCTAGCCTAGGACCAACACAGTACCGTCATTGAGCGTTTATTCAACTTCGCATCTCTGAATTGATTATTGCTGACCTTTTTGCTACCATACTATAAGCCTTCCCAGCTCCACATACATCTACGTCGTGCGTTTGACTCTCCCTGGCAATCGCTCTATCCAAGCTTTTGAGAGTTTTGACTACAACGGTTGTCGTTCACCGCCTGCTGCTGGGTAAGAACTGGTAAGAATTTGGGATTTGCTTGATGGATTTGTGACTGTCCACCACACCACCACCACCACTTCCTAGTAGTCTGTCGAATCATATTATTGTGTGTTTCTATTGCTGCTAACCATGGCAGGATCACAAGCCGACGAGACTGGCTGGGAGAACATGACAAACAAAGCGTTACATGATAAGTTTCAACAAATGATGAGTGGACAGGTGGAAGATGTGCTAAATAGATTTGAAGAGGCCATGGAGAAGATAGATGGCATTGAGAAGGCGTTCGAAACAAAGCTCGATAACAAGTTTAATGAATTGCTCGCGCGTCTACCACCACCACCACCGGCTGCACCTAACGCACCTCTACAACAGCAACAACGACTACCTCCACATCGCGAAACAGCCCTCCGCCGAGCGACCCGTGTCCCTCTTCAGCCTGGCCAAGCTGCTGGTGCTGCTGTAGATACTTCTGTGGCTCCTGCTGCTGATGTGGGGGAGGATGATTATGTGGGAGATTACGAGGATGAGGTTGGTCAACATCAGAACTACGTGCAACCACCAGCACCACAACCACCAGGTCGTCCACATGCAAATAATGGCAATGTTAGGGCTCCCCCTTAGGTACGAGATCATGACCATCTCCCTAAACTAAAATTGAATATTCCACCATTTGAGGGTAGATATGTTCCTGATATATATCTTACTTGGGAGTTAGAAACAGAACAACGATTTACATGTTTACAATATCCTGAGGAGAGACGTGTTCCTGCTGCTATTTGTGCTTTCACTAGCTTTGCATGTGTTTGGTGGTCTGAACATTGTAGATTATATCCTGTTCCAGCTACTTGGGCTGCTTTGAAAATTTCTATGCGTACTCGTTGGGTTCCACCATATTATCAACGTGAATTACTTCAAAAATTGCAGCGCTTAAGACAAGGAAAAACTTCGGTAGAAGAATATTATCAGGAATTACAAACTGGCTTGATTAGATGTGGTATTGTTGAGGAGAATGAAGCTATGCTTGCACGTTTTCTGGGTGGATTAAATAGAGAGATTCAGACCATTCTAGACTATAAGGATTATAATAATATCACTCGTTTATTCCATCTTGCTTATAAAGCTGAACGTGAAGTGCAGGATCGACAGGCATTGGCGCGAACTAACTTTTCTGCAGGTCGACCTTCATCATGGACACCACGTGCATCATCTACTTCCACACGTTCTGCTACACCGGCACCTCCGTCGGCTGCCACCTCCAACCGTGATACAGTAAAGCAGGCACAATCACCACTATCTGCCAAGAGCACACCTTCTGGGCCTGCAAAGAGCTCTTCTTCATCCATGGCATCAACAGGGCAAACACATGATATTATTTGTCGATGTTGCAAGGGTGGAGGTCATTATGCGAGAGAATGCCCATCTAAGCATGTGATGATTGTTACTGAGGATGGTGGGTATGAGTCCGCTAGTGACTATGATGAGGAGACTTTGGCTCTTATTACACATGAAGAACACGGTGGAGATGATTCTGATCATGAGACGCAATACATGGCTGCTGAAGATGCTGACAGGAATGAATGTTTAGTTGCTCAACGTGTTTTGAGTGTGCAGGTTACACAAGCTGAGCAAAATCAGAGGCATAATTTGTTCCATACAAAGGGAGTTGTGAAGGAACGTTCTATTCGCGTCATCATAGATGGAGGGAGCTGCAACAACTTGGCTAGCATGGAGATGGTGGAGAAGCTATCTCTCACCACAAGACCACATCCACATCCTTACTACATCCAATGGTTCAACAACAGCGACAAGGTTAAGGTAACACGTACTATTCGTGTGCATTTTAGTATCTCTACGTATGTTGATTATGTTGATTGTGATGTGGTACCTATGCAAGCATGTTCCTTATTACTTGGTAGACTATGGTAATTTGATAAAAATTCTATACACCATGGTAGAAACAATCAATATACTCTTGTTCATAAGGATAAAAATATTACTTTGCTTCCTATGACTCCTGATTCCATTTTGAAAGATGATATTAATAGAGCTAATAAAGAAAAACAGGAGAAAAATAAGAGTGAAAATCAGATTGTGGCAAATGAATTTGAGCAACAAATGAAGCCTAGTAATAAACCATCTAGTGTTGCTTCTGAAATTAAATTGAAAAGTGCATGTTTACTTGCCACCAAATCTGATATTGATGAGCTAGATTCTAGCAAATCTGTTTGCTATGCTTTTGTGTGCAAAGAGGCATTATTTTCATTCGAGGACGTGCCTTCCTCTTTGCCCCCTGCTGTCACTAACATTTTGCAGGAGTTCGCTGACGTCTTCCCACAAGACGTGCCACCGGGATTACCACCTATTCGAGGGATTGAGCATCAAATTGACTTAATTCCCGGTGCATCACTACCCAACCGTGCACCATACCGTACCAATCCAGAGGAGACGAAGGAGATCATGCGTCAAGTACAGGAGCTGCTCGACAAAGGTTATATACGCGAATCTCTTAGTCCTTGTGTTGTTCCTATTATACTAGTGCCTAAAAAGGATGGTACATCGCGTATGTGTGTTGATTGTAGAGGCATTAATAATATTACTATTCGTTATCGTCATCCTATTCCTAGGCTAGATGATATGCGTGATGAATTGAGTGGCTCTACAATATTCTCCAAAGTTGATTTGCGTAGTGGATACCATCAAATTCGTATGAAATTGGAGATGAATGGAAAACAACATTTAAAACTAAGTTTGGTTTATATGAGTGGTTAGTCATGCCTTTTGGGTTAACTATTGCCCCTAGTACTTTCATGAGACTAATGAACGAAGTTTTACGTGCTTTCATTGGACGATTTGTGGTAGTCTATTTTGATGATATACTGATTTATAGCAAATCTTTGGAAGAACATTTGGAACATTTACGTGCTGTTTTTAATGCTCTACGTGATGCACGTTTGTTTGGTAACCTTGGGAAGTGCACCTTTTGCACCGACCGAGTGTCTTTTCTTAGCTATGTTGTTACTCCACAGGGAATTGAAGTTGATAAAGCCAAGATTGAAGCTATTAAGAGTTGGCCGCAGCCCAAAACAGTCACACAAGTGAGGAGTTTTCTTGGACTCGCTAGTTTCTATAGGCGTTTTGTGAGAGACTTTAGCACCATTGCTGCACCTCTCAATGAGCTTACAAAGAAGGATGTGCCTTTTGTTTGGGGTACCGCATAGGAAGAAGCCTTCACAGTATTGAAAGATAAGTTGACACATGCTCCTTTACTTCAACTTCCTGACTTTAATAAGACTTTTGAGCTTGAATGTGATGCTAGTGGAATTGGATAAGGAGGTGTGTTATTACAAGATGCAAACCTGTTGCATACTTTTCTGAAAAATTGAGTGGGCCTAGTCTGAACTATTCTACTTATGATTAAGAATTATATGCTCTTGTTCGGACTTTAGAGACATGGCAACATTATTTATGGCCCAAAGAATTTGTTATACATTCTGTTCATGAATCTTTGAAACATATTAAAAGTCAAGCTAAACTGAATCATAGACATGCTAAATGGGTGGAATTTATTGAGACTTTCCCTTATGTCATTATACACAAGAAGGGTAAAGAAAATATTATTGCTGATGCTTTGTCTCGTCGCTATACTATGCTTTCACAACTTGACTTCAAAATATTTGGTTTGGAGACCATCAAAGATCAATATGTGCATGATGCTGATTTTTAAAGATGTAATGCAGAATTGTAAAGAAGGAAGAACATGGAACAAGTTTGTTTTTAATGATGGTTTTGTGTTCAGTGCTAACAAGCTATGCATTCCAGCTAGCTCTATTCGTCTTTTGTTGTTGCAGGAGGCGCATGGAGGAGGATTAATGGGACACTTTGGCGTGAAGAAGACGGAGGACATACTTGCTACACATTTCTTTTGCCAAAGATGAGACGGGATGTTGAGCGTTTTGTTGCTCGCTGCACTACATGTCAAAAAGCTAAGTCACGACTCAATCCTCATGGTTTATATATGCCTTTGCCTGTGCCTAGTGTTCCTTGGGAGGATATATCTATGGACTTTGTTTTAGGTTTACCTCGAACAAAGAAGGGGAGGGATAGCATATTTTTTGTCGTGGATAGATTCTCGAAAATGGCACACTTTATACCATGTCATAAAAGCGATGATGTTGTTAATGTTGCTGATTTATTCTTTCGTGAAATTATTCGCTTGCATGGTGTGCCAAATACTATTGTTTCAAACCGTGATACTAAATTTCTTAGCCACTTTTGGAGATGTTTATGGGCTAAGTTGGGGACTAAACTACTTTTTAGTACTACTTGTCACCCCCAGACTGATGGACAAACTGAAGTAGTCAATAGAACATTGTCTACTATGCTTAGGGCTGTTTTGAAGAATAATAAGAAAATGTGGGAAGAATGCTTGCCTCATATTGAATTTGCTTATAATCGTTCGTTGCATTCTACTACTAAGATGTGCCCTTTTGAAATTGTCTATGGTTTCCTACCTCGTGCACCCATTGATTTGTTGCCTCTTCCATCTTCGGAGAAGGTTAATTTTGATGCTAAACAACGTGCTGAATTGATCTTAAAAATGCATGAGTTAACTAAGGAAAACATTGAGCGTATGAATGTTAAATATAAACTTGCTGGAGATAAGGGTAGAAAACATGTTGTCTTTGCACCTGGAGATCTTGTTTGGTTACATTTGCGTAAGGATAGGTTTCCTAATTTGCGCAAATCAAAGCTAATGCCACGTGCTGATGGTCCATTTAAGGTGTTAGAGAAAATAAATGATAATGCATATAAACTTGAGCTGCCTACAGATTTTGGGGTTAGTCCCACTTTTAACATTGCAGATTTGAAGCCTTATTTGGGTGAGGAAGATGAGCTTCCGTCGAGGACGACTTCATTTCAAGAAGGGGAGGATGATGAGGACATCAATACCATTGTTACACCCACAGCCCCTACTGTTACATATACTGGACCAATTACTAGAGCTCGTGCACGCCAATTAAATTACCAGGTACTTTTGTTTCTTGGTAATGATTCTAATGTTCATGAGAATATGATACTGCCTAAATTGGATACATTTGTTTTGCTTACAAATGAAGGGCCTAGCTTGGAGAAGGATGAACATTGGAGCAAGAACACGCATGGGGTTGATGGCATGCGCAAGGGGATCAAGAACGGAGTTGCAAGTGATGAGTTCAGGACTTTGAAGCCACCATAAGGAGTGCATGAAGCCTTGGACGAAATATACAAGATGCCACTTCATAATATTCGTCCATAGGCTATTCTAGGTGCTGCGTCACCTTATTATTGGGCCAGGCCCATGTAATTTCGAAATACTTAAGTATAGGCTATTTTTTAGAGTCCGTATGTGTGGGGAAACAAGAGTTAGGGTTGGTTTCGGACCCCACCCTCAAGGGCCACTAAATTCCCTCCTCTTCCTCCATATATACAGCCCTTAGGGTGTCGTTTAGACTTTGGGTTTTGTTTAGATTAAAAGTTCGCCATAGCTGCAACTTCGCGTACTTCGTTTGTGTTCAACGACCAGACCAAGGCGTCACAGAACCCCACCTTCATTAATAAAGCTTTCCTCTTTTATTCGCAATATCCAGATTGCAATCTCAGTTTCCTGCTTGTTCTTCATTTGCTCGCAGGAAATAGACCCTCGTGGTCAGGTTGATCATGCTCCGGCGTGGTCAATAACCCCTCGGAAGTTGGTTTAGCGATTGCTAAGGCGCGACGTCTTCGCACGTTCGTAGTCGGATCGTTAAAGTCGACTCCCATAGAAAATGATTGCTATCTCATCGAAACATCGGGACACCTCTGCCTCTATCAGATTATCAGGTGGTTCAGCAATAGGTTCACTTGAAGTTTGCACAGTTCTATCATTTTTCTTTTTCTTCTTCTTAGAAGAACTAGGTGCATCAATATTATTTCTCTGAGAATCTTGCTCGATTCTCTTAGAGTGGCCTTCAGGATATAGAGGTTCCTGAGTCATTCTACCAGTTCTAGTAGCCACTCTAACAACATAATCATTTTTCTTAATATTCATTTCATCAAGCACTTCTTTTTGAGCCTTAAGTACTTGTTCTACTTGAGTGGTAACCATAGAAGCTTGTTTGCTAACAAGTTTAAGTTCACCTCTAATATTAGCCATATAATTACCCAAGTATTTAATCATATCGGAATCATATTTCAATTGTCTACCAAAATAAGCATTGAAATTTTCTTGTTTGACAATAAACTTATCAAACTCATCAAAGCATTGCCTAGCAGACTTATAGTGAGGGATATCACCTTCATCAAATCTATAGAGATAATTTACCTTTACTACATGTGTCGGGATATCGGGATCAGGAGGTTCTTCAATAAATAAGTGATCAAGTTCATATGTTTCTTCGACAGGCGGTAGATTAAGACCATGTATTTCTTCAATAGGAGGTAAATTCTTAACATCTTCAGCTTTAATACCTTTTTCTTTCATAGATTTCTTTGCCTCTTGCATATCTTCGGGACTGAGAAATAAAACACCTCTCTTCTTTGCAATTGGTTTAGGAATAGGCATAATAATTGGAGCGGGAGCTGGCTCAGGAGGTGCCCAATTATTGTCATTTGTCAACATATTATTCAATAGAATTTCAGCTTCATCCGGTGTTCTTTCCCTGAAAAGAGAACCAGCACAACTATCCAGGTAATCTCTGGAAGCATCGATTAGTCCATTATAGAAGATATCAAGTATTTCAGGTTTCTTAAGAGGATGATCAGACAAAGCATTAAGTAACTTGAGAAGCCTCCCCCAAGCTTGTGGGAGACTCTCTTCTTTAATTTGCACAAAGTTGTATATTTCCCTTAAAGCAGCTTGTTTCTTATGAGCAGGGAAATATTTAGCAGAGAAGTAATAAATCATATCCTGGGGACTACGCACACAACCAGGATCAAGAGAATTAAACCATATCTTAGCATCACCCTTTAATGAGAACGGAAATATTTTGAGTATATAGAAGTAACGCGATCTCTCATCATTAGTGAACAGGGCAGCTATATCATTTAACTTAGTAAGATGTGCCACAACAGTTTCAGATTCATAGCCATAGAAAGGATCAGATTCAACCAAAGTAATTATATCTAGATCAACAGAGAATTCATAATCCTTATCAGGAACACAGATAGGTGAAGTTGCAAAAGCAGGATCAGGTTTCATTTTATCTCTAAGTGATTCTTTGTTCCATTTAATCAATAACCACTTAAGCTCGTATCTATCTCTGTAGGCTAAAATAGCTAAAGAAGAATCTTTATCAAAAAGATAACCCTGAGGAATAACGGGCATATTTTCATCATCACTTTCATCATCGTATTCAGATTCATCAATTTCTCTTTCTCTAGCCCTAGCAATTTGTTCTTCAAGAAATTCACTAAGGGGCACAGTAGTATCAGGCATAGAGGCAGTTTCATCATAAGTATCATGCATAGCAGAAGTGGCATCATCAATAACATGCGACATATCGGGACAAATAGCACAAGCAGGTTTAGGTGTCGCTAGCTTACTCATAACAGAAGGTGAATCAAGTGCAGAGCTAGATGGCAGTTCCTTACCTTCCCTCGTAGTTGAGGGATAAATTGTTGTCTTAGCGTCTTTCAAATTCTTCATAGTGTCCAGCAGATATAAATCCCAAGTAACTCAAAGAATAGAGCTATGCCCCCCGGCAACGGCACCAGAAAAAGGTCTTGATAACCCACAAGTATAGGGGATCGCAACAGTTTTCGAGGGTAGAGTATTTAACCCAAATTTATTGATTCGACACAAGGGGAGCCAAAGATTATTCTCAGGTATTAGCAGCTGAGTTGTCAATTCAACCACACGTGAAAACTTAGTATCTGCAGCAAAGTGTTTAGTAGCAAAGTAATATGATAGTGGTGGTAACAGCAACAAAAGTAAAGACAGCAAAAGTAATGTTTTTGGTAATTTGTAGTGATTGTAACAGTAGCAGTGGGAAAGTAAATAAGCGTAAACCAGTATATGGAAAGTTCGTAGGCATCGGATCAATGATGGATAATTATGCCGGATGCGGTTCATCATGTATCAGTCATAACATAGGGTGACACAGAACTAGCTCCAATTCATCAATGTAATGTAGGCATGTATTCCGTATATAGTCATACGTGCTTATGGAAAAGAACTTGCATGACATCTTTTGTCCTACGCTCCCGTGGCAGCGGGGTCCTATTGTAAACTAAGGGATATTAAGGCCTCCTTTTAATAGAGAACCGGAAGAAAGCATTAGCACATAGTGAATACATGAACTCCTCAAACTATGGTCATCACCGGGAGTGGTCCCGATTATTGTCACTTCGGGGTTGCCGGATCATAACACATAGTAGGTGACTATAGACTTGCAAGATAGGATCAAGAACTCACATATATTCATGAAAACATAATAGGTTCAGATCTGAAATCATGGCACTCGGGCCCTAGTGACAAGCATTAAGCATAGCAAAGTCATAGCAACATCAATCTCAGAACATAGTGGGGTCATACTAGGGATCAAACCCTAACAAAACTAACTCGATTACATGATAAATCTCATCCAACCCATCACCGTCGAGCAAGCATACGATGGAATTACTCACGCACGGCGGTGAGCATCATGAAATTGGTGATGGAGGATGGTTGGTGATGACGACGGCGACGAACCCCCCTCTCCGGAGCCCCGAACGGACTCCAGATCAGCCCTCCCGAGAGAGATTAGGGCTTGGCGGCTGCTCTGTATCATAAAACGCGATGATTTCTTCTCTTTGATTTTTTTCTCCCCAAAAGCCAATATATAGAGTTGGAGTTGGCGTCGGAGGGTTTCCAGGGGGGCCACGAGGTAGGGGGCGCGTCCTAGAGGGGGGGCGCCCCCCATCCTCGTGGACAGGGTGTGGGCCTCCTGGTCTTCATCTTTGGCGAGGATTTTTTATTGTTTTTTCTAAGGTGTTCCGTGGAGTTTCAGGACTTTCCGAGAATATTTGCTTTCTGCACATAAAACAACATCATGGCAATTCTGCTGAAAACAGCGTCAGTCCGGGTTAGTTCCATTCAAATCGTACAAGTTAGAGTCCAAAACAAGGGCAAAAGTGTTTGAAAAAGTTGATACGACGGAGACGTATCAATACGCCTCGACAATCGCTAAACCAATCTCCGATGGTTATTGACCTTGCCGTAGGCATGATCAACCTGAAGAACGAGGTTCGAGTTCCTGCAAGCAACCGAAGAACCGGCAAGAACAAAGGTGAATTGCAACTGAAATTACGGATAATAAACCAAGCACATGAACTAGATGAAAAGTTGGGGTTCCACTGTGGATCTGACAAGGCGATAGTCCTACACGTCTCGTAGATGCGAATTGTAGCGATGGCTAGACAATACAATAAAACCCAAGATCTAAACCCTAAATTGTGACGACTATTTATTTAGGCAGGCAGATGTGTCGGCATGCGAGATGTCCCGGAGTCCAACTCCTCACGTCCACAAAACTGGACCAGGCTGCGCCATGTGCCTTGTCTTGGGTCACGTGAAGTCTTTGGACTCGTGTGCTTGCATGGCTTAGAAGGCCGGCCTTCCTTGTGACGTGCATGCATGAGTAGAGCTCCCTCACGTTGGTGCATGTAAACATGGATACATGCATGGCCTTGTATGATGGAAAATCATGGAGCCCCTCTTCCTTAAATTGATGATGGTAGCTCCCAAAGTAGTACATGTACGTCTATATGTATGCATGTATAAATCTTTGTTTTCTGTCTCGCATTTTAACTCTCGGTTTGCGTAAATCTTCTGGATATCTATAAGCAATAAATAGATGTGTAGTATTTTTGTCCTTGAAAATAAAATAACATAAATTATATTTACCACAAGAATTCACCTGAAAATTATGCATGTTTATAATACTTTCGATCATATCCGAGGTAGTCATGTCCTTAACATCAGTTGGGGTTCCACTGTGGATCTGACAAGGCGGTAGTCCTACACGTCTCGTAGATGCAAATTGTAGCGATGGCTAGACAATTCAATAAAACCCAAGATCTAAACCCTAAATTATGACGACTATTAATTAAGGCAGGAAGATGTGTCGGCATGCGAGATGTCCCTGAGTCCAACTCCTCACGTCCGCAAAACTGGACCAGGCTACGCCATGTGCCTTGTCTTGGGCCGCGTGAAGTCTTTGGACACGCGTGCATGCATGGCTTAGCAGGCTGGCCTTCCTTGTGATGTGCATGCATGAGTAGAGCTCCCTCACGTTGGTGGATGTAAACATGGATACATGCATGGCCTTGTACGATGGAAAATCATGGAGCCCCTCTTCCTTAATTTGATGATGGTAGCTCCCAAAGTAGTACATGTACGTCTATATGTGTGCACGTATAAATCTTTGTTCTCCGTCTCGCATTTTAACTCTCGGTTTGTGTAAATCTTCTGGATATTTGTACGTAAGAAATAGATGTGTAGTATTTTTGTCCTTTAAAATAAAATAACATAAATTATATTTACCACAAGAATTCACCTGAAAATTATGCATGTTTATAATACTTTCGATCGTATCAGAGGTAGTCATGTCCTTATCAAGTACCCTGCAACGGATGTTGGAATAGGTCCGGACAGTGCGACCATGCGAGACAACACCTACTTCCTTAGTAACATCAGCAGTGCCCTGTATACAGATAAGAAGAGGTGATCCATCGGAATAAGTTGCCAGGCGCCACTGAGTATATGGGTCCTCATGCTTGTGATCATCATCATCGTCATCTCCCCCTTGGTTATAAAATTTTTCAAGTATAGGTGGTGGGATGTTCATAGGACCTTGGAAACACAAGAAGGTTAATTAGTAAAGGGAAACTAGCTAACCCGCATGCATGTGGATGAAACAATTATAATTACAGTGGAAGACAAACGTACCGGAAGCATCAGGATTCCATGCAAAAACAGCGCCACGGGTGGTGGCAGCAAACACAAGACCCTCGTATTGAATTGCATCACAGTACTCATCCGTGTACAGAAATTGATTTTTGAGCAATATCCATCGAGGCATAGAAGTAAGGAAGGAAACAAGCTTGTCGAAGATAGCAACAACTTCATAGTTCGTGTAATCCCAAGAGCGGTGGGAACTCGACATATTGCTATCTTTCGTAGACGATAGTCACCATGATCATATTTGAACTCACATAGAATACCCGTGTACTCAACCTCTGGGCAGTCTGAGATTTTTAGAAGTGGAACCCGGTGACGAGTGTACACATTCACAAGTTCCCACTCGCAGTTGTACCCAATATAAACAACCCAATCTCCATTTGTGCCTGCCCAAGCCTTGCCCTCAAGCGATGTCATCTTAACATCATACGTATCATTATCAAGCGGCATCAACTTGCACAAGGTGAGGCTTTCGTCGTCCCCGCGCTAGTCAACAGGGTCACAGCGAACAAGATAGGGGAGATCAAACCGCTCCTGGACCCTTGGGTTCCTTGTAATGATGTTATTAGTTGAGTCGAGAATGGTCTTGAACGAACCTGCCATGCTAGCCAAGGTGATGACGTCCCACCGATCAATGAGTTCCTCCACCACGTCACCTTTCAGATCGGGGCAAGAATAACGGGGTCGTTTCCGGCCTATTCCATTCATGGAGAAGATGATCGAACAATGGCAGAAGGAAGGGTGAAGGCAAATGGAGGGAGGAAGAGCATGCGACAGTAGGTCCAAGAAGAGGCTAGTGGGGAGCGAACGGTTGCCACAGAGGTCACACACTAACGACAAGGCCGAGTGAACCGCATGACGTATATCGCACACACCTTGATCTGGCTGACCGTTTCTTTTGTATTGCATAATCACAAATAGTTCATCCGAGTGAACCGTATGTTGTACATTGCACACACCTTAATCTGGCTGACCATTTCTGTTCTCTTGTCTCAACACAAACAGTTCATCCGAGTGAACCGCATGCCGTATATCGCACACACCTTGATCTGGCTGACCATTTCTTTTGTGTTGCTTAATCACAAGTAGTTCATCCGAGTGAACCGTATGCTGTACATCGCGCACACCTCCATCTGGTTACCCATTTCTTTTGTTCCTCCTCATCGCAAATAGTTAATTGAACTGAACTGTATGCCCTGCATCGCACACGCAACTAAAATCCGAACCGTGATTGATGCATCAGTCGTCGCAAATGTTTTGCACCTTTTTGACGGGGTTTTTACACCACCGTTTGCGATTATTGCATCGCACACAGTTTCGTCGAAGGGTCTCTAATCGTAGTGTCACGTTAGCAGCATCCTACAGTAGTGTATGATTCATTTATGTTAGCACTATTGAGAGATTACACTAGTGAAAGTATGAACCCTAGTCCTTGTTTCTAAGCATTCATATACTATTTTGCTCATTGTTTCCCACTTGTTACCTTGCTATTTTTATTATTTCGTATTACAAAAACCTATATCTACTATCCATACTACACATGCATGTATCACCATCTCTTCGCCGAACTAGTGCACCTATACAATTTACCGTTGTATTGGGTGTGTTGGGGACTCAAGAGATTTTTGTATTTGATTGCAGGGTTGTTTGATAGAGACCATCTTCATCGTACACCTCATACAGATTGATAAACCTTAGGTCATCAACTCGAGAGAAATTTGTTGTTGTCCTACAAAACTCTGCGCTTGGAGGCCCAACCGAATCTACAAGAGTAAAGTTGCATAGTAGACATCAAACATTAATACACAAAGAAGCGTTGATGGACCCAGACTCCGGAATTGGATATAAGCCAAAAATAATATGAGAGAGTATCATTATACATAATTCAAGTTTATAACTTGATGAAGCATCTGAAGACTTGGAGTCTAAAGTATAGCAATGCATCTATAAACTGAAAAGATAAAAAAATCGTTGACTTGTTACAAAGAGTTTATGACAAAAATCAAGGAGTTGATTTTGACGAGATTGTCTCATCATAGCAATACTTAAAATCAAACTCGGACTAAACAAGCCATTATTAAATATTTCAATTATGAGATATAATAGATGGATGTCAAAATGATTCCCATGACATGGAAATAGAACAAGGTTGTATATTTGATACATTCCAAGGTAATTTTGTCGATCCAGAGGATGCTAGTAAGTGTCTAAGCATAGTGGAGTTGGAATCTTCATTCTGATGAAATGGTCAAATAATTTCATCACGGAAAGCAAAGATACTTGTATTTAAAATAAAGTAAGTGGGAGCATGATAATATTTCCAAACAACTATGTGTTCATAATACATTGCTGATTGAAAAATATTCTTGACACAAAATAAGAAAACACATTAAAATAATTTTTCAGTGAAGTACTTACGCAATAGCCTTGGTATTAGGCAAAATAATCTATGGAGATAGTAGTGCCTAATTGGGCTTAGCCAAAATACATATTGACAAGATACTAAGGAAGTTTAGTATAAAAATGCCAAGATGATTTTCTTATCGAAGTCACATGGAAGGAGTTTTAATAAAGAATCAGTATCCTGAAATACTAATGAGCGAAATACATGATGTCAATCACACTTGTATTAAATATATTCCATGCTATTTAAACAACCATATATGGCTAGTACTCCAAGTACATTTGTGAGTAAATTTACCAGAATGGTCAAATTGTTTATCATAGGACAACAATGAAAATGTCATTAAGCATTGACGACATGTTTCTCGCATACAGAGAAAATAAAGAGATTCTTGTAAGAAGTTACATCAACACATGCTCGTTGTAAGTCATCGACAAAAATCTTCATCGGTGCTCCAAGTGACTTCCAATTTCAATTAAAAGAATTATGGTGGCACAATGAGTTGGAATTGGTCCAAGAAAGTTACTGTGGTGAATTCTATAATAGAAAGACTAAGTATATTCGCTTTAAGAAGTAACAATATAGGGTGAATCAAAAGTTCATTTATGAGCTAGGTCCTACCAGTGATTCAATATATACAAAGCTAGTTTCACACAAATTATGAATTCTTGTGAAAGCATTATAGATGCATATAAATGCAAATGATACACGTAGATTTGAAGCTATCAAGATCTGATAGGACGAAGGGTATACCACAAGCAAAGCATGAACAAACATCGGATGCCCATTTGTGTAAAAGAAAATGAGCTAACTAGGTTATTGATTCCAGTGCAAGTGGGAGTCTGTTCAAAATATGACCTAGAGGCAATAATATTGAATTATTATATTTCCATGTTTATAATTAAGAGTTTATATTCTATGTTATAACTGGCATGATCTTGGAATATGTGATTCAGTGGAAAACTCATATGCACGTGTGGAATGATAAATGGTAAAATATGATTCCTAGTATCACCTCTAAGAGTAGATCAAGTGTTGTTGGTGATCACATTTTTCGGATCTTAGGAAATCATTAAGTGTAATGATAGTCCTAAAGCAACATTAAGAATATGACATTAGAACAACGATCATATTGAATCGACCCAAACTTGTTTGTTACACCTTGAGATTATATCTTCAGAAGTAAATTGTTGTAACATGGTCTGTTAACATTTGTTCTAGTTCCCTAGACCATGAGAGTATCATAGTCGCTTCTTACCGTAGGGTGGACTTTGGGGTTGATCAAACGTCCTTTGTGACACGATGACCATAATGACAACTTACAGGTTCATCGGAAAGTTTGACAAGGGACTAGATAGCTCGAGAGGGGATTTGCTCCTCTGACGATGGAGACATATTCCTAGGGGCCCCTTGGTGTGACGACATCCATCATCGTTTGGCCAGACACATGTGACCATGTCACGGGATGCCGAAACATGTGAACGAGAAAGAAGAATGAAACTGGTAACGAGGACACCGGTATAGCAAACCTGTGTATGACTCAAGAGGATACCGATACATCTCACCTTAGGTTTCATAAAGTATCGTGAACAAAAGGGCATAGCTAAACCAAAGGTTCACTCAAATGTTAGGGGTCGATGTGGACTTCCATGGTTCCGCTATCGGTCACCAAACCTACAGGGTCACAAGCTTAATATAATCATGATCTGTTGAGTGTTAGTAGGATGGGAATAATTGGGAAATATTTTTGAAATTGTTTCATTAATATTCAACATAGTTTCGAGTGGAGACGGAAGCATTTCGAGGTCACCATAAGGGTTTAGGAGTTTATCAGGCAATACCGGGTATTATCGATAAATAATATATAGGTGAAAAATGTTTCCGGAGATGTTAGATTAATAATAAAAGGGTCTAATTGTAAGTGCATCTAGTGCCCCTTAGTGATTTTGGTGTACTAAAGACTTATAGGTTAAGGGACTAATGTGTTTGTGAGTGTACACAGGTTCTATAAGTGTGTGAGGAGTTTGATATTTACGAAGAAAATCGACCCCTAAAAATGAATGTCCTCAGTTGAATACTTTGGTGTTCTTGAAGACTTTCAAAATGAGGAAATTGGTGTGACCTTGAAGACTTTGATATCGATGCGAGGATTATGAAGCGTGAATACTTTTGTTTTCTTAGTTTCATTTTCTCTTTCTTGAGTTATAGGAAACACCGTACTGTTAAAGGGGGGCGAGGTAAAACTAAGGAAAAGTTTCCAAGTGATGCTCATCTCAAAATCCTACACCTACCCAATCCTTTCGTGTGAAGCCTTTGGAAATCTCATACAGTTCAGTCAATTTCTTCAGCGAGAGAGACAAAGATCTTCTGTTCTCTGCTGAATTTGTTCTGACTGAGGAGTTAGGAATTCGTCAGTGCGGATTGCCTACAAGTGAGGAACATGATAGCCCTAAGGAATTTGAGATCTCGAATTTCCGACCGTTGCTGTGCTACGCACCAGCTCTCCCAAAATACCTTATCCACAAAACGGTCATATCATTGAAGGGAATATATGTCTTATCATGTCGGGCTGCTCCCCGACTATAAATAGCCGCCCCTACAACCACAAGTTGGTTGGCTGCTCTGAGAGAAACTAACAGTTTGTGCCAATTAAAGCCTTCGTGACGATTTCGATGATAGTTGAATTGATTCTGTGCAAAAACACAAACTTTTGCGCCCACTGTTGGAATTTACATTTTTTATGCAAACGTGATCTTGGTCTGAAACTTTTACACAGTATTGAGAAACAAATTGCCTATTTTTACCTAATTTGTTAGAATGTTTGGAGTTATAGAAGTATGGTTTTATTTCAGATAATAACACACCTTTCTATTTTAGATAAATTCTGTTTTTATTGCATAGAGTGCTTATTTTAGTGACGCTATGGATTATATCGGGGGGTACAAGTCATGGAGAAGTTATAATACAGTACGTATTATGAAAGAACAATTATGAATTGGTTTATAATAGTACCTAAGTTTATGGTTTACCGATTATACTAACGGATCTCACGAAGTTTCTTATGAGTTTTGTGTGCTGAAGTTTAAATGTTTCGGGCAAGATCATGATGGATGAAGGAATAAGGCATGGCAATACCCTAATCTTGGGGATGCGCAAGGCACCCCAAGGTAATATTCAAGGAAGGCTCAAGCGACTAATCTTGGGGATGCCATGGATGGCATCCCCTCTCTCGTCCACAATTCATCGATATGTCACTCGGAGCTGTATTTCTATCCATCACATGATATGCATTTTACTTGGAGATTCTTGTGTTGTAGTTTTATATTTTTATTAGTTTGCCACAATCATTGTTTGTTGGATACACCTTTTAAGAGGGACACACATTCATCATGATTTTTTACAATACTCAATGTGCTTCACTTATATCTTTTAAGTTAGGCAGTTGCTCATGTGCTTCACTTATATCTTTAGAGCACTGCGGTTGTTATATTTTATAGAAATGATTTGCACTCTCATGCTTCACTTCTACATTTTTTAGAGTTTATAAATAGGAAGTGGTAATGTGCGCGGGTTATGAGACTAGTCCAAGAATGATAGGTATACAATAGTGATATAATAAAAACCTTCATGTAAGATCACCGAATATGAAAATGTGTGATTTAGTTATGTTGATGTAGTAATATGAAAGGTTATTGGTTCATAATCATTGGTTAAGCGATATTAAAGCTCCTTATGTATTACTCATTTAAGTGTTAGTCCTGGCATGGTGGGGATGTTAGAGCACTTCTATTCCGCATTGAAATCCTTTGTGTTGCTTGAATCGGGTGCGCTTGATGGTTAACTCCTACCAACCTCCCCCTAGGGCATGTGAGTAGTACTTTGTTTTGAGGGATAATAAAATTTTCACAATAAGTATATGAGTTCTTTATGACTAATGTGAGTTCATGGACAAATACAACACTCCCACCTATCCACATATTGCTAGCCTCTCTCATACCGTGCATTGCCCATTTTCACCTTGAGAATTGGTGCGAACTTCGCTGGTGCATCCAAATCCCATGATATGATACACTCTATCACACATAAGCCTCATTATATCCTTCCTCAAAACAGCCACCATACCTACCTATTATGGCATGCCCATAGCCATTCGGAGATATATTGCCATGCAACTTCCACGGTTACTATCCACATGATGTGTATGTTCATCATCATGTTGCTTTGCATGATCATATAGAGCTAACATGATATTTGTGGCAAATCCAGCATTCATCACATGTTATGCTAGATCATTGCACATCCTGGTACACTGCCAGAGGCATCCATATAGAGTCATATTATTCTAGTTTATCGAGTTGTGAGTAAAAAGAAGTGTGGTGACCATCATTATTAGAGCATTCTCCCCGTCAGGTAAACAATGATGGAGACTGGTGGGTCCTCGAAAAAGTGGGGTTGAGGTTCACGATATTGTTCTAGTGAGAGAGAGAGGCAGAGAGAAAAGAAAAAATAAGAGAAAAATAGAGAAGGAACAATGCTACTATCCTTTACCACACTTGTGCTTCAAAGTAGCACTGTATTCTTCATATAGTGAGTCTCTATGATTTGTCACATTCATATACTAGTGGGAATTTTTACATTACGGAACTAGGCTTGTATATTCCAATGACGGGCTTCCTCAAATGCCCGAGGTTTTCATGAGCAAGCGGGTTGGATGCACACCCAGTTAGTTTCAGTAGTGAGCTTTCATAAACTTATAGCTCTAGTGCATCGGTTGCATGGCAATCCCTGCTCCTCGCATTGATATCGATTGTAAGGCCTCTCCAATGCCTAACAATTAGTCGCATCGATGCAAGACTTCCTCCACTTTTTGTCTTCCCTTATAAACCTCTACCAACATATTCTATTCCACTCATAGTGCTAAGTCCACGACTCACACTTATATATCGAGTGAAGTCGAAAATGTTGAAGCGTGAAAAGTATGATATAATTGCTTGGTTTGGCACCGGGGTGCTCATGATTACTACTTATGTGAGGAAGACGGAGTCATGCCATACTTACATTATTCAGTGAGTAGGGATAATGATAGAGGCAAAGGTGTCCCGTCTTTCGATGAGATGGTGGCTATCGTTTGGAGGAAGTCGACTTTGACGATCCGACTACGAACGTGCGAGGACGTCGCGCCTTAGCAATCGCTAAACCAACTCCGAGAGGTTATTGACCACGCCGGAGCACGATCAACCTGACCACGAAGGTCTGTTTCCTGCAGGCAAACGAAGAACAAGCAAGAAACTAAGATTGCAATCTGGATATTGCGAATATAAGAGGAAAGCTTTATTGATCAAGGTGGGGTTCTGTGACGCCTTGGTCTGGTCGTTGAACACAAACGAAGTACGCGAAGTTGCAGCTATGGCGAACTTTTAATCTAAACAAAACCCAAAGTCTAAACGACGCCCTAGGGGCTGTATATATGGAGGAAGAGGGGGGGGGGATTTCGTGGCCCTTGGAGGAGGGGTCTGAAACCCACCCTAACTCTTGTCTCCCCACATATACGGACTCTAAAAACAGCCTATATTGAAGTATTTCGAAATTACATGGGCCTGGCCCAAAAAGAAGGTGACGCAGCACCTAGAATAGCCTCTGGACGAAAATTATGAAGTGGCATCTTGTATATTTCGACCAAGGCTTCATGCACTCATTATGGTGGCTTCAAAGTCCTGAAATCATCACTTGAAACTCTGTTCTTGTCTCCCTTGCGCATGCCATCAACTCCATGCTTGTTCTTGCTCCAATGATCATCCTTCTCCAAGCTAGGCCCTTCATTTGTAAGCAAAACAAATGTATCCAATTTAGGCAGCATCATATTCTCATGAACATTAGAATCATTACCAAGAAACGAAAGTACCTGATAATTCAATTGGCGTGCGCGAGCTCTAGTAATTGGTCCAGTATGTATAGCAGCAGGGGCTGTGGGTGTAACAATGGTACTGATGTCCTCATTGTCCTCCCCTTCTTGAAATGAAGTCGTCCTCGACGGAAGCTAATCTTCCTCACCCAAATAAGGCTTCAAATCTGCAATGTTAAAAGTGGGACTAACCCCAAAATCTGCAGGCAACTCAAGTTTATATGCATTATCATTTATTTTCTCTAACACCTTAAAAGGACCATCAGCACATGGCATTAGCTTTGATTTGCGCAAATTAGAAAACCTATCCTTACGCAAATCTAACCAAACAAGATCTCCCGGTGCAAACACAACATGTTTTCTACCCTTATCTCCAGCCAGTTTATATTTAGCATTCATACGCTCAATGTTGTCCTTAGTTAACTCATGCATTTTTAAGATCAATTCAGCATGTTGTTTAGCATCAAAATTAACCTTCTCCGAAGATGGAAGAGGCAACAAATCAATGGGTGCACGAGGTAGGAAACCATACATAATTTCAAAAGGGCACATCTTAGTAGTAGAATGCAATGAACGATTATAAGCAAATTCAATATGAGGCAAGAATTCTTCCCACATTTTCTTATTATTCTTCAAAACAGCCCTAAGCATAGTAGACAATGTTCTATTGACTACTTCAGTTTGTCCATCAGTTTGGGGGTGACAAGTAGTACTAAAAAGTAGTTTAGTCCCCAACATAGCCCATAAACATCTCCAAAAGTGGCTAAGAAATTTAGTATCACAATCTGAAACAATAGTATTTGGCACACCATGCAAGCGAATAATTTTACGAAAGAACAAATCAGCAACATTAACAGCATCATCGCTTTTATGACATGGTATAAAGTGTGCCATTTTTGAGAACCTATCCACGACAACAAATATGATATCCCTCCACTTCTTTGTTCGAGGTAAACCTAAAACAAAGTCCATAGATATATCCTCCCAAGGAACACTAGGTACAGACAAAGGCATTTATAAACCATGAGGATTGAGTCGTGACTTAGCTTTTTGACATGTAGTGCAGCGAGCAACAAAACGCTCAACATCCCATCTCATCTTTGGCCAAAAGAAATGTGTAGCAAGTACGTCCTCCGTCTACTTCACGCCAAAGTGTCCCTTTAATCCTCCTCCATGCGCCTCCTACAACAACAAAAGACGAATAGAGCTAGCAGGAATGCATAGCTTGTTAGCACGGAACACAAAGCCATCATTAATAATGAACTTGTTCCATGTTCTTCCTTCTTTACAATTCTGCATTACATCTTTAAAATCAGCATCATGCACATATTGATCTTTGACGGTCTCCAAACCAAATATTTTGAAGTCAAGTTGTGAAAGCATAGTATAGCAACGAGACAAAGCATCAGCAATAACAATTTCTTTACCCTTCTTGTGTTTAATGACATAAGGGAAAGTCTCAATGAATTCAACCCATTTAGCATGTCTACGATTCAGTTTAGCTTGACTTTTAATATGGTTCAAAGATTCATGATCAGAATGTATAACAAATTCTTTGGGCCATAAATAATGTTGCCATGTCTCTCTAGTCCGAACAAGAGCATATAATTCTTTATCATAAGAAGAATAGTTCAGACTAGGCCCACTCAATTTTTCAGAAAAGTATGCAACAGGTTTGCCATCTTGTAATAACACACCTCCTAATCCAATTCCACTAGCATCACATTCAAGCTCAAAAGTCTTATTAAAATCAGGAAGTTGGAGTAAAGGAGCATGTGTCAACTTATCTTTCAATACTGTGAAGGCTTCTTCCTGTGCGGTACCCCAAACAAAAGGCACATCCTTCTTTGTAAGCTCGTTGAGAGGTGCAGCAATGGTGCTGAAATCTCTCACAAAACGCCTATAGAAACCAGCGAGGCCAAGAAAACTCCTCACTTGTGTGACCGTTTTGGGCTGCGGCCAACTCTCAATAGCTTCAATCTTGGCTTTATCAACTTCAATTCCCTGTGGAGTAACAACATAGCCAAGAAAAGATACTCGGTCGGTGCAAAAGGTGCACTTCCCAAGGTTACCAAACAAACGTGCATCACGTAGAGCATTAAAAACAGCACGTAAATGTTCCAAATGTTCTTCCAAAGGTTTGCTATAAATCAGTATATCATCAAAATAGACTACCACAAATCGTCCAATGAAAGCACGTAAAACTTCGTTCATTAGTCTCATGAAAGTACTAGGTGCATTAGTTAACCCAAAAGGCATGACTAACCACTCATATAAACCAAACTTAGTTTTAAAAGCTGTTTTCCATTCATCTCCCAATTTCATACGAATTTGATGGTATCCACTACGCAAATCAACTTTGGAGAATATTGTAGAGCCACTCAATTCATCAAGCATATCATCTAGCCTAGGAATGCTATGACGATAACGAATAGTAATATTATTGATGCCTCTACAATCAACACACATACGCGACGTACCATCCTTTTTAGGCACGAGTATAATAGGAACATCACAAGGACTAAGAGATTCGCGTATATAACCTTTGTCGAGCAGCTCCTGTACTTGACGCATAATCTCCTTTGTCTCCTCTGGATTGGTATGGTATGGTGCACGGTTGGGTAGCGATGCACCGGGAATTAAGTCAATTTGATGCTCAATCCCTCGAATAGGTGGTAATCCCGGTGGCACATCTTGTGGGAAGACGTCAGCGAACTCCTGCAAAATGTTAGTGACAGCAGGAGCAAAGAGGAAGGCACGTCCTCGAATGAAAATAATGCCTCTTTGCACACAAAAGCATAGCAAACAGATTTGCTAACATCTAGATCATCAATATCGGATTTGGTGGCAAATAAACATGCACTTTTCAATTTAATTTCAGAAGCAACACTAGATGGTTTATTATTAGGCTTCATTTGTTGCTCAAATTCTTTTGCCACAATCTGATTTTCACTCGTATTTTGCTCCTGTTTTGCTTTATTAGCTCGATTAATATCATCTTTCAAAATGGAATCAGGAGTCATAGGAAGCAAAGTAATATTTTTGTCCTTATGAACAAGAGTATACTGATTGTTTCTACCATGGTGTACAGAAATTTTATCAAATTGCCATGGTCTACCAAGTAATAAGGAACATGCTTGCACAGGTACCACATCACAATCAACATATGTAGAGATACTAAAATGCACACGAACAGTACGTGTTACCTTAACCTTGCCGCTGTTGTTGAACCATTGGATGTAGTAAGGATGTGGATGTGGTCTTGTGGTGAGAGATAGCTTCTCCACCATCTCCATGCTAGCCAAGTTGTTGCAGCTCCCTCCATCTATGATGACGCGAACAAAACGTTCCTTCACAACTCCCTTTGTATGGAACAAATTATGCCTCTGATTTTGCTCAGCTTGCGTGACCTGCACACTCAAAACATGTTGAGCAACTAAACATTCATACCTGTCAGCATCTTCAGCAGCCATGTATTGCGTCTCATGATCAGAATCATCTCCACCGTGTTCTTCATGTGTAAGAAGAGCCAAAGTCTCCTCATCATAGTCACTAGCGGACTCATACCCACCATCCTCAGTAGCAATCATCACACGCTGAGATGTGCATTCTCGCGCAAAATGTCCTCTTCCCTTACAATGACGACAAATAATATCACTTGTGTGCCCTGTAGACGCCATGGAAGAAGCAGAGCTCTGTGCAGGCCCGGCAGGTGTGCTCTTGGCAGATAGTGGTGGTTGTGCCTGCTTTCTTGTATCACGGTTGGAGGTGGCAGCTGACGGAGGTGCCGGTGTAGCAGAACGTGTGGAAGTAGATGATGCACGTGGTGTCCACGATGAAGGTCGACCTGCAGAAAAGTTAGTTCGCGCCAATGCCTGTCGATCCTGCACTTCACGTTCAGCTTTACAAGCAAGATGGAATAAACGAGTGATATTATTATAATCCTTATAGTCTAGAATGGTCTGAATCTCTCTATTTAATCCACCCAGAAAACGTGCAAGCATAGCTTCATTCTCCTCAACAATACCACATCTAATCAAGCCAGTTTGTAATTTCCTGATAATATTCTTCTACATAATTTTTTCCTTGTCTTAAGCGCTGCAATTTTTGAAGTAATTCACGTTGATAATATGGTGGAACCCAACGAGTACGCATAGCAGTTTTCAAAGCAGCCCAAGTAGCTGGAACAGGATATAATCTACAATATTCAGACCACCAAACACATGCAAAGCTAGTGAAAGCACAAACAGCAGCAGGAACACGTCTCTCCTCATGATATTGTAAACATGTAAATCGTTGTTCAGTTTCTAACTCCCAAGTAAGATATATATCAGGAACATATCTACCCTCAAATGGTGGAATATTCAATTTCAGTTTAGGGAGATGGTCATGATCTCGTACCTGAGGGGGAGCCCTAACATTGCCATTATTTGCATGTGGACGACCTGGTGGTTGTGGAGCTGGAGGTTGCACGTAGTTCTGATGTTGATCAACCTCATCCTCGTAATCTCCCGCATAATCATCCTCCTCCACATCAGCAGCAGGAGCCACAGAAGTATCAACAGCAGCACCAGCAGTTTGGCCAGGCTGAAGAGGGACACGGATCGCTCGGCGGAGGGCTGATTCCCGACCTGGAGGTATTCGTTGTTGCTGCTGTTGTTGCAGAGGTGCGGCAGGTGCAGCCGGTGGTGGTAGACGCGCAAGCAATTCATTAAATCTGTTATCGAGCTTTGTTTCGAACGTCTTCTCAAGGCCAGTGATCTTCTCCATGGCCTCTTCAAAATTGTTCAGCACATCTTGCACCTGTTCAGTCATCATTTTCTGAAACTTATCGTGAAGCTCCTTGTTTGTTAAATTCTCCCAGTCAATCTCGTCGGGTTGTGATCCTGGCATGGTTAGCAGCAATTGAAACACACAAGAATATGATCCTATAGACTACTAACAAGTGGTGGTGGTGGTGGGTGTCACAAATCCTTTAAGCAAATCTCAATTTCTTACCAGTTCTTACCCAGCAGCAGGCGGTGATCGGCAACCGATGTAGTCAAAACTCTCAAAGCTTGGATAGAGCGAGTACCAGGGAGAGTCAAACGCACGATGTAGATGTATGTGGAGCTGGGAAGGCTTATAATATGGTAGCAAAAAGGGTCAGCAATAATCAATTCAGAGATGCAAAGTTGAATAAACGCTCAACGACGATACTGTGCTGGTCCTAGGCTAGACCGTGCTAGAGACGCGAGCCTAGAACACTAACAAAATCATGGCGCTGCACGTAAACAAGGGAAAAGCACACTCTGGATTTTTTTTTCGCCCTGTTTTTTTTGCGCTCTTTTTTTTTTGCGCTCCATTTTTTTTTTGCGAAAAATCACAATAATGGCGAGTGTCTCAAAACTCTTCCCAGGTCAAACTGACAGGATAGACACGAATTTTTTGCGACATATTTTTTTTTTCGACTGCCCGGACCCAAAAACTGGAAACGGCTTAAAAAAAACTTTTAATAATGGCGACTGTCTCAAAAGGCTAAGAAACACCTAAAAATAGGATAGCCAGAATTTTTTTTGTCAAGTGCGTTTTTGGAAAATTTTGGGCCTAAACGGAGGGTGGTTTCCGTACTCTTTTTTTTTGGAAACCAACCTCTTCTACGGACGGCAAAAGATTGATGGAATCCCAAACCTACTCAACCAAGGAAACACGAATCTGGCAACAGATGGATCTCGAAAGCAAACCTAATATGAGATGGACTCGAAGCGGTGGTGGTATATGGATACGGATCGGTGGTGGTATATGGACTCGGAGCGGTGGCGGATAAGCGGTGGTGGAAGATGGCAGGGACAATGATGATGGTGCAGCGGCGGCGTGACTAATATGACCAGAACTCGAAACTCTAAAAGACTAGACGCTAAGACCAGCAACTTGACACGACGATGCAACCGCAAATTCAACAAAGCAAATACAGAAAAGATTATGCAAAGGCTCAGATTGGTTCGGATAGGATGAACTAACCCTAATTATTATTATTTTTTGGCTTTTTCGTGGACTATAGGTATGAAGAACAGACTCGATCTAAACTACGAAAAACTGTAAAATCTCACCGAGCAACCTGAAAATCTGATACCACTTGATAGAGGCAAAGGTGTCCCGTCTTTCGATGAGATGGTGGCTATCGTTTGGAGGAAGTCGACTTTGACGATCCGACTACGAACGTGCGAGGACGTCGCGCCTTAGCAATCGCTAAACCAACTCCAAGAGGTTATTGACCACGCCGGAGCACGATCAACCTGACCATGAAGGTCTGTTTCCTGCAGGCAAACGAAGAAGAAGCAAGAAACTAAGATTGCAATCTGGATATTGCGAATATAAGAGGAAAGCTTTATTGATCAAGGTGGGGTTCTGTGACGCCTTGGTCTGGTCGTTGAACACAAACGAAGTACGCGAAGTTGCAACTATGGCGAACTTTTAATCTAAACAAAACCCAAAGTCTAAACGACGCCCTAGGGGCTGTATATATGGAGGAAGAGGGGGGGGGGATTTCGTGGCCCTTGGAGGAGGGGTCCGAAACCCACCCTAACTCTTGTCTCCCCACATATACGGACTCTAAAAATAGCCTATATTGAAGTATTTCGAATTTACATGGGCCTGGCCCAAAAAGAAGGTGACGCAGCACCTAGAATAGCCTCTGGACGAAAATTATGAAGTGGCATCTTGTATATTTCGTCCAAGGCTTCATTCACTCATTATGGTGGCTTCAAAGTCCTAAAATCATCACTTGAAACTCTGTTCTTGTCTCCCTTGCGCATGCCATCAACTCCATGCTTGTTCTTGCTCCAATGATCATCCTTCTCCAAGCTAGGCCCTTCATTTGTAAGCAAAACAAATGTATCCAATTTAGGCAACATCATATTCTCATGAACATTAGAATCATTACCAAGAAACGAAAGTACCTGATAATTCAATTGGCGTGCGCAAGCTCTAGTAATTGGTCCAGTATGTATATCAGCAGGGGCTGTGGGTGTAACAATGGTATTGATGTCCTCATCAGATAACCTTCGTTAAGCATCATATATTTTGAAGAGTAATGATTATTTTCTAGTATTCATGGATATTGTTATGTTGATGTCAATATTCATATATAAAAATATTACATTATAAGACATGCTAGGTAGCATTCAACATCAAAAATTCTTTTTTTATCATTTACCTACTCGAGGACAAGCAACAATTAAGCTTGGGGATGCCAATACATCTCCATAATTTTTTATTGTTTCATGCTATGATATTATCAATCTTGTATGCTTTATATGCATTTTTATATAATTTTTGGGAACTAACCTATTAACCTAGTGCCCAATGCCAGTTCCAGTTTTTGCCTATTTTATTGTTTTGTAGAAAAATAGTACCAAAGATAGTCCAAACGCGATGAAACTTTACGGTGATTTTTTGGATCAGAAGGAATCAGGAAGCTTCTGGGGAGACCAGACGATGCACAAGAGGGCAACAAGCTCAGGTGGGGGCACGCCACCCAGACTTATGGCCCCCTCGCAACTTTGTTGAACCTAATTCCAAGCCTATAAATTCCCTAAAATCTAGAAACCACCAGAGCGAGACCTGAAACAATTATTCCGCCGTCGCAAGCCTCTGTTCTTCTGCGATCCGTTCTGGAAGCCTACTTGTTGGGATCTATGGTAGGGTGTGTCAACTGCAAATTAAAAATTCCTTGTCATACATGTCATAGGTATTGGTCCTTATTTCTTGCCATACATGTCATAGGTATTGGTCCATATTTGTAACGCCCGGATAATCATGCTACAGTAATCCCACGCTAATCGGGCCATGACACCTCGGTTACTGTTCCTATCCTCGCAATAATTCGAAACCGTTCGAATTTCAAATTCAAATTATTGATAACAATAAAAGTTTCCAAAAATTAAAACAAAAATGTTCGGAGTGCGCCAAATAATACAAAGGTAATTATGGTGCAGCAAACACCTTTTTATAAAATGCCTAATTACTTTTAAATGAATTTAAACAGAAAAGTGATAAATAAAAGAAAAGAAAAAAAACCAGGCCGCAACCCACCGGCCCAGCTGCGGCCACCCCCACTCCCCTTATCCCCCCACACCCCCGAACCCTAACCCTATCTCCCCCACTCCCCCCCGACGCGCCCCCTTCCCCCCCGATCCAGATCGGATCGCGCCCGCCGCGCTCCCGCCGCACCTCGCCGGACCGCTCCGCCATCGCCATCGTCACCTCGCCGGACTGCCTCCCCGTCGCCCTCGCATCCCCGTCGGCCCACGGCCCCACGGTGAGGAAGCCCGGTGTCCTCCCCTTGCTCCGACCCCGGCCACCGCAACTACTCGCCGCAGCTTGCTCTTGCGGGCGACGCCCACGGCCGCGCCCATGCGCGCCCGCGCGCCCCTCTTCCCGCATGCTGCAGCCTCCGACCGCCTCGCCTTTGGCCTCCCCTTCCCCTGTCGCCTCCTGGCCGCGGACTCGCGCCCGACCGGCCTCTAAGGTCGCTGCCGCTCGCCCGCTAGCGCTGGCCGCGCCCTCGCGCCCCCTGCTCTCCTGCCTGGCCTCGCCAGGCCTCGCCCGGAGTTCCACGTCCACCCGCACGAGCCCGCGCTGCCGCACCGTCACGGCCCTCCCTCTCCTTCCTCCCCTGCTCGCCGCGCATCGCAGCGCTGCTGCCGCTGCCCACCGCGGCCTTGCGCCGCGCTGCCCCTGTTTCTGCTCTGCTGCCGCGGCGCCGTTGGTTTCGCTCCGACGTGAAGCCGCTGCTCGCCGGCCAACGACGTCGACCACGCGGCCCCGCGCACGCGCTCGCGCCCCCAGCGCTCGGGCTTCCCCGCCTCGGCTCGCCCACCGGCCGCCCGCGCCGTCCATGGATCACGCGTGGCCGGCCCCTCCTCGCCCCGTCCACCGCGGCTCACCCCTCACTGGTCGGCGTTCTGGCTGCCGGCGCCCACGCCGCGGGTTGCGTCCGGGGCCAGCCCCGTTCGGCCTCGGGCACGGGCATCGCGCCCGCACCCGCAACCGCTATGGCCTCTATGCCACTGAACAGAGGGGCCCAGCCCCTGAAACGTTTATTAAAAAAAAGGGATTTGAAAAATAATAATAATAATAAATAATAGAATTTAATTAATTAATTAATTCGAAATTAGAGTTATGACATCAGCATGATGTCATGCTGACGTCAGCAGTCAACAGAGTTGACTTGGCCAACCTGACCAGTGGGTCCCACTGGTCAGTGACTCATATTAATTAAACAGATTAATTAAACTAATCAAAATTAATTAGAGGGGTGGGCCCCACTGTCATACTCGGTTAGTTAATTAACATTAGTTAATTAGGTTAGTTAGCCATTAGATTAATTAATCTTAATTAGTTAATTTAAACAGAATTAAGTAAGTTAATTAATTAATTAATTTTATTATTTATTATTATTATTATTATTCAAATCCCTTTTTTAATAAACGTTTCAGGGGCTTACGGGCCCACGTCGCCATCGGGTGGTACTAGGATCCCGTGACGACATTCACCCCAAAGTTGGATAAATGATGCTTGTATGACTATTTTATTTGTAGAGTTGTGTTGTGATATCTTCCCGTGAGTCCGTGATCTTGATCGTACACATTTGCGTGCATGATTAGTGTACGATTGAATCGGGGGCGTCACAAGTTGGTATCAGAGCCGACTGCCTGTAGGAATCCCCCTTCCACACTCCTTGGCCGAAGTCGAGTCTAGACATTACAAAAACTTTTACTAACTTGGCTGTGTGCCTTACGGGCCCACGTCGCCATTGGGTGGTACTAGGATCTTTTACTCCTCGACCTTTACTCTGGGACTCTGAACTCTCTTCTACTCGGGTTAAACGAATTTACTAACTCTGACACTAGGATCCCGTGACGACATTCACCCCAAAGTTGGATAAAAGCCATAGTTATTCCTTAGTATAGTGTTTTGCACAATTTCCACACTGTCATTTGATTCCTTTGAAACATCTTTGTTTTCAGATGGAACCCACAAGGCAGGTCGTGCGCCACACGGCGGCCATTGGCACCTCGGGATCACCGGCCGTGCTAGCTGAGATGATGACCTATCTGGGTTATCGCTGGCACCCCGAGTACACCGTCATCGAGGAGTACCAGGACTTTAACCAGGAGCAGTACCGTGCCACCGTCCACCTCTACTCTCGGGAGTATGACTCCACTACTGTGCTGCACACCGCTTATGGTGTTGGAGTGACCATCGATATGGCAGTTCACGATGCTGCCTATGCTGCTCTGACACGCCTTCGTAGGGAGTACCGGGAGTTGGACACCTCCCCCTTCAGGCACATTGCTATCGCATCTGATATTGGTGCGGAGGGTTACTACACTGCTGCCTACTCCACTGTCACACGCGAGCCCTTCCACCATCAGAACTTTGTTCTGCATGCTGATGGGCTGGATCGAGCTAACCGAGCTCTTCGCCACGAGTTGTACAACACTCGCCAGCACCTCTACCGTGCTTTGACGATGTTGCACCCCTTTGTTGGATCTGGGGAGCTGCCACGTTCTGCTATCTACCCAGCCAGGACCGTGATGCCTCAGGGTGTCGGATGGCCAGAGGTGGGAGGCTACTCTCCCGCACTTGGTCCACTTCTGCCGCCAGAGCGTCGGATTCAGCACCAGAGCACCCGCGGACCCCAGGTTGCCGACGTGGTGTACCCGTTGCCACACTACCAGCTTTCAGGCTACACCTACCTCCGCAGTGTCGTGTGGGATTGATGTAGACTTGCTTGCATATGTTAGATGCATTCGCCGCGAGCCTGCGTGCCGCCTATGATGTCTTAGCCTTTGTACTGAATCTATGTACCGAACTCTATGCATGGTCTCTTTTGTAAGATGTGCCGACTATTATGTGGTATCTATCGTGCTGCTTTCATCATGCATGTCTCGTATTGAATGATTCTTGTCTTTGCAAATATTCTCAAATGCTGAACTACCCCTATTATATATTAGCAGGATGGTTAGACCAGGTGGTCGTGGTCGGGGTGGCAACTTCCCCCCACCGCCTGAGTACATGGCTGGTATGATCCAACAGCTTGAGATGAATCGCCAGTTCATGGAGAACTTGATGGCTCAGTTTCCTCGCCCCAATATGAACCAGCAGCCAAACACAGTAACTCTGCAGGATTTCATGCGCCTGAACCCAACTGTGTACCGCAGCTCAACTCAGCCTCTGGACGCTGATGACTGGCTCCGTGACATCACCTATGAGATGGAGTCTGCCGATGTAGCCCCTGCCAGCTATGTCACGTTTGCTTCCTTCTTCCTGAAGGGACCCGCAGCTCAATGGTGGGACAGCCACAGGCGTACTCTGCCAGTTGGAACAATCATCACCTGGCCAGACTTCCAAGCTGCTTTCCGTGCCCGCTTCATTCCTCAGGGAGTCATGGACCGGAAGAAGCGTGAGTTCCGCAGCCTCATCCAAGGCAACAAAACTGTTGAAGCTTATCAGCGGGAGTTTCTGGACTTGTCCCGCTATGCTGAAGAGGACATTGCAACTGATGCACGCAGACAGGAGAAGTTCCGTGACGGCCTTCAAGCTGACATCAAGCTCGCACTTCTAGTGCACGACTTTGCTGATTTCGCCACCTTGGTGAACAAGGCCATCAATGTCGAAACTGGTCTGCAGGAATACCAGAGCTCTCACAGGCGCAGCCGTGACACAGGCTCATCTTCGGGCCTGTCCTCGCAGAAGCGCAGGATATGGATTCCCAACAGCATGTACCAGCCGAATGCACCTGCCCCAAGGCAGTCCTATGCTGCACCTCGACTGCCTACTACTCCTGCTAGGCAGCCAAGACTTCCAGCTCCACCACCCCAAGCTCCTGTTCCCACTCCCAATAATGGCCTGTGCTACAAGTGTGGTCAACCAGGTCACCGTGCTAGGGATTGCCATCAGAATCAACTGGCCCTTCCTGCAGCTGGCCGTGGAAACAACCAGAACCGCAACAACAATGCCAAGTCTTATGGTCGTGTTCATGCCAACCACGTTGATCTGAACGAAGCTCAAGACCAGCCTGCTACTGTGATGGGTACACTCCTCGTAAATTTAGTACCTGCATCTATTTTATTCGATACAGGAGCATCGCATTCATTCATGTCAGAAGATTTTGCATACAAGCACGATGTTAAATGTGAGGAGATGAACACTTCGGTAGTGGTAAAAACCCCCGTGGGACAATGTCAAACCTCCATGGTTGGCGTCGACGTCCCCGTGGAAATCGAAGGGCTGGAATTCTATGCCTCGCCCATTATCCTGAAGACGTCTAACATTGACCTCATTCTGGGGATGGATTGGTTGAAAGCGCATACTGGTTCCATAGTTTGCGCCACTAAGACCGTCCATCTGCTACATCCTTCAGATGAAATAGTTACATACCATGCTCGCCTGGTGCAAAATGCCGAGGCAAGGCTTTATGCCTTGAATGCATTGAATTCTGCACCACTCGAGGGCATTGAAAACATCCCCGTCGTGCGTGACTTCCTCGACGTCTTTCCTGAAGAAATTCCAGGGATTCCCCCTGCTAGAGCTGTCGAATTCGTCATCGACTTGAAACCAGGCACCACTCCTATTGCCAAGCGACCCTACAAGATGCCACCACATGAACTCCTTGAGATTAAGGAGGAAATCGACAAATCTCTTCAAAATGGTTTCATTCGCCCAAGTTGCTCTCCTTGGGGAGCACCTTCTCTCTTTGTCAAGAAGAAGGATGGGACAAACCGACTGGTCCAAGACTACCGTCCTATTAACCAAGCTACCATTCAGAACAAGTATCCTCTTCCTCGGATCAATCATCTGTATGATCAACTAGCTGGATCATCAGTGTTCTCTAAACTCGACTTGAGGTTGGGTTACCACCAGATCCGTGTTCGTGAAGAGGATATCCCAAAGACCGCCTTTGTGACTCGTTATGGTTCATACGAGTACACTGTCATGTCCTTCGGCTTAACCAATGCCCCAGCCACCTTCTCTCGCCTGATGAACTATATATTCATGGATTACCTCGACAAGTTCGTCGTGGTTTATCTGGATGATATCCTGGTATTTTCCAAGAACGAAGAAGAGCATGCTGAACATCTTCGTCTTGTGCTGGAAAAGCTACGAGAGCATCAGCTGTATGCCAAGTTCTCTAAATGTGAATTCTGGCTTCCTGAAGTAACCTATCTTGGACATGTCATCTCTAAGGATGGTATTGCCGTTAACCCTGAACGAGTTCAGGCTATTCTTGATTGGACTCCTCCGAAGAATGTCAAGCAAGTCAGAAGTTTTCTCGGTCTCGCCAGCTATTGCCGTCGATTCGTCGAGAACTTCTCCAAGATTGCCAGGCCTCTGACTAATCTGTTGCATAAGGGCGTCAAGTTCCAATGGACAGACAAATGTCAGGAAAGCTTCCAGGCACTTAAAGACAAGTTGACTTCTGCCCCAGTGCTAGCTCCACCTGATACAAAGAAGGACTTCGTCATTTATTGCGACGCTTCCCGTCAAGGATTAGGCTGTGTCCTAATGCAAGAGCGCAGAGTGATTGCCTATGCCTCTCGTCAATTGCGCCCTCACGAAGAGAACTACCCAGTTCACGACCTCGAGCTTGCTGCTGTCATCCATGCACTGAAGCAGTGGCGACATTACCTTCTCGGTAATAGTTGCGAGATCTTCACCGACCATCAAAGTCTGAAGCATCTGTTTACTCAGCCAGACCTGAACCTCCGTCAGCAGAGATGGATGGAGACCGTAGCAGACTTTGACTTGGGTATTTCCTATACACCAGGCAAGGCTAATGTAATGGCTGACGCCTTGAGCCGCAAGTCTTACTGCAACCATCTCCAGGTTCACAAAGTTCAGTCCTCGCTCGTTGAAGAATTGAGAAAACTGAACCTCCATATTGTTCCTCCGGGTGCACTCGCTCCCCCTCCTAAGGAGTTTCGCAAGATGAACCTCCATGTTGTCCCCAAAGGTTCTCTCAATACACTGGTTGCTAGGCCAGATCTTGTGGAAACCATCAAATGGATACAGAAATGTGACGATGAAGTGGAGAGGATTAAACGTTATATCGCACAAGGAAAGCCCTCATTCTTCTTTGATGACGCTGGCACCTTGTTCTTCAAAGGTCGCCTTGTAGTTCCGAGTAAGAGGGAAAACATGGATTTGTCTCAGAAGGTTATGAAAGAGGCTCATGATACACCCCTATGTATCCATCCTGGTAGTACAAAGATGTACCAGGACATTCGTCAAAGGTTCTGGTGGTCTAATATGAAGCAAGACATTGCTCGCTATGTTGCCGAGTGTGACGTTTGCCATCGTATCAAAGCAGAACATCAAAGGCCTGCTGGAACTCTGCAACCTATCTGTATTCCTGAATGGAAATGGGACCATGTTGAAATGGACTTCGTCACTGGTTTTCCTAAATCGGAGAAAGGTAATGATGCTATTTTTGTCGTCATTGACCGGCTTTCTAAAGTTGCACATTTTCTGGCGGTCAAGGAAACGATCACCGCTAGTCAGCTTGCAACCCTCTACATGTCCAGAATTGTTTTGCTTCACGGTATTCCCCTGGTTATCAGTTCGGACCGTGGCAGCTTATTCACTTCAAGATTCTGGGCAAGTTTCCAAGAAGCTATGGGAACTCATCTATCATTCAGTACTGCTTTTCATCCGCAGTCTCAAGGGCAAGTTGAATGTGTCAACCAAGTTCTCGAAGACATGCTTCGGGCTTGTATTATTTCCTTCGGCAAGAAATGGGAGGAATCTCTCCCGTACGCTGAGTTCTCTTATAATAATAGCTATCAAGCTAGTCTGAAGATGGCCCCCTTCGAAGTGTTATATGGACGAAAGTGCCGAACCCCTCTGAACTGGTAAGAAACTGGGGAACGTCCACTCTTTGGTCCGGATATTATCCAACATGCCGAAGAACAAGTCCGCATTATTCGCGAGAATCTCAAGACTGCTCAGTCACGCCAAAAGAGTAATTATGACCGCCATCATAAAGACATGGTCTATCAACCTGGCGAAAAGGCCTATCTTCGAGTTACACCAATGAAGGGTGCACACCGCTTCGGGATCAAAGGAAAGCTAGCTCCCCGCTATATTGGTCCTTTCACTATTCTCGAGAGGCGTGGAAAAGTGGCTTATCAACTGGAGCTTCCGCCGAACCTTTCTCAGGTTCACGATGTGTTCCACGTGTCACAACTCCGTCGCTGCTTCAAGGACCCAATCCGAGCAGTGGATCATGAAGTGCTCGAATTGCAACAGGACCTCTCCTATAAAGAGCATCCGGTCCGCATTCTTGACCAAGCTGAACGCCGCACTCGTCAGAAGGCGATCAAGTTCCTCAAGGTCCAATGGTCGAACCATTCTGAAGATGAGGCCACCTGGGAACGCGAGGATCGCCTGCGTGATGAATACCCCGCACTGTTTCCTTCTACCTCCTAAATCTCGGGACGAGATTTCTTGTAGTGGAGGAGATTTGTAATGCCCGGATAATCATGCTACAGTAATCCCACGCTAATCGGGCCATGACACCTCGGTTACTGTTGCTATCCTCGCAATAATTCGAAACCGTTCGAATTTCAAATTCAAATTATTGATAACAATAAAAGTTTCCAAAAATTAAAACAAAAATGTTCGGAGTGCGCCAAATAATACAAAGGTAATTATGGTGCAGCAAACAACTTTTTATAAAATGCCTAATAACTTTTAAATGAATTAAAACAGAAAAGTCATAAATAAAAGAAAAGAAAAAAAAACTAAAACTAAAACCGAAAAAAAGGGGGGAGAAAGCCCCCCGGCCCCTTGGGCTTCGGCCCACCAGGCCGCAACCCACCGGCCCAGCTGCGGCCACCCCCACTCCCCTTATCCCCCCTGCACCCCCCGAACTCTAACCCTATCTCCCCCACTCCCCCCCCGACGCGCCCCCTTCCCCCCGATCCAGATCGGATCGCGCCCGCCGCGCTCCCGCCGCACCTCGCCGGACCGCTCCGCCATCGCCATCGTCACCTCGTCGGACTGCCTCCCCGTCGCCCTCGCGTCCCCGTCGGCCTCCCCGCCCTCCACCACGCCCGCTACCTAGACCCCACGGCCCCATGGTGAGGAACCCCGGCGTCCTCCCCTTGCTCCGACCCCGGCCACCGCAACTACTCGCCGCAGCTTGCTCTTGCGGGCGACGCCCACGGCCACGCCCATGCGCGCCCGCGCGCCCCTCTTCCCGCATGCTGCAGCCGCCGACCGCCTCGCCTTTGGCCTCCCCTTCCCCTGTCGCCTCCTGGCCGCGGACTCACGCCCGACCGGCCTCTGAGGTCGCTGCCGCTCGCCCGCTAGCGCTGGCCGCGCCCTCGCGCCCCCTGCTCTCCTGCCTGGCCTCGCCAGGCCTCGCCTGGAGTTCCACGTCCACCCGCACGAGCCCGCGCCGCCGCACCGTCACGGCCCTCCCTCTCCTTCCTCCCCTGCTCGCCGCGCATCGCAGCGCTGCTGCCGCTGCCTACCGCGACCTTGCGCCACGCTGCCCCTGTTTCTGCTCTGCTGCCGTGGCGCCGTTGGTTTCGCTCCGACGTGAAGCCGCTGCTCGCCGGCCAACGCCGTCGACCATGCACCCCGCGCACGCGCTCGCGCCCCCAGCGCTCGGGCTTCCCCGCCTCGGCTCGCCCACCGGCCGCCCGCGCCGTCCATGGATCACGTGTGGCCGGCCCCTCCTTGCCCCGTCCACCGCAGCTCACCCCCCCACTGGTCGGCGTTCTGGCTGCCGGCGCCCACGCCGCGGGTTGCGTCCGGGGCCAGCCCCGTTCGGCCTCGGGCACGGGCATCGCGCCCGCACCCGCAACCGCTATGGCCTCTATGCCACTGAACAGAGGGGCCCAGCCCCTGAAATGTTTATTAAAAAAAGGGATTTGAAAAATAATAATAATAATAATAAATAATAAAATTAATTAATTAATTAATTAACTAATTAATTAACTTACTTAATGCTGTTTAAATTAACTAATTAAGATTAATTAATCTAATGGCTAACTAACCTAATTAACTAATGTTAATTAACTAACCGAGTATGACAGTGGGGCCCACCCCTCTAATTAATTTTGATTAGTTTAATTAATCTGTTTAATTAATATGAGTCACTTACCAGTGGGACCCACTGGTCAGGTTGACCAAGTCAACTCTGTTGACTGCTGACGTCAGCATGACATCATGCTGATGTCATAATTCTAATTTCGAATTAATTAATTAATTAAATTCTAGAAATTAATAAAACCTTTATAAAATCATGTCTTTTAATCCGTAACTCGGATTAAAATATTTTCAACATAAAATTTGCTCAGAACGACGAGACGATTCCGGATACGCAACCCGTTCGTCCGCCACACCCCCCTAACCTATCGAACTCGCAACTTTCCCCCTCCGGCTCCTCTGCCCGAAAATGCGAAACACCGGGGATATTTTCCCGGATGTTTCCCCCCTTCACCGGTATCATCCCATACCGCGTTAGGGCACCTCTACCGCCGCTACTTGTCATGTCATGCATCACTATGCATCTGCTTGCTTAAATATTTATTGTTTGTTCCCCCTCTTCTCTCGATAGACACCGAGACCGACGCTGCTGCTGCCCCGTTCGACTACGGAGTTGATGATCCCTCTCTCTTGCCAGAGCAACCAGGCAAGCCCTCCCCCTTGATCACCAAATATCGCCTACTCTCCTCTATACTGCTTGCATTAGAGTAGTGTAGCATGTTACTGCTTTCGTTACTCCTATCCTGATGCATAGCCTGTCTTTGATACTACTGTTGATACCTTTACCTACAATCCTACTTGCTTAGTTTAGGATGCTAGTTTACCATCAGTGGCCCTACATTCTTGTCCGTCTGCTGTGCTATACTATCGGGCCGTGATCACTCGGGAGGTGATCACGGGTATATACTATATACATGATAATGTGGTGACCAAAGACGGGTCGGCTCGTAGGAGTACCCGCGAGTGGATCTTTGAGGCGGAGCAGCAGGGCAGTTCGGGGCTACCTGGGTGAGAGGTGAGCCTGGCCCTGTTGGCGTTCGCGGATACTTAACACGCTTAACGAGATCTGGGTAGTTGATCTGAGTCTGGCCATTTGGTCTATACGCACTAACCAACTACGCGGGAAAGATATGGGCACTCTGCGTCGTGGTATCAGCCGAAGCACTTCTTGACGTCAGCGACTGAGTGGCGCGCGCCGCATTGGATCGTAAGATCGCACTTGTATTAAGGGGGCTAGATCTGCTTCCGGCCGCGTATGCAACGTGCAGGTGTGCTCAGGGCGATGGGCCCAGACCCCTGCGCGCATAGGTTTAGACCGGCGTGCTGACCGCTCTGTTGTGCCTAGGTGGGGCTGGGACGTGTTGATCTTCCGAGGCCGGGCATGACCCAGGAAAGTGTGTCCGGCCAAATGGGATCAAGCGTGTTGGGTTATGTGGTGCACCCCTGCAGGGAAGTTTATCTATTCGAATAGCCGTGTCCCTCGGTAAAAGGACGACCCGGAGTTGTACCTTGACCTTATGACAACTAGAACCCGATACTTAATAAAACACACCCTTCCAAGTGCCAGATACAACCCGGTGATCGCTCTCTAACAGGGCATCGAGGAGGGGATCGCCGGGTAGGATTATGCTATGCGATGCTACTTGGAGGACTTCAGTCTACTCTCTTCTATATGCTGCAAGACGGAGGCGACCAGAAGCGTAGTCTTCGATAAGACTAGCTATCCCCCTCTTATTCTGGCATTCTGCAGTTCAGTCCACTGATATGGCCCTTTACACATATATCCATGCATATGTAGTGTAGCTCCTTGCTTGCGAGTACTTTGGAAGAGTACTCACGGTTGCTTTTCTCCCCCTTTTCCCCCTTTCCCTTCTACCCGGTTGCCGCAACCAGACGATGGAGCCCAGGATCCAGACGCCACCGTCGATGACGACTCCTACTACTCTGGAGGTGCCTACTACTACGTGCAGCCCGCTGACGACGACTAGGAGTAGTTAGGAGGATCCCAGGCAGGACGTCTGCGCCTCGTTCGATCTATATCCCAGTTTGTGCTAGCCTTCTTAAGGCAAACTTGTTTAACTTATGTCTGTACTCAGATATTGTTGCTTCCGCTGACTCGTCTATGATCGAGCACTTGTATTCGAGCCCTCGAGGCCCCTGGCTTGTATTATGATGCTTGTATGACTATTTTATTTGTATAGTTGTGTTGTGATATCTTCCCGTGAGTCCCTGATCTTGATCGTACACATTTGCGTGCATGATTAGTGTACGATTGAATCGGGGGCGTCACAATATTTCATCACTATTTATATCTTATCAAACTTGTCTTTTATTTTATTTTTTGTCATGCATGCCTCCTTTTCAAAACAAATCATGCATGTCCTCTCTTTTTTCTTCTAAAATATAGGAGAATAGCGCAACATCTCATCTTTATCGGCTCTCCTCTGCATTTTCTCTATTATTTATTTTATAGCGGACATCCCATCTTTATTGGGTCCTTCTTTTATTTTCGGTCATGCATGTCCTTATTTATTGCATGTCTCTAGCAAATTTATCTTCAATTTCATGTCCAATCCTGATTTTTCTGATGTGTTCATCCCCAATCCGAATCAGTACCGGTATGAAAAAAAGACGGATAATGCATTGTTGATTAACATTGTAGCCTAGATAGTATTTTCTATTTTTTAATAGGTAAAATAACATCATATTCAGATTCTACATATTTTTCTAATCAAAATCCATATATAGCATGTTAAATTTGGAGTTACGGTTTAGAAGATATGAGTATTTAAAAAAACATTTGATATGTACTGCGGGTTTAATGTCAAAAACGTTAGGGGGTTTTTCTATAAAATAGCAAAATGGACTAAGAATACCTATTTCTTTTATTAGTAGGTATAGATTGCTACGCTAGATCATTTCACATCCCGGTACACCGCTGGAGAAATTTATATATAGTCATATTTTTGTTCTAAGTATCGAGTTGTAATTCTTGAGTTGTAAGTAAATAAAAGTGTGATGATCATCATTATTAGAGCATTGTCCCATGTGAGGAAAGGATGATGGAAGCTATGATTCCCTCACAAGTTGGGATGAGTCTCCGGACTTTATAAGAATAAAAGAGGCCAAAGAAGCCCACAAAAAGAGGCCAAAGAAACCCACAAAAAAATAAGAGGAAAGAGAGAAGGGACAATGTTACTGAGAGCGGCGTTTAGGTGCCCGGGTGCATCTGCACCCGGTCGAAAAAAATTGGTAAAAAATTCCTAAAAAAAATGGGATGGTAGACAATTTGATGCGTGAGGTACGCTCCAATTTTCAAAACATTTGGACTTCTGTGCAGGTCTCAGCAAAAAAGACAAATCAGACCAGAACAGTATATGAACAGTGCACATTTTTACAGACCTCCGGTCTGTCTTTTTTGCTGAGAGCTGCACAGAAGTCCAAATGTTTTGAAAATTGGAGTGTACCTCGCGCATCAAATTGTCTACCACCCAATTTTTTTTGAATTTTTTGAATTTTTATAGTATTTATTATGATTTTTTTTGTGAACGCAGGTGCAGATGAGCTCGGGCTCATAATTGAATTTTCCCAATGTTACTATCCTTTTTCCACACTTGTGCTTCAAAGTAGCACCATGATCTTCATGATAGAGAGTCTCCTATATTGTAACTTTCATATACTAGTGGGAATTTCTATTTATATAACTTGGCTTGTATATTCCAATGATGGGCTTCCTCAAATTGCCCTAGGTCTTCGTGAGCAAGCAAGTTGGATGCACGCCCACTTAGTTTCTTTTTGAGCTTTCATCAACATATAGCTCTAAGTGCATCTATTGATGGGCATCTCCATAGCCCGTTGATATGCCTAGTTAATGTGAGACAATCTCCTTCTTTTTGTCTTCTCCACAACCACCATATTCTATTCCACCCGTAGTTTTATATCCATGGCTCACGCTCATGTATTGCGTGAAAGTTGAAAATGTTTGAGAACACCAAAAGTATGAAACAATTGATTGGCTTGTCATCGGGGTTGTGCATGATTTAATACTTTGTGTGATGAAGATGGAGCATAGCCAGACTATATGATTTTTTAGGGATAACTTTCTTTGGCCATGTTATTTTGAGAAGACATGATTGCTTTATTAGTATGCTTGAGCTATTATTGTTTTTATGTCAATATTAAACTTTTGTTTCGAATCTTATGGATCTGAACATTCATGACACAATAAAGAAAATTACATGGATAAATATGTTAGGTAGCATTCGACATTAAAAATTCTGTTTTTATCAAGCTTGGGGATGCTTGATACGTCTCCAACGTATCTATAATTTTTTTTGTTCCGTGCTATTATATTATCTGTTTTGGATGTTTATATGCATTAATATACTATTTTATATTATTTTTGGGACTAACTTAATAACCTAGAGCCTAGTGCCAGTTTATGTCATTTCCTTGTTTTTGAGTTTTACAAAAAAGGAATATCAAACGGAGTCCAAACGAAATAAAACTTTTGCAATGATTTTTCTTGGACTAGAAGACACACGTAGGACTTGGGGATGAAGTCAGAAGAGTCCCGAGGAGGCCACAAGCCTTCAGGGCGCGCCCCTGGCTTGTGGGCCCCTCGGAGCTCTTCTACCCCTAATTCTTGGCCTATAAATTCCTAAATATTCCCAAATGACCAGAAGCGTCCACCAAAATACTTTTTCGCCGCCGTAACCTTCTGTTCCCGTGAGATCCCATCTCGGTTCCTTTTTCGGCATCCTGCCGGAGGGGGATTCAATCACAGAGGGCATCTACATCAACTCTATTGCCCTTCTGATGAAGCGTGAGTAGGTTACCACACACCTACGGGGCCCCAAAGAGGAAGGGCTTGAAGCTACGTCGGTATTTCCCCAAAGAGGAAGGGATGATGCAGCATAGCGACGGTAGGTACTTCCCTCAATGATGAACCAAGGTTATCGAACTAGTAGGAGAACCTAGCAATAATACATAAATGGCACATGCACACAAATAACAGATACTCGCAACCCGGTGTATTAAAGGGGTTGTCAATCTCTTTCGGGTAACGGCGCCAGAAACTGGCAAAAGGACGTGAATAAATTGTAGTAGATTGATAGATCGAACGCCAAATAAAATAAATAAGTATAAATTGCAGCAAGGTATTTTTGTATTTTTGGTTTAGTAGATCTGAAAATAAAAGCAAAGGAAAATAGATCGCAAAGGCAAATAATATGAGAAAGAGACCCAGGGGCCGTAGGTTTCACTAGTGGCTTCTCTCGAGAAAAATAGCAAATGGTGGGTGAACAAATTATTGTTGGGAAATTGATAGAACTTCAAATAATCATGATGATATCCAGGCAATGATCATTATATAGGCATCACATCCAAGATTAGTAGACCGACACCTGCCTGCATCTACTACTATTACTCCACACATCGACCGCTATCCAGCATGCATCTAGTGTATTAAGTTCATGGAGAAATGGACTAATGCAATAAGAACGATGACATGATGTAGACAAGATCTATTTATGTAGAAATAGGCCCCATCATTTTATCCTTAGTAGCAACGATACATACGTGTCGATTCCCCTTCAGTCACTGGGATCAAGCAACATAAGATCGAACCCACTACAAAGCACCTCTTCCCATTGCAAGATAAATAGATCAAGTTGGCCAAACAAAACCCAAATATCGGAGAATAAATACAAGGCTATAAGCAATCATGCATATAAGAGATCAAAGAAACTCAAACAACTTTCATGGATAAAAAGATAGATCTGATCATAAACTCAAAGTTCATCCGATCCCAACAAACACACCGCAAAAAGAGTTACATCATATGGATCTCCAAGAGACCATTGTATTGAGAATCAAACGAGAGAGAGTAAGCCATCTAGCTACTAACTACGGACCCGAAGGTCTATAGAGAACTACTCACGCATCATCGGAGAGGCACCAATGGAAGTGGTGAACCCCTCCGTGATGGTGTCTAGATTGGATCTGGTGGTTCTGGACTCTACGACGGCTGGAATTGATTTTCGTCGACTCCCCTAGGGTTTCTGGAATATTCTGGTATTTATAAAGTAAAGAGGCGGTACAGGGGGCACCCGAGGTGGGCACAACCCACCAGGGCCCGCCTGGGCCTCCAGGCGCGCCCTGGTGGGTTGTTCTCCCCTCGGAGCAGGCGCCAGGTTCTTCTTCGCCCCATTGGTTGTCTTCTGGTCCAAAAAAATCAACAAAAAGTTTCGCTGCGTTTGGACTCCGTTTGGTATTCATTTCCTGTGATGTAAAAAACATGCAGAAAACAGCAACTGGCACTTGGCACTATGTCAATAGGTTAGTACCAAAAATTGATATAAAATGACTATAAAATGATTATAAAACATCCAAGATTGATAATATAACAGCATGGAACAATAAAAAATTATAGATACATTGGAGACGTATCAGCATCCCCAAGCTTAATTCCTGCTCGTCCTCGAGTAGGTAAATGATAAAAACAGAATTTTTGATGTGGAATGCTGCCTAACATGTCATCTCATATTCTTTTCTTTATAGCATGGACATTTGGACTTTATATTAGTCAAAGCAATAGTCTCGTTTTGACATGATAACTTAAATACTCAAGCATATCAATAAGCAACCATGTCTTTCAAAATATCAACACTAAAGTAAGCTATCCCTAGCCCATCATGCTCAATCCTTGATCCATTCATGAAAACACTCGCATATTAACTACACTCATTTCTCAAGTACGATCATAGTGCCCCCTAGTTTGTGCTTTTATAACAGAAGATGGAGACTCAAATTCAAAAATAAAAATTGCATAAAGTAAAATAAAATCCCTTCGCAGAGGGAAGTAGGGATTTGTAAAGGTGCCAGAGCTCGAAAATTGAGAGATAAAAACATTTTGCGAGGCATGCTTTTCCCACCAACAAAAATGACTTAGAGTTCCCAAGACTTTCCATGCTAGATATATCATAGGCGGTTCCCAAATAGGAATTAAAGTTCATTCCTTTTTCTACCATACTTTCACTTTCCATGGATAACCATATCCGTGGGTGCCTTCCATACCAACACTTTCCAAGGATTTATTATTTGACAACAGAAAGTAAATTCATTTTTTATTTCGGGACTGGGCGTCCCTAATACCTTTGCCTTACTCTCGTGCAATGACAAGTGAATAAACACTCATCGTGAGAATAACAAATCTAGCATGGGAAATATTAGCCACCCCTCACCGCCTCGCAAGCGGTACGAGCACACAAAAGAGAAAGTTATTTTGAATATTAGAGATGGCACATTCAAATTTTCTTAGAACAACAAAAGAATACTGCATATAGGTAGGTATAGTGGACTCATGTGGCAAAACTAGTTTAAAGGATTTTGGATGCACAAGTAATGATCATACTTAGTGCAAAATGAAGGCTAGCAAAAGATTGAGAAGCGGCCAACCAAGAAACGGATAATCTCATAAGCGAGCATTAAGCATAATTACACCGAATAATGCACCACAAGTAGGATATAATTTCATTGCATGACTATTGACTTTCGTGCTTGCATAGGGAATCACAAACCTTAACACCAATATTCTTACTAAAGCATAATTACTCATCAAGATGACTCACATATCACATCATCATATCTCAAAACTATTACTAGGAATCAAGTTTATTTTGTGGAATGGTCTTCTTGAAAGTTTTTATTATATCCTTCTTGGATATCTATCAGCTTGGAACTAATTTTCATATGTTGCTTTTAACAAGCTCAAACAAATATAAGTGAAGATCATGAGCATAAAACTTCTTTCTCTCTAATTAATTTAAGTGAAGCAAGAGAGAATTTCTTGAAAATTTTACTAACTCTCAAATATATCTAAGTGAAGCAAGAGAGCATTTCTTCAAAAATACTAAAGCACATCGTGCTCAAAAAGATATAAGTGAAGTACTAGAGCACATCCATAGCTCATAAAAATTTAAGCGAAGCATAGAGAGTAATTCTAGAAAGTCATGGCATAATTTTGGCTCTCTCAAATAGGTGTGTCCAGTAAGGAATCAAGACTTAAAACACAAAATAAAACAATCAAAGACTCATATCATACAAGAAGCTCCAAGAAAAACACATAGTATGTGATGAATAAAAATATAGCTTCGAGTAAAATACCGATGGTCGTTAGAAGAAAGAGGGGATGCCACTCGAGGCATCCCTAAGCTTAGTTGCTTGCTCTCTCTTGATAATAGCTTGGGACGCCAGGGCCTCACCAAGCTTAGTCTCTTCTTACTCCTTATTCCTTCATCCATCGTAAGATAACCAAAAACTTGAAAACTTCAATCACACAAAACTCCAACAAAACCTTCCTGAGATCCGGTAGTATAAGAAAGCAAATCACTACTATAAGTTCTGTAGAAAACCAATTCATATTTTGTTCTTGCATTATATCTACTGTATTCCAACTTTTCTATGGCTAAAACTCATCAAAGAAACCATAGAATCGTCAAAACAAGCACACAACACAAAGAAAACAGAATCTGTCAAAAACAGAACAGTCTATAGTAATCTAAATATTTCGAATACTTTTGAAACTCCAAAAATTCTGAAAAAATAGCACCACATGAGAAATTTGTATATTAATATTCTTCAAAAAGAATTGGCATTTTATCACTCTGGTTAAAAATGAGAATTGTTTTCGTGAGCACAAAAATTTCTGTTTTTCAGCAAGATCAAACAACTATCACCCCAGAAGATCCTAAAGGCTTTACTTGCCACAAACACTAACTAAAACACAAAAAACACAATAATAACAGTATAATAATTGTGCTAACACTCAAGAACAGAAAGCAAAAAGAAAAAATAAATTTTATTCATTGGGTTGCGTCCCAACAAGCGCTATCGTTTTACGCCCTTAGTTAGGCATAAGATTTCAATGATGCTTACAGGAAAGATAGTAATTGAAACATGAAGAAAGCATCATTTAGCTTGTTAAAACACATTTAAGTCTAACATACTTCCTATGCGTAGGTATTTTATAAGCAAACAAATTATCAAAACAAGCAAAGACTACCATATTCAAGGAAGAAGAATAAAACATACACAATCTCAACAAAACGAGAGGTAATTTAGTAACATGAAAATTTCCACAACCAGATTTTCCTCTCTCATAATAATTACATATAGGATCATAGTAAAATTCAACAATATAACTATCACATAAAATTTTCTCTTCATGATCCACATGCATAAAAGTTTTATAATCTTCCAAGATAGTGGGATTAACATCAACTAAAGTCATGACCTCTCCAAGCCCACTTTTATCAGAAAAATTATAAGATTGAACACTCTCCAAATATGTGGGATTATTTTTAGATAAAGTTGACCCTCTTCCAAACCCACTTTTAATATTATCGCAAGCATAATCATCATGAGATTTAAATAATTTTTCAAGATCAGAAGAATCATTATCACCCCAATCATGATCATTGCAACAAGTAGTGGACATAACAAAACAAGCATCCCCAAGCTTGAGGTTTTGCATATCACTAACACAATTGACATTAATAGAATTTACAATAACATCATTGCAATCATGTTTTTCATTCATGGAGCTATCAAGAATCACTTTATAAACTCCTCCGTTTAACACTTCATCACAATTTTCAGATTCATGAATCTCAAACAAAACTTCATAAAGATAATCTAGTGAACTCAATTCACTAGCAATGGGTTCATCATAATTGGATCTCTTGAAAGGATTAGCAAGTGGATGAGGATCCATATCAATTGATTTTTAGCAAGCGAAGATGCAAGCAAATAGAAGACACATGGTAACACAAGTAGAGATAGCAAACAAGATCTGACGAGAAAAAGCAAACGAAAAAGAGGACGAATAAAACGGCAAATATTTGTGAAGTGGGGGAGATGAAAACGAGTGGCAAATGGCAAATAATGTAAATTGCGAGGAGATGAGATTTGTGATTAGGAACCTGGTAGATTTTGAAGATCCTCCCCAGCAACGGCGCCGGAAATTCCTTTTGATGCGACTTGAAGCTACGTTGGTATTTCCCCAAAGAGGAAGGGATGATGCACTAGAGTGATGATAGATATTTCCCTCAGTGATGAAACCATGGTTATCGAACCAGTAGGAGAACCTAGCAACAATACGTAAACGACACCTGCACACAAATAACAAGTACTCGCAACCCGACGTATTAAAGGTGTTGTCAATCCCTTTCGGGTAACGGCGCCAGAAACTGGCAAACAGACGTGAATAAATTGTAGTAGATTGATAGATCGAACGCCAAATAAAATAAATAAGAATAAATTGCAGCAATGTATTTTTTTTATTTTTGGTTTAGTAGATCTGAAAATAAAAGCAAAGGAAAATAGATCGTAAAGGCAAATAATATGAGAAAGATACCCGGGGGTCGTAGGTTTCACTAGTGGCTTCTCTCGAACAAAATAGCAAACGGTGGGTGAACAAATTACTGTTGGGCAATTGATAGAACTTCAAATAATCATGACGATATCCAGGAATAATAATTATATAGGCATCACGTCCAAGATTAGTAGATCGACTCCTTCCTGCATCTACTACTATTACTCCACACATCAACCGCTATCCAGCATGCATCCAGTCTATTAAGTTCATGGAGAAACAAAGTAATGCAATAAGAACGATGACATGATGTAGACAAGATCTATTTATGTAGAAATAGACCCCATCGTTTTATCCTTAGTAGTAACAATACATACGTGTCGGTTCCCTTCTGTCACTGGGATCAAGCAACGTAAGATCGAACCCACTACAAAGCACCTCTTACCATTGCAAGATAAACAGATCAAGTTGGCTAAACAAAACCCAAATGTCGGGCAAGAAATGCGAGACTATAAGCAATCATGCATATAAGAGATCAAAGAAACTCAAATAACTTTCATGGATAAAAAGATAGATCTGATCATAAACTCAAAGTCCATCTGATCCCAAAAAACACACCGCAAAAAGAGTAACATCATATGGATCTCCAAGAGACCATTGTATTGAGAATCAAACGAGAGAGAGGAAACCATCTAGCTACTAACTACGGACCCGAAGGTCCACAAAGAACTACTCACGCATCATCGGAGAGGCACCAATGGAAGTGGTGAACCCCTCCGTGATGGTGTCTAGATTGGATCTGGTGGTTCTGGACTCTACGGCGGCTGGAACTGATTTTCGTCGACTCCCCTAGGGTTTCTGGAATATTGGGGTATTTATAGAGTAAAGAGGCGGTCTAGGGGGCACCCATGGTGGGCACAACCCACCAGGGCGCGCCAGGGCCTCCAGGCGCGCCCTGGTGGGTTGTGCCCCCCACGGAGCAGCCGCCAGGTGCTTCTTCGCCCCATTGGTTGTCTTCTAGTCCAAAAAATCCACAAAAAGTTTCGCTGTGTTTGGACTCCGTTTGGTATTGATTTCTTGCAATGTAAAAAACATGCAGAAAACAGCAACTGGCACTTGGAACCATGTCAATAAGTTAGTACCAAAAATTGATATAAAATGATTATAAAACATCCAAGATTGATAATATAACAACATGGAACAATCAAAAATTATAGATACGTTGGAGACGTATCAACATCCCCAAGCTTAATTCCTGCTTGTCCTCGAGTAGGTAAATGATAAAAACAGAATTTTTTATGTGGAATGCTGCCTAACATGTCATCTCATATTCTTTTATTTATAGCATGGACATTTGGACTTTATATTGTTCAAAGCAATAGTCTAGTTTTGAAATGATAACTTAAATACTCAAGCATATCAAAAAGCAACCATGTCTTTCAAAATATCAATGCTAAAATAAGTTATCACTAGCCCACCATGCTGAATCATTGATCCATTCATGAAAGACACCCGCATATTAACTACACTCAATGCTCAAGTACGATCATAGTGCCCCTAGTTGGTGCTTTTATAAGAGAATATGGAGACTCAACTTCAAAAATAAAAATTGCATCAAGTAAAAGAAAGGCCCTTCACGGAGGGAAGTAGGGATTTGTAGAGCTGCCAGACCTCAAAGCGAAAACTGAGAGATAAAAACATTTTGGGAGGCATACTTTTCCCACCAATGAAAACGACTTAGAGTTCCCAACACTTTCCATGCTAGATATATCATAGGCGGTTCCCAAACAAAAATTAAAGTTTATTCCTTTTCCACCTTACTTTCACTTTCCATGGCTAACTGTATCCACGGGTGCCTTCCATACCAACACTTTCCAAGGATTTATTATTTGACAACATAAAGTAAATTCATTTTTTATTTCAAGACTGGGCATCCCTAATACATTTTCCTTACTCTCGTGCAATGACAAGTGAATAAACACTCATCATGAGAATAACACATCTAGCATGGAAAATATTAGCCAGCCCTCACCGCCTCGCGAGCGGTACGAGCACACAAAAGAGAATTTTATTTTGAATATTAGAGATGTCGAGCGGTATGCGTAGGATTGCAAAGGACGATTGGCCCATGACCCCTTCGCATTTAGGATGTAGACCGGCATGGTGGCCTCTTTGTTGGGCCTAGGTAGGGCTACGACGTGTTGATCTTCCGATGCCGGGCATGACCCAGGAAAGTGTGTCCGGCCAGAGTGATCGAGCGTGTTGGGAAATGTGGTACACCTCTACAGGGAAGTTAATCTATTCGAATAGTCGTGTCCACCGTAACAAGACAACTCGGAGTTATATCCCGATCTTTACAACTAGAACTGAATACTGAGATGTGGGATGGATATGGTAGCTACGGGATTGCTTTCTCGCAAGGAGTCGAGTGCTACCTCTTGAGCACTGCGTTGGATTTCCCCGAACAGGAAAAGATGATGCAGCAAAGTAGCGTAACTATTTCCCTCAGTTTTTAGAACCAAGGTATCAATCCAGTAGGAGGCTACACGCGAGTCCCTCGTACCTACACAAAGCAAATAACTCCTTGCAACCAACATGAATAGGGGTTGTCAATCCCTTCACGGTCACTTGATGAGAGTGAGATCTAATAGAGATGATGGATAATATTTTTGGTATTTTTGGTATAGAGATGCAAAGTAAAATAAAGGGCAAAGTAACAAAGCAAAGCAATAATAAAGTGATGGAAGATTAATATGATAGAGATAGACCCGGGGGCCATAGATTTCACTAGTGGCTTCTCTCAAGAGCATAAGTATTCTATGGTGGGTGGACAAATTACTATCGAGCAATTGACAGAATTGAGCATAGTTATGAGAATATCTAGGTATGATCATGTATATAGGCATCACGTCCGAGACAAGTAGACCGACTCCTGCCTGCATCTATTAATATTACTCCACTCATCGACTGCTATCCAGCATGCATCTAGAGTATTAAGTTCAAGAAAACATAGTAACGCCTTAAACAAGATGACATGATGTAGAGGGATAAATTCATGCAATATGATAAAAACCCCATATTATTATCCTCGATGGCAACAATCCAATACGTGCCTTGCTTCCCCTACTATCACTGGGAAAGGGCACCGCAAGATTGAACCCAAAGCTAAGCACTTCTCCCATTGCAAGAAAAACCAATCTAGTAGGCCAAACCAAACTGATAGTTCGATGAGACTTGCAAAGATAACCAATCATACATAAAAGAATTCAGAGAAGATTCAAATATTGTTCATAGATAATCTTGATCATAAACCCACAATTCATCGATCTCAACAAACACACCACAAAAATAAGATTACATCGAATAGATCTCCACGAGAGACGGGGAGAACAATGTATTGAGATCCAAAAAGAGAGAAGAACTCATCTAGCTACTAACTATGGACCCGAAGGTCTGAGGTAAACTACTCACACTTCATTGGAGGGGCTATGGTGATGATGTAGAAGCCCTCCGTGGTGGATTCCCCTTCCGGCGGAGCTCCGGAACACGCCCCAAGATGGGATCTCGTGGATACAGAAAGTTGCGGCGGTGGAATTATGTTTTTGGCTCCGTATCTGATCGTTTGGGGGTACGTAGGTATATATAGGAGGAAGGAGTATGTCGGTGGAGCAACAAGGGGCCCACGAGGCAGGGGGCACGCCCTAGGGGGGTGGGCGCGCCCCCCCACCCTCGTGGCCACCTCCCTTCTTTCTTGACGTGGGTCCAAGTCTCCTGGATCATGTTCGGTGAAAAAATCACGTTCCCGAAGGTTTCATTCCGTTTGGACTCCGTTTGATATTCCGTTTCTTCGAAACACTGAAATAGGCAAAAAAACAGCAATTCTGGGCTGGGCCTCCAGTTAATAGGTTAGTCCTAAAAATAATATAAAAGTGGAAAATAAAGCTCAATATGGTCCAAAACAGTAGATAATATAGCATGGAGCAATCAAAAGTTATAGATACGTTGGAGACGTATCATCAAGGAAGGATTTCTAGGCGTTAATACTACAACATGCCTGTCTAATAATATTGCTATTATGTCCTCTTCTAAATGTTGCAAGATGCTTGAAGATGCTAGTCTTCGATAGGCTAGGCTTTCCCCTCTATTCTAGCAGTCTGCAGTTCAGTCCACATATACAGCCCCATTCCTTTGATACTGATGCATACTTAGTTTAGATCTGATGTCAGTCTTGCGAGTACTTCGGATGAGTACTCACGGTTGCTTTGCTACCTTTTCCCCTTGTTTCCATTCTTCCCAATTGCTTTGACCAGATGACGGAGCCCAGGAGCCAGATGATCCCGCCGAGGACTACTACCCCAATGGAGCCTACTAATACGTGGAGACTGCTGATGACTAGGAGTAGTTAGGAGGCTCCCAGGCAGGAGGCCTTGCCTTTTCGATCAATTTTACTTTTGTGCTAGCCTTCTTAAGGCAAACTAGTTTAACTGATGTTTGTACTCAGATATTGTTGCTTCTGCTGACTCGTTTGTATTCAAGCTGATGTATTCGATCCCTAGATGCCCATGGCTTGAATTATTTTAAATTTGTGTCTAGAGTTGTGTTGTGATAACTTCCCATGGGTCCCTAATCTTGATCGTACACGTTTGCATGTATGATTAGTGTACGATTGAATTGGAGGCGTCACACTTAAAGTGGTGATTTGCTTTGTTATACTAACGGATCTCACGAAGGTTTTGTTAAGTTCTGTGTGATTGAAGTTTTCAAGTTTTGGGTGAGATCATGATGGATGAAGGAATATGGAGTGAAAAGAGCCTAAGCATGGGGATGCCCATGGCACCCCAAGGTAATATTCAAGGAGTACCAAGCAACTAAGCTTGGGGATGCCTTGGAAGGCATCCCCTCTTTCTTCTAACGATCATCGGTAATTTTATTTGGAGCTATATTTTTATTCGTCACATATCATGAGTTTTGCTTGGAGCGTCTTCTATTATATGAGTCTTTGCTTATTTTGCTTCTTAGTTTGTCATAATTATCCTTACTGGACATACCTATTTGAGAGAGCCATAATGGTGCTATGATTTGTCAGAATTGCTCTGTGTGCTTCACTTAAAATTTTTTAGCTAGGGTATTGCTCTAGTACATCACTTATATCTTTTTGAGCATGGTGGTAGTTTAATTTTTGAAGAAATACTCTCATGCTTCACTTATATTAATTTGAGAGTTAGTAATTTTTGAAGAAATCCTCTCATGCTTCACTTATATTATTTTGAGAGTTGAAAATTTTGAATAAATATTTATGCTCTTTTGCTTCACTTAAATCTATTTGAGAGCCTGAAAGTAGCAATGGTAATATATGAATTTAGTCCCAAGTGATAGATATTCCAGGGGGATATAATAAAAGCTTTCATGAAGATCATTGGATATTATAAACTTGATTCCTTGTAATAGTTTTGAGATATGGAGATTCTAATATGTGAGTTGGTGAGTAATTATGCTAAGTAAGAATATTGGTGTTAAGCTTTGTGATTTCCTATGCAAACACGAAAGTCAATTGTTATGCAATGAAGTTATATCCTACTTGTGGTGCATTATTTAGTTTTATTTATGTTTAACGCTCGTTTATGGTCATTTTCGTTTCCTGATTGGTCGCTTCTCCATCTATTTGCTAGCCTTCATTTGTACTAAGCAGGAATACTGCTTGTGCATCCAACTCCATAAAACCAAAGTTGTGCCAAATGAGTCCACCATACCTACCTATATGCGGTATTTCCATGTCGTTCCAAGTAGATTTGTATGTGCCAACTCTAATTTTCAAAATGAATTTCCTTTTTGTGTGCCCATACCGCTCATGAAGCGGCAGGGGGTGGCCAATTTTTTTCATGCTAGATATCTTATTCTCAAGATGAGTGTTTATTCACTTGTCATTGCACGAGAGTGTGGCAGGTAATAGGGATGCCCAGCCCCGAAATGAAAAAAATATTTATATGTTGTCAATAATAAATTCCTTGGAAAGTGTTGGTATGGAAGGCACCCGTGGATACGGCTTGCCATGGATTGTGAAAGAATGGTGGAAAAGGAAATAAACTTTATTTTGTGTTTGAGAATCGCCTATGATTTATATACCATGGAAAGTAATGGGAATTCTCGGTCGTTTTCATTGGCAGGAAAAGCATGCCCCTCAAAATAATTATCTCTCAATTTAAGTTATGAGCTCTGGCACCTCTACAAATCTCTACTTCCCTCTACGGAAGGCATGTTTATTTAATTTATGCAATTTTTATTTATATTGAGTCTCCACTTATCTTATAAAGCATCAACTAGGGAACACTATTATCATACTTGTGCATTGGATATAGCTAATATTTAAATGTGTTTCATGAATGGATCAATGACTGAGCATAATGGGCCAGGGATAGCTTTCTTTAGTGTTGATATTTTGAAACACATGGTTGCTTGTTGATATGCTTGAGTGTTGATGTCTTCATGTCAATATATAGACTATTGCTTTGAATCATCTAAAAGGCCAAATGTCCATGCTACAAAAGAAAATAATATTTGATGAACATGTTAGGCAGCATTCCACATCAAAAATTCTGTTTTTATCATTTACCTACTCGACGACGAGCAAGAATTAAGCTTGGGGATGTTGATATGTCTCCAACGTATCTATAAGTTTTTTGTTCCATGTTGTTATATTATCATCTTTGAATTTGTTTATATTCATTTACTAGCAACTTTATATCATTTTTTGGGACTAACCTATTGACATAGTGCCCAGTGCCAGTTGCTGTTTTTTTGCTTGTTTTGTTACTTTGCAGAATATCAATACCAACGAAGCCCAATGCCACGAAACTTTTTAGAGATTTTTCTCTACCCAGAAGGCACCCAGGGAGCCAAAAGAGCACACAAGAGGAGGCCCGTGGGGGCCACTAGGCACCAGGGCGCGCCAGGTGGCCCAGGCGCACCTAGGGGAGTCGAGGAAATGCAGTTTCCGCCGCTGCAAGTTCCAGAACCATGAGATCCAATCTAGAGGCCCTTTCCGGCACTCTGCCGGATGGGGCAACGATCACGGAGGGGTTATTCATCATCCTTGTTGCCCCTTCGATGATGTGCGAGTAGTTTACCACAGACCTTCGGGTCTGTAGCTAGTATCTTAATGGCTTCTTCTCTCTTTTTGATCTTCAATACAGTGTTCTCCTCAATGTTCTTGGAGATATATTGGATGTGTAGCAACCCGACTTTAGATGGTCAAGTCTCTGTGCTTCAGTGTCATCCCTGGATCGGTAATGCTGACACACACAGTACTCGAATGAATTTATAACAGAGTAGCAATCACACACTTATTACATTGAATGTCTCAAAAGAGAACTTATTACAATAAATATGTCTTAAGGCCATCTAAATAATATAACAGCGGAAGGCTTGGAAGATAAAGTGAGTCCATCAACTCCAACGGCATAGCTGACTGCATGACAAACGACCTAGCGCACCTTACTCCTCGTCTGAAAAGTCTGCAACATGATACGTTGCAGCCCGAAAACGGGTCAGCACATGGAATATGCTGGCAATATAACACAGTAGAGCAATGAATAGATAAATGCTATCACTACATGCATATATGGCTGGTGGAGGCTCTAAGGTTATATTGTTTTTGCGAAAAAACAATTTTTTCCTACAACAAAGGAATAAATTTTATTTAACTATCATGGTGGTTGAAACATCATTGAGAAGGTTCCTCCAACTCAATCCCAATTAAAGTAGTCATTATCAACCCAACAAATTATTTAAAGTGATGAGATCAAATCAATAATTCAAGTACGAGATACTCAAGATGTCCATAATCGGGGACACGGCTAACCATGATTAGTTTATAAACTCTGTAGAGGTTTACGCACTTTTCCCCACAAGACCCGATCTCCTCCATTTGATTTCTCGCACTACATGGTGTTTGAGAAACGGATGACCGAGACACAGTCTTTCAGAACCATTAACTCTTTACTCTGGATAGACAGTTACACCTACTTTCCCTCTACATCTGCTAGCCTACCACTGAACGAGGTCACGCAACATACTCAACTATGCTAGAGCCCATAATGGCTTGTGGCCGCAAACGGAAGTTTCTAGCATGAATAATCTTATGATCCCTTTGAGCCTGGCTGGCGGACCGTAGGATGATCACACTGGTACTCCAGGATATCCTAGGACAACACTGGATTCTCCACGTGCCCACAAGCAATCCACCCAGATGTGTACTAAAGTTGCCACCTTAAGTTGAACCATTAATTAACAACTCCCGTATGTCAAGGATTCACTCAACCCCAATCCACGTCTACGAGCATAGCATGGTAATATAAGCATATCGTATAAGTAACTCCCAGGGGTTTGACAATAAATAGGGCAATAGGTTCTACCTCATCATCTACTTCCCAAATACCCACATGTTAAGTGTAACGACCAAACCTCGAAGGATTTGAGTCTCTGTGCTTACCGTGCTAGTCCCTGGATCGAACTCGCTAGCACAAACAGTATAAATGAATACCAGAATAGCAAGTGCATCATTTATTACAACGTATGATCCAGAGTATATAAAATAAAACAATCTGCATAGCACTTGGCTAGCTTTATTCAACCAAACAGCGGAAAGTAGCAGAAAATAACGATGAGTCCCATCATAGCCCACTGGCGATGCTAAGTGCAGACTCGCGACCCTAACGGTACCTTACTCTTCGTCTGAATATCCTGCAACATGAGACGTTGCAGCCATATAGGTCAATACTTTGAATGTATTGGCAAGTTACACAGGAGTAATAATATAGCAGACCTACATGTATATGCATAGTAAAACAAAAGCAAGGCTTGAGGGTTTATTTTTGTAGAAAGCTGATTTTATCCTCATAACTACCTAATAGTTAAATTTTTATTTAGTTCTTTTATTACTACAATTAAATGCACAAGGTTGAGTTGGCAAAATCAACTCCAACCTACCCATTATTAAGTTGCCCAGAAATATTATTAAGTGTCACATCTGTCAAGATCATCCAACAACTGTAATGGCATAGTCGCTCAAATTTACCCATAACCGGGGGCACGGCTAATCATGATTAGTTTTAACACTCTGCAGAGTTTAGTACGCTTTACCCATTGGACCCAATCCGAAGATTGAGACGAAGTCTTTCAGAAGCAGTCCCCTAGTCCCAACAGGAGGCCCATCCCAACTATTATATCTACATCTGCTGGAACATCTGGGTAAGGGTCCCACAACTGATCAACTAAGCCAGAGCCCATTTAGCCAGTGGTCGCACATGGAAGCTACTAGTCACTAAGTCTGTCTGATCTTTTTGAGCCTGGGCGGCATTCCACTTACATTCAGAGGGTATAAACCATGATGTTCTTGAAACCACCCTAGCAATACCACTTCCGCCCAGAGGTGAATTAAATCCTGAGTTACTACTCAAATCATTATATATATAATCCTCACATAAGCTCAATGAATACACGAACCACCCCCGTCTACAAAGCATAGCAACCTACAACTACCACGATTTGCAAAATCAGGAAGATAGCTCAACAACATAGCAAAATTATATATTAATCCTATACATGCATATATTCATAGTGTGGTATAACTACATGCATAGAAAACAATAGGTAAAGGATGATCAACATGTAACTTGCCTTGGTTCTGGTTCAGAAAGTCACACTCCTGACAATAGCTCGCGTCGCACTCCGAACAATCTACACGTTTCACACAATTCAACAAATCAATCACCGGAACACGAATAGAACCAAAACAAAACCAACAGCAAGAAAACCATTTTTAAAACTCCAAAACAGAAGCTTAGCAGCACCTAAATTGCACAACGGTCACAACGCAAAAAGAATCACTCGATTCCGATAAACGGTTTGAGAGTTATGGCCTCCGGAAGTTTTAATTCAAACTCGAGCGAATTCAAATTTGAAAAGTGCAAACATGTGAGATTTTGGTACCGTGATAAAGGGTTGGTTTTTGTGAGTGCACAGGAAAAAGAATCACCTAATTTGGACATATAGGTTAAAACATATAACTAGTTGAAGTTAGAGTTGAAATCTCAAAATAAAACAAAAGAAACACAAAAAAATCCTGGTACTATAGCGAACTCATGTGTTGTTCCTATAGCGAAGTGCCACGTGGCAGTTCGTGATTTGCCGAAGAGGTTCCCTGTGCGTTCGTGCTCACCCGTAGTAGAGGAAAACGGCGACGGCTTCGGGCGTCGGCGGCGGCTCTCCGGTGGTGCTCCGGTGAAGGTGAGGGGACGGACGGGAGCAGCTTCGAGTGGTGGAGGCGGTGCTGAAGTCGGATGGCGGTGGGGCGTGCTCTGCGGGCGACGGTGACGACGTGAACAGCCACTGCTCTGGCGGCGTCGGGTTCGCTTGGGCGGCTCGCTCCGCTACGATTCCGGCGACAAGAATATGTCAGAAAGGTGCGGCGTTGAGCGGAGGATCGAGGGGAGTGAACGGTGTGGTCGGTGGTGTCCTTACGGCGGCGGAAACGACGGGCAAAGACGACGGCGACTCGAGCTCCTCCGGCAAGATCCAAACCGCGCGGGCGCGTGCGTGCGGCACAGGGAGGATCGAGACAGAAGCTGTGGGGTCTCCCCTAGGGGTTTTGCTCGCGTACGGCAGGTCGGGTGCGCTCGAGGTGGACCAGGGGCACTAGGCGATCTGGCTCGGCCTCGGCTTGCGTGCGGTGGCGGCAGCGTCCGGCTTAGGGTGGGAGAAGCGACGCAGGGCCCGCTAGTCAGTGGCTCTAGGCGGCTAGTGGATCGGGTGCGGGTCGGGCACGGGCGGCGCGGCGCGTACCGCTTCGGCAGCTGGTAGGTGGGCTGCGGCGGCTTGGATTGGTGGGCCGCGGGTGGCCGGCAGCTCGGCTGGGCCGCGCAGTGCGCGGCGCTGCGGTTTTTTTAAAACACAAACCCCAGCAGCTTAAATTAAATAAAATAGAAACCACAATACAAAATCTAGGAAAAATAATAATACCTAGACACACAGTAAAATATATAGTACGGATATAAACTACAGGAACACTAGTTCCTCACCTAATGCAATTTTTTTGAAAAATCATTTTATGCATAGGCCACACAAAACAGCAACAAAACAGTCAAATAAAATATTTTGAAGATTGCAAAAATTACCAGAACATATTAGATGAGCTGGAAATAATATTCTGCACATTATGAACATTTTTAAAATAGGGGAGAAGTCATGTTATCTCCACTCCAAATAAATTGCCTTTTGTTGCATAATGATTTGAATATTCTGAAAAAGCAAATAATGCAATAAAAATATGATATGCATATGAATGATCTATTAACATCCTAATTTAGGAAAATTGGGATGTTACATTAAGAGATCCTACTCATGCAATGTGTGAGGGTTGAACTAGTTCATAAAAACTAGGTATGAAAGGGGTATGATCAAAGTGTTACTTTCCTTGCTGACGATCCGCAAAACCTAGTGACTCATAGTAGCACACTTCGCACTCCAGGAATTCTATCGCAAACAAATAAATAGCATACATAAGCACTCAAGCAAAGATGCCCGGGTAAAAATCAAATAAGAAGATCTAACCAGAAAGTTCAACTGAAGAACTCCGGTTTCCAAAAAGAATCAAATCAAACGGAGCAACGAAACTCAACCCACGAAAGAAACAAGATCCGCTTACTAATCTGGACTAAAGTCCAATTTTACAGCACCAAAATCTTGTTCAAATTGGTTAAACAGAAAGAGGACTTCGAGGGGAAGATCTAGGCGCTTGTTTCACCTGATTTGTACAAGCGAGCGAAAAGTTATTAGATCGAAGATTAGGGCCAAAATCGCGATCGAAAATAATCACGAAAAAACCCTTGAAAAAGAAAACTGACGAACAGGCTAACGAACGAACGTTCGTTGTCTGCGGCTAAAGGATGAACGGCGTTCGTTAAAACGAATGTATGGACGAACGTCCGCTATTTAACTAAACCGAAGAAAAACCGAACAAAACCGAAAATTAAAAAAAATGATCTAGGGTTTCGAAAAAAACCAAACGGTTTTTCTCGCGAAAACCGGCGGCGGCGGTTACTACCTCGGCAGCGGGGTCGGGTCCGGCTGGTCGGCGGCGCGGCGAGGCGGCGGCTGCGACGGACGGCGGCGGCGGCGGGTCGGCGAGGCGGTGGACAGCGGCGGCGGCGGCGCGATGCGGCGTCGGCGACAGATCGGGCGGGCGGCGCTAGGGTTAGGGCAGGCGGCACCGTGGCTTGGGCCTCGGGGGGTCGCGGGCCTCGGTTTATAAAGCTAGCCGGGCCAGGAGTCCTGGTCGGACACGACCCGGTTAGGTCGGTGCAATTTTTTTAAAATAAATCCTGACGCGTAAAAACAATTAAAAGAAATACTAAAGGGAGTCCAAAAATCCTGAAATAAATTTTCATGGTCCTAAAATAATATTACGGACAAAGTGAACATTTATTTGGGCCTCTAATGCAATTTTGAAAAACGCATATTTTTCCTAATTCAAATAAAATAGCAATAAAATCCAAACAAAATTTATTATTTCATGTCAATATTTTCCCTCCAATATTTCATTTATTTTGGAGAAGTCATATTATCTTCTCTCATATATTTTAATATGAAATATTTTCGGAGAGAAAAATAATAAAACCAAAATGATCCTTGTTTCGATATTTGATAAAATTCAAATATGAAATACATGAAATCCCCAACTCTCTCTGTGGGTCCTTGAGATGCTTAGGATTCCGAGGATCGCCGAACGAAATGCGATAAAATATGCTATGCATGAATGACCTATGTATAACATTCCAAATTGAAAATTTGGGATGTTATAAACCTACCCCACTTAAGGTGAATCTCGTCCTCGAGATTGGGGTTGGCTAGAAAATAGGTGTGGGTGGTCTTTGCGTAGATCATCCTCTCATTCCCAGGTGGCTTCATCCTCGGTATGGTGGCTCCACTGAACTTTGCAAAACTTGATAACCTTGCTGCGAGTAACTCGGCTGGCAAACTCGAGAATCCTGACAGGTTTCTCCTCATATGTCAAATCACTATCTAACTGAATTGCTTCCAGGGGCACTGTATCTCTCAGAGGGATATCAGCCATCTCTGCATGGCACTTCTTTAACTATGAAACGTGAAACACATCATGAACTCCTAACAATCCTTCGGGTAACTCCAACTTGTAGGTAACCTCTCCCATGCGTTCCAAAACTCGGTATGGTCCTACAAATCTCGGGGCTAACTTTCCCTTAACTCCGAAATGTTTAACTCCTTGCAGTGGTGACACACGGAGATGTGCTCTATCTCCGATTTCATAGACTACCTCCTTGCATTTTGAGTCTGCATAGCTCTTCTGTCTGGACGGAGCTACCTTCAGTCTATCTCGAATCAGCTTAACCTTTTCTTCCGACTCTTTAATCAAATCCGGCCCAAACAACTGACGGTCTCCAACTTCATCCCACATCAACGGTGTTCGGCATCTTCTTCCATACAAGGCTTCGAACGGTGCCATTTTCAAACTGGCCTGGTAGCTATTGTTGTACGAGAATTCCGCGTAGGGCAAGTTGTCATCCCAACTAGATCCATAATCTAGTGCACAAGCTCTCAGCATGTCCTCCAGAATATGATTGACTCTCTCAGTCTGTCCATCTGTCTGCGGATGAAAGGCCGTACTGAACTCTAGCCTGGTACCCAAAGTCTGGTGCAGCTGGTGCCAAAACTTTGAGGTAAACTGTGTTCCTCTATCTGATATGATGGTCCTCGAAACTCCATGCAGACATACGATCCTGGTCATATATATCTTGGCCAACTTCGCACTTGTATAGGTGGTCTTCACTGGGATAAAATGAGCTACTTTGGTAAGACGATCTACTACTACCCAGATAGAATCATATCCTGATCAGGTCCTGGCTAATCCGGTGATAAAATTCATGCCAAGCTTGTCCCACTTCCATTCGGGTATCGGCATAGGCTATAGTAATCATGCTGGCTTCTGATGTTCGGCCTTCACTCTCTGACATACGTCACATACGGCTACATACTCAGCAATGTCTTTCTTCATCCCAGTCCACTAGAAACGCCTTCAAATCCAAATACATCTTGGTGTTTTCGGGGTGTATCGAGTATGGCGAGTCATGAGCTTCTTGAAGTATCAACTTCCTGATCTCTGCATTATTGGGCACATATACACGGTCCTCAAACCACAAGGTGTCGTGCTCATCCTCACGAAAACCTTTATATTTTCCTACACTCATCTTCTCCTTTATCTCGGTAATTTCTTTGTCATCCTTCTAAGCTTCTCGAGTCTTTCCCAATAACGTTGATTGAACCTCCAATGCTGCAACAAAACCTCTAGGGATCATCTCTAAATGAAGCTCCCTGAGATTTATGCTAACTCCTTTGGCAATCCTCCGCTTACAAGGGTATTGACATAACTCTTCCGGCTCAAAGCATTTGCTACGACATTGGCCTTTCCTGGATGATAGTGCAACTTCATATCATAATCCTTTATGAGCTCCAACCATCTCCTCTACCCGAGGTTCAGCTCCTTCTGAGTGAAAATGAACTTCAAACTCTTATGATCCATGCACACATCACAACGATTTCCAATAAGAAAATGTCTCCATGTCTTGAGGGCATGTACTACAGCTGCTAACTCCAAATCGTGCTTGGCATAATTCAACTCATGCGGTCGAAGTTGTCGTGAGGTATGCGAAACAACTCTTCCGTCTTGCATAAGTACTCCTCCAAGTCCTAAGCGAGAGGCATCGCAATACACTTGGAAATCCTTGCGTATATCCAGCAGAATCAACACTAGGGCTGTAGTCAAACGTTTCTTCAACTCCTGGAAACTTGCTTCGCATTCTTCAGTCCAATGGAACCTAGTATCTTTCTTCAACAACGCCGTCATAGGCTTTGCAATCTTGGAAAAATTCTCAATAAATCTTCGGTAGTATCACGCGAGTCCAAGAAAACTGTGGATCTCTCCAACTGAGGTGGGTGCCAACCACTCAGTGATAGACTGAACCTTGGTAGGATCCACTGCTATACCTTCTCCTGATATAACATGTCTAAGAAATCCAACTTCCTTCAACCAAAACTCACATTTGCTAAACTTGGCATACAACTGATGTTCCCTGAGCTTCTCGAGAACTAAGCGCAAATGTTCCTTGTGTTCCCCTTCATTCTTCGAGTATACCAAGATATCATCAATGAACACCACAACAAACTTATACAAGAATTCCATGAACACCTTGTTCGCCATACTCATGAAATAGGCAGGGGCGTTAGTCAATGCAAATGACATCACCGTATACTCATATAGCCCATACCTAGTGGTAAAGGTTGTCTTAGGTATATCCTTTTCTCTAATCTTCAGCTGGTAATATCCTGATCGCAGATCGATCTTCGGAAACACTTTAGCTCCTTGCAGCTGGTCAAACAAATCATTGATCAGCGGCAGTGGGTACTTGTTCTTGATCGTCACTTTGTTCAACGCCTGATAATCAACAACCATCCTTAACGATCCATCCTTCTTCTCAACCAAGAGCACTGGGGCTCCCCATGCTGATGAACTTCGTCGAATGTACCCTTTCTCCAATAACTCCTTAATCTGCTTCTTAATCTCCTCCAGATCATTTGCGGGCATCCGGTATGGTCTCTTCAATGTCGGTCTGGTGCCTGGCAATAACTCTATCAAAAACTCGATGTCTCGATCCGGCAACATTCCTGGTAGCTCCTCTGGAAATACATCTGGGTAATCCTTCACTAAGGCACTTCCTCCTGAACAACTCCCGTAAGAGAATTTACTTGGGTCCTCCTCGGCGCATGCCTGGATACATACTTGATCCTTTTTCCCTCCGGGGTGATGAGTAAAATCGACTTACTGGCGCAATTGATCTTTCCCCCATACATCGATAGCCAATCCATTCCTAGTATCACATCCAATCCTTGTGACTCCAAAATTATCAGGTCTGAGGGGAAAACATGGCTTCCAATGGTCAATGGCATCTAAAAACATCCTTGACTTGCCATATACTCCGCACCTGGTGAGCTTACTAACATAGGTGTCCTAAGTACTTTACTGGGGCAACTTATACTTATCCACGAATCCCCTTGAAATGTATGAATGTGATGCACCAGTATCGAAAAGAACAATTGCGGTAAATGACTTAACCAAAAACTTACCGATAACTGCATCCGGCTGCTCTTCAACCTCCTCCACGTTCACGTGGTTCACTTGTCCCCTGTTGAAAGGGTTGGGCTTCTTCCCTGAGCTTCCATTGCTGTTCCCATTCTTCGCTTCAGGGCACTCAGTGGCATAGTGTCTAGTCTTCCCGCACTTGAAACAAGTAATGTGACTTAGATCCTTCTAGGCGGGTGTGGCGGGTTAGAGCAGTTCTGGTTACTGCTTGCCCCACTCCCATTCCTATTCTTGGGGCCATTGTGGTTATGGGAAGCTCCTCCATTGTGAGTGTGGCCTCCATGGTTATGGGTATATCCTCACGAGTTCAGGGTGAAACGAGGCTTGTGTTGTGCTCCTGAATTGTACTTCCCTTGTCCGTACCTCCTTTTGCGGCTCTCAATCTGCTGCTGCTTCCCTTCAATCATAAGAGCCTTGTCTACCAACTCCTGGTAGTTGTTGAATGTTGCCAGCATCAACTGCATGCTCATCTCATCATTTAGCCCTTCCATAAACTTCTCCTGCTTCGCGGCATCTGTGGCCACATCATCAGGGGCATAACGAGATAGCTTACTAAACTCATATACGTACTGAGCCACAATACGATTTCCCTGGCACAAGTTGCGAAACTCACGCTTCTTCATGCTCATAGATCCAATTGAGACATGGGTTGTGCGAAATGCTTGTTGAAACTGATCCCAAGTGATGTTGGCTATAGGGAAAGTGGCTGTGTAATTCTCCAACCATGAGGCTGCTGGTCCATCCAACTAATGTGCGGCAAAACGCACCTTCTCTGCATTCGTGCAACCTGCGGTGGTCAACTCCCTTCCAATCCTGGGTAGCCAGTCATCCGCAACTATTGGCTCGGTGCCACTGGAAAACACCGGCGGCTGCAACCTCAGAAAGTGAGTTAAGTTGTCAACTGGAGGCGGGTTGTTGTTGTTGTTGCCTTGGTTCTGGACTAATTGCTGTATCAAGGCATTCTGCTGCTAGATCAACTGGGTGATCTCTGGTGGGAAGACAAATCCGGTGTCACGTCTCGGAGGCATCTGATGGGTTTAGAGGGGAGAGATTAGAATAGAATGAGGTCTAGTGATAAAGCACTACCCATATGCACATGAGACAAACACAATCATATCATATCACTCAATCAATCAAGCAAGGGCATACCATCGGTCTAGAACTATCGTTACAAAAGTGCTCGGACTACTACTATATACATGGGGAAAGAGTACTAATCATATGGTGGTCATCTAGAAATATTGATCGATGGAAGACTCCATGATATCTGCTCTAGCCTCGTCTTCATAATCATCATCACTACCATCAGGGTCGGAGTTGGTGTCGTCGATGATGATGTAGTCTTCGGAATGAATTTCCTTAGGTTCGTCGTCTTCTCCTCCTGGCGTGGGGTCTCCCATAAAAACTCCTAGCTTCCTTGTTAGGTCGTCATTCTTCTCCACGAGTATCGTCATTTCCTCCTCATATCCATCGCATGTAGACTTGAGTTCCTCTTCTAGCTCTGTGATCCTGGTCATCGCCTTCTTCAAATCTATCATGCATGCGCACATCTGGTTCTCTTGGCATCGAATGTGTTGGTTTAACTCCTAGATGAAAGCTGCAATGGACCTGTCCTTCCTTGTGCTGATCATCTCCCATTGCTCGTCTCGGCACCCACATATCTGGTAGATGGTGTCCTTAAGATCCTTGTGATAAACTTCGCCGATGCGTCCCATGGCGATGTGGGCTGCCATGCTCTTACCTAGACTCCAGGTTGGGGCATCAAAGGAAAACTCTATGGGCTCAGTGACTGGCATGAATGTCCTTCCTGGAACTTGAACTCGGATCATCCAACGCTCCTCTTCTGGTAAAGTGGCGGTGTAGGTTCCTGTGAAGCTTGGTATTCCGATGTTCAGGTACCTAGTGACTTCCTTCAAGAGTCATCCAAAGGGTGTGTCTACATCCGGTTGTGCAAACTTGTTCCTTGAGTTCGCCATCCTAAAGAGCAGAAAATGGAGAGGAGTCAGAAATGAGTAGAGAAGAGTGACCTATGGCTCATCTTAGTGGTCATGTCCTACAATCAGCGTGTGCTCTGATACCATCTTGTAGCGACCCGACCTCAGACAGTCAAGTCTCTGTGCTTCAGTGTCATCCCTGGATCGGTAATGCTGACACACACAGTACTCGAATGGATTTATAACAGACTAGCAATCACACACTTATTACATCGAATGTCTCAAAACAGAACTTATTACAATAAATATGGCTTAAGGCCATCTAAATAAGATAACAGCGGAAGGCTTGGAAGATAAAGTGAGTCCATCAACTCCAATGGCATAGCTGAGTGCATGACAAACGACCTAGCGTACCTTACTCCTCGTCTAAAAAGTCTACAACATGATACGTTGCAGCCCGAAAACGGGTCAGCACATGGAATATGCTGGCAATATAAGAGCAATGAACAGATAAATGCTATCACTACATGCATATATGGCTGGTGGAGGCTCTACGGTTATATTTTTTTTTGAAAAGTCAATTTTCCCTACAACAAAGGAATACATTTTATTTAACTATCATGGTGGTTGAAACATGATTGAGAAGGTTCCTCCAACTCAATCCCAATTAAAGTAGCCATTATCAACCCAACAAATTAATTTAGAGTGATGAGATCAAATCAATAATTCAAGTACCAGATACTCAAGATGTCCATAACGGGGGACACGACTAACCATGATTAGTTTATACACTCTGCAGAGGTTTGCGCCCTTTTTGTGAAGCCCCCGATTCAATCATACACTAATCATGCACGCAAATGTGTACGATCAAGATCAGGGACTCACGGGAAGATATCACACCACAACTCTACAAATAAAATAAGTCATACAAGCATCATAATACAAGCCAGGGGCCTCGAGGGCTCGAATACAAGTGCTCGATCATAGTCGAGTCAGCGGAAGCAACAATATCTGAGTACAGACATAAGTTAAACAAGTTGCCATAAGATGGCTAGCACAAACTGGGATACAGATCGAAAGAGGCGCAGGCCTCCTGCCTGGGATCCTCCTTACTACTCCTGGTCGTCGTCAGCTGGATGCACGTAGTAGTAGGCACCTCCAGTGTAGAAGGAGTCGTCGTCGATGGTGACGTCTGGATCCTGGGCTCCAACATCTGGTTGCGACAACCAGAAGAAAGGAAAGGGGGAAAAAGGGGGAGAAAGCAACCGTGAGTACTCATCCAAAGTACTCGCAAGCAAGGAGCTACACTACATATGCATGAATATATGTGTAAGGGGCCATATCAGTGGACTGAACTTCAGAATGCCAGAATAAGAGGGGGATATCTAATCCTGTCGAAGACTATGCTTCTGGCGGCCTCCGTCTTGCAGCATATAGAAGAGAGTAGACTGAAGTCCTCCAAGTAGCATCGCATAGCATAATCCTACCCGGCGATCACCTCCTCGATGCCCTGTTAGAGAGCGATCACCGGGTTGTATCTGGCACTTGGAAGGGTGTGTTTTATTAAGTATCCGGTTCTAGTTGTCATAAGTTCAAGGTACAACTCCAAGCCGTCCTGTTACCGAAGATCACGGCTATTCGAATAGTTTAACTTCCCTGCAGGGGTGCACCACATAACCCAACACGCTTGATCCCATTTGGCCGGACACACTTTTCTGGGTCATGCCCGGCCGCGGGAGATCAACACGTCGCAGTCCCACCTAAGCACAACAGAGAGGTCAGCACGCCGGTCTAAACCTAAGCGCGCAGGGGTCTGGGCCCATCGCCCTAAACACACCTACACGTTGCGAACGCGGTCGGAAGCAAACCTAGCCTAGTGGCATTCCAGTCCAATCCGGCGCGTGCCACTGAGTCGCTGACGTCACGAAGGCATCGGCTGATACCACGACGCCGGGATACCCATAACTACTCCCGCGTAGATGGTTAATGCGTATAGACCAAATGGCCAGACTCAGATCAAATACCCAGATCTCGTTAAGCGTGTTAAGTATCCGCGAACGCCGACAGGGCCAGGCCCACCTCTCTCCTAGGTGGTCTCAAACCTGCCCTGTCGCTCCGCCACAAAGTAACAGTCAGGGGCCGTCTGGAACCCAGGCCCACCACTACCTGGGTGGAACCACCTGCCCCTTCAGCCCCCAACTCCGAACAGTATCACAGGTAATGTAACAGCGTAAAGTATATAGTATATGTCCGCGATCACTTCCCGAAGTGATTATGGCCCAGTAATATAGCATGGCAGACGGACAAGAGTGTAGGGCCACTGATGGAACACTAGCATCCTATACTAAGCAAGTAGGATTGCAGGTAAAGGTATCAACAGCAGTATCAAAGACAGGCTATGCAGCAGTATAGGATTAACTGAAAGCAGTAACATGCTACACTACTCTAATGCAAACAGTAGAGAAGAATAGGCGATATCTGGTGATCAAGGGGGGGGGGCTTGCCTGGTTGCTCTGGCAAGAGAGAGGGATCGTCAACTCCGTAGTCGAACGGGGCAGCAGCAGCGTCGGTCTCGGTGTCTAGCGAGAGAAGAGGGGGGAGAAACAATAAATAGTTAAGAAAGCAGATGCATAGTGATGCATGACAAGACAAGTAACAGCGTTAGAGGTGCCCTAACACGGTATGGGATGATACCGGTGAAGGGGGGAACATCCGGGAAAGTTTTCCCGGTGTTTCGTGTTTTCGAGCAAAGGAGCCGGAGGGGGAAAAAGTTGCGAGTTTGATATGTTAGGAATGTGTGGCGGACGAACGGGATGCGTATCCGGGTTCGTCTCGTCGTTCTGAGCAACTTTCATGTAGAAAGTATTTTCATCTGAGCTACGGTTTAATTTATATTAATTTTTAAAGTTTTAAATCATTTTCTAATTTATTAATTATTAATTAATTAACATTATCCAGAATAGTGCTTGCTAACGTCATGATGACGTCAGCTAACGTCATGATGACGTCAGCATGACGCCAGCAGTTAACAGGGCGTTGACTGGGTCAACTGACGTGTGGGTCCCACATGTCATTCACTGTTAGTTAATTAACAGTAGTTAATTAGTTGAACTAGTTAATTAGGCTAATCTAATTAGGTTTAATTACGTTAATTAATCAATTTAACTAATTAATTAATTTTTATTATTATTATTATTATTATTATTATTTTTTAAATCCCCTTTTTTTATTAAAAGTTCTGGGCATGGGGGCCCTTTGTCATAGGTAGGGGGCTTAACGGGCACTGGGTTTCGGGCGCAAGGGCACGGCCACGAGCGCCCGGTGGAACGAGCACGGTCGCTGGCCTCGGGCGAGACCAGCGGCGTGGCGGGGGCCAGCCCAGTCGGCGGCGATGAGGCAGGCTGGGCGAGGCGGGGCACCGGACCGGGCGACGGCGACGAGTCCGGCGAGGGACGGAGCCCCAAGGCGGCAAGCTGCGGGGGGGCCGAGGCGGAACGCGTCGGCCTGGCAATGGAAGCGGGTGGAGGCGACGAGGACACGGGCACGCACGCGCGGCGGCAACCGGGGCAGGGCGGAGCGCGAGCAGCAGTAGGGTGCGGCCAGGGTCGCGGCAGCTGCGGTCGCCGGTGGCAGCAGTGCAGGAGGAGAAGCAGGGGCGGCCGCGGGCATCGCCGGGGTAGCGTGGACGCGTCCAGACAAGACGCGGGCAAGCTCAGCCGAAGCGCGGGGCTGCGGGCACGCGCGGGCGGTGCGTGCAGGGCTCAGCCAGGCACGGCCGGAGCGCAGCAGGGGCGCGGTGAGGTCGCGGTGAATCGGTACGGCACGGGCGCGTTCGATCTGTAGGGAAGAGAGGAATGGAGGACGGCGGCTCACATCGAGGAGCAGGGACGGGGCAGCGTGCTCGGGGAAGGTCGGGGGGACGACGTGGACGACTTGCGATGGGGAAGCAGACCGGTGTGGGAGCTCTGGCGACGGGGAGGTCGAGGCGGAGGCGCTCCGGGTGGCTGCGGCGAGGCGTGGTGGAGACTCGCGTGGAGGGGGGGTTCGGGGAGGATGTCCGGCAACAGTGAGGCGGGGTGATGGCCGACGCGGCCGGCGCGGCGAGAGGCGCCGTCGAGCGCCCGATCCAATCTGGATCGGGGGGAGCAGAGGGAGGAGTGGGACGAGTGGGGGAGTGGTGCGGTCTGGGTGGGGCTAGGGTTTGGGTCGTGGGTGAAATGGGGAATGGGGGGGTGGCCGGTTGGGCTAGGCCTGGTCGGTTGTGGCCTGGTGGGCCGAAGCCCAAGGGGCAGGGGGCTTTCCCCCTTTTCTGTTTTTTTTCGGTTGGATCTTTTACTTTTATTTATTTTGATTTTTCTGTTGTATTTAGTTTAGAGTACTTAGGCACTTGTAAAATTATGTTTTCATCACTATAATTACCATAGCAATATTTGTCACACACCAAACATTTTGTTTTAATATTATGAAAACTTTGACTGTTTGCTAAATTTAAATTTGAATTTAGAGTGTTTGAACTAACACGCGAATACCAACAGTAAACGGGATGACGTGGCATCATTAGCGAAGTTTTATTGTAGCCTAATTATCCGGGCATCACAATTCTCCTCCACTACAAGAAATCTCGTCCCGAGATTTAAGAGGCATAAGGGGGGTTCTGGTTACGAAATTCTAGCAAGTGTTCTAGGTCTAAGTTGCTCTTCTCGAAGTGGTCGATCCGTTATATTGATGTCTTCATTTTTCTGCTTCAGGTCATCAAGATGAAGTCGGCATCCTTTCTTCAGGATCTCCATCGTACTTACGGAAAAATAAGGGGGGTATTCCGGGAGAAACGGACCTCGACAAGGTTGACTATCTGGTCAATAACATCAGGGAAGGTGGCGAAAAGTAACTCTCGAATTGAAACTTAAGAAAAATCGAGAGCCGAGTAATGAGGTTTCATGGAAAGTTCCGCGCGAGCAGGCAACCGTTCGATGCCTGAAATAGGGCTTGAAAGGGGCTCAAGGCAATCGGGAATAAGTATTGCGTCTGGTAACAGATTTGATGATCTCTCGGAAGGTGGCTCATGAATTACATATGAGTCCACGCGGGAGGAACAACTTTGGGAACAGGGGGTGTATAGGAGAGTCAGGTTTCGATCCTAAGGAACTGTGGGTTATGGGTCCATCATGTGGGTTCAAAACAGGAGCGGTGACATCTTGCACGGTCATGATAGCAAGGCATGTCAGGGAGTACCATGTCAGTTATGTCGGCAACAACATTGGTACCATGGGCGAGGGACGAAGAGAACCATTTTCCTGCTCGTTGCAACGAGGCGGACCAATAGGCAAAGTTCTCGTCCATCGGTGGTTACCGGAATGTCATCAACAAAAGTAACAGGGTCTTACTGACAGAATTGTACACCGAGGGGTTTATATAAGCAGCGAATCATTACTGCTTAGATCATATAAACCATGAGATAGGTTAAACAAGACAATTGAAAGGAAAATGTGATCATCAGATTTAAACAGAACAATGGAAAGAAAAATGTGTGTAAACACATATGTCAGGGGTATATCCTTCCCAAAGTCAAGCAGAGCATGATATCCAAGACAGGATATAAAGTAGAAAACCCTTTAGGTAAGGGGAGAGAGAAATTTCATGACATTACCCATACAACGGTGTTTGGATAATTGAGCAAGAAACATTTAGCATTGGATTTCAAACGTTCTTGTTGAAAATCAAAGTACCACAGACATGCTTCGAGATAGCATTGACAAGGTCTTTAAGCAAAGATTGGACTTTGGATGCACGAAGGATTCATCAGGGACAACTTGTAGAATAAGTCTTACCATTTCTCATGGAAGAATAGATAACCTTGCTAAGAAGGAAAACTATAACATTAGGTCCTCCGGCCAGGGGTGCTGGGCATGACATCATCTTACCGGGTCGTAAAGGACTAGTGTTATAACTCTTGGGAATATGTTCCAACCATCATATCTGACCTAGATTCAGATCCGATTGGTGTCATGATACCTCAGACTCGGGATGTCCGAGAAGAAAAGGTGCAACACAAATAGACGAAATGACATTGCAAGATCCTCGGGAAATAAACTATGGAAGCAAGTTCTGAATCATGAGTTCATTATTAAATCAAGAAGAGGATGAGGAGGTGGCTGATGGACTCGGCGATAATTCAACGAGGTATCCAAAACGATGGATCTACACAATTATGTGGATAAGGAGATAACTTTTGTCAGATCAAATGATATAAGGAAGTATGCCCGAGGAAAACATACACAATTAAACATTAGTCGAAAGGTGCGCCCGAAATATGGGATGGGTTGCACGACCAATGTCAGAATGGTGATTCAATAATCAATAGCCTAAGAATGAATGGCCGACCATTAACTTCAAAGCAATAGGGTTGCTAGAAGGAGAGAACCCAAACAACACCGTTCACTTGTTGGAAGCAACACGGGGACCAAGAAAGGATGGTGATGGTGAGAAGTATCACTTGTATCTAGAATTCTTATTAGGTGGTGAAATTCTCACGACGTTCTTGACATAGAAGATGGTAATATTTCAAGGTAGAACATAACATAAGTCGGTTAACAAGGGACTCAAGGTATAGCCACAACACGAACAAGTTTGTGTTGGAAAGAAGGCAAGGAAGTAGTCGATGACAACACAAGTCATCGAGGGAAAAGATGGTATTTCTGATCATGAATTCAATGGATACCCTGGAAGAGCTCTGAATGCTGATGATGATCATGACACATTTGTCAAGAGATTTCATGAAGATGTAATCAATCGGTGATGACATCAAGTTAAAGGAATGATGAAGCAAGAGGTTATCGGAACCATGGGTACGACACAACTCGAAACCAAGCTTGTTGTCTGAGGTGGAATGATAAGACAAGGAGATCAACGTAAGCTTAGCTCAGCGTCGAAAATTGTGTTTCGGGAAGAAGGACCAGGTAGCACGGTTAAAATTTAGCACGATAATGATATAGCCAACCGGGCTAGGAATGACTTGAAGGATTATTAAACTCATAAGCAATAAAAATTACTTATAGTTATTGAATAGGAACATAGACTAGATTCACTGTCGGCGTCCTTGAGTGTCTAACAACTCAGAACCCGGGGAAATTTTGAAATCAGTGCGAAATAATACTTGAAGAATAACTCATAAGAAGTTATGCAGTTCCGTGATAATCTCGAGATACCAGGGGGTAATACTCGACGACAAATCAAGGTAGAGGTTGGACTAGGGTATTGCTCTGCAGAAGACAAGGGCTCAATCTTGCACGAGAAACGGAATCAAGGAGGAACATGGTCGAAACCACGATTGCAAAAGATCAATCCACCGATACCAAAAGGATATTATACCAAGGAAATAGTTACAAGAAGCTTCCATGATAGGATCTACATCGTGTCCATGGGCATGAACACAAGGTTCAAGGTCGACTCCCACTTCTCCAATGCATAACCTTTCATTCACTTCTCGCGTTCGATGAAGTTGCAGTGTTGAAATTTTATCTGGCGAAACATCAGAAGAGTATGGCTCGTGAAAACTTTCGGGTTCTCACGGTTTAGAGAAGGCATATGTTCAACCCATCAGGGCATCTTAGAAACATATACCTCAAGCTTCGAGAGTAATTATCACTAGCTCGAAAGCAGAGCATGGTTGAGAAAGTAGAGGATACAATTTTGCAAAGGCATTATGTATCCTAGGAAAGGCTCACAAGGTTATTGAATATGAAGGACGTTGTCAGATAAAATCCAACAAGGTTCTGATGGTCCATAAAGGATCTGATGTGAGTATCGGCACACAACCAGGGGAAGAATCAATGCAAAGACCTTGGATTATAGAAACAACTGAGTAATTTAGAGCTCAATTGCAAAGGAATTATGGTTTACAAAGCGAAGGGTCAAAAGCAGACGCTCTGATCAAGGATGGATAAGTTCATTAGACATATGGGCACAATCGATGGCAATCCAACTGGTCGGGAACCAGCTCATGTTTAAAAGGATGTCTGAGCCGGAAAGATAATTTAGAAGGGTTGATAGATGATTGTGTGCATTCGCACACATGTTGAATCAATAGGATCAAAATGACGGTGTCAAAAGATACTAGTGAATATTGCTAGTGATATGGGAGCACCCATAATGTAAGCATACAAGTATTTGTAGAGCATTAGTTGCTAAGGATTTTCGGAGGATTGAATAGTATTTCAAAGACTTTTGTGAAACACCTGAACAACTGGGGATGAGCGGATACTCGGAAAGTGCGAGAAATTATTCTTAGGGGTATTCAGGTGGCAAAGAACTGCATGGTAGTAGGCACAAAATATTCTCGAGGTATCTTGTAATAACAAGATCGACTGGGAATAAACGTAAGCACGACAGGTGTAAGTATTTATCCATAGGGATATTTCGGTGGAAGGGAATTGCAAAAGCAACGGGCACAAGGTCTCGAGAGAATATCGGAGAGTATCTTCGAAATCTTCTGGTGCAGCCGGCGATCATCTGGACTGAAGGGGCTCTCTGGGAGAAAGTACTATCGAGAACCTAAAGTTAGATTTTAGCAAAAATCGTTTAGCCCGAATAGAAGAGAGTTCAGAATCCCGGAGTAAAGATCGAGGAGTAAAAGATCCTAATACCACCCGATGGCGACATGTGCCCGTAAGACACACAGCCATGTTAGTAAAAGTTTTGCGATGTCTAGACTCGACTTCGGCCAAAGAGTTGGAAGGGGGATTCCTACAGGCAGTCGGCTCTGATACCAACTTGTGAAGCCCCCGATTCAATCGTACACTAATCATGCACGCAAATGTGTACGATCAAGATCAGGAACTCACGGGAAGATATCACAACACAACTCTACAAATAAAATAAGTCATACAAGCATCATAATACAAGCCAGGGGCCTCGAGGGCTCGAATACAAGTGTTCGATCATAGACGAGTCAGCGGAAGCAACAATAGCTGAGTACAGACATAAGTTAAACAAGTTGCCATAAGATGGCTAGCACAAACTGGGATACAGATCGAAAGAGGCGCAGGCCTCCTGCCTGGGATCCTCCTAACTACTCCTGGTCGTCGTCAGCTGGCTGCACGTAGTAGTAGGCACCTCCAGTGTAGAAGGAGTCGTCGTCAACGGTGACGTCTGGATCCTGGGCTCCAACATCTGGTTGCGACAACTAGAAGAAAGGAAAGGGGGAAAAGGGGGAGAAAGCAACCGTGAGTACTCATCCAAAGTACTCGCAAGCAAGGAGCTACACTACATATGCATGAATATATGTGTAAGGGGCCATATCAGTGGACTGAACTGCAGAATGCCAGAATAAGAGGGGGATATCTAATCCTGTCGAAGACTACGCTTCTGGGAGCCTCCGTCTTGCAGCATATAGAAGAGAGTAGACTGAAGTCCTCCAAGTAGCATCGCATAGCATAATCCTACCCGGCGATCCCCTCCTCGATGCCCTGTTAGAGAGCGATCACCGGGTTGTATCTGGCACTTGGAAGGGTGTGTTTTATTAAGTATCCGGTTCTAGTTGTCATAAGGTCAAGGTACAACTCCAAGCCGTCCTATTACCGAAGATCACGGCTATTCGAATAGTTTAACTTCCCTGCAGGGGTGCACCACATAACCCAACACGCTTGATCCCATTTGGCCGGACACACTTTTCTGGGTCATGCCCGGGCACGGAAGATCAACACGTCGCAGCCCCACCTAAGCACAACAGAGAGGTCAGCACGCCGGTCTAAACCTAAGCGCGCAGGGGTATGGACCCATCGCCCTGAGCACACCTGCACGTTGCGAACGCGGCCGGAAGCAGACCTAGGCTAGTGGCGTTCCAGTCCAATCCGGCGCGCGCCACTTAGTCGCTGACGTCACGAAGGCTTCGGCTGATACCACGATGCTGGGATACCCATAACTACTCCCGCGTAGATGGTTAGTGCGTATAGACCAAATGGCCAGACTCAGATCAAATACCGAGATCTCGTTAAGCATGTTAAGTATCCGCGAACGCCGACAGGGCCAGGCCCACCTCTCTCCTAGGTGGTCTCAAACCTGCCCTGTCGCTCCGCCACAAAGTAACAGTCAGGGGCCGTCGGGAACCCAGGCCCACCACTACCTGGGTGGAACCACCTGCCCCTTCAGCCCCCAACTCCGAACAGTATCACAGGTAATGTAACAGTGTAAAGTATATAGTATATATCCGCGATCACTTCCCGAAGTGATCACGGCCCAGTAGTATAGCATGGCAGGCGGACAAGAGTGTAGGGCCACTGATGGAACACTAGCATCCTATACTAAGCAAGTAGGATTGCAGGTAAAGGTAGCAACAGCAGTATCAAAGACAGGCTATGCAGTAGTATAGGATTAACTGAAAGCAGTAACATGCTACACTACTCTAATGCAAGCAGTAGAGAAGAATAGGCGATATCTGGTGATCAAGGGGGGGGCTTGCCTGGTTGCTCTGGCGAGAGAGAGGGATCGTCAACTCTGTAGTCGAACAGGGCAGCAACAGCGTCGGTCTCGGTGTCTAGCGAGAGAAGAGGGGGGAGAAACAATAAATATTTAAGCAAGCAGATGCATAGTGATGCATGACAAGACAAGTAACGACGTTAGAGGTGCCCTAACGCGGTATGGGATGATACCGGTGAAGGGGGGAACATCCGGGAAAGTTTTCCCGGTGTTTCGTGTTTTCGAGCAGAGGAGCCGGAGGGGGAAAAGTTGCGAGTTTGATATGTTAGGAATGTGTGGTGGACGAACGAGCTGCGTATCCGGGTTCGTCTCGTCGTTCTGAGCAACTTTCATGTAGAAAGTATTTTCATCTGAGCTATGGTTTAATTTATATTAATTTTTAAAGTTTTAAATCATTTTCTAATTTATTAATTATTAATTAAATTAACATTATCCAGAATAGTGCTTGCTGACGTCATGATGACATCAGCATGACGCCAGCAGTCAACAGGGCGTTGACTGGGTCAACTGACGTGTGGGTCCCACATGTCATTCACTGTTAGTTAATTAACCATAGTTAATTAGTTGAACTAGTTCATTAGGCCAATCTAATTAGGTTTAATTACGTTAATTAATCAATTTAACTAATTAATTTTTATTTTTATTTTTTTTATTTTTTAAATCCCCTTTTTTTATTAAAAGTTCTGGGCATGGGGGCCCCTTGTCATAGGTAGGGGGCTTAACGGGCACTGGGTTTCGGGCGCAAGGGCACGGCCACGAGCGCTCAGTGGAACGAGCACGGTCGCTGGCCTCGGGCGAAAACAACGGCGCGGCGGGGGCCGGTCCAGTCGGCGGCGGTGAGGCAGGCTGGGCGAGGCAGGGCACCGGACCGGGCGACGGCGACGATTCCGGCGAGGGACGGAGCCCCAAGGCGGCAAGCTGCGGGGGGGGGGGGGGGGCGAGGCGGAACGCGTCGGCCTGGCGATGGAAGCGGGTGGAGGCGACGAGGACACGGGCACGCACCTGCGGCGGCAACCGGGGCGGGGCGGAGCGCGAGCCGCAGCATGGTGCGGCCAGGGTCGCGGCAGCTACGGTCGCCGGTGGCAGCAGTGCAGGAGGAGAAGCAGGGGCGGCCGCGGGCATCGCTGGGGTGGCGTGGACGCGTCCAGACAAGACGCGGGCGAGCTCAGCCAAAGCGCGGGGCTGCGGGCACGCGCGGGCGGCGCGTGCAGGGCTCAGCCAGGCACGGCCGGAGCGCAGCAGGGGCGCGGTGAGGTCGCGGTGAATCGGTACGGCACGGGCGCGTTCGATCTGTAGGGAAGAGAGGAATGGAGGACGGCGGCTCACATCGAGGAGCAGGGACGGGGCAGCGTGCTCGGGGAAAGTCGGGGGGGACAACGTGGACGACTTGCGACGGGGAAGCAGACCGGTGTGGGAGCTCCGGCGACAGGGAGGTCGAGGTGGAGGTGCTCCGGGTGGCTGCGACGAGGCATGGTGGAGACGTGCGTGGAGGGGGGGTTCGGGGAGGATGTCCGGCAACAGTGAGGCGGGGGCGATGGCCGACGCGGCCGGCGCGGCGAGAGGCGCCGTCGAGCGCCCGATCCAATCTGGATCGGGGGGAGCAGAGGAAGGAGTGGGACGAGTGGGGGAGTGGTGCAGTCTGGGTGGGGCTAGGGTTTGGGTCGTGGGTGAAATGGGGAATGGGGGGGTGGCCGGTTGGGCTAGGCCTGGTCGGTTGTGGCCTGGTGGGCCGAAGCCCAAGGGGCAGGGGGCTTTCCCCCTTTTTTGTTTTTTTTCGGTTGGATCTTTTACTTTTATTTATTTTGATTTTTCTGTTTTATTTAGTTTAGAGTACTTAGGCACTTGTAAAATTATGTTTTCATCACTATAATTACCATAGCAATATTTGTCACACACCGAACATTTTGTTTTAATATTATGAAAACTTTGACTGTTTGCTAAATTTAAATTTGAATTTAGAGTGTTTGAACTAACACGCGGATACCAACAGTAAACGGGATGACGTGGCATCATTAGCGAAGTTTTACCGTAGCCTAATTATCCGGGCGTCACACTTTTCCCCACAAGACTCGATCTCCTCCGTTTGATTTCTCGCACTACATGGTGTTTGAGAAACGGATGATCGAGACACAGTCTTTCTGAACCATTAACTCTTTACTCTGGGTAGACAGTTACACCTACTTTCCCTCTACATCTGCTAGCCTACCATTGAAAAAGGTCACGCAACATACTCAACTATGCCAGAGCCCATAATGGATTGTGGCTGCACACGGAAGTTTCTAGCATGAATAATCTTATGATCCCTTTGAGTCTGGGTGGCGGGCCGTAGGATGATCACACGGGTACTCCGGGATATCCTAGGACAACACTGTATTCTCTAGGTGCCCACAAGCAATCCACGCAGATGTGTATTAAAGTTGCCACCTTAAGTTGAACCGTTAATTAACAACTCCCATCTGTCAAGGATTCACTCAACCCCAATCCACGCCTACGAGCATAGCATGGCAATATAAGCATATTGTATAAGTAACTCCCAGGGGTTTGACAATAAATAGGGCAATAGGTTCTACCTCATCATCTACTTCCCAAATACCCACATGTTAAGAGATCCTACTCATGCAATGTGTGAGGGTTGAACTAATGCATAAAAACTGGGTATGAAAGGGTTATGATCAAAGTGTTACTTGCCTTGCTGATGATCCGCAAAACCTAGTGACTCGTAGTAGCACGCTTCGCACTCCGGAAATTCTATTGCAAACAAACAATAACATACATAAGCACTCAAGCAAAGATACACAGGTAAAACTCAAATAAGAAGATCTAGCCAGAAAATTCAACTGAAGAACTCCGGTTTGCAAAAAGAATCAAATTAAACGGACCAACGAAACTCAAACCACGAAAGAAACAAGATCCGTTTACTAATCCGGACTAAAGTCAAATTTTACAGCACCAAAATCTTGTTCAAGTTGGTTAAACAGAAATAGGACTTCCAGACGAAGATCTAGGCACTTGTTTCATCTGATTTGGACAAACGAGCAAAAAGTTATACTAGATCGAAGATTAGGGCAGAAATCACGATCGAAAATAATTGCGGAAAAACACTGGAAAAAGAAAACCGATGAACAGGATAATGAATGAACGTTCGTTGTCTGCGGCTATCGGATGAACGGCGTTTGTTAAAAGAACATACAGACGAACATCCGCTATTAACTAAACCGAACAAAACCGAAAATAAAAAAACGATCTAGGGTTTCGTAAAAAAACCGAACGGTTTTTCTTGCGAAAACCGGCGCGGCAATTACTACCTTGGCGGCGGGGTCGGGTCTGGCGGGTCGGCGGCGGCGGCGAGGCGAGGCAGCGGTGGCGGACAGCGGCGGCGGCGGGTCGGCGAGGCGGCGGCGGCGGCGCAATGCGGTGTCGGCAGCGGATTGGGTGGGAGGCGCTAGGGTTAGGGCAGGAGGCGGCGCGACATGGGCCTCAGGGGGTCGCGGGCCTCGGCTTATAAAGCCAGCCGGGCCAGGAGTCCTGGTCGGACACGGCCCGGTTAGGTCGGTGCAATTTTTTTTAAAATAAATCGTGACATGGAAAAACAAATAAAAGAAATACTAAACGGAGTCCAAAAATCCTGAAACAAATTTTCACGGTCCTCTAATAATATTGTGGACAAAGTGAACATTTATTTGGGCCTCTAATGAAATTTTGAAAAATGCATATTTTTCCTAATTCAAATAAAATAGCAATAAAATCCAAATAAAATTTATTTATTTGCTTTCAATATTTTCCCTCCAATATTTCATTTATTTTGGAGAAGTCATATTATCTCCTCTCATATATTTTAATATGAAATATTTTCAGAGAGAAAAATAATAAAACCAAAATGATCCTTGTTTCGATATTTGATAAAATTCAAATATGAAAAGCGTGAAATCCCCAACTCTCTCCGTAGGTCCTTGAGTTGCTTAGGATTTCGAGGATCGTGAAATGAAATGCGATAAAATAAGTTATGCATGAATGACCTATGTATAACATTTCAAATTGAAAATTTGGGATGTTACAGGATGTAACTCTTTTTTGCGGCGTGTTTGTTGAGATCCAGTGAATTGTGAATTTATGATCAGTTATATCCATGAATATTATTTGAGTCTTTGCTGAACTCTTATATGAATGATTGTTATAGTCTCGTATTTCTTCTCTGAAATTTTTGTTTGGTTTGGCCAACTAGATTGATTTTTCTTGCAATGGGAAGAGGTGCTTTGTGATGGGTTCGATCTTGCAGTGCTCAGTCTCAGTGACAGAAAGAGACATGACACGCATGTATCCTTTCTATTAAGGGTAACAAGATGAGGTTTATTCATACGTGAGTTTATCTTGTCTACGTCATGTCATCGTTCTTATTGCATTACTCTGCTTTTTCGTGAACTTAATACACTAGATGCATGCTCGATAGCGGGCGATGTGTGGAGTAATAGTAGTAGATGCAGGCAGGAGTCGGTCTTGTAATCTTGGATGTGATGCCTATATACATGATCATTGCCTTGGATATCGTCCTGATTATTCGTTTTTCTATCAATTGCCCAACAGTAATTTGTTTACGCACCGTATGCTATTTTCTCGAGAGAAGCCTCTAGTGAAAACTACGGTCCCAGGGTCTATTTTCCTATCATATTAAACCAAAAATACCTTGCTGCGATTTTTCGTTATTCATTTTATTTTGTGTTTTTGCCAGATCTATTTACCAAAACCTATACAATTTAATCTATCTCAATACCGTGGAGGGGTTGACGACCCCTCTTACATGTTGGGTTGCAAGTTTTTTTTGCTTGTCTGCATATGTTGTTTACATAATGTTGCTTGGTTCTCCTACAGTATTGATAACCTTGGTTTCATAACTGAGGGAAATACTTACCTTTGTTGTGCTGCATCATCCTCTCCTCTTCGGGAAAATACCAACGCAGAGACAAGCAATCATAGATGCAGATGGATGGCGATCTACTTGTCACGAACATAATGTCGATGTACTCATCATGCTATGAATAACATCATAACTATGCGTTATTCTATCAATTGCCCAATAGTAATTCGTTCCCACTATATCGCTATATTCATGAGGGAGATGCCTCTAGTAAAAGCTATGGCCCCCCGAGTCCATTTAAATCATATTGCTAAAACCCGAAATATCATGCTACAATTTATTTACCTTTATTTTACTTTGCAATTTATATATCTCCTATTATAAGATTTAATCCTTGCACTTAACGAGTATAAGGGGATTGACAACCCGTCTTTCCTGTGTTGGGTGCAAGTATTTGCTCTCGTGTGTGTAGGTACTACCAAAACGTGGTTTTGTACGATAAACCTTTGTTCTTTACTGAGAGAAATACTTTCTTCTACTATATTACTTCACCCTTCCTCTTCGGGGAAATCCCAACGCATTCCAAAAGTAGCACTTCTATTCTTTTTGGGACCTCCAGATGTTTCGGCTTTGCCTGGGTCAGCGTCGGGATCAGCCTCCTCAAGAACCCTTCTACCTTCTTCCGCCCGCGCGCTTTTGTTAGCCAACTGGTGGAGCTGGGCCATGGTCTACATGTTTTGTACGTTCGTCTTCTCGCGCATCCATGGAGTGCATACGTTCATCTGGAAAGTAGCAACCATTGTTGCCGCTTTGATGTTGGAAATAGTGTGTGTGCGGAGTTTCACCAGGCTTCTGGACGAGCATATGCAGGTCGCTCTTGGTTCCCGGGCGCTTCTACCCGCCCTCGAATGCGTCTAAAAACTGGTCGTGCAGGTCTTGCCATGAGCCGATTGATTCCTGTGGCGGGGTTCATCAGCCATGATCTGACGTTGGGCTTGAGGACCAATGAGAATTAGTTGGCCATGGCCTTGTTGTCATCCCTCGCAGCATGCATTGCGGTGATTACACAAGCAAGAACTCTATGGGGTTGGTTTTCCATCATACTCCACGGGTATGTTGGGCTTGAATCGGTTGAGCCAGACCACCTATTGTAGCTCGGGAATGTACGCGGGGCACTCGGCGTCTTATACCACCCGGTCTCCCAAGGGGACAGTGTCATCGTCCCGGATATGGCCCTCCCATCGACGCTCAGTTTTAACATGTGTGTCTTTGCTGCATCGGTCATTGAGGTCTTCGCGGAGGTCTCGGTTGTTGGGTGGTGAATACTGTCGTCGCCGGATCGATCGAGAGGAGAAACGGGTGAGAGAGGGATGAACGCACGCGAGGAAGAAGACACTGGTGTTTTTTTGTGCCGTCGAACTCGACAGCGTTTTTCTGTTATTCCTCTTTCTTATCCTTAGCGATTACAAGGCTAACAACTGGGCTAACTAACTCCCGATCATCTGCCCACGATCCACTTGTGCTGCGCCATCCCACGGCTGCGTTTCGTGCGCCTAACTGATCGGGAGAAAAGATCAAAGAAAAACAGAAATGGTGAGTCTGTGAATGCAGCACAACTCTGAACCTGACGACGTGCAACACCTGACAGACCAGGCATGCATCTGTTATTCTAACAGCAAGCAAACTAACTGACGGTGAGCTTAGCTAGAGCCTACAAATACGATGCGGTGGAGTGGTTGTCGTAGCGTCCGGCGTCGCGCCACTCGCGATGATCTTCTCGGGAGCGACGCTCTTCGCTGCGTGGTTCTTGTCAAGGGGACCGCACTGAGGCGAATTAGGCACGGTCATGCCTCACAGCGTTAGGGTAGCATGCTGAGGCGCGTGTTCGATGTGACACGTGCAACCGTGCTAGATCACGATAGTCCCTGGTGTGGTCCACAAGGGCCACCACTTGGTTGGCCCAGTCGTTGAGGCGTGTCACATCCTCCTGCGGTACCGATGTGAAGCGAAGAAGGCTCTGCACCATCGCAAGTGCGTCCTCCGGCCTCCGGACGCCAACTGCTCTCTAATCGACTACATCATTATCGTGCTAATTTAACTATGCTACATGGTCCTTAATCCTGGAGCACAACTTCCGATGATGAGCTAAGCTTACGTCAATTTCCTCGTCTTATCATTCCACCTCGAACAACAAGCTTGATTCCGAGTTGGTGTCGTATTTGTGGTTCAAATAATATTTTGCTGCATCAGTCCTTTTACTTGATGTAGTGGATGTTCGATTACTTCTTCCTGGAGCCTCTCGACAAAATTTGTCGTGATCATTATCAACATTTTGACTCCTTCCAGGTTTCCAATTGAATTCATGATGAGAAATATCATCGTTGCCCTCGATGAATTTTATTATAATCGACCACTTTATTGCCTTCCCACCAACACAAGCTTGTTCGTGTTTGGTGTTATACCTTCAGTTCCTTGCTATCCAGCAATTGGTTTTCTTTACCTTGGAACATTACCATCTCTTATGTCATCAATGTTGTGAGAATTTCACCACCTCTTAAGAATTCATGATATAGTGATGCTTCTCGCCATCACCATTCTTTTCTTGGTCCCCGTGTTGAGTGAACTCTGTTGTGCAAATTTAATATCTCTAGCAACCCTATTGCTTCAGAGTTATTGGACAATATTTCCAATTTGGTGAGTTGGTTGCCCAATCGCCATTCCGACGTCAGTCATGCTACCTAAGCCCATATTTCGGGTGCACCTTTCAACCAATGTTTAAATTGGGTATGTTTTCCTCGATCATATCTCCTTATATCATTTGATTTGAAAAATGTTATCTCTTTGTTCACATGATTGTGGAAATCCATCTTTCAAAAATCTCGATGGATTGACATCTAGTTCATCAGCCACCCTCTCATCCTATCCTTGGTTTAATGATGAACTCTTGTTTTGGAACTCGCTTCCATAGATCATTTCCGAGAATCTCACAATGTCATCTCGTCAATGTGTGTTACACCTTTTCTTATCAGGCACCCTAAGCCTAAGGTACCCTAACACCGACTAGATCTGAATCTCGGTCAGATATGACGGTTGGAATATATTTCCAAGGGTAATAACAATGTTCTATTATTACCCGGTAAGGTGATGTCATGCCCAACACCCCTGGCCGGAGGACCTACTATTATAGCTTCCTTTTTAGCAAGGTTATCCATTCTTCCATGAGGAAATTGTAAGACTTATTCTATAAGTTGTTCCTGATGGATCCTTTTTGTTTCCAAAGTCTGATCTTCACATGTTGACCATGTCAATGCTATCTTGAAGCATGTATGTGATACTCCGATTTTCAATAAGAACATCTAAAGCACAATGCTAAATTTTCATTACCAATTATTCAAACACCATTGTATGGGTAATGTCATGAAATTTCTCTCCCCTTACATAAAGGGTTTTCTACATTATGTCTTGTCACAGATATCATGCTCTGCTTGTCCTTGGGAAGGATATACCCTTGAAATATGTGTTTAAACACATTTTTTCTTTCCATTGTTCGGTTTAATCTGATATCATTTTCCTTTCAATTGTTTGGTTTAACCCTTTCTTGTGATCTATATGATCCAAGCAGAAATATTCTCCTGCTTATGTAAACACCTCGGTGTACATTTCTGTCAGCAAGACCCTGTTACTATTGTTGATGACATTCTGTTAACCATCGATGGGCGAGAACTTTGCCTATTGCTCCGCCTCATTCAACGAGCAAGAAAATGGTTCTCTTCGTCCCTCGCCCTTGGTACCGACGTTGTTGCCGACATAACTGGCAGGCTACCCTCTAACATGTCTTGCTATCATGACCGTGCAAGATGTCACCGTTCCTCCTACTTTTAATCCACATGGTAGGCCCATAACCCACAGTTCCATAGGATCGAAACCTGACTCTCATGTACATCCCCTTGCTCCAAAGTTATTCCTCGCGCATGGTCTCGTATGTAATTCACGAGCCACCTTCCGAGAGATCATCAATTCTAGTATCAGACATAATACTTATTCCCATTGCTTTGAACCCCTTTCACGATCTGTTTCAGGCATCAAACGATTGCCTGCCCACTCGAAACTTCCTATGACACCTCCTTACTTTGCTCTCGATATTTCTTAAGTTCCAATTCGAGAGTTACTTCCGCCACCTTCTTTGATGTATCGACCAGATAGTCGACCTCGCAGAGGTCAGCTCTCCCGGAATGCCCACTCCTTGTCCTTCGTACGTACGATGGAGTTCTCAAGAAAGGAGGACAACTTCATCATGATGACCTGGAGCAGAGGAATGAAGGCATCAATGTATTGTATCGACCTCTTCGAGAAGAGCAACCAAAGACGAGAAGATCCGTTAGAATTTCGTAATCATAACTTTCCCCCTTACACCCCTCTTAAATCTCGGGACGAGATTTCTTGTAGTGGAGGAGAATTGTGACGCCTGGATAGTTAAGCTACAGTAAACCTCTGCTAATTATGCCACATCACCTCAGTTATTTTAGATAAACGCGTTGATTCGAAACCGATTCTAATTCAATTTCAAAACCAAGGCAAACAACAAAAGTTTTCAAACATTGAAACTGAAATGTTCGGGTCGTGCCAGATAATGCATAGGTGATTATGGTGGTGAAACCAAACTTTTATGAAATGCTTGACTGCACTAAAATGATTTGAATAGTAGCAAACCTAATTATTTAAATGCCTTTACTAATTAATAAATTATCAAACTAAATTATTTGGGGACTAGACATTTTGTGACAGTGGACTAAACTGAAATACTAAATTAGATGCTAAGTATATATTTTAAAAAAACTAAAATAAAACAGAGACAAGAAAATAAAAAAGTGAAAATAAAACAAAACAAACAAAAAAGGGGGCCCCAGCCCCAACCCCCCGATGGGCCTTGGCCCAACTAGCCGCTGAGCTGGCTGGCCCACCCATTGCCTCCTTATCCCTCCACTCCTCGCAAACCTTAACCCACCCGCACGTTTTCCCCCACTCCCCCACGATCTGGATCGAGCGCTCAACGCGCTCGTCGCCCCCGACGCCCTGCGCTAGCCCATCGTCGTCCAATGTCGCCCAAGGTCCCCGCCAGCACCACCTCCTCACCCTCTTCCTCAACGGCCACCTCGTCGTCGCGCTCCCCGCCGGACTTTCTCCCCGCCGTCGACGCCTCGTACCCGTCCTCCACCTCGACACCCGCTGCCATTCTCCCTACAACCGCCGGTGAGGCGTTGCGCCTCCCCTTTTTTTTCCCTGAGCCTCCACCACCGCGTCAGCCTTGCGTTGTTCGCGACTGCCGCGGCCCTCTACTCGCCATGCCGCTCGGAGCCGCGCCTTACCCTCCCCCATCTTTGTCGCGCTCCAGTGCCCGCTCGTGGCCACCGCCGCCGCTCGCCGTTCCCTCTTTGCTCCGCCTACGGCCGCCACCGCCATCCGCCCGTCCGCTCGTGACCCGACCTTCCTATGCTGCCCGCACCCCGTCGGCTGTGCCTACGCGCTGCGCCATCCGCTCCACCTCGCACCGTGCCGCAACCGCGTGCGCATCTCCTGCCCTCCGCCCCTGCTCTGCTGTGGCTTGCTGCCGTCGCGCGCACCGCTATGGCGTCGCCCAACTTTCCTCCTGGCCCTCTCGCTGGCGCGGCTCCGCCGCACCGGCCCTACCGGGGATCGCCCGCCCTGAGGCCACCACCGGCCGCGGGCATGGCCTCGCCGTCCCTGCGGATAAGCGCCCTCTCGGCCTCCGCTCCGCCCTGCCCCATTAGCCCAATCACTCGCTGCACCCACGCCCATTAACCCACGGTGGCCTCTGGGCCACTGACTCCTAGGGCCCAGTCCTAGAATGTTAAAAAAAGAAGAATAAAAACAAATATAATATAATATAAATACTAATTAATTAATTAGTTAGTTAATTAATTTGTTTTATTCTGTTTAACTAAGCTAATGGAAATTAGTTAACCTAATCATTTAGTTAAAGATAATTAACACTGTTTAAATCTTGGGTGGCCCCTCGACGGAGAAGATCCCCTTGGATTCAAGACCCCCTCTTGGGTGGCCCCATCAAGACCTCCTTACGGAGAAGAACCGGTTACCTTTGTATCATCCTTTGTTGGATTTGGATCTTGTATCTTACCTTTGTGTTCATCGATCTAGCGCATGTGTGATCTATTCTTGTTGGTTGAGTGATTTCTCTCGTGTTTCCCTCGTGTTCCCCTCGTGTTTCCCCTCGTGTTCATCATGTTCTTCATAGGGATCCGCTCCTTTCGTGAAAGATCGGCCATCTAGGGTTCCACCCTACATCATCTTGGTATCATGAGCCATGTTGATTACGATTTCGGAGCCTCCCCTCTTCGTTTTCTAGCTTGATTTTGTTGTTTTTCGTCCTAATCCAAAAATCCCCACAAAAATAGCCCAAAAAATTTTCTTGTGATTTGTGAGTTTTTATGATGTTTTGTTGGTTTTGATCCATGAGTTTGTTGTGTTGCAAGTAGATCTAGCCTTCTCCCACCATCTCCACCTCGCAACCCCTCCAAAATCCACGAAATCCTTGAATTTGTGGCCGTTTTTGAGTTCATCCCGAGCCATCCCCGAGCGAGATTGACCCGCCCGGATCATCCGGTTGTTGACCCGGATCATCCGGATCCGCCCGGATCATCCGGCTCCTGGCCCGGATCATCCGGCTTCACCTGACCAAACTGCGTTTCCTGCAGTTTTTTATCACCGCCGCCTACGCCTCCGCATACCCCCACTTCGACCACCACCACCTAACTTCCGCAAACCCCTTCGCAAACCCTTCCAATACCCCAAACCATACCACCATTTGACCGCTACCTACTCCGACACTTTTTGTCGCACTTGGTTTCGAGAATTTGAGTTGTGGCTCACCGTTTCCTCTCGTGTTTCAGCTACCTAGGGACGGTTCGACATCAACATCACCACCGCTCATGTTCGCCAAGGACTACTACGAACGACTACACCCTTGTGGTATCAACTTCACATTGGTATCATCTTGGTATCGTGATCTCCTCATACTCTCTTGCATTTGCATTGATAACCCCATAGCCTTACTTTTGCGTAGCTTACCCATCGAGACTAGCCTTTGAGTACTGCCGGCAACGTGACTTGTGCACATTAGTGATCATACTTCACATAGCATACATACTATCATCGTGTTGCATATCTTGGAATCATCTCGTGTCTCACAAAGTTGTCATTGCATACACAATTGCTATCTTGGTTCGTGAAGCATTGCATGAAAAAAGAGCTCAAACAAAAAAGAGCCAAACAAGCTTTTAAGCAAAAGGGAAAGATAAGCAACGAGCTTATAAGCAAGAATGTAGTGACCCGACCTTAGATGGTCAAGTCTCTGTGCTTCAGTGTCATCCCTGGATCGGTAATGCTGACATACACAGTGCTCGAAGGATTTATAACAGAGTAGCAATCACACACTTATTACATCAAATGTCTCAAGAGAGAACTTATTACAATACTATGGCTTAAGGCCATCTAATATGATAACAGCGGAAGGCTTAGAAGATAAAGTGAGTCCATCAACTCCAATGGCATAGCTGAGCTGCACGACAATGACCTAACGAACCTTACTCCTCGTCTGAAAAGTCTGCAACATAATACGTTGCAGCCCGAAACGGGTCAGCACATGGAATATGCTGGCAATATAACACAGTAGAGAAATGACATAATAATGCTATCACTACATGCATATATGGTTGGTGGGAAAGCTCTATGGTTACAGTTTTGCGAAAAGCCAATTTTTCCCTACAACAAAGGAATAGATTTCTATTTAACTATCATGGTGGTTGAAACAACATTGAGAAGGTTCCTCCAACTCAATCCCAATTAAAGTGATTAACAACCCAACAATATTAATTAAACATGATGAGATACATGTGATAACCCAAGTACTAGATACTCAACAATTGTCCATAACCGGGGACACGGCTAACCATGATTAGTTTGTACACTCTGCAGAGGTTTGCGCACTTTTCCCCACAAGACTCGATCGCCTCCGTTGGATTTCTCGCACTACATGATGTTTGATAAACGGATGACCGGGACACAGTCTTTCAGAAACATTAACTCTCTACTCCGGACAGACCATACCAAACCTACATCCCACTACCTGCTGATCTGCCTCTTCAAGAGCTTCACGTAACCTACTCAACTATGCTAGAGCCCATAATAGCTTGTGGCTGCACACGGAAGTTTCTAGCATGAACCATCTCACTTCCCTTTGAGCCTGGGTGGTGGTCCATAGGAAAATCACACGGAACCCCGGGATTTCCGAAAAAATACATGCAACACTGGGTTCCCCAGGTGCCTCAATCCACCCAGTTGTTTGATTAAGTTGCCACCTTAAGTTGAACCATTAATTAACAACTCACATCTGTCATGGATTTCACTCAAACCCAAACCACGTCTACGAGCATAGCATGGCATAGTAATATAAGCAAGCATAGAAGTAACTCCCATGGGTTTGAATATAACAGGGCAATAGGCTCTACCTCATCAACTACTTCCCAACCCACAAGTTAATGACATCCTAATCATGCAATGTTTGAGGATTGGAACTAATGCATAAAAAGTGGGTATGAAAAGAGTATGGTCAATGTGTTACTTGCCTTGCTGACGATCTGCGAATCCTAGAGACTCGTAGTAACACGCTTCGCACTCCGGGAATTCTATCGCAAGCAAAAAATAGCATAAATAAGTAACAAGCAATGATGCACAAGCAAAACTCAAATAAGAGAAGTTGACCAGAAATTTCAACTTAAGAACTCCGGTTTGCAAAAAGAATCAAATCAAATGGAGCAACGAAACTCAAACGGCGAAAGAAAGAAGCTTTGTTTACTAATTTGGAACTAGGTCAAATTTTACAGTAGCAAAAACTTGTTTGAGTTGGATAAACGGAAAGAGGGTTTCAAGACGAAACTCCAGGCACTTGAATTGCCTGATTCCGATAAACGAGCGAAAAGATAAACAGAAACAAAGATCGGATCAGAAACCGCGATCAGAAAAATCGCGGAATAAATCCGAGAAAAAGAAAAGCGACGAACAGATTAACGAACAGACGTTCGTTATCTGGATCTAAACGAAGAACGTGTTCGTTAAAATGAACGAACGAGCGAACACTCACTAAATAAATAAACCGGAAAAAACCGATCTATTTAAAAAACGAAAACTAGGGTTTTTTAAAATAACCGAACGGTTTTCGTTAGAAAGCCGGGGCGACGGGGTGGCTACCTCGGCTCGGCTCCGGCGGGGCTTTGGCGGGACTCCGGCGCGGCGGCGGGGCCGCGGGGCTGCGGCGGGAGGCGGCGACGGCTCCGGGCGACGGCGCGGGCGGCGGCAAGCGACGGCGCGGGTGGCTGCGGGCGGCGGCGCGGGCGACGGCAGGCGGCGGGGCGGGCGACTGCGGCGGCGGCGACTTGGGGCTCTAGGGGGGCTCCCGCGGGGTTTATAAAGGTGGGGGGCAACTTGGGGAAGGGGGCGGCCCCGAGAGGCGTGTCCTCCCTAGACTCGGCGGCGGCGGGACTCCGGTCCCGATCCGGCTTGCGGAGGCGGTGGCGCGGGCGGGCCGGCCTGGCTCGGCTGGGCTTCGGCCCAGTCGGGCGCGCGGTTTTTTTTTTTAAATTTCACGCAGAAAAACTAAACGAACTCCAAAAATCCCGAAATAAATTTTCCCCGACTTCTAAAATCAAGCGGCACAAGATGGACATTTATGTGGGGCCTAAATGCAATTTTGAAAAATGCACATTTTTCCTAAATTCAAATAAAATAGCGAAAAACTCCGAAATAAAATCTTATTTGATTTTATTATTAAATCTTCAATATTTCTTTATTTTGGGAAAGTCATTTTATTCCCTCTCTGATATTTCTATAATTGAAATAATTAAAGATAAAATAATCAAAACCAAATGATTTTCTCTAAGCTATATTTTTCTTCAAGATTCCTCAATTGTGTGGATTTCTGATCTGTACAACTCTGGAACCTAAGACAAAAACGCTTAGTGAAATTCTTCAAGACTCTTCTGGTCGAATTCCTCAAACTTGTTCTTTTTTACGAAACCTTCTGAGAACGCATATGACCTCTCCAAATTCCTCGCAACTATAGTCTGATCACAGGTACTCATGTCCGCTACTGAATCACTAGGTTCTCATCAACTTAACTCATTTGTAGCGTTCCTCGAAGAAAAATTGCATACATCTTCAGAGAATTCCATCGCTCAAATTCCTCATCTGAAGAAAATGGCTGATGGAGAGAACCCATGGAAAGGAGGAAAGAGGCCTGAGGTCAACACTGCCTTTGAAATCCCTGAGGACATCTATGCTGGGTAATGCACACCCCCCGAGGAGATAAAAATCAGCGCAAAGTGCGCATTCAAAAGACTGAGAGGAGATGGACAAGAGAGTGGAGGGAGTACAGATATGTTACTCCAAAATACATGAAGAAATTCGCTATTCCCCCTCCATGCTCAAGACCTCCATTGGCACCTGGCCAATAGTAGATCCCACCAGCCTCAAGCGCGGTGAAGATTATCCTAAAGAATGGGCCAAGCGCCAGGCCAAGTTGGCCAAACAGGCAAAAGATGCAGTGAGGAAATTCAATTAGGACTCTGCTGTTGCTGCTGCCTCTGCTGAGGCCTCTGCTGTCAAGCCTAAGAAGGCCATGTCAAAGAAGCCTGCTCACAAGCCAAGTGCTTCTTCTTCAATGCCCTCACGACCAAGTTCCTCAGCAATGCCCTCACAGCCAGATTCCTCAAAGCCCTCACGGCCAACTCCTCAAGCTGCTCCTACTCCTCCAAAGTCCTCAGCTCATCCGCTCAAGTCCTCACCTGCTCCGACCAAATCCTCAGCACATATGCATATTGCCACGTGCCAAAGGACGACAGGCATCTCTATTGCCTCAGGAGCTTCTGCTAGTTCCTCAGCTGCACCAAATTCTTCAACGGGACCATCTCTGCTGAAGACAAAGGCCACTGCTGGACGAGGTTCTCGCCCAAGTCCTCACAAGAAGCAGGTCGCCTTCCAAGTGCCGTCTGATGAAGACGAAGCTAATGATGATGAACTTGCAGAAATCATCAGAGATAGGCAGGTCAAGGCCGCTAGAGCCAATGGCACAAATGTGACTCTGCTTTTGGATCCAAAGTTGATCCTCGACTACATTAATCTCTGGCACAAGGATCCCAACACTCCTATGCCTGATTTCAAGCTGACTCCTGGCCAAAGTCATATGCTGACTGCCTTCATCCAAGATGAAAAATGGAAATATGAGAAGGCCAGGCAGCTCAAGAAAGCACAATACAGGAAGGAGCATTTCCTGAAGAAAAACGTTGTCTCTATGACAACTGAAGAACTTGTCACTATTCAATCTGAGATCAAGAAACTCAGTGATGAATTTGACGCATACCGTGCTGACTGGCTTGGAGCCAAAGTCAGGTTTGTGAAATTGTCTGAAAAGTTCACCTCCAATGTTGCAGCTCCAATGCAACAAGAATATCCTCAGGCTGAAGCATTTTCTTAGCCTACTGAAGAAAATGCCAGCACCGCTGATGACAATCAGGCTGCTGAAGAAAATGTGAGTTCCAGGGCTGATGACTGCATTCCAGCTGCTGAAGATAGTATAAGGGCAACCACTAGTGTTGCGGATGAAGAACAAGCCAGGCCATCTGAAGGTTCAGTTGATGTGCCTGAAGAAACTGAAATTGCCAGGGCATCCACTAGTGGTGCGCCTGAAGAAAATAAAGAAGTCAGGGCAACTGCATCAGTTGTGCCTGAAGAAATTAAACCAAATTCCTCTGCTCCTCCTGCGCCTACCCCAACTCCGATCCTTCCATCTGCATCAGACGTGAAGAAGACCAAGGCTGCAGAGCATGCAGCCGTGAGGAAAAGGAAAGCATCATCTTCATTAGATTCTTCAGCTCCGAAGAAGATGAAGAAATTGACCAGCTCGTTTGCAAACCCCATTGATGTTGTTCCTATCTCAACCATGCCATCAAAGGACCTTGTTCCTTATGATGAAGAATACGTGATTCCTAGCTTCGTCAGAGCAGTTGGATGAACAAATTGAAGTGGATGCAATCCCTTCAACTCCAGTTGTTTCCTCGCCTATGCCACAGTTTACTGCTGAAGAGGCCGGCGTCGAATAAATGGAAGATGAGGATGTGGACATTGGCTGTACTACACCTATGCTAAATGATGACTTTTGGGAAAGCCAGCACCCCAACTCTCCACTTTTCACACCATTGCAACAAATTCCTCAGTGCCCAGTTACTACAGTACAAATGGGCTCTGATGAACCACATGCCACACCGTCTGTCCATGAAGAAATTCCAGCCACTAGTGCTGAAGAAAATGAAAATGAAAATGAAGCATTGAAGACCCAAGCTGTCACTGAAGAAGAAGCTGAAATTCCTCAGCCTATGCAACCTGAGATTGCAATTCTTGAGGTGATCATGCAATTGACTGACACTCCTCAGCCCAAGCCAAAGGATCCATTCTCAAAGAACAAAAATTCAAGGCTGATGATTTCTTCGGCGAGCATGTGTTCTTCATAGACTACAATCCCTATGATTATGCTCGTCTTAGAAGGAAGCACTTTTGGACCGCCAGCCAGGCCAACTTCTGTTCCTCTGTGCTCTTCAACAAGGACAAAGTCTTCGACCATGAGCATATTCCTTATGTGGACATTGAATCACTGCCATGCTTCACTCCTGTCCTCAGTGTGCTTCATGATACACGCCTCCTCAACTTTTGCACAGATATAGTTGATTGGAATGAAGAACTCATTCTTCAATTCAACGCAACATTGCACATCACAGGAGATGCTGACGATGTGAACTCCTGGGTTTTGGACTGGATGACCGAAAACACTCACTACAAAGCACCGGCCTCTGAATTACTTCACGCCTTTCCCATAAGTCCTCCACCTAAAGGAGCCCGTTGCCTGTACCAAGAACCTGAGCTCACTGCTCATTATATGCAAGTTCTTATGAAGCCTCTGAAACCTGGTCAAGCCTCAAGGACCAAATTCCTCGTGAAGGAATTGCAGTATGTACCAAGGACAGTCTATCGTATTCTGACGAAGACTATGAGTCCAATCAAAGGCCACGACTCCTCTGATGAGGAAATTGTTGGCATCATGAAGAATCTGGTATTCAACATCATTCATGGCATACCCGTCAACTATCATTATTTCTTAATGAGGACTCTGGCAAATGTTGCACTTTCTCCGTTTGAGCTGAAGCCTTATGCACCTTAGATTATGAGAGTCCTCACGACAAGGTCTTCACTCAACTACAAGGCTGATTTTCAGAATCACCTCAGCTACTTGCCCCCGATTGAAGTCCTCAAGCGGACCTATTCATCAGCTGATGAAAAGGGCAAGGCACCTGCCATGGATTTGTCACGGCAGATGTCCTAGTGTAAGGACTTAGTCATGAGGCCAACGCATCTATGTGGTAGCTTGAGAGGGGTTGAGCGGAATCGAGAGACGCAACACAAGACAAGGATTTAGACAGCTTCGGGCCCGGGAAACATCATCCGGTAATAACCCTACATGTTGTTTCTGGCTAGGTCTCATTATCATCATGAGAGAGTCGCCGGTAAACCGGCTCTTTGTGTCTAGCCCTAGGGATTGTTTCTTCTTGCTTCTTCCTCTTTGGGGAGCCCTGCCCCTCCTTATATAAGTTGAAGGGGCGGGTTACATGACTAGTCCTAGTAGTATTAGGATTACTCTATTACAATTGGAATCCTAGTCTTGCTTCCTTTGTAGGAGAATAGTCCTTACGCTTTCCTCATAAATCGGCCCACCATTTAAACGTGAACCTGCCTTCTGGGCCTTGGGCCTCGTCATCCATCTGACCCACCCGGTGGGTTACCCGTGAATCGCCAAGCTCCGGGCGGGTTACCAGTGAGTCGTCCAGTCCGGCCGGTTTATACTTCCGCCCAGTTTACGCCGCGGGGTATATCCCCGACATTAGCCCCCAGTTTATTTTGGATTCATCCATGTTAAACTGATCTCCAACATAAACACAAGAACAAATTTGTCGGGTTGTGCTCCGGTTTAAATATTCTTATAAACCGGCACTTGATCATCCTGAAGTCCTTGTCATTTCTTCCTTCCGAAAAATCTGAGTCAATAGACCAGATTCATAATCAATTTTCTTGCAGAAGCTATTTTGTAAATAAAGAATCCATTTGAATTGGCCTTTAATGCTCTGATTTGACAGAAAATATTGGTCTTTAAATATTCAACTGATATCCGCCGGTTTGAAAATGTAGAACTTGCTGGTTTATCATTGCCAAAATTGTCGGGTTATAAAAAACTGATAATTCTGGGTCATGATTGTTGCCAACACTGGTTCATGATTGTTGCCAACGCCAGTTCTTGATTATTGCCAACGCTGGTTCATGATTTTTGCCAACGCCGGATCACACAATTGATCTCCCTGTTTTTACTCAAAACCGAGAATTTGAAGATGTTTCTCTATTATATTCATATTACCTGTAGCCCCCAAGTCTTAAGAGGAGAACATAGTTATAGCTTAAGACTTGCTTCAATATGAATGTTGCAACCTTGAAGAAAATCCAGATTGTTCATCTCAGTCATTAGTCACAACTGAATATTCCATATTATGTAGCCCCCAAGTGCCGGGTTGTCATGCTTGCAGCAACCTGGGACTTGTCATTGTCGGATGCTCAAAAAACTTCAACCAGTGTAGCCCCCAAGGGCCGGGTCATTATGCAATAATGAGCAGGGACTTTGTAGATATGATCATGTAGATTTGAATAGTGATGCGTAGCCCCCAAGGGCCGGCTCATTATGATGTGATGAGTCGGGTCTTCAATAAGGCCAATAAAAATGACTTTGCATTAGCCCCCAAGTGTCATGGTGCATTCTTGCAGCGACATGGGACTTGCATATTTGATATAATCTCAACTTGAATAATGTAGCCCCCAAGTGCCGGGTCGTAAGCCTAGAGCAACTCGGGACTATTCCTTCAATTATAGAATAAATCATATCCATTGATAATATAATAGCCATTGTGCTAAAGCGACTTTGAAAACCTTAATCGTAATACTGATTATTGATAACCTTAATAAAAATCCGGCCATGTTGGCTATTTTAAGATGTGAATAATATAATCCAATGATTTATGAGCGCGTGATTCCAATGGCGCAATCCAAATATATACTGACGATTTATAAACCCAAGCCCGGCCGGTTTAATAAATACCGGATAATTTATCATCATACTGGCAACTTATAATCGAAAGCCAGGCCGGGTTAATAAACATTGGATAATTTAGCATCATATTGGCGACTTATTCAACCTGTTTCTTCATACAACAAGTTTAACGTGTCCTGGCGGTTTACCGCCGAACGGGTCATAATGCCCAACATATAACCCGGGTTTATAACCAAGGCTACACTTAAGAATAATCAAATATGAAATATATCATACATGTGACATTGAATCACATCGTTGGTTTACCAACTTTTTGTAGTAAGGGTGATAACCCAAATCTTGAGTACTGATAACTCCTTCCATATTGTGCCGGTTTATGATAAAACCGTACCTGGTTGTGATAAACACCGCATTAACCATATATAATACTGGCGACTTATAGTCGAAAACAGACCGGGTTAAAAAGCACCGGATTATAATTGATCATGTATCGACAACTTGTAATTGACAGTCGAGCAGGGTTGTTAACGCCGGTTTAAAAAGCAACCAATTTTTTTTATAAAACAAAGAACAAAACTCAAACAAAGGCAAATAAAACCGTTGTAGGCGAGGCTTTGAGTCGATCAAGAGGTGTGACTATGGTTCGGATACGACCAAGCCCCCAAATGACGTTGTGGCATTACGCTGATCAAGAGGTGTAGCTATGGTTCAGGTTCGACCAAACCCCCAAGTGATGCTGTGGCATTGCGCCGATCAAGAGGTATAGCTATGGTTCGGGTTCGACCAAGCCCCCAAGTGATGTTGTGGCATTGCGCCGATCAAGAGGTGTAGCTATGGTTCGGGTTCGACCAAGCCCCCAAGTGATGTTGTGGCATTGCGCCGATCAAGAGGTGTAGCTATGGTTTGGATACGACCAATCCCCCAAGTGATGCTGTGGCATTGCGCCGATCAAGAGGTGTAGCTATGTTTCGGATACGACCAAGCCCCCAAGTGATGCTGTGGCATTGCGCTGATCAAGAGGTGTAGCTGTGGTTTGGATACGACCAAGCCCCCAAGTGATGCAATAATATGATAAGCCAATAAGGCATAATACCCATGTTTGAACCGCGCATCATGGCAGTGTTGGGGAACGTTGCAGAAAATTAAAATTTTTCCTACGGTTTCACCAAGATCCATCTATGAGTTCATCTAAGCAACGAGTCATGGGAGAGAGATTCCATCTACATACCACTTTGTAGATCGCGAGCGGAAGCGTTCAACGAACGGGGATGAGGTAGTCGTACACGACGTGATCCAAATCACCGGAGATCCTAGCACCGAACGGACGACACCTCCGCGTTCAACACACGTACGTTCTGCGTAACGTCTCCTTCTTCTTGATCCAGCAAGGCAAAGGAGAGGTTGGGGAAGATGGCTCTAGCAGCAGCACGACGGTGTGGTGATGGTGGAGCTGCAGTACTCCGGCATGGCTTCGCCGAGCTCTACGGAGGAGGAGGAGGTGTTGGAGAGGGAGAGGGAGGCGCCAAGGACCAGGGGTGCGGCTGCCCCCTCCCCCCTCCCTTTATATAGGCCTCTTGGGGGGGCGCCGGCCCTGGGAGATCTGATCTCCAAGGGGGCGGCGGCCAGGGAGGATTTCCTCCCCCCCAAGGCACCTAGGAGGTGCCTTCCACTAGTGGGACTCTTCCCCTTTGGAACCCTAGGCGCATGGGCCTCTTGGGGCTGGTTCCCCTTGGACCATGTAGGCCAAGGCGCACCCCCTAGAGCCCATGTGGCCCCCCGAGGCAGGTGGCCCCACCCGGTGGACCCCCCGGGACCCTCCGGTGGTCCCGGTACAATACCGATAACCCCGAAACTTGTCCCGATGGCCAAAACAGCACTTCCTATATATATAATTCTTTACCTCCGGACCATTCTGAAACTCCTCGTGACGTCCGGGATCTCATCCGGGACTCCGAACAACATTTGGGTTACTGCATATACATATCTTCACAACCCTAGCGTCACCGAACCTTAAGTGTGTAGACCCTACGGGTTCGGGAGACATGCAAACATAACCGAGATGGCTCTCGGGCAATAACCAACAACGGGATCTGGATACCCATGTTGGCTCCCACATGCTCCACGATGATCTCATCGGATGAACCACGATGTCGAGGATTCAATTAATCCCGTATACGATTCCCTTTGTCAATCGGTATTTTACTTGCCCGAGATTCGATCGTCGGTATCCCAATACCTCGTTCAATCTCGTTACAGGCAAGTCACTTTACTCGTACCGTAATGCATGATCCCGTGATCAAACACTTTGATCACATTGAGCTCATTATGATGATGCATTACCGAGAGGGCCCGGTGATACCTCTCCGTCAAGCGGAGTGACAAATCCCAGTCTCGATCCTTGTCAACCCAACAAATACTTTCGGAGATACCCGTAGTATACCTTTATAGTCACCCAGTTACGTTGTGACGTTTGGCACACCCAAAGCACTCCTACGGTATCCGGGAGTTACACGATCTCATGGTCTAAGGAAAGGATACTTGACATTGAAAAACTCTAGCAAACGAACTATGCGATCTTATGCTATGTTTAGGATTGGGTCTCGTCCATCACATCATTCTCCTAATGATGTGATCTCGTTATCATTGACATCCAATGCCCATAGTCAGGAAACCATGACTATCTATTGATCAACGAGCTAGTCAACTAGAGGCTTACTAGGGACATGTTGTTGTCTGTTATTCACACATGTATTACGATTTCCGGATAACACAATTATAGCACGAATAAAGACAATTATCATGAATAAGGAAATATAATAATAATGCTTTTATTATTGCCTCTAGGGCATATTTCCAACAGGCAGCAGGTCCTCTTCGGCAACCGTTAACTTTTTGCAAGAGATAAATTCTTCTTGAACTGGGATTTTGAACCAGATATTGAGAGCTTCAAAGCTTTGTGGGAGACATCTTTCCCTTGAACCGGATTTTAAACCGATATTGAGAGCTTCAAATAGACTGACTTCCCTTGAACCAGATTTTAAACTGGAATCCTTTCTGATGACCCGGAACTTCTTCATTAAGCCGGGATTTTGTAACTGTTTCTAAGCCGGAAATTTTCTGACAGCCTTTAAATTTTCATCCATATAGCAGTAGCCTCTGGGACCAGGTTATCTTTTCCCTCCATTGTCTTGGGTCCTTAAATTTGCTTGAAACTGGCAAGATTTGTTGAGTCATGTCATAGTAGCCCACGAGTCTCAAGGTGACTCAAGGAGTTGGCTTGAGATTCTCAATTTTTGATCGTGATATAAACCGGCATAACTTGTATATCATTGGTGTTGATAGCACGATGGATATCCACAGAAGGTTGAGGTGACTACGGTGGGTTATAAATGCTCTCATATGAGCTGTGTCAGCAACTCGGCCAATGGTTCCTTCCAACTGTCTGTTTGAAGTTTAACCAAACTGTAGTGACGGTGACTTGTGCGTATATCCCCGATAGCACCAGCTGTTATTGATGAAGGCATTCGTCCATTGGATGGTCAATTTCGCAAGGCTATATCTTATACCACCAATGATGACTCTGCCACTCATGATTCTGCTGCCCATGCATCCAAGCCAAATCCACAAGCCACTGCTCCTCGTGTGATGACTGACCGTGAGCTTCTGCTTAGTCTTCACCAGAAGGTGGATGGAAACCATAAGTGTGTTAAGCGTCAGTTTGGTTCTATTCTTCACAACATGACTACTACACACAATGAAGTGAAGAAAAACCATTACTACCTCCATGGGGTCTTCGGTGCACCTGGGCTATTCTGTCACATGTATATGGTGAAGAAAACCTGAAGAAAATGGGTCTCAAGGAAGATTTTGACTGGTCTGCACCTCCACCGAAGAAATACAAGAAGGTCAATGTTCCTTCCTTGGTGGCCAGCTCATATTCGTCATCACGCGAAACCGACGAGCATGAAGACTTGGACGACACTACGGCAGGCCCTACATTGAAAAACGACCCCAACAACGCTGGCGCTCCTTCATCTACTTGATATTCTTCACGGGCGTTAGTTCTCATTTTCAACCCTTTTGGTCATTCGATGACAAAGGGGGAGAAATTTGAGTTAGTCTTCAAGCGGGTCTATCTTATATGGGCGTTTTTTGCTAAGTTACAACTCTCGTTCTTCTGAGACTTTATTGGATCGAGTTGTAAACTTAAACCGGATGGTGGTCTGACACTTCTGCTATGTTCTTCTGCATGCTTATTCCTCGTTAAATGTTAATGCACACATGCTGAAGTACATCAGTCACCATATTTCATCATGCATTTCAAATTCTTCGTATTATATGTCAAATGCATGTATGAATTACAAGATATAGGGGGAGATCTCCATGATTCAACTCTTCAAGTGTGCATTTCTTCGAAAGCAAATTCCTCACTATGCACATCTTCAGCGGGAGTTCTTCTATATCTTGCAATAAAATTCCTCAGTATCAGTATTTACACTTCATATGTTTATCAACGTTGAATACTTAACCTATATTGTCATCAATCACCAAAAAGGGGGAGATTATAAGTGCATCTAGTGCCCCTTAGTGATTTTGGTGTATTGAAGACTTATAGGTTAAGGGACTGATGCGTTTGTGAGTGTACACAAGTCTATAAGTCTATGAGGAGTTTGATATTTACAGAGAAAGTCGACCCCTAAAAATGAAGTTCTTCCACTGAAGACTTTGGATTTTTGAGGACTTTCTGAAGACTTTGAAAGTGAAGAAATTGGTGTGACCTTGAAGACTTGGTATTCATTTGAGGAACATGAAGCATGAATACTTTTGTTTTCGTAGTTTCATTTTTCTCTTTCTTGAGTCATAGGAAACACCGTACTGTTAAAGGGGGTCGAGGAAATACTAAGGAAAAATTTCCATGTGATGCTCAACTCAAAATCCTACACCTACCAATCCCTTCGAGTGAAGCCATTGGAAATCTCATACAGTTCAGTCATATTCTTCAGTGACAGAGACGAAGTTATTCTGTTCTCTGAGGAATTTGTTCTGACTGAGGAGTTAGAGATTCGCCAGTGCGGATTGCCTACACAGTGAGGAACATGATAGCCCTGAAGAATTTGATACTCAAATTTCCGACCGTTGCTGTGCCTTGAGCCAGCTGTCCCAAAATATCTACCCACCTAACAGTCATATCATTGAAGGGCATTTATGTCTTATCATGTCGGGCTGCTCCCTAGGCTATAAATAGCCGCCCCCTACAACCACTAGCTGGTTCGCTACTCTGAGAGAAACTGACACTTGTCATTTGAGAGCATCCCTTCCTCCGAGGACTTTGAGCGAAATTCATCAAGTGAGGAAAACCCAAACCCAAACACCTACAAACCCAAAGTGATTGAGCATCACTGAAGAGATTGATCCTGCATGGATCCGACACTTGTTACCTTTGAAGACTGTGCTTCTTCCAAACGGTTAGGCGTCATGGTCTAGAGCATCCAAGAGGAATTGTGGATCGCCGAGTGACCGAGTTTGTGGAGGTTCGGAAGTCACCTGAAGACTTACCACGAGTGATTGGGTGAGGTCTGCCTGACCTTAGCTCAAGGGGAATATGGTGAGGACTGTGTGTCCGGGACTGTGTGTCCTCAGGTTTAAATGCCTAGCCGCTCCAACCAGATGTACTACTGAGACACCAGTTGGAACTGGTCTACCAAATCATTGTCTTCACCAAGCTTACTAGTTCTATTTCCTCAACCCTTTCATTTTCTCATATATCTGTTTGAAGACTTTGACTGAAGACTTTCTCAATTTCCTCAGTTCAATTTCTTCAATCTGTTTGTCTTCATCCTGTGTTATCCTATGATTACGATTTCTGTACTTTGTGCTTGTCTTCATTTCATCATTATGAACATGCTTGTGTTCAGTTATGTTTACTTTTGAGTACTTATTCCGCTGCTAGTAGTTCTTCGCTAAGGAATTTCCTCACCCGCAAATTCCTCAGTGAAGAATTCATAAAAATCGCCTATTCACCCCCCCTCTAGTCGATATAACGCACTTTCAGAACTTGCTTGCCATTCTTCTTGAAGTTCCCTTTCTTCCCTTGGCCTTTTTCTTGAAACTAGTGTTCTTGTCTAACCATCAACGCTTGATGCTAATTCTTGATTTCTACCTTCGCCGATTTCAACATCGCGAAGAGCTTGGGAATCGTTTTCGTTATCCCTTGCATATCATAGTTCATCACGAAGTTTTAGTAGCTTGGTGATAGTGACTTGAGAACTCTGTCAATCACTATCTTATCTGGAAGATTAACTCCCACTTGATTCAAGCGATTGTAGTACCTAGACATTCTGAGCACATGCTCACTATTTGAGCTATTCTCCTCCATCTTGTAGGCAAAGAACTTGTCAGAGGTGTCATACGTCTTAACACGGGCATGAGTCTGAAATATTATTTTCAGATCTTGGAACATCTCATATGCTCCATGGCGTTCAAAAGATTTTTTATGTCCCGGTTCTAAGACGTAAAGAATGGTGCACTAAACTATCAAGTAGTCATCATACCGACCTTGTCAAATGTTCATAACGTCTGCATCGGCTCCTTCAACACGTCTGTCACCTAGCGGTGCATCAAGGACATAATTCTTCTGTGCATCAAGGACATAATTCTTCTGTGCAGCAATGAGGATAATCCTCAGAACACGGACCCAGTCCGCATCATAGCTACTATCATCTTTCAACATAGTTATCTCTAGGAACATATCAAAAACATAGGGGAGCTACAACGCGAGCTATTGATCTACAACATAATTTGCAAAAACTATCAGGACCAAGTTCATGATAAATTAAGTTCAATTAATCATATTACTTAAGAACTCCCACTTAGATAGACATCCCTCGAGTCATCTAAATGATCACGTGATCCATATCAACTAAACCATGTCCGATCATCACGTGAGATGGAGTAGGTCTTCAATAGTGAACATCTCTATGTTGATCATATCTACTATATGCTTCACGTTTGACCTTTCGGTCTCCAGTGTTCCAAGGCCATGTCTGTACATGCTAGGCTCGTCAAGTTTAAGCTGAGTATTCCGCACGTGGAAAATTGTCTTGCACCCGTTTTATGTGAACGTAGAGCTTATCACACCCGATCATCACGTGGTGTCTCGGCATGATGAACTATCGCAACGGTGCATACTCGGGGAGAACACTTATACCTTGAAATTTTAGTGAGGGATCACCTTATAATGCTACCGCCGTACTAAGCAAAATAAGATGCATAAAAGATAAACATCACATGCAATCAAAATATGTCACATGATATGGCCATAATCATCTTGTGCCTTTGATCTCCATCTCCAAAGCACCGCCATGATCTCCATCGTCACCGGCTTGACACCTTGATCTCCATCGTAGCGTCGTTGTCGCTCACCATCTGTACATGGCGATTGCATTTCATAGAATAAAGCGACAACCATAAGGCTCCTGCCAGTTGCCCATAACTTCTACAAAACATGATCATCTCATACAACAACGTATATCACATCATGTCTTGACCATATCACATCACAACATGCCCTGCAAAAACAAGTTAGACGTCTCTCTACTTTGTTGTTGCAAGTTTTACGTGGCTGCTATGGGCTTGTAGTAAGAATCATTCTTACCTACGCATCAAAACCACAACGATGTTTTGTCAAGTTTGTTGTTTTAACCTTCAATAAGGACCGGCCATAGTCAAATCGATTCAACTAAAGTTGGAGAAACAGACACCCGCCAGCCACCTTTATGCAAAACAAGTTGCATGTATGTCGGTGGAACCGGTCTCATGAACGTGGTCATGTAAGGTTGGTCCGGGCCGCTTCATCCATCAATACCGTCGAATCAAAATAAGACGTTGGTGGTATGCAGTATGACTATCATCGCCTAAAACTCTTTGTGTTCTACTCTTGCATATCATCTATGCATAGCACTAGCTCTGATACCACTGTTGGGGAACGTAGCATGCAATTTCCAAAAAAAATTATGCTCATGCAAGATCTATCTAGGAGATGCATAGCAATGAGAGGGGGAGAGTGTTTCCACGTACCCTCGTAGACCGAATGCGGAAGCATTTGACAATGCGGTTGATATAGTCGAACTTCTTCTCGTTTCGGCCGATCAAGCACCGAATGTACGACACCTCCAAATTCTGCACACGTTCAGCTTGATGACGTCCCTCGAACTCTTGATCTAATAAAGTGTCGAGGGAGAGTTCCGTCAGCACGACGGCGTGGTGACGGTGATGGTGAAGTGATCTGCGCAGGGCTTCGCCTAAGCTCTACATGGAGGGGGGCGCCGCACACGGCTTACAATGTTTGTTGTGTGTTCTAGCGGTGCCCCCCAAATATATATAGGTTGGAGGGGAGGAGAGGCAGCCAAGGGGGCACCCCAAGTAGGAGGAATCCTACTTGGGGTCCTCCCAATTTGGCCTCCCCCTTTCCTATTCCTATTTAGAGTAGGAAGGGAAGAGGGGGAAGAGGGAATCCTATTCCCTCCCGTTTTCCTTTCCTTCTTCCCCTTTCCTTCTCCAACTTCGCCAGCCCATGTGGGGGGCGCACGAGCCCCTTAGTGGCTGGTGTGTTTCCCCTCATGGCCCATTAGGCCCATATAGTTTGCCGGGGGTTGCCCAAAACCACTTTCGGTGACCCGATACGTATCCGGTGTCCGAATACTATCGTCCTATATATGAATCTTTACCTCTCGGCCATTTCTAAACTCCTCGTCATGTCCGTGATCTCATCCGGGGCTCTGAACAATATTCGGTCACCAAATCACATAACTCATATAATACAAAATCGTCATCGAACGTTAAGCGTGCGGACCCTATGGGTTCGAGAACTATGTAGACATGACCGAGACACCTCTCCGGTCAATAACCAATAGCGGAACCTAGATGCTCATATTGGTTCCTACATATTCTACTAAGATCTTTATCGGTCAAACCGTAATGACAACATATGTTATTCCCTTTTTCATTGGTATGTTACTTGCCTGAGATTCGATCGTCGGTATCTTCATACCTAGTTCAATCTCGTTACCGGCAAGTCTCTTTATTCGTTCCATAATGCATCATCCCGCGATTAACTCATTAGTCACATTGCTTGCAAGGCTTATCATGATGTGCATTATCGAGAGGGCCCAAAGATACCTCTCTGATACTCGGAGTGACAAATCCTAATCTCGATCTATGCCAACCCAACAAACACCTTAGGAGATACATGTAGAGCATCTTTATAATCACCCAGTTACGTTGTGACGTTTCATAACACACAAGGTATTCCTCCGGTATCTGGGAGTTGCATAATTTCATAGTAAAAGGAATATGTACAAGTCATGAAGAAAGCAATAGCAATAAAATTGAACGACCATAATGCTAAGCTAACGGATGGGTCTTGTCCATCACATCATTCTCCTAATGATGTGATCCCGTTTATCAAATGACAACACATGTCCACGGTTAGGAAACTTAACCATCTTTGATTAACGAGCTAGTCTAGTAGAGGCTTATTAGGGACACAGTGTTTTGTCTATGTATCCACACATGTATCAAGTTTCCAGTTAATACAATTCTAGCATGAATAATAAATATTTATCATGATACAAGGAAATATGAAGTAACAACTTTATTGTTGCCTATAGGGAATATTTCCTTCACGCCATTCATCAGGACCTTCATGCTCGCAGTTGAAAACAACACGACCAACCAATCCAAGAACCGGTTCCCAAAACCGTATTAGTATGAAACCTCGAATAGGAAGGGCCATGAGATGGTGTCAAAGGCCTTTGCCAGGTAGAGCTTGAGCAACTACCTCGACGCATGGAGCTGGTGCAGGAGGTGCATGGACTGTCGGACGAGGACGAAGTTATCATGCAGGGATCGGCCGGAGATGAAGGCATTTTGGTTTGCGCTCACGAGGCTGCCGAGCTCGGGCCCAAGACGCAGATAGAGCACCTTTGCGAAGACCTTGGTGACAAGATGGATCAGGCTGATGGGCGCAATAGTCGTCGATCCCTTGTGCATCCGGTCGCTTGGGCAGAAGTGTGAGCAGCGCCTGGTTGAGGCGATGAAAGCCTCTTCCCCTTAATGCAAAGAGCTGCTGGAAAACAACAATGAAGTCCTGCTTGACGGTGCCCCAACAAGCGCGAAGGAATTCCACGGTGAACCCGTAGGGTCCGGGCGCTTGGTGTGCTGGAAGTTGTTTGATTGCCTGCCAAATTTCGTCCTCCTCAAAGGCCGCCTCAAGCTCCGCGAGGTCTTCAGCCAGCGTGATGAGCTGCGAGAGGTTGAAGGTGCACTTGCAATCAGTCACCATGCCAATGAGCCTATCTAAGTGCATGAACGCCACCTTGGCCACCTCTGCCTGATCAGAGATTGTGTGTCCGTCGATTACGAGGCTGTGGATGCAGTTCTTCTGATGCCGGTATGAGCATTGCCGGTGGAAGAACGATGTGTTGGCGTAGCCATAGTGACGCAATGAGCGCGCGTTGGCGAGCGATGGTGCATTCCAAGGAGGCGAATCCGAGGTAGGATAGCTTTAGCGTCTTGTGCAGCCACACCTCGTGCGTGGTGAGTGTCTGGTCCTCCCGGGCCTTGTCAAACTTGAGGATCAATTCTAGAGCGGTCGCTAGCTTGTGCGGTACGCAGCCAACCGATTTGGTGCTCCAGCTGGTGAGTGCCCGGGCAGTAGCCTTCATCCGCAGCACCAAGCGCCGCACTACTGCTGGATGCTGCTAACGCGACACTACGATCAGAGACCCTTCGAGAAATTGTGTGTGATGCAATAATCGCAAACAGTGGTGTATGAAAACCGTCAGAAATGTATAAAACGTTTGCGATGACGGATCCATCTAACGCGGTTCAGGTTTTAGTTGCGCGTGTAATGAAGGGCATACGGTTCAGTTCAATTAACTGTTTGCGATGAGGAGGAACAAAAGAAACGAGTAGCCAGATGAAGGCGTGTGCGATACACAGCATACGGTTCACTCGGATGAACTGTTTGTGATTAGGCAACACAAAAGAAACGGCTAGCCAGATCAAGGTGTGTGCGATATACGGCATGCGGTTCACTCGGATGAACTGTTTGCGTTGAGACATGAGAACAGAAACGGTTCAACTTAACAAGATGTGTGTGATACGCGGCAAACAGGTCTGTAATCATAAATGTGTGTGAAAACCGATAATAACACAGACGGTTGCTGCTAATAAGACGTGTGTATTGTGCGATGGGATTGCATACAGAACAACAATATATATATGTATAGACACACACTTATAAGGACATTCTTGCATAACCAGATTAAACATCCACTTACATAGGTGGCTACTACTACTACAACCATGGCATTTGCACACACCAAAGTAATCTATTACATGCATAATTGCATAGGTGGCTATTACACACATGACATTTCCACACACCAATAAAGTAAACTATATATTACATGCATGATTAAGTAGCATAAACGATCATCTGATCATCATCTACTTCTTGTGACGGTTGCTCTGCTTGTGGCTCGATCCGAGCTCATCAATTTGGGTAACAAGGCACTTCCTCATGTCAACGATCCGCCGGTGCATCTAGTCGCATGTGTACACACTCTTGGCCGCGAACCTGAGGTGAGGTTCATCCAGTTGGCGCATCCAGGCCCTGTGCCAGGATAGGGGACTTGTTCTCTAGGCATCCTGCTACATCTTTTCGTAGTAGGGGTCGATGATGGCCGAGGCGAGTTCGACCAGGGAGTCCTTCTTCATGCTGCCCCAGACCCTGTGGTGGTCACGGATTTCAACAAGGTTCTTGCAGGCCAAGCCCATAACACTGGGCGCTTTTACATCGTGCATGGTTTCCACCGTGGCGAACTTATAGTCGGTGCTGTTGACAAACCTGTTGAAACGGTCGCAAGGCTCTTTGGACATGCAGTAGTGGTAGATGAGAACATGATGGCGCACACACAACTGGATGACGGCAACCTTCTGATCTATGCCGGGACGACCGACGGTGTACTGGAGATCGATGCCGACCACCTTGTACTTGTCTCGAGCAAGCAACTGCTCAACGCAGTTGATGTAGTCATCCAGCATGGCCGGGTCGATGGTGTACACCACCGAGAGATCCATCTCCCTCGCGTGGGTCTCCACTCTATGCTCGCCGAACTCCATTGGAGCGCCTCTTAACATCCCCTCTCTATGTGTCGTTGTGGGTGTGCTTGTTGTGTTGTGGGGCGCGATCGAAAGGTTGAAGAGACTTAGGTTATAATGGCCGCGGGAATTAAAGGGGAAGTCGGACAGCCAGGAATATTGGTAGGCCCTGATGGCAGTTCTAATTTGCAGCGCATAACTCCATCGTGCCACACGTAACTGCATCACGTGGCAACACGCGCGGCGCAACCGCATGCATATGGGCCCCCCGACGTGATCGTGCGCATGCCCAACCGCTGGCAGAGCGCGCGCGGAGGGACGCGAGCAGAGCGCTCCGCAGTTGAACGTGCAAGAAAAAGTTCTCCACAAGCCGAGCGCGCCAACAGACGCGAGCAGAGCGCGCCAACGGACGCGACAGAGTGCGCCGCGACGCCTAACAGCGAGCACAGCGCGCTGGGGCGCCTAACGGTGAGCAGAGCTTGCCAAGGGACGCGAGGATTGGCCGGCACAGTGATACGTGGCAAATAAGATGAACTGTGTGAGCGATGTCGAAGACATCAAGCACGAATCAGATTAGAGTTGCGTGTGCGATACGTGGCATACAGTTGATCCATCCGAGCTGTTTGTAATGGAATAAGCCGTGTGTGTTGCGGGCAAACGCTTGCTGGTATATAACCTTAAATTTAACCAAAAAAGTGTTAATGCATGTTACAAAAATTGTATAGCTGGAAACTATGTTCAAATACGACTCCAACGATATAATCTTTGGTGACATGCATTCGTATTTTATTTGTTAAATCCTACTTATAAACCAGGACGGGGGTACAGTTGGTAATTAAATCGCAAACATTTTTTATTAACCGTATGTGTACGTGTCCTTTCGTCCTCCTCTCGCATGTCTTATCACCCCACTGCCACAGACGGCTTACAGGGCAAGCTTGCGCTGCGCGCGGGGGCGTTCTTTTGGCCAAACGGTGGCGCCAATGAATCGTCGATGAGCCCATTCCCGCGCAACCTCGCAGGTTCCCATGCAAGCTTCCCGCCTGACTCGGAGAAATTCCCCAAAATCCCAATGCTCACCGGCCTGCTATAAAATGTTGGAAATATTAGCACTTTGTCGATTAATCTAATCCACGAGTAGACAGTAAACATGGCAAATACGGTATGCATCTCATATCAATACCTAAGCATGTGAGCATGTACAGTACATAGAAGCGAACCATCTATGAACATCATATATACGACTAGCACATGAACAAGCAAATAGGGGATGAATGAGTTATACCATCCGGTTGGACAGGCCAACGCGGCAGCGGTAGCAGTAGCCTCGGCATCAGCCAAGACCTTTTTCTTGGCGACTTCGTCATCAGCCATGGAGTCAATGTAGAGGAAGTAGTGGAAGCAGAGGCGAACGAAGACGGATCAGGAGCAGTCGCGTCGAGATGCTCCCTAAGAACCTTATTGTCGTTCTCCCGGGCAGGATCTCAAGCGACAGGGTTGCGGAGGCATCTACTGTCCCGACCAACCGTGCACAGTAGATGACGACTAGGGTTGTACGAGAGGGAGTGAGTGAACTGAGTTAGGGTTCACTCCACTGGCGAGCACCTTGTTATATAGGCCGTCGAGTAGATGGGCCTAGGCATAGGCCCATGACCTAGTCCGCGAACAGCCACGGTCCAACGTCTCGGACAGTGGCACTTCCGTAAGCGACTCGTTAATTAATTCGAGATTAATTAACCATTCTTGACCGACAAAAATAAGCTTTGGCTCGCGCAACCCACAGCGCGCGCGCGTCGTGATGAGGCGAGGTGTGGCGTGATGGGCGGAGGTGGGGGAGGAGCGCACGTGTACAGCTCCTACTCCCAAGCTCCCAATAGCAAGTGATGGAGCAGCCCTTATAAAGAGGTCTCACTCTTCTTACTGTAGCAGTATGGTACTAAACTTCCCACACTTCCCACCACTTGCCGTACACATGCATGGGCCTTAGAGATTAACATGGGATTGTTGTCTTATATGGGCCTAAGCCCATCCATAATCCAACAATCCCCCACCAGATCTCGAGGCACATAAGTTTGTCGACTGTTCCAAACAATGTTTGATATACCAGAATTTTCAGTGGAGACTGTTAAGTTGAACTTCCACCTAGAGCAATGGGATTAGACTTCTTCACAACTGAACAATGGACTATGCCTTGAATTGTCAGTTTGGCGTGTACAAGTTTTGCCCATTGTCAGCTGATACGTGGCTGCCGAAGGCTAAACCCCATGGGTGGAGCTTATTAGTCATACTCCATACCTTCTCATGAGCTTCCTAGAGATCACCCAATCTCATAGACTGTGACCAGCAGTCTGGCTCACATGGGTGTGTTCCTCCAAAGAATGCTCTGTAGGTTAGCATCTTGCTTACATAAGCTTTGGAACACATTAAGACGAAAGTCAGCATGCCTTACAAAATTGAGAGTATTACTACATCTCCAACGGAGTGGGTTAATTAAGGATACTCTCCTTAGTTGACCGTTGGATTGTTTTCCCAAGTCCTAATTCACGGGATCTCCGATCACATAGGTTGGGTTACTCCCATGGCAACTTACGTTGGTCTCATACCCATCTCCCTCGATGCATTTTCTATCACAATCCGTGATAGCCCTTTCGTAAAAGGGTCTGCCAGATTCTTAGGTGCCTGGATATAATCCAATGCTATTACTCCGGAGTTTCTTGATTTTTTGACAGATTTTAATCTTCTTCTTGTGTGCTTTGTGGATTTCAAGTTGTCCTTTGAACTCTTAGCCTTGGCATCACTGTTTGATTGTCACAGTTCATAAGGACAGCTGGGAATGGTTTATCAACCACGGGCAAATCCATCAAAAGCTCTCGAATCCATTCTACTTCGACGCATGATGTGTCTAATGTTGTGAGTTCTGCTTCCGTAGTCAATCTCGTTAAGATCGTCTGCTTGCAAGACTTCCAGGAAATAGCACCACCACCAAGTGTGAAGACATATCCACTTGTGGCTTTCATCTCATCGGCATCAGATATCCAATTAGAATCACTATACCCCTCAAGTACCGTCGGGTACCCAGAATAGTGAATTCCATAGTTCACAGTACCTTGCAAATAGTGCATCACTCGCTCAACAGCATGATAGTGCACATCTCCTGGATTGGAAACAAACCGGATCGGTTTGCACATAGCAAATGAGATGTCAGGACGAGTAACACATGCTAGGTACATCAGTGAACCAACCACTTGAGAATATCTCAATTGATCTACAGCCGTGCCTTCGAACTTTCGAATCCGCACGCTAGGATCATATGGTGTTGCCCAAGGTTTGCAGTCCGAATATCCAAAATGACTCAAATCTTCTCAACATAGTGGGATTGCAAAAGTGTAATTCCACCCTCATTGTCTCTCAGTAGCTTGATGTTCAAGATAACATCAGCCACGCCTAGGTTTTTCATCTCAAAGTTATGAGATAAAAAGGCCTTGACCTCCTCAATGACCTTGAGGTGGGTCCCAAATATCAGTATATCATCGACATACCGACACAGTATAACTCCTTCGCCCCCACCATAGCGATAATATATACATTTGTCAGCTTCGTTAAAAACAAAGCCAGCAGATGTCAAAGTTGTATTAAACTTCTCATGCCATTTCTTAGGCGCTTGTTTCAGGCCATACAAAGATTTCACTAGCTTACACACCTTTCTTTCCTGACCATTTACTACATAGCCATCCGGTTGTTGCATGTAAATTTCCTCGTCTAGCTCTCCGTTAAGGAAAGTCGTCTTAACATCCATCTAATGAACGAGAAGACCTTGCGAGGCAGCCAAAGGGAGTAGCACTCGAATGGTTGTCAGTCTAGCCACAGGTGATTAAGTATCAAAGAAATCCTCTTCTTCTTTCTGGGTATAACCCTTGGCCACAAGCCTAGCCTTGTACTTCTCAACAGTACCATCGGGCCTAAGCTTCCTCTGAACACCCACTTACATCCTAATGGTTGGCAACCATAAGGACGATCAGTGATCTCCCATGTCCCGTTAGCCATGATGGAATCCATCTCGCTACGGACCGCATCCTTCCGTTAGTCAGCATCCGAAGATGCATAAGCTTCTGAAATGGAACTGGGAGTGTCATCATCCACGAGGTACACGAGGAAATCATCACCAAAAGACTTTGCAATCCTTTGTCTCTTGCTCCTAACAGGAGCTTCCTCGTCATCCTCCATGGAACTTTCATCACTTTTGTGTTCATAGTATTCCATCGGAATGGCAGGTTCAGGAGTCTCATCAGATTCCAGTCTAGAAGTGCTTTGCATATCTCTCGTGGGAAAAATATCCTCAAAGAATGTAGCATCCTTAGACTCTATAATTGTACCGACCTTCTGGTCAGGTACCTCAGATTTCACTACTAGAAATCTATAGCCAACGCTATTCTTAGCGTAGCCCAAATTAATGCAGTCCACGGTCTTCGGACCAAGCTTACGCTTTTTGGGGATCGACACATTGAGTTTTGCCAAACAGCCCCAAGTGCACAAGTAATAGAGTGTAGTTTTTTTCTTTTCCCATTGCTCATAAGGAGTAGTCTCATTCTTTTGCGGGAAGTTTATTCAGGACATGACATGATGTCAATATAGCCTCCCACCACCATGCCTTGGATAAACCCAATGTATCTAACATGGCTTTAGCCAAATCAGTTAGAGTATGATTTTTCTGTTCGGCAACCAAGTTTGACTGGGGTGAATAGGGAGGCGTCCTCTCATGAATAATACCATGTTCCGCACAGAATAAATCAAACTCACTAGAAAAGTACTCTCCACCACGATCAGACCGGACTCGTTTTATTTTCTTCTCAAGTTGGTTTTCAACTTCAGCCTTATGATTTTAAAGTAGTGTAGAGCCTCATCCTTTGTATTTAACAAATATACATAACAGAATCTAGTGGAATCATCAATCAAAGTCATGAAGTATTTCTTTCCACCTTTAGTCAACACACCATTCATCTCACAGAGATCTGAATGTATGAGCTCTAGTGGTGCCAGGTGTCTCTCCTTCGCAGGCTTGTGAGGCTTACGAGGTTGCTTTGCTTGCACACACGCATGGCAGTTAGAGCCTTTGGCTAAAGTGAAACTCGGGATTAGATTCATCTTAGCTAGCCGCGTCATACAACCAAAATTTATGTGACAAAGACGTGAATGCCAAACCTCACATTCGTTCACATTGGAATGAATTTGGTTCACGACTTTATTACAGAAATCCTCTAGGGAAAGGCGGAACAAACCACCACAATCATATACTTTTCCAACAAATAGTCCATAAGGAGATACGACTACTTTGTTAGACTAAAATACTAACTTAAACCCTTCTTTACGTAGAAGGGAGCCACTAACGAGATTCTTCTTGATGGCAGGGACATGCTACACGTTCTTCAGTTGCACGATCTTTCTGAAGTAAACTTCAGATCTACCGTGCCAACACCATGAACAGAAGCATGTGAGCCGTTCCCCATTAGGACGGAACAATATCATGTGACCTGGTAAGAAGAAAACAAATACACATAAGCACACACATGAATATTGGCCCCAGTGTCAACCCACCAATCGGTGGACTGACAAACTGAAAGTACCGTAAACAGATTACCATACCCAGATGCCCATCGTTGTTGCTCAAAGTGACATTGACAGACTTGGCGTCCTGTCCTGAATGCTTATACTTGTTTGGGCACTTGTTGGCCCAATGTTCAACCGAACCACAAGTTAAGCATCCCTCACCCTTCTTGTTCTTCTTGAAGGTCTTCTTACCCTTCTTCTTAAAGGTAGTATTCTGCTGGATAGAGTTCTTTCCCTTGAACTTGCGGGAGTTCTTCTGCACCATATTGGCGCTAGAAGAAGCCTCTTCCCCTTTCACGTGTGAGTCCTTTGCTCTCGAGTTCTGCTCAACACTTAGATGACCAATGACATCCTCAACAGAGAATTCACGTCTCAAGTGCTCGAGAGAAGTAGCAAAGTTCCTCCATCCAAGAGGGAGTTTTGCAATAATGCAACCCACGACAAACTTGTCCGGTAACTCACACTTCAGGAGCTCCAGCTCCTTAGCGATGCATTGTCTCTCATGGGCCTGGTCCAATACAGAACGGTTATCAACCATTTTGTAATCATGGAACTGCTCCATAGCATACAACTCGCTTCCAGCATCGGTTGCACCGAATTTAGCTTCGAGCGCATCCCACAAATTCTTGGCAACACGCATATTGAGATATGCGTCCACAAGCTTGTCTCCGATCACAGTAAGAATGGCTCCCAGAAAGATGGTGGTTGTCTCCCTGAACGCATTCTTCTGTTTAGGAGCAATCATTACCGTGGGAGACACAACACCAACCCAGAACACGTTCATTGCTGTGAGCCACAAGGTGGACCTCGTCTGCCAACACTTAAAATGCGTTCCAGTAAACTTTTCCAGTTTCAGAGTAGCGGCGAAGCCATGAGTCGAAAAGTGGCTAAAATAAGGTTTGTTGGAAATATTAGCACTTTCTCTACTAATCGAATCCACGAGTAGACACTAAACATGGTAAATACGGTGTGCATCTCATACTGATACCTAAGCATGTGAGCATGTACAGTACATAGAATCGAATCATCTATGAACATCATATATACGGCTAGCACATGAACAAGCAAATAGGGGATGAACGAGTTATACCCTCCGGTTGGACAGGCCAATGCGACGGCGGTAGCAGCAGCATCGGCATCAGCCAATGCCTTCTTCTTGGCGACTTCATCATCAGCCATGGAGTCGATGTAGAGGAAGTAGTGGAAGCAGAGGCGGACGAAGACGGATCGAGAGCAGTTGCGTTGAGACGCTCCCCAAAAACCTTATTGTCGTTCTCCCGGGCAGGATGTCGAACGACAGGGTTCCGGAGGCACCTGCTCTCCCGACCAACCATGCACGCTGTCATCGGGATGGGATCGCCGAAGATAAGACAGTGAGAGGAACAGTAGATGACGGCTAGGGTTGTACGAGAGTGAGTGAGTGAACTGAGTTAGGGTTCACTCCACTGGTCAGCACCTTCTTATATAGGCAGTGGAGTAGATGGGCCTAGGCTTAGACCCATGACAGCGAACAGCACACGGTCCAACATCTCGGACGGTGGCACTTCCGTATGCTACTCGTTAATTAATTCGAGATTAATTAACCATTCTTGACCGGCAAAAATAAGCTTCAGCTCGACTCATTCCCACAACCCGCGGCGCGCGCGCACGTCGTGACGAGGCGATGCGAGGCGGGCGACGGAGGAGGAAGAGCGCGCGTGTATAGCTCCTACTCCCAAGCTCCTAACAACAAGTGATGGAGCAGCCCTTATAAAGAGGTCTCACTCTTCTTACTATAGCAGTATGGTACTAAACTTCCCACACTTCCCACCACTTGCCGTACACATGCATGGGCCTTAGAGATTAACCTGGGATTATTGTATTATATGGGCCTAAGCCCATCCATAATCCAACATAAAAACCCTCACAGTCGGCGACTCCTGTGTCGCATTTTCCCCTTTCTCCCTGTAGCTTATCTCGTCTGCTTCTCCCACAATCGCTAATGGAACCGGTATGTCGTCGTCGCTCAGCCACTCCGCTGTCATTAGAGGACAGCTCCATCTGGGAGGCTACACCGCGGCAGCGGCACAACCCCCGGCGTAGTGTAGTGTGTGTGGCGTCCATGTTGGGTGTGCGCGGAACACCCACCACTCACTCCGCCGCTGCTGCCCGCCGGCAGCTGTTGCCGGCCGCCGTTGCCGCCACACCATCGTCGAAAGCCAGGGCCATCTCCCGCTCCGCCCCTATGCCCTGAAGGCGGAAGGTGGCCGTCGTGGCCGCCACCCCACTGCTGGCCACCGTGGCCATCACCCGCTCCTCCACCGCGGCCTGAAGGCGAGAGGTAGTGGTCGTGGCCGCCACCCCATCGTCGGTCGCCGTGGCCGCCATCCCACCATCGACCGTCGGGATTATCACCAGCTCCGCCGCCGCGGTGCGAAGGCGGGAGGCGGAGGTGGAGGCCCGTGCATGAGTCAGCGACCCTGCGCGCTACATCGAGTTCCTGCATGAGGAGTAGGAGCGCCTCGTCAAACATGCAAAGAGCCTTACCGCAGTCGTGGCCGCAGCACACACCGACGCGGAGGCGAGGAATCAGTAGATCTAAATTCCTCAGAGAATAGAAGAACTTCGTCTCTGTCACCGAATAATATGACTGAACTATATGAGATTTCCAATGGCTTCACTCGAAGGGATTGGTAGGTGTAGGATTTTGAGTTGAGCATCACATGGAAATTTTTCCTTAGTATTTCCTCGACCCCCTTCAATAGTACGGTGTTTCCTATGACTCAAGAAAGCGAAAAATGAAACTACCAAAACAAAAGACTTCACGCTTCATGTTCCTCGAATGAATACCAAGTCTTCAAGGTCACACCAATTTCTTCACTTTCAAAGTCTTCAGAAAGTCTTCAGAAATCCAAAGCCTTCAGTCGAATAACTTCATTTTTAGGGTTCGACTTTCTCTGTAAATATCAAACTTCTCATAGACTTATACACTTGTGTACACTCACAAACGCATCAGTCCCTTAATCTATAAGTCTTCAATACACCAAAATCACTAAGGGGCACTAGATGCACTTACAAGTTCCCACTCCCGTGAAGAAGCCCGAAGCTAGACCCAATCCTGAAACTGGGTGCTTCTACTGCAAAGGAAATGGTCACTGGAAGCGGAACTGCCCAAAAAAAATTTGGCAGATCAGAAGGATGGCAAAGTGAACAAAGGTATATTTGATATACATGTTATTGATGTGTACTTTACTAGTGTTCATAGTAGCCCATGGGTATTTGATACGGTTCAGTTGCTATGATTTGTAACTCGAAACTGGAGTTGCAAAATGAACAGATACTAGTTAAGGGTGAGGTGATGATGTGTGTTGGAAGTGATTCCAAGGTTCATAAGATCACCATCGCACACTCCCTCTACCTTCGGGATTGGTGTTGGACCTAAAATAAAAGTTATTTGGTGTTTACGTTGAGCATGAATATGATTGGATCATGTTTGTTGCGATACAGTTATTCGTTTAAGTTAGAGAATAATTGTTGTTTTGTTTACATGAATAAGACCTTTTATGGTCATACACTCAATATAAATGGTTTATTGAATCTCGATCGTAGTGATACACATATTCATAATATTGATGCCAAAAGATGCAAAGTTGATAATGATAGTGCAACATGTATGTGGCACTACCGTTTAGGTCATACTAGTGTAAAGCGCATGAAGAAACTCCATGCGGATGGAATTTTGGAATCACTTGATTATGAATCATTTGATGCTTGCGAACATGCCTCATGGGCACGATTACTAAGACTCCGTTCTCCAGAACAATGGAGCGAGCTGCCGTCTTATTGGAAATAATACATACCGATGTATGTTGTCCAATGAGTGTTGAGGCTCACGACGAGTATCATTTTTTCTGACCTTCACAGATGATTTGAGCAGATATGGGTATATCTACTTAATGAAACACAAGTCTGAAACATTGGAAAGGTTCAAAGAATTTCAGAGTGAAGTGGAGAATCATCATAATAAGAATATAAAGTTTCTACGATCTGATTGCGAAGGCGAATATTTGAGTTATGAGTTTGGCCTTCATTTAAAACAATGTGGAATAGTTTCAGAACTCACGCCACCTGGAACACGACAGCGTAATGGTGTGTCCGATTGTCGTAACTATACTTTATTGGATATGGTGCGATCTATGATGTCTCTTACCAATTTACCACTATCATTTTGGGGTTATGCATTAGAGACAGCTGCATTCACATTAAATAGGGCACCATCTAAATCCGTTGAGACGACACCGTATGAACTGTGGTTTGGCAAGAAACCTAAGCTGTCGTTTCTTAAAATTTGGGGTTGCGATGCTTATGTGAAAAAGCTTCAGCCTGATAAGCTCGAACCCAAATCGCAGAAATATGTCTTCATAGGATACCTAGAAGAAACTGTTGGGTACACCCTCTGAGGGAGTCCTGGATTAGGGGGTGTTCGGGTAGCCGGACTATACCTTCGCCGGACTCCTGGACTATGAAGATACAAGATTGAAGACTTCGTCCCGTGTCCGGAAGGGACTTTCCTTGGCGTGGAAGGCAAGCTAGGCGATGCGGATATTCAAGATCTCCTGCCAATGTAACCGACTCTGTGTAACCCTAACCCTATTTGGTGTCTATATAAACCAGAGGGTTGTAGTCCGTAGGACGAACCATCATCATACACAATCATACCATAGGCTAGCTTCTAGGGTTTAGCCTCCTTGATCTCATGGTAGATCTACTCTTGTACTACCCATATCATCAATATTAATCAAGCAGGAGTAGGGTATTACCTCCATCGAGAGGGCCCGAACCTGGGTAAAAACATCGTGTCCCTTGTCTCCTGTTACCATCCGGCCTTGACGCACAGTTCGGGACCCCCTACCCGAGATACGCCGGTTTTGACACCGACATTGGTGCTTTAATTGAGAGTTCCTCTGTGTCGTCGCCTTTAGGCCTGATGGCACCTTTGATCATCAGCAACGATGAGGTCCAGGGTGAGACTTTTCTCCCCGGACAGATCTTCATTTTCGGCGGCTTCGCTCTGCGGGCCAATTCGCTTGGTCATCTGGAGCAGATCAAAAGCTACGCCCCTGGCCATCAAGTCAGGTTTGGAAGCTTGAACTACACGGCTGATATCCGCGGAGACTTGATCTTCGATGGGTTCGAGCCACAGCCAAGCGCGCCGCACTATCTCGAGGGGCATGATCTAGCTCTGCCTCCGAACAGTGTCCTGGAGGCCGCATACGCACCGATTCCGACCCTTAACTCGGAGCCCGTTGTGCCAAGCGAGGATGAACGGTTGGACGTCACCTCGGGGGCGGCAATCTCAAAGGCGATCGAGCCAAACGCCAGCCACGCACTCCGCGTGACCCGTGACCCCGAGGGTCTGGACTCCTCCCCGGACTCCGAACCCCCCGCGCCCCTGCTGGTCGAATCCGATTGGGCGCCGATAATGGAGTTCACCGCCGCAGACATCTTTTAGCACTCGCCTTTTGGAGACATCCGGAATTCTCTCAAGTCTCTCTCTTTATCAGGAGAGCCCTGGACGGACTATGGTCAGCAAGGATGGGATACGGACGATGAAGAAATTCAAAGCCCACCCACCACCCACTTGGTAGCCACTGTCGACGATTTAACGGACATGCTTGACTTCGGCTCCGAAGACTTCGACGGTATGGACGACGAGGTAGGAGAAGAACAGGAACCAGCACCTGTAGGGCGCTGGACAGCCACCTCGTCATATGACATATATATGGTGGATACTCCAAAAGATGGAGATGGCGAGGAAACAACGGGGGATGACACCTCCAAGAAACAGCCAAAGCGTCGACATCAGCGGCGCCGCTCTAAATCCCACCAGAGTAAAAACGGTGATTCCGGCACCGAAGATAATAGTACCCCGGATAGCGCCAAAGAACACCATCCCCAGCAAGATTCGGCGCAGGAAGATGGAGAAGCCAGCCCTCATGAGAGAGCGGCAGACCGAGAGGTTGAGGAGGATAACTATATGCCTCCCTCCGAAGACGAGGCCAGCCTCGATGACGACGAATTCATCGTACCATCAGACCCCGCCGAACAAGAGCGTTTCAAACGCAGGCTTTTAGCCACGGCGAACAGCCTCAAGAAAAAGCAGCAATAGCTTAGAGCTGATCAAGATCTGCTAGCTGACAGATGGACTGAAGTCCTTGCGGCTGAAGAGTATGAACTCGAGCGCCCCTCCAAGAAGTACCCAAAGCGCAGGCCACTACCCCGATCAGAGGAGGAAGCGCCTACATCACCAACGCACGACATGGCAGACCGGCCACCTCGCGGCCGCGACAGAGAGGCCTGTCGGACCTCCAACCAAGCCATGCCCCGACGCCGCTCAACCAAGGCAAGGGAAAATGCGCCAGACCTGCGAGATGTACTGGAGGATAAAGCAAGGCAAACAAGATTGATCTACGGATCGCGCAGGCGCCCGACGACACGTGACGATGATCTTCACTCCAGACACAATAAATCCGGCCGGGCCGAACATAACAGACATAGCTCTTCCGAGCTGCGTCGTGACATAGCCCAGTACAGGGGCGCTGCACACCCACTACGCTTCACAGATGAAGTAATGGATCATAAAATCCCAGAGGGTTTCAAACCCGTAAACATCGAATCATACGATGGCACTACAGACCCGGCGGTATGGATCGAGGATTATCTCCTTCACATCCACATGGCACGTGGCGATGATCTACACGCCATCAAATACCTCCCGCTCAAACTCAAAGGACCGGCCCGGCATTGGCTTAACAGCCTGCCAGCGGACTCAATCGGTTCTTGGGAGGACCTGGAAGCCGCATTCCTCGACAACTTCCAGGGCACTTATGTGCGACCGCCGGACGCCGACGACCTAAGCCACATAATTCAGCAGCCAGAAGAATCGGCCAGGCAATTCTGGACACGGTTCCTTACAAAGAAAAACCAGATAGTCGACTATCCGGACGCAGAGGCCCTAGCAGCCTTCAAGCATAACATCCGCGATGAGTGGCTTGCCCGGCACCTGGGGCAGGAAAAGCCAAAATCTATGGCAGCCCTCACGACACTCATGACCCGCTTTTGCGCGGGCGAAGATAGCTGGCTAGCTCACAACAACAGCTTATCAAAGAACCCTGGTAATTCAGATACCAAGGACAAAAGTGGCAGGACACGTCGAAATAAGCAAAAGCGCCGCGTTAGCAGCGACAGCAATGAAGATACGGCAGTCAACGCCGGATTCAGAGGCTATAAATCTAGTCAGCGGAAAAGCCATTTAAAAAGAATACTCAGGGCCCGTCTAGTTTGGACCGAATACTCGACCACTTGTGCCAGATCCATGGTACCCCCGAAAGGCCAGCTAATCACACCAACAGGGATTGTTGGTTGTTCAAGCAGGCAGGCAAGTTAAGAGCCGAAAACAAAGACAAGGGGCTACATAGCGATGACGAGGAGGAGCCCAGGCCGCCGAACAACAATGGACAGAAGGGGTTTCCCCCACAAGTGCGGACGGTGAACATGATATACGCAAGCCACATTCCCAAGAAGGAGCGGAAGCGTGCGCTAGGGGACGTATACGCGATGGAGCCAGTCGCCCCAAAGTTCAACCCATGGCCCTCTTGCCCGATCACCTTTGATCGGAGGGACCACCCCACTAGCATCCGTCATGGCGGCTTTGCCGCATTGGTTCTCGACCCAATCATCGACGGATTTCATCTCACAAGAGTCCTCATAATAGGTGTAGCCTGAACCTGCTTTACCAGGATACAGTGTGGAAAATGGGCATAGATCCATCAAGGATTAAGCCCACAAGGACGACCTTTAAAGGCGTTATAACAGGTGTAGAAGCCAACTGTACAGGCTCCGTAACACTTGATGTGGTCTTCGGATCTCCGGATAACTTCCTAAGCGAAGAGTTAATCTTCGACATAGTCCCGTTCCGCAGTGGCTATCACGCCCTGCTCGGACGAACTGCATTTGCCAAGTTCAATGCGGTGCCGCACTACGCATATCTCAAGCTCAAGATGCCAGGCCCTCGAGGAGTAATCACGGTCAACGGAAACACCGAATGCTCCCTCCGTACAGAGGAGCACACGGTGGCTCTCGCAGCGGAAGTACAAAGAAGCCTTTTTAGGCAACTCTCTAGTCCGGCCGTTAAAAAGCCACACACTGTTAAGCGCGCCCGGAGTAACCTACAACAAGACCGCCTGGCACGATCTGAGCAGGCGTAGCAATGCGGCCCCAACCCCATCCATCGCGACATAGCGAAGCTAGTACCTCGCGTACATAATTACACCCTTGAAATACCATGGGCACAGGGGAAGGGGCACAGTAACGGCATGCCCGAAATATGGCTTAAAACGTACTAGGGGCTGCCGATTTTTTTTACTTTCAAGACTCCACACTTTGGACGACCTGTTCGGCAATTCGACTGCCGCACAAACGATGCAAGATCCAGGGAAACAGACAAAGCTACACCGCATTATGAAACTCCCAGGTGGTCTCTATTACGAGCGGTATATCTGTTTCGAACATAATTTCGCGGCCTGCCCCTGGCTAGGACATGTTAAATAGTCTAATATCTTTTTGCTTATCGCACTACTTGTATCGTCCGACTTTAACAAATAGCCTCTTTATGAACAATGCATAGCTTTTTGTCTATTTTTTGCATTATCCTCTTTTACTATATATGTTTATTAAATAACATGATCGCACCCGTACACCATGGTACGGCAAACACGCCAGGGGCTTCAGTACCCTTCGATCTGGCGTGAGAAGTCCGTACACTTTCACAAGTGCGGCACCCCGAACTTATAGCCTATATGCATCGGCTCCGAATCATGATTTGGGTCAATAGTTGATTTTGCCCGGCTCCTACGTTTTGGTGCCTTAAGTTCCGCTATATCGGCTAAGGTAGCACTAGGAGAACCACTGCGATTGTGCCTCGGTTCAGCTGGGTTAAGCACCTCAGTGGAGAAAGCTAAAACTGACTGTCATGATAAGGCAAGAGACTGGTCGCTGTTCGAGAGGTTTTTCGAGTCCCTAAAGGCTTATGCCGCTTCGAGCGAGGAGCTGGCTTTGTCCAGCCAAAGGCGTGGATAGCGCCCCGAATTCGGTCTTCCGAACTAGGGGCTTCGCCGAAATTTAAAATTATAAAGTTCTATGGCAAAGTGAGAGTGTTCAAGCATTATAGTCTGATTGCCTGGTTCGTTGTGCTGAGCGCCTCCCTCGAAGGACCCAACCATGGGAAAAAGAGCGCTCAGGTTTATCCCAAACACCCCAGCACTAGCGCCATGGGGGCAGAAGCCGACGACTGGCCATCTCTCATTTTTTGATAAACGGCCGCACAGAAAATAATATTTTAAATTCAATAAGCATTGCTTAGCGCACATGAACAAGTTTTCAGCGCACAGGATAAACACGAGCGAGTTCATTCAAAAATAACATCTTTCGTACATTCATCCGCAATAAGGCGGGCACCAGCAAGAACATCCTTGTAGTAGTTCTCGGGCTTGCGATGCTCCTTCCCCTGCGGCGGCCCGTCCTTCACCAGCTTCTCACCGTCAAGCTTACCCCAGTGCACCTTTGCACGAGCAAGGGCCCTCCGGGCGCCTTCGATGCAGGTGGAACGCTTGATGACCTCAAGCGTTGTACAGGCCTCCACCAGCCGCCGCACCAGCCCGAAGTAGTTCCCAGGCAGGGCCTCTCCGGGCCACAGCCGAACTATGAAGCCCTTCATGGCTTGTTCGGCCGCCTTGTGGAGCTCGACCAGCTGTTTCAGCTGGTCGCTCAAGGGCACAGGTTGTCCGGCCTCAGAATACTGAGACCAGAACACACTCTCCGTCGAGCTGCCTTCTTCAGCTCGGCAGAATGCGGCGGCATCGGATACGCTGCGGGGAAGATCTGCGAACGCCCCTGGAGAAATCCGGATTCGGGTAAGTGACAAGTAGTTTACTTTTATATTTCTACTTTGCATTAAGAATGCCTTACCCGCTGCTATCTTTTTCATCTCCTCCAATTCTTGGAGGGCCTTTTGGGCTTCGGCCTTGGCACCCTTGGCGGTCTCAAGGGCCGATGTGAGCTCGGATGCTTGCGCCTTTGACTCAAGCTCCAAGCTCTCATGTTTCTTCATGAGAGCCTGCAGCTCTTGCTGCACCTCGCCAACCTGAGCACCAAGTCTTTCTCGCTCGGTGCGCTCCTCGGCCATTTTCTTTTCGGCCTCAGGTAGCGCCTGCTTGAGGGTCGCCACCTCAGTTGTGGCCCCTACAATAAGCAGTACGATCCTGTTATTCTTTGCAATCACGCCTCTCTATAGGCACCTTTTTTTAGGGTATTTCTTACCTTCTTTTTCCTCGAGCTGCCGTTTGGCCAGGCCGAGCTCTTGCTCGGTCCGCCAGAGGTCCTTTTTTAGGACATCCACCTGTGCAGTCAGTGGGCGGTGGATAGCAGCGAAGCCTGCATACGCATATTGACTCTTTATTATTAGACTCATGCGAAAATTAATAGATCCTCTATTCGGCTTTTCTTTCCGAACGCCAAACAGAGCATCAGGGGCTACTGTCTATGCGGTACTATCTTGACATATTTTAACTTACCTCGAAGCCTGTTAGAAGGCTAGCGCAAGCTTCTTTCAGTCCGCTCTCGGCGGACTAAACCTTTTGGATCACCGTACTCATAATAGTACGGTGCCCCTTGTCGATGGAGGCGCCGTCAAGCACCTCCAGCAGATGGTCCAGCGACTCCGGTTTGACGGAGGTCGCTGGCTTAGAAGGCTTTCTCCTTTTGGAAGGAGTTCGCCTATCACGGCTCGGAACTATTGAAGGTTCCGGCGCGGGGTCCGGCACAAAGCCGGACTTGGAGCCCTGGGGGGTCTTGTCCCCTTCACTCCTGGAGTCCGAGAGGTTGCCTTGCGGCTCCTCCGGGACCACCTCTTCCTGCCCCGGGGCTTGTCGCGACGCCACTTCGGCGTCATCCATGGTGCGGGGGGAGACAGCGGGCGAAACAGAGTTCACGTCCGATGAGTCCAGTGAGCCGCCCGACGATTCGTTGTATTCGGCCTGGGGCGGGCTACATGTTCACATTCGACATTAAGGAAAGCTGCGCAATGAAGGAACATCATGAGTTACTCTGATGTCCGAACTTACGATTTCGCTGGACACTTGGCCCTATTCGGACACTCCTCTTCGCTCTCTTCGGCGTCATGGGAGTCGTCCGGCGAAGGGGTCTTCCTTTTTCTAGACCCCTCGGCCTCCCCTGATGGGGCGGCCTTCTTCTTCTCTTCTCCCTCCACTGGGGGGAGAGCTTTCTTCTTCCTCCTCGTTTTCACGAGAGGAGGGCGTCTCGGACTCATCAGATGACGAGTCCGACACCACCAAGTTACGGGCACTCTTTCGAGTCCCGGTGGTCTTCTCTTCCTCTCCGGCACCACATATGGTGCCGGAGTCAGCAGCTTCACTAGGAGAGCTGGGGCTGGGTCTTCAGGCAGGGGAGCCGGACAGTTAATTGGTCCGGATATCGCCTGCCATGACTGTCAAAGGTAAGGGAGTTTAGATCCCGCATAGAGTTAATCTATGAAAAAGAGCTTAATAATCCTATCAAAGGCATAGATAGCTTACCTCGCTAGCGTGACGCTGCGTGTTGTATCCGCGATCCTCAGAAGCGGATGCGGGGGCCTCGGCGCCTTTGATCAGCACCTTCTAGACGTCTTCATACGACGTGTCCAAGAGCCTGGTGAGAGTTCGGTGCTGCGCCGGGTCGAACTCCCACAAATTGAAATCCCGTTGTTGGCATGGGAGGATCAGACGAACGAGCATGACCTGGACTATATTAACAAGCCGGATTGGCTTGTTTATCAGGGACTGGATGCAGGTCTTCAGTCCGGTCACCTCTTCCTCGTTGCCCCACGACAGGCCCGTCTCTTTCCAGGACATAAGCCACGTGGGGGGTCCGGATCTGAACTCGGGGGCTGCGACCCATTCCGGATTGTGTGGCTCGGTGATGTAAAACCACCCGGCTTGCCACCCCTTTAGGGTCTCCACAAAGGAGCCCTCGAACTAGAGGACATTGGCTTTCTTGCTAGCCATAGCGCCTCCGCACTCTGCTTGGGTGCCGCTCACCACCTTGGGCTTGACGTTGAAGGTCTTGAGCCAAAGGCCGAAATGGGGGCGAACGCGGAGGAAGGCCTCGCACACGACGATGAACGCCGAGATGTTGAGGATGAAGTTCGGGGCCAGATCGTGGAAATCTAGGCCGTAGTAGAACATGAGTCCCCGGACAAATGGGTGAAGTGGAAAACCCAGTCCGCGGAGGAAGTGGGGAAGGAAAACTACCCTCTCATGGGGCCTTGGGGTGGGGAGAAGCTGCCCCTTCTCGGGAAGCCGGTGCGGGATGTCCTTGGACAGGTATCCGGCCTTCCTTAGATTTTTTACTTGAACCTCCGTGACGGAGGAGACCATCCACTTGCCTCCCGCTCCGGACATTGCTGGAGAAGGTTGAGGTGGGAAGAGCGGGCTTGGGCGCTGGAGCTTGAGTGCGCGAGAGATGGATTGGCAAAGGAGGAAGAAGGTGTAGGTAAAAAGGTGGATCCTTATCCACTTATATGGGCGGATGCGGTTATGCGTCCCCACCTACCTAATAAAACTCGCTTGCCTCCCAAGAGCTATGGTAAATGGCGCGGTTGGGTTACCAACGTCCGTATTGATGAGAATTGATGAGGACATCAATACCATTGTTACACCCACAGCCCCTACTGTTACATATGATGGACCAATTACTAGAGCTCGCGCACGCCAATTAAATTACCAGGTACTTTCGTTTCTTGGTAATGATTCTAATGTTCATGAGAATATGATGCTGCCTAAATTGGATACATTTGTTTTGCTTACAAATGAAGGGCCTAGCTTGGAGAAGGATGAACATTGGAGCAAGAACAAGCATGGAGTTGATGGCATGCGCAAGGGGAACAAGAACGGAGTTACAAGTGATGATCTCAGGACTCTGGAGCCACCATAAGGAGTGAATGAAGCCTTGGACGAAATATACAAGATGCCACTTCATAAATTTCGTCCAGAGGCTATTCTAGGTGCTGCGTCACCTCATTATTGGGCCAGGCCCATGTAATTTCGAAATACTTAAGTATAGGCTGTTTTTAGAGTCCGTATGTGTGGGGAAACAAGAGTTAGGGTTGGTTTCGGACCCCTTCCTCAAGGGCCACGAAATCCCCCCCCCTCTTCCTCCATATATACAGCCCTTAGGGCGTCGTTTAGACTTTGGGTTTTGTTTAGATCAAAAGTTCGCCATAGCTGCAACTTCGGGTACTTCGTTTGTGTTCAACGACCAGACCAAGGCGTCACAGAACCCCACCTTCATTAATAAAGCTTTCCTCTTATATTCGCAATATCCAGATTGCAATCTTAGTTTTTTGCTTGTTCTTCGTTTGCTCACAGGAAACAGGCCCTCGTGGTCAGGTTGATCGTGCTCCGGCGTGGTCAATAACCCTCGGAAGTTGGTTTAGCGATTGCTAAGGCGCGACGTCTCGCACGTTCGTAGTCGGATCGTCAAGGTCGACTCCCACAGAAACAATAGCCACCATCTCATCGAAACATCGGGACACCTTTGCCTCTATCAAGTGGTATCAGATTTCCAGGTTGCTCGGTGAGATTTTATAGTTTTTCGTAGTTTAGATCGAGTCTGTTCTTCATACCTATAGTCCACAAAAAAGCCAAAAAAACTAAGTCTGGAAAATTCCGGCTAGGCAGTTTTTAGGACATTTGTAGACTTTTTCGAAAAAAATTTGTTGCGGAGCAAAAAAAAGTGCAAAAAAAAGTGAAAAAAAAGAAAAAAAATTCAGAGTGTGCTCCTCCCTTGTTTACGTGCAGCGTCGTGATTTTGTTAGTGTTCTAGGCTCGCGTCTCTAGTACGGTCTAGCCTAGGACCAGCACAGTACCGTCGTTGAGCGTTTATTCAACTTTGCATCTCTGAATTGATTATTGCTGACCCTTTTTGCTACCATATTATAAGTCTTCCCAGCTCCACATACATCTACATCGTGCGTTTGACTCTCCCTGGTAATCGCTCTATCCAAGCTTTGAGAGTTTTGACTACATCGATTGCCGATCACCGCCTGCTGCTGGGTAAGAACTGGTAAGAATTTGAGTTTTGCTTAAAGGATTTGTGACACCCACCACCACCACCACTTGTTAGTAGTCTATAGGATCATATTCTTGTGTGTTTCTATTGCTGCTAACCATGGCAGGATCACAAGCCGACGAGACTGACTGGGAGAACATGACAAACAAAGTGTTACATGATAAGTTTCAACAAATGATGAGTGGACAGGTGGAAGATGTGCTCAATAGATTTGAAGAGGCCATGGAGAAGATAGATGGCATTGAGAAGGCGTTCGAAACAAAGCTCGATAACAAGTTCAATGAGTTTCTCGCGCGTCTACCACCACCACCACCACCGGCTGCACCTAACGCACCTCTACAACAACAACAATGACTACCTCCACATCGCGAAACAACCCTCCGCCAAGCGACCCGTGTCCCTCTTCAGCCTGGCCAAGCTGCTGGTGCTGCTGTTGATACTTCTGTGGCTCCTGCTGCTGATGTGGGGGAGGATGATTATGTGGGAGATTACGAGGATGAGGTTGATCAACATCAGAACTACGTGCAACCACCAGCACCACAACCACCAGGTCGTCCACATGCAAATAATGGCAATGTTAGGGCTCCCCCTCAGGTACGAGATCATGACCATCTCCCTAAACTGAAATTGAATATTCCACCATTTGAGGGTAGATATGTTCCTGATATATATCTTACTTGGGAGTTAGAAACTGAACAACGATTTACATGTTTACCATATCCTGAAGAGAGACGTGTTCCTACTGCTGTTTGTGCTTTCACTAGCTTTGCATGTGTTTGGGTGTTCCTACTGCTGTTTGTGCTTTCACTAGCTTTGCATGTGTTTGGTGGTCTGAATATTGTAGATTATATCCTCTGCCAGCTACTTGGGCTACTTTGAAAACTGCTATGCGTACTCGTTGGGTTCCACCATATTATCAACGTGAATTACTTCAAAAATTGCAACGCTTAAGACAAGGAAAAAATTCGGTAGAAGAATATTATCAGGAATTACAAATTGGCTTGATTAGATGTGGTATCGTTGAGGAGAATGAAGCTATGCTTGCACGTTTTCTGGGTGGATTAAATAGAGAGATTCAGACCATTCTAGACTATAAGGATTATAATAATATCACTCGTTTATTCCATCTTGCTTGTAAAGCTGAACGTGAAGTGCAGGATCGACAGGCATTGGCGGAACTAACTTTTCTGCAGATCGACCTTCATCGTGGACACCACGTGCATCATCTACTTCCACACGTTCTGCTACACCGGCACCGCCGTCAGCTGCCACCTCCAACCGTGATACAAGAAAGCAGGCACAACCACCACTATCTGCCAAGAGCACACCTGTCGGGCCTGCACAGAGCTCTGCTTCTTCCATGGCGTCTACAGGGCACACAAGTGATATTATTTGTCGTCGTTGTAAGGGAAGAGGACATTTTGCGCGCGAATGCACATCTCAGCGTGTGATGATTGCTACTGAGGATGGTGGGTATGAGTCCGCTAGTGACTATGATGAGGAGACTTTGGCTCTTCTTACACATGAAGAACACGGTGGAGATGATTCTAATCATGAGATGCAATACATGGCTGCTGAAGATGCTGACAGCTATGAATGTTTAGTTGCTCAATGTGTTTTGAGTGTGCAGGTCACGCAAGCTGAGCAAAATCAGAGGCATAATTTGTTCCATACAAAGGGAGTTGTGAAGGAACGTTCTGTTCGCGTCATCATAGATGGAGGGAGCTGCAACAACTTGGCTAGCATGGAGATGGTGGAGAAGCTATCCCTCACCACAAGACCACATCCACATCCTTACTACATCCAATGGTTCAACAACAGCGGTAAGGTTAAGGTAACACGTACTGTTCGTGTGCATTTTAGTATCTCTACATATGCTGATTATGTTGATTGTGATGTGGTACCTATGCAAGCATGTTCCTTATTACTTGGTAGACCATGGCAATTTGATAAAAATTCTGTACACCATGGTAGAAACAATCAGTATACTCTTGTTCATAAGGACGAAAATATTACTTTGCTTCCTATGACTCCTGATTCCATTTTGAAAGATGATATTAATCGAGCTAATAAAGGAAAACAAGAGAAAAATAAGAGTGAAAATCAGATTGTGGCAAAAGAATTTGAGCAACAAATGAAGCCTAGTAATAAACCATCTAGTGTTGCTTCTGAAATTAAATTGAAAAGTGCATGTTTACTTGCCACCAAATCTGATATTGATGAGCTAGATTGTAGCAAATCTGTTTGCTATGCTTTTGTGTGCAAAGAGGCATTATTTTCATTCGAGGACGTGCCTTCCTCTTTGCCCCCTACTGTCACTAACATTTTGCAGGAGTTCGCTGATGTCTTCCCACAAGACGTGCCACCGGGATTACCACCTATTCGAGGGATTGATCATCAAATTGACTTAATTCCCGGTGCATCGCTACCCAACCGTGCACCATACCGTACCAATCCAGAGGAGACGAAGGAGATTATGCGTCAAGTACAGGAGCTGCTCGACAAAGGTTATATACGCGAATCCCTTAGTCCTTGTGCTGTTCCTATTATACTAGTGCCGAAAAAGGATGGTACCTCGCGTATGTGTGTTGATTGTAGAGGCATTAATAATATTACCATTCGCTATCGTCATCCTATTCCTAGGCTAGATGATATGCTTGATGAATTGAGTGGCTCTACAATATTCTCCAAAGTTGATTTGCGTAGTGGATACCATCAAATTCGTATGAAATTGGGAGATGAATGGAAAACAGCATTTAAAACTAAGTTTGGTTTATATGAGTGGTTAGTCATGCCTTTTGGGTTAACTAATGCACCTAGTACTTTCATGAGACTAATGAACGAAGTTTTACGTGCTTTCATTGGACGATTTGTGGTAGTCTATTTTGATGATATACTGATTTATAGCAAATCTTTGGAAGAACATTTGGAACATTTACGTGCTGTTTTTAATGCTCTACGTGATGCACGTTTGTTTGGTAACCTTGGGAAGTGCACCTTTTGCACCGACCGAGTGTCTTTTCTCGGCTATGTTGTTACTCCACAGGGAATTGAAGTTGATAAAGCCAAGATTGAAGCTATTGAGAGTTGGCCGCAGCCCAAAACGGTCACACAAGTGAGGAGTTTTCTTGGACTCGCTGGTTTCTATAGGCGCTTTGTGAGAGATTTTAGCACCATTGCTGCACCTCTCAATGAGCTTACAAAGAAGGATGTGCCTTTTGTTTGGGGTACCGCACAGGAAGAAGCCTTCACGGTATTGAAAGATAAGTTGACACATGCTCCTTTACTCCAATTTCCTGATTTTAATAAGACTTTTGAGCTTGAATGTGATGCTAGTGGAATTGGATTAGGAGGTGTGTTATTACAAGATGGCAAACCTGTTGCATATTTTTCTGAAAAATTGAGTGGGCCTAGTCTGAACTATTCTACTTATGATAAGGAATTATATGCTCTTGTTCGGACTTCAGAGACATGGCAACATTATTTATGGCCCAAAGAATTTGTTATACATTCTGATCATGAATCTTTGAAACATATTAAAAGTCAAGCTAAACTGAATCGTAGACATGCTAAATGGGTTGAATTCATTGAGACTTTCCCTTATGTCATTAAACACAAGAAGGGTAAAGAAAATGTTATTGCTGATGCTTTGTCTCGTCGTTATACTATGCTTTCACAACTTGACTTCAAAATATTTGGTTTGGAGACCATCAAAGATCAATATGTGCATGATGCTGATTTTAAAGAAGTAATGCAGAATTGTAAAGAAGGAAGAACATGGAACAAGTTCGTTGTTAATGATGGTTTTGTGTTCCGCGCTAACAAGCTATGCATTCCTGCTAGCTCTGTTCGTATTTTGTTGTTGCAGGAGGCTCATGGAGGAGGATTAATGGGACAGTTTGGCGTGAAGAAGACGGAGGACGTACTTGCTACACATTTCTTTTGGCCAAAGATGAGACGGGATGTTGAGCGTTTTGTTGCTCGCTGCACTACATGTCAAAAAGCTAAGTCACGACTCAATCCTCATGGTTTATATATGCCTTTGCCTGTGCCTAGTGTTCCTTGGGAGGATATATCTATGGACTTTGTTTTAGGTTTACCTCGAACAAAGAAGGGGAGGGATAGCATATTTGTTGTCGTGGATAGATTCTCAAAAATGGCACACTTTATACCATGTCATAAAAGCGATGATGCTGTTAATGTTGCTGATTTGTTCTTTCGTGAAATTATTCGCTTGCATGGTGTGCCAAATACTATTGTTTCAGATCGTGATACTAAATTTCTTAGCCACTTTTGGAGATGTTTATGGGCTAAGTTGGGGACTAAACTGCTTTTTAGTACTACTTGTCACCCCCAAACTGATGGACAAACTGAAGTAGTCAATAGAACATTGTCTACTATGCTTAGGGCTGTTTTGAAGAATAATAAGAAAATGTGGGAAGAATGCTTGCCTCATATTGAATTTGCTTATAATCGTTCATTGCATTCTACTACTAAGATGTGCCCTTTTGAAATTGTGTATGGTTTCCTACCTCGTGCACCTATTGATTTGTTGCCTCTTCCATCTTCGGAGAAGGTTAATTTTGATGCTAAACAACGTGCTGATTCGATCTTAAAGATGCATGAGTTAACTAAGGAAAATATTGAGCGCGTGAATGCTAAATATAAACTTGTTGGAGATAAGGGTAGAAAACGTGTTGTCTTTGCACCTGGAGATCTTGTTTGGTTACATTTGCGTAAGGATAGGTTTCCTAATTTGCGCAAGTCAAAGCTAATGCCACGTGCTGATGGTCCTTTTAAGGTGTTAGAAAAAATAAATGATAATGCATATAAACTTGAGTTGCCTGCAGATTTTGGGGTTAGTCCCAGTTTTAACATTGCAGATTTGAAGCCTTATTTGGGTGAGGAAGATGAGCTTCCGTCGAGGACGACTTCATTTCAAGAAGGGGAGGATGATGAGGACATCAATACCATTGTTAAACCCACAGCCCCTACTGTTACATATGATGGACCAATTACTAGAGCTCGCGCACGCTAATTAAATTACCAGGTACTTTCGTTTCTTGGTAATGATTCTAATGTTCATGAGAATATGATGCTGCCTAAATTGGATACATTTGTTTTGCTTACAAATGAAGGGCCTAGCTTGGAGAAGGATGAACATTGGAGCAAGAACAAGCATGGAGTTGATGGCATGCGCAAGGGGAACAAGAACGGACTTACAAGTGATGATTTTAGGACTCTGGAGCCACCATAAGGAGTGAATGAAGCCTTGGACGAAATATACAAGATGCCACTTCATAAATTTCGTCCAGAGGCTATTCTAGGTGCTGCGTCACCTCATTATTGGGCCAGGCCCATGTAATTTCGAAATACTTAAGTATAGGCTGTTTTTAGAGTCCGTATGTGTGGGGAAACAAGAGTTAGGGTTGGTTTCGGACCCCTTCCTCAAGGGCCACGAAATTCCCCCCCCCCCTCTTCCTCCATATATACAGCCCTTAGGGCGTCGTTTAGACTTTGGGTTTTGTTTAGATCAAAAGTTCGCCATAGCTGCAACTTCGCGTACTTCGTTTGTGTTCAACGACCAGACCAAGGCGTCACAGAACCCCACCTTCATTAATAAAGCTTTCCTCTTATATTTGCAATATCCAGATTGCAATCTTAGTTTCTTGCTTGTTCTTCGTTTGCTCGCAGGAAACAGGCCCTCGTGGTCAGGTTGATCGTGCTCCAGCATGGTCAATAACCCTCGGAAGTTGGTTTAGTGATTGCTAAGGCGCGACGTCTCGCACGTTCGTAGTCGGATCGTCAAGGTCGACTCCCACAGAAACGATAGCCACCATCTCATCAAAACATCGGGACACCTTTGCCTCTATCAAGAATCCCGTAAAAGGGGCACACGATCTCTGCTTTGACAAGACGTGCCAAGGAAACCACCTCGCTAAACATGCTGAGGTGGAAAAGTGAAAACAATTTGTATAAAGGGCTTGGTCGTGGTGTGATGACGCACTGCGTAATACGTCAGCAGATTTGATTCGTGTTAATATTATTCTCTCTATGGCAATATGTGGAAACTTATTTTGCAGAGCCGGACACTATTTTTGGTGTTTACAATCTTCTATGAAGGACTTGGAGGAGGAACCCGCCTTGCAATGCCGAAGACAATCTGCGCGCCGGACTCGTCATCATTGAAGCCTGGTTCAGGGGCTACTGAGGGAGTCCTGGATTAGGGGGTGTTCGGGTAGCCGGACTATACCTTCGCCGGACTCCTGGACTATTAAGATACAAGATTGAAGACTTCATCCCGTGTCCGGAAGGGACTTTCCTCGGCGTGGAAGGCAAGCTAGGCGATGCGGATATTCAAGATCTCCTGCCAATGTAACCGACTCTGTGTAACCCTAACTGTTGGGGATATTACTACTGGGCCTAAACCGGCCGTCTGGGCCGGGTCAATTTCATCAGTAGCTCAAGAATGTTAAAGCCCAGGAGGCTATGTAAAGGCCCGAGGCCATAGTCGGTTTAACATCTGTAGCCGTAAACCGGCCTGTGTACAACTTGTATTGTAAGTTAGGAATAAGCAAGAGACCAACCCGGGTACGAGTATAAACCGGAGATTGGGACTCTATGAACCGACGGGCGTCACCCGTGTATATAAGGGGACGACCCGATATCGGTTCAGGAGAGGGACGAACAACTCGAGGCCTAGGAGAAGCGATTGCTCCCTAGTCGTCGAGACTTCATCAATTCCAACACCAACTAGACGTAGGCTTTTACCTTCATCGAAGGGGCCGAACTAGTATAATTCTCTGTGTCTGTGTGTCCGCTTTAACCCCTTCAAGTTAACCCGTTGCGATGGCTCCACGACTAAGTCCTTTGGATAGGACATCTGCCGTGACAAACCCACGACAGTTGGCGCCCACCGTGGGGCTATCGCACGATGGTTTCAAGTTCTTGGAGGGCCGCTTTGAAGGACTCAAGGGATATGCCGTGGGCCGGATGACCAAAAGTCGCCGCGGCAAGATCTACATCGACGACGCAGGCTGGGGCCCCGAGGCCGGCTCAATTGAGTACGGGTACCGGGTCCCCTTTGGCGGTATACACGTTTTCATCGGCAAGATTGGTGAACCGGGCCCTCAGCTGGACACCTGCACCGACCTCATCGAGACAGCTCAGCGTGCGCGACCTGCCCGGGTTAAGCCAGCCGTAAAGCGTGCCTTTGTGGGAGTCATCCACGGGCGAAACTATGAGGACGGATCAGCATCTGGTGGCGAAACCGTCGTTTATTCCGGTGATGAGTCGTCAGCCGGGGAAACTGAGTCCTTGTATCAAGTGCATGATGGTCGAATTGGGGGCTGTTCCGACGACAACAGTATTACGGACCCCTCTGATCTGCCTAGCCGGGTCGGTATATTCATGGCCGGTACTCAAGCAGCGCCTCAGTCATCGACGGTCGCAGCAATGATTTCCGGTTCAACGGCTGCCGGAGCAGGAGGTTTTGTGCGCCCACCGGTTCAAGTATTATCCGATCTGTTCGACGCACTGGCAGCGCTTTTGACAGAGGCTAATCCGGCGGATCGGGATGCTCATAACGCAGAGATTGCAAAGGTGAGAGAACAGATTAGCCAGGCCAAGGCGGATTTGGCAGCCGAGGAGGTCAGGATGACTGCGGAACGGGCCGCTTTGGGCGCACAAGCCTATAAGTTCATGCTGGATCAGAACGCTTCGCAGGAGGTCATGAGGAGGAAATATCGGTCCCGCCTGCCGCCGGTTTTTGAAGGAAGGGATCTTTTCAATACTCCTGGAGCAGGGACCAGTAATCAACCAGTGGTAAACCGAGCAGAGGCGCCCGGGACATGCGCGCCGGTTCAGCCCCGCATAATAGATCTGCCCCATTACAACCCAGAGCCGCGGATTGTGACCACACCCCCGGATCACTACTCTAACCCGCTGGATAATCTTGTTGCTGCGGCAGCGCGTCTAGAGGCTATTCCGGTCGAGGGAGATTCGTTACAGGCAATAGAGACGCGCCAGGTCAAGGAGCTCCTCAGAACGGCGCTGGTCCAACAGGAGGCGTATTCATACAGCCGCGAGCGGATTCATTCTACTCCACGTCCAACCCGGAGTTATAACAGGCACATGGAAGAACAAGCTGAGTCCAGCAATGCACGGCATGGAGTGCCCCGCGGCAACAATCCGGCTCCCGATGCTCAGGAGTTGGTAGACCGGGCCCGTGCACGCAGGGAAGCCGAATTGGCAGCACATCAGACCCGCCAGCTTACGTTGGTTCGTCCCACCACTTCGGTCGAACCAGGGCTTGCTTCTAGCGCTTTGGGGGTGCCTTGCCTCTTACCGGCTTTGCGCAATGTGCGCCTGCCTAAGGACTTCAAGGGGCCGCGCAAGGTACCGAATTATACAATAGATCAACCCCCGGAGGCGTGGGTGGAGAGTTACGAGATGGCCATGGAGATGCTTGATGTAGATGAAGCTGCATGTGCGAAATATTTTACTATGATGCTTGAAGGAACGGCCCGCACTTGGTTAAAAAGCCTGCCGCCCAATACCATCGGTTCATGGGCTCAATTGCGAGCTCGGTTTATCAGTAATTTCAAAGATACGTGCAGGCAGCCCATGTCGATAGTGGACTTGGCCGCCTGCTTCCAGGCGGAAGGAGAGTCAACCACTCATTGGGTGCGCCGCATTTCGCAAATCTTGCATTCATCAGACCGCATCAATGCTGACACTGCAGTTGTGACTTTGGAAAGCAATTGCCGGTTTGGGCCCTTGAAATTGAAATTAGGACGAATGAAGCGCCATTGCACTGACATAGGGACTCTCATGGCTGCTTTGGTAAAGTATGCTGATTCTGATAGTACCAAGGATCCCGAGTCTGATGATGAAAAGGCAGGGAAGGGAAAGAAGAACGGCAACTCCAGAGGACAGCAGCACCACCCAGGGAGCAGCGTTGGAGGCAAGCGTAAAGCGGATGGTTCCATGGATTTTGTGGCTAACACCAATGTGCAGAACAGGGGCCGGCAGCGTAGGGGCAAAGGCCGCGGTGGCGGACCCAGCCCCAATCCAGAGCGTTTAAATAGTTTGTTGAATCAGCCCTGCCCAAAGCATGGAACGACGGAGGAACCAGCAAACCATCTATGGAAGGATTGTTACATCATGCGGGAGTTCAAGAATTCCAACGCCTTCCGGTATGATCACAATCCTGGCGGCGGTTCAGGATCCGGGCCAAACCACGGTGGAGGAAACTCCGGTTCAGGGTTTAATGGTAATCCGAGCGGGAATAGCAATCCGGGCGGACATGGTAATCAACATAACCAAAATGATCAAGGGGGCTATAATCAGCAGTAGTCGGGGTACCAGAGCAATCCAAAGCAGCTAAACAGTGGCCAATATCATGTATTCACCACTAGCTTGGACAAGCGAGACCAGAAGGTCTGGAAGAGGGCAGTTAACTCTGTTGAACCGGCCGTGCCCCGATATCTACGATGGTCAGAGCAGCCGATCACCTGGAGTAGAGAGGATCGCCCTCCTCGGGTGGATAATCCGGGTCAGCTGGCTTTAGTGGTGGCGCCTCAGGTAGGAGGTTATAAGTTCACCAAGGTGCTCATGGATGGGGGTAGCAGTATTAACATCCTATACTATGAGACCTTTCGACGTATGGGGCTCAAGGATAAGGATCTACGGCCTTCAAACACGGTTTTTCATGGCGTGGTGCCAGGCAAGTCTGCGTATCCCGTGGGCAAGATAGCATTGGAGGTGGCTTTCAGAGATGATCACGATTCCCGATCAGAAACACTAACTTTTGAGGTGGTGAAGATCCAAAGCCCGTACCATGCCCTGTTTGGTCGGCCGGCTTATGCCAAATTCATGGCACGGCCCTGTTATGTATATCTGCAGCTCAAGATGCCAGGCTACAAGGGAACCATCACGGTTCACGGGAGTCGCATGATCGCTTTGGAGTGTGAAGAAGGAGATGCCGCCTATGCAGAATCGGTTTGTGCTACTGAGGAGCTCAAATACTACAAAGATAATGTTGATCCGACGGATATGACTCCTTTAAAGAAGCCTACCACAGAGCATGATCCGGCTTTAAAATTCACGTCAGCCGCGGAGACCAAGCTTGTTGATTTCGTAGCTGGTGATTCATCCAAGCAATTCAGCATCAGTACCAATCTGGACCCAAAATAGGAAAGCGCGCTCATCAAGTTCCTCCGTGAGAATCGGGACATCTTCGCATGGAAACCTTCTGACATGCCAGGTGTACCGAGGCGACTCGCTGAGCACACCCTTAATGTGGATCCTAAATACAAACCGGTGAAACAGTTCCTCCATCGGTTCAACGAGGAGAGAAGAAAGGCTATTGGAGAAGAGGTGGCCAGGCTCTTAGCAGCTGGCTTCATCGTTGAAGTTTTTCACCCTGAATGGCTTGATAATCCGGTGCTGGTCCTTCAGAAAAACGGCACTTGGCGTATGTGTGTGGACTATACAGATCTTAATAAGGCCTGCCCTGCAGATCCTTTTGCCCTCCCCCGTATTGATCAAATCATTGATGCTACGGCGGGTTGCGAGCGTTTATGCTTTCTGGATGCATACTCCGGTTATCATCAGATTAAGATGGCGGTTAAGGACCAGGAGAAGACGGCGTTCATTACTCCCTTTGGAGCCTTCTGCTATGTATCTATGCCTTTTGGGCTCAAAAGTGCCTAGGCAACTTATCAACGATGTGTGCAAAATTGTCTCCACAAGCAGATTGGCCGTAATGTGCACGCTTATGTGGATGACATTGTGGTCAAGTCAAGGAAGAAGGAAACGTTGGTCGATGATTTGAAGGAGACCTTTGATAACTTAAGGACATACAAGATGATGCTCAATCCGGCCAAATGTGTCTTTGGTGTACCAGCTGGCAAGCTATTGGGTTTCCTGGTGTCCAACAGGGGAATTGAGGCTAATCCGGAAAAAATTACGGCTATCACCTCTCTGGCTAAACCGAAATGCATCAATGACGTCCAACGTCTGGCAGGCAGAATTGCTGCGTTAAGCCGGTTTATCAGCCGCCTCGGAGAGAAAGCAATTCCTCTGTATCAAATGTTGAAAAAGACGGATCAGTTCGTCTGGAATTCTGTCGCTGATCAGGCGTTCGAGGATTTAAAGCGACAGTTGGTCAATCCGCCCGTACTCGCTGCTCCCACTGATAAGGAACCATTGCTGTTGTATGTAGCTGCTAACGCTCGCGCGGTTAGTGTGGCTATTGTGGTAGAGCGGAAGGAGGCAGGCAAAGAATACCCGGTTCAGCGTCCGGTTTATTATATCAGCGAGGTGCTTATTGAATCCAAGCAACGATATCCGCATTGGCAAAAGCTAGTATATGGAGTTTTTATGGCAAGTCAGAAGCTGAAGCAGTATTTCCAAGGCCACCCTATCACGGTGGTCAGTTCTGCTCCTTTGGGTGATATCATCCAGAACCGGGAAGCGACTGGTCGGATTGCCAAGTGGGCTATTGAGCTTGGACCGCACGGTTTAAAGTATGTGCCTCGCACTGCGATAAAGTCTCAGGCATTGGTGGATTTTATCAATGATTGGACGGAGTTGCAAGTCCCTGAAGAGAAGCCGGATCACACTTACTGGACCGTTCATTTTGACGGATCACGTCAATTGGAAGGATCGGGGGCTGGAGTCATATTAACTTCCCCACGAGGTGATAAGTTTTGTTATGTTCTCCTTTTAATGTTCCCTTGTACTAACAATGCAGCAGAATATGAGGCCTTGCTCCATGGCCTCCGGATGGCTAAGGAGATGAATTTAAGCCGGGTTAAGTGCTTTGGCGACTCTGATTTGGTGGCCCAGCAGGTGTCTGGTACATGGGATTCTAAAGATCCACTCATGGCTGCTTATCATCGTGAGGTTGATGTGGTCGCAGGTCACTTCAAAGGTTATCAGGTGGACCATGTGGACCGACGAAATAACGAGGCGGCGGATGCTTTAAGTCGACTAGGTTCACAGCGTAAACCGGTACCACCTAATGTGTTCCTTGATGTGCTTTACAACCCGTCGGTTCAACTGCCTGGCGAAGCAGATTTGGCGGTTCCTGACCCAGAGGCTCAATTGGTGGCGGCATTACATGTCATCCCGAATTGGACGCTTCCTTACCTGGCATACATGAACCGAGGGGAGTTGCCAGAGGATGAGATTCTGTCCAGGCAGATAGTACGGCGGTCCAAGACCATGATAGTTGAAAACGGCGAACTACATCATCGCAGTGTGACAGGAGCGTTTCAACGGTGTGTATCTCCTGAGGAAGGCCGTGAAATTTTGCGTGAGATCCACGAAGGAGATTGTGGTCACCACGCCGGTTCAAAGTCTTTAGTGGCAAAAGCTTTTCGTCACGGTTTCTATTGGCTGACTGCTCATGCTGATGCGGAGGATCTGGTCAGGCGGTGTGATGGTTGTCAAAAATTCTCAAGACGCGCTCACGTCCCGGCCCAAGAATTGAGGATGATTCCAATTACTTGGCCGTTTGCAACCTGGGGGCTGGACATGGTTGGGCCTTTCAAAAGGTCCAAGGACAAGAAGACCCACCTTCTGGTGGCGGTGGACAAATTTACAAAGTGGGTAGAGGCAGAGCCCGTTAGCAAGTGTGATGCGGCCACCGCGGTTTGGTTCATCAAAAAAGTGATTTTCCGGTTTGGTTTTCCACACAGTATCATCACAGACAATGGTACCAATTTATCTAAAGGTGCCATGAAAGAGTTTTGCGAACGAGAGCACATCCGCCTTGATGTGTCATCAGTGGCGCACCCACAGTCCAATGGTCAAGCAGAAAGAGCTAATCAGGAGATCTTGAGAGGCATTAAACCCAGTCTTATGGTTCCTTTGCAGCGGACGCCGGGTTGTTGGGTCGAAGAGTTACCCTCTGTGTTATGGAGCATCAACACCACGCCTAACAGGTCAACTGGGTATACGCCGTTCTTCATGGTTTATGGGGCAGAGGCAGTTCTTCCTAGTGACATCCATCACGATTCACCTCGTGTGGCGGCTTACGTTGAAGCAGACAACGAAAGTTCTAGACAGGACGCTTTGGACCGGCTAGATGAAGAGCGAGACATAGCAGCTGCCCGCTCAGCGATCTACCAACAGGATTTTCATCGCTATCACAGTCGTCGGATCAGGACCAGAACCTTTCAAGAGGGAGATTTGGTGCTTCGACTTATTCAAGATCAAACCGAGATGCATAAATTGTATCCACCTTGGGAAGGGCCTTTTGTGGTCAGCAAGAATCTACACAATGGTTCATACTACCTGATAGATGTTCGAGAGCACAAAGACTCACGCAAATCAGGACAAGAGACCGACAGACCGTGGAATATAGCTCATCTTCGGCCTTACTATACTTGAGCCATGGGCTCTGCTTATGTACATATCATGACTATGTATATATTATAATAAACCGGATCCTCAGCTAAAGCGGGGTATCTGTTCTTTTATATCATGTGTGGTTAAAGGGGTTGTCTTTAAGCAACATCCGGTTTACCCCTTGCAAGTCTTAACAAGATCATTTGAGGCTTCCTGTTCAAACATAGGTCGTGTTCGAACCAAAGAGAACATAGCTATCCTTTTGAGGTCATTTGGGGGCTCGGTCATGTTTGAACCGATGCAATACCTCTTGGCCGGCGAAAGCCACCAGAGTCATTTGGGGGCTCGGTCATGTTTGAACCAATGCAATACCTCTTGGCCGGCGAAAGCCACCAGAGTCATTTGGGGGCTCGGTCGTGTCCGAACCGATGCAATACCTCTTGGCCGGCGAAAGCCACCAGAATCATTTGGGGACACGGTCACGTCTGAACCGGTCACGCCTCTTGGTCGGCCTACGGGCCTTAGAGTCATTTGGGGGCTTGGTCGAACCCGAACCATAGCAATGCCACTTGGCCGGCATAATGCCACGCGTCATTTTCGGGTCCTCGCTGACTGGCACCATCGCTACACCTTCGGGGGGCTTGGTTGCGTCTGACCATGGTAATTCCGTCTGACCAAGCTCAATAGAGCTCTTCTTTTGCAAAAGGTTTTTGTCACCGTATTTTGCTCTCTTTCCTTTTTTTAAGAGTTGATAGTTTATTGCTTTTCTCTTAAACCGACAATATTCTGCACCGGTTCAACATAGCCAATTTGGCGGAACACGGCCCTGTTTTTCAAAAACCTGAGATTGTTGGCTCGGTTTGAGTTTTTCTGCTAAATATCCTTTTTCGAGCAACAAAAGGTTGCTATCATTAAAGGACGGTTTACATTGTAAACCGGTGTTATATACACAGGGGTTCGATTCTCCCATGACGGTTTAAGAGTTATCAACTCCCGCTTCAACATTGGCTACAAACGCCTATTTCATGCCCATTATATGGCAGATATTTCGTATCACAAAAGTTTGATCATACTTGCCAGTTTCCTTGCGTATCTATATAAAGATTCACAAACCGGATGACGGTACAACCGCCCTGGTAGTTTAAAATTTTGTGATCGCAGGAGATATAAGTTGGCAATAATGATTTTCCAAAGGAGGGTATCAGTACTGATGCGCGAAGGCATCTCATGAAGCAGAAAGTACGGTCTATCCTATTACAAGGCAACATGGTGCCCAAATAAGATGATTGTTTCTTGACAAAGTATCAAAAGGAAACCAGTTAAAACTGCCCTCGGTTCACGCCTGCGTGCCATTCCGGTTTGATGGTTCTGGATCATCCTGCGCCACTTCAGCTTCCTCCTCCCTACCCAGCGGCTGGAAGTCAACAGTGGTCCAATCGATCCCCATTAATGCTTGAAAGATAGCTTCATCATGTATCAGTGATGACGGTTCAATATCAGGGGCATAGGTGTGCTTACGGATTGGAGGAATTAAGTTTTCCGCTTCAGGGATTGGCACAGCTACCCGCTTGTTCTGATCGTCATACTGGGCTTGATAATGAGACAAGTTTGCCTCTTCTACCAATTGGCAGGCCAGAGGGCGCACTGCCCGGTTTATCTTTCTCAATTCTGCTTCATCGAATTCGGAGCCATCCTCCTTTAAGCTAGGATAGCCTTGAGCCGCTTCAACGGGATCAAAATCAGGCATCCATGCTTTTGCACGGATTAAGGCATTAATGGCTCCGGTTCGAGCAGCAGATCTTTTTAACTCTTCAATCCGAGCAGGGAGCATCGACAACCTCTTCAGTGTGTCCTGGATCAATGTGGGCGCCGGATTGTTGTGTGAAGCAGTGGTGATAATCCGCTGTGCGCCCGTATACAGCTGCTCGACTAAAGTATAGACCGCTTTCAGCTTCATACGCACATCTGATCCCAAGTGATTGATGCGAGTGCCTGTAATACGATCAGCAGGTCATAAACCGAGTTGTTTTATAGAAGAATCAAGGTCATTGCACAAGTCACAGGAGGCTTACCAAAGATGGCTGCAGTCATTGCGTGCACCTGTCGCTTCACGCTGGTCAATTCATCCGTTACCGGTTTAAGGGCAGCTTCTGCATTTTCAATCTTCTTGGTTAAAGCGGCCTTTTCTATGGCCCAGTCAGCCCGCTCCTTCTTAAAACCTTCCTTCAATTGTTCCATGCTGCCTAAAGCGCTGGTTAGTTCCTCCTTGGCTTTGGAAGTTTCTGCTTGCTGGGACTTCACATTCTCTTGAAGATCAGCGATTTGGCTCTCTTTGACCTTCAGTTCAGCCTGCAGTCTGACAAGTTATACGGTTTAAACAAAGGAAGTACTAAGCACATAACAAGTTAGGTACTTTGTACTTGGGGGCTAATGCTTATTTGATCTCAAGTTATCAGTTAATTATCAAAGTCCCAAGCTCGATACAAATATTCAACTTGGCACTTGGGGGCTAATGGCTATTTGCTCTAATGATATTTCGGATGCTACGGTATGATGATTACAAGTGTCGATTCAATTATGATAAAGTTAAACCGACCCTTGGGGGCTACGGTGGTAAGAAGCAGGAGTGAGGGCATGGAAGTTACCTCGAATTTGTCTTTCATCATCTTCACAAGATTGGCTTCATAGTCACGGCTAGTATATAGCCGGTTTAAATAGCCAGAATGAATGTCTTGAGCACCAAGAGCGGAGTACGTTGCCAGATCAACATCCCATTTACCTTTACTTAAAGCAGAAATTTCTTCTTTAGCAGTGTGCTTGGCCAAAGCGATGGGATTTCCCGGTTCAGTACGACCTATGCCAGTAATCATGACTTCGTCATCTTTGTGGTCGTCGGTCTGGACTGGTACGCTCGGTTTTTCGGCAGGCTTTGAGGAACTAATGGTTCTCTCAGCACGAATCGGACTGGCTGGTTGATCCGTTGGGCCGGAGGGGTTAACAGAGCCTTCTTCAGGAACAACGACTTCATCTTGGACTAATGGGTCATCAATTACATCTTCAGGGATGGTCGCTTCAACGTTCGGGGCAGTGTCCGGTTCAGGAAGAGCGTTTTCTTCTCCTGTTTTATCTTGGCGAGCTTTTTTGCTCGGCCTTGGTTTAGCTCTGAAAGAAGCAGCAAAGTTAAAGACAACATATGTTGAAGATTACAACAATGGACAACTTGATGAGAAAGGCAAGCTTACCCAAGCACGGTTTTGAGCGGAGGCGGCTGAGTACCAGTTGACTCGCTAGAGGATGAGTGCGAGGTGACCTGATAATCGAAGTCAGACGTATTAAGCGGTTGACGAAAACAGCCCGCTTTAGGACAAATATTGACAAGCAAATTAGAGACCTCTGAACGACGTCTCCGAACTGGACTGTTCGGTAAACCGGCGGAGGTAACTACCTGACCGCTGTGTCGGGTTGTACGACGCACCTCGTGCTGACGGGTCTTCATAAGAAAGTTGGGATCCAAGTAAGCAAGAGGATGGGAAAATTTAACTTTACGGTTCGCCTAACGGATTTTGTGGGAAGGCAGAAGGCTTGAATCAGAAGAAATAGTAATTACCTCTGCATCGTCAGCATGGCTCGCTTCGGCATCATCCTGACAAACTGCATCATCAGTAAACTGCACAAACAATAAACCGAGGGAGTCAAGTTTAGCTTCAAACCCCGGATTACCTACCTCATCATCGGCAGGATCGGAAGAGGCCGTGGTTTTCCTCTTGTGAGCAGGCTTTTTGACGACAATCGTCTTAGGCCGGGTCGATTTCTCCGGTTTATCCGCTTTTCCTTGAGGGATTTTTTGCTCCAAAACGGGTCATCACCCTGCGTCATCAGATATTATAATCAATCATACGCACACAAGATAACATCAGACTTAATGAGAAGAAATTTTGATTTACCGCTGGTGGTTTATTGATGGCGCAGAAGGGAAGAAGGCCAGTTCGTGCACAGACGCGTTCCGGTTCATTTAGAATCTTCTTTACGGCTTCGGTGACCTCTTCATCCGTAAGCTGGATGTTTACATGACATAACGGATCATCAACACTGCCTGTGTATTCGCACATCAAACCGGAGCGTTGACTGAGTGGCAGTATACTCCAAGATATCCAGCAACGAGCGAGGTCGACTCCTGTTAAACCGTTGGCCATGAAGGCTCTGAGTTTGGACAGTTGGGGAGCGTAGTTACTCCTCTCTTTAGCAGTCAACCTCTTAGGAAAGGGGTGAGGTTGCTGAGCCGTTTTGGACGAAAACCGGGCAGGATATTCTCGTTCTCTAGGGAGGTGTCTTTACAGTAAAACCAGGAGTTATTCCACTCTTGGGGGTGGCTATGCAGTTTCGCATGAGGGTAAGTGACCTCTTTCCTCTTCTGGATTGACACGCCACCCAGTTCCATGTTGGAGCCATCAGTAAATTCTGTGCGGCGGTTTAAGTGAAAGCAATCTCGGAACAACTCAACTGTAGGTTCCTCTTGAAAGAACACCTCACAGAGCACTTGAAAGTGGCATATGTTAGTGACAGAATTGGGGCCAATATCTTGTGGATGGAGTTGGAAATTAGCCAAAACATCGCGATAAAATTTTGAACCGGGCGGGTTGAAACCGCGGGCTAAGTGATCCGCGAACACAACGACTTCTCCGTCTCGGGGTGTAGGGGGGCACTCTTTGCCTGGCACCCTCCAATGAATCGCATTTTTGCTGCTCAAAGCACCGGTCAGGACCAGATTATTCAGTTGAGTTTCCGTGACCCGGGAAGGAGCCCAATTGCACTCGTACACTTGCTTAGCCATGGGGAAGTCTACAAAATGAAAATGATTCCGGTTCAGGACTTATGCTCTGCACAGATTTTTTTCATATTGATGCTATCAATGCTAAACCGGAAGAAATCAATTACAATCTGACATTGGTAAAGCGGTGCGGTCTATCAAAGGATTACTGGCGGTTCAGCAAGGGGACTAATGGTATGTACCGATTTGGTAATCTTCGACAACAAGGTTAAACCGCTGGATCTAAGACTGTGGAACAGTTGGAAATGCAAAGGAGCAGGTGTGCGGAAACAGGTTTCACATTGTCTCAGTATGATATTGGATCTGAGGCGATCCCATAGAAGGGGTAAAAACTCATGAGCTTTTGAATATTGTGCAAGAACAGCAAGGTCAAACTGTGGATCAGATCTACGATCTAAGTATATTACCCTAAAAACGGAGGCGGAAAACTGCTACTGAACGGAGCAAAAGTCGCGGGGTCATCTGAAGGTATATCCCAGTTTAAGTGCGAAGAACGTGAGGAACACGAAGAACGCGAAGAACACGAGGAACGGGAAGAACACAGTAAACCCTAGAGGCGGGTCTGAGTTGAGAAAGTGGGGATCTCACCGGAGCTCCGAGGGGTGCGGAAGAACGCCGCAGTTTCTCTGGTCCAGTCAGGTTGATGCAGCGGCCCGAGGTGATGCAGAGGTCAGCGACAGCGGCGGAGCTTCGAGGCTGGTGGCGCGGAGAAGACGAAGAGGAAAGGGATGAAGGGGAGAAAGAAATGACCTTTCACCCCTATTTATAAGACAAGGCACGTGTGTCGGGCACGCGAATCCAGGAGCCACGGGTTTCGGAAGCAGAACTGTCGCCTTGATGATTGCGAATTGGTTAAACAAACAAGGCACCATAAAAGCTAGCTTCATGATGATGTCATGCCGGTTTACGGCCACTAGAGAAAATGACGACATATCGGTTTAGCAATGAAGGGAAGATGCCGAATCTGAAGGTTTATGCTAAGGGTTGACATGAGATCATTCAAATCAACCTGGGGCCTAATGTTGGGGATATTACTACTGGGCCTAAACCGGCCGTCTGGGCCTGGTCAATTTCGTCAGTAGCTCAAGAATGTTAAAGCCCAGGAGGCTATGTAAAGGCCCGAGGCCATAGTCGGTTTAACATCTGTAGCCGTAAACCGGCCTGTGTACAACTTGCATTGTAAGTTAGGAATAAGCAAGAGACCAACCCGGGTACGAGTATAAACCGGAGATTGGGACTCTATGAACCGACGGGCGTCACCCGTGTATATAAGGGGACGACCCGATATCGGTTCAGGAGAGGGAAGAACAACTCGAGGCCTAGGAGAAGCGATTGCTCCCTAGTCGTCGAGACTTCATCAATTCCAACACCAACTAGACATAGGCTTTTACCTTCATCGAAGGGGCCGAACTAGTATAATTCTCTGTGTCTGTGTGTCCGCTTTAACCCCTTTGAGTTAACCCATTGCGATGGCTCCATGACTAAGTCCTTTGGATAGGACATCTGCCGTGACAAACCCACGACACTAACCCTATCTGGTGTCTATATAAACCGGAGGGTTGTAGTCCGTAGGACGAACCATCATCATACACAATCATACCATAGGCTAGCTTCTAGGGTTTAGCCTCCTTGATCTCGTGGTAGATCTACTCTTGTACTACCCATATCATCAATATTAATCAAGCAGGAGTAGGGTATTACCTCCATCGAGAGGGCCTGAACCTGGGAAAAAACATCGTGTCCCTTGTCTCCTGTTACCATCCGGCCTTGACGCACAGTTCGGGACCCCCTACCTGAGATCCGCCGGTTTTGACACCGACACCCTCTATCACAGATCGGAAGGCAAGATCTTTGTTGCTTAGAATGGATCCTTTCTAGAGAAGGAGTTTCTCTCGAAAGAAGTGAGTGGGAGGAAAATAGAACTTGATGAGGTAATTGTACCTTCTCTCAAATTGGAAAGTAACTCATCAGAGAAATCCGTTCTCGTGATGCCGACACCAACTAGAGAGGAAGCTAACGATGATGATAATGAAACTTCAGATCAAGTTACTACCAAACCTCGTAGGTCAACCAGAGCACGTTCTGCACCAGAGTGGTACGGTGATCCTATTCTGGAAGTCATGTTACTAGATCATGATGAACCTACGAACTATGAGGAAGCGATGATGAGCCCAAATTCCAATAAATGGCTTGAGGCCATGAAATCTGAGATAGGATCAATGTATGATAACGAAGTATGGACTTTGGTGGACTTGCCCAATGATCGGCAAGCCATTGAGAATAAATGGATCTTTAAGAGGAAGACGAACGCTGATGGTAGCATTACTATCTACAAAGCTCGACTTGTCGCAAAAGGTTTTCGACAAGTTCAAGGTGTTGACTATGATGAGATTTTCTCACTCGTAGCGGTGCTTAAGTCTGTCCGAATCATGTTAGCAATTGGCACATTTTATGAAATCAGGCAAATGGATGTCAAAAACTGCATTCCTTTGTGGATTTGTTAAAGAAGAGTTGTATATGATGCAACCAGAAGGTTTTGTCGATCCTAAAGATGCTAACAAAGTGTGCAAACTCCAGCGATCCATCTATGGACTGGTGCAAGCATCTCGGAGTTGGAATATATGCTTTGATGAGGTGATCAAAGCATATGGTGTTTATAAAGACATATGGTGAAGCATGTATTTGCAAGAAAGTGAGTGGGAGCCCTGTAGCATTTCTGATATTATATGTGGATGACATATTGTTGATCGGGAATGATATAGAATTTCTGGATAGCATAAAAAGGATACTTGAAAAAGAATTTTTCAATGAAAGACCTCGGTGAAGTTGCTTATATACTGGGCATCAAGATCTATAGAGATAGATCGAGACGCTTGATAGGACTTTCACAAAGCACATACCTTGATAAAGTTTTGATGCAGTTCAAAGTGGATCTGTCAAAGAAAGGGTTCTTGCCTGTGTTACAAGGTGTGAAGTTGAGTAAGACTTAAAACTCGACCACGACAGAATATATAGAGAGAATGAAAGTCATTCCCTATGCCTTAACATAGGTTCTATAAAGTATTGACATGTTGTGTACCAGAGCTGTTGTGTGCATTGCCATGACTTTGGCAAGGGGGTACAATAGTGATCCTGATAGTGGCTAAGGTGTCCCGTCTTTCGACGAGATGGTGGCTATATTTTTGGAGGAAGTCGACTTTGACGTTCCGACTACGAACGTGCGAGGACGTCGCGCCTTAGCAATCGCTAAACCAACTCCGAGAGGTTATTGACCATGCCGGAGCATGATCAACCTGACCACGAAGGTCTGTTACCTACAGGTAAATGAAGAACAAGCAAGAAACTAAGATTGCAATCTGGATATTGCGAATATAAGAGGAAAGCTTTATTGATCAAGGTGGGGTTCTGTGATGCCTTTGTGTGGTCGTTGAACACAAATGAAGTACGCGAAGTTGCAGCTATGGCGAACTTTTAATCTAAACAAAACCCAAAGTCTAAACGACGCCCTAAGGGTTGTATATATGGAGGAAGAGGAGGGAATTTCGTGCCCTTGAGGGAGGGGTCCGAAACCAACCCTAACTCTTGTTTCCCCACACATACGGACTCTAAAAACAGCCTATACTTAAGTATTTCAAAATTACATGGGCCTGGCCCAATAATAAGGTGATGCAACACCTAGAATAGCCTATGGACGAATATTATGAAGTGGCATCTTGTATATTTCGTCCAAGGCTTCATGCACTCATTATGGTGGCCTCAAAGTCGTGAAATCATCACTTGTAACTCCGTTCTTGTTCCCCTTGCGCATGCCATCATCTCCATGCTTGGTCTTGCTCCAGTGTTCATCCCTCTTATCCATGACAGGCCCTTCATTTGTAAGCAAAAAAAATGTATCCAATTTAGGCAGCATGATATTCTCATTAACATTAGAATCATTACCAAGAAATGAATGTACCTGATAATTTAATTGGCATGCGCGAGCTCTAGTAATTGGTCCAGTATGTATAGCAGCAGGGGCTGTGGGTGTAACAATGGTATTGATGTCCTCATCAGATCCAGGAGTAGATCACTGGGCAAGGGTCAAATTTATCCTTTGGTACCTAAAGATGTCGGTGTACAAAAAGAGGGGTACACTTTTTGTACCCTTATAACTGTGCATGGGCAGTCTGAGCCACGGGCACCACCACACTGAGCAAGGCAAGGGAGGTGAGCCAAGGTAAGGCCGAAGCTCGAGAGAAGCCGAACGACGCCAAGACCAAGACCACAAAGAGCAAAGGGGACGAAGCGGGAACCCCGGCAAGATCCTTGCCGGGAGGCGGTTTTAGCAAACCCGGCAAGACCCTTGCCGTGGCAGCTCGCCCCACACCTACGGAGCGAGTCACCCTTGAGTCCACTGCCCCCATGGGGCAAGGATTCGGGAGACATCCCCGTGGTGGCATGCAGATCTTTGTGAAGACATTCAAGATCAGATACACACTTTAGAAGATAATGATCCATGGCGGGATCCCAGCCAAGGAGGACCACAAGGCCCCTGGCAAGAGCCTTGCCGGGGATGACAGTAGGCGCCACGGCAAGACCCTTGCCGGGGCCCCGGCAAGGCCCTTGCCATGAACACCCGTAGGGCCACCATCAGGCCCACGCCAATCAGACCTCCACCGCCGTTCGCATGCAGCTGCCGACCCAACCAGCTGGGCAGGCACCTGCGTGGCAGCATGCGGATCTTCATGGAGACCCACCACTACGCCACCTCAGCTGCCTGCCTGCCTACATGGCACCGCGGGCACTGCTGGCCAGGGCGCGTGTCAACGTAAGAAGGAGCAGCGACGGACGAGACAGGGCTCTCCCCCGTCCCCCATAAAGCAAGGACACCTAAGCAAGACGCATTAAATGCACCTTGTCATGTAATGCGAGGGATAACCTCGCATCACTGTACCCTTTCCACCTCCTGTGTGCCACTGTGGCAACCACTTTCCCTATAAAAGGAGGCCCAAGGCGACCAGGAGGGGGATTCGGCTTTTTGGAGCTCCTCACGCCCCATTGCTAGTTCAGGAACACAGATAAACAATCCACCAAAGCAGGAGTAGGGTTTTACGCATCCTCGCGGCCCGAACCTGGATAAAGGAACCGTGTGCTATCTGTTTGATCCGCTCTTCTCACGACCCCGCGCCTCGCAACCGTAGTAGGGATTCTTGTGATCCCATAGGTGTCATTCCCACCGACATCTTTGGCACGCCAGGTAGGGGAGGCGCAGTTGTGAGAATCGGCTTTAGCAGTTAGTTCGACGCTTCTTCACCGTCATGGCGCCCAAGAAGAAGACGACGGTGGCAGTTGGCCCGTCGAAAGCCGGACATCCCGTCCCGACGCGGTCGAGCAGCGGACCAGTCGCAGAAAGGACCCGGGGCGCCGTTCGCGAACACCAACACCGTCCCAGCAGCCGAAGTTTGGGAGGCGGCGATGTTCGTGCGCCTGGTAATGGGCCGCACGCCGCCAAATCCAAAGACGGAGCCAGGCCCTCCGCAGGTGGCGTGGGGCCTTCCAAGATCACTGCCACCCCGCCCGAAGGTGACGCGAGGGCTTCCAAGACTCCCACGCCGGCGCCGACAGCGCGCTCCTCTCAAGCGGCGCGTGACGAACGGCGTGATCACGCCGAAGACCCCGGGCGTCACCGCGGAAAGAGCCCCGAGTGCAACTTCCGGGATGTAGAAGACATGCCCGCTCGCCGAGGCGCTGGTGAATATGGCATGCGACCGTGGGGTCGTGATAGAACTCCTTCTGACATGGTCAGAAGTCGAAGCGCATCGCGATCCATGCAGGTTTCGCTGCCACCAACGCCAGCAGAAGCCCTGGCGCGCGCGCAGTTGCTCCTCGATTTTCCTCCCACCACGGGGAAACTCGACGAATGGAGAGCCACTATCCGAAGCCTTGTTGCGGTGGCCAACAAAGACGAACCGAGTCCGGTGGAGCCCCCGGGTCGATGCTCCGACCGAGTCCCACGCACCAGTGGCACGAAAGCTGGCGGCGCCACGACCACGGTGCACTCGCCTCCTCCTCCCCCGGTACCGCGGACGCCAGCCCATCATGACGTTACGGGCGACGAAATCTCCATAGCGTCGTCCGACCCGCGGACCCACTGTGACCAACGCCAAGTTCTTCGGGAACAAGAACATGAAGACGCTCGAACCACTATCGAGCGTCAGCGCGGAGCGCGCTACCAATCAGATAGGCGAGCAGGGCCTGCTGTCAACCACCCGGCACCAGAGAGCCCTGGAGGCCTACCTTACGTGGTAGGCTGTCCGGCTTTTACCCGTGAGCTGCGGCAGTTCCAGTGGCCCACTCACCGCACCTTCAAACCTGACGTGGGCGAAAAGTACAGCGACAAGACCCACCCGTCTAAGTTCCTCGGCATCTACACCATCGCGATGCAAGCTGCCGGAGCCCGCGACGATAAGGTGCTTGCGAATTACTTTCCGTTGGCTCTTAAACCCAACACCATGTCATGGTTGATGCACTTGCCGGTAGACTCTATTTCCTCCTGGTCGGATTTGTGCCATGAGTTCATGGGCGCCTTTACTGGAGGCCAACAAGCCCATGGCCAAGCAAGCGACCTGCACGTCATTCCCTAGAAGGGAGGCGAGAGTCTCCGCAAGTATATATAGAGGTTCAGCCGGATACAGTACAATATCCCTGATGTTCACCCTGCCGCCATCATCATCGTGTTCCATCAGAACGTGCGTAACCGCAAGATGCGCGAAGAGCTGGCAATGAACAAGGTGAAAGATGTAGCAGAACTCTATATTCTTGCTGACAGATGTGCCCGAGCTGAAGACGGAAGGAAGTACCCCGGCGAAGATGCCAGCGTGGAAACCAACTCCTCAGATGAGGATACTGCCGCCCCGGCGAAGAAGGGTCGGCGCCGCAACAGGAAGCGCAAAGGTAAAGCCATGCTTGCCGTCGAGGGATCTCATGACACCGGCTCCACCAAGAAAACCAAGGCAGATGACCCTGGCAAGGAAATTGTCGGATGTGTCACCTGCCGGGCCTTGGCGGCTGCCGAGAAGCCAGGAAACTCCGACAAGCGATACTGCAAGATCCATCACACCAAAGGCCATGCTCTCCAAGACTGCCGACAGGTTGAGCTCCTCGCTGAGAAGCAGAGGGCTGAGTATGAGAGGCGGGACAAGGAGAAGGGCCCAGATGGTGCTGAGGGGTCCGGCAAGAAGCGTGACGGCCAGGCGGGCTGTCGCGGCAAGGATAAACAACAGGAGAGGCCTGCCCGGGGCCGTGACAGAAAGCCAGAAGACGATGATCACGAAGAGGACGACGAATCCGGCGACCAAGAGTTTCAGAAAGCTACAGAAGCCATGTGCGTCGACGGCGGCGCCTCGCTGCATACTTCTCACCGCCGGCTTAAACAGTGGGCGCGAGAGATTACAGCGACAGAGCCGTCGTTTGATGCCCAAAGGCCGCTAAAGTGGTCCAGCACACCTATCATTCTTGACACTGAGGATCACCCTGATCGCACTACTGCGGTCGGGTGCTTGCCATTGTTGGTTTCACCAACAATACGCAACCCCAAGGTGACGAAGATGCTAGTCGATGGCGGGGCCAGTCTAAACTTGATCTCACCTGCCGTGATCGAGAAACTGCAGATTCCTGATGGAGACCTCGAAGATACGGGCACGTTTCAGGGGGTCAACCTGGGAAGAAGTCAACCCAAGGGAAAGGTCACGCTGCCCGTGACTTTTGGAAGCAACCTGAACTACAGGACGGAGAGGATCGCGTTTGATGTTGCCAAGATCCCCTTGCCCTACAACGGGATCCTTGGCCGCCCAGCGCTGGCCAAGTTCATGGCGGTGTCAAACTACGCCTACAACACCCTGAAGATGCCAGGACCTGTGACAATCATCACCATCCCCTCCGATAAGAAAGATGCGCTGATTTGTGCTGACCAACTATACCAGCAAGCAGTTGCAGCAGTTGCCGCCACTAGGGCACTTGCTCCTGCCGCTGGGACCCCGGGAGGGAGGAAGAAGAAGAAGACCGGTGAGACCTCGGACACCCACTCCGGAAAGCGCACCTCTTCGGAGTGTAGTGCTGCCGTCGAGGACGTGCCAGAGAGCTCCATCGGCGGAAACAAGAAGCCTAGGGCCATACCGCCGGGAACCAAGAAGGTTCTTGTCAATGAGGACGGCACGGGAGGAGCTTTCACCATAAGCTCCACCCTTGACGACAAATAGGAAGACACGCTCATCACCTTCCTGCGGGCGAATGTCGATGTGTTTGCATGGCAAGCTTTCGACATCTCCGGCGTTCCCAGGGAGGTGATTGAGCACCACCTTGCTGTCTGTCCTCATGCGCGGCCCGTCAAGCAGAAGGTCAGAAAGCAAGCTTTGGAACGACAAGAGTTCATCACAGAAGAGATCCGGAAACTGGAAGCAGCGGGTTTGGTAAGAGGAGTGCTCCATCCAACGTGGTTGGCCAATCCGGTCGTAGTGCGGAAGGCAAATGGGAAGTGGAGACTATGTATTGATTACACAGATATCAATAAGGCTTGTCCTAAAGACCCCTTCCCATTGCCGCGCATCGACAAGATTGTTGACTCCACGGCTGGGTGTGATCTGTTGTCATTCCTTGACGCCTACTCCGGCTACCACCAGATCTACATGACAAGAGAAGACGAAGAGAAAACAGCATTCATCACCCCATGTGGTACGTATTGTTTCATGCGGATGCCTTTTGGGTTGAAGAGTGCTGGTTCGACGTTTGCAAGGGCGGTCCAGATTGGTTTTGAACCCCAGCTCCATAGAAATATGGAAGCTTATATGGATGACATAGTGGTCAAAACCAAGGACAGGGCAACCCTCATACCAGATTTGCAAGAAACATTTGCAAACCTGCGCAAGATCAATCTCAAGCTGAACCCTGAGAAGTGTGTCTTTGGCGTCCCGTCCGGCAAGCTTCTCGGGTTCTTTGTGTCACAGTGTGGGATAGAGGCCAATCCGGACAAGATCAAAGCTATAGAGCATACTGAAGCACCCAAGCGAATCAAGGATGTGCGTCAGCTTGCTGGTTGCGTCGCCGCCATGGGCAGGTTCATTCCCATGTCTGCCGAGCGCGCCCTTCCCTTTTTCAAGATCCTGAAAAAGGTGGGCCCGATGGAGTGGACGCCAGAAGCCGAAGCAGCATTGCAAGATTTGAAGAAGTACCTCTCCTCCGCGCCGATACTAGTTGCGCCTAGGCCACAGGAGCCGTTGCTGCTATACCTGGCGGCAACGAACCAGGTGGTCAGTGCCGCACTAGTGGCGCAGAGAGAGGTTGACGACGAGGTAATGGCAGCGGCAGAGCACGACACCACCAATGCAGAGACGACACAGCCAGTTGAAGTGTCGCCGAAGAAGAAAATGATGCATCACCCATTCTACTTTGTTAGTTCCCTCCTGCAGGGGGCTAGATCAAGGTACTCCGGCGTGCAGAAACTGCTCTTCGGCCTTCTTATGGCCTCGAGGAAGCTGCGTCACTACTTCCAGGCACACGAGATCACTGTCGTCACTCGCCTCCCTCTGCAACGGATATTGCACAATCTAGATGCAACGGGAAGAATTGTGGAATGGGCACTAGAGCTGTCCAGCTTTGGCCTCAAGTTTGAAAATACTTCGACGATTCAGAGTCGAGTCCTGGCGGAGTTCATTGCAGAATGGACCGCAACGCCTGACGAAGAAGCCCAAGAGACTGCTCTCCCCGGCAAGGAGGCAAGTTGTGATTGGATCATGTACTTTGATGGAGCTTTCTCCTTACAAGGCGCCGGGGCTGGCGTACTGCTTGTCACGCCCACCGGAGAGCACCTCAAGTACGTGAACTAGATGCACTTCCCCAGGGACGTGTCAACAAACAATACGGCAGAGTACGAAGGGCTTCTTGCCGGTCTTAGGATCGCGGCGGACCTCGGAATCAAGAAACTCATCGTCAGGGGTGACTCGCAGCTTGTCGTCAAGCAAGTCAACAAGGATTACCAGAGCCTGTTGATGAAGGCCTACGTCGATGAAGTGAGAAAGCTGGAAGAGCGTTTCGACGGTATACAGGCTGAACACGTTCCCCGAGCGGAGAACGATATCGCCGACTACCTGTCAAAATGCGTTGCCCTCAAGCTACCTGTGGAACCGGGTACCTTTGTGCTTCAGCTAACTCAGCCATCCGTTGGTCCATCAACAGAGCAGAACAAGAGGAGGAAATCAGGGCCCGGCAAGTACTTTCCCGCCGAGCTCCCCGGAGCCGCCAGCAAGGATGTTGCCGGGGACACTGAGCCCGCCACGGGACGGCTAGCTCCGGCGGAGCGTCAAGCTCTTGTCGTCGAGACAGCCGGTCCTATGGCGGAGGAAATGCCTTTAGTCCTCGTCGTCGAGCCCCAGGCTCCAGCGTGGGCACAACATACCGTCCGATTCCTCCAAACAGGGGAACTTCCTGAGGAGCAGGAAGAAGCGGAAAAAGTAGCCCATCGCTCTACCATGTACCAGTTCGTCGATGACGTCCTGTACAGAAAGAGGCCGAACGGTGTGAAATTGAAGTGTATCCCTCGAGAGGAAGGACTGGAGCTGTTGGCAGAGATACACGGAGGCATATGTGGATCCCACATCGGGTCAAGGGCCCTTGCCGGCAAGGCATTTCGGCAAGGCTTCTTCTGGCCCACCACCCTCCAGGGTGCGACGACACTAGTCACCAGATGTGAAGTGTGTCAGTTCCATTGAAAGAAGCTTCATCAGCCAGCTCAAGCCCTTCAAACAATTCCTCTCTCCTGGCCCTTCTCGGTCTGGGGGCTCGACATACTGGGCCCTTTCCCCCGCGCTGTCGGGGGCTTTGAGTACTTGTATGTTGCAATTGACAAGTTCACAAAGTGACCGGAGGTGGAGGCAGTGAGGAAGGTCACAGCTCAGTCAGCCGTCAAGTTCTTCAAGGGACTAGTGTGCCATTTTGGTGTACCCAACAGGGTCATCACCGACAACGGCACACAGTTCACAAGCCGCACCTTCATGCAATATACTCAAGACCTCAGCAGCAAAGTCTGTTTCGCTTCCGTTGCTCACCCACGGAGCAATGTTCAAGCTGAGAGGGCAAATGCTGAAGTACTGCGAGGCTTAAGGACCAAGACCTTTGACAGGCTGCATAAGAGTGGAAGGCGCTGGATTGATGAGTTGCCGACGGTTCTTTGGTCGATCAGGACGATGCCAAATCGAGCCACCGGCCAGACACCCTTTGCCCTAGTATATGGGGCAGAAGCAGTTCTCCCCACTGAACTCATATATGGGTCACCTCGAGTGCTCGCTTATGATGAGCTTGAGCAAGAGCAACTGCGGCAAGATGACGCAATGCTCCTTGAGGAAGATCGTCTTCGGGCGGCTGTGAGAGCAGCACGCTACCAGCAAGCCTTGCGCCGCTACCATAGCCGCAAGGTTCATGCCCGAAGCCTTGAGGAAGGCGACCTTGTCCTTCGGCACGTTCAATCGACCAAGAATTCCAACAAGTTGACGCCAAAGTGGGAAGGCCCTTATCGGGTAATACAAGTCACCAGGCCCGGCGCAGTCCGCCTGGAGACCGAAGATGCCGTTCCGGTGAGTAACTCCTGGAACATTGAGCATCTTCGCAAGTTTTACCCGTGAGGCGCGACTTGCCGGGCCCCCCGACAAGCCACCTTTTGTACAAGCATTGTCGATGATGCATGTAACCCTTTGTACAAAGCCAGGCGCAGACCCTGAGCATAAATAAATGAAGCGCTGGCGCCCTAAGTTATAGCATGCATGCTAGGTCGGGTCTCGTCCTTGGTTAGGGTTGATAGTGCTTAGCGGCGACTAACCCCTAGCTTAGAGGTCGAGTGTGCTTCTCTTTGCCGTTCTTTTGTCTTCTTTGGTTCGCAGGACTCACATATATACTTGCCGGATCACTTGAGGACGAAAAAGAGAAGAGGGATAGACCGGCATCTAGACCCCGACAAGCCAGTATTGCTGGGGGCTGCATGTGCAAAGATTCACCCACGGCAAACCAGAGTTGCCGGGGGCTACAGCTTCAGATAAGTTCTCCATCCCTTATCATGCATTCCCTTATGGACTGAGGTATGTGAAACCTCGTTCCTTCCTAAAGCTACCGTGCTCCCTTAAAATCTAGGCCCTAGGGCTCGTTCCTGGGGCCAGGGTTGGTCATAGTCGCGGCAGCGAAAGGATGAAACAAGGAGCCTGAACCCACCTCATCACTGCCTCCGCCAAAAGCGTGAGAAAGGTCGAGCGACGTGGGAAGACGGCAAGGCCTGCTGCTGGGCAAGGAAATGTTTATCTTAGAGATACCAAGGATTTAATCCTTGACGTGGGTTCTACCCGCAAACAAATGACCCAGCAAGCATCCCTTTTTCATTAAAAACATTCCACTCAGGTACAGTCCATAGGGAATGAAAAACATGAATGATGGGATTACAAGTTTTAAATTCAGCCAAGGCCCGAAGGCTTACAAACTAAAAAGAGATAAGGTGCCCGTAATCCCTTTCTTGTCCCTCTCCTCAGGAGGCAGGTCAAGGAGGCGAAAAGGGCAAAAGGGGCGCCTAGGCGAGCTACGGGTGGCAAAAGACACCAAGAGAACATCTCGGTGGCCGTCCGAGGGATGGATGGTGATGGCGGCGCCGGAAGCAGAGCTCGAAGACGAGGCGGCAGGACATCAGCATGTGTCGAAGGCGTCGGTGCCCGTGTACTCCGATTTGACGGCCTTGCCGCCCGCCCACTTCCTCTTCCGCGGCCTCCCAACGCCAGCCGCCCAAGGAGACGAACCCGGGAAGTTCAGGGAGCCGGCAACATGGATGATGGGGTCGCCGGTGCCGCATGGAGCGGCGCCCGACACCTAGTCGGACCCGTCATCCTGCTGCCAGCTACCCTCGTCGTCGCTGCCGCTGTCCTCCTCGTCACTCCCGCTCGAGGAGGAGTCTTCGCTATCAGAAGAGCTCTCCACGCAGCACCTTGCACGGGTCCCGAAGAGCCCGAAGACCTTGACGGAGAGGAGGCCGCCCTCCATCAGCTTGAAATGGAGAGTGAGCCCCTCCGTCAAGCGGTGGATATGAGCGAATGTATTCCATCCCCGACGAACATACATTACATGAGGAGCGGGAAAGTCGACGCGGACCCGCATGCCGCTGATCCCACAGCCCCTCATGTGCAGCCGCAGTGACTCCGGCGGATCCAGCTCCATCTCCCGCGCGGATGGAGTCGGGAGACGAAGGCGACGGCAAGGCGGCCGCCGCAGCCTGAAGAAGAACTCGCAAGGGTCATCCCCAACATGGCCCTCCATGGGGGGAGGAACTGCTGGCGGAGGCGAGGCCGGCGAGCTGCCCCGTCCTCCTCTTCCCCGAGCGCCTCGGCCTCGCCCCCTCCCCCTTCCCCTCGCGGCTGGCTCTGCCACCGCAGGTGCAGGAGAAGGAGGGGCGCGTTGTCGAGCAGCGACCCTCGCCGCCACCGTTGAAGGACCAGGATTCCCTCTCTCCATTGCGGATGGAAGGGGGAGCAGAAGCTGAAGGAAGGAGGAGATGAAGGAATGCGGGACGCCATCCCCCCCTCCTGCTCTTTATAAAGGGACGGGGTGGGGGCTCGGCCGCCCCGCTCAGCCAATCAAGACGCAGAAGGCGCAGGGAACTGGGACCGACCCGCTGCCCCAGCCCGCGACGGACCGGTTTCCCGCCTCCACCGTTCGCCACCCCAAGCGCATGAGAGCCACGTGACAGGCGTGCAGGACCGAGGCGACGGGTGAGGCGACCTCTCCCCACCCCGTGATCATTGGGAGTGGATGCCTTGAAGACCACGCCTCGGCCCTGTTCAGTAAATGGGTCGCGCCTCCACGCCTCCCTCCGTTTATGGGGAAGGCGCGAACCGCCCCCTTTACTACGACGTGACGCATGCGTGCAGAGCTCAGACCCACGCATGCCGCCCACGTCACACACGCCTCCTGACGCCGCGCCACGCGCGAAGAGACTTACCGCGGTAAAAACCACCTCGCCTGCCCGCGCACCGTTTTTGGGCCTAGCCCAACGACGCGATTGCGCTAACATGTGGCCCAGGCCCGGGGGCTCCTGTCGGTGTACAAAAAGAGGTGTACACTTTTTGTACCCCTATAACTGTGCACGGGCAGTCTGAGCCACGGGCACCACAACACTGAGCAAGGCAAGGGAGGTGAGCCAAGGTAAGGCCGAAGCTCGAAAGAAGCAGAATGATGCCAAGACCAAGACCACAAAGAGCAAAGGGGACGAAGCAGACCCCCCCGGCAAGATCCTTGCCGGGAGGCGGTTTTAGCAAACCCGGCAAGACCCTTGCCGTGGCAGCTCGCCCCACACCTATGGAGCGAGTCACCCTTGAGTCCACTGCCCCCATGGGGCAAGGATTCGGGAGACATCCCCGTGGTGGCATGCAGATCTTTGTGAAGACATTCAAGATTACATACACACTTTAGAAGATGATGATCCGTGGCGGGATCCCAGCCAAGGAGGACCACAAGGCCCCCGGCAAGAGCCTTGCCGGGGATGACAGCAGGCGCCACGACAAGACCCTAGCCGGGGCCCCGGCAAGGCCCTTGCCATGAACACCCGTAGGGCCACCATCAGGCCCACGCCAATCAGACCTCCACCACCGTTTGCATGCAGCTGCCGACCCAACCAGCTGGGCAGGCACCTGCGTGGCGGCATGCGGAGACCCACCACTGCGCCACCTCAGCTGCCTGCCCGCCTACATGGCACCGCGGGCACCGCTGGCCAGGGCGCGTGTTGACGCAAGAAGGAGCGGCGACAGACGAGACAAGGCTCTCCCCCGTCCCCAATAAAGCAAGGACACCTAAGCAAGACGCATTAAATGCACCTTATCATGTAATGCGAGGGATAACCTCGCATCACTGTACCCTTTCCACCTCCTGTGTGCCACTGTGGCAACCCCTTTCCCTATAAAAGGAGGCCCAAGGCGACCCGGAGGGGGATTCGGCTTTTTGGAGCTCCTCACGCCCCATTGCTAGTTCAGGAACACAGATAAACAATCCACCAAAGCAGGAGTAGGGTTTTACGCATCTTCGCGGCCCGAACCTGGATAAAGGAACCGTGTGCTATCTGTTTGATCCGCTCTTCTCATGACCCCGCGCCCCGCAACCATAGTAGGAATTCTTGTGATCCCATAGGTGTCCTTCCCATCGACAAAAGATGACTAAGGAAATGTTTCTCGGTTATGGAGGTGATAAAGAGTTCGTCGTAAAGAGTTACGTCGATGCAAGCTTTGACACCGATCTGGATGACTCTGGGTCTTGATCTGGATACATATTGAAAGTGGGAGCAATTAGCTAGAGTAGCTCCATGCAGAACATTGTCTGCATAGAAATTTGTAAAATACACACGGATCTAAATGTGGCAGAACCGTTGACTAAACTTCCCTCACAAGCAAAACATGATCACACCTTAGTGCTCTTTGGGTGTTAATCACATAGCGATGTGAACTAGATTATTGACTCTAGTGAACCCTTTGGGTGTTGGTCACATGGCGATGTGAACTATGGGTGTTAATCATATAAAGTTGTGAACTATTGGTGTTAAATCACATGGCGATGTGAACTAGATTATTGACTCTAGTGCAAGTGGGACACTGAAGGAAATATGCCCTAGAGGCAATAATAAAGTTGTTATTTCATATTTCCTTATATCATGATAAATGTTTATTATTAATGCTAGAATTGTATTAACTGGAAACTTGATACATGTGTGGATACATAGACAAAACACTGTGTCCCTAGTAAGCCTCTACTAGACTAGCTCGTTAATCAAACATGGTTAAGTTTCTTAACCATAGACATGTGTTGTCATTTGATAAATGGGATGACATCATTAGGAGAATGATGTGATGGACAAGACCCATCCATTAGCTTAGAATTATGATTGTTCAGTTTTATTGCTATTGCTTTCTTCATGACTTATACATATTCCTTTAACTATGAGATTATGCAACTCCCGGATACCGGAGGAATACCTTGTGTTCTATCAAATGTCACAACGAAACTGGATGATTATAAAGATGCTCTACAGTATCTCCGAAGGTGTTTGTTGGGTTGGCATAGATCGAGATTAGGATTTGTCACTCCGAGTATCGGAGAGGTATCTCTGGGCCCTGTCGGTAATGCACATCATGATAAGCCTTGCAAGCTATGTGACTAATGAGTTAGTGGCGGGATGATGCATTATGGAATGAGTAAAGAGACTTGCCGGTAACGAGATTGAACTAGGTATGAAGATACCGACGATCGAATCTCGGGCAAGTAACATACCGATGAAAAAGGGAATAACGTATGTTGTCATTACGGTTTGACCGATAAAGATCTTCATAGAATATGTTGGAACCAATATGACCATCCAGGTTCTGCTATTGGTTATTAACCAAAGAGGTGTCTCGGTCATCTCTACATAGTTCTAAGGAAAAGGGAAAGCTATATGGGCCTAATGGGCCGAGAGGGGAAACACACCAGCCACTAAGGGGCTGGTGCGCCCCCCCCCCCCCCCCATATGGGCTAGACAAATTGGAGAAGGAAAGGGGAAGAATGAAAGGAAAAGGGAATATATTCCCCCTTCCCCCTCTTCCCTTCCTACTCCGAATAGGAATAGGAAAGGGGGGAGGCCCAATTGGGAGGACCCCAAGTTGGATTCCTCCTACTTGGGGCGTCCCCTTGGCTACCTCTCCTCCGCTCCAACCTATATTATATGTGGGGGGCACTGCTAGAACACACAACAAACATTGTTAGTTGTGTGCGGCGCCCCCCTTTAGATTTTACGCTTCTGGTCATATTCACGTAGTGCTTAGGCGAAGCCCTGCGCGGATCACTTCACAATCACCGTCACCATGCCGTCGTGTTGACGGAACTCTCCCTCGACAGTTTACTGGATCAAGAGTTTGAGGGACGTCATCGAGCTAAACGTGTACGTGTAGAACTCGGAGGTGTCGTACATTCGGTGCTTGATTGGTCGGAATAAGAAGAAGTTCGACTAAATCAACCGCATTGTCAAATGCTTCCACTTTTGGTCTACGAGGGTACATGGACACACTTTTCCCCTCTCGTTTCTATGCATCTCCTAGATAGATCTTGCGTGAGCGTAGGAAATTTTTGAAATTGCATGCTACGTTTCCCAACATGGTGAACCCGCCCCCCCCCCCCCCCAATCTGGCATCGTTGCGGGCTATGGTAGGGCGACTCCATGTCGCCACAGCTTTTCGTCCTTGCGGTGGACGCCCTGGGCCGCCTCATCAAGCATGTCATCGCCTTGGGCATCTTGCAACAACTACACCCGCGACGATCGATCCCGGCGATCTCACTTTATGCCGATGATGTGGTTCTTTTCTACCACCCTACACCGAGCGACATAATGGCGGTCAAGGCCATCCTACACTTAATCGGTAAGGCTTCCGGACTGTTGGTCAATTATTACAAGAGTTCGGCCATGCTTCTACACTGCAACCAAGAGGTTAGCACATTCGTCGCCACCAAACTGGCCTGCCAAATCGCCGACCTGCCGCTGACGTACCTGGGAATCCCCCTCAGTGTCAGACGGCTAGCCTGCACGCAACTACAGCCCCTCGTCGAGAGGGTCATTGCACAGCTACCTTGCTGGAAATCGCGTCTCATGAACAAGTCTGGGTGGCTTTCCCTTGCCAAGTCTGTGCTCTGCGCCATCCCTATCCACCAGCTACTCGTGTTCGTGCCTCCCAAGAAGATCATCAAGCAACTGGAGAAGGTCCACTGCGGCTTCCTCTGAGAGGCGCGCGCCGTCGCCAATAGGGGAAACTGCCATGTCAACTGGAGATGTGTATGTCAACTACTCTCCCTTGGCAGCCTCGGCGTCCAAGATATCGAGCGTGCAGGGCTTGCACTGCACCTTAGATGGCAGTGGTTCGGTAGGACCGATGACGGGCGTGCAAGGGCCGGCCTCGACCTGCAGATCTCTGATAAGGAACGCGACCTGTTCTTTGGCAATGGCCAACAGGCACTATTCTGGGAGGATCGCTGGGTTGGAGGGAAATCGGTGAAGAAAATCGCCCCAACCTCTATGCCTGCATGAGTAGAAAACAAAAGATATCTATTCTAGTTCTATCATCAGCTATGGGTTCGAATCTAAGAGAAATTCTAGATAATGTTTCCTACCCTGGAATTTTCTTGTCCCCAAGCGATGCCGGAAGATCCGTTGCATAGCCGACGGGCTGCACGACCATGCTTGGGCTTGTGATATCCATGGCAACCTGGGCATTCATGAGATTGGCCAATATCTCCTACTATGGCATGTGATCCAACACACTACACTCTCGGAAGAGCTGGACCAGCTCGTCTAGAGATGGAGCACGAGCGGGAGGTACACTACCCAATCATGCTACCTTGCGACTTTCCAGGGATCAACCAGCCTCGACACTGATCTAGAAGACCTGGGCTCCACCAAAAGTGAAGTTTTTTCATTGGCTAGCCAACCTGGACAGATGCGACTGCCGAAAGACTACAACACCGTGGCCTGCAGCAACACCTTCTCGTCACATGCCCCTTCTCGAGGCAGGTATGGCACGACCTTGCCTGGCTAAGGATGACGTGCAGACCACCTGACCAGGACGCTTGCATCTTTGAATGGTGGCTTGCTGCCAATGCACTAACCCCCAAGCCACTCCGCAAGGGACTGGCATCCGCAACGCTCTTGACGGGATGGATGATCTGGAAACAACAAAACGCATGTGTCCTCGAAGGGGATCAACCATCAGCGCACCTGCTAACAGAGAGAATTAAAGCAGAGGCTACCTTATGGGTTCGGGCCGGGGCTTCAAGCCTCCGATTGGTGATCCCTAGCACCTGGGATGTCCACTAAGATCATTGTAAAATAAACTTCCAACCACCTCCTAGGAGGCGTGTAACCTGTTCCCCCACTTTTCATTGAAAAGAAACGCAAAGTCTTTGCGTTGTCTCGAGAGAGAAAATCGGTCTCATGCATCTTTTTTATTATGTTACCACAAAAGAAAACTTTGCTTCCATCCCATACAAAAGTGCTTTCATCACAAAAATAATTTGCTTCAAACCAAACATAAGTTTGTTTCCGCGCTCCATACACCATCTTCATGTGCCACAAACTTGCTTCCTTCGATACAATGTTTTCTAGTTCATATGGTAAGTTTCCTATAGACTACAGACTTGCTTCCCTACATCGAGCATGAGATCTTGGGTCCGATCCAAGTGTCATGACGCTCCTTATAAAATGTGTTGTTCGCTTCAGCATAACTCTACATCGATCTGGTTCATTATTTCTGGTGAACTGAAAACATATAAATTGTAGTACACTGGCAATTATGAAAAATATGTAAGTAATCTATATGAAAGCAAAATATGTAGACCGAAGAAACAAATGTCATATCATATGGTGAGTCTGTCATATTACATCAGTGATAATAATGAGAAAAATAAGCAAGGGACCTCGAAGAAGCATACGTTTTATAACTTAGAAACTCCGCATCATGTAAGACGCATCTAAATAGTGATATCCCAACATAACTCATCTCAACTGGAAGCATACTTAAATATCAATTATAAACCCGTCAGCTGATACCTAAACATATGTTGGTATGTTTGGAAGAATAAAAGTAAATAAAAAAAGGTTAGTAATGGAAACATGCCGGAGATGATTCGCATAAAGACAATCATGGCTAGATAGTAGTTTAAATAATTATTCAAAAGCATCAAAAGACAAATTGACAAACTTCAAATCATTGCTAGCAAGAATGTGAAAAATGGTAAATCTACCTATTCGAAATAACTATGGGAAATATAAGAAGCATGAACTAGTATTGCTTGATGCAATATTAACCACAAGTAATGAAGCACAGATGGTATTGGTCAACCCAAATTTCAGTTAGAGTTGAAGCAAAGAAAATAGACCACAAAGATTGTGCTACCACATACGAGAAGTCGTTAAATTCACAAATTGGAAACCTTGCCACAAGGATTAGGATGTGCAGCCAGGCTACTCAAGACAAAGCCCCAGGTTGCAAGCAGACCATGGGCCGTGTCGTGTGGAGCAGTGCGGGGGATCCATCTGGGTGTCGTTGTTAGAGATGAAAATAGCATGAAGGAAGGACAACGACAATGTATATTTTATAACAGTGCTAGCAGAAATAGAAGAATGAATAATCAAAGAATAGGATGGGACTATGGAAGCAAATTACATATAAGAAAAAAAGATATGTAATATAATATAGAAGCATTGCATGTTTCAATTGGAATAACACTTGTATTAGCAACTATGGAAGAAAATTACATATTTGTAGTTCCAGTTGCCGATTGGATTGAAATATGCTATATGAAACATACCTACAAGATAAATTATACACATGGGTTCAAATTGAAGCATAGAACAATGGATATTGAAGCAAAACTAAAATTATTTGGCCACCAAGGGATGGATGTTTTGACTCATCAACATATAGATTTATATGATTATTATATCTTGGTGTTTGGAAGCCAAAAAATTAGAGTCCAGAAGCATTTGTATAGCATTACAAATGCTACAGAACTACGAAGCATGGAGATTTTTAGTTTGAAACAGATATATACATAGATGGAAGCATGCGAATATGAAATCATGTCAAAACTCATATTACCACAAATATTGGGAATTGAATCAGGTTATTGTGATTTGCACAAGAAATTAACAAAAAATCATAGATGACATGATGATCCATTATGCTTTAGATATAACATAGAGACACTCAAACAAATTTCATCGAAGCAAGCATTGCATCAAACCTAACGCGAATCAGAATAGGAGATCAAATCTGAGTCAAAGATGTGATTAATCAACCCTAGTTCGGGTGAATACATACTAGTGGGACGATGCCTGGGACGCGCGTGCAGCTTGTTTCCTGAGCCAAAATGCCACACCAGCATGGTGGGAGGGATGGTGATGGGGTAAGGTCTGGCAGGGGAATGGGGCGGCGAAGGAGGCATGGTCGACCGAAGGTGAGAGCAAGGACCGATGGAGCAGATGGGGATGGGAAGCTACATCGGTAATATGGAGCAGTTGTAGCTGTCGCTAGAATTTGGTGCTGAGCTGGCGATGGAGGTAGCCGTCGTGGTAGCAACCCTAGTTCACCCATGGGACGTGAGATTTAATCGCTCGCATGGACGTGGTGAGGTGGTTGGGATGGGTTAGCATGCGAGATTTACTCGGTAGATGCATATAATTGCGGGATCAATTGAGGGGATTGAAGATTTGCTTAGAATACAGACTGTGGGATTAAAAGTGGATCAACGACACTACACTAGTGTGCCAAAACTTTCATATCAGACTTCCGATAAGAAGTGTTTTCCTTCTAGTAATACAAGTTACTTAATGCTAACATGGTATTAGAGCTTTAAGTTTTTTCCTCACATGTGCAATTTCTTGTTGTTCCGAGCCAATGTCATGCTATCGGTTTCTCTTTTGGCCGCCGCCGCTGCCCACTTGCTTCCCCCTAGTTGCGTTGCTCCTTTTCCATTGCCAGGATGTTCTCAGTCGTCGCGTGTTCTTCCTCGACGCGTACTCTTCTGCCTCCTTTCTAGATCTTCCTTGACTCCGCTCACACCTATGTGTGCTGCTCTGCTGCCCCCTAGTCTGCTAAAGCTTGCCTTTGATTTTGTCCGCCCGATTCCATTCGCCACACCCACGCCTTCCAGTGGGAGGTCTGTTCGATTCGATCCACCGCCGCCCCACTTGCCAATATCGGCCACCGTCGCCCTGGCTGCCGATTCCCGCCACTGCCACTAGTCGTTCGTCGTACCTCCTGCCGGCTCTTCTTCCTGTCGTGGCCCTTGCCTAGCGTTGGTTGCCTCGAGCGTGTCTACTTTCTCGCTCAGTCGATCCCATCGGGAGTTGACCTGAACGGTTCCTTAGCTCGTGAGTAAAAAAAAGATAGAAAAAGTGAGTTATAAAAAATAAATTATGTTGTTATCGGGCATAGTCTCTCCTTGATGTCCGATGATTTTTTACGATGTACCCTCACCGATCCTGTCTCGCGCATGTGTGTTCCCTCGCTACTTGGTGCATGTCCACCTGCTTCATCAGCTTTCGCGGCGAGGGTTACCACTCTACGTCGAGACCTCTCGCGGTTTCCCCGCACGATGGTGACCACTCTACATCGACTGCTCTTGTGGCTTCCATGCGCGACGGTGTCCGCTCTATGTCGACTTGCAACTATCGGTTGATTCTTCACATGGCTTCCATGGGTGGTAGTGACTGCTCATCGACGGCGGGTGTTCCTACCCCAGCCAATTCCGCTATATCCCTGTCTGCACGTTCGATTTTGGCAGTTGCAATTCCTGCTTGCTGCATGGGAGTCTTCACTAACAGGTTATGCAGGTTTTGTGAGTGCCTCTTCTCGCACTGATAAACCACCTTCTACACATTCAGGTACATTCCCACGGATTCTTGATACTGGAGCGTATTTTCACATGACTTATGATTCTTCCACTTTGACCTCCGTTCGACCTGTTGAGTCTCATGTTCTCATTCTTACGGATGTTGGCACTCCCCTCCCTATAGCTAGTCGAGGCACTCTTAGCACTTCTTCATTTCATGTTCCCTCTCATGTTCTTTGACTTACCAAGGAACTCATATCTTGTGGTCAAATTGTTGATTCTAGTTGTAGGGTCATTCTCAACTTTGATTCCTGTTTTGTTCAAGATCATCGCACATGGGCTCTGCTTGGTGACCTGACGGTCTCTTGGAGCTTGACTGGCTTCGTCTTCCCTCCGATGCCACCGCCGCCAGTCTCATAACCCATCTTGCTGCATCTACCAGCTCTTTTCAGCGCTGGCATCATTATCTTGGCCGTTTATGTGGTTCTCATCTCTCATCTTTGGTTCATCACGGTGTTCTGGGGTCTGTCTTCCATAACGCTTCATTGGATTGTCTTGGTTGTAGGCTTGGTAAGAAGATTCAACTAGCCTATTGATGCGGAGCATCCGATGGTCACCCCCATGGACCTACCTACGTCTCCCCAAGTGCCTAGCGGACCAATGACACAAGCACGTGGAAGAGCTATCGAGACCGAGGTGACATCTCTCCTTTGTGATATTCCATATGACCCACGTGAGACATGGTTGCTACCTAAATCCGGAATGCAATATATGTTTAGGTATGGAGAAGTCCCCAAGTACACAAATGAAGAGGACCAACGAAAGGAACCGGAGGAAGCCTACAAGACCTGGACATCTGGCCCCTGAAGACCAGAGCCACCACCAGCAGTCCAGCCACAAGCGAGCTCCAGGCCCCGGACATCCGACCCAAGCCTGGACATCCGACCCAGCCCTAGAAATCTGGCCCCTCATGTACAGAGAGCAACCGGAATTGACCCCCGCCAGCCTGGACATTCGGGCCAACATGAGCCGCCGGACATCCAGCCCCCTAGCCTGGACGTCTGACCCATGTCTATGCACAATGAACAGCCCAAAGGCCCATGTGTCTCATCCATTCGCCCCCACTAAGACTATAAATAGACCTCCCCCTCTCCATCTAGGGTTAGCAATGTGATAGCTCATTTGAGATAGAGCTTTGCTCATCCACTTATCCCCTACTCCTTTGGAGACTGCGGCGTCCTCAAGGAGAAGATCCCCCACGTGGATTCAAGATCTCCTCACGGAGAAGATCCCCCTAGTGGATCCAAGACCTCTTTCCTCATGGATAGGGACGAACTAGCTACCGTGTATCCTCCCTTGTTGGCCTTGTATCTTGTGTTTTCCCCTTTGTGTATGTGGATTTTTATCACATATGTGATTGGATCTCATTGATTTGAGTGTTTTTCCCTCTTTGGTGTTCATCGTGTTCTTTGGGAATTCCCCTCCAAATTGTGAAAGACTGGCCACTAGGGTTCCACCTACATCATCTTGGTATCATGAGACATGGTTGATGACGAATTCGGAGTCCCTGCCCCACTTTCTAGCCTATTTTTTCTTTGTTTTGTCCCAATTTCAAAAATCCCCACAAAAATAGCTTACCAATTTTTTTGTGATTTGTTGGTGTGATGATGTTCTGTTTAATTTGATCCATGGATTTGTAGTGTTACTAGTTGTTCTAGCTTCCCTCCACTTTTCCCCAATTGCCATCCACGGAATTCCATGAATTTTTTCACTGAATTTTCTTTTTCCCACCTAGTTCATTGAGTTCGTCCACGGATTTAGCGCCCCGGAACTCCGGCCCGTTGCCCTCGGACATCCGGCCCGACGCCCCGACATCCGAAGCCTGGCGGCAGCATACGTCTCCACCACCACCATTTTCCCCGAATTCGCCAATTTTGACCAGAGTTTCCACCATTACTTCCGCATACCACCACCGCTTTCCCTTGCTATTGCATTGTTAACCCCGAGCCCATTTTGCGTCACTTTCCTATCGAGACTAGCCATTTGAGTATTGCAGGGCAACGTTACTTGTGCACATTAGTGATCATCGATCCACACCTTCCTTTGTTTATATCATCTTGGTATGACTGCATACATCATCGTATCATATCTTGTGTAATCAATTGTTCCCGCATATACATCATTGCTACCTTGGTTCGAAAAGTTTGCATACATGGCCTAAGGACAATATCAAAAGAACAAAAAGCTTTTAAGCAAAGAGGAAACAAAGAGCTTGTAAGCAATAGCCATAGCATCGCCACATTGCATATCAAATTGTAATATTCAATCATCTTGGATTATTGTGAGAGAATCACCGGGAGCCATACATACATAGCATACTTGGGATAGAATTCGTTACATCTTGTGTCTTATAGGTTGTGCACAAGTCTCGTATCTGCCTACTGAGCAATTATGCTAGCGTCTCTCCAGAGTTGTGCAAAAAGAGCATTTTCTGTGGATTCCACATTTTGAGCTTGTTCTGCGGTTGCACGACCCCATTTATCTATCCATGTGCGTGTTTCTGTGTGCCACATATTACTTTGTTCTACTTGTTGCACTTGCGAACTTGTGAATCTCTTTCCACATTATTGAATCTCGCTAACAATTGCATAAATTTTGTGCACCATCCTCACCAAACTACTCCAAAATCTTTAGTTGTGTAGGTGTGAGAATGGACAAGAGCCGGTACAAATTGGGCTACTTCCACAGTACTACTTTGGGTGATCTTTGATCCATTTTCAACATCGGATAAGGTACATTTGGTCTAGTTCTTTCCTTTCTCCCACTCACACGTTTGCTTGTGATGATGGGTAGGCCAAGTACCTCTACCAATCCACTCTTCATCGAGCTAGAAGAGGATCCCAACAACTACGTCACCAAGAATCAACTATTCGGTGTGCATAGAGCTTTGCATCAAACGAACGAAGCATTGGGCGACCACATCGATCAACTCGCCACCAACATGCGACAATCCAAAGAACGAACAAGAGACTACTTCGACACCTCAATGGCAACTCTCAAGGATGATATCCGAGCCATGATCACCACCCGCTCATCTACAACGTCCTCATCATCAAGACAACAACACTCAAGACGGCACTCTTCAGATACATCTTTGGATTAAAGTCACTCAAAACCTTGCTCGCGTCATCGTCAAGACCACGAAGATCGCCAAGCTCCACAAAATCCATTCCATGGTAATGGTTTGCAAGGCCACCTTCGAGAGCGTGAACAACAACGTCGATAAGAACAAGCCGCCATGGACCAAGAGCAACTCCAATATGCCAAGATCGCCAAGTAAACCAAGATGGCGTTGCCCTTCGACAAGAACAACAACGCCGTAACGAACAAGCACTTGAAGCCCAAGTTATCTAAACGAAGCGAACCAAGCCATCTGCGCGTGCAACGGCGAACAAGAAGAGGTCAACCGACAAGAGCGACAAGAAGAAGCCGCATGCCTCGAGGAACGCCAAGAAATGAGGAACTATTGTAGGGTGAAACCCTAGGGAAGATATTTTCACACTTGGAGGGGGAAAAGGGATGAACACACAAGAGCACAAGGGGGAAAATCAATCAAACATACCCAAATCACACATCCACTAGAGTAGCATACGTGAGATCGACAAGTATACAAGAATAATTCAAGGAAAATAGCACTAGGGTAGAGTTCTTCCCACTCTAAGGAAATGAGGTCTTGATTTTGATCTTCTCCAAGAGGAGGCCTTGATAATCCTTAAAGGATTCTTCCCAAAGAGGGGTCTTGATCTCCAAGAGGAGGGGAATACAAGGAGCAAAGCTCTCTCATGTCTCTCAAATACTTTGCTAACCCTAAAAATAGCTAGGTGAGGGGTACTTATAGCCTAGGGACGAAATAAGAGGAAAACGGGGGTACAAGGGTCTTTTCACCCTATTTGCATGCAGGCATAATCGATGGAGTCTGGGCACCCGGAGTAAAGGGGTTCGGGCGCCTAGACCGGTCAGGGGCAGGCGCCACGGAGGGGGCTGGGCACCCGGTCCGGACAAAGGGCCGGCTGGAGGGGGCCCGGGCACC